>CM059440.1:24360751-25711066 GCA_030390025.1 Squalus acanthias
TGTGTGAGGGTCCGGGTGTGTACAGTGTGTGAGGGTACGGTGTTGTACAGTGTGTGAGGGTCCGGGTTGTACAGTTGTGAGGGTCCGGGTGTACAGGTGTGTGGGGTCCGGTGTTGTACAGTGTGTGAGGGTCCCGGTGTGTACAGTGTGTGAGGGTCCGGGTGTGTCAGTGTGTGAGGGTCCGGTGTTGTACAGTGTGTGAGGGTCCGGGTGTTGTACAGTGTGTGAGGGTCGGGTGTTGTACAGTGTGTGAGGTGTCGGGTGTTGTACTGTGTGTGAGGGTCCGGTGTTGTATAGTGTGTGAGGGTCCCGGGTGATGTACAGTGTGTGAGGGTCCTGGTGTTGTACAGTGTGTGAGGGTCCTGGGTGTTGTACAGGTGTGTGAGGGTCGGGTGTTTGTACAGTGTGTGAGGGTCCGGGTGTTGTACAGTGTGTGAGGGTCCGGGTGTTGTACAGTGTGTGAGGGTCCGGGTGTACAGTGTGTGAGGGTCGGGGTGTACAGTGTGTGAGGGTCCGGGTGTTGTACAGTGTGTGAGGGTCCGGGTGTTGTACAGTGTGTGAGGGTCCGGGTGTACAGTGTGTGAGGGTCCGGGTGTTGTACAGTGTGTGAGGGTCCGGGTGTTGTACTAGTGTGTGAGGGTCCGGGTGTTGTACAGTGTGTGAGGGTCCGGGTGTTGTACAGTGTGTGAGGGTCAGGTGTTGTCAGTGTGTGAGGGTCCGGTTGTTTACAGTGTGTGAGGGTCCGGTGTTGTACAGTGTGTGAGGGTCCGGGTGTGTACAGTGTGAGAGGGTCCGGTGTTGTCAGTGTGTGAGGGTCCTGGGTGTTGTACAGTGTGTGAGGGTCCGGGTGTTGTACAGTGTGTGAGGGTCCGGGAGTGTGGACAGTGTGTGAGGGTCGGGGTGTTGTACAGTGTGTGAGGGTCCGGGTGTTGTAAGTGTGTGAGGGTCCGGGTGTTGTATAGTGTGTGAGGGTCCGGGTGTTGTACAGTGTGTGAGGGTCCGGGTGTTGTACAGTGTGTGAGGGTCCGGGTGCTGTACAGTGTGTGAGGGTCCGGGTGTTGTACAGTGTGTGAGGGTCCGGTGTTGTACAGTGTGTGAGGGTGCCGGGTGTTGTACAGTGTGTGAGGGTCCGGGTGTTGTACAGTGTGTGAGGGTCGGGTGTGTACAGTGTGTGAGGGTCCGGGTGTTGTACAGTGTGTGAGGGTCCGGGTGTTGTACAGTGTGTGAGGGTCCGGGTGTTGTATAGTGTGTGAGGGTCCGGCTGTTGTATAGTGTGTGAGGGTCCGAGTTACAGTGTGTGAGGGTCCGGGTGTACAGTGTGTGAGGGTCCGGTGTTGTACAGTGTGTGAGGGTCCGGGTGTTGTATCAGTGTGTGAGGGTCCGGGTGTTGTACAGTGTGTGAGGGTCCGGGTGTTGTACAGTGTGTGAGGGTCCCGGGTGTTGTACAGTGTGTGAGGGTCCGGGTGTTGTACAGTGTGTGAGGGTCCGGGTGTTGTATAGTGTGTGAGGGTCCCGGGTGTTGTACAGTGTGTGAGGGTCCGGGTGTTGTACAGTGTGTGAGGGTCCGTGTGTGTAAGTGTGTGAGGGTCCGGGTGTTGTATAGTGTGTGAGGGAGTCCTGGTGTTGTACAGTGTGTGAGGGTCCGGGTGTTGTACAGTGTGTGAGGGTCAGGGTGTTGTACAGTGTGTGAGGTGTCTGGGTGTTGTACAGTGTGTGAGGGTCCGGGTGTTGTACAGTGTGTGAGGGTCCGGGTGTTGTACAGTGTGTGAGGGTCCTGGGTGTGTACAGTGTGTGAGGGTCCGGGTGTTGTACAGTGTGTGAGGGTCCTGGTGTTGTACAGTGTGTGAGGGTCCGGGTGTTGTACAGTGTGTGAGGGTCCGGAGTGTTGTACAGTGTGTGAGGGTCCGGGTGTGTACAGTGTGTGAGGGTCCGGGTGTTGTACAGTGTGTGAGGGTCAGGGTGTTGTACAGTGTGTGAGGGTCCGGGTGTTGTACAGTGTGTGAGGGTCCCGGTGTGTACAGTGTGTGAGGGTCCGGGTGTTGTACAGTGTGTGAGGGTCCGGGTGTTGTGCAGTGTGTGAGGGTCCGGGTGTTGTACAGTGTGTGAGGGTCCGGGTGTTGTACAGTGTGTGAGGGTCCGGGTGTTGTACAGTGTGTGAGGGTCCGGGTGTTGTACAGTGTGTGAGGGTCCGGTGTTGTACAGTGTGTGAGGGTCCGGTGTTGTACAGTGTGTGAGGGTCCGGTGTTGTACAGTGTGTGAGGGTCCGGTGTTGTACAGTGTGTGAGGGTCCGGGTGTTGTACAGTGTGTGAGGGTCCGGGTGTGTACAGTGTGTGAGGGTCCGGGTGTGTACAGTGTGTGAGGGTCTGGTGTTGTACAGTGTGTGAGGGTCCGGGTTGTACAGTGTGTGAGGGTCCGGGTGTTGTACAGTGTGTGAGGGGTCCGGTGTTGTACAGTGTGTGAGGGTCCGGGTGTTGTACAGTGTGTGAGGGTCCGGGTGTCAGTGTGTGAGGTCCGGGTGTTGTACAGTGTGTGAGGGTCCGGGTGTTGTACAGTGTGTGAGGGTCCAGGGTGTGTACAGTGTGTGAGGGTCCGGGGTGTACAGTGTGAGAGGGTCGGGTGTTGTACAGTGTGTGAGGGTCCGGGTGTTGTACAGTGTGTGAGGGTCTCGGGTGTTGTACAGTGTGTGAGGGTCCGGGTGTTGTACAGTGTGTGAGGGTCCGGGTTGTATAGTGTGTGAGGGTCCGGGTGTTGTACAGTGTGTGAGGGTCGGGTGTTGTATAGTGTGTGAGGGTCGGGTGTTGTACAGTGTGTGAGGGTCCGGGTGTTGTACAGTGTGTGAGGTCCGGGTGTTGTACAGTGTGTGAGGGTCCGGTGTTGTACTAGTGTGTGAGGGTCCGGGTGTGTACAGTGTGTGAGGTCCGGGTGTGACAGTGTGTGAGGGTCCGGGTGTTGTACAGTGTGTGAGGGTCCGGTGTTGTACAGTGTGTGAGGGTCCGGGTGTTGTACAGTGTGTGAGGGTCCGGGTGTTGTAAGTGTGTGAGGGTCCGGGTGTACAGTGTGTGAGGGTCCGGGTGTACAGTGTGTGAGGGTCCGGGTGTTGTACAGTGTGTGAGGGTCCGGGTGTTGTACAGTGTGTGAGGGTCCGGGTGTTGTACTAGTGTGTGAGGGTCCGGGTGTTGTACAGTGTGTGAGGGTCCGGGTGTTGTACAGTGTGTGAGGGTCCGGGTGTTGTACAGTGTGTGAGGGTCTGGGTGTTGTACAGTGTGTGAGGGTCCGGGTGTTGTATAGTGTGTGAGGGTCCGGGTGTTGTACAGTGTGTGAGGGTCCGGGTGTTGTACAGTGTGTGAGGGTCCGGTGTTGTACAGTGTGTGAGGGTCCGGGTGTTGTACAGTGTGTGAGGGTCCGGGTGTTGTACAGTGTGTGAGGGTCCGGGTGTTGTACAGTGTGTGAGGGTCCGGGTGTTGTACAGTGTGTGAGGGTCCGGGTGTTGTACAGTGTGTGAGGGTCCGGGTGGTACAGTGTGTGAGGGTCCGGGTGTACAGTGTGTGAGGGTCCGGTGTGTACAGTGTGTGAGGGTCCGGGTGTTGTACAGTGTGTGAGGGTCCGGGTGTTGTACAGTGTGTGAGGGTCCGGGTGTTGTACAGTGTGTGAGGGTCCGGGTGTTGTACAGTGTGTGAGGGTCCGGGTGTTGTACAGTGTGTGAGGGTCCGGGTGTTGTACAGTGTGTGAGGGTCCGGTGTGTACAGTGTGTGAGGGTCCGGGTGTTGTACAGTGTGTGAGGGTCCGGGTGTACAGTGTGTGAGGGTCCGGTGTTGTACAGTGTGTGAGGGTCCGGGTGTTGTACAGTGTGTGAGGGTCCGGGTGTTGTACAGTGTGTGAGGGTCCGGGTGTTGTACAGTGTGTGAGGGTCCGGGTTGTACAGTGTGTGAGGGTCTGGTGTTGTACAGTGTGTGAGGGTCCGGGTGTTGTACAGTGTGTGAGGGTCCGGGTGTTGTACAGTGTGTGAGGGTCCGTGTGTTGTACAGTGTGTGAGGGTCCGGGTGTTGTATAGTGTGTGAGGGTCAGGGTGTTGTACAGTGTGTGAGGGTCCGGGTGTTGTATAGTGTGTGAGGGTCCGGGTGTTGTACAGTGTGTGAGGGTCCGGGTGTTGTAAGTGTGTGAGGGTCCGGGTGTACAGTGTGTGAGGGTCCGGTGTTGTACAGTGTGTGAGGGTCCGGGTGTTGTACAGTGTGTGAGGGTCCGGTGTTGTATAGTGTGTGAGGGTCCGGGGTGTACAGTGTGTGAGGGTCCGGGTGTTGTACAGTGTGTGAGGGTCCGGGTGTTGTACAGTGTGTGAGGGTCCGGGTGTTGTACAGTGTGTGAGGTCCGGTGTTGTACAGTGTGTGAGGGTCCGGGTGTTGTATAGTGTGTGAGGGTCCGGGTGTGTACAGTGTGTGAGGGTCCGGGTGTTGTATAGTGTGTGAGGGTCGGGTGTTGTACAGTGTGTGAGGGTCCGGGTGTGTACAGTGTGTGAGGGTCCGGGTGTTGTACAGTGTGTGAGGGTCCGGGTGTTGTACAGTGTGTGAGGGTCCGGGTGTTGTACAGTGTGTGAGGGTCCGGGTTGTACAGTGTGTGAGGGTCCGGGTGTTGTACAGTGTGTGAGGGTCCAGGGTGTACAGTGTGTGAGGGTCCGGTGTTGTACAGTGTGTGAGGGTCCGGGTGTTGTACAGTGTGTGAGGGTCCGGGTGTGTACAGTGTGTGAGGGTCGGGTGTGTACAGTGTGTGAGGGTCCGGGTGTTGTACAGTGTGTGAGGGTCCGGGGTTGTACAGTGTGTGAGGTCCGGGTGTTGTACAGTGTGTGAGGGTCCGGTGTTGTACAGTGTGTGAGGGTCCGGGTGTGTACAGTGTGTGAGGGTCCGGGTGTTGTACAGTGTGTGAGGGTCCGGTGTTGTACAGTGTGTGAGGGTCCGGGTGTTGTACAGTGTGTGAGGGTCCGGTGTGTACAGTGTGTGAGGGTCCGGGTGTTGTACAGTGTGTGAGGGTCCGGGTGTTGTACAGTGTGTGAGGGTCCGGGTGTTGTACAGTGTGTGAGGGTCCGGGTGTTGTACAGTGTGTGAGGGTCCGGGTGTTGTACAGTGTGTGAGGGTCCGGGTGTTGTATAGTGTGTGAGGGTCCGGGTGTTGTACAGTGTGTGAGGGTCCGGGTGTTGTACAGTGTGTGAGGGTCCGGGTGTTGTACAGTGTGTGAGGGTCTGGTGGACAGTGTGTGAGGGTCCGGGTGGACAGTGTGTGAGGGTCCGGGTGTTGTATAGTGTGTGAGGGTCCGGGTGTTGTACAGTGTGTGAGGGTCCGGGTGTTGTACAGTGTGTGAGGGTCCGGGTGTTGTACAGTGTGTGAGGGTCCGGGTGTTGTACAGTGTGTGAGGGTCCGGGTGTTGTACAGTGTGTGAGGGTCCGGGTGTTGTACAGTGTGTGAGGGTCCGGGTGTTGTACAGTGTGTGAGGGTCCGGGTGTTGTACAGTGTGTGAGGGTCCGGGTGTTGTACAGTGTGTGAGGGTCCGGGTGTTGTATAGTGTGTGAGGGTCCGGGTGTTGTACAGTGTGTGAGGGTCCGGGTGTTGTACAGTGTGTGAGGGTCCGGGTGTTGTACAGTGTGTGAGGGTCCGGGTGTTGTACAGTGTGTGAGGGTCCGGGTGTTGTACAGTGTGTGAGGGTCCGGGTGTTGTACAGTGTGTGAGGGTCCGGGTGTTGTACAGTGTGTGAGGGTCCGGGTGTTGTACAGTGTGTGAGGGTCCGGGTGTTGTACAGTGTGTGAGGGTCCGGGTGTTGTACAGTGTGTGAGGGTCCGGGTGTTGTACAGTGTGTGAGGGTCCGGGTGTTGTACAGTGTGTGAGGGTCCGGGTGTTGTACAGTGTGTGAGGGTCCGGGTGTTGTACAGTGTGTGAGGGTCCGGGTGTTGTACAGTGTGTGAGGGTCCGGGTGTTGTACAGTGTGTGAGGGTCCGGGTGTTGTACAGTGTGTGAGGGTCCGGGTGTTGTACAGTGTGTGAGGGTCCGGTGTTGTACAGTGTGTGAGGGTCCGGGTGTTGTACAGTGTGTGAGGGTCCGGGTGTTGTACAGTGTGTGAGGGTCCGGTGTGTACAGTGTGTGAGGGTCCGGGTGTTGTACAGTGTGTGAGGGTCCGGGTGTTGTACAGTGTGTGAGGGTCCGGGTGTTGTACAGTGTGTGAGGGTCCGGGTGTTGTACAGTGTGTGAGGGTCCGGGTGTTGTACAGTGTGTGAGGGTCAGGGTGTTGTACAGTGTGTGAGGGTCCGGGTGTTGTACAGTGTGTGAGGGTCCGGGTGTTGTACAGTGTGTGAGGGTCCGGGTGTTGTACAGTGTGTGAGGGTCCGGGTGTTGTACAGTGTGTGAGGGTCCGGGTTGTACAGTGTGTGAGGGTCCGGGTGTTGTACAGTGTGTGAGGGTCCGGGTGTTGTACAGTGTGTGAGGGTCCGGGTGTTGTACAGTGTGTGAGGGTCCGGGTGTACAGTGTGTGAGGGTCCGGGTGTTGTACAGTGTGTGAGGGTCCGGGTGTTGTACAGTGTGTGAGGGTCCGGGTGTTGTACAGTGTGTGAGGGTCCGGGTGTTGTACAGTGTGTGAGGGTCGGGTGTTGTACAGTGTGTGAGGGTCCGGGTGTTGTACAGTGTGTGAGGGTCCGGGTGTTGTACAGTGTGTGAGGGTCCGGTGTGTACAGTGTGTGAGGGTCCGGGTGTTGTATAGTGTGTGAGGGTCCGGGTGTTGTACAGTGTGTGAGGGTCCGGGTGTTGTACAGTGTGTGAGGGTCCGGTGTTGTATAGTGTGTGAGGGTCCGGGTGTACAGTGTGTGAGGGTCCGGTGTTGTACAGTGTGTGAGGGTCGGGTGTTGTATAGTGTGTGAGGGTCCGGGTGTTGTAAGTGTGTGAGGGTCCGGGTGTTGTACAGTGTGTGAGGGTCCGGGTGTTGTACAGTGTGTGAGGGTCGGGTGTTGTACAGTGTGTGAGGGTCCGGGTGTTGTAACAGTGTGTGAGGGTCCGGGTGTTGTACAGTGTGTGAGGGTCCGGGTGTTGTATAGTGTGTGAGGGTCCGGGTGTTGTACAGTGTGTGAGGGTCCGGGTGTTGTACAGTGTGTGAGGGTCCGGTGTTGTACAGTGTGTGAGGGTCCGGGTGTTGTACAGTGTGTGAGGGTCCGGGTGTTGTACAGTGTGTGAGGGTCCGGGTGTTGTACAGTGTGTGAGGGTCCGGGTGTTGTACAGTGTGTGAGGGTCCGGGTGTTGTACAGTGTGTGAGGGTCCGGGTGTTGTATAGTGTGTGAGGGTCCGGGTGTTGTACAGTGTGTGAGGGTCCGGGTGTTGTACAGTGTGTGAGGGTCCGGGTGTTGTACAGTGTGTGAGGGTCCGGGTGTTGTACAGTGTGTGAGGGTCCGGGTGTTGTACAGTGTGTGAGGGTCCGGGTGTTGTACAGTGTGTGAGGGTCCGGGTGTTGTATAGTGTGTGAGGGTCCGGGTGTGTACAGTGTGTGAGGGTCCGGGTGTTGTACAGTGTGTGAGGGTCCGGGTGTTGTACAGTGTGTGAGGGTCCGGGTGTGTACAGTGTGTGAGGGTCCGGGTGTTGTACAGTGTGTGAGGGTCCGGGTGTTGTACAGTGTGTGAGGGTCCGGGTGTTGTACAGTGTGTGAGGGTCCGGTGTTGTACAGTGTGTGAGGGTCCGGGTGTTGTACAGTGTGTGAGGGTCCGGGTGTTGTACAGTGTGTGAGGGTCCGGGTTGTACAGTGTGTGAGGGTCCGGGTGTTGTACAGTGTGTGAGGGTCCGGGTGTTGTACAGTGTGTGAGGGTCCGGGTGTTGTACAGTGTGTGAGGGTCCGGGTGTTGTACAGTGTGTGAGGGTCCGGGTGTGTACAGTGTGTGAGGGTCCGGGTGTTGTACAGTGTGTGAGGGTCGGGTGTTGTACAGTGTGTGAGGGTCCGGGTGTTGTATAGTGTGTGAGGGTCCGGGTGTTGTACAGTGTGTGAGGGTCCGGGTGTTGTACAGTGTGTGAGGGTCCGGGTGTTGTACAGTGTGTGAGGGTCCGGGTGTTGTACAGTGTGTGAGGGTCCGGGTGTTGTATAGTGTGTGAGGGTCCGGGTGTTGTACAGTGTGTGAGGGTCCGGGTGTTGTACAGTGTGTGAGGGTCCAGGTGTACAGTGTGTGAGGGTCCGGGTGTTGTATAGTGTGTGAGGGTCTGGGTGTTGTATAGTGTGTGAGGGTCCGGGTGTTGTATAGTGTGTGAGGGTCCGGGTGTTGAACAGTGTGTGAGGGTCCGGGTGTTGTACAGTGTGTGAGGGTCCGGGTGTTGTACAGTGTGTGAGGGTCCGGTGCTGTACAGTGTGTGAGGGTCCGGGTGTTGTACAGTGTGTGAGGGTCCGGGTGTTGTATAGTGTGTGAGGGTCCGGGTGTTGTATAGTGTGTGAGGGTCCGGGTGCTGTACAGTGTGTGAGGGTCCGGGTGTTGTACAGTGTGTGAGGGTCCGGGTGTTGATAGTGTGTGAGGGTCCGGGTGTTGTACAGTGTGTGAGGGTCCGGGTGTTGTACAGTGTGTGAGGGTCCGGGTGTTGTACAGTGTGTGAGGGTCCGGGTGTTGTACAGTGTGTGAGGGTCCGGGTGTTGTATAGTGTGTGAGGGTCCGGGTGTACAGTGTGTGAGGGTCCGGGTGTTGTACAGTGTGTGAGGGTCCGGGTGTTGTAGTGTGTGAGGGTCCGGGTGTACAGTGTGTGAGGGTCCGGGTGCTGTACAGTGTGTGAGGGTCCGGGTGTTGTACAGTGTGTGAGGGTCCGGGTGTTGTACAGTGTGTGAGGGTCCGGGTGTTGTACAGTGTGTGAGGGTCCGGGTGTTGTACAGTGTGTGAGGGTCCAGGTGTACAGTGTGTGAGGGTCCGGGTGTGACAGTGTGTGAGGGTCCGGGTGTTGTACAGTGTGTGAGGGTCTGGGTGTTGTACAGTGTGTGAGGGTCCGGGTGTTGTATAGTGTGTGAGGGTCCGGGTGTTGTACAGTGTGTGAGGGTCCGGGTGTTGTACAGTGTGTGAGGGTCCGGGTGTTGTACAGTGTGTGAGGGTCCGGGTGTTGTACAGTGTGTGAGGGTCCGGGTGTTGTATAGTGTGTGAGGGTCCGGGTGTACAGTGTGTGAGGGTCCGGGTGTTGTACAGTGTGTGAGGGTCCAGGTGTACAGTGTGTGAGGGTCCGGGTGTTGTATAGTGTGTGAGGGTCGGGTGTTGTATAGTGTGTGAGGGTCCGGGTGTTGTACAGTGTGTGAGGGTCCGGGTGTTGTACAGTGTGTGAGGGTCCGGGTGTTGTACAGTGTGTGAGGGTCCGGGTGTTGTACAGTGTGTGAGGGTCCGGGTGTTGTACAGTGTGTGAGGGTCCGGGTGTTGTACAGTGTGTGAGGGTCCGGGTGTTGTACAGTGTGTGAGGGTCCGGTGTTGTACAGTGTGTGAGGGTCCGGGTGTTGTACAGTGTGTGAGGGTCCGGGTGTTGTACAGTGTGTGAGGGTCCGGGTGTTGTACAGTGTGTGAGGGTCCGGGTGTTGTACAGTGTGTGAGGGTCCGGGTGTTGTACAGTGTGTGAGGGTCCGGTGTGTACAGTGTGTGAGGGTCCGGGTGTTGTACAGTGTGTGAGGGTCCGGGTGTTGTACAGTGTGTGAGGGTCCGGGTGTTGTACAGTGTGTGAGGGTCCGGGTGTTGTACAGTGTGTGAGGGTCCGGGTGTTGTACAGTGTGTGAGGGTCCGGGTGTTGTACAGTGTGTGAGGGTCCGGGTGTTGTACAGTGTGTGAGGGTCCGGGTGTTGTACAGTGTGTGAGGGTCCGGGTGTTGTACAGTGTGTGAGGGTCCGGGTGTTGTACAGTGTGTGAGGGTCCGGTGTTGTACAGTGTGTGAGGGTCCGGGTGTTGTACAGTGTGTGAGGGTCCGGGTGTGTACAGTGTGTGAGGGTCCGGGTGTTGTACAGTGTGTGAGGGTCCGGGTGTTGTACAGTGTGTGAGGGTCCGGGTGTTGTACAGTGTGTGAGGGTCCGGTGTTGTACAGTGTGTGAGGGTCCGGGTGTGTACAGTGTGTGAGGGTCCGGGTGTTGTACAGTGTGTGAGGGTCCGGGTGTACAGTGTGTGAGGGTCCGGGTGTTGTACAGTGTGTGAGGGTCCGGGTGTTGTATAGTGTGTGAGGGTCCGGGTGTTGTACAGTGTGTGAGGGTCCGGGTGTTGTACAGTGTGTGAGGGTCCGGGTGTGTACAGTGTGTGAGGGTCCGGGTGTTGTACAGTGTGTGAGGGTCCGGGTGTTGTACAGTGTGTGAGGGTCCGGGTGTTGTACAGTGTGTGAGGGTCCGGGTGTTGTACAGTGTGTGAGGGTCCGGGTGTTGTACAGTGTGTGAGGGTCCGGTGTTGTACAGTGTGTGAGGGTCCGGTGTTGTATAGTGTGTGAGGGTCCGGGTGTTGTACAGTGTGTGAGGGTCCGGTGTTGTACAGTGTGTGAGGGTCCGGGTGTTGTACAGTGTGTGAGGGTCCGGTGTTGTACAGTGTGTGAGGGTCCGGGTGTTGTACAGTGTGTGAGGGTCCGGGTGTTGTACAGTGTGTGAGGGTCCGGGTGTTGTACAGTGTGTGAGGGTCCGGTGTTGTACAGTGTGTGAGGGTCGGGTGTTGTACAGTGTGTGAGGGTCCGGGTGTTGTACAGTGTGTGAGGGTCCGGGTGTTGTACAGTGTGTGAGGGTCCGGGTGTTGTACAGTGTGTGAGGGTCCGGGTGTGTACAGTGTGTGAGGGTCCGGGTGTTGTACAGTGTGTGAGGGTCCGGGTGTTGTACAGTGTGTGAGGGTCCGGGTGTGCAGTGTGTGAGGGTCCGGGTGTTGTACAGTGTGTGAGGGTCCGGGTGTTGTACAGTGTGTGAGGGTCCGGGTGTTGTACAGTGTGTGAGGGTCCGGGTGTTGTACAGTGTGTGAGGGTCCGGGTGTTGTACAGTGTGTGAGGGTCCGGTGTTGTACAGTGTGTGAGGGTCCGGGTGTTGTACAGTGTGTGAGGGTCCGGGTGTTGTACAGTGTGTGAGGGTCCGGGTGTTGTACAGTGTGTGAGGGTCCGGGTGTTGTACAGTGTGTGAGGGTCCGGGTGTGACAGTGTGTGAGGGTCCGGGTGTTGTACAGTGTGTGAGGGTCCGGGTGGACAGTGTGTGAGGGTCCGAGTGTTGGAGATTGTGTGAGGGTCCGGGTGTATAGTGTGTGAGGGTCCGGGTGTTGTACAGTGTGTGAGGGTCCGGGTGTTGTACAGTGTGTGAGGGTCCGGGTGTTGTACAGTGTGTGAGGGTCCGGGTGTTGTATAGTGTGTGAGGGTCTGGGTGTTGTACAGTGTGTGAGGGTCCGGGTGTTGTACAGTGTGTGAGGGTCCGGGTGTTGTACAGTGTGTGAGGGTCCGGGTGCTGTACAGTGTGTGAGGGTCCGGGTGTTGTATAGTGTGTGAGGGTCCGGGTGTTGTATCGTGTGTGAGGGTCCGGGTGTTGTATAGTGTGTGAGGGTCCGGTGTTGTATAGTGTGTGAGGGTCCGGGTGTACAGTGTGTGAGGGTCCGGGTGTTGTACAGTGTGTGAGGGTCCGGGTGTTGTATAGTGTGTGAGGGTCCGGGTGTTGTACAGTGTGTGAGGGTCCGGGTGTTGTACAGTGTGTGAGGGTCCGGGTGTTGTACAGTGTGTGAGGGTCCGGGTGTTGTATAGTGTGTGAGGGTCCGGGTGTTGTACAGTGTGTGAGGGTCCGGGTGTTGTACAGTGTGTGAGGGTCTGGGTGTTGTACAGTGTGTGAGGGTCCGGGTGTTGTACAGTGTGTGAGGGTCCGGGTGATGTACAGTGTGTGAGGGTCCGGGTGTTGTACAGTGTGTGAGGGTCCGGGTGTTGTACAGTGTGTGAGGGTCCGGGTGTTGTACAGTGTGTGAGGGTCCGGGTGTTGTACAGTGTGTGAGGGTCCGGGTGTTGTACAGTGTGTGAGGGTCCGGGTGTTGTATAGTGTGTGAGGGTCCGGGTGTTGTACAGTGTGTGAGGGTCCGGGTGTTGTACAGTGTGTGAGGGTCCGGGTGTTGTACAGTGTGTGAGGGTCCGGGTGTTGTACAGTGTGTGAGGGTCCGGGTGTTGTACAGTGTGTGAGGGTCCGGGTGTTGTACAGTGTGTGAGGGTCCGGGTGTTGTACAGTGTGTGAGGGTCCGGGTGTTGTATAGTGTGTGAGGGTCCGGGTGTTGTATAGTGTGTGAGGGTACGGGTGGACAGTGTGTGAGGGTCCGGGTGTTGTACAGTGTGTGAGGGTCCGGGTGCTGAGTAGTGTGTGAGGGTCCGGGTGTACAGTGTGTGAGGGTCCGGGTGCTGTACAGTGTGTGAGGGTCCGGGTGCTGTACAGTGTGTGAGGGTCCGGGTGTTGTACAGTGTGAGAGGGTCCGAATGTTGTACAGTGTGTGAGGGGCCGGGTGTTGTACAGTGTGTGAGGGTCTGGGTGGACAGTGTGTGAGGGTCCGGGTGGACAGTGTGTGAGGGTCCAGGTGTTGTATAGTGTGTGAGGGTCTGGGTGTTTTACAGTGTGTGAGGGTCCGGGTGTTGTATAGTGTGTGAGGGTCCGGGTGTTGTATAGTGTGTGAGGGGCCGGGTGTTGTACAGTGTGTGAGGGTCCGGGTGTTGTACAGTGTGTGAGGGTCCGGGTGTTGTACAGTGTGTGAGGGTCCGGGTGTTGTACAGTGTGTGAGGGTCCGGGTGTACAGTGTGTGAGGGTCCGGGTGTTGTACAGTGTGTGAGGGTCCGGGTGTACAGTGTGTGAGGGTCCGGGTGTTGTACAGTGTGTGAGGGTCCGGGTGTTGTACAGTGTGTGAGGGTCCGGGTGTTGTACAGTGTGTGAGGGTCCGGGTGTTGTACAGTGTGTGAGGGTCCGGGTGTTGTACAGTGTGTGAGGGTCCGGGTGTTGTACAGTGTGTGAGGGTCCGGGTGTTGTACAGTGTGTGAGGGTCCGGGTGTTGTACAGTGTGTGAGGGTCCGGGTGTTGTACAGTGTGTGAGGGTCCGGGTGTTGTACAGTGTGTGAGGGTCCGGGTGTTGTACAGTGTGTGAGGGTCCGGGTGTTGTACAGTGTGTGAGGGTCCGGGTGTTGTACAGTGTGTGAGGGTCCGGGTGTTGTACAGTGTGTGAGGGTCCGGGTGTTGTACAGTGTGTGAGGGTCCGGGTGTACAGTGTGTGAGGGTCCGGGTGTTGTACAGTGTGTGAGGGTCCAGGTGTGCAGTGTGTGAGGGTCCGGGTGTTGTATAGTGTGTGAGGTCGGGTGTTGTACAGTGTGTGAGGGTCCGGGTGTTGTATAGTGTGTGAGGGTCCCGGTGTTGTACAGTGTGTGAGGGTCCGGGTGTTGTACAGTGTGTGAGGGTCCGGGTGTTGTACAGTGTGTGAGGGTCCGGGTGTTGTATAGTGTGTGAGGGTCCGGGTGTACAGTGTGTGAGGGTCGGGTGTTGTACAGTGTGTGAGGTCCGGGTGTTGTACAGTGTGTGAGGGTCCGGGTGTTGTATAGTGTGTGAGGGTCCGGGTGTTGTACAGTGTGAGGGTCCGGGGTTGTACAGTGTGTGAGGGTCCGGGTGTTGTACAGTGTGAGAGGGTCCGGGTGTTGTACAGTGTGTGAGGGTCCGGGTGTTGTACAGTGTGTGAGGGTCCGGGTGTTGTACAGTGTGTGAGGGTCGGGTGTTGTACAGTGTGTGAGGGTCCGGGTGTTGTATAGTGTGTGAGGGTCCGGGTGTACAGTGTGTGAGGGTCCGGGTGTTGTACAGTGTGGTGAGGGTCCGGGTGTTGTACAGTGTGTGAGGGTCCGGGTGTGTATAGTGTGTGAGGGTCCGGGTGTTGTACAGTGTGTGAGGGTCCGGTGTTGTACAGTGTGTGAGGGTCCGGGTGTTGTACAGTGTGTGAGGGTCCGGGTGTTGTACAGTGTGTGAGGGTCCGGTGTTGTACAGTGTGTGAGGGTCTCGGGTGTTACAGTGTGTGAGGTCCGGGTGTTGTACAGTGTGTGAGGGTCCGGGTGTTGTACAGTGTGTGAGGGTCCGGGGTGTACAGTGTGTGAGGGTCAGGGTGTTGTACAGTGTGTGAGGGGTCCGGGTGTTGTACAGTGTGTGAGGGTCCGGTGTTGTACAGTGTGTGAGGGTCCGGGTGTTGTACAGTGTGTGAGGGTCCGGGGTTGTACAGTGTGTGAGGGTCCGGGTGTTGTATCAGTGTGTGAGGGTCCGGGTGTTGTACAGTGTGTGAGGGGTCGGGTGTTGTATAGTGTGTGAGGGTCCGGGTGTTGTACAGTGTGTGAGGGTCCGGGTGTTGTACAGTGTGTGAGGGTCCGGGTGTTGTACAGTGTGTGAGGGTCCGGTGTTGTATCAGTGTGTGAGGGTCCGGTGTTGTACAGTGTGTGAGGGTCCGGGGTTGTACAGTGTGTGAGGGTCCGGGTGTTGTACAGTGTGTGAGGGTCCGGGTGTTGTACAGTGTGTGAGGGTCCGGGTGTTTGTACAGTGTGTGAGGGTCCGGGTGTTGTACAGTGTGTGAGGGTCCGGGTGTTGTACAGTGTGTGAGGGTCCGGGTGTTGTACAGTGTGTGAGGGTCCGGGTGTTGTACAGTGTGTGAGGGTCCGGGTGTTGTACAGTGTGTGAGGGTCCGGGTGTTGTACAGTGTGTGAGGGTCCGGGTGTTGTATAGTGTGTGAGGGTCCGGGTGTTGTACAGTGTGTGAGGGTCCGGGTGTTGTACAGTGTGTGAGGGTCCGGTGTTGTACAGTGTGTGAGGGTCCGGGTGTTGTACAGTGTGTGAGGGTCCGGGTGTTGTACAGTGTGTGAGGGTCCGGTGTGTACAGTGTGTGAGGGTCCGGGTGTTGTACAGTGTGTGAGGGTCCGGGTGTTGTACAGTGTGTGAGGGTCCGGGTGTTGTACAGTGTGTGAGGGTCCGGGTGTTGTACAGTGTGTGAGGGTCCGGGTGTTGTACAGTGTGTGAGGGTCCGGGTGTTGTACAGTGTGTGAGGGTCCGGTGTTGTATAGTGTGTGAGGGTCCGGTGTTGTACAGTGTGTGAGGGTCCGGGTGTTGTACAGTGTGTGAGGGTCCGGGTGTACAGTGTGTGAGGGTCCGGTGTTGTACAGTGTGTGAGGGTCCGGTGTTGTACAGTGTGTGAGGGTCCGGGTGTTGTACAGTGTGTGAGGGTCCGGGTGTTGTACAGTGTGTGAGGGTCCGGGTGTTGTACAGTGTGTGAGGGTCCGGGTGTTGTACAGTGTGTGAGGGTCCGGGTGTTGTACAGTGTGTGAGGGTCGGGGTGTTGTACAGTGTGTGAGGGTCCGGGTGTTGTACAGTGTGTGAGGGTCCGGGTGTTGTACAGTGTGTGAGGGTCCGGGTGTTGTACAGTGTGTGAGGGTCCGGGTGTTGTACAGTGTGTGAGGGTCCGGGTGTTGTATAGTGTGTGAGGGTCGGGTGTTGTCAGTGTGTGAGGGTCCGGGTGTTGTACAGTGTGTGAGGGTCCGGGTGTTGTACAGTGTGTGAGGGTCCGGGTGTTGTATAGTGTGTGAGGGTCCGGGTGTTGTACAGTGTGTGAGGGTCCGGGTGTTGTACAGTGTGTGAGGGTCCGGGTGTTGTACAGTGTGTGAGGGTCCGGGTGTTGTACAGTGTGTGAGGGTCCGGGTGTACAGTGTGTGAGGGTCCGGTGTTGTACAGTGTGTGAGGGTCCGGTGTTGTACAGTGTGTGAGGGTCCGGGTGTTGTATAGTGTGTGAGGGTCCGGGTGTTGTACAGTGTGTGAGGGTCCGGGTGTTGTACAGTGTGTGAGGGTCCGGTGTTGTACAGTGTGTGAGGGTCCGGGTGTTGTATAGTGTGTGAGGGTCCGGGTTGTACAGTGTGTGAGGGTCCGGGTGTTGTACAGTGTGTGAGGGTCCGGGTGTTGTACAGTGTGTGAGGGTCCGGGTGTTGTACAGTGTGTGAGGGTCCGGGTGTTGTATAGTGTGTGAGGGTCCGGGTGTTGTACAGTGTGTGAGGGTCCGGGTGTTGTAAAGTGTGTGTGGGTCCGGGTGTTGTATAGTGTGTGAGGGTCCGGGTGTTGTACAGTGTGTGAGGGTCGGTGTTGTACAGTGTGTGAGGGTCCGGGTGTTGTACTAGTGTGTGAGGGTCCGGGTGTTGTACAGTGTGTGAGGGTCCGGGTGTTGATACAGTGTGTGAGGGTCTGGAGTGTAGTACAGTGTGTGAGGGTCCGGGTGTTGTATAGTGTGTGAGGGTCCGGGTGTTGTACAGTGTGTGAGGGTCCAGGGTGTACAGTGTGTGAGGGTCCGGGTGTACAGTGTGTGAGGGTCCGGGTGTTGTACAGTGTGTGAGGGTCCGGGTGTTGTACAGTGTGTGAGGGTCCGGGTGTTGTGACAGTGTGTGAGGGTCCGGGTGTTGTACAGTGTTGAGGGGTCCGGGTGTTGTACAGTGTGTGAGGGTCCGGGTGTTGTACAGTGTGTGAGGGTCCGGGTGTTGTACAGTGTGTGAGGGTCCGGGTGTTGTACAGTGTGTGAGGGTCCGGGTGTTGTACAGTGTGTGAGGGTCCGGGTGTTGTACAGTGTGTGAGGGTCCGGGTGTTGTACAGTGTGTGAGGGTCCGGGTGTTGAACAGTGTGTGAGGGTCCGGGTGTTGTACAGTGTGTGAGGGTCCGGGTGTTGTACAGTGTGTGAGGGTCCGGGTGTACAGTGTGTGAGGGTCCGGGTGTTGTACAGTGTGTGAGGGTCCGGGTGTTGTACAGTGTGTGCTGGTCCGGGTGTGTACGGTGTGAGGGTCCGGGTGCTGTACAGTGTGTGAGGGTCCGGGTGTTACAGTGTGTGAGGGTCCGGGTGTTGTACAGTGTGTGAGGGTCCGGTGTTGTACAGTGTGTGAGGGTCCGGTGTTGTACAGTGTGTGAGGGTCCGGGTGTTGTACAGTGTGTGAGGGTCGGGTGTTGTACAGTGTGTGAGGGTCGGGTGTTGTACAGTGTGTGAGGGTCCGGGTGTGTACAGTGTGTGAGGGTCCGGTGTTGTACAGTGTGTGAGGGTCCGGGTGTTGTACAGTGTGTGAGGGTCCGGGTGTTGTACAGTGTGTGAGGGTCCGGGTGTTGTATAGTGTGTGAGGGTCGGGTGTTGTACAGTGTGTGGGGTCCGGGTGTGACAGTGTGTGAGGGTCCGGGTGTTTGTATAGTGTGTGAGGGTCCGGGTGTTGTATAGTGTGTGAGGGTCCGGGTGTTGTACAGTGTGTGAGGGTCCGGGTGTTGTATAGTGTGTGAGGGTCCGGGTGTTGTACAGTGTGTGAGGGTCGGGTGTTGTACAGTGTGTGAGGGTCCGGGTGTACAGTGTGTGAGGGTCCGGGTGTTGTACTGTGTGTGAGGGTCCGGGTGTACAGTGTGTGAGGGTCCGGGTGTTGTACAGTGTGTGAGGGTCCGTGGTGTTGTCAGTGTGTGAGGGTCCGGGTGTTGTACAGTGTGTGAGGGTCCGGGTGTTGTACAGTGTGTGAGGGTCCGGGTGTTGTACAGTGTGTGAGGGTCCGGGTGTTGTTTAGTGTGTGAGGGTCCGGGTGTTGTACAGTGTGTGAGGGTCCGGGTGTTGTATAGTGTGTGAGGGTCCGGGTGTTGTACAGTGTGTGAGGGTCCGGGGTGTGTACAGGTGTGTGAGGGTCCGGGTGTTGTACAGTGTGTGAGGGTCCGGGTGTTGTACAGTGTGTGAGGGTCGGGTGTTGTACAGTGTGTGAGGGTCGGGTGTTGTACAGTGTGTGAGGGTCCGGGGTTGTACAGTGTGTGAGGGTCCGGGTGTTACAGTGTGTGAGGGTCGGGTGTTGTTCAGTGTCTGAGATCAGGTGTAGTGTGGAGGGTCCGGGTGTTGTACAGTGTGTGAGGGTCCGGGTGTTGTACAGTGTGTGAGGGTCCGGGTGTTGTACAGTGTGTGGAGGGTCCGGGTGTGTACAGTGTGTGTAGGTCCGGGTGTTGTACAGTGTGTGAGGGTCCGGTGTTGTCAGTGTGTGAGGGTCTGGGTGTTGTACAGTGTGTGAGGGTCCGGTGTGTACAGTGTGTGAGGGTCCGGGTGTTGTACAGTGTGTGAGGGTCCGGGTGTTGTACAGTGTGTGAGGGTCCGGGTGTTGTACAGTGTGTGAGGGTCCGGTGTTGTACAGTGTGTGAGGGTCCGGGTGTTGTACAGTGTGTGAGGGTCCGGGTGTTGTACAGTGTGTGAGGGTCCGGGTGTACAGTGTGTGAGGGTCCGGGTGTTGTACAGTGTGTGAGGGTCCGGGTGTTGTACAGTGTGTGAGGGTCCGGGTGTTGTACAGTGTGTGAGGGTCCGGGTGTTGTACAGTGTGTGAGGGTCCGGGTGTTGTACAGTGTGTGAGGGTCCGGGTGTTGTACAGTGTGTGAGGGTCCGGGTGTTGTACAGTGTGTGAGGGTCCGGGTGTGTACAGTGTGTGAGGGTCCGGGTGTTGTACAGTGTGTGAGGGTCCGGGTGTGACAGTGTGTGAGGGTCCGGGTGTTGTCAGTGTGTGAGGGTCCGGGTGTTGTACAGTGTGTGAGGGTCCGGGTGTTGTACAGTGTGTGAGGGTCCGGGTGTTGTACAGTGTGTGAGGGTCCGGGTGTTGTACAGTGTGTGAGGGTCCGGGTGTTGTACAGTGTGTGAGGGTCCGGTGTTGTACAGTGTGTGAGGGTCCGGGTGTTGTACAGTGTGTGAGGGTCCGGGTGTTGTACAGTGTGTGAGGGTCCGGGTGTTGTACAGTGTGTGAGGGTCCGGGTGTTGTACAGTGTGTGAGGGTCCGGGTGTTGTACAGTGTGTGAGGGTCCCGGGTGTTGTACAGTGTGTGAGGGTCCGGGTGTTGTACAGTGTGTGAGGGTCCGGGTGTTGTACAGTGTGTGAGGGTCCGGGTGTTGTAAAGTGTGTGAGGGTCCGGGTGTTGTACAGTGTGTGAGGGTCCGGGGTGTACAGTGTGTGAGGGTCCGGGTGTTGTACAGTGTGTGAGGGTCCGGTGTTGTACAGTGTGTGAGGGTCCGGGTGTTGTACAGTATGTGAGGGTCCGGGTGTTGTATAGTGTGTGAGGGTCCGGGTGTTGTATAGTGTGTGAGGGTCCGGGTGTTGTACAGTGTGTGAGGGTCCGGGTGTTGTACAGTGTGTGAGGGTCGGGTGTTGTACAGTGTGTGAGGGTCCGGGTGTTGTACAGTGTGTGAGGGTCCGGTGTGTACAGTGTGTGAGGGTCCGGGTGTTGTACAGTGTGTGAGGGTCCGGGTGTTGTACAGTGTGTGAGGGTCCGGGTGTTGTACAGTGTGTGAGGGTCCGGGTGTTGTACAGTGTGTGAGGGTCCGGGTGTTGTACAGTGTGTGAGGGTCCGGGTGTTGTACAGTGTGTGAGGGTCCGGGTGTTGTACAGTGTGTGAGGGTCCGGGTGTTGTACAGTGTGTGAGGGTCCGGGTGTTGTACAGTGTGTGAGGGTCCGGGTGTTGTACAGTGTGTGAGGGTCCGGGTGTTGTACAGTGTGTGAGGGTCCGGGTGTTGTACAGTGTGTGAGGGTCCGGGTGTTGTACAGTGTGTGAGGGTCCGGGTGTTGTACAGTGTGTGAGGGTCCGGGTGTTGTACAGTGTGTGAGGGTCCGGGTGTTGTACAGTGTGTGAGGGTCCGGGTGTTGTACAGTGTGTGAGGGTCCGGGTGTACAGTGTGTGAGGGTCCGGTGTTGTACAGTGTGTGAGGGTCCGGGTGTTGTACAGTGTGTGAGGGTCCGGGTGTTGTACAGTGTGTGAGGGTCCGGGTGTTGTACAGTGTGTGAGGGTCCGGGTGTTGTACAGTGTGTGAGGGTCCGGGTGTTGTACAGTGTGTGAGGGTCCGAGTGTTGTACAGTGTGTGAGGGTCCGGGTTGACAGTGTGTGAGGGTCCGGGTGTTGTATAGTGTGTGAGGGTCCGGGTGTTGTACAGTGTGTGAGGGTCCGGGTGTACAGTGTGTGAGGGTCCGGGTGTTGTACAGTGTGTGAGGGTCCGGGTGTTGTACAGTGTGTGAGGGTCCGGGTGTTGTACAGTGTGTGAGGGTCCGGGTGTTGTACAGTGTGTGAGGGTCCGGGTGTTGTACAGTGTGTGAGGGTCCGGGTGTTGTCAGTGTGTGAGGGTCCGGGTGTTGTACAGTGTGTGAGGGTCCGGGTGTTGTACAGTGTGTGAGGGTCCGGGTGTTGTACAGTGTGTGAGGGTCCGGGTGTGTACAGTGTGTGAGGGTCCGGGTGTTGTACAGTGTGTGAGGGTCCGGGTGTTGTACAGTGTGTGAGGGTCCGGCTTGTTGTACAGTGTGTGAGGGTCCGGGTGTTGTACAGTGTGTGAGGGTCCGGGTGTTGTACAGTGTGTGAGGGTCCGGGTGTTGTACAGTGTGTGAGGGTCCGGGTGTTGTACAGTGTGTGAGGGTCGGGTGTTGTACAGTGTGTGAGGGTCCGGGTGTTGTACAGTGTGTGAGGGTCCGGGTGTTGTACAGTGTGTGAGGGTCCGGGTGTTGTACAGTGTGTGAGGGTCCGGGTGTTGTACAGTGTGTGAGGGTCCGGGTGTTGTACAGTGTGTGAGGGTCCGGGTGTTACAGTGTGTGAGGGTCCGGGTGTTGTACAGTGTGTGAGGGTCCGGGTGTTGTACAGTGTGTGAGGGTCCGGGTGTTGTACAGTGTGTGAGGGTCCGGGTGTTGTACAGTGTGTGAGGGTCCGGGGTTGTACAAGTGTGTGAGGTCCGGGTGTACAGTGTGTGAGGGTCCAGGTGCTGTACAGTGTGTGAGGGTCCGGTGTTGACAGTGTGTGAGGGTCCGGGTGTTGTACAGTGTGTGAGGGTCGGGTGTTGTACGTGTGTGAGGGTTCCGGGTGTTGTACAGTGTGTGAGGGTCCGGGTGTTGTACAGTGTGTGAGGGTCCGGGTGTTGTACAGTGTGTGAGGGTCCGGGTGTTGTATAGTGTGTGAGGGTCGGGTGTTGTACAGTGTGTGGGGTCCGGTGTTTGTCAGTGTGTGAGGGTCCGGGTGTTGTACAGTGTGTGAGGGTCCGGTGTGTATAGTGTGTGAGGGTCCGTGTGTACAGTGTGTGAGGGTCGGGTGCTGTACAGTGTGTGAGGGTCCGGGTGTTGTACAGTGTGTGAGGGTCCGGGTGTTGTACAGTGTGTGAGGGTCCGGGTGTTGTACAGTGTGTGAGGGTCCGGGTGTTGTACAGTGTGTGAGGGTCCGGGTGTTGTACAGTGTGTGAGGGTCCGGGTGTTGTACAGTGTGTGAGGGTCCGGGTGTACAGTGTGTGAGGGTCCGGGTGTTGTACAGTGTGTGAGGGTCCGGGTGTTGTACAGTGTGTGAGGGTCCGGGTGTTGTACAGTGTGTGAGGGTCCGGGTGTTGTACAGTGTGTGAGGGTCCGGGTGTTGTACAGTGTGTGAGGGTCCGGGTGTTGTACAGTGTGTGAGGGTCCGGGTGTACAGTGTGTGAGGGTCCGGGTGTTGTACAGTGTGTGAGGGTCCGGGTGTTGTACAGTGTGTGAGGGTCCGGGTGTTGTACAGTGTGTGAGGGTCCGGGTGTTGTACAGTGTGTGAGGGTCCGGGTGTTGTACAGTGTGTGAGGGTCCGGGTGTTGTACAGTGTGTGAGGGTCCGGGTGTTGTACAGTGTGTGAGGGTCCGGGTGTTGTACAGTGTGTGAGGGTCCGGGTGTTGTACAGTGTGTGAGGGTCCGGGTGTTGTACAGTGTGTGAGGGTCCGGGTGTTGTACAGTGTGTGAGGGTCCGGGTGTTGTACAGTGTGTGAGGGTCCGGGTGTTGTACAGTGTGTGAGGGTCCGGGTGTTGTACAGTGTGTGAGGGTCCGGGTGTTGTACAGTGTGTGAGGGTCCGGGTGTTGTACAGTGTGTGAGGGTCCGGGTGTTGTACAGTGTGTGAGGGTCCGGGTGTACAGTGTGTGAGGGTCCGGGTGTTGTACAGTGTGTGAGGGTCCGGGTGTTGTACAGTGTGTGAGGGTCCGGGTGTACAGTGTGTGAGGGTCCGGGTGTTGTACAGTGTGTGAGGGTCCGGGTGTTGTACAGTGTGTGAGGGTCCGGGTGTTGTACAGTGTGTGAGGGTCCGGGTGTTGTACAGTGTGTGAGGGTCCGGGTGTTGTACAGTGTGTGAGGGTCCGGGTGTTGTACAGTGTGTGAGGGTCCGGGTGTTGTACAGTGTGTGAGGGTCCGGGTGTTGTACAGTGTGTGAGGGTCCGGGTGTTGTACAGTGTGTGAGGGTCCGGGTGTTGTACAGTGTGTGAGGGTCCGGGTGTACAGTGTGTGAGGGTCCGGGTGTTGTACAGTGTGTGAGGGTCCGGGTGTTGTACAGTGTGTGAGGGTCCGGGTGTTGTACAGTGTGTGAGGGTCCGGGTGTTGTACAGTGTGTGAGGGTCCGGGTGTTGTACAGTGTGTGAGGGTCCGGGTGTTGTACAGTGTGTGAGGGTCCGGGTGTTGTACAGTGTGTGAGGGTCCGGGTGTTGTACAGTGTGTGAGGGTCCGGGTGTTGTACAGTGTGTGAGGGTCCGGGTGTTGTACAGTGTGTGAGGGTCCGGGTGTTGTACAGTGTGTGAGGGTCCGGGTGTTGTACAGTGTGTGAGGGTCCGGGTGTACAGTGTGTGAGGGTCCGGGTGTTGTACAGTGTGTGAGGGTCCGGTGTTGTATAGTGTGTGAGGGTCCGGGTGTTGTACAGTGTGTGAGGGTCCGGGTGTTGTACAGTGTGTGAGGGTCCGGGTGTTGTACAGTGTGTGAGGGTCCGGGTGTTGTACAGTGTGTGAGGGTCCGGGTGTTGTACAGTGTGTGAGGGTCCGGGTGTTGTACAGTGTGTGAGGGTCCGGTGTTGTACAGTGTGTGAGGGTCCGGGTGTTGTACAGTGTGTGAGGGTCGGGTGTTGTACAGTGTGTGAGGGTCCGGGTGTTGTACAGTGTGTGAGGGTCCGGGTGTTGTACAGTGTGTGAGGGTCCAGGGTGTTGTACAGTGTGTGAGGGTCCGGGTGTTGTACAGTGTGTGAGGGTCCGGGTGTGTACAGTGTGTGAGGGTCCGGGTGTGCAGTGTGTGAGGGTCCGGTGTTGTATAGTGTGTGAGGGTCCGGGTGTTGTACAGTGTGTGAGGGTCCGGGTGTTGTACAGTGTGTGAGGGTCCGGGTGTTGTACAGTGTGTGAGGGTCCGGGTGTTGTACAGTGTGTGAGGGTCCGGGTGTTGTACAGTGTGTGAGGGTCCGGGTGTTGTACAGTGTGTGAGGGTCCGGGTGTTGTACAGTGTGTGAGGGTCCGGGTGTTGTACAGTGTGTGAGGGTCCGGGTGTTGTACAGTGTGTGAGGGTCCGGGTGTTGTACAGTGTGTGAGGGTCCGGGTGTACAGTGTGTGAGGGTCCGGGTGTTGTACAGTGTGTGAGGGTCCGGGTGTTGTACAGTGTGTGAGGGTCCGGTGTTGTACAGTGTGTGAGGGTCCGGGTGTTGTACAGTGTGTGAGGGTCCGGGTGTTGTACAGTGTGTGAGGGTCCGGGTGTTGTACAGTGTGTGAGGGTCCGGGTGTTGTACAGTGTGTGAGGGTCCGGGTGTACAGTGTGTGAGGGTCCGGGTGTTGTACAGTGTGTGAGGGTCCGGGTGTTGTACAGTGTGTGAGGGTCCGGGTGTTGTACAGTGTGTGAGGGTCCGGGTGTTGTACAGTGTGTGAGGGTCCGGGTGTTGTACAGTGTGTGAGGGTCCGGGTGTACAGTGTGTGAGGGTCCGGGTGTGTATAGTGTGTGAGGGTCCGGGTGTTGTACAGTGTGTGAGGGTCCGGGTGTTGTACAGTGTGTGAGGGTCGGGTGTTGTACAGTGTGTGAGGGTCCGGGTGTTGTACAGTGTGTGAGGGTCGGGTGTTGTACAGTGTGTGAGGGTCCGGGTGTTGTACAGTGTGAGAGGGTCCGGTGTTGTACAGTGTGTGAGGGTCGGGTGTTGTACAGTGTGTGAGGGTCCGGGTGTTGTACAGTGTGTGAGGGTCGGGTGTTGTACAGTGTGTGAGGGTCCCGGGTGTTGTACAGTGTGTGAGGGTCCGGGTGTTGTAAGTGTGTGAGGGTCCGGGTGATGTACAGTGTGTGAGGGTCCGGGTGTGTACAGTGTGTGAGGGTCCGGGTGTTGTACTGTGTGTGAGGGTCCGGGTGTGTACAGTGTGTGAGGGTCCGGGTGTTGTACGTGTGTGAGGGTCGGGTGTTGTTACAGTGTGTGAGGTTCCCGGTGTGTACAGTGTGTGAGGGTCCAGGGTGTTGTATAGTGTGTGAGGGTCCGGGTGTTGTACAGTGTGTGAGGGTCCGGGTGTTGTACAGTGTGTGAGGGTCCGGGTGTTGTACAGTGTGTGAGGGTCCGGGTGTTGTACAGTGTGTGAGGGTCCGGTGATGTACAGTGTGCGAGGGTCCGGGTGTTGTACAGTGTGTGAGGGTCGGGTGTTGTACGTGTGTGAGGGTCGGGTGTTGTACAGTGTGTGAGGGTCCGGGTGTTGTACAGTGTGTGAGGGTCCGGGTGTTACAGTGTGTGAGGGTTCCGGGTGTTGTACAGTGTGTGAGGGTCCGGGTGTTGTACAGTGTGTGAGGGTCCGGGTGTTGTACAGTGTGTGAGGGTCCGGGTGTTGTACAGTGTGTGAGGGTCCGGTGTTGTACAGTGTGTGAGGGTCCTGGGTGTTGTACAGTGTGTGAGGGTCCGGGTGTTGTATAGTGTGTGAGGGTCCGGGTGTTGTACAGTGTGTGAGGGTCCGGGGTTGTACAGTGTGTGAGGGTCCGGGTGTTGTACAGTGTGTGAGGGTCCGGGTGTTGTATAGTGTGTGAGGTCCGGGTGTTGTACAGTGTGTGAGGGTCCGGGTGTTGTACAGTTGTGAGGGTCCGGGTGTTGTATCAGTGTGTGAGGGTCCGGGTGTTGTACAGTGTGTGAGGGTCCGGGTGTTGTACAGTGTGTGAGGGGTCCGGGTGTTGTACAGTGTGTGAGGGTCCGGGTGTTGTACAGTGTGTGAGGGTCCGGGTGTTGTACAGTGTGTGAGGGTCCGGGTGTTGTACAGTGTGTGAGGGTCCGGGTGTTGTACAGTGTGTGAGGGTCCGGGTGTTGTACAGTGTGTGAGGGTCCGGGTGTTGTACAGTGTGTGAGGGTCCGGGTGTTGTACAGTGTGTGAGGGTACCGGGTGTTGTACAGTGTGTGAGGGTCCGGTGTGTATAGTGTGGTGAGGGTCCTGAGTTTTGTAAGTGAGTGAGGGTCCCGCGTTTGTTGTACAGTGTGTGAGGGTCCGGTGTTGTACAGTGATGTGAGGGTCCTGGGTGTACCGGTGTGTGAGGGTCCTGGTTCTGTACAGTGTGTGAGGGTCCGGGTGTATGTACAGTGTGTGAGGGATCCTGGTGTAGTACAGTGTGTGAGGGTCCGGAGTGTTGTACAGTGTGTGAGGTCCGGGTGTGACAGTGTGTGAGGTCCCGGTCTTGACAGTGTGAGGGTCCTGGTTACAGTGTGTGAGGGGTACCGTGGAGGTCTGTGTGTGACAGTGTGCGAGGGTCCGGTGTTGTACAGTTGTGTGAGGTCCGGGTGTGTACAGTGTGTGAGGGTCCCGGGTGCTGTATAGAGTGTGTGAGGGTCCGGGTGTTGTACAGTGTCGTGAGGGTCCGGGGTGTTGTATAGTTTGGTGAGGTCTGGTGTTGTACAGATGTGTGAGGGTCTGGGTGTTGTATAGTGTGTGAGAGTCCCGGGTGTACAGGTGCTGTGATGTCCGGGTGTTGTATAGTGTGTGATGGGTCCTGGTGTTGTACAGTGTGTGAGGTTCCTGGGTGTTGTACAGTGTGTGAGGTTCCTGAGTGTTGCTACAGTATGTGTGAGGGTCCGGGTGTTGTACAGTGTGGTTGTGAGGGTCCGGGTTTGTACAGTGTGTGAGGGTCCGGGTGTTGTACAGTGTGCGAGGGTCCGGGTGTTGTACAGTGTGGAGGGTCCGGGTGTTGTACAGTGTGTGAGGGTACGGGTGTGTACAGTGTGTGAGGGTCCGGGTGTTTGTAACAGTGTGAGAGGGTCGGGTGAGTACAGTGTGTGAGGGTCCCGGGTGTTGTACAGTGTGAGAGGTCCGGTGTATCAGTGTGTGAGGGTCCGGGTGTTGTACTAGTCGTGTGAGGGTCCCTGGTGTAATAGTGTGTGAGGGTCGGGTGTTGTACAGTGTGTGAGGTTCCGGGTGTTGTACAGTGTGTGAGGGTCGGAGTTGTACAGTGTGTGAGGGTCCGGTGTTGTACAGTTGTGTGAGGGTCCGGGTGTTGTATAGTGTGTGAGGGTCGGGTGTTGTACAGTGTGTGAGGGTCCGGGTGTGTACAGTGTGTGAGGGTCCGGGTGTTGTACAGTGTGTGAGGGTCCGGGTGTTGTACAGTGTGTGAGGGTCGGGTGTCTGTACTGTGTGTGAGGGTCCCGGTGTTTACAGGTGTGTGAGGGTCCGGGTGTTGTATAGTGTGTGAGGGTCGGGTGTTGTACAGTGTGTGAGGGTCCGGGTGTTGTACAGTGTGTGAGGGTCCTGGTGTGTTATACGTGTGTGAGGGTCCGGGGTTGTACAGTGTGTGAGGGTCCGGTGTTGTACAGTGTGTGAGGGTCCGGGTGTTGTACAGTGTGTGAGGGTCCGAGTGTTGTACAGTTGTGTGAGGGTCCGGGTTGTACTAGTGTGTGAGGGTCCGGGTGTGTATAGTGTGTGAGGGTCTGGGTGTTGTACAGTGTGTGAGGGTCCGTGGTGTACAGTGTGTGAGGGTCCGGGTGTTGTACAGTGTGTGAGGGTCCGGGTGTTGTACAGTGTGTGAGGGTCCGGGTGTTGTACAGTGTGTGAGGGTCCGGGTGTTGTATAGTGTGTGAGGGTCCGGGTGTTGACAGTGTGTGAGGGTCCGGGTGTTGTACAGTGTGTGAGGGTCCCGGGTGTACAGTGTGTGAGGGTCCGGGTGTTGTATAGTGTGTGAGGGTCCGGGTGTGTGTACAGTGTGTGAGGGGGGTCCGGGTGTTGTACAGTGTGTGAGGGTCCGGGTGTTGTACAGTGTGTGAGGGTCGGGTGTTGTACAGTGTGTGAGGGTCCGGGTGTTGTATAGTGTGTGAGGGTCCGGTGTGTACAGTGTGTGAGGGTCCGGGTGTTGTACAGTGTGTGAGGGTCCGGGTGTTGTACAGTGTGTGAGGGTCCGGGTGTTGTACAGTGTGTGAGGGTCCGGGTGTTGTACAGTGTGTGAGGGTCCGGGTGTTGTACAGTGTGTGAGGGTCCGGGTGTTGTACAGTGTGTGAGGGTCCGGGTGTTGTACAGTGTGTGAGGGTCCGGTGTACAGTGTGTGAGGGTCCGGGTTGTACAGTGTGTGAGGGTCCGGGTGTTGTACAGTGTGTGAGGGTCCGGGTGTTGTACAGTGTGTGAGGGTCCGGGTGTTGTACAGTGTGTGAGGGTCCGGGTGTTGTACAGTGTGTGAGGGTCCGGGTGTACAGTGTGTGAGGGTCCGGGTGTTGTACAGTGTGTGAGGGTCCGGTGTTGTACAGTGTGTGAGGGTCCGGGTGTTGTACAGTGTGTGAGGGTCCGGGTGTTGTACAGTGTGTGAGGGTCCGGGTGTTGTACAGTGTGTGAGGGTCCGGGTGTTGTACAGTGTGTGAGGGTCCGGGTGTTGTACAGTGTGTGAGGGTCCGGGTGTTGTACAGTGTGTGAGGGTCCGGGTGTTGTACAGTGTGTGAGGGTCCGGGTGTACAGTGTGTGAGGGTCCGGGTGTTGTACAGTGTGTGAGGGTCCGGGTGTTGTACAGTGTGTGAGGGTCCGGGTGTTGTACAGTGTGTGAGGGTCCGGGTGTTGTACAGTGTGTGAGGGTCCGGGTGTTGTACAGTGTGTGAGGGTCCGGGTGTTGTACAGTGTGTGAGGGTCCGGGTGTTGTACAGTGTGTGAGGGTCCGGGTGTTGTACAGTGTGTGAGGGTCCGGGTGGTACAGTGTGTGAGGGTCCGGGTGTTGTACAGTGTGTGAGGGTCCGGGTGTTGTACAGTGTGTGAGGGTCCGGGTGTTGTACAGTGTGTGAGGGTCCGGGTGTTGTACAGTGTGTGAGGGTCCGGGTGTTGTACAGTGTGTGAGGGTCCGGGTGTTGTACAGTGTGTGAGGGTCCGGGTGTTGTACAGTGTGTGAGGGTCCGGGTGTTGTACAGTGTGTGAGGGTCCGGGTGTTGTACAGTGTGTGAGGGTCCGGGTGTTGTACAGTGTGTGAGGGTCCGGGTGGACAGTGTGTGAGGGTCCGGGTGGACAGTGTGTGAGGGTCCGGGTGTTGTACAGTGTGTGAGGGTCCGGGTGTTGTACAGTGTGTGAGGGTCCGGGTGTTGTACAGTGTGTGAGGGTCCGGGTGTTGTACAGTGTGTGAGGGTCCGGGTGTTGTACAGTGTGTGAGGGTCCGGGTGTTGTACAGTGTGTGAGGGTCCGGGTGTTGTACAGTGTGTGAGGGTCCGGGTGTTGTACAGTGTGTGAGGGTCCGGGTGTTGTACAGTGTGTGAGGGTCCGGGTGTTGTACAGTGTGTGAGGGTCCGGGTGTTGTACAGTGTGTGAGGGTCCGGGTGTTGTATAGTGTGTGAGGGTCCGGGTGTACAGTGTGTGAGGGTCCGGGTGTACAGTGTGTGAGGGTCCGGTGTTGTACAGTGTGTGAGGGTCCGGTGTTGTACAGTGTGTGAGGGTCCGGTGCTGTACAGTGTGGAGCTGTCCGGGTGCTTGTACCGTGTGTGAGGTCCCGGGTCTTGTCAGTGTGTAGGGTCCGAGGTTGTACGATGTGGGGTCCGGGTGTTGTACAGTGTGTGAGGGTCCGGGTGTACAGTGTGTGAGGGTCCGGTGTTGTATCAGTGTGTGAGGGTCCGGGTGTGTACAGTGTGTGAGGGTCCGGGTGTTGTACAGTGTGTGAGGGTCCGGGTGTGTACAGTGTGTGAGGGTCGGGTGTTGTACAGTTGTGTGAGGGTCCGGGTGTTGTACAGTGTGTGAGGGTCCGGGTGTTGTACAGTGTGTGAGGGTCCGGGTGTTGTACAGTGTGTGAGGGTCCGGGTGTTGTACAGTGTTGTGAGGGTCCGGGTGTTGTACAGTGTGTGAGGGTCCGGGTGTTGTCGTGGTGTGAGGGTCGGTGTTGTACAGTGTGTGAGGGTCGGGTGTTGTACAGTGTGTGAGGGTCCGGGTGCTTGTACAGTGTGTGAGGGGTCCGGTGTTGACAGTGTGTGAGGGTCGGGTGTGTACAGTGTGTGAGGGTCGGGTGTTGTACAGTGTGTGAGGGTCGGGTGTTGTACAGTGTGTGAGGGTCCGGGTGTTGTACAGTGTGTGAGGTCCGGGTGTTGTACAGTGTGTGAGGGTCCGGGTGTTGTCAGTGTGTGAGGGTCCGGTGTTGTACAGTGTGTGAGGGTCCGGGTGTTGTACAGTGTGTGAGGGTCCGGGTGTTGTACAGTGTGTGAGGGTCGGGTTTACAGTGTGTCGAGGGTCCGGTGTACAGCTGTGTGAGGGTCCGGGTGTTGTACAGTGTGTGAGGGTCCGGGTGTTGTATAGTGTGTGAGGGTCCGGGTGTTGTACAGTGTGTGAGGGTCCGGTGTGTTCTTACAGTGTGCGAGGGTCCGGGTGTTGTACAGTGTGTGAGGGTCCGGGTGTTGTACAGTGTGTGAGGGTCCGGGTGTTGTACAGTGTGGAGGGTCCGGGTGTTGTATAGTGTGTGAGGGTCGGGTGTTGTACAGTGTGTGAGGGTCCGGGTGTTGTATAGTGTGTGAGGTCCGGGTGTTGTACAGTGTGTGAGGGTCCGGGTGTTGTACAGTGTGTGAGGGTCCGGGTGTTGTATAGTGTGTGAGGGTCCGGGTGTTGTATCAGTGTGTGAGGGTCCGGGTGTTGTATCAGTGTGTAGGGTCCGGGTGTTGTATCAGTGTGTGAGGGTCCGGGTGTTGTACAGTGTGTGAGGGTCCGGGTGTACAGTCGTGTGAGGGTCCGGGTGTGTACAGTACAGTGTGTGAGGGTCCGGGTGTTGTACAGTGTGTGAGGGTCCGGGTGTTGTACAGTGTGTGAGGGTCCGGGTGTTGTACAGTGTGTGAGGGTCCGGTGTTGTACAGTGTGTGAGGGTCCGGGTGTTGTACAGTGTGTGAGGGTCCGGGTGTTGTACAGTGTGTGAGGGTCCGGTGTGTTGTACAGTGTGTGAGGGTCCGGGTGTTGTACAGTGTGTGAGGGTCCGGGTGTTGTACAGTGTGTGAGGGTCCGGGTGTTGTACAGTGTGTGAGGGTCCGGGTGTTGTACAGTGTGTGAGGGTCCGGGTGTTGTACAGTGTGTGAGGGTCCGGGTTGTACAGTGTGTGAGGGTCCGGGTGTACAGTGTGTGAGGGTCCGGGTGTTGTACAGTGTGTGAGGGTCCGGGTGTTGTACAGTGTGTGAGGGTCCGGGTGTTACAGTGTGTGAGGGTCCGGGTGTTGTACAGTGTGTGAGGGTCCGGGTGTTGTACAGTGTGTGAGGGTCCGGGTGTACAGTGTGTGAGGGTCCGGGTGTTGTACAGTGTGTGAGGGTCCGGTGTTGTACAGTGTGTGAGGGTCCGGGTGTTGTACAGTGTGTGAGGGTCCGGGTGTTGTACAGTGTGTGAGGGTCCGGGTGTTGTACAGTGTGTGAGGGTCCGGGTGTTGTACAGTGTGTGAGGGTCCGGTGTTGTACAGTGTGTGAGGGTCCGGTGTTGTACAGTGTGTGAGGGTCCGGGTGTTGTACAGTGTGTGAGGGTCCGGGTGTTGTACAGTGTGTGAGGGTCCGGGTGTTGTACAGTGTGTGAGGGTCCGGGTGTTGTACAGTGTGTGAGGGTCCGGGTGTTGTACAGTGTGTGAGGGTCCGGGTGTTGTACAGTGTGTGAGGGTCCGGGTGTTGTACAGTGTGTGAGGGTCCGGGTGTTGTACAGTGTGTGAGGGTCCGGGTGTTGTACAGTGTGTGAGGGTCCGGGTGTTGTACAGTGTGTGAGGGTCCGGGTGTACAGTGTGTGAGGGTCCGGGTGTTGTACAGTGTGTGAGGGTCCGGGTGTACAGTGTGTGAGGGTCCGGGTGTTGTACAGTGTGTGAGGGTCCGGTGTTGCAGTGTGTGAGGGTCCGGGTGTTGTACAGTGTGTGAGGGTCCGGGTGTTGTACAGTGTGTGAGGGTCCGGGTGTTGTACAGTGTGTGAGGGTCCGGGTGTTGTACAGTGTGTGAGGGTCCGGGTGTTGTACAGTGTGTGAGGGTCCGGTGTTGTACAGTGTGTGAGGGTCCGGGTGTTGTACAGTGTGTGAGGGTCCGGTGTGTTGTACAGTGTGTGAGGGTCCGGGTGTTGTACAGTGTGTGAGGGTCCGGGTGTTGTACAGTGTGTGAGGGTCCGGGTGTTGCAGTGTGTGAGGGTCCGGGTGTTGTACAGTGTGTGAGGGTCCGGGTGTTGTACAGTGTGTGAGGGTCCGGGTGTTGTACAGTGTGTGAGGGTCCGGGTGTTGTACAGTGTGTGAGGGTCCGGGTGTTGTACAGTGTGTGAGGGTCCGGGTGTTGTACAGTGTGTGAGGGTCCGGGTGTTGTACAGTGTGTGAGGGTCCGGGTGTTGTACAGTGTGTGAGGGTCCGGGTGTTGTACAGTGTGTGAGGGTCCGGGTGTTGTACAGTGTGTGAGGGTCCGGGTGTTGTACAGTGTGTGAGGGTCCGGGTGTTGTACAGTGTGTGAGGGTCCGGGTGTTGTACAGTGTGTGAGGGTCCGGGTGTACAGTGTGTGAGGGTCCGGTGTTGTACAGTGTGTGAGGGTCCGGTGTGTACAGTGTGTGAGGGTCCGGGTGTTGTACAGTGTGTGAGGGTCCGGGTGTTGTACAGTGTGTGAGGGTCCGGGTGTGTACAGTGTGTGAGGGTCCGGGTGTTGTACAGTGTGTGAGGGTCCGGGTGTTGTACAGTGTGTGAGGGTCCGGGTGTTGTACAGTGTGTGAGGGTCCGGGTGTTGTACAGTGTGTGAGGGTCCGGTGTTGTACAGTGTGTGAGGGTCCGGGTGTTGTACAGTGTGTGAGGGTCCGGGTGTTGTACAGTGTGTGAGGGTCCGGGTGTTACAGTGTGTGAGGGTCCGGGTGTTGTACAGTGTGTGAGGGTCCGGTGTTGTACAGTGTGTGAGGGTCCGGGTGTTGTACAGTGTGTGAGGGTCCGGGTGTTGTACAGTGTGTGAGGGTCCGGGTGTTGTACAGTGTGTGAGGGTCCGGGTGTTGTACAGTGTGTGAGGGTCCGGGTGTACAGTGTGTGAGGGTCCGGGTGTTGTACAGTGTGTGAGGGTCCGGGTGTTGTACAGTGTGTGAGGGTCCGGGTGTTGTACAGTGTGTGAGGGTCCGGGTGTTGTACAGTGTGTGAGGGTCCGGTGTTGTACAGTGTGTGAGGGTCCGGGTGTTGTACAGTGTGTGAGGGTCCGGGGTGTACAGTGTGTGAGGGTCCGGGTGTTGTACAGTGTGTGAGGGTCCGGGTGTTGTACAGTGTGTGAGGGTCCGGGTGTTGTACAGTGTGTGAGGGTCCGGGTGTTGTACAGTGTGTGAGGGTCCGGGTGTTGTACAGTGTGTGAGGGTCCGGGTGTTGTACAGTGTGTGAGGGTCCGGGTGTTGTACAGTGTGTGAGGGTCCGGGTGTTGTACAGTGTGTGAGGGTCCGGGTTGTACAGTGTGTGAGGGTCCGGGTGTTGTACAGTGTGTGAGGGTCCGGGTGGACAGTGTGTGAGGGTCCGGGTGTTGTACAGTGTGTGAGGGTCCGGGTGTACAGTGTGTGAGGGTCCGGGTGTTGTACAGTGTGTGAGGGTCCGGGTGTTGTACAGTGTGTGAGGGTCCGGGTGTTGTACAGTGTGTGAGGGTCCGGGTGTTGTACAGTGTGTGAGGGTCCGGGTGTTGTACAGTGTGTGAGGGTCCGGGTGTTGTACAGTGTGTGAGGGTCCGGGTGTTGTACAGTGTGTGAGGGTCCGGGTGTTGTACAGTGTGTGAGGGTCCGGGTGTTGTACAGTGTGTGAGGGTCCGGGTGTTGTACAGTGTGTGAGGGTCCGGGTGTTGTACAGTGTGTGAGGGTCCGGGTGTTGTACAGTGTGTGAGGGTCCGGGTGTTGTACAGTGTGTGAGGGTCCGGGTGTTGTACAGTGTGTGAGGGTCCGGGTGTTGTACAGTGTGTGAGGGTCCGGGTGTTGTACAGTGTGTGAGGGTCCGGGTGTTGTACAGTGTGTGAGGGTCCGGGTGTTGTACAGTGTGTGAGGGTCCGGTGTTGTACAGTGTGTGAGGGTCCGGGTGTTGTACAGTGTGTGAGGGTCCGGGTGTTGTACAGTGTGTGAGGGTCCGGGTGTTGTACAGTGTGTGAGGGTCCGGGTGTTGTACAGTGTGTGAGGGTCCGGGTTGTACAGTGTGTGAGGGTCCGGGTGTTGTACAGTGTGTGAGGGTCCGGGTGTTGTACAGTGTGTGAGGGTCCGGGTGTTGTACAGTGTGTGAGGGTCCGGGTGTTGTACAGTGTGTGAGGGTCCGGGTGTTGTACAGTGTGTGAGGGTCCGGGTGTTGTACAGTGTGTGAGGGTCCGGGTGTTGTACAGTGTGTGAGGGTCCGGGTGTTGTACAGTGTGTGAGGGTCCGGGTGTTGTACAGTGTGTGAGGGTCCGGGTGTTGTACAGTGTGTGAGGGTCCGGTGTGTACAGTGTGTGAGGGTCGGTGTTGTACAGTGTGTGAGGGTCCGGGTGTTGTACAGTGTGTGAGGGTCCGGGTGTTGTACAGTGTGTGAGGGTCCGGGTGTTGTACAGTGTGTGAGGGTCCGGTGTTGTACAGTGTGTGAGGGTCCGGGTGTTGTACAGTGTGTGAGGGTCCGGGTGTTGTACAGTGTGTGAGGGTCCGGTGCTGTACAGTGTGTGAGGGTCCGGGTTGTACAGTGTGTGAGGGTCCGGGTGTTGTACAGTGTGTGAGGGTCCGGGTGTTGTACAGTGTGTGAGGGTCCGGGTGTTGTACAGTGTGTGAGGGTCCGGGTGTTGTACAGTGTGTGAGGGTCCGGGTGTTGTACAGTGTGTGAGGGTCCGGGTGTTGTACAGTGTGTGAGGGTCCGGGTGTTGTACAGTGTGTGAGGGTCCGGGTGTTGTACAGTGTGTGAGGGTCCGGGTGTTGTACAGTGTGTGAGGGTCCGGGTGTTGTACAGTGTGTGAGGGTCCGGGTGTTGTACAGTGTGTGAGGGTCCGGGTGTTGTACAGTGTGTGAGGGTCCGGGTGTTGTACAGTGTGTGAGGGTCCGGGTGTTGTACAGTGTGTGAGGGTCCGGGTGTTGTACAGTGTGTGAGGGTCCGGGTGTTGTACAGTGTGTGAGGGTCCGGGTGTTGTACAGTGTGTGAGGGTCCGGGTGTTGTACAGTGTGTGAGGGTCCGGGTGTTGTACAGTGTGTGAGGGTCCGGGTGTTGTACAGTGTGTGAGGGTCCGGGTGTTGTACAGTGTGTGAGGGTCCGGGTGTTGTACAGTGTGTGAGGGTCCGGGTGTTGTACAGTGTGTGAGGGTCCGGGTGTTGTACAGTGTGTGAGGGTCCGGGTGTTGTACAGTGTGTGAGGGTCCGGGTGTTGTACAGTGTGTGAGGGTCCGGTGTTGTACAGTGTGTGAGGGTCCGGGTGTTGTACAGTGTGTGAGGGTCCGGTGTTGTACAGTGTGTGAGGGTCCGGGTGTTGTACAGTGTGTGAGGGTCCGGGTGTTGTACAGTGTGTGAGGGTCCGGGTGTTGTACAGTGTGTGAGGGTCCGGGTGTTGTACAGTGTGTGAGGGTCCGGTGTTGTACAGTGTGTGAGGGTCCGGGTGTTGTACAGTGTGTGAGGGTCCGGGTGTTGTACAGTGTGTGAGGGTCCGGGTGTTGTACAGTGTGTGAGGGTCCGGGTGTTGTACAGTGTGTGAGGGTCCGGGTGTTGTACAGTGTGTGAGGGTCCGGGTGTTGTACAGTGTGTGAGGGTCCGGGTGTTGTACAGTGTGTGAGGGTCCGGGTGTACAGTGTGTGAGGGTCCGGGTGTTGTACAGTGTGTGAGGGTCGGGTGTTGTACAGTGTGTGAGGGTCCGGGTGTTGTACAGTGTGTGAGGGTCCGGGTGTTGTACAGTGTGTGAGGGTCCGGGTGTTGTACAGTGTGTGAGGGTCCGGGTGTTGTACAGTGTGTGAGGGTCCGGGTGTTGTACAGTGTGTGAGGGTCCGGGTGTTGTACAGTGTGTGAGGGTCCGGGTGTTGTACAGTGTGTGAGGGTCCGGGTGTTGTACAGTGTGTGAGGGTCCGGTGTTGTACAGTGTGTGAGGGTCCGGGTGTTGTACAGTGTGTGAGGGTCCGGGTGTTGTACAGTGTGTGAGGGTCCGGGTGTTGTACAGTGTGTGAGGGTCCGGGTGTTGTACAGTGTGTGAGGGTCCGGGTGTTGTACAGTGTGTGAGGGTCCGGGTGTTGTACAGTGTGTGAGGGTCCGGGTGTTGTACAGTGTGTGAGGGTCCGGGTGTTGTACAGTGTGTGAGGGTCCGGGTGTTGTACAGTGTGTGAGGGTCCGGGTGTTGTACAGTGTGTGAGGGTCCGGGTGTTGTACAGTGTGTGAGGGTCCGGGTGTTGTACAGTGTGTGAGGGTCCGGGTGTTGTACAGTGTGTGAGGGTCCGGGTGTTGTACAGTGTGTGAGGGTCCGGGTGTACAGTGTGTGAGGGTCCGGGTGTTGTACAGTGTGTGAGGGTCCGGGTGTTGTACAGTGTGTGAGGGTCCGGGTGTTGTACAGTGTGTGAGGGTCCGGGTGTTGTACAGTGTGTGAGGGTCCGGGTGTTGTACAGTGTGTGAGGGTCCGGGTGTTGTACAGTGTGTGAGGGTCCGGGTGTACAGTGTGTGAGGGTCCGGGTGTACAGTGTGTGAGGGTCCGGGTGTTGTACAGTGTGTGAGGGTCCGGGTGTTGTACAGTGTGTGAGGGTCCGGGTGTACAGTGTGTGAGGGTCCGGGTGTACAGTGTGTGAGGGTCCGGGTGTTGTACAGTGTGTGAGGGTCCGGGTGTTGTATAGTGTGTGAGGGTCCGGTGTTGTATAGTTTGTGAGGGTCCGGGTGTTGTACAGTGTGTGAGGGTCCGGGTTTGTACTGTGTGTGAGGGTCCGTGGTGTACAGTGTGTGAGGGTCCGGGGTGTTGTACAGTGTGTGAGGGTCCGGGTGTTGTACATTGTGTGAGGGTCCGGGTGTTGTACAGTGTGTGAGGGTCCGGGTGATGTACAGTGTGTGAGGGTCCGGGTGTGTACAGTGTGTGAGTGTCCGGAGTAGTACAGTGTGTGAGGGGTCCGGGTGTTGTATAGTGTGTGAGGGTCCGGGTGTGTACAGTGTGTGAGGGTCCGGGTGTTGTACAGTGTGTGAGGTCCGGGTGTTGACAGTGTGTGAGGGTCCGGGTGTTGTACAGTGTGTGAGGGTCCCGGGTGTTGTACAGTGTGTGAGGGTCCGGGTGTTGTACAGTGTGTGAGGGGTCCGGGTGTTGTACAGTGTGTGAGGGTCGGCGTGTTGTACAGTGTGTGAGGGTCCGGGTGTTGTACAGTGTGTGAGGGTCCGGGTGTTGTACAGTGTGATGAGGGTCCGGGTGTTGTACAGTGTGTGAGGGTCCGGGTGTTGTACAGTGTGTGAGGGTCCGGGTGTTGTACAGTGTGTGAGGGTCCGGGTGTTGTACAGTGTGTGAGGGTCCGGGTGTTGTACAGTGTGTGAGGGTCCGGGTGTTGTACAGTGTGTGAGGGTCCGGGTGTTGTACAGTGTGTGAGGGTCCGGGTGTTGTACAGTGTGTGAGGGTCCGGGTGTTGTACAGTGTGTGAGGGTCCGGGTGTTGTACAGTGTGTGAGGGTCCGGGTGTTGTACAGTGTGTGAGGGTCCGGGTGTTGTACAGTGTGTGAGGGTCCGGGTGTTGTACAGTGTGTGAGGGTCCGGGTGTTGTACAGTGTGTGAGGGTCCGGGTGTTGTACAGTGTGTGAGGGTCCGGGTGTTGTACAGTGTGTGAGGGTCCGGGTGTTGTACAGTGTGTGAGGGTCCGGGTGTTGTACAGTGTGTGAGGGTCCGGGTGTTGTACAGTGTGTGAGGGTCCGGGTGTGGTACAGTGTGTGAGGGTCCGGGTGTTGTACAGTGTGTGAGGGTCCGGGTGTTGTACAGTGTGTGAGGGTCCGGGTGTTGTACAGTGTGTGAGGGTCCGGGTGTTGTACAGTGTGTGAGGGTCCGGGTGTTGTACAGTGTGTGAGGGTCCGGGTGTTGTACAGTGTGTGAGGGTCCGGGTGTTGTACAGTGTGTGAGGGTCGGGGTGTTGTACAGTGTGTGAGGGTCCGGGTGTACAGTGTGTGAGGGTCGGGTGTTGTACAGTGTGTGAGGTCCGGGTGCTGTACAGTGTGAGAGGGTCCGGGTGTTGTACAGTGTGTGAGGGTCCGGGTGTTGTACAGTGTGCGAGGGTCCGGGTGTTGTACAGTGTGTGAGGGTCCGGGTGTTGTACAGTGTGCGAGGGTCCGGGTGTTGTACAGTGTGCGAGGGTCCGGGTGTTGTACAGTGTGCGAGGGTCCGGGTGTTGTATAGTGTGTGAGGGTCCCGGTGTTGTACAGTGTGTGAGGGTCCTGGTGTTGTACAGTGTGTGAGGGTCCGGGTGTTGTACAGTGTGTGAGGGTCCGGGTGTTGTACAGTGTGTGAGGGTCCGGGTGTTGTACAGTGTGTGAGGGTCCGGGTGTACAGTGTGTGAGGGTCCGGGTGTTGTACAGTGTGTGAGGGTCCGGGTGTTGTACAGTGTGTGAGGGTCCGGGTGTTGTACAGTGTGTGAGGGTCCGGGTGTTGTACAGTGTGTGAGGGTCCGGGTGTTGTACAGTGTGTGAGGGTCCGGGTGTTGTACAGTGTGTGAGGGTCCGGGTGTTGTACAGTGTGTGAGGGTCCGGGTGTTGTACAGTGTGTGAGGGTCCGGGTGTTGTACAGTGTGTGAGGGTCCGGGTGTTGTACAGTGTGTGAGGGTCCGGGTGTTGTACAGTGTGTGAGGGTCCGGGTGTTGTACAGTGTGTGAGGGTCCGGTGTTGTACAGTGTGTGAGGGTCCGGGTGTTGTACAGTGTGTGAGGGTCCGGGTGTTGTACAGTGTGTGAGGGTCCGGGTGTTGTACAGTGTGTGAGGGTCCGGGTGTTGTACAGTGTGTGAGGGTCCGGGTGTTGTACAGTGTGTGAGGGTCCGGGTGTTGTACAGTGTGTGAGGGTCCGGGTGTTGTACAGTGTGTGAGGGTCCGGGTGTACAGTGTGTGAGGGTCCGGGTGTTGTACAGTGTGTGAGGGTCCGGGTGTTGTACAGTGTGTGAGGGTCCGGGTGTTGTACAGTGTGTGAGGGTCCGGGTGTTGTACAGTGTGTGAGGGTCCGGGTGTTGTACAGTGTGTGAGGGTCCGGGTGTTGTACAGTGTGTGAGGGTCCGGGTGTTGTACAGTGTGTGAGGGTCCGGGTGTTGTACAGTGTGTGAGGGTCCGGGTGTTGTACAGTGTGTGAGGGTCCGGGTGTTGTACAGTGTGTGAGGGTCCGGGTGTTGTACAGTGTGTGAGGGTCCGGGTGTTGTACAGTGTGTGAGGGTCCGGTGTTGTACAGTGTGTGAGGGTCCGGTGTTGTACAGTGTGTGAGGGTCCGGGTGTTGTACAGTGTGTGAGGGTCCGGGTGTTGTACAGTGTGTGAGGGTCCGGGTGTTGTACAGTGTGTGAGGGTCCGGGTGTTGTACAGTGTGTGAGGGTCCGGGTGTTGTACAGTGTGTGAGGGTCCGGGTGTTGTACAGTGTGTGAGGGTCCGGGTGTTGTACAGTGTGTGAGGGTCCGGGTGTTGTACAGTGTGTGAGGGTCCGGGTGTTGTACAGTGTGTGAGGGTCCGGGTGTTGTACAGTGTGTGAGGGTCCGGGTGTTGTACAGTGTGTGAGGGTCGGGTGTTGTACAGTGTGTGAGGGTCCGGGTGTTGTACAGTGTGTGAGGGTCCGGGTGTTGTACAGTGTGTGAGGGTCCGGGTGTTGTACAGTGTGTGAGGGTCCGGGTGTTGTACAGTGTGTGAGGGTCCGGGTGTACAGTGTGTGAGGGTCCGGGTGTTGTACAGTGTGTGAGGATCCGGGTGTTCAGTGTGTGAGGGTCCGGGTGTTGTACAGTGTGTGAGGGTCCGGGTGTTGTACAGTGTGTGAGGGTCCGGGTTGTACTGTGTGTGAGGGTCCGGGTGTTGTAACAGTGTGTGAGGGTCCGAGGTGTTGTATAGTGTGTGAGGGTCCGGGTTGTACAGTGTGTGAGGGTCCGGGTGTTGTACAGTGTGTGAGGGTCCGGGTGTTGTACAGTGTGTGAGGGTCCGGGTGTTGTACAGTGTGTGAGGGTCCGGTGTTGTACAGTGTGTGAGGGTCCGGGGTGTTGTACAGTGTGGAGGGTCCGGGTGTTGTACAGTGTGTGAGGGTCCGGGTGTTGTACAGTGTGTGAGGGTCCGGGTGTTGTACAGTGTGTGAGGGTCCGGTGTTGTACATGTGTGAGGGTCCGGGTGTTGTACAGTGTGTGAGGGTCCGGGTTGTATCAGTGTGTGAGGGTCCGGGTGTTGTACAGTGTGTGAGGGTCCGGGTGTACAGTGTGTGAGGGTCCGGGTGTTGTACAGTGTGTGAGGGTCCGGGTGTTGTACAGTGTGTGAGGGTCCGGGTGTTGTACAGTGTGTGAGGGTCCGGGTGTGCAGTGTGTGAGGGTCCGGGTGTTGTACAGTGTGTGAGGGTCCGGGTGTTGTACAGTGTGTGAGGGTCCGGGTGTTGTACAGTGTGTGAGGGTCCGGGTGTTGTACAGTGTGTGAGGGTCCGGGTGTTGTACAGTGTGTGAGGGTCCGGGTGTTGTACAGTGTGTGAGGGTCCGGGTGTTGTACAGTGTGTGAGGGTCCGGGTGTTGTAGTGTGTGAGGGTCCGGGTGTTGTACAGTGTGTGAGGGTCCGGGTGTACAGTGTGTGAGGGTCCGGGTGTTGTACAGTGTGTGAGGGTCCGGGTGTTGTACAGTGTGTGAGGGTCCGGGTGTGTACAGTGTGTGAGTGTCCGGGTGTTGTACAGTGTGTGAGGGTCCGGGTGTTGTACAGTGTGTGAGGGTCGGGTGTTGTATAGTGTGTGAGGGTCCGGGTGTTGTACAGTGTGTGAGGGTCCGGGTGTTGTACAGTGTGTGAGGGTCCGGGTGTTGTACAGTGTGTGAGGGTCCTGGTGTTGTACAGTGTGTGAGGGTCCGGTGTTGTACAGTGTGTGAGGGTCCGGGTGTTGTACAGTGTGTGAGGGTCCGGGTGTTGTACAAGTGTGTGAGGGTCCGGGTGTTGTACAGTGTGTGAGGGTCCGGGTGTTGTACAGTGTGTGAGGGTCCGGGTGTTGTACAGTTTGTGAGGGTCCGGGTGTTGTCAGTGTGTGAGGGTCCGGGTGTTGTACAGTGTGTGAGGGTCCGGTGTTGTACAGTGTGTGAGGGTTCCGGGTGTTGTACAATGTGTGAGGGTCCGGGTATACAGTGTGTGAGGGTCCGGGTGTACAGTATGTGAGGGTCCGGGTGTTGTACAGTGTGTGAGGGTCCGGGTGTACAGTGTGTGAGGGTCCGGGTGTTGTACAGTGTGTGAGGTTCTGGGTGTTGTACAGTGTGTGAGGGTCCGGGTGTTGTACAGTGTGTGAGGGTCCGGGTGTTGTACAGTGTGTGAGGGTCCGGGTGTTGTACAGTGTGTGAGGGTCCGGGTTGTACAGTGTGTGAGGGTCCGGGTGTTGTACAGTGTGTGAGGGTCCGGGTGTACAGTGTGTGAGGGTCCGGTGTTGTACAGTGTGTGAGGGTCCGGGTGTTGTACAGTGTGTGAGGGTCGGGTGTTGTACAGTGTGTGAGGGTCCGGGTGTGTACAGTGTGTGAGGGTCCGGGTGTTGTACAGTGTGTGAGGGTCCGGGTGTTGTACAGTGTGTGAGGGTCCAGGTGTGCAGTGTGTGAGGGTCCGGGTGTGCAGTGTGTGAGGGTCCGGTGTTGTACAGTGTGTGAGGGTCCGGGTGTTGTACAGTGTGTGAGGGTCCGGGTGTGCAGTGTGTGAGGGTCCGGGTGTTGTACAGTGTGTGAGGGTCCGGGTGTTGTACAGTGTGTGAGGGTCCAGGTGTGCAGTGTGTGAGGGTCCGGGTGTTGTACAGTGTGTGAGGGTCCGGGTGTTGTACAGTGTGTGAGGGTCCGGGTGTTGTACAGTGTGTGAGGGTCCGGGTGTTGTAGTGTGTGAGGGTCCGGGTGTTGTACAGTGTGTGAGGGTCCGGGTGTTGTACAGTGTGTGAGGGTCCGGGTGTTGTATAGTGTGTGAGGGTCCGGGTGTTGTACAGTGTGTGAGGGTCCGGGTGTGTACAGTGTGTGAGGGTCGGGTGTTGTACAGTGTGTGAGGGTCCGGGTGTTGTACAGTGTGTGAGGGTCCGGGTGTTGTACAGTGTGTGAGGGTCCGGGTGTTGTACAGTGTGTGAGGGTCCGGGTGTTGTACAGTGTGTGAGGGTCCGGGTGTTGTACAGTGTGTGAGGGTCCGGGTGTTGTACAGTGTGTGAGGGTCCTGGTGTTGTACAGTGTGTGAGGGTCCGGGTGTTGTACAGTGTGTGAGGGTCCGGGTGTTGTACAGTGTGTGAGGGACCGGGTTGTACAGTGTGTGAGGGTCCGGGTGTTGTACAGTGTGTGAGGGTCCGGGTGTTGTACAGTGTGTGAGGGTCCGGGTGTTGTACAGTGTGTGAGGGTCCGGGTGTTGTACAGTGTGTGAGGGTCCGGGTGTTGTACAGTGTGTGAGGGTCCGGGTGTTGTACAGTGTGTGAGGGTCCGGGTGTTGTACAGTGTGTGAGGGTCCGGGTGTTGTACAGTGTGTGAGGGTCCGGGTGTTGTACAGTGTGTGAGGGTCCGGGTGTTGTACAGTGTGTGAGGGTCCGGTGTTGTACAGTGTGTGAGGGTCCGGGTGTTGTACAGTGTGTGAGGGTCCGGGTGTTGTACAGTGTGTGAGGGTCCGGGTGTTGTACAGTGTGTGAGGGTCCGGTGTTGTACAGTGTGTGAGGGTCCGGGTGTTGTACAGTGTGTGAGGGTCCGGGTGTTGTACAGTGTGTGAGGGTCCGGGTGTTGTACAGTGTGTGAGGGTCCGGGTGTTGTACAGTGTGTGAGGGTCCAGGTGTACAGTGTGTGAGGGTCCGGGTGCTGTACAGTGTGTGAGGGTCCGGGTGTTGTACTAGTGTGTGAGGGTCCGGGTGTATAGTGGTGTGAGGGTCCGGGTGTTGTACAGTGTGTGAGGGTCCGGGTGTTGTACAGTGTGTGAGGGTCCGGTGTTGTACAGTGTGTGAGGGTCGGGTGTTGTACAGTGTGTGAGGGTACGGGTGTTGTACAGTGTGTGAGGAGTCCGGGTGTTGTACAGTGTGTGAGGGTCCGGGTGTCTGTACAGTGTGTGAGGGTCCGGGTGTTGTACAGCTGCTGTGAGGGTCGGGCTGTTGTACAGTGTGTGAGGGTCCGGGTGATGTACAGTGTGTGAGGGTCCGGGCTGTTGTACAGTGTGTGAGGGTCCGGGTGTTGTACAGTGTGTGAGGGTCAGGGTGTTTGTACCAGTGTGTGAGGTCCGGGTGTTGTACAGTGTGTGAGGGTCCGGGTGTTGTACAGTGTGTGAGGGTCCGGGTGTTGTACTGATGTGTGAGGGTCCGGTGTTGTACCGTGTGTGTCGGGTCCGGGTGTTGTAACAGTGTGTGAGGGTCCCGGTGTTGTACAGTGTGTGAGGGTCCGGGTGGTTGTACAGTGTGTGAGGGTCCAGGTGATTATAGTGTGTGAGGGTCCGGGTGTTGTACAGTGTGTGAGGGTCGGGTGTTGTACAGTGTGTGAGGGTCCAGGATGTACAGTGTGTGAGGGGTCCGGTGTTGTACAGTGTGTGAGGGTCCGGGTGTTGTAGACTAGTGTGTGAGGGTCCGGGTGTACAGTGTGTGAGGGTCCGGGTGTTGTACAGTGTGTGAGGGTCCGGGTGTTGTACAGTGTGTGAGGGTCCGGGTGTTGTACAGTGTGTGAGGGTCCGGGTGTGTACAGTGTGTGAGGGTCGGGTGTTGTACAGTGTGTGAGGGTCCGGGTGTTCGTCAGTGTGTGAGGGTCCGGGTGTTGTACAGTGTGTGAGGGTCCCGGGTGTGACAGTGTGTGAGGGTCCAGGGTGTTGTACAGTGTGTGAGGGTCCGGGTGTTGTACAGTGTGTGAGGGTCCTGGGTGTTGTACAGTGTGTGAGGGTCCGGGTGTTGTACAGTGTGTGAGGGTCCTGGTGTTGTACAGTGTGTGAGGGTCCGGGTGTTGTACAGTGTGTGAGGGTCCGGGTGTTGTACAGTGTGTGAGGGTCGGGTGTTGTACAGTGTGTAGGGGTCCGGGTGTTGTACAGTGTGTGAGGGTCCGGGGTGTTGTACAGTGTGTGAGGGGTCGGGTTGCTGTACAGTGTGTGCGAGGGTCGGGTGTTGTACAGTGTGCGAGGGTCCGGGTGTTGTACAGTGTGCGAGGGTCCGGGTGCTGTACAGTGTGCGAGGGTCCGGGTGTTGTACAGTGTGCGAGGGTCCGGGTGTTGTACAGTGTGCGAAGGGCGGGTGTTGTACGTGTGCGAGGGTCGGGTGTTGTACAGTGTGGTGAGGGTCCGGGTGTTGTACAGTGTGTGAGGGTCCGGGTGTTGTACAGTGTGTGAGGTCCGGGTGTTGTACAGTGTGTGAGGGTCCGGGTGTTGTACAGTGTGTGAGGGTCCGGGTGTTGTACAGTGTGTGAGGGTCCGGGTGTTGTACAGTGTGTGAGGGTCCGGGTGTACAGTGTGTGAGGGTCCGGGTGTTTGTACAGTGGTGTGAGGGTCCGGGTGTTGTACAGTGTGTGAGGGTCCGGGTGTTGTACAGTGTGTGAGGGTCCGGGTGTTGTACAGTGTGTGAGGGTCCGGTGTTGTACAGTGTGTGAGGGTCCGGGTGTTGTATAGTGTGTGAGGGTCCGGGTGTTGTACAGTGTGTGAGGGTCCGGGTGTTGTACAGTGTGTGAGGGTCCTGGTGTTGTACAGTGTGTGAGGGTCCGGGTGTTGTACAGTGTGTGAGGGTCCGGGTGTTGTACAGTGTGTGAGGGTCCGGGTGTTGTATAGTGTGTGAGGGTCCGGTGTTGTACAGTGTGTGAGGGTCCGGGTGTTGTACAGTGTGTGAGGGTCCGGGGTGTTGTACAGTGTGAGACGGTCCGGGCTGTACTAGTGTGTGAGGGTCCGGGTGTGTACAGTGTGTGAGGGTCGCAGGTGTACGTATGGTGTGTGAGGGTCCTGGTGTTGTACTAGCTGTGTGAGGGTCCGGTGTACAGTGTGTGAGGGTCCGGGTGTGTACAGTGTGTGAGGGTCCGGTGTCTCACAGTGTGTGAGGGTCCGGGGACGTTGTACATGTGGTGAGAGGTCCTGGGGTTGTACTAGTGTGTGAGGGTCCCGGGCGTGTACAGTGTGTGAGGGTCCGGGCTCTTGGTACAGTGAGTGAGGGTCCGGGTCTTGTACAGAGTGAGAGGGTCCGGTGTTGTACAGCTGTGTGAGGGTCCGGTGTTGTACAAGTGTGCTGAGGGTCCGGGATGTTTGTACAGTGTGCTGAGGGTCCGGGTGTTGTACAGTGTGCTTGAGGGTCCGGGAGTATGTACAGGTGTGCAGGGTCCGGGAGCCTTGTACAGTGTGTGAGGGTCCGGGTGTTGTACAGTGTGTGAGGGTCCGGGTGTTGTACAGTGTGTGAGGGTCCGGGTGTTGTACAGTGTGTGAGGGTCCGGGTGTTGTACAGTGTGTGAGGGTCCAGGTGTTGTACAGTGTGTGAGGGTCCGGGTGTTGTACAGTGTGTGAGGGTCCGGGTGTTGTACAGTGTGTGAGGGTCCGGGTGTTGTACAGTGTGTGAGGGTCCGGGTGTTGTACAGTGTGTGAGGGTCCGGGTGTTGTACAGTGTGTGAGGGTCCGGGTGTTGTATAGTGTGTGAGGGTCCGGGTGTACAGTGTGTGAGGGTCCGGGTGTTGTACAGTGTGTGAGGGTCCGGGTGTTGTACAGTGTGTGAGGGTCCGGGTGTTGTACAGTGTGTGAGGGTCCGGACAGTGTGAGTCCGGGTTGTACAGTGTGTGAGGGTCCGGGTGTTGTACAGTGTGTGAGGGTCCGGGTGTTGTACAGTGTGTGAGGGTCCGGGTGTTGTACAGTGTGTGAGGGTCCGGGTGTTGTACAGTGTGTGAGGGTCCGGGTGTGTATAGTGTGTGAGGGTCCGGGTGTTGTACAGTGTGTGAGGGTCCGGGTGTTGTACTGTGTGTGAGGGTCCGGGTGTTGTACAGTGTGTGAGGGTCCCGGTGTTGTACAGTGTGTGAGGGTCCTGGTGTTGTACAGTGTGCGAGGGTCCGGGTGTTGTGCAGTGTGCGAGGGTCCGGGTGTTGTACAGTGTGCGAGGGTCCGGGTGTTGTACTGTGTGTGAGGGTCCGGGTGTTGTACTGTGTGTGAGGGTCCGGGTGTTGTACTGTGTGTGAGGGTCCGGGTGTTGTACAGTGTGTGAGGGTCCGGGTGTTGTACTGTGTGTGAGGGTCCGGGTGTTGTACAGTGTGTGAGGGCCTTGGTGAGTGTTCACCAGTGTGTAAGTGTCCTGGTGACTGTTGCAGTTTGTTGCATTTAAATCTGTAACATTCTCAAAATTGCTTCCTGCAAGTTGTGCTTTGCTGCTTGGTGGATTGATGGGAAAAGGCTGTGCACAAATCATTTTTTGCAGTGCAATTCTAGAGAATTGTGCTTAAGATCGAGCCCTAATTAATTTCTTGTCACAGCAGAAATGATTTCAGGGCAATCCAGTGTGAAGCCAGCACATATCTTCGAATGGAATTCGAGAGTCTGATTTGCGTTTAACAAGGTTCCTGATGTCAGCCATCCCCAGAAGCAGAGCGTTTAATACAGTGTTCAGTACAAAATGGAGCAGGAGTGGCAAATTCTTCCAGGAATGTGTTGTGTCAGGTGTGGTGCAGCTGTCGGTTTTACAGCCTGTGCTGCAGGCAGGTCTGCACAGGTTCTGGCTCTCCTATACAGGAAGGGAGTATTAAAGGTCAAGCAATGCTCCCCCAATGGCTCGGCGAGTTTTCCACCACCTGGTGTGTGGTGGACCATACAGGCCAGAAGGTCCCCGGTTAAACCCTGGTCTAAACTGAGTCAGCTGATCAGCAGTGGGGGCAGGGGGCGGAGGGAACTCAAATTGGCTTCAATGTCTCTGGGCTAAGAATAGGGAAAAAAATCAGCTTAATTTCCCTTTGCTGATCAATGACTCCTGCAAGAGGTAAATGTTGGGTGAAGATCGATTCAGGATAGGCTGTGATGACCTGATGGCCTACTTCCTGGGGTTTTGACAGAGGTGGCTAGAGAGATAGTGGATGCATTGGTTGTCATTTTCCAAAATTCCATAGATTCTAGAACGGTTCCCGCCGATTGGAAGGTAGCAAATGTAACCCCACTAATTAAGAAAGGAGGGAGAGAGAAAATGGGGAACTACAGACCAGTTAGCCTGACATCAGTAGTAGGGAAAATGCTGGAATCTATTATTAAGGTCGTGGTAACAGGGCACTTAGAAAATAATAATAGGATTGGGCAGACTCGACACGGATTTATGAAAGGGGAAATCATGTTTGACAAATCTGTTTTTGAGATTGTAACTAGCAGAATAGATAAGGGGGAACCAGTGGATGTGGTGTAGTTGGATTTTTAGAAGGCATAGGATTACATAGGATATACGGCACAGAAACAGGCCATTCGGCCCAACCAGTCCATGCCGGTGTTTATGCTCCACTCGAGCCTCCTCCCGTCTTTCCTCATCTAAATCTATCAGCGTAACCCTCTATTCCCTTTACCCTCATCTGCTTGTCTAGCCTCCCCTTAAATGCATCTGTACTATTCACTTCAACCACTCCCTGTGGTAGCGAGTTCCACATTCTCACCACTCTTTGGGTAAAGAGTTTCTTCTGAATTCCCGATTTGATTTCTTGGTGACTATCTTATATTGATGGCCTCTAGTTATGCTCTTCCCCACAAGTGGAAACATTCTCTCTGTATCCACTCTATCAAAACCTTTCAGAATTTTAAAGACCTCTATTAGGTCACCCCTCAGCCTTTTTTCAAGAGAAAAGAGACCCAGCCTGTTCATCCTTTCCTGATATGTATACCCTCGCATTTCTGGTATCATCCTTGTAAATCTTCTCTGCACCCTCTCCAGTGCCTCTATATCCTTTTTATAATATGGTGACCAGAACTGTACGCAGTACTCTAAGTGTACTAAGGCATTCGATAAGGTGCCACACAAGAGGTTATTAAACAAAATTAGGGCTCATGGGATTGGGGGTGATATACTAGCATGGATTGAGGATTGGTTACCGGACAGAAAACAGAGAGTCGGAATAAACGGGTCATTTTCGGTTGGCAGGCCGTAACTAGTACTTGGGCCTCAGCTATTCACAATCTATATCAATGATTTGGATGAGGGGACCAAATGTAAAATATCCAAGTTTGCTGATGATACAAAGCTAGGTGGGAATGTAAGTTGTGAGGAGGATGCAAAGAGGCTTCAAGGGGATATAGACAAGCTAAGTGAGTGGGCAAGAACATGGCAAATGGAATATAATGTGGAGAAATATGAAGTTATCCACTTTGGTAGGAAAAATAGAAAAGCAGAGTATTTTTTAAATGGTGAGAGATTGGGAAATGTTGGTGTTTAGAGAGACCTGGGTGACCTTGTACACGAATCACTGAAAGTTAACATGCAGGTATAGCAAGCAATTAAGAAAGCAAATGGTATGTTGGCCTTTATTACAAGAGGATTTCAGTATAGGAGTAAAGACGTCTTACTACAATTATATAGGGCCCTGGTGAGACCACACCTGGAGTATTGTGTACAGTTTTGGTCTCCTTACCTAAGGAAGGACATACTTGCCATAGAGGGAGTGCAACAAAGGTTCACCAGACTGATTACTGGGATGGGGGAATTGTCCTATGAGGAGAGATTGAGTAGACTAGGCCTATATTCTCTAGAGTTTAGAAGAATGAGAGGTGATCTCAGTGAAACATACAAAATTCTTACAGGGCTTGACAGGGTAGATGCGGGGAGGATGTTTCCCCTGGCTGGGGAGTCTAGAACCAGGGGTCACAGTCTCAGAATAAGGGGTCGGCCATTTAGGACTGAGATGAGGAGAAATTTCTTCACTCCGAGGGTGGTGAATCTTTGGAATTCTCTACCCCAGAAGGCTGTGAAGGCTCAGTTGTTGAGTATATTCAAGACAGAGATCAATAGATTTTTGGATATTAAGGGAATCAAGGGATATAGGGATCGGGCAGGAAAGTGGAGTTGAGGTAGAAGATCAGCCATGATCTTATTGAATGGTGGAGCAGGCTCGAGGGGCCAAATGGCCTACTCCTGCTCCTAGTTCTTATGTAGACCTGAGATCAAGAACCTTCTTTGGAGAAGTGTTCTGCTCAAAGTCAGAAATATCCTTGAAGCAATGATTAACCATCCACAATCTTTTGATATTTGTGTCCATCTTTTAGGTTCATTGGCGATATACAATCATCTCCCTTTAGTGTGTCATTGTCCAGTTTGGTGATATTGAGTGTCACAAAGGGCACACTGTAATCCCCCAACAGTTGCGAATGGCCTCACCCAGTTTGCTATAACCAGAGGTAATGGCTGCCCAGCTCTAGCATTGACGTTACTGCTATGAAAAGCAGCAGTTGGTGTGCATCCAAATAGCTTTTCACCAGTATGCTGCCCCTTGGCATCATAATCCGAAAACACAGCATCAGTTTCCACATGTACGCTGATGACACCAAGCTCTACCTCACCACCACTTCTCCCGACCCCTCTACGGTCTCTAAATTTTCAGACGGCTTGTCCGACATACAGTTCTGGATGAGCAGAAATTTTCTCCAATTAAATATTGGGAAGACCGAAGCCATTGTTTTCTGTTCCCGCCACAAACTCTGTTCCCTAGCCACTGACTCCATCCCTCTCCCTAACATCTGTCTGAGGCTGAACCACACTGTTCGCAACCTTGGTGTCATATTTGATCCTGAAGTGAGCTTCCAACCACATATCCGCAGCATAACTAAGACTGCCTATTTCCACCTCCGTAACATCGCCCGTCTCTGCCCTTGCCTCAGCTCATCCGCTGCTGAAACCCTCATCCATGCCTTTGTTACCTCTAGACTTGACTATTCCAACACACTCCTGGCTGGCCTCCCACATTCTACCCTACGTAAACTTGACATCATCCAAAACTCTGCTGCCCGTGTCCTAACTCGCACCAAGTCCCGCTTACCCATCACCCCTGTGCTTGCTGACCTACATTGGCTCCCGGTTAAGCAGCGCCTCGATTTCAAAATTCTCATCCTTGTTTTCAAATCCCTCCCTGGCCTTGCCCCTCCCTATCTCTGTAATCTCCTTCAGCCCCACAACCGCCGCCCCCCCCCCCCCCCCCGCCCCGAGATATCTGCGCTCCTCTAATTCTGCCCTCTTGAGCATCCCTGATTATAATCGCTCCACCATTGGTGGCTGTGCCTTCTGTTGCCTAGGCCCTAAGCTCTGGAATTCCCTGCCTAAACCTCTCCGCCTCACTACCTCTCTTTCCTCCTTTAAGACGCTCCTTAAAACCTACCACTTTGACCAAGCTTTTGGTCCTCTGCCCTAATTTTTCCTTATGTGACGCGGTGTCAGATCTTTTGTCCTATCATACTGCTGTGCAGCGCCTTGGGATGTTTTACTCCATTAAAGGCGCTATATAAATACAAGTTGTTGTATCACCGAGTGCAACGTTTGGCCCTGTGTCAGGGCAAGTATACAATGGTTTGGGTCATGTCACATCAGATGTCAGAATTAATCTACAGTCACAAAGTAAATAAGAGCATTAAATGTTAATGTCTTATCTAAAATATAGTACTTTATGTATAAAGTGTATTTGAGAGGGGAAGTGTTTCTTAGTGAGCACAACTACCGCTGCTGTGAGCAGAGATGAGTTACCCCAGTGACTATTTACTGACCATGTTAAGAAAGTGTCTTGTATTAAGATTCATTCAGTCAGGGTACTTAACTAGGAAAGAACAAAGCAAAGTCTTAGGAAACAGACCAAAACCTTTATAAGCACACGTGGTTGAGGAGATGCACATCACCCAGTCATGGTCCAGTGCCCCTCTTTGTAGCCATGATGTGGAGATGCCGGTGTTGGACTGGGGTGGACAAATGTGAGAAGTCGCACAACACCAGGTTATAGTCCAACAGGTTTATTTTAAATCACAAGCTTTCGGAGCGCTGCTCCTTCGTCAGGTGAAGTGAAGAAATACATATAGGCACAGCATATATAGTCAGAGAACACAGCCAGATGATCACAGTTAATCTTTCCAACTGCCCTTTATCACACCTCGTAGAGCATTTGTAGAGCATTTGCAAACTTGCCTATCTCAGAAGGAGTAGTGTAGAAATGGGGTTCACATTTGCTCTGAATGGATCGCACATCGTTAGTTACTTCCAGCTACTTATGGGAGTGAACTCTGCCCTGTTGTGCTGGCATTCAGCAGCCAGACTTTGAGAGATCCAGTTGAAGGTTGATGTTGTCTCTGGCTGCTCACAGGATCTTCTGATTTCCATAGAACTCTGAACTATCACCTGTCACAGCCTTTGTGAGCCCAGATAAGCTGCAAGGGACGGACGGGTACAATCTATTTGTAAATTGGGGATCTCTGCAAGAATCAGCCAGATAGTGCACTCTACAAACTCGAACCTCTGCAGCTTCCTCCAACTACTCCTGATTTCTGTGCTCACAACAACAAAAACAACTTGCATTTATATAGCGCCTTTAACGTAGGAAAACGTCCCAAGTGACTTCACAGAGTGTAATCGGACAGAAACTGACCCCGAGAAATGGAGATATCAGGAGATGGGCAACTAAAAGCTTGATCGAAGAGAGAGGTTTTAAGGAGGATCTTAAAGAAGGGGAGAGAGGCGGAGAGGTTTAAGGGGGAATTCAGAGCTTAGGGCCTAAACAGCTGAAAGCACAGCCGCCAATGGTGTTGTGAAGGGAGTGGGGGGTTGCGTAAGAGTCCAGAGTTGGAGAAACACAGAGATCTTTGGGGGTGGGGGGGGGGTTGTAGGGCTGGAGGAGATTACAGAGATGAGGAGGGGCGAGGCTGTGGAGGGATTGGAACACGAGGATGAGAATTTTAATTTTCTCTGATACCTCACCTAAATTAGGATTCTTCCCGTGTGAACCTGCACAGTGAATGTCAGCAGAATATTTTACCACAAGAGGCATCACAGCTCAGCCTGATCCTGGTCTCACCTGACATCCACATACACGCACTTTGCAGGAGCAGGCCCTTTATAATGATCAAAAGTGGAAACCCTGGCTAATTTTTCTCCTCTCCACCTTTTGAAGTGCCCCAACTGTCACCCCGCTTTCGATCGACCAGAGGCCAGAGGTGGAACCCGGGACCTTCCTGGCCTGTCTGGCGAGCACCACAGGTGGCGCATTTACCCACTGAGCCACTGGGGAGTTGAATGGCTGGCATTTTAAAACAAACACGGAATTTCTGAGGCTGCAAGGCCTTGCCGTGGCTCAGTGGGTAGCACTCTCGCCTCTGAGTCAGAAGGTTGTGGGTTCAAGTCCCACTCCAGGGACTTGAGCACATAAATCTAGTCTGACACTCCAGTGCAGTGCTGAGGGAGTGCTGCACTGTTGGAGGTGCCATCTTTCGGATGAGACGTTAAACCGAGGCCCCGTCTGCTCTCTCATTTGCACGTAAAAGATCCCATGGCACTGTTTCGAAGAAGAGCCGGGGAGCTATCCCCGGTGTCCTGGTCAATATTTATCCCTCAACCAACATAACAAAAACAGATTATATGGTCATTATCACATTGCTGTTTGTGGGAGCTTGCTGTGCGCAGATTGGCTGCCGCGTTTCCCACATTACAACAGTGACTCCACTTCAAAGTACTTCATTGGCTGTAAAGCGCCTTGGGATGTTCGGTGGTCGTGAAAGGCGCTATATAAATGCAAGTCTTTCTTTCTTTAACCATTAGCCATCCCAGGATGTGGATGATTCTATGGTTTCTATCGCCCTGATATTCAAACTCTTACAATGTTTAGACAGCCGGAAACTGAAAGCACGCTCAACAAAGCCACACCTGTGCAGGTTCCGCCAACTACTTCTGTTTTCCTGGGTTCGTAACAACAAAACAATTTGCATTTATATAGCGCCTTTAACATAGGAAAATGTCCCAAGGGACTTCACAGGTGTGACTTACCTGACTTAGCATTATAATGGTAGCTTAGCAACACTGTAAGAAACATCAGATCACCCATTCAGAGAGGCGTTGGATCAGAGAGGCCGTTTTCAACAGCCCCTGTTTCAAGGGCCTATTGATGGGACCATGGCTTCGGTTGAGACCATGGTGCCATCAATAATTCCTTGAAACTGGGGCCCTCTATGAGCCTTGCCAGTTGGCTCTGAGGGATCAGCCAAGTCCGTGTTGCCGCTATCTGTTTAAACAGCTCTGCCCTGGCTCTTCCTCTTTGTCATGTGATGATGTGAAGAGTTTGGCTGGTACCCAGACAACAGAAGTTAATCTGTTGGCTGCCTGTTGAGGCCTGTATGAGGAGGACAGGCATCTCTCTGCTATTTAATATCAACTCCCAGGAACTAGAAGAAATCCAGGCACTTACACAAAGTGTGCTTTTTAATCAGGCCTTAGATGTTACTTTCAGTAATGTACTTTTTAGTCTACAAACACTATTTAAATCAACTCAAATCCATGAACCTTCCATTAAGATTATCCCTGCATCATACGATATGTCCAACCTTCACATACATTTATATGTTGCTTGACCTTTCCATTCTTGGGAGTGGGAGTTACAATAGATTGAGTTCATTCAGATCATAACCAGATCTAATGTCCATCCAAATGATTTAGCATCCAGTGGGAGGCTTTGCCCTGCCGTTTAATAGGTGAGGGGGTCACTTCAAGTTCTACAGTGTTGCTGGGTGTTGTTGGGGTTAGTAAGAATTACTCACTATTACATACTGTCAGTATAAGGTTACTCAGTGTTACTCAGCATCACGCAAATCAGCAGCGGTTTTGATAAGGATGAATGGAGTTGTTACAAGATATAAGGATGACATGAAAGAAAAGTAACCAGAGATTCAAAGAGTGGCAGCTGCTGTGTTATAATTACCTGGGAGACTGGGGATGAGGCTTGCAATCCATAGGTTGGTACTGTAGTCGTGTACCCAGACCCCCACAGCTCAAAAACTGAGACAGAGTAGGAAGAGTGGGCGTAAGCTCCGCCATGGCAGCACCAAGTCCCCCCTCCCCATGTAAACAGCACTGATCAGATTGAGTGTGACGTTCCTCACGCACTCATTACTGTGACATTGCATCTGACCCTCAGGAAGGTGCCCTCTGTTCAGCAATACACATATCATTTTCCACATGTGGAATTAATTCTACAAGCAGTAGTGCGTTATCAGTACTTCATTTAGCTGCCGCCCAAATTCACTGTGAAGATGAATAAAATTGTGAATGCAGAAATGCCATTAGGCAGTGTATTGTGTTGTATTGTGCTGTTGTATTTCATACTTTATCACTCACTCATTCACTCACTCTGTCACACTCTCACACGTACTCTCAGACTCTCACTTTCTCACTCATGCTAACACACTCTCAGACTCTCACACTTGCTCATGCATTCACTCACACTCTAACATTGTCTCACACTATCTCCTACTCTCACTCTCTCACACACATTCACGTTCTCTAACACACTTGCTCGCCGTCTCACGTATTCACTTACACGCATTCTCACACAAACTCACTCGCACTCTCTCAGATCCGTTGTCTGTTGTTCCTCACCCTTGTTACTTGGGTTGCATTGTTGAAAGTACCATACTCTTCTTCCGGAAATGCCCTCAAGAATGTTAAATTTAATTGAGAAACGTAGGGTAAAGGATCAAGACGAACAGGAAAGCACCACATTAAAAAGAATAGGACAGAAGGTGAGGTCTTCTTGGATTTGAAGCAGTCTGGATTTTTTTTTTAATTCGCTTGTGGGATCTGGGCATCGCTGGCAAGGCCAGCATTTATTGCCCATCCCTAGTTGCCCTTGAGAAGGTGGTGGTGAGTCACCCTCTTGAACCGCTGCAGTCCGTGTGGTGAAGGTACTCCCACAGTGCTGTTACGTAGGGAATTCCAGGATTTTGACCCAGCGACGATGAAGGATCGGCGATATACTTCTAAGTCAGGATGGTGTGTGACTTGGAGGGGAATTGGAGGTGGTGGTGTTCCCATGCACCTGCTGCCCTTGTCCTTCTAGGTGGAAGAGGTCGTGGGTTTGGGAGGTGCTGCCGAAGAAGCCTTGGCGAGTTGCTGCAGTGCATCTTGTAGATGGTACACACTGCAGCCACAGTACGCCGGTGCTGGAGGGAGTGAATGCTTAAGGTGATGGAAGGGGTGCCAATCAAGTGGGCTGCTTTGTCCTGGATGGTGTCGAGCTTCTTGAGTGTTGTTGCAGCTGCACTCATCCAGGCAAGTGGAGAGTATTCCATCACACTCCTGACTTGTGCCTTGTAGATGGTGGAAAGGCTTTGGGAAGTCAGGAGGTGAGACACTCGCCGCAGAATACCTAGCCTCTGACCTGCTCTTGTTGCCACGGTATTTATGTGGCTGGTCCAGTTAAGTTTCTGGTCAATGATGACCCCCAGGATGTTGATGGTGGGGGATTCGGTGATGGTAATGCCGTTGAATGACAAGGGGAGGTGGTTAGACTCTCGCTTGTTGGAGATAGTCATTGCCTGGCACTTGTGTGGCGTGAATGTTACTTGCCACTTATCAGCCCAAGCCTGAACGTCGTCCAGGTCTTGTTGCATGCGGGCATGGACTGCTTCATTATCTGAGGAGTTGTGAATGGCACTGAACACTGCAGTCATCAGCGAACATCCCCATTTCTGACCTTATGTTGGAGGGAAGGTCATTGATGAAGCAGCTGAAGATGGTTGGGCCTAGGACACTGCCCTGAGGAACTCCTGCAGCGATGTCCTGGGGCTGTGATGATTGACCTTCAATCACCACAACGATCTTCCTTTGTGCTAGGTATGACTCCAGCCAGTGGAGCGTTTTCCCCCTGATTCCCATTGACTTCAGTTTTACTAGGGCTCCTTGATGCCACACTTGGTCAAATGCTGCCTTGATGTCAAGGGCAGTCACTCTCACCTCACCTCTGGAATTCAGCTCCTTTGTCCATGTTTGGACCAAGGCTGTATTGAGGTCGGGAGTCAAGTGGTCTTGGCGGAACCCAAACTGGGCATCAGTGAGCAAGTTATTGGTGAGTAAGTGCCGCTTGATAGCAGTGTCGATGACACCCTCCATCACTTTGCTGATGATTGAGAGTAGACTGATGGGGCGGTAATTGGCCCGGTTGGATTTGTCCTGCTTTTTGTGCACAGGACATACCTGGGCAGTTTCCACATTGTCGGATAGATGCCAGTGTTGTAGCTGTACTGGAACAGCTTGGCTAGAGGCTTGTAGGAGGATTGGAAGTCTGAAGGAGGCAAGAAGTTCCACAGTCTTGAGCTCCTGGGAAAGAATGAGTTAGAATAGTAGATGGTGCAATGAGTCTTGATTTCAACACAGTGGGGAATAAAAGAGCAAATAGGATGATGTGTTTACAGCTTAGCAGGAAAAAGAGTTGACTCCTCACCTGTTGGGCAAATTGGGACTGAGTTACTGCAGCCAAATATAGATAGAACTGGGCATCAAGCAGATAAGTGGGGGAAACTTTAGTGCTGGAATCAGGTCAGTAACTCTAAAAGACCAACAGTGATATTGCCCAAATAACAACAGAAAACGCTGGAAAAACTCAGCAGGCCAGGCAGCATCCGTGGAGAGAGAAAGAGAGTTGACGTTTCAGGTCGATGATATTGCCCACCCATCTTACAGTCATCAGCTCCTTGGTTTAATAATTGTATTTGAGCTACACTGGGTCAAACACAACAGACAGGGAAAGGACCTGAAAATTCTGCTCAGAGAGAAGATCCTCAAGAAAATTCCGTCCTACTGGTCACCATTGCAGTGTCCCTGTTCTACAAACCCGTACCTGTCCAGTGATGGGATATTGCAGCCCCGTGCGACAGGCCGCAAGTAAACCTACCTTTTGCTCCTGACCGCAGTGCGGTTGAACGTGGTGGAGGCCAGCGGATTAAGTGAGGAAGGTTAACGCTCTGCTCGAGTGCCACCTCTACAGCAGGGCAGAGCTGTGCCAGAGCTGCCAGTCCACTTCAGGTCCGTGACTCCAGCAGAAGCTGAGGAGCTGCTGATGCTTAAGCCCAGCCCCCATGTTGATAACAGGAACACAAGAGCAGCTACACCTCGGCTATTCTGCATCAACCCACAAAAATCTACTCGAAATAACCAGCAACACAGCATTGCCAACTGTTCCCCTCTCCCAGACACTTTCATCACTTGTCCCTTGTCAGAAGACACTTAAACAGAGTTCCCAATTGTTTGCTCGACCAGGATTGTTGAAGCCTCCATTAATTAGGCTGTGGAAAATCTCCAAGTTGCATCTTGATACCCAAGCGCAATTACTTCAAGAATTTCTGTGCGGCTAGCAACTGCCAGGATCAAACTTGTGAGAATTGGCCCTCGGCTAGCTCCTGCTGCAGCTTGTTGTTATGGGACGGAATCAAATAAAAATCACACCCCCATGGCTTATGACAGTGCCACTCACGGCTGCTGTGTGCTAACTTGGCTCAGTTGGTAGTATTCTGCCTCCGAGTCAGAAAGTTGTGGGTCCCATCCCTACTCCAGAGACTTGAGCAGATAATCTAGGCTGACACTGCAGTGCAGTACCGAGGGAGTGCTGCATTGTCAGAGGTGCCGTCCCTCGGATGAGATGTTAAACCGAGGCCCTGGCTGCCTGCTCATATGGATGTAAAAGATCCCATGGCACTATTTGAAGACGAGCAGCGAGATCTGGTGTCCTCGCTTAACCGGCACCATCAAAAAACGATTAATCGGTCATTCACCTCATTGCTAATTGTGGGATGTTGCTGTGCGCAAAATGCCAGCTGTGTTTGTGCGCGTAACAATAATCACTGCACTTTAAAGTTATTCATTGTATGTGAAGTGCTTTGAGAGCTGGTGAATGACGCTATATAAATGCAAATCATTCCTTTTAATCACAGAATGGGACACTTTCTCACCTCGTATGCAAATTTCTGACATTTCCAAATTAAACCAATACCCAGCTCTGGTGACTCGTGCTCTGATATCTGATCTCGGATCAGATTGGGCACTCGCTCAGATTGAAGCTGGGTCTCAGCACTGCTTGAAAAGAGGCAACAGTTGTCGATGCTAAAAATTCTGTTTGTAAGAGGTCGCCGGGAAGTAGAATTAGAATAGACAGCTCCAGTAGAAGGGCTAGTGCCAGACAGGCTCGATGGGCCGAATGGCCCCCCTTGTGTGCTGTAATTTCTATGGTTTTATAAAAGCCACAGCTTCATAGTATAAACTCTTTTCTGGAGAATTCCAAATGGCAGCCAAATAGAATCAGGAGTGGGCGTGAAGTGAAGTCATGTTTCGCCCATAAATTATTCAATGAACTGATTTGTCAGCCATGATGGAGTATGTTATTATTCCACAGTTATATTGATCAGAAGTAGAGTCAAGTTTTTGTGTGTGCTACTTATTTGGACAAGGCCATTTGCATTATTTACATAGTGCTGTGCGGGGATTTGCTTTTAATTGGCACTGAATGTTACTTACAGATTATGTATTAACACGACCTCCCTCTCTCTCTCTCTCTCTCTCTTTCTTTCTCTCTCTGTCTGTACTGCTCCACACCAGTAGAACCTGTTTGGAACGCTTCAGTGGGAGGTTACTAGGCATGTTAGCACAGCTCTCTGACCAAAGCTCTTCACTTGTGCGGAGCCCAAAGAGTGAGAAACGGCTCCTTAAACAGAGCTCAGGGACCGCCTTAGGCAGGGAGAACCTCCTCTTGCAGTCAGGCAGCAGGTGCTGAGAACACAGATCTTGTGAGTCTGTAGATAAGGAATGTCAGAGTGTCTGCTGCGAGGCGGTCAAGCTATTTGTTTTGGGCTTCAGTCTCACTGTTTGCCGGGAGAGTGCTAAAGCAACAGCCTGTATGGGGACTTTTAGGGATCACACAGACAACTGCTTGAGGAGTTATCAACGCAACAAACCCCAGGCACAGGATATGAAATGGACTTGGGGCACAGGAGGATCAGGCAAGGCAGGAAACGACAGCGTCTAAGAGGTGAGCAATCACTGAATTTTATTAATTTCTGTCTACCCTGTTGTGAGGAAGGGATGTACATTCCTTTAAACAGAAATAATGGGTCCTGTCAGACAGACTAACCATTCCCACTCGGGAGTAGTCAGTGTTCTGAACTAGGCAAGACCACGTAGATCATTGTTTGTCTGTAATTAATTGACATTAGCCGTGTTATTGGCCCTGTCGTTACCTTTGTGACAGCCACACTCCACGATCCAGCTGCCCATCTTGTAGCCTGTGCTGCAACAGTTGTCTGAGGTTTGGGGAGCTGTTCTCAGTTTGGGTCCTTGTAAAATATGGCCTTATTTCAGCCTCAGCTAATTAAAAAGTCAGAGAAGAAATTAGGACTCATGAACGTCTGCCCTGCTGATGAGGACGCTCGGTATGTAGGACTCACTCAGCTCCATCCTGCAGACAGGGGCAATGGGAGATTCAATGTGGATGAATGCAGGAAACTTTGTTTGGGATGTAGACAATTGCCTTAATTTGTGATTCACACAGCTCAAGTGCCAATTCACTCACTCACCAAAAAATAAACTAGCCAAATTTGAAGTGAGCTGGTAAATGCTGAGATTTGAGAAGATGAGTGTGTACACCACAGGGGCAAGGCCTGACAGGTAACCTCTCCCCTGTCTCAACAGTCCCTGTGTTATACAGCCAGGGTCTGGCAGGTAACCTCACCCCTGTCTCAACAGTCCCTGTGTTATACAGCCAGGGTCTGACAGGTAACTTCACCCCTGTATAGACAGATCATGTGTTATACAAGAACAACAGCTTGTATTTATATAGTGCCTTTAACGTAGTAAAACGTCCCATGGCGCTTCACAGGAGCGTTATAAAACAAAATTTGACACCGAGCCACATGAGATAGTAGGGCAGATGACCAAATGCTTGGTCAAAGAGGGTTTGACAGGTAACCTCACCCCTGTATAAAGAGAGTTTGTATTATACAGCCAGGATCTGACATGGAACCTCTCCCTGCATAAACAGCACGTGTATTATATGGCCGGGGTCATATAGTAACTGCTTCCTGTGAGCTGTGCTGTAGCAGGGCTCCTGGGGTTGATGTCAGTATTGCCTCAATGAGCTGCGATACTACTCTGAGTACCAGCAGCGCGCTCATATCTCACCTAAGCTGCTGTTTTTCACGTGTAAGCGTAGACAGTGAAGGGGCATTTTAACTAACCCTGCCTGACACTAATGGGAGTGGGTTCTCAAAGACATCTGCCCAGTTCCTGCTCAAGTCCCGCCACCATCTTAACTGGGTCCTTTGTTTTAGGTGCCTGAAGTGCTTGCCTGCCTCAGGTGGGATCCTCTTTAATATATGCCAGTTGGGGTCCTATGAGGTCCATAGGAACTCAATGGCATTTTAACGGCCTACTGAACGGGGCAGCCGTGGCGCCGTCTCTGTTCAGTAAAATCTGGCGGAGGAACAAGAGGAGGTCCCCTGAGGTAAGTCAAAAACTCCTTAGTGGGACCAGGAGGAGCAGGACTGCTCTGGGACTCTGCTGGCCCAGGCTACCCCCACTTCCTAACCCCGCAACTTAGCTTGGTGCCGGTGGGCAACCTCCAGGCCTGCCCGAAGCTAACCAGCTGCCTCTTGCTGCCCGACTGGGGCGAGCTGCTGGGATGTAAATGAAACCTGGCTGTTAAAAAATCGGCCGAGGCCTCTCAATGGCGGGAAGGCCATCGGCTCCCCCGGGAGTTAAAATCCACCCTTGAGTGTCAGCACACTGTTCTACCATGTGTTCCATCACGGCAAAACTCAGACCTGTCCTCATCCCACATTCTCACGCACACACTTCTCAGGGTAATGATCAGAAGCAGGAACCCTGGCTGCTTTTTTGTCTTCCTAACCCAGGGGCTCTAAAGCTCCCCTTGGCTGAGATGAACTAACTCAGCACAGTCCGGGGTTTGAACTGAAACCTTCCTAACCTGACTAATGCCAGAACGTGAACTGTTGTGTGACCTCAATGAGGAGCTGCTTTTGAGGATTTTGATCACTGTGATTGAGTTTTCTTTAATCCTCCCTGACTAAGCTCCTCCCTATGGAGGAATTGACTCAGAGTCTGACTCATTCCTCAATGTATTTAATCAATGTATTCATTAAATTGCTTGCCTTGTCTGAGGTATCCCTTCGAAACCAACTAGGATTACTGTGGCTCTATTGTGGTCCCTGTCTGTGGTTGGGTTGGCCAAGTTCAGATCTATCCACGATTGGCTTATCCAGGGTGACCTTTTAACTTGACCTACCCATCAGCAAGAAACGTAATTTTAGGTACGAGGGTCAAAGGACGAAAAAATCCGGTATCAAACACACAGCCACAAAGTGAGCCTTTTAATGTTTGTTCGTACAGATCTGAATTTGAATTCCATTCGAGCCAATTTCCCATCGGATGTGCCTGGCCCTTTAAAAACAGGAAAGATGGATATTCCTAAATACCCATTTTGTCTCTGCCGTGCCCCAGCTGGGTTGGTAGCAGTTGACATCTGTTGCTGGAGCTTCCAGCTGCACCTTCCTTTGGTTCTTGCCCTATTCCATTTGCTTACTCTAAGCTCTCTCCAAGTTGCATCCAGAGCAGTTTTATGAATCAAATGTTTTGTGGAACAAGGTGAAATAGTTCAAGGTTTTCTTCTTGGTTCCCCTTCCACCTATCCTTTCCTACATTACAACAGTGACTACACCTCAAAAGTACATCCCGAGGTTGTGAAAGATGCTCTATAAATGGAAGTTCGTTCGTTCTTCTTTCTGTAGTTAGCTCCCTGGAGAAGTATATTGTCACCCTAGATTTGGTTTAGCCAGCTTGTTTCCCCCTTAACCTTACTAGTAAAAGCCATACCTGGTAATGCAAATGTGATTGTTTATGACCCCCAAACCCCAAAAAATGGTTTTAAGGTGTAACTCAAAGCCAAGGTAGACCAGGGATCTTGAACCTTACTGATCTTGATTATTTGCCTCGATCTTCACATTGTTCCTAAAGTCCTGAGCTTGCATCCTTTCCAGGCCTCCATCCATTTTAGGAATATCACTAGTTTCCTAGCACATTTCTCCGATCTAAATGGTTTGAACTCGAACTGACATATTTCCACCAATATGCACACATTGCATGCCATCATCATCTACTCTGCCACTTGTTTTACCACCATCTACCTAAACAGCAAGATTCTTTGTAACCATACAGTGGGTTAAGTGACCTGAATCACATTCCAGTAAGAGTAGAATCAGACTCCGCAGTCTCTTGGCCCAACTACTTCAACAAGTGGTGATCTGACACCACCTGCCTTCCAGCTGATCAGAACCGTCACATGGACCATGTTATAGCCAAGTCCTCTCGCTCTCCATTTAGCAATACTCTCTTCTATCCCGCTTCTCCCTGATATGGAACTGTCCTAAACCCTACATTACCGTCATCTAACTGAAGGATCAGGAGGTCTCTGAAAGCTGGTGAAGTCCAGCATTCTTTATGTCATTAATGCTATCTTGGATTCTTATAACACATGCTGCTTCCACAATAAATTCTCAAGTAATACCGTATTAGTCAATTCAACAGCTTCAACCAAGTGTGAGCAGTTTCTCCAAACTTAACACACAGGTATTCCTCTGTTTCCTTGGCCTTTATTCAATGATCAGGGGGTTAGGTAGCATCCTCTGCAGTAATGATCGAGAGTCCCAAAGGGTGTTTTGCATACCTGGTGCCAGGATAAAGGATATCTCGGAGCGGCTGGAAAGGAACCTGGAAACATAGAAACATAGAACATAGAAACATAGAATCTAGGAGCAGGAGTAGGCCATTCGGCCCGTCGAGCCTGCTCCACCATTCAATACGATCATGGCTGATCATCCAAATCCAGTACCCTGTCAGGACCAACGACATAGAAAAGAACAGTGAGGAGGCCCAGTCAAGAAAGTATCAGGAGCTAGGAGCTAAATTAAAAAGCAGGCCCTTGAGGATAATAATCTTGATATTATTACCTGATATTATCACCTAAGTCACGTGGAATTTGGCATAGGGACAAACAGGAAAGTAAATACGTGGATGGAGGATTGGTGTGGGAAAGAGCAGTTCCATTTCATGGGACACTGGCACCAGTATTGGGACAGGAAGGAGCTGTACCACTGGGATGGGCTGCACCTGAACCGGTCTGAGACCAAGGTCCAAGCTGAAATGATAAATACGGCTGTGTGGGGGGGGTGGGGGTAAGGGCTCGGGCAGGAATAATAATACAAGTGAAAATAGCCTAAAGATAAGAAAATGGGATGAGAGCAAAGTCCAGATCATAAATAGCATTAAAGGTAATATAAATACTTCAGGTTTAGAAAAAAATAGGAAATAATAACAAAATAACTGATAAAAATGCAACAGGAGTGATGAAAAACAAGAAGTGTGATAAGTGTGAGGAAAAACAGCATCAGAGCGAAAGGGCAGAGTAGGCTCTGTTGCCCAAATAAGAGTTCTATACACAAATGCACGTAGCATAAGGAATAAAACAAGTGAATTCGAAGTGCAAATCCAGTTTAAAGAGTATGATGTAGTGGCCATCACCGAGACCTGGTTACAAGCTGGGCATGACTGGGAGATAAATATTCCAGGTTATAAGGTCTTTACAAAGGACAGGGAAATTAGAAAAGGAGGAGGAATAGCAATATTGATAAAGGACAGTATTACAGCATTAGAAAGAGGGGATGAGCAGGCAGTAGAAATGCACTGGGTAGAATTGAGGAATAGAAAAAGATGCAAGGCCTTGGTGGGAGTTGTCTACAGACCTCCTGATAGCAGTGATAAAGTAGCGGGATACATAAATACGGAGATCAGAGAAGTTTGTTGCAAAAGCAGATTGGTTATAATGGGAGACTTCAATTTTTACGTAGACTGAGAGAAGCAGAATAGCTTGAGTCCCCAAAGGCAGCAAATTTCTTGAGTGTATTTGAGACAATATGTTCTTGAACCAATAAGAGGACAGGCCACACTAGATTTAGTGATGAGTAATGAGCCAGATATGTCAACAACTGAACGTTAAGAGAACACCGAGATAACCGTGACCATAACATGATTGAATTTGATATTAGGTTTGGGAGGGGGAAAAGAGTGAGTCACAATCCAAGGTTTCTAATTTAGGTAAGGCTGAATTTGAAGGGATGTGGCAGAAATTGACCACAGTAGACTGATAAAACTACAGATGTTATGTTAAACTTGTAATGAACCTTGGTTAGACCATACTTGGAGTACTGTGAACAGTTCTGGTCTCCTTATTATAAAAAGGATATAGAGACACTGGAGAAGGTGCAAAAAAGATTTACTAGAATGATACCAGAACTGAGAGGTTATACCCATCAGGAAAGATTGAACAGGCTGGGGCTCTTTTCTCTAGAAAAGAGAAGGCTGAGGGCTGACTTGATAGAGGTCTTCAAGATTATGAAAGGTTTCGATAGGGTAGACATAGAAAAGATGTTTCCACTTGTGGGGGAAACTAGGGGCCTTAAATATAAGATACTCACTAATAAATCCAAAGGGAATTCAGGAGAAGCTTCTTTGCCCAGAGAGTGTGGAACCCGCTACCACAAGGAGTAATTGAAGCGACTAGCATAGATGCATTTAAGGGGAAGCTAGGTAAACACATGAGGGAGAAAGGAATAGAAGGATATGTTGATGGGGTTAAATTAAGAAGGGTGCGAGGAGGCTCGTGTGTAGCATAAACATTGGCTTGGACCGAATGGCCTGTTTCTGTGCTGTAAATACTATGTAATACTATGAACAGTAGGAGGTGTTCAAAGAAGTATTTGGTACAGTACATGACCTGTACATACTCTTAAAGGGCAAAAGCTCTACTTGTGTAATTAAACAACCTTGGTCAACAAAAGAGGTGAGAGATAGTATAAAACTAAAACAAAGGGCTTATCGAAATGCAAAGAATAGTGGAGATCCCGTGGACTGGGAGACATATAAAAAACAGTAAAGTGATGCAAAGAAAGTTGTAAGAGCTGCAAAAAGGGAATACAAGAAAAAACTTGCGAGGGAAATCAAGGACAACACTAAAGGTTTTTACAGGTTTATTAAGAGAATGAGGATGGCTAAGGGTAATGTGGGCTCCTTATAGATAGATGCAGGTGATATTGTAATTGAAAATAAGGAAATGGCAAACTTAGTAAATAATTACTTTGTATCAGTCTTCACAGTAGAGGAAGAGGATAAAGTACCAGAGATACGAGGAAAACTAAAACCAATCAAGGGGAGGAACTTACTGGATATAATATAAGTACAAAAATGGTAATGGAGAAAATAATGAGACTGAAGATAGACAAATCTCTAGGACCTAATGATTTTCACCCCAGGATATTAAAAGAAGTAGGTGAGGAAATTGTAGATGCTTTAGTCATGATCTTCTAAAACACTCTTAATTCAGAAATTGTCCCCTTGGATTGGAAAATTGCCAATGTCATTCTCATTATTTAAGAAGGGTGAGAGAGATAAACTAGGAAATTACAGACCTATTAGTTTAACGTCTGTTGTGGGGAAGTTATTAGAATTTGTTATTAGGGACAGAGTGACTGAGCACTTGGACAAATATGAACTGATCAGAGAGAGCCAGCATGGATCTGTAAAGGTTAAGTCATGTCTAACTAACCTAGTTTAATTTTTTAAGGAGGTCAGTAACGTGGTAGATAAGGGAGTGTCTATGGATGTTATTTATATGGACTTCCAGAAGGCATTTGAGAAGGTTCCACACAAGGGACTGTTAGAAAAATGGAAGAACATAGAATTAGAGCCAATCTATTGACATGGGTAGGGAATTGGTTAGGAGGTAGGTGATACATAATTTGTATGTACTCCAATTGGCAGGATGTGACTAGTGGCTTCCCCCAGGGATCTATACTAGGGCCTCAGCTTTTCACTGTATTTATATATGACTTGGATGAAGGAATAGAGTGTCATATATCCAAGTTTGCTGATGACACTAAGGTGGCAAAGTAAGTGTAGATAGAATCATAGAATGGTTACAGCACAGAAGGAGGCCATTCGGCACATCGAGCCCGTGCCGGCTCTCTGCAAGAGCACTTCAGCTAGTCCCACTCCCCTGCCCTTTCCTCATAGCCCTGCAAATTTTTTTCCTTCAGGTACTTATCCAATTCTCTTTGAAAGCCATGATTGAGTCTGCCTCCACCACCCTCTCAGGCAGTGCATTCCAGATCATAACCACTCTCAGCATAAAAAGGTTTTTCCTCATGTCGCCTTTGGTTCTTTTGCCAATCACCTTGAATCTGTGTCCTCTGGTTCTTGACCCTTCTGCCAATGGGAACAGTTTCTCTCTATCTACTCTGTCTAGACCCCTCATGATTTTGAATACCTCTATCAAATCTCCGCTCACCCTTCTCTGCTCTAAGGAGAACAACCCAGCTTCTCTAGTCTATCCACGCAACTGAAGTCCCTCATCCCTGGAACCATTCTCGTAAATCTTTTCTGCACCCTCTCTAAGGCCTTCACATCCTTCCTAAAGTGCGGTGCCCAGAATTGGACACAATACTCCAGTTGAGGCCGAACCAGTGTTTTATAAAGGCTATCATAACTTCCTTGCTTTTGTACTCTATACCTCTATTTATGAAGTCCAGTATCCCATATGCTTTTTTAACTGCTTTCTCAACCTGCCCTGCCACCTTCAACGATTTGTGCACATATACCCCCTTTAGAATTGTACCCTTTAGTTTATATTGCCTCTCCTCATTCTTCCTACCAAAATGTGTCACTTCGCACTTTTTTAAATTTCATCTGCCACATGTCTGCCCATTTCACCAGCCTGTCTATGTCTTCTTGAAGTCTATCACTCACTGTTTACTATACTTCCAAGTTTAGTGTCATCTGCAAATTTTGAAATTGTGCCCTGTACACCCACATCCAAGTCATTAATATATATCAAGAAAAGCAGTGGTCCTAGAACCGACCCCTGGGGAACACCACTGTATACCTTCATCCAGTCCGAAAAACAACCGTTCACCACTACTCTCTGTTTCCTGTCACTTAACCAATTTTGTATCCATGCTGCCACTGTCCCTTTTATTCCATGGACTTCAACTTTGCTGGTATGCCTATTATGTGGCACTTTATCAAATGCCTTTTGGAAGTCCATATACACCACGTCAACCGCATTGCCCTCATCAACCCCCTCTGTTACCTCATCAAAAAACTCGATCAAGTTAGTTAAACAAGATTTGCCTTTAACAAATCCGTGCAGATGGGAGCAGAAAGTTGTAAAGGGACATTTATAGATTAAGTGCGTAGGCAAAACTGTGGCAGATGGAGTTCAAGGTGGCGAAGTGTGAGGTCATCCACTTTGGACCTAAGAAAGATAGATCAGAGTATTTTCTAAATAGTGAGAAGCGAGGAACTGTGGAGGAGCAGAGATATTTAGGGGTTCATGTACAGAAATCACTAAAACCTAGTGGACAGGTACAAAAAATAATTTAATAGGCTAATGGAATGTTAGCCTTCATCTCAAGGGGGCTGGAATGCAAAGAGATGGAAGTTATGCTACAGTTTTATAAAGCTCTGATTAGACAGCATCTGAAGTACTGCGATCATGATCTAATTAAATGGCGGAATAGGCTCGAGGGGCTGAATGGCCTACTCCTGTTCCTATATTCCTATTATTCTTAGGTACTCATTGATAGCACATAGATCTGGAATCAAGATCCATCCCTTCTACACCTACAGTGACCAAGTTTCATCCCATTGTGTGGAAGTGCATCTAACATTGCTAGTTTTCAACCATAAGGTTAATTACACCTCATGGAGACTAAGACCTGGTGTTTGAAATGATGTTATGGTGCAATACAATGTTGAGGCTCTTGCATCTGTAAGCTGACATCTGTCAAAATCATTTCATATTATTGCGTTCTCTCACAAACATTGGAAACAAAGTAAGTGTAGACTATCCACCGGCAGACGGCAAATATTCAATTTTCTAGATGACAACAGGCTACTGGAAGGCTGCCAGGTTAGGTCTCTAGTTCGGAAGAGACTCCTTATGGTGACATATGTGGAAGATCAGTCTTCAGGCAGCTGCCATCATGCTCAGAAGTGGCTGCCTTCCATCCCTACCTTGGATGCCAATCCTGCATTGCCAACACAATTAAATCATTCAGCACCAGGAGACCAGCTGGTGCAGTGGATTACCACATTGCCCATTCACTTCTAGGACCCAGTGGGTATACGACTCCTCACTTTGTCAGCTTGTCAATTATAACCAAACTATTTTTGAATTAAAAACTCAATGTGCAGCAGGTCAAGCTCCTTATTTCCAGTATTTTCCATTTTTATTTCAGATTTCCAACATGTATAATTGGTTTTACCTGTGCAATAATTTCAGACAGTTTTAACTCAGTTCGTAGTGGATATGGGCAGAGAGCACAACATTTGATAGGGCTGTACAGAGGGAACTATAGTCTGTACCTAATCTGTGCTGTGACTCCTTGATAGGGTAGTGGAGAAAGATATTTATTCTGTATTGTATTTCGGCGTGCTTGATGGGGTAGTGAAGAGGGAGTTTTACTCTGTATCTAACCCATGCTGAGCCTAACCTGGGAGTCCTTGATGGGGCAGAGTATTTGGAGATTTACTCTCTATCCAACCTGGGAGTATTGATAGACCAATGGAGTAGGGGTGTCCAACATTAAAGCCACAAGCAGCCCTCAACCCTGGCAATCTGGCCCTTGAAGCCCAGACAATTCAGTCCTATTTGTGCTTATATTTGTTATTTGTTGGTTTGTTCTGTTTGAATTTTGTAGGCCTGGAGGTTTGGAAAGGGCTTACCATGTCAATTCTCCACCCCACCCCCCACCCCTACAGATATATTCATTTCATTCTTTAGATTCCAATCACACCGTAGGCTAAACGTCCTCCGGCATTTCCTGTTCGAGAGCTCTCATAATTTCCAACTTTGCCCAAGTCATCTTTAACGTTGTTGCCTTATTGGTGGATAAATCCTAAATCAGAATATCAAGATCTGTTGGCAGCTGCGAGTTGGGATATATACAAATTAATGAAAATATAGTTCAAAACTTTCTAAACGGCACCTGAGACCCCGTGGCACGCACCTGTGCAGCCGACAAAGTCAAAGCTCGGATATCCCTGGTGTAAAGGAAGCTTTACTCTGCATCTCGCCCATGCTGTGCCAGACCTTGGAGTCCTTAATAGAGCAGTGTACAGGAAGATTTACTCGTATCTAAAACAAGCTGGACCTGGGAGCCCTTGATGGGACAGTGCAGAGGGAGATTTACTTTGTATCTAACGCATGCTGCATTTAGGAATGCTGATGGGACAGTCTACAAATCATAGATTTAACACACCAAGCTTGTGCCATCTCAAGCCCTTTCCACATCCCTTTTATTTTATCTTTCAAATATTTATCCACTTCCCTTTTAAAAGCTATGATGAACTTGCTTCCACCGCTGTTTCTGTTGGGGCATTCCATGTCCTAACAACCAATTGTGTAAAAAAAAATCTCAATCTCTCCCTTTATTTTCTTGGTGATGACCTTAAATTTATGCCCACTATTTGTTCTGTCAAAACCCATTATAAATTTGAACACCTCTATCATATCTCCTCTTAACCTTCTCTGTTCTAGTGAAAAGAGACCCAGGGGGAGAAATTTGGTATCGCTCCATTTGGGGGTGGTAACTTTTGAAAGCTGGGAAACTTAATGATTCCCAGTTTTTTCTAAATTCGGTGTTTGTGCTCCAGGAAGGAAGTGGAGTGCTAAATCAAGCGCTCCACTTCCTTCCTGGAGCGCTAAAGAACACAGGCGGAGCGGTAGTGGTGCAGCGCTGCACAATGTCCCGTGCAGCGCTGCCTCAATCCGAGGCTCCCTCGCTCCCTTAAAAGGAAGAGCCATCGCTGCAGGCTGTGCATTGGGACCAGTTAGCTGGTCCCCGACGGCAGCCGCGATCCGGCCCGATCAGCCCCATGCGCTCCAGCAGAGTGCCGGGCTGATCGATCACGGCCCAGGAGAATTGGAAAAAAAGCATTTTAGAAATTTTCCTACTTCCCTCGGCAACCTCCCCTTTAACTTCCGCCCCCGAAGCGCCCGGCCTCCCGAACAACGCCTCCTGTAGCTGTCGGTGTTTTCGCCCGATGATGCTGCAGGGGGCGGAACCGAAGTTCGGGACCGGGGCGATGCGCACAGCAATGACGTCACGATCTCTGGACGCAGGAGATCGTGGCGCAAAGTGTTTCCGCCGCCGCAAACCTCCCGGCCAAGTTAGCGGGAGTCGTTCATCTCGCCGCGCCCGGGCGGTAAGTCGTTAGCACCCCGTTATTGCCCCCCGGGGGCGCTTACGGGAGGCGCTAACCCACCGAATTTCTCCCCCCCACCCCCCCCCAGATTCTCTTGTCTCGTCCTTGGTATCATCGTGATAAATCTATTCCGTATTCTCTTCATGGCTTTGATATCATTCCTAAAGTAGGGCACCCAAAATTGTACATAATATTTTAACGGTAGCCTAACCAATGACCTGTACAGGTTTAACATCACCTTTTTGCTTTAGCTCCTATTCGTAAAACCTTGGATCTGCTGCACTTTCCTTTAAACAGCTTTTTATATCTGAACCCCAAAGTTTCTCTGGCTTTCCACGCCTAGTTTTGCCATTGTGTATATTTACTCCTTATTCTTCCTCTCAATATGTATCATCTCCTATTTCTCCAAATTAATTTTAATCTAGCATCTATCTGCTCAATCTACTAACCTGTCTAAGTCCTCTTGAAGTCGCTTATAGTCTTCTAAAGTTAGCCATTTTCCCTATTGTGCCCCCAAACCTAAATATGTATTGAAAATAGCAATAGACCTAAAACTAACTCCTAATTGTTTGCATTCCTCCAGTATGAAAAACATCAATTACCCATTGCTCACTGTTTTCTGTTCTTTAGCCAACTCCTATCCAAGCTGCTACACTCCTGATAAGACCTTGGGGGAAAAATTGAGTCGCGCCCCTTTTGGGGCGCTAACTTCGCCGGGGCGCTACTTTTAGCGCCCCGGAAAAATTAGCGCACCCGCGGCCGAAATTCATTGGTAGCGCCCCAAGGGGGAAGCGGGGCACTACTGGAAGTGCTCCGCCTCCCTCTTGGGGCGCTGCGAGGGAATATCGCGGCGCTATGTGCCGCAGCACGTCGCGCCGCGGTATTGCAGGCCTCCCTCCCCTTCTTAAAGGGGAGGGGCCTTGCGCAGCACGACCCGGGGCCCAGCTGGGCCACCGGGATCGGAGTGCCGGCAAAAGAGTCCGGCACTCGAGAAGTGCTGGGTTCATGGAGCGCAGCCGGCACTCCGCGGGGGGCAGGGTGCTCAGGAGGTCAGGGACGGCAACGGAGGCAGGTGCTGGCAGGCAGCCAGCAACAAAAATGGCCACCCGGCACCTCGCCTTTAATTAGTGCCGCCCCGGCCGCAGATAGGCCCCCCTGACCCCGTCGAACATTGTGTCCGGCGGTAAGTCAGGGGTCGCTACCGAAGATCGCGGCCGGGGCGCGAGCTGGGCGCTGCGCACGTCGATGACGTCATCGCCAGCACCACGGGGCGCTAACGGTTACCACCGCCGCTAACCTCCCGCTGAATTTCGCAGGAGGCGTTTGCGCCTCCTCTTAGGGCGCTAACGGGAGGCGCAAAGCAACCATATTTCTGCCCCCTTGTATTTTAATTTTGTCAACAAGCCTCCTATGCAGCACTTTATCTAGTACCTTTTTAAAATCAATGAACACAACAGCAACAGCTTGCATTTATATAGCACCTTTAATGTAGTAAAACGTCCCAAGGCGCTTCACAGGAGCATTAGCAAACAAAATTTGACACCGAGCTTGGTCAAAGAGGCAGGTTTTAAGGAACGTCTTAAAGGATGAGAGAGAGGTAGAGAGGTTTTGGGAGTGAATCCCAGGACCTAGGCAGCTGAAGGCACGGCTGCTAATGGTGGAGCACTGAAAATCGAGGATGCGCAAGAGGCTAGAATTGGAGCAGCGCAGAGATCTCGGAGGGTTGTAGGGCTGGAGGAGGTTACAGAGATAGAGAGGGGCGAGGCCATGGAGGGACTGTTTTCTAGATCACTATGTTTTTAGTCTAACAAGGGCAGAGGCAGTGCTGGATCCAGGTGTAGAAAGCAAAGTGGAGCAAGTAGATAATGTAAGGGTTGGGGAACATCTAGGTAACAGCAACAAGAATATAATTAGGTTCCGTATAAAACTTGAAAATAAAATAAAGATATGGACTAAAAAAAAAGCTAATTTCAGCAAGATAAAAAGGGAACTAGCCCAGATAAATTGGAAAGAAATATGAGCAGATAGGAGAGAGGGCAAACAATGGGAAACCTTCAAACAGAAGATGATTGGAGTACAAGTTAGACATATTCGTATAAGTGGATGCAGCAAAAGCTAAAGTTTCTTAGTTAAGTAGACAAATTAACAACAAAATGAGATACATAACACGTCTGTGGCTGATAATAGAAAAGATAATCAAGTAGAGTATGGAAAATATAGAGAAGTAAAAAAAAGAAAAGACTTGCATTTATGTAGCGCCTATCACGACCTCAGGACGTCCCAAAGCGCTTTACAGCCAATGAAGCACTTTTTGAAATGTAGTCACTGTTGTAATGTAGGAAACGCAGCAGCCAATTTGTGTACAGCAAGCTCCCACAAACAGCAATCTCCCACAAACAGCAATGTGACAATGACCAGATAATCTGTTTTTTTAGTAATGTTAATTGAGGGATAAATATTGGCCAGGACACGGGGGAGAACTCCCCTGCTCTTCCTCGAAATAGTGCCATGGAATCTTTTACATTGATCTGAAAGGGCAGCGGGGCCTCAGCTTAACGTTTGAAAGACAGCACCTTTGACAGTGCTGCATTCCCTCAGTACTAGCAGTATTCTGGAGTGGGACTTGGACCCAAAACCTTCTGACTCAGAGGCGAGAGTGCTACCCACTGAGCCACAACTGACACAAAAGATTAGAAAGGCTAAAGGGAAGTATGAAGAAAGAGTGGTCAGAAAAAATAAAAGGCAATAATAAAAGTTTTTATAAACACATCAAAAGTTAAAGAATAGGACTAATTGGAGACAAAAAAGATAGATCATGGAGGATGAAAGAATGGCAGATATTGAATGAATACCTTGCCTCAGTTTTCACAGAAGAGTGTGGTAGTGGGAATGAAAGGGTACAAGAGGAGGAGGTGGAAAAATTTAATAGGCTAACTTTCGATAAGGAAATAGTTCTAAAAATGTTGGTGGAACTCGAAGTGGAAAAGGCACCAGTTCTGATGGCTTGCATCCTAGAAGGCTGAGGAACATCAGAGAAGAAATAGCAGGGACTCTAACCACAATCTTTAAAACCTCCTTCAGAGGAAGAATGAGATAGAGGTTATGCCAGAGGATTGAAGCATTGCCAATGTAACATCTCTGTTCAAAAAGGGATAAACCAGGTAACTATCGGCCAGTCAGCCTAACATTGCTAAGCTTCCAAAAACCATTATATGGGATAAAATTAATACTCACCTTAAAAATGACATGGGTTAAGAACAGCCAGCATGTATTTGTAAAAGACAAGTCATGCCTGACAAATTTAATATGGTTCTTTGAAGAAATAATGGAGTATATTGATAAAGGAAATGCAATAGACCTTGCTGACCTACATTGGCTCCCGGTCCAGCAACGCCTCGATTTTAAAATTCTCATCCTTTGTGGAAGCATTGTGGAAACTCTTCCCCTTCTTTGTCCTTACATTACTTTTACTGCAATCTATCTCTGGATAATTAAAGTCACTCATTATTATAACTCTTTTTCCTGCATATTTCTCTGATTTGTTACATACCACTCCCTTGATCTAATTTCCACTGTATGGTGGTCTATAATATATTTCCAATAAAGTAGCAGTTCCCTTCTTATTCCTTTACTACAACCAAATAGGTTCAGCCTTTCCATCATCCCCTATATCAATTTTACATTCCAGCACTCTAATAGAATCTTTGATTAATATTGCTACTCCTCCTTTTTTGCATGCTCAAACTCTCCAGAATATTTTGTGACCAGGAATGTGTACATCCCAGTCCTGCCCTAGCCACGTCTCTGTTGATGCTACTATGTTATATCCCCCATAATAATTTCTACCTGTAGCTCACCAATTTTATTCAGAATATTTTGCATATTTACACAAACAGAACTCAAACCTGCCTCTATCCGTTTTAATCCCTCTTTTTGATCTGTTCTTTATTACCTTCCTGTTTTTCTTTTTTTTTACCTAAACCCCTTGCCCCTTTTGCTTTTCTCTCTGTTTCCCCATCTTGTCGCTCCCCCCACCTCCCTCATATCCTGCTATTACAGTTTAAACCTTCCGTCACAACACTAGTTCTTGCCGCAATGTGGGCTTTGATTTCAGCCCTGCCCAGGTGATTCTCCTTTTCTAGAACTGGTCTCAATGTTCCAAGAATCTGAGTCATTCTCTTCTACACCATCCCTTATTCCTTTACTGATTAATGCACGGCATCTTGAAGTCCTGCCTTTTAATCTATCTCCTAATTGCTAAGACTCTTTTTCAGGACCTCAATTCAGTTCCTTCCTATGTCATTGGTTCCAATGTGAACCATGACTTCTGGCTGTTCCCCCTTCCCTCTGCAAAATCTTTTGTTACCTGCTCCATTACATCCCATACTCTGGCACCTGGGAGGCAACAACATTCAAATCTCTACTCTATATCTAACCCATGCTATACGTGACCTGGAAGTCCTTGAGCTGACATTGAGTGCCTGAAATGGCAAGTGTTCAATTCCCTGGTTAACACTTTGAGTCTGGGTGTAACGTGTTACTGGACATTTGCTAGAGATATTCAATCAGGGCACAGACAGTATGATTAACAGATCTACGGCGCCAAGGCACTGGTGACTAGGTGTAACTCGGTAGCTGGGACAGTGGAGGTGATGCAGCTCACAGTATCTTCCAAACATGCCAACCTAGAAAATTAGAGATAGCTGACCAATTGCTTGAAAAAGGCTGACGATTCAAGAGCGGCCTTAATTATAAGCCTATCACAAGTGAAACCAGCAGTTCTACAGGGTTTAGAACTTAAACTGTAGGTATACTCAGCATCCCTTCGCTCGTATTGGAGGAGATAAAATATAAACACCTGAACCTCGGAAGAGGAAAATCCAAACACTGAAGGGACAAAATTGGTGGTGCATTTGGTGGGGTCTGGGATAATGCTCCGCTCAAAGGTTTTTACATTAAACGATATGCATTGTGGCGAATTTTAAGCGATTCAATATTTCAGAATTTGAAGTTTTTTCATCTAAGAAAGAGAAAAACAAAGCGACAACTGTTTTTTCAGTAGAGCAAACAGACCATCACTCCCCAAAAAGTACTTCAACAAACACTTTCCCACATCCAATTTCTTAATCCCTGTTTTCAGAGGCTCTCTGACCTAGTGCACAGAGATTCTGGATCCCATCCAACTCGCTACCCTTTCACAGAGACTCTCTTCCTCCAACCTTTCCAGTTCATACCTCAACCCTCCCCCTGCCCCATCCTCCTGCCAACGCAACTTAACTCTACCTGATAATCCCTTCATCCCACTTCAAGCTGAAACTTTATTGCACCACCCCATTCTACCTGGCACTCTTCTTCCCCACCCCCAGTTTAAGATCGCATGATTTCCCCCTCCAACTACATCACTTCAAGCTCTTTCCGCCCCCTCCCAGTTCACGCTGGCACTTTTCTCTCCCCTCCACCCCCCCGTTAACACGGGTGCTCTCCTTCCTCTCCCATGCCCAAGCACCACTCGAGGCTTCTCCCTTCTTCCCCTCAAAGTACAACTTCTGCCCCCCCCTTTCCTTTCTTGTTAATTTCCCCTTTCCTTACCCCTTAATTGCCATCCATTTCCCACTTCCCTTTCTCTGTCATTTTCTCTCCCCTCTCCACCTGCTGCTGCTAATGGAAATCATTCTGACTGTTGCACAATGTGAGTGGAAATTCCTGTTCTCGCAAAAATTCCCACCTGCAGTATACAGGGGATGGAATCACATCCATTAGCTGCCGGCACTTGGTGGTGAGGGGCTGAACTCCAGTGGACTGGGCTCCATAACGCATGTTATGATTTTCCTCCCCAACCCCCCTGTCTGGCCAGATTGTTGCGCTGAGCACGTTATTTGTCAGCAGCTGGGAAGCTTTTAGAAAAACAGAATGAAAACTGTTTGAATGCGTGCAAGTTGTGACACTGGGCTGAGAACAGGCTTTGATGATGCAGTACAATAGTGAGTCACACAGAATAGGTCAGGACTGGTGAGGGTCCAGACATAAATATCTAAGGTTCCAGTCTGAAATGTTACGCTCTGCTGATGGCTCAATGGGAAATGAACCACTCGATATGGTACTGAGTCATACAGACTTGAAGGTCTCTGGGTCAAACCTCAGTCAGTACGGCGTTATTGGATCTCAGTTGGGGTGGTAGTAGTCTGGGCACAACAATTGGCCTTATCGCCATTGGGCGAGGGAGGGATAAATGATTCAGAGCTCACGTTCCTGATCGCTATCTAATAATTCCTGCTGGACAGGTGTGGGATCAGCAGTGATGCCACCCTTTTAGGCTCCTCTGCATTATCTGAACCTCTTACTTGCTCTCTCTCCTGCCTGTAGTAACCTGCCTATTACCTTTAACATAGTAAAACGTCCCAAGGCGCTTCACAGGAGCCTAATCAGACAAAAATTGTCACCAAGCCAAAGGAGACTTAGGTGACCCAAAGCTTGGTCAAAGAGGTAGGTTTTTAGGAGCATCTTGAAAGTAGAGGTGAATAGGTTTAGAGAGGGAATTCCAGAGCTTAGGGCCTAAACAGCTGAAGGCACAGCTCCCATGTTGGAGCAAAGGAAGTCAGGGATGCACAAGAGGCCAGAATTGGAGGAACGCAGAGTTCTCATAGGGCTAGAGGAGGTTACAGAGACAGGGAGGGGTAAGGCCATGAAGGGATTTGAGAACAGGGATGAGAATTATTAATTTGTGGCGTTGGTGGACTGGGAGCCAATGTAGATCGGCGAGCACAGGGGTGATGGGTGAGCGGGTGGTGCGATTAGGATATGGGCAGCAGAGTTTTGGATAAGGTCAAGTTTACAGAGGGTGGATGATGAATGGCCAGCCAGGAGAGCATTGGAATAGTCAAGTCGGGAGGTAACAAAAGCATGGACGGGGGGTTCAACAGCAGATGGCCTGAGGCAGGGGCGGAGTCGAACGATATTACGGAGGTGGAAGTAGGCAGTCTTGGTGATGTAGAGGCTGTGGGGTCAGAAGCTCAGCTCAGGGTCAAACAGGAGGCCGAGGTTGTGAACAGTCTGGTTCAGCCTGATTAGGGCAATGTTCCTCGTTCTACTCTTTGTACCGCAGTGTTTTTTTTGTGCCCTAAACCCCTTCTGCCTTGCTACCTTACTCCCCTCCTTCCAAAAACCTATCTTTCTGACTATACGTTTGGTCATGCCCTGCCTTTGTTAAGTTGTTGTTGTAGAGCCCTCACTGGTTGTTTTTGCTCACGATAAAAATGTAGAAAATTCCAATAATAAAAAAATGTTTCTTTGAATCACGGAAACATTCGCCTGGTGTGCTCTGCTGCAAAACTACCCAATTTGGTTCTCTCTCTCAATTGACAGCAACAGTAATGTGTGGTAATGCAGGTCACAGGTCAGCATTGTGTATCTCACGTTAGGGAGTTTCTTTACTTACCTCATCAAGGGATTAGTCTCGCCCATCTCCAGTGCTGGTGTAACACTGTTTGAGTCTGAGGGTATTACGCTTTTTGCACCGACTCTGACACCAGAGTCCAGCAGCTACAGGTTACGGCCTATATTTTCTGAGAACAAAATTATTCTCTCAGGGTAACGAGCATCAGGATGATGTGGGATGATTATCTTTGCCAAAGATCACGGCAAAATGCAATCTGTTTTTTCTCTCAGAAACGAATCACGTGCACCTACATATCACCGTGTATCACTGAAAAATAAGCCCTGCCTGTGTGTCAGGCCCAACCCCTGATTGCTGCTTTTTTTTGTATGGATACAAACTCTTGAACTTGGAACATAAGAACTAGGAGCAGGAGTAGGCCATTTGGCCCTTCGAGCTTGCTCCGCCATTCAATAAGATCATGGCTGATTATCTACTCAACTCCACTTTCCTGCACTATCCCCATATCCCTTGATTCCCTTAATATTCAAAAATCTATCTATCTCTGTCTTGAATATACTCAATGACTGAGCCTCCACAGTCCTCTGTGGTTAGAGAATTCCAAAGATTCACCACCCTCTGAGTGAAGAAATTTCTCCTCATCTCAGTCCTAAATGGCCGACCCCTTATTCTGAGACTGTGACCCCTGGTTCTCGACTCCCCAGCCAGGGGAAACATCCTCCCTGCATCTACCCTGTCAAATCCTGTAAGAATTCTGAATATAGGCCTAGTCTATTCAATTTCTCCTCATAGGACAATCCCCAAATCCCAGGAACCAGTCTGGTGAACCTTCGTTGCAGTCTCTCTGTGGCAAGTATATCCTTCCTTAGGTAAGGAGACCAAAACTGTACACAATACTCCAGGTGTGGTCTCACTAGGGCCCTTGGCTTGCTGTTGATAGTTTGATATGTTCTGCCAGTCTGCACTAAAGGAAGATACAGATATTCTTTTAACATTGGTAACATGATAGACTCATAGGCCCTGAAGTTCCAGGGTCCCTGCTCCACTGCTGGAAGTACAGCGGGATTCCATAACCCTTGCACAGATGTAGCAGAAGCAAGAGAGCCAGTCCTGACTCACATCAGCAAGAATAGACAGTGGCTCAGATAAAACATGTTACATTATGCTGGGCTAGGTCGCAATGTTCCTGGGCTAGGTGGAGATGGGGGTCATTTAAATAATTGGGGCAGGTGCGTGGCCCATACCTGTACAGATGCATCAGAAGCACCTGCTCCGTTTTGTCTCTCTGATGGAGACCCTGAGGCCCAGGAAGAGTCGAAGAAATAAGGTGAGGACATTTCCTTCTACATCCTAAGGGATCAAATCAGCATATTCAAGGGGAGCAGGTGAAAGATGCACTGCGGCAACTCCCAAACCCGCGACCTCTACCACCTAGAAGGACAAGGGCAGCAGGCGCATGGGAACACCACCACCTCCAAGTTCCCCTCCAAGTTACACACCATCCTGACTTGGAAATATATCGGCCGTTCATTCGTCGTTGCTGGGTCAAAATCCTGGAACTCCCTACCTAACAGCACTGTGGGAGTACCTTGACCACAAGGACTGCAGCGGTTCAAGAAGGTGGCTCACCACCACCATCTCGAGGGCAATTAGGGATGGGCAATAAATGCTGGCCTTGCCAGCGCCGCCCACATCCCAGAATGAATTTAAAAAAAGAAAGACTTGCCCATCCTCCCCTCTCCTTACCTGATGTTCATACACGTGCTTCCAGCAGGAGTTATTAGCCAGCGATCTAGAGCAGGGACCTCTGAATCATTTAGCCCTCACTAGCCCAGCGGTGATGAGGCCAATTAAAGTGCCCCTACTACTGGGATGGAGAGAAAACGGGCAAAACCCGGTGGACTCCGGTTCCTCTTTTCTTGGTCAGAATTCACCTTTCCCACCCTCCCCAAACCCAGGAATTTTGGCTGCATTGAACTTACACCAAAAGGGGGCCATTCCGACCCATCATGCCGGTGTCAGCACTGGGTCTTCAACTGAAGTCAGAAGGTTGTGGGTTCAAGTCCCACTCCCGAGACTTGAGCATAAAATTCAGGCTGACACTCCAGTGCAGTACAGAGGGAGTGCTGCACTGTTAGAGGTGCCGTCTTTCAGATGAGACGTTAAACCGAGGTCCCGTCTGTTCTCTCAGGTGGACGTAAAAGATCCCATGGCACTATTTCGAAGAAGAGCAGGGGAGTTATCCCCATTGTCCTGGCCAATATTTATCCTTCAACCAACAGTTTATCTGGTCATTATCACATCGCTGTTTGTGGGAGCTTGCTGTGTGCAAATTGGCTGCTGCGTTTCCTACATTACAACAGTGACTCCACTCCAAAAAGTACTTCATTGGCTGTAAAGTGCTTTGGGACGTCCTGAGGTCATGAAAGGTGCTATATAAATGCAAGTCATTCTGTCTTTTTTTGGCGGTATCTACTCTAATCCCATTTTCCTGCCCTTTCCATGTAACCCTTTTATATTCTTCCTTTTTAAATACTTTTCCAGTTTATTTTTAAACAATGTTATAGTCTCTGGCTCACTAGCCACTTGTAATAAAGCTCTTCATGTTCTAATAACCTTCTGTGTGAAACGTTTCTTCTAACCTCCTCCTTTGTTCTTCGAGTGATAATCCCAAGTCTAAGTCTCCATGTTGCTAATTCGCCTACGACTGGAAACAATCTTTCACTGTTTGCCCATAGAAAATCTTTCATAATTTAGTGAATGAATAAATAAAGACTTCAACATGGTTTCTCTGTGAAGTTCGCAGCTGAGCATAATACAGTAAGCACCATAACATAATACGTCCCAACCCAGCAGAACCCACTATAACACCAGGATGTAGGACCTAGCCCAGCATAACGGAACACGTTTTATTCTTCTTGTTGATGTGCTATAACTATATTTTTTGTCCCTGCTCCATTTGCGCTGAAAGCAGCTAAGAAACGTGCCGATCCACAAGGAGTCAAAGTCCGCCTCTGCTAACTATAGACCAGTATCAGAACAGCCAATCACATCAAACTCATGGAAACCGCAATGAGCACAAAGCCGTTAGACTATCTCAGGCACAGCTCCTGCTCTCTGGTCTCACCAGTTTGCCTTCAGAACAGATCCGTCCAGAAATGGAGCGATATTCTTGATACAAAAGCAAAATGCTGGGAATCTGAAATAAAAACAGAAAATACTGGAAACACTCAGCAGGTCAGGCAGCATTTGTGGAGAGAGAAACAAAGTTAATGTTTCAGGTCGATGACTGGAAAAAGTTAGAGGGGTAAGAAGTTTTGAGCAAGTACAGAGGTAGGGAAAGGGGGGAGGGGAGGAAAGAACAAAAGGTAAGGTCAATGATGGGATGGAAAGCAGGAGAGATTAAATGACAAAGGGGATGATGGTGCAAGGCAAAAGGAGATGGTAATGGGACAAGTAAAGAAAGAAAATATGAGTCTAGAGGAGGTGTAAATGGAAATAGCAGAATCATTACTATCAGCTGCTGTGATATTCTTGATGTCTGGCCCGAAGACAGAGTGGTATCTTCAACATTTGGGATATAGTAGTCTTGTGACTATGCTGCTGGACTAGCAACCAACCAAGAGTTTAAATCTCACCAGGTCAAGTTATGAAATTGAAGTCAATAAATCTGGAAATTTGTGGGCTGGCACCAGAAAAAATGACCATGGACGTTGCTGAATTGTCGCAAAAACCCAGCTGGTTCACTAATGTCCTTCAGGGAAGAGAACCTATCACCCTTACCCAGTCCGGCCTACATGCTGCTATTTGATTGACTCTTAATGCCCTCAGGGCAGCTAGGTATGCTGCCTTGCCAGTGGTGCTCATGTCCCAAGAAACATTAAAAAGCATTCCTACAGCCCTTGTTAGGGTTTGGCATCGTAACTTACAGAGAACATGATAGAGATGCCTCTTGTAGCATATCTGGTGAGCTGCTGAACTAGCTACAAGACAATTGCCAGGAATTCTCTCGGTGTATCTTCCACTCTGCTGCTGTAACTTTAGGCCCATAAACAGGGCTTCTGCTGAACTTTCGGCAAAGTTACACCAGCAGACCGGGATGAGGAAACTGCCAGCGAATTACCCCTTTAAAAAGGAGCTGGACAAGTATCTGGCTATGTTTGATAGTCCCGGAGTGACCATGGTTGAGTGATGTTAGACTCGTATCCTGTATTTCTCGCTGGATTGGTTTTGCGGAAAAGCTAGGAATTCTGCAGGTTTTTTTTTGAACATTTCACCTGAAGTTAATTGTCTTGCTTAGCAGGTTGAATCCATTCTAGGAATTAAGAATCTGTGACAAAACAAATGGCGCATGGGCCATTGGAAGGTGGCAGGGCTAAATGCTTTTATCATTCAGTATTTTCTTGAGTTTTTACAGAGCACAGTACAGTAAAAGAATACAGGAAGAGTATGGTACAGTAACAGTACATAGTTATAGACTATGGTTCAGTAACAGTATACAGTTGTATAATATGGTACACTAATAGCAGTGGTGAAGGCAGGATTTTTCTAGGGGGTAGGAGAAAGGGTGGGTGTTGAATATGAGCTTTCTAAACCAAACAAAACTACTTCAAAAGGTCTACTTTTCAAATAGGAATTTCACAATTATAGAATATAAAAATAGACTAAGTCTACAGCTACAGAATACAGTAAAATAATAATGTACATTTATAGAGTACAGTAGTTATACAGTACATTTGTAGAGTACAGTCAAGAATACAGTGGTCATATAGCACTGTTATAAAGTATAGTAGAGTAAAGGTGTGCAGTTATAGAATACATTATAGTATTAGTGTACATAGTAGTGTACAGTTATAGAACATAGTGGTTATATAGTACAGCGCAGTTACAGAGTACAGTAATCAACAAGAATTTGCATTTATATAGAGCCTTTAACATAGTAAAATATCCCTGAAAGGTAGAGAGGCGGACAGGTTTAGGGAGGAAATTCTAGAGCCTAGGGCCTAGGCAGCCGAAGGCATGGCCACCAATGGTGGTGCGATTCATTTCGGGGATGTGCAAGAGGCCAGAATTGGAGGAGCGCAGTCATAGAAAGTAAAAGGAAGATTTGCAATTATGTAGCACGTTATCACATCTATCAGAAATATCTCAAACCATTTCATACAGTGAATGGTTTTAAATGTCAAGGCTGTTGTTAGATAGGGCACGCCGTAGCCATTTTGTACATAACTAGATACAACATTGAGCAATGAGATGAATGACCAGTTAGTCTGTCTTTTGTCTTGTTGGTTGGAGGAGGAACGTTGGCCAGGACAACAGGAGAACACTCTATGGCGAAACAGCACATTACAATAGCATTTTAAAAACGTGGATCATGTGCTCCCTCAACCTCTTGTTCTCCAAAGAAAGCAACTAAGAGTTATGAGGTGCAATTTTCCTCTGTACTAAACTAAAGCAGCACAGCCAAAGCTTGCTGCTCCCATCCAGTCCTGGGGTCGCCGACATTTCCAGCTTTGGGCCTAGCATAGGGTTAGCAGCTGTAGTTGGATGTATTCTTGGAGGTTTCATCACATGACCTTCTACCTCCAACCGCCCCGCCCAGTAAAACAGTAAAGATCCTTTCATGGTCTTCAGTTACCTGTTCTCCCTAATAGGAACTCTGCGAGGAATCATCTAATAATTTCCCATTCAAAGGTTGTGCTCCCAAGAACTTGCTGAAAAGTACTGTAAGAATTTTGGACCGTGTTTGTTTTGTTTTAAAGAGTTATGTTTAGTATAAGTTTGATTTTTGTTGTACTACATTAATATCTTGTTAATCTTTCTCCTTTTGTCTATAAGTTGATCTGTACAAATTACCTGGATGAGATGGTTGAACAGTCTGTCATTTTTTTTCTGTCCACTGAGGCACCCCACATATTGTCTGTGATTTGGAGTTAATTATTAGATCTGGACTATGATAACCCACACATGGCAAAAAATAAAAGCACAGATCTTGCTTCATAAGAGACTCATCCATTTATGAAACTTTCATATAGGCAGCAACATCAGAACAGTGTTGGGAAAAAGCCTAAATTGTATTGTCCTCAGTAGATGAGTGGCCTTGTTGAATGACTAGGACACTTTCAATGAATGTTCAATAGTCGCAGTCAAATCTTCTTCCTCTTCGATAGTGGGCATCCCTTGATTATATGCATGCTTCATACTATAAACCCAGTGACTGGCATGGTTAGATATTCTGTCCCCAAATTCAGGGAGCCTTGATTTAACTATATATAAACCTTGGACTTGTTCAGTGTAACGCCTCTGAGTTGATGCCATTCACTCAAAGGATTGTGAATCTTTGGAATTCTCTACCCCAGAGGGCAGTGGAGGCTCAGTCGTTGAGTATATTCAAGACAGAGGTCGATAGATTTTTGAAATTTAAGGGTATCAAGGGATATGGGGATAGTGCGGGAAGGTGGAGTTGAGGTAGAAGATCAGCTATGATCATATTGAATGGTCAAGCAGGCTTCGAAGGGCCAAATGGCCTCCTCCTGCTCCTATTTCTTATGTTCTTATGTACTATGTCGCTGCCTCTGACAACTATAAAGGCAGCACCTCCTAAATCTGTTCCTAAATCTTGCCCTTAGTTAAGTTGGTTGTAACAATCCAGGTGCAGAGCTGTAGTCTGATGACTGTGACATGCAATTTTAACTTAACATTGTGTTTATGTGCTAGTCCTACTCTGAGCTTTCAAAATAGATCCAACCGTAGTTTGCAGTTTCAGAAATCAACACTCTAGATTTCACTATTAATTCATTGATGAGGTGAGTTTGAGGTAGTTTAATTGAAGTTTTCAGGATTACCAAGGGAGCTGGACAAAATTGATGATCTCTATGGTGAGGGATTCAAGTACCGGATATAGAAGTTAAAATGAGGAAGTTAGGGATAAGATGATAAGTCAGAGGTGAAACTTTTTCACTTAAATGGGAATAGCATGAGGAATAACATCAGGGCAGGGCTTTCAGATGTCATGGGAAAAGTTGCAAGGACCACAGGAGTCCGATAGATAAGGCCTCGATGCTTCATTGCAATTGGAGGTAATGGGCTTGAGAACATGCTGCGAAACTGATTGAAACTCACCTAAACCTGCAAATATCATGCCCTACTTTAGCACCGGGCTGCTTTACAGTTTGAGTGAATGAGACAATAATACTTTCAGATCCTGATAATGTTGTTTTATGTTTGCTTTCCACTTAATGTGTTTCTAGAGAGAAAAGGGATAGAGGAGATGGGTAGTGGGGTTGAGGAATATGGTGACAAGGTGGAGCTATGAGAAAGGGACAGGATTATTGGGCATAGTGGCCTTTTCCTGTTCCCAAATATTTTACTGTTTTTAAATTCTAGGGCCCCACACCCTATTGAACGCAACCAAGTGCTGCCTCCACACAGTGAAAGCATTTTATGTTGGTAGTGTGTGCTGCTGCTACAGGTACCCATTCCTAGTTTCATCATGAACACCTGCCAGAGTCGTAGAAACAAAAGTGCTCTTATCTACTGGCCCTCTAACAAGGACAGATAAAAGTGAGAAGTCGCACAACACCAGGTTATAGTGACGAAGGAGCAGCCGCTCCGAAAGCTTGTGATTTCAAATAAACCTGTTGGACTATAATCTGGTGTTGTGCGACTTCTCACTTTTGTCCACCCCAGTCCAACACCGGCATCTCCGCATCAAGGACAGATAACGCACTGGTGAATGTAAAAAGCACTGCTCTACTGATGTCCCAACATTATTATATAGGCACTGGTTTGTGTTTTTTCTGTTTCTAATGCTTTTGTTTAGTGCAGCCTGTGGACTGGTTATTGTCCCCAAATCCTGAAAATCTAGCCTTAAATCCATCCTGACATCAGTAGTAGAGACAATGCTAGAATCTATTATTAGGGACGTGGGAACAGGGCACTTAGAAAATCATAATATGATTGGGCAGAGTCAACACGGATTTATGAACGAGAAATCGTGTTTGACAAATCTGTTGTTTTTTGAGTTGTAACTAGCAAGGGGGAGCTATTTGAATTTTCAGAAAGAATTCAATAAAGTGCCACACAAGAGGTTATTACACAAAATTAGAGCTTATGGGATTGGGGGTAATATATTAGCATAGATTGAGGATTGGTTAACGGACAGAAAAGAGAGAGTAGGAATAAATAGGTCATTTTCAGGTTGGTGAACTGTAACTAGTGGAGTGCCGCAAGGATCAGTGCTTGGGCCTCAGCTATTTGCAATCTATATCAATGACTTAGATAAGGGAACCGAGTGTAATGTATCCAAGTTTGCTGACGATACAAAGTTGACGGGAAAGTAACTTCAAAGGGATATAGACAGATTAAGTGAGTGGGCAAGAACATGGCAAATGGAATATAATGTGGAGAAATGTGAAGTTATCCACTTTGGTAGGAAAAATAGAAAAGCAGAATATTTTTAAATGATGAGAGACTATGAAATGTTGGTGTTCAGAGGGACCTGGGTGTCCTTGTACACGAATCACAGAAAGTTAACATGCAGGTACAGCAAGCAATTAGAAAAGCAAATGGTATGATGGCCTTTATTAAAAAGGAATTGGAGTATAAAAGTAAAGAAGTCTTACTACAATTATATAGGGCCTTGGTGAGACCGCACCTGGAGTACTGTGTACAGTTTTGGCCTCCTTACCTAAGGAAGGATATACTTGCAACAATCCTGGGATGAGGGGATTGTCCTATGAGGAGAGATTGAGTAGACTAGGCCTATATTCGCTAGAGTTTAGAAGAATGAGAGGTGATCTCATTGAAACATATAAAATTCTTACAGGGCTTGACAGGGTAGATGCTGGGAGGATATTTCCCCTGGCTGGGGAGTCTAGAACTAGGGGTCACAGAATAAGGGGTCGGCCATTTAGGACTGAGATGAGGAGAAATTTCTTCACTCAGAGGGTGGTTATTCTTTGGAATTCTCTCCCAGAGGGCTGTGGATGCTGAGTTGTCACGATACAGAACGTGACTTGACATCATGGCCGGTCTTTCCAGGTTTTTTTTTAAAAACTAACACAAGAACCTAACACAAATGGAGAGGATATGCAGCCAGCAGGTGTTTTGACACGTTGGACCCCCTGGGACACATCTCATTGTCTTGGCTGTGCTCTTAGTGTGTCTTTGATGTAGGGAAAGATTTGAATACATTTTTTCTGTGTTTATATTGTGAATTCTGGGAGATTCTCTCACAGCTACCCTACCTGAAGAAGGAGCGACAGCTCCGAAAGCTTGTAATTTTAAATAAATCTGTTGGACTATAACCTGGTGTTGTGCGACTTCTCATTTTTGTCCACCCCAGTCCAACGCCGGCATCTCCACATCATGAGTATATTCAAGACAGAGATCGATCGATTTTTGGTTACTAAGGAAACCAAGGGATAGTGCAGGAAGGTGGAGTTGAGGTACAAGATCAGCCATGATCTTATTGAATGGCGGAACGGGCTCGAAGGGCCGAATGGCCTACACCTGCTCCTATTTCTTATGTTCTTAAACCTTGGCAATCTGGTCGACAAAGCCCAGAAAACTCCGTTTGTATTTGTGCGTATATTTCTTACTCGCTGGCTTGGCCTGCTTGAATTTCGCGAGTCTGGAAGTTTGGAAAGGGCTTTTCTTGGTGCTGCTGCCTCTTTGAGGATTAAATCCAAAATCAGAATACCTTGGTCAGTTATTATCAACGGTTTAAGATACATGCAAATTAATGGGAACATGCATGTAAATTTTATATATGGCCCGTGAGTCTCTATGATACGCACCTAAGCAACTCATGAAAACAGAAATCTTGGGACACTGCTGGTTTAATGGGTTGTGCAGGGTACAGTTTGAATTTATTATGACGTACACGGGTCACACTGATCTTACATATTTGTGATTAATAGTTGAACCTTTCTTTTCGCGATCTGTGGTTCAATCTTGAAAATAATAATAGAGGAAGGGTCGCTGTGAACCCCGGGGGAATGGATCGACAGATCACCGAGGTCGTGGGGCGATAGATCACTACAACTGAGGCGTGGGGCGATGGATCGCTGTGTGTGCTGCGGCCCAATGAATTGTCGAGGCCGTTATGTGCAGGAACATCCTCTGGTCTGTGTTTCCAGTGAAATCCTAAACAGAGGCATGAAAAATCTACCAGAGAAAATCTTCGGTCAAAGCAGTCATGATGTCACTCCACACAGCAGCCAGTCGCAGGGAGCCCTGATCTCACCAGTTTGGGTGCAGTGATCGCGTGATTTCCCAGCAAGGGTGCAGATTTTCTTTGTGTCCCCTGCAGCATGGGTGAGACGCCGGATTCTGTGTACCTTATGCTGATCATGTGCTTCAGGCATGTGTGGGCGGGTGGAAGCTAATATCAAAACTAATTTTACACAATTTCCTATCACACTTACAAGAAATGGAACGTAGAGGTGACATGCAAATCAGCAAGAGCTGAAATGTGTCCACTTAACAGTTGACCCTGCTCTCCAAAAAACAGTTCATGTGTGAAGTTCTTTAGGATGTTTAGATGATGAGATTAGACACTTTCCTTTTCTACCTCTGACACTCTGAGAGCCTCCCCAGCTCCTTTCCCTGTCAGACAGAGTCGGTCTCACCCCAGGCATTCGTTTTTCTCTTTGGGAGTTTTGTGTTTCGCCTGCAGTTTATTTTATTGCGCGCGGATGGACAGAGCCATGATTTTTTTCTTCCTAAAACAGCAACGATGCATCTGAGAGCTGGGCCAAAAGCACAGTAAATAAAGATATATTACAGCGTGAAAAAAAAAGGATTCTGTGGATCAATGCCATTTGCCTGGAGAACATCACCACACCCCGTCAAGTCACGGCAAGCTGCTCTGTGACCCGCACCAACAAGCCCGCGCTGAACAGATGCTGCATAGGAACCCACACTGGGGAGAGTCTCTGGAAAAGAGAGAAAGAAAGAAAGACTTCCATTTATATAGCGCCTTTCACGACCACTGGACGTCTCAAAGCGCTTTACAGCCAATGAAGTACTTTTTGAAGTGTAGTCACTGTTGTAATGTAGGAAACGCGGCAGCCAATTTGCGCACAGCAAGCTCCCACGTGATAATGACCAGATAATCTGCTTTTGCTATGTTGGTTGAGGGATCAATGTTGGCCAGGACACCGGGGACAACTCCCCTGCTCTTCTTCGAAATAGTGCCATGGGATCTTTTACGTCCACCTGACAGAGCAGACGGGGCCTCGGTTTAACGTCTCATCCGAAAGACGGCACCTCCGTCAGTGCAGCACTCCCTCAGCACTGCACTGGAGTGTCAGCCTTCTGACTCAGAAGCGAGTGTGCTACCCACTGAGCCACAGCTGACACTTGCAAAACGAGAGAGAAAACTGCGGAGTATCACTCTCACAGAGAGCCAGCAGCAGCAGACAAACTTTAGGAGTAGGAGTCAGACAGATCACAAACCTGTCTGAACTTATAAAGGGACGCTTACTACTCTGAATGAGATGAATTAAAACAGGTTGTGTTTTTTTGGTAGAACTCTCTGCCTATTTTTTTTAGTTTGATTGTTCTCCAGGCGTGTACGTTCTACATTCCCCACTTCCTCGATTTGCAGTCTATCACCCTTATAAACCTGCAGATGACCAAGAGCTGACAGGTTTAAGACCGAGATGAGGAGGAATTACCTCACTCAGAGGGTTGTGAATCTTTGGCATTCTCTGCCCCAGAGGACTGTCGATGCTGAGTCGTTGAGTATATTCAAGGCTGAGATCGATAGATTTTTGGACTCTGGGGGAATCAAGGGATATGGAGATCGGGCGGGAAAGTGGAGTTGAGGTCGATGATCAGCCATGATCTTATTGAATGGTGGAGCAGGCTTGAGGGGCCGTATGGCCTACTCCTGCTCCTAATTCTTATGTTCTTATGGTACAAATTCCTTGAATGTTGGAAATGGTTCTGGGTCCAGCAGCTCAGTGCCAACAGACTGTGAGTTGAACTAAAGCTCTCAAATTCACGGTGATGGTAAAAAGTGTCATTTTCAGACTCACCTTTTTAACCTTCCCGCTAGTTGGATCCAGCTTCTCCACAGAACCCATTTACATTTGGTCTGAAGGGATACTTTATTTTTTTCTCTCCTTCTCCAGTTCTTTCCTTGATTAATCTGAAAGTGCTGACTCCTCGCTGGGGTTCAGGTTCCTTGTTGCCAGGCGGCCTGTAGAACCTCGCCCAATTGGCCATTCTTCACGTGTGAACTTAGGCAATGGGTTTTGGCAGGAGATTCGACATTGGGAGGTATTGCCGCCAAGCCTGGTCCTGCCCTTTCCCAACATCCACACACATGCCCTTTCCAGCAGGAATCCCATCATTACGATCAGGAGCATGAATCTTGTCTGATTCGCTCACCCCACACCCCCACCCCAGGGGCACAGATGCCAGTTGTAACACTCCCTAGTGTCACTCCAACTGAGGTCAGATAATACAACAACTTGCATTTATATAGCACCTTGAACATAGTAAAACGTCCCAAGGCTTTACAAGAGCGTTATCAAACAAAATTTGACACTGAGCCACATAAGGAGATATTAGGATAGATGACCAAACGCTTGGTCAAAGAGATAGGTTTTAAGGAGCGTCTTAAAGGAGAGAGAGGTGGAGAGGTTTAGGTGGGAAATTCCAGAGTTTAGGGCCTAGGCAGCTGAAGGCACGGCCACCAATGGTGGAGAGATTAAAATCGGGGATGCGCATGAGCTCAGAATTGGAGGAGCGCAAAGATCTTGAAGGGTTGCAGGGCTGGAGGAGATTACCAAGATAGGGAGGGGTGAGGCCATGAAGGGATTTGAAAACAAGCATGAGAATTTTAAAATTGAGGCGTTGGTGAACCGGGAGCCAATGTCGGTCAGTGAACACAGGGGTGATGGGTGAACGGGACTTGGTGTGAGTTAGGAGAAGGGCAGCAGAGTTTTGGATGAGCTGAAGTTTATGGAGGGTGGAAGATGGAAGGCCGGCCAGGACAGCGTTGGAATAGTCAAGTCTAGAGGTAACAAAGGCATGGATGAGGGTTTCAGCAGCAGATGAGTGGAGGCAGGGGCGGAGTCAGGCAATGTTACGGAGGTGGAAGTAGGCGGCCTGGGAATCACAACTGGGCATGAAGAATGCCCAGTTGGGGGAGGTAGCAAAAGCTGCAGAATTGTATCCACTATGAGTCAGTACTCTCAGGACAGGAAGGGAGGGAACTGGGGGAATAGAGACTGAAAAGCAACAGTCAATGTGAAGCATTTTGTTCCATTTTCTTTTAACTGCTATGGGGCAAAAGATTGATTTGATATGACGCAAACTTGAACCTTTCTGGCAGACAACTGGTTTAGCCCTTCATCGTCAGATCTGGCTGGAGCACAGAAAGCACTATCGGGTCCTGCTCTCCTCTGCCAAAACTGCTCACTACACCAGGGTCATCCTTGAATGCAAAGATATCCCCCGGCTTTTCTTCACTGTTAGCTGATGTTATTTACGGTTCCCTCTCCTCAGGTACTGTCCCCCTCCTCAAAAAAAGCCACCCTTAAACCCTCTGTCCTCGCAAACTACCGCCCCATCTCCAACCTAACTTTCCCCTTGAACGTGTTGTCGCATCTTAAATCTCAACCCATCTTTCCTGCAACTCCATGTTTAAACCCCTCCAATCAGGTTTCCGCCCCTGCCATATCATTGAAAAGGGCACAAATGACATCCTATGTGACTGTGACAGTGGTGAACTATCCTTCTTTATCCTTCTTGAATTGCCTGCAGCCTTTGACACGGTTGACCACACCATTCTCCTCCAACGTTTCTCCTCCATGTCCAGCTGGGTGGGACTCCCCTCGCTGCTTCCATTCCTATCTATCCAGTCGTAGCCAGAAAATCTGAAATACCTCTGGAGTCCCTCAAGGTTCTATCATTGATCCCTTCCTATTTTCATTTATGTCCTGCCCCTCAGCGCCATCATCCAAAAACATGTCAGGCTCCACATGTACACTGATAACACCCAGCTCTACCTCACCACCACCTCTCTCAACTCCTCCACTGCCTCTGATTGGTTATGCTGCTTGTCCAAAATCCAGTATTGGATGAACAGAGATTTTCTCCAATTAAATATTGGGAAGACCAAAGCCATTGTCTTTTGTCCCCACCACAAACTCTGTTCCCCAGCCACCGACTCCATCCCATCCCTGGCCGCTATCTGAGGCTGAACCAGACTTTTTCGCAACCGTGGCGTTGTTTTTGACCCTGAGCTGAGCTTCCGACCCCATATCCTCTCTGTTGCAAAAAACGCCTACTTCTGCCTCCATAACATAGCCCACCTCAACCATAGATTCATGAAATCCTCATCCATAGACTCGACTATTCCAATGCAATGTTCCCCGTAATTTTTTTCTGGGCCTTTAACGGGCTGCGCGGCCCATTCAAAAGTCCGCGCGTGCGTGATTTTATCAATTTGAAAGCCGGCTTGCTGGCTCGCCGGCTGCACAGGACCTCTGGAGCGCTGCCCGGCCACATAAGGAAACACTGTTCCAATGCTCTCCTGGCTGGCCATTGACCTTGCACCCTCCATAAACTTGAGCTCATCCAAAAATCAGCTGCCCCTGTTCTAACTCGCACCAAGTCCCGATCATCCATCTCCCCTGTGCTCGCTGTCATGCATTGGTACCCTGTCCGGCAACGCCTCGATTTTAAAATTCTCATCCTTGTTTTCAAATCCCTCCATGACCTCGCTCCTCCCTATCTCTGTAATCTCCTCCAGCCCTACAACCCCCCCCCCCAGATTCCTGCGCTCCTCTTATTCTGGTCTCTTGGGTATCCTCGATTTTCTTCAACATTGGCGGCCGTGCCTTCAGCTGCCTAGACCCTAAGCTTTGGAATTCCCTCCATAAGCCCCTCTGTCTCTCTACCTCTCTCCTCCTTTATGACGCTCTTTAAAACCTACCTCTGTGACCAAGTCACCTATCCTAATATCGCCTTATGTGGCTCGGTGTCAAATTTTGTTTGCTAACCGCTCCTGTGAAGCACCTTGGGACATTTTACTACATTAAAGACGCTATATAAATGCAAATTGCTGTTGTTGCGATTGGGTGGGGGCGAGCAGAGACTGTTCTTCATAAAGCAGACATGGTTTAATTTTATCTCACTGGAAGAACAATTTCTTTACCTACTGGCCCTGGAGATTGTATATTGTAGCTGACGTGGGAGTTGCTGATTTATTTACTGTAGAAAGAAATGTTCCTTTGGCTCTAAGCAGCTAAAGGGATAAAATTGTTCTGCATTCCTTCAGCACACGCGCGGCCCATTTCTACAATACTGCTTTCTACAACAACCAGCACACTGACGCCAGTGACACCTGACTGGGGGTTTGCCCCATTCTGCTGATTACAGTTGTTGCGTTAATTGGTTTAATTCTTGTTTTTCTCCTCTTCTCCTGGAGGTGCTAGAACATGGTTCCATTGATGCCAGTTGCCATTGCGTCCTTGTCCAAGTGGTCATTCTTGGTGGATGAACCCTAGGCAGTGAATCCAGCAGGCTATTCGACTGCGCTGTGTCCTCACCTAACGTCCACACATACGCACTTTCCAACAGGGTCCCTGGTCAGTAATCAGGAGGGAGATCCCTGTCTCTGTTTTCCCATCCCTAACCCCAAGGTGCTGAGATCAGTTGTAATGCCCCAACTGAGGTACTGGGGCAGTTTAATGAGTGTTGTGATCACAATAATAGTAGGCTGCTTCAGTGTCTTTTTCTCTCTTTCAGCTCTGACACTGTTGTTGGTTGGTGTTCTGTACCTGACTTTCTGTTGGTTCTGAATAGATTTTCTCCTTGATGTCCTGCAGAGATGCATATTTCCAATGGCGAGGAGATGGAACCCCTCAAGGACAGCCTGAAGGACAGCCACTGCTTGAAAAACCACATTGCCATTTGCAAAGAGGAGAGCGTCTCCTTTAATGTGCTGCCAGACCTTATGCTGAATGTTAAGAGGAGGATCAGCACTTCCCTCAGTCCTGATGGGGCAGAGACGTCAAACGGTGAGGGAGGGAAACCAAAGGCTGAGCAGGAGGACCCAGCCGCACAGAGGAACTCAGGTGCCAGTCTTTGCAGGCAGCAAAGTTTGAGACCCAAAGTGGACCTCAAGAGGCAGCTTGCCTTGCCGCTCAGTGACTGCAACACCGAAAGGGACACTCAGCTCCGGTTCAAAGCTTCGCAGTTGGAACCCACAGCGGTGCGAGGCTCGGCGGAGAGCTTGTCGCCACACGATGCTGGTGAGGACAGTGAACCTGCCAGAGGGACTGCGGGGATCGGCCCCCCGACGGGCCGGCAGGTGGTGGGGAAGGCAGATAGTTGGCCACACCAGAGCCTGGCCACCGAGAGCAACTTCACAACTGCTTCCAAGAGCGACTTTTCCCTCAACACGCTGCTGGCGCAGTCTGAGAGGGGCGAGTCGAGCGGCCTGCAGAGGCGGCCCTCGCAAGGCTCGGACCAGGAGAAAACAGCAAGTAAATGTCCCTCTTTGCTCTGTCCCGTTATTCCAGCTACCGAATTAAAGAAGGTCATGTGAACAAAGAGGGTGAAGTCACTTTTTGATTCACCCTATCGCATCGGCCGCCCGTTCTACGCAGCGCCCGATATTCAGTTCCGTTGACTGTGACCGATCCGATACCACCGTTTTGTGCCCAGATGAATTTCTAGGCCTCAGTCTCCAGTCACTGGCAAGATTTGATGTTTGACCTGTGACCTGGGGCAGTAAATATTGCTCTGACCTCTGTCTGTAACAAGTTCATAAATGTGGAACATGAAATGCTTAGTGGAGGAAATCTTCACTAACGCAATGTCACTACACAAAACAGCCAAAGCAGTTCTCCCCCCACAATGTTACTGCACTTGTTTATTTATTTTCAACCCCCACCAAGCTGTTTACCTTTATAAACATCTCATAGAATTATAGACATTTACAGCACAAAGGAGGCCATTCGGCCCATCGTGTCTGTGCCAGTCAAAAAAGAGCTATCCAGCCTCATCCCACTTTCCATCTCTTGGTCCGTAGCCTTGCAGGTTATGACATTTCAAGTGCATCTTCCTCTTATTATGTTTTTAAGTTATCCCGAGAGCATCCACTGGCCCCCTATTATACCCTGGAATATCTCAAAGCAAACAGTCACTGTGACTCATTCACTGGGAATAGAATAAATGGATATCTGGTTTTGTATTCAGTCTCTCCATCCCTCATAATCCCAAGAACAGGAGCACCAAGACAGTTCCCCACGCAGAAAGCTGCTGATCTCAACCATCCCCACCATGGGAGGGGTGCATTGAATGCCCACTGACATACATCCACTGCTGGAAAAGGTTTGGTAAACCGGGATCTCCAACCCTACCTTCCCTGAAGAGAAGCTGCAATACCAAAGCAATACTCCAACTAACAGCAGGAGCACTGTGTGTTCCTTATTCAGCTGCTCCTGGCTGTCTGTGCGTATCGTGTGGGAGCGCTCTGCTGCTCCAGGCCTTTCATTCCTGTACCTCAATCTGGAGCCCAGTAGAAAGAATTCCGGAGCTCAGTGCTGTTAAACCATGGAGCAGGGTGCTGCACCCTGTTACATAAGAACATAAGAAATAGGAGCAGGAGCAGGCCATTTGGCCCCTCGAGCCTGCTTCGCCATTCAATGAGATCATGGCTTATCTGGTCTTGGCCTCAACTCCACTTTCCTGCCCGCTCCCCATAACCCTTGACTCCCTTATCGTTCAAAAATCTGTCTATCTCCACCTTAAATATATTCAATGATCCAGCCTCCACAGCTCTCTGGGGTAGAGAATTCCAAAGATTCATGACCCTCTGAGAGAAGAAATTCCTCCTCATTTCCGTTTTAAATGGGTGACCCCTTATTCTGAAACTATGCCCCCTAGTTCTAGATTCCCCCACAAGGGGAAACATCCTCCTTGCATCCACCCTGTCAAGCCCCCTCAGAATCTTATACATTTCAATACGATCACCTCTCATTCTTCTAAACTCCAATGAGTAAAGGCCCAACCTTTCTTCATAATACAACCCTTTCATCTCAGGAATCAACCTAGTGAACCTTCTCTGAACTGCCTCCAATGCAAGTATATCCCTCCTTAAATAAGGAGACCAAAACTGTACGCAGTACTCCAGGTGTGGTTTCACCATCGCCCTGTACAGTTGTAGCAAGAATTCCCTACTTTTATACTCCATCCCCCTTGAAATAAAGGCCAATATTCCATTTGCCTTCCTAATTACTTGCTGTACCTGCATGCTAACTTTTTGTGATTCATGTACAAGGACCCCTAGATCCCTCTGTACCGCAGCATTTTGTAGTCTCTCTCCATTTAAATAATAATTTGCTTTTTTATTTTTCCTACTAAAGTGGATAACCACACATTTTCCCACATTATACTCCATCTGCCAAATTTTTGCCCAGTCACTTAACCTACCTATATCCCTTTGCAGATTCTTTGTGTCCTCTTCACAACTTGCTTTCCCACCTATTTTTGTATCATCAGCAAATTTGGCTGCATTACACTCGGTCCCTTCATCCAAGTCATTAATATAGATTGTAAACAGCTGAGGCCCCAGCACTGATCCCTGTGGCACCCCACTAGTTACAGTTTGCCCACCTGAAAATGACTCTTTTATCCCAACTCTCTGTTTCCTGTTAGTTAGCTAATCCTCTATCCATGCTAATATATTACCCCCAACCCCATGAGCTCTTATCTTGTGCAGTAACCTTTTATGTGGCACCTTATCGAATGCCTTCTGGAAATCCAAATACACTACATCTACTGGTTCCCCTTTATCCACCCTGCTCATTACATCCTCAAAGAACTCTAGCAAATTTGTCAAACATGATTTCCCTTTCATAAAACCATGCTGACACTGCTTGACTGTATCATGATTTTCTAAATGTCCTGCTACTACTTCCTTAATAATGGACTCCAGCATTTTCCCAATGACAGATGTTAGGCTAAATGGTCTATAGTTTCCTGCTTTTTGTCTCCCTCCTTTCTTGAATAGGGGTGTTACATTTGCGGTTTTGCAATCCGCTGGGACCTCTCCAGAATCCATGGAGTTTGGTAGATTACAACCAATGCATCCACTATCTCTGCAGCCACTTCTTTTAAGACCCTAGGATGCAGGCCATCAGGTCCAGGGGACTTGTCCACCTTTAGTCCCATTAGTTTGCCTAGTACTTTTTCTTTAGTGATAGTGATTGTTTTAAGTTCCCCCCTCCCTATAGCCCCTTGATTATCTATTATTATTGGGATGCTTTTAGTGTCTTCTACCGTGAAGACCGATACAAAATATTTGTTCAAACTCTCTGCCATTTCCCTGTTTCCCATTATTAATTCCCCAGTCTCATCCTCTAAGGGACTAACGTTTACTTTAGTTACTCTCTTCCTTTTTATATACCTGTAGAAGCTCTTACTGTCTGTTTTTATATTTCTTGCTAGTTTACTTTCATAATCTATCTTCTCCCTTTTTATTATTTTTTTAGTCATCCTTTGCTGGTTTCTAAAAATTTCCCAATCCTCTGGCCTACCACTAATCTTCGCATCATTGTATGCCTTTGTTTTCAATTTGATACCATCCTTAACTTCCTTAGTTAGCCACGGATGGTTCATCCTTCTCTTAGAGTCTTTCTTTCTCGCTGGAATATATCTTTGCTGAGAGTTATGAAATATCTCCTTAAATGTCTGCCACTGCTTATCTACCGTCTTACCCTTTAATCTATTTTCCCAGTCCACTTTAGCCAACTCTGTTTTATACCTTTGTAATTGCCTTTATTTAAGTTCATTAAACTGTTAGGACTTTTAAGAACTACAGGGCTTCTCCCGATGGCTCTGAGAGTTTATCCAGTGACTTCCTGTTAATTGATCTCGGGGAGATGGTTGGGTCACTACAGTTGGCTTCAGGACCTCTTCATTAGGAGCCAGAGAGCTGCTCCTGATCACTCTGCAGCCACCCCTGATGGAAAGTGTGTTACGTGTGTGGGTATCCGGTGAGGACGGGATTGGATTTATCTGTGATACCCCCAACACTCACTGTCAAGGCTCATACATGAAAAATGCCCACTTGGGCAAGGTACCAGCAGACACCTGCCATCTGTGAAGAACCAAGTACAGAGTGAGAACAGGCTAATCAAACCCACTCCTCTCATAGACCATGGACTCTATCTGAACTATTTAAACTCCTCCCACAGACATATCATAGACTCTAATTACATACGAACATATGAATTAGGAGCAGGAGTAGGCCACTCGAGCCTGCTCTGCCATTCAATAAGATCATGGCTGATCTGATTACTCCACATTCCCGCCTACCCCCGATAACCTTTCACCCAACTTGTTTACCAAGAATCTATCTACCTCTGCCTTAAAAATATTCAAAGACTCTGCTTCCACCGCCCTCTGAGGAAGAGAGTTCCAAAGACTCACGACCCTCTGTGAGAAAAAGATTCTCCTCATCTCTGTCTTAAATGGGCGACCCCTTATTTTTAAACAGTGACCCCTAGTTCTAGATTCTCCCACAGGAGGAAACATCCTCTCCACATCCACCCTGTCCAGACCCCTCAGGATCTTATATGTTTCAATCAAGTCACCTCTTACTCTTCGAAACTCCAGCGGATACAAGCCTAGCCTGTCCAACCTTTCCTCATAAGACAACCCGCCCATTCCAGGTATTAGTCTAGTAAACCTTCTCTGAACTGCTTCCAACGCATTTACATCCTTCCTTAAATAAGGAGACCAATACTGTACACAGTACTCCAGATGTGGTCTCACCAATGCCCTGTATAACTGAAGCATAACCTCCCTACTTTTGTATTCAATTCCCCTCGCAATAAACGATAACATTCTATTAGCTTTCCTAATTACTTGCTGTACCTGCATAGTAACCTTTTGCGATTCATGCACTAGGACACCCATCTAATCTCCTGAGGGAAAATTTTGCATAAATACTTCTTTGATCTCCAAAGATTACCAAACAAAACACTAGAATATTCATCTAACTTCACTTCTCCATGATTGAACCCTGGCCTGCTATCCTCACCAGACAACATTTCCCCTCAGCCCCAACAGAACGGGAACTATTGAGTTCTTTGGCATGAAATCCATACACATCCGGTTATGGGCCTGCTTTTGCTGGGGGTCTGTTGCTGGTATCTGCATAACGAGGATCGCAACAGTCTCCGCCCCGTGCTGCCACAATGGTACAATGTTTATACTGGCAAGTAGATTTAAAACCATCGACTGGAATAAAGCCATGTGCACCTGCTCCTGCTCTAGTGAATTATCTTGTATAACGTGATCAGGAAAGAGAGATTGAGTGTGTACGCATGTGTACTTGAGTGTGTGCATGTGTGAACGAATGCATGTGTGTACATGGGTGACCGTATGCGGATATGATTATATGTATGCGAGTATATGTGTGCCCAGGTGTTTGCGTGTACCACTGTATGTCTCTGAAAGTGACTGTGCGCACACATGTATGAATGCACCAGCGTATGCAAGCAAGGATACATGTTTACACAAATGTACGCGCATGCAAGTGTATGTATGCAATATATATGTTTCCACACGTATGTGTGCCTGAGTGTATATGTGTGCAAGTGCATTATGCATGATTGTGCGTTTACCAGTGTATATCTACACAAGTGTATGACTCCACCAGTGTTCTGTCTGTGCAAGTGTGTGTGTGCCAGTGAATGTGTACACCAGTGTGCAGTGCAAGTTTGTATGTGCACACATGTACATGTCCATAAGTACATGATTCTGTGAGTGTATAAAAGAAATGAAAGACTTGCATTTATATAACGCCTTTCATGACCACCGGACGTCTCAAAGTGCTTTAGAGCCAATGAAGTACTTTTGGAGTGTAGTCACTGTTGTAATGTGTGGGTGTATGTTGAGTCTATGTGTGCACGAGTGTATGTTTGTGTGAGTGTATGTGTGCACGAGTGTATGTTTGTGAGTGTATGTGTGCACGAGTGTATGTTTGTGAGTGTATGTGTGCACCAGTGTATGTTTGTGTGAGTGTATGTGTGCACGAGTGTATGTTTGTGAGTGTATGTGTGCACCAGTGTATGTTTGTGTGAGTATATGCGTGCACGAGTATATGTTTGTGTGAGTGTATGTGTGCACGAGTGTATGTTTGTGTGAGTGTATGTGTGCACGAGTGTATGTTTGTGTGAGTGTATGGGTGCACGAGTATATGTGTGCACGAGTATATGTTTGTGTGAGTGTATGTGTGCACGAGTATATGTTTGTGAGTGTATGTGTGCACCAGTATATGTTTGTGAGTGTATGTGTGCACCAGTATATGTTTGTGTGAGTGTATGTGTGCACGAGTATATGTTTGTTTGAGTGTATGTGTGCACGAGTATATGTGTGCACGAGTATATGTTTGTGTGAGTGTATGGGTGCACGAGTATATGTTTGTGTGAGTGTATGTGTGCACGAGTATATGTTTGTTTGAGCGTATGTGTGCACCAGTGTATGTTTGTGTGAGTGTATGTGTGCACGAGTATATGTTTGTTTGAGCATATGTGTGCACGAGTATATGTTTGTGTGAGTGTATGTGTGCACGAGTATATGTTTGTGTGAGCATATGTGTGCACGAGTATATGTTTGTGTGAGTGTATGTGTGCACGAGTATATGTTTGTGTGAGTGTATGTGCGCACCAGTGTATGTTTGTGTGAGTGTATGTGTGCACGAGTATATGTTTGTGTGAGTGTATGTGCGCACCAGTGTATGTTTGTGTGAGTGTATGTGTGCACGAGTATATGTTTGTGTGAGTGTATGTGTGCACCAGTGTATGTTTGTGTGAGTATATGTGTGCACGAGTATATGTTTGTGTGAGTGTATGTGCGCACCAGTGTATGTTTGTGTGAGTGTATGTGTGCACGAGTATATGTTTGTGTGAGTGTATGTGCGCACCAGTGTATGTTTGTGTGAGTGTATGTGTGCACGAGTATATGTTTGTGTGAGTGTATGTGTGCACCAGTGTATGTTTGTGTGAGTATATGTGTGCACCAGTGTATGTTTGTGTGAGTGTATGTGCACAAGTATATGTTTGTTTGAGCATATGTGTGCACGAGTATATGTTTGTGAGTGTATGTGTGCACCAGTGTATGTTTGTGTGAGTGTATGTGTGCACGAGTGTATGTTTGTGTGAGTGTATGTGTGCACGAGTGTATGTTTGTGTGAGTGTATGTGTGCACGAGTGTATGTTTGTGTGAGTGTATGTGTGCACGAGTATATGTTTGTGTGAGTGTATGGGTGCACGAGTATATATTTGTGTGAGTATATGTTTGTGTGAGTGTATGGGTGCACGAGTATATGTTTGTGTGAGTGTATGTGCGCACCAGTGTATGTTTGTGTGAGTGTATGTGTGCACGAGTATATGTTTGTTTGAGTGTATGTGTGCACCAGTGTATGTGAGTGTATGTGTGCACAAGTATATGTTTGTGTGAGTGTATGTGTGCACCAGTGTATGTTTGTGTGAGTGTATGTGTGCACGAGTATATGTTTGTGTGAGTGTATGTGTGCACGAGTATATGTTTGTTTGAGCGTATGTGTGCACGAGTATATGTTTGTGAGTGTATGTGTGCACCAGTGTATGTTTGTGAGTGTATGTGTGCACAAGTATATGTTTGTGTGAGTGTATGTGTGCACCAGTGCATTTGTGCTTCAGTGTATGTGCAAACCAGCATATGTTTGCACAACTTGCATCAGTGTGTTGAGCACTAGTGTATGTGTATGCCAGTGTGTAGTGCAAAGTTTGTATGTGAGTAAGTATGTGTGTGCATGACTGTGTGCACAAGAATATTTGTGCATGAGTGAAGGTATATGTGTGCACATACATGTCTGCAAGTTTATATGTGGAAGTGTGAAAAAGTGATAGTGAATGAGAATGTGTGAGTGGAAATGAGGTTTTGACTGAGTGCACAAGGGGGTGAGTGTATGTGTGAGAAATTGTGTGAGGGTGTATTCATGTGCTAAGCTTGAGGGTGTGATTGTTGCTGTGTGAATAAGGCCTGAGGTTGTGACTTTATGTGCAAGAGTGCGAGTGTATGTATACGAGGAGGAGTGGGTGTGAGTTATGAGGTGGTGCGTGTGTGCATCTCTATTTTTGGTGATATTCAACAGCTACTATTTTTGGCCCTTTATGCTGTTCCACCAGACGCCAGACATGACATGCTGACTGTTGCTGTAGGAACAGAACAATTTTTGGAGGAACCCACCCGTATTTATTTACATTTTGAACATTTTATAAGATAACATTATTTGGCAGCCTGACTGTTGCCATAGTACCAGGACATTACCCACCTATACTTTCTTCACATTACTCTGAGACCTTGCTGTGCATGATGGGATTGACCTCTTGTACTTGTTAGACCATCCAGCTCCCCTCACTCAGAGGTCAGATGGCTACCTGTGGGCCAGAGACGGGTTTCCATCAAGGGTGAACCTGACAATAAGAACATAAGAAATAAGGGCAGGAGTAGGCCATTCGGCCCATCGAGCCTGCTCCGCATTCCAGTGAGATCATGGCTGATCTCCTACCTCAACTCCACTTTCCTGCACGAGCCCCATATCCCTTGATTCCCTTAATATCCAAAAATCTATCGATCGAATATACTCAACGACTGAGCCTCCACAGCCCTCTGGGGTAGAGAATGCCAAAGATTCACCACCCTCTGAGTGAAGAAGTTTCTCAATGAGTGATGTGAACTTATGTTAAGAACCTATAATACAGGCCAGCTCCCCTATGCCTCTAGTAAAGCAAGATAATGTTATTAGGAGGCAGAGTTATCCCAGCTTCCATATAGCAAGTGAAAGCACCCCAATAAAGTAGAACAATTTAATAGAACTATTGGGCTGGTCGGTTTTCTCTCCTCCTGTGTAGAAGTGCCCGGCCTTCACTTGGTGACTGCCCGGCCTTCACTTGGTGACTGCCCGGCCTTCGCTTGGTGACTGCCCGGCCTTCGCTTGGTGACTGCCCGGCCTTCGCTTGGTGACTGCCCGGCCTTCGCTTGGTGACTGCCCGGCCTTCGCTTGGTGACTGCCCGGCCTTCGCTTGGTGACTGCCCGGCCTTCGCTTGGTGACTGCCCGGCCTTCGCTTGGTGACTGCCCGGCCTTCGCTTGGTGACTGCCCGGCCTTCGCTTGTTGACTGCCCGGCCTTCGCTTGGTGACTGCCCGGCCTTCACTTGGTGACTGCCCGGCCTTCACTTGGTGACTGCCCGGCCTTCACTTGGTGACTGCCCGGCCTTCACTTGGTGACTGCCCGGCCTTCACTTGGTGACTGCCCGGCCTTCACTTGGTGACTGCACACTTACGTCAGGAACTCACTGTGTCAGTGAGCTACAGACACTGACCTCTGACCTGTTATTCCTGTGATCCTTGGGCAGCACAATGATTGGGATTGTGGCCCCCATCAAAGGTTAGTGAGACACTGAGACACCTAACCTCAGGCGGGATTGGTACGGGCTCTTCTACATTGTGATCACAACAAAATGATCCACGCAGATTGGAGAGTGAATTTCTTGGTTGCTGCATTCCTTGGTCAGTGCATTCAGTGGTCAGTCCATCACTCAGATGGTGCATCCCTTGGACAGTGCATCACTCAGATGGTGCACCCCTTGGACAGTGCATCACTCAGATGGTGCACCCCTTGGACAGTGCATCACTCAGATGGTGCATCCCTTGGACAGTGCATCACTCGGACAGTCCATCACTCAGATGGTGCACCCCTTGGACAGTGCATCCCTCAGATGGTGCACCCCTTGGACAGTACATCACTCAGATAGTGAATCCCTTGGACAGTGCATCACTCAGATGGTGCAACCCTTGGACAGTACATCCCTCAGATGGTGCACCCCTTGGACAGTGCATCCCTCAGATAGTGAATCCCTTGGACAGTGCATCACTCAGATGGTGCATCCCTTGGACAGTGCGTCACTCAGATGGTGCACCCCTTGGACAGTGCATCCCTCAGATAGTGAATCCCTTGGACAGTGCATCACTCAAATGGTGCATCCCTTGGACAGTACATCCCTCAGATGGTGCAACCCTTGGACAGTACATCACTCAGATAGTGAATCCCTTGGACAGTACATCACTCAGATAGTGAATCCCTTGGACAGTACATCACTCAGATAGTGAATCCCTTGGACAGTACATCACTCAGATAGTGAATCCCTTGGACAGTACATCACTCAGATAGTGAATCCCTTGGACAGTACATCACTCAGATAGTGAATCCCTTGGACAGTACATCATTCAGATAGTGAATCTCTTGGACAGTACATCACTCAGATAGTGAATCCCTTGGACAGTACATCATTCAGATAGTGAATCCCTTGGACAGTACATCCCTCAGATAGTGAATCTCTTGGACCGTGCATTCCTCAGATGGTGCATCCCTTGGACAGTGCACTTAGTGGTCAGTGCATCTCTCAGGCGGTGCATCCCTTGGACAGTGCATTCAGTGGTCAATGCAGCAGTCAGATGGTGCTTCCCTTGGATGGTGCATCACTGGGATGGTGAGGAACAGAGGGGAGGAGAGTAAAATAGAAAATACTTATGTGGTAACATGGTTGGCAGAACATTGAACACATGTAAATTGGCTAAATGTAATGATACTGACTTTTTGTAAACAGTCTGCAGTGGAGTTTTCCCATCATGAGCTGATCTGAGTTGGGCCCTCTACAAGTCGCACACATTATTGTCATTTATTTTCCTACAATAAAGAGTTGTTTAGTGACCCTGGAGTTGACTTGTAGATGGCTAAACAGACAGCTTTTTAAAAAATTGAGAAATCTTCACCAGCTAGGTTGAAACCGTAGAAGGCAAGACAAGGTAAATCCAGAAGTAGTGATTAGGTAAGACCAAGCTTGGGTTACAAAAGCTTGTATTTTGCAGGGGGAAAGGGAGACTAAGAGGTGAGGGTGTCCACAGATTTTGTGGTCTGGGGAAAGGGTGAATGAGTAGGAGACTGTAATTTAAACACAGTGAGGCTGTAGAGAAGAGGAAGAGTGCGTAGGTGGCAGGCTTAGAGCTGAAGGAACAAGGGAGAAAAGTTCACTGCCCAGAGCAGGGCAGGTAAAATGGTGACAGACATGAAAGGTTGTGATGAGAAAGAGAGAGGTTGGAGGCTAAATGTGAGAGACAAGCTTTTCCTACTACCATGTCCAAGAGTATGAGGTGAAGTAATAGAACCTCCCCAGATGGGGAAGTTATAACATCCCAGGTGACTGGTTTAAAATTCCTCAAGTACATTTGGCATCAGGTTGAAAGTTGCATATTGTGTTTTTGTTGACAAAGTCTTGTTATTTTTCCAGGGAGAAAAATGAGAGTGTACTCTACAGATAGTCCAAGCGATGAGTCCTTCAGCAGTGGGAGCCTGGACTGTGAGTCCATGTTTACAGGGACCCTCTTCGACGATGACTTGAAAGACAATGATTTCCTAACGAACAGCTTCTCATTGGAGGATGAAATGATACCTTTCGACTCTGCCTCTGTTGAGCTCCCTCTGGATTCACTGCCTGGGCTGGAGCCTGATCCAGAGATAAAAAGTGACTTACCTGCCACAGGCAGCTTGAGACAGATGCCAAGCATCGCCGGCTGCATGGAGCAGGAGAAACGGAGGTTCTCAGCATCAGAACTGATAAACAGACTGCATCTCTCGCAGAAGAAAGTAGCACAAGCTCTGAAACTCAGCAAGTCCCTGTCGGGAAGGTCTAGCTCTAGAGAGAAGTTGACAACCACCTTCTCCCTCGAAGGTAAGGTTTAATTGTGGAACGGGAAGAAGGTCTGCTCATTTCTGGACTAGAAGATGGGATAGAAAGAAATAACTTGCATTTCTATGGCACCCTATCACTACTCTTAAAACATCCCAAATCCAATGATTAACTTTTTGAAATGCAGTTATGTGGGAAAATGTCAGCCATTTTGCACACAGCTCAAGGTTCCACAAACTGTAAATGAGATGAATGCGCAACTAATCTTTCTTTTGGTGATATTGAGCAGGAATGTTGGCCAAGACAGCTCCGAATAGTGCCATGGGATCTTTAACATCCACCTGAAAGATCAGAACAGACAGATGGGGCTGTCAAGGATACAAAGAACAGTACCTCTGGCAATGCAGCACTCCCTCACGACTGCACTCAAGTGCTGGCACAGCCACATCCTCACACACAGGCTGGCCACACTGTCCCTGGAATACCATTCAACCATCTCTTAAACCTAGCGTTGAAGGGCATGGCAGCGTCTGATATTTGCACAGGCATAGTTTGGCACCTACATGATCTGTCTCTGCTTGGCGACCCCATGGGCTTTGTGTGTGTAATGCCAGCCCTCTCCCTGGGCATGGCAGGGCCTCTTGATATTCTGGGTATCTCATTGTTTCGCTTCTTACATTTTGTTCTCAGGTAGACGGAACGCAAAGCAAAAGAGTAAATCTCTGATCGCAATCAACAGCAATGTGTCTCAAAAGCCACAGGGGGGTGGTCTCATCTTTGACAGTCCTCCACCCAACTCGTGGAAATCAAGCACCCTTCAAAGGTAACGCTTTACCCAACGCCCGGGAGTGGTTTATACACCAGCATCTGGGACTGGCACATACGCCAACTCCTGGGACTGGGTTATACACTTACACTTGGGACTGGGACATGGAGGTATCACTCTGTGCTAAACATACATGTACACGCTCACACAGAATTACCTCCTCACATATATACTCTGTCATACATATCCTCACACATTCACATTCACACACACACACACACATACATTCACCACATACACACTCTTGCAGTCACACACACTTGCACTCATGCACGGTCACACGTGCAGTAACTCGCATGCACTCCGACACGAATATCAGCAATGGAAATGTCAATTATACAGATTCACAGGAAGCTCTGTAAAATCCCAAACAGTAAATAAAACAAAGTAACACTGCGTGTATTAGAGAAGGAATAAAGCTAAATGTGACCTGGATCCATTTCTACTTCTGTTGTTCAGGAGAGTGGGATCAGAAGAGGAAATAAGTGCAAAACAACTGAGAGAAAGGCGACACTCCAGGTTTCTACTGAACTGTGAGTACCAATAAATTCACTGCTCCTCCCACCTCACCTGAAAGCTCTGACTCTTGCTGTGTTACGGTTCCATGGGCACCAGCAGATGTTCAGTGTCTCACCCTATTTCCTTCCTCTTCAAAAGACGCTGACTCTTGCTGTTAATGGTTCCACTGGTGCCCCACGCCATCGATTAACTCGCCATTCTTCATGTGTAAGCTAAGACAATGAGTGTTGGTAGGCTTTTCAACCATGGAATGGAGAAGAGCCAAGCCCAATTGTGTCCTCACCCGGTGTCCACATACACACTTCCCAGCAGCAGCATTCAGCCCTCCTGAACTCTGGGGCAATGAGGCCAGTCCTTGTGCTCTACTGTCAACCTGACTGAGATCAGCTAACTCAGCACTGGCCAGCGATCAAACAGGGGACCCATCGTAGAATCATGGAATCGTGGAATGGTTACAGCACGGAAGGAGGCAATTCGGCCCATCGAGCCCGTGTCAACTCTCAGCTAGTCGCACTCCCCCGCCCTTTCCCCGTAGCCCTGCAATTTTTTTTCCTTCAGATACTTATCCAACTCCCTTTTGAAAGATAAGATTGAGTCTGCCTCCACCACCCTTTCAGGCAGTGCAGTCCAGATCTTAACCACTTGCTGCATAAATTTTTTTTTTCTTACGTCACCTTTGGTTCTTTTGCCAATCACCTCTGGTTCTCGACCCTTCTGCCAATGGGAACAGTTTCTCTCTATCTACTCTGTCCAGACCCTTCATGATTTTCAATACCTCTATCAAATCTCCTCTCAATCTTCTCTGCTCCAAGGAGAACAACCCCAGCTTCTCCAGTCTATCAACATAACTGAAGTCCCTCATTCCTGGAATCATTCTCATAAATCTTTTCTGCACATTCTCTAAGGCCTTCACATCCTTCCTAAAGTGTGTTGCCCAGAATTGGACACAGTACTCCAGTTGGGGCCGAACCAGTGTTTTATACAGGTTCATCATTATTTCCACACTTTTGTACTCTATACCTCTATTTATGAAGCCCAGGATCCCGTAAGCCTTTTTAATTGTTTTCTCAACCTGCCCTGCCACCTCGATCAAGTTTTTTGATGAGGTAACAGAGAGGGTTGATGAGGGTAATGCGGTTGACGTAGTGTACATGGATTTCCAAAAGGCGTTCGACAAAGTGCCACATAATAGGCTCGCCAGCAAAGTTGAAGCCCGTGGAATAAAAGGGACAGTGGCAGCATGGATACGAAATTGTCTAAGAGACAGGAAACAGAGTAGTGGTGAACGGCTGTTTATCAGACTGGAGGAAGGTGTTCCCCAGGGGTCGCTTCTAAGACCACTGCTTTTCTTGACCCTTCTGGTCTGTACACCTCAGTACGACTCTGGGCAGCGCAATTAACTCACTGCTCCATCAGGGGATATTTGCACAATCATTCAGAGATGAACCGTAAAGTGGACAATCGCAAATGACGTGGTGTGAACAAGTCGCGGTGTGGTCCAATTCAAAGGAATGTCTGGGGTGTTCTAGAGGAGATGATATTGGGCAGGAACAGGCCCTTGGGAGATGCACACTAGCCAGTTGTTCCTATGCCTTTCTCTGGTAGAAGTTTGCCTGATTAGCCTTGCTTCCCGGTACAACTTCCAATGCCCACCCCTAGTATTAACTCCTCTACTGGTTCCGTTTTCACAGCAATCCTGTACCAGGAGTACAGCAACGTGGCGAGTGACCGCGAAATCCAAAGGCAGAAACGGGCAGACACGGTCATCGAGGACGATGACGTCATCCTAGCCAGCAAGTACAGCACGTTACTGCAGAACTCATTCTGGTCACAGCGGTCAGTCCGAGGGAATGCGTTTGCTCTTTGGCAGGACATCCCCGACGTGCGGAGCAGTGGGTTACTGGACAGAATGGGCAATGAGCAACGGAAGCTGCAGGAAGTGAGTGTGCCCTCCATGCTAAACGTTGCTGGGCTGTTGCAACCTCGCGCAGCAACGGTGCGGATCGCCCCAGTAGTAACAAGGTTGGCAGTGATCACATGGCACAGATAAAAGCCAACCATTCAGGAAAGCTTGAGTCCGTTTTTTATTACCTTTTCTGTTTCATTTCTATTTCAATTTATTGCCTCTCCATTCCTGTAACTGCGTCATTCCCTGCTTGTGAAATAGCTTAGCCCAAGGCACCTGAACAAGTTGCCAGGAGCTGTGCAGGCCCAGTCCAGAGACACCAGGCTTCATTCTTTCCACAAAATGCATGGCCTCTCCCTGGGACTTTCCAGATTGCATAGCTGAGGTTGAGAATTATTTGTACTGCTGTTGTGGTCACCAACCTGAGAGCTATTGATACATCCAATCACTGGGAGACTAATGGAGAGTCTAATCTCCAACAGTGCAGCACAGGAAGGGCATATCTTCAGTGGTCCAATAATAGTCTCTATTAGTGTTGGAGAGATTGGACTCACCCACTAGATTCCCTCATCACAGGTCGAAGCAGGAGCATTTCAAAAAGAGAGACTTGCATTTATATAGCGCCTTTCACGACCACCGGATGTCCTAAAGCACTTTACAGCCAATGAAGTACAATTTTTGAAGTGTGGTCACTGTTGTAATGTAGGAAACGTGGCAGCCAATTTGCGCACAGCAAACTCCCACAAACAGCAATGTGATAATGACCAGATAATCTGTTTTTGTTATGTTGATTGAGGGATAAATATTGGCCAGGACACTGGGGATAACTCCCCTGCTCTTCTTCGAAATAGTGCCATGGGATCTTTTACGCCTACCTGAGAGGGCAGACGGGGCCGCGGTTTAACGTCTCATCCGAAAGACGGCACTTCTGACAGTGCAGCGCTCCCTCAGTACTGCACTGGGAGTGTCAGCCTAGATTTTTGTGCTCAAGTCTCTGGAGTGGGACTTGAACCCACAACCATTCTGACCCAGAGGCAAGGGTGCTACCAACTGAGCCACAGCTGACACTAAATATATATTTGGAAGCATTAGAAGCATTGTGAGCATCTTAATGGTTATCACTTCTATGTATGGGCCCCATTAGTACTGCTGCCAAGTCCCCCAGGCCGGCCCTCCTTTCAGGCTCAGTCTGTGTTACTCTGCTGATGTTCACCTTGCTGACACTGCCCCCCAACCGATTCCTGGTAAAGGATGTACTGTGCAATGTTTACTGTCCAACTCCTTTGCGTGTTTTCTGTGGCACTTTTCCGCCTTTTTCCTGAGAAGTTGTGCTCCTGGATTGAATTCCCGCTCCGTTGAAGCTCCACCTTAGTTGCAACCTCTGTATCCATTAGGCCAAGTTTGAACTGGTCACTTCGGAAGGATCCTACCTTCGGAGTCTCACCATCACAGTCGAACATTTCCAGAACTCCAGGGAGCTCCAGGAATGTCTCAACACTCAGGAAAAGCAGTGGCTGTTCTCAAAACTGCCTGACGTCAAGGAAGTCAGTGAAAAGTAAGTCTTGCAGCAATCAGAGGAAAGAACTAGAGTAATCTGACAAGGCTCCACAGTCAAAGAAAGAAAGACTTGCATTCATATAGCGCCTTTCACGAGCACCGGAAGTCCCAAAGCGCTTTACAGCCAGTGAAGTACTTTTTGAAATGTAGTCACTGTTGTAATGTAGGAAACGTGGCAGCCAATTTGTGCACAGCAAGCTCCCACAAACAGCAATGTGATAATGAGCAGATAATCTGTTTTAGTGATAAATATTGGCCAGGACACCGGGTATAACTCCCCTGCTCTTCTTCAAAATAGTGCCACGGGATCTTTTACATCCACTTGAGAGAGCAGGCAGTTTAATGTCTCATCCGAAATACAGAACCTCCAACAGTTGCAGCACTCCCTCAGTACTGCACTGGACTGGTCTGTCAACCTAGATTTTCACGCTCAAGTCTCTGGAGTGGGACTTAGAACCCACAACCTTCTGACTCGGAGGCAAGGGCTAACACTTGGGATTTGGATGTTAAGATTAGGAACAGTCCGTTCCCCGAATGGTTCAGCTGATAAAGTCTTTTCTCCGTGTGGAACTGAGCCATACAGACCAGGTAGGGGGCGCTACAACTGACCTCAGAGCACCTGGGTAAGGGACAGAAAAAAAATCAGCCAGCGCTCCCCACTGCTAAATACTAACTAGTGACTCCTGGTGGAAAATAAGCATGTGTATGTCTGTGGACATTGGGCAGGGACAGGATTGGGATTGGCTGTGCTACTCTGCATGGGCAAATAGGCTGCTGATGCTCAATAGCTAGGTTTCAAAATGCATAATTAAGCGAGTTACCACAGGGGAAGCTGTACCAAGGACCGCATAGCAGGGTACATGGCATTGCCTGTGAAACCCACACCCAGGTACATGGCAGTGCCTGTGAAACCCACACCCAGGTACATCGCACTGCCTGTGAAACCCACACCCAGGTACATGGCATTGCCTGTGAAACCCACACCCAGGTACATGGCACTGTCTGTGAAACCCACACCCAGGTACATGGCATTGCCTGTGAAACCCACACCCAGGTACATGGCACTGCCTGTGAAACCCACACCCAGGTACATGGCACTGCCTGTGAAACCCACACCCAGGTATATGGCCGTGCCTGTGAAACCCACACCCAGGTACAATACAGCACCTTGAGAAAAGGAAGGGGGACAATTCAAGGTGGAAACATTGCCTTGGTTTGCTTTTCTGTGTGAAGTTCTCCACACATCCCTTACCTTCACAGATTGTTTTGGGGTCAGGCGATGTTGGGTTAAAGGATCAGGTGCTTTAATTGTGGCCTAACTAAAGGCTTTGAAAGCAAACGATTTTCCAGGAAGGACAGCACCTTTTCCGTAACTTTATAAATTGCTGCTGGAATTGTCCTGAATTTACCACCTGTTCCCTGCTTATGGGTAGATGGTTGTTTGGGCAGTCACCCTGCTTTGGCCGTAGTTTCCTGCAGTTAGTTAAACACGGCTGTACAGTATTGGTGCAGCCTGACTTAGGACCAATAAGAGATGGGCCTGATTAAAATAGCCCAGCTGGCAATGATCCACATTAAACCTGCCTGCTGCTGCTCTCTGTTTACAGTGTGAGGCTGCTGTGCCACATTGCCCGTAGAAATATACTTTAGACAAATTATACTGACTGCACATTGCGATGAGAGCTCTACAGTACTTTAAATAAGTGTTTTGTTTACTTTATGTGATGGGCCCCAGTTGGTGTATTTATTGTTTCTACCCGATGAGATCCTCTGCCGTGAGCAAACAGTTAGTAGTGTAAACTGTGCCCCCTGTGCATTATCAGTGTTGGAGTGGGTGGTGGGGGGTGCAGATACACCAAGTTTCCCAATACGGAAAAAAAGACTTGTATTTCTATAGCGCCTTTCGTAACCACCGGACGCCCCAAAGCGCTTTACAGCCAATGAAGTACTTTTTGAAGTGGAGTCACTGTTGTAATGTAGGAAACGCGGCAGCCAATTTGCGCACAGCAAGCTCCCACAAACAGCAGTGTGATAATGACCAGATAATCTGTTTTAGTGATATTGATAAATATTGGCCAGGACACCAGGGATAACTCCCCTGCTCTTCTTCGAAATAGTGCCATGGGATCTTTTACATCCACCTGAGAAAGCAGTTTAACATCTCATCTGAAAGACTGCGTCTCCGACAGTGTAGCACTCCCTCAGCACTGCACTGGACTGTCAGCCTAGATTTTTGTGTTCAAGTCCCTGGAGTGGGACTTGAACCCACAACCTTCTGACTCAGACGCGAGGGTGCTACCAACTGAGCCACAGCTGACACAACTGAGGCAGATGGATGGCACAGTGCCACTGGGTGATGTGCCAAACACGAGGACACCATTTTCTGCCATCTCAGTGGAGGGCATAGCACATCTGTTTGTGGTTCAACAGATGTGTGGCTTAGGGTTGGAACCATCACTGAGATGGCTGTACACAGGGAGAACCAAGGCTTGCAGAGCCTACCTACCTGGCTCAGATGCATCTGGATGAGTTATCGAATTTCTGTTTGTCCACACTACAGACTGCAGACCATTGCTAATATTGGTTAAACCAACACAAAGAAGGGAAGTGAGGAGGAACTTTCTCACCTAAAGGATAATTTGAGTTGTGGATTAAGTTACCAGGGAAGAACATTGATGTGAGCAGTTTAAGTAGAGGCAAGAGACAATAATATCTGTTTCTGGAGAAAGAAAGGATAAGGGTAATGCCGAGAAGGTGGGAAAGTGGGATTGGGGGATGTGACTTGAAGGTAGATAGATGGGGTTGAGAGATATAAGAATCTAGTGACAAGGAGGGATATGTTGAGAAGGTGGATCTGTGGGATTAGAGGATGTAATAAGAGATGGGATTCATCCATGCTTGTTGGGCCTAATGGCAGGTTACCAGAGATTTATGGTCCATATACTGGTTGGTTCCCGCTTTCTTCATAATGATATAGTTGTGACCAGTTTGCTAAATGTTGGCTGCTACGTTCCTCATTGCTTCTTTGGGCCCGAGCTCAGTGTTTTCTAATCTGTCGTTCTCAGGTTCCTGCACCAGTTGGAGGAGCGGCTGGAGAAGGATATCTTGAACTTTGATGTGTGTGACATTGTGCTGGCTCACTGCCCTGCCTTCAGGAGAGTCTACCTGCCTTACGTCACCAACCAGGCCTACCAGGAACAGACCTACCAGCGGCTGATGTACGTGTCAACACTTCTTTTGCCGAGTTAGAGTGAGATTCCCCACTGGCAGCAGTGAGAGAGCACCTCAGTCATCACTTTTACAACATCTACTTGTACAAAGTAATGGGAGATCTGGATGGCTCCGTGGATAAATGCACCACCTGGTGTGATGCTGAATATAGAGACCAGGAGGTCCCAGGTTCGATCTCCTGCCTGTGCTGAGTTGGCTGGTCTCAGACAGGGCAGAAGCAGTTGGCATTAGTACCCCAGGTTAGGAAGAGGGAGAGCGGGGGGGAGCGGGAAATCAGCTGGAGTTCCTGGTCCTGAACACTATCCAGTGAGTAGACCTGGAAAGTGGATGTGTGTTCTGGAGTCGGTTATTTTTTTTATGCTGTAAAGACATTTGATGACCGAGTTATTCTTTGGATCACCTTTCCAGACAGGAGAATCCCAGGTTTCCCGGTATCTTGGCCAGGCTGGAGGAGGATCAGGTTTGCCAGCGGCTGCCCCTCGCCTCGTTTCTCATCCTACCGTTCCAGAGGATAATGCGGCTGAAGATGCTGGTGGAGGTAAAACCTGCACATCACAACTCTGCAAATCACAAAACCTGCAAATCATGAAATCCACAAAACACGAACCTACAAATCATAGAATCTTACAGCACAGAAGGAGGCCATTCGGCCCATTGCACCTGTACTGCCTCCTTGAAAGAGCTATCCAATTAGACCCACTCTATCCCCATAGTCCTGCAAATTTTTCCTCTTCAAGCGTATATCCAATTCCCTTTTGAAAATTATTATTGAATCTGCTTTCAGGCAGTGCCTTCCAAATCACAACAACTCGCTGCGTAAAACAATTTCTCCTCATCTCCCCTCAAAACCCTTCATAATTTTGAACACCTCTATTAAATCTCCCCTTAACATTCTCTGCTCTAAGGAGAACAGACCCAGCTTCTCTAGTCTCTGGACTTAACTGAAGTCCAATTAAAATCTTCGTTAAACCCCTTGGCTGCTACCCTGTAATAATAATCAGTATATTTCAACTTGTTACCTTTCCCTTTTGTTCTAACCATTTTATCGTTCAGTCCTATTTAAGGGGCTTCCTCTACCTGACTACCGATTCTGACAATAGGTCGCCCCAAAACATTAGCCTGTCTTTTCTCTTTCAGATGATGTCAAACCTGCTGCGTATTTCCAACATTTTCTGTTTTCACACAAAGCATTGAATAAAATCGTAATTTTATGAAGTAAAGGATTAAGTAGCGAACAGTTTGCAGCACACGAGCTGTTCCTGTTCACGCCCAGTAACAGGATAAACCATCTGTATTACAGAATATACTGAAACGCACCAAGCAGGGCTCCCAGGATGAAGAGACAGCGACAAAGGCTTTCGACAAACTCAAGAAGGTGACAGGCTTGGAATTTCTCGCCTACTTAAAGGAGGCACAGGACAGGCAGTAGAGGGTTCGAGAGTGCGGGTGAAGCTTGGGCGAGGTCCAGGCCAGGCGTGTGGGTTCGAGCAGGATTCGGAGAATTTTGGGGGCTCGGATGGTGGTGGTCTCAGGCGGGGCTTTGGAGTTCAGACAGGTTTTGGGGTTCTGGCGTGGATTGGGTGAGGAAGAATTCAATAGGTATTTTTAATCTGGGAGCTTTAAACATAATCACAGATCGACCCAACCTAAGAGAATGCTGGAGGTGTAGTGACTCACTTGTCTCTCTCTCTCTCTCACAGCTCACACAGGAGTGTAATTCCAGTGTACAGTCAATGAAGAGGACAGAGGAACTCATTCATCTGAACAAAAAAATCCATTTTGAAAGTAAGGTAAGATACAGTGGACAAAGTATTGTGATTCTTCCACAAATTCGGATCCTCATTTTGGCCGTGCTGCTGTGGGAAGAGGCTTGGAAGGTTCTCACAGGGAGGGAGGGAAGAGGCAGGAGGGAGTAATCCAGGCCCACCCTCAGGTAGCTCCCATTGTACGGTGGGGACAGTGGGAGAGGTGAGCGCAAAGCTTTGTTAAAAGGGCCACCAGGGGCCGGATCTGATGGAAACCACAAGACAAGAGCGTTCAAGCACATTTGCATGTGACTGCCACCAGCTAGCTACAAGCTGAGACAAAGCTTGTTGGCTGGGTTGTGTGAGAAAGAGCGAGTGACGAGCCTGCCAGCATTAAGCACTCCCAGGCTGGGTGCTGTGCAGGTTTGACGCAGAGTAAAACTCGCTTCAACAATGCACCTCAGCCCCAACCTCAGAAGATGGTCCTCCACTGCGCCACGGTGACCTTCTTTCTAATTCCAACACCAGCCACCCTCCGGCCTTTCTGAAGTAGAAACAGAAAATGCTGGAAACACTCAGCAGGTCAGGCAGCATTTGCGGAGAGAGGAAAACAGAGTTAAGGTTTCAGGTCGATGACCTTTCATCAGAACTGGAAAAAGTTCGGGATATAACCGGTTTTAAGCAGGTGCAGGTGCAGGGAAAGGGGGGAGGGGAGGAAAGAACAAAAGGGACGGTCTGTGATAGGGTGGACGGCAGGAGAGATTAAATGACAAAAGGGATGATGGTACGAGGTGAAAGGTGATGGTAATGGGTTTCTGACTGAGTTGCCAATTTAGTGGTGAATTAGGGGGTGGTTTTAGTTGCTGTGGGGCCATGGCCACGTGGAACTGGATTGAAACTGCCCGGCTGATTACACAGAGAACCCTTACAGCCAACAAACGGAGGAGAATTCACCCCCTCAAGTCTGGGCTGGATTCAAACTCGGTTCCCAGATGTGAAAGGAAAATGTCCGATCCACTGCACCATTCGCGGGCAATTTCTCATTTCCAGAATTCTCACTCGCGCTCCGGATGGAGAGTGCAGGGCGGCTTCACTTCCACTCCTCATCCCAGTGAGCGGGAAGAAACGTGGGCGAGTCAGGGTCCTGCGTCCAGTGGCAGGAAGTGGATCAGAATTATATTTGGGCCTCTCTCCCCAGATTTTCCCGCTGATCTCGCAGTCCCGCTGGCTGGTGAAGCACGGCGAGCTGACTGAGGTGGACTCACAGATCAACAATACGGCAGGATCAAAGTTCAAGCTTTCCACACGGCCGATATACCTGCATCTCTTCAACGATTGCCTCCTGCTCTCCCGAAAGAAGGAGTAAGTTACTGCATTGTCTCGCTTGCTACTAATCACTGCTGCCACTTCTGTCGTTATATCTATTTTTCTTTTTCTTTGCTTCTTTAAGCCTCTTTGCTGCAATTCACTGATGGAACTGGCCCATCTGAACCTGTCTGGGGAAAGGCTGTATTCTTAATAACAACAGAAAACGCTGGAAAAACTCAGCAGGCCAGGCAGCATCCGTGGAGAGAGAAACAGAGTTAACGTTTCAGGTCGAAGACCTTTCGTCAGAACTGGAAAAAAGCAGGAAATGGAATAGATTTTAAAGCAAGTTTAGAGGCTGGGAAAAGGGGGAGGGGATGAAAGAACAAAAGGGAAGGTCAGTGATAGGATAGAAAGCAGGAGAGATTAAGAGACATTGAGAGATATTAAGAGATATTCAAGGCAAGAGGAGGTGGTAATGGGACAGGTTAAGGAACAAAGGATGGCTCCAGATGAAGTGTGAAATGCGCTGGCAGAATGAAGGACAGCTGCCATGTGGTTTGACTCCACTCATTTCCTCCAAATCAAAGGTGTTGCTATGGGTACCCGCATGGGTCCTAGCTATGCCTGCCTTTTCGTGGGATATATGGAACACTCTTTGTTCCAGTCCTACTCAGGTCCCCTCCCTCACCTCTTTTTCTGGTACATTGATGACTGTATCGGTGCCGTCTCCTGCTCTCGCCCAGAACTAGAAAATTTCATTCGCTTTGCTTCCAATTTCCACACTTCCCTCACCTTCACGTGGTCCATTTCTGACTCTTCCCTTCCCTTCCTCGACTTCTCCGTCTCCATCTCTGGGGATAGGTTATTGACAAACATTCACTACAAGCCCACTGACTCCCACAGCTACACTTCCTCCACCCCGCCTCCTGTAAGGACTCTATTCCGTTCTCCCAGTTTCTCCGTCTGCGCCGCATCTGCTCTGACGATGCCACCTTCCATACCAGTGCTTCCGACATGTCTTCCTTTTTCCTCAACCGAGGATTCCCCTCTACTGTGGTTGACACGGCCCTCGACCGTGTCCGTTCTATCTCCCGCACTTCTACCCTCACCCCAGCCCCTCCCTCCCGGAACCACGATAGAGTTCCCCTTGTCCTCACCTTTCACCCCACCAGCCTCCACATTCAACGGATCATCCTCCGCCATTTCCGCCACCTCCAGCGTGATCCCACCACCAAACGCATCTTCCCCTCACCTCCCCTTTCAGCATTCCGTAGGGACCGCTCCCTCCGTGACACCCTAGTCCACTCCTCTACCACCCCCAGCACCCCTTCCCCTTCGCCCGGCACCTTCCCGTGCACGCACAGGAGATGCAACACATGCCCTTATACCTCCTCCCTTCCCACTGTCCAGGGCCCCAAACACCCCTTCCAGGTAAAACAGCGATTTACTTGTACTTCTTGCAATTTAGTATACTGTATTCGCTGCTCATGATGTGGTCTCCTCTACATTGGGGAGACCAAACGCAGATTGGGTGACCGCTTTGCGGAACACCTCCGTTCAGTCCGTAAGGGAGACCCCCGAGCTCCCGGTGGCCTGTCACTTTAATTCACCGCTTCACTCCCACTCTGACCTCACCATCCTCAGCCTATTACACTGTTCCACAGAAGCTCAGCGTAAGCTCGAGGAACAGCACCTCATCTTTCGTTTAGGCACCCTACAGCCCTCTTGACTCAATATCGAGTTCAACAATTTCAGATTATAACCTCGGCCCCTATCACATATATATATATATTTTTTTTTTTAATCTACACTTTTTGTTTGGCCTTTTTTTCTTCCCTCCCACATGGCAGCTGTCCTTCATTCTGCCAGCGCAATTCACACTTTATCTAGAGCCATCCTTTGTTCCTTAACCTGTCCCATTACCGCCTCCTCTTGCCTTGAATATCTCTTAATGTCTCTCAATGTCTCTTAATCTCTCCCTGCTTTCTATCCTACCACTGACCTTCCCTCTTGTTCTATCATCCCCTCCCCCTTTTCCCAGCTTTACTTCTTTACTTCACCTGACGAAGGAGCAACAGCTCCGAAAGCTTGTGATTTCAAATAAAACTGTTGGACTATAACCTGGTGTTGTGCGACTTCTCATTTTTGTCCACCCCAGTCCAACACCGGCATCTCCGCATCTTTTCCCAGCATTATACTTGCTTTAAAATCTATTCCATTTCCTGCTTTTTTCCAGTTCTGACGAAAGGCCTTCGACCTGAAACGTTAACTCTGTTTCTCTCTCCACGGATGCTGCCTGGCCTGCTGAGTTTTTCCAGCATTTTCTGTTGTTATTTCGGATTTCCAGCATCCGCAGTACTTTGCGGCTGTATTCTTAATCTGTGCCACTAGATGGCACTGTGGCAGCACGAGGTTCTGTTTAAAAGTTTGGAATGGGTTTAGAGCGCAGGAGATTCTTTTACTAAGAGGAAGCGGACGAGATTTTACAATATAAATCTAAATATTTAATTCAGCTTCACGCCCCCCCCCCCCCCACCCCACCCTCTCCCAAAGCCGCTGAATCCTGCTGTGGTCCAGTTTCACAGACACAGAACCTCATACAAGATTACAGCTTTCATCAGCGTCCTCACACCCAGCGTCCTCACACTCGGCGTCCTCACACCGACACACCCAGCGTCCTCACACCCGGCGTCCTCACACCTACACACCCGGCGTCCTCACACCCAGCGTCCTCACACCCAGCGTCCTCACACCCGGCGTCCTCACACCTACACACCCAGCATCCTCACACCCAGCGTCCTCACACCCGGCGTCCTCACACCTACACACCCAGCGTCCTCACACTCAGCGTCCTCACACCCGGCGTCCTCACACCCAGCGTCCTCACACCCAGCGTCCTCACACCCGGCGTCCTCACACCCGGCGTCCTCACACCTACACACCCAGCGTCCTCACACCCAGCGTCCTCACACCCAGCGTCCTCACACCCAGCGTCCTCACACCCGGCGTCCTCACACCCGGCGTCCTCACACCCGGCGTCCTCACACCCAGCGTCCTCACACCTACACACCCAGCGTCCTCACACCCGGCGTCCTCACACCGACACACCCAGCGTCCTCACACCCAGCATCCTCACACCTAGCGTCCTCACACTCAGCGTCCTCACACCCGGTGTCCTCACACCTACACCTCCCAGTCAGGTGCCGTCTTTCGAATGAGACATTAAATCGAGGCCCGTCTGCTCTCCCAAGTAGACGTAAAAGATCCTATGGCACTATTTCGAAGAAGAGCAAGGGAGTTGTCCTTGTTGTCCTGGCCAATACTTATCCTTCAATCAACATCAAAATCAGATTACCTGGCCATTATCACATTGCTGTTTGTGGGAGCTTGCTGTGCGCAAATTGGCTGCCACATTTCCTACATTACAACAGTGACTACACTTCAAAAGTACTTCATTGGCTGTGAAGCACTTTGGGACGGCCTAAGGTTGTTAAAGATGCTCTATAAATACAAGTCTTTTTTTAATATCCACTGCATTCCCCTCCCCTAGATGTTTAATATAATTTAAAAAGGACACAGCTCCTGGTTCAGTTGGTACAGGAGCATATCATACAGTCCAGGGAGCCCACAGGTACCATTCCTGATCACATACACTCACTCTCTGCATCTACACATTGAGCAGGGTCATTGAATGAGGCACCACAGGGAACCCGTTTCCTAGTAGTGAAAACCGGAGGGAGTAAAAGTAACTAAACTAAAACAGGGGCTGCCAAAGCTGATTAAAAATAGACTCTGAGAGCTGGATTGAAACCAAATCCCTGAGAACTACACGGACCCACCACATTCAGCAACTGAGTATCAGGAATTGAAATTATAAGGAAAGGTTAAGGAAGTTGAGTTTATTATTACTGTGGGAAAGAGGAGACTGCAAGGTCACCGAATTGAAATTTTCCAGAGTAAGAAGGGAACTGACAAAGTTAATCCGGGGAAATTGTTTATAGTAATGCAGGGTTCAAATCCCAGGGGACACAAGTGGTCAAGCGAGGAGTAAGAAGGGAGTTCAAATGGAACTTTTTCATTAAAAGTTTTACCAGAAAAGGACATCAAAGGGGGCAGTATAAATGTGGTCAAGAGATAACTGGGTGTATCTCTGGACAAAGTAAAGTCCCTGTCTGCTCTCTTGGGCAGACGTAAAAGATCCCATGGCACTATTTTGAAGAAAAGCTGGGGAGTTATCCCCTGTGTCCTGGCCAATATTTATCGCTCAACCACGAAAGAAAGACTTGCATTTATAGAGCGCCTTTCACGACCACCGGACGTCTCAAAGCGCTTTACAGCCAATGAAGTACTTTTGAAGTGGCGTCACTGTTGTAATGTGGGGAATCAACATCACTAAAACAGATTATCTGGTCATTATCACATTGCTGTTTGTGGGACTTTGCTGTGGGCAAATTAACAGCCGCGTTTGCTACATTACAACAGTGACTGTACTTCATTGGCTGTAAAGCTCTTTGGGACGTCTTAAGGTCGTGATAGGTGCTATATAAATGCAAATCTTTCTTTTCTTACTGAATTAACAGAAAATTGCATTCCTGGTCCAGGCACTGGCCTGAATTCCAACCTTTCAACCAAGGGCAAGGTGAATCAAATAGCTTTACAGCATAAAAGGAGGCCATTCAGCCTATCGTGCCTGTGCTAGCTCTTTGCTTGAGCAATCCAAAACTAATCCCACTGCTCTGCTCTCTTCCCAAAGACCTGTATTTTCCTCTGTGTCAAATATTTATTCAAATTTCCTTAAAAGATACAAGGGTCTCCCTCTGAACCGCTCCCTGGGGCAAGATATTCCATGGTCCAACAACCCTATGAGTAAGGAATGCGAAGGATGTTTTCATGTTCTCGGCAGATTAAAGTAATGTGACTGGGTTGGTTACGATGTGACTGCTGACCGCTGACTGAAATCCTTTCTCTCTCTCTCTCTCTCAGTACAGGGAAGTTCGCTGTGTTCGTCCACGCCAAGGCCCAGGAGCTGAGAGCGAAGGACCTGAACATGAAGGTGCACGGGATCCCAGGGCATGTCTTCCACCTGCAGCTCCTCGAGAAACATCATGTGAAGCAGCAGATCCTGTTGCGAGCCCGCACTGAGTGAGTGACCGTGGCATCGGCACAACTGAGCAATAATCGGGCACTGCGATTGCTGTGCGATTGTAACAGGGAGCATCATTTCAGCACAGAGCAACGTCTGGTGCTAGTGTGGTCCTGGGAGCACAGACTCCCGATAAACATGGTCTTTTAATCCATTCCATTATTGGACAGATTATTTATTCGTAAAAGGCAAACTAACTGACGTGAACCAACATGGATCCAATTGATGAGTTTGCTTGTGATCAGTAATCAATCAGTGATCATTTATTATAGGATCTGACAAAGTCCAGTGGGACCCAAAGAACATAAGAATTAGGAGCAGGAGTCGGCCATTCGGCCCCTCGAGCCTACTCCGCCATTCAGTAAGATCATGGCTGATCTTCTACCTCATCTCCACTTTCCTGCACTATCCCCATATCCCTTGATTCCCTTAATATTCAAAAATCTATTGATCTCTGTCTTGAATATACTCAACGACTGAGCCTCCACAGCCCTCTGGGGTAGAGAATTCCAAAGATTCACCACCCTCCGAGTGAAGAAATTTCTCCTCATCTCAGTCCTAAATGGCCAATCCCTTATTCCGAGGCTGTGACCCCTGGTTCTAGACTCCCCAGCCAGGGGAAACATCCTCCCTGCATCTACCCTGTCAAGCCCTGTAAGAATTTTGTATGTTTCAATGAGATCACCTCTCATTCTTCTAAACTCTAAAGAATATAGGCCTAGTCTACTCAATCTCTCCTCATAGGACAATCCCCCCATCCCAGGGACCAGTCTGGTGAACCTTCGTTGCACTCCCTCTATGACAAGTATATCTTTCCTTAGATAACCGTTTGTGATGATTCCTTTTTTTTCGGGAGCTTTGGAGAGTGAATCCACGTAGACACCTGGGGACAGACACACGGGATAGATACCCAGCAACAGGTGTTCATGGGCAGATGCTCAGGGATAGACACCCGGTGGCAAAAGCTCAGTTGCAGACAGTCCGGAGCAAACTCCTAGAGACAGACATTCGAGGGTAGACACCTGGAGGCAGAAGCTCAGGGCTGGGGTACAGTTCTACGGATACCGAGTGACCCCCAGTATCTCCCCCAATTGGCAGTTCTTCGTGTGTGCACGTGGGCAGCGAGTCTCAGCAGGCGAGCTGACCGTGGGGCATGAAACTGAGCTCCCATCCTGTTCGCACCCGCTTTTTCACGCACAGTTTTCAAGCAGGAGTCACCGGACAGCGATCAGGAACTTGGACAGATGTTTCCCCTGCCTAACCTGGGACCTACTGTCGTCCCCCAGCTGCTCTGCTGGCTAAGAAAAGCTAACTTGACACAACATAGGGATTGAACCTGTGGCCATCAAGGTGGGTCACCATCTCTCCAGGCAGTGCACATACCCAGTGAACCAGCAGGTGGCACCAAACTCCAAAGAGCTGGAAAGAAAAAAGGCCAATTAACGTTTTGGACGTCACCCTTTGTTCGAACCAAACAGGGGAGCAACAGATCCTCCAATCACAGAGAGGGACTTTAAGGGGTTGAATAACCTGCAAACTGCTCAATAGAAAACTGTTACGATGCTATTAAAAATGATCTTACCGAGGCAAAGGAAAGATAGTAAAAAAATTTGTGCCAATAGTTAAGAGGGCGAAAAGCTGTGGGCGAGGCCCACACAAAGGAGTAGAGGAGAAAATGGGGTAAAGTGAAGAGAAAAGATGCAAATACAGTAGGTCTGAAATGGAAGCAGAAAATGCTGGGGGAGGGGGGGAGGGAATTAATGGGTCTGTCAGTCCCACAAAGAGAAAAAGCGAACAATATCGTCAGTGCAGCCCCCCTCCCTCCCACCAGCACGAAACCCAACATGTCAATCAACCTCCCCTCCCCTTGGAAACCAACAGACCCGTCCCACATCACCAGCACAACAGTATGAAGGATGCAACTTAGGTCTTAAGTTTAAAGTCAGACTGGGAGGGCTGCAGGGTGCCCAGGAGAAAGTAAGCTTGCTGAACTTTGAGTTGAACCTGTCGAGAAGCGTGTAGGAGGCCGGAGTGGGGATGGAAGGTGGAACCTGTCGAGAAGCGTGTAGGAGGCCGGAGTGGGGATGGAAGGTGGAACCTGTCGAGAAGCGTGTAGGAGGCCGGAGTGGGGATGGAAGGTGGAACCTGTCGAGAAGCGTGTAGGAGGCCGGAGTGGGGATGGAAGGTGGAACCTGTCGAGAAGCGTGTAGGAGGCCGGAGTGGGGATGGAAGGTGGAAGGGTTCAAATGGCAGGGTTCAGGGAGGCCCGAACGTGGAAACTCAGTAGCATGGTTACCTAATCTGCATCAGTCTCCCCGCTGAGGACGAGATGGCACGGTGAGCAGTGTATAGAGTTTGCTAGATTGGAGGACGTGCATCCAAATTGCTCTTCCACGCAGAAGCAGTGTTTGGGGCTCTGGACAATTGTGTGGGAAGAGGTAAATGGAGAGGTGTTGCATCCATTGTGGCCGGGGAAGGGCAGCCGGAACTGGGGGCGGTGGACAGAAAACACGGGAAAGACAGCGGTCAGTCAGTATCTGTAGAGAGACATCCAATGTTGCTCATGTACAGAGCCCATGTACCCACTGTTGCTCATGTACAGAGCCCATGAACCCAATGTTGCTCATGTACAGAACCCATGAACCCACTGTTGCTCATGTACAGAGCCCATGAACCCAATGTTGCTCATGTACAGAACCCATGAACCCACTGTTGCTCATGTACAGAACCCATGAACCCAATGTTGCTCATGTACAGAACCCATGAACCCACTGTTGCTCATGTACAGAGCCCATGAACCCACTGTTGCTCATGTACAGAGCCCATGAACCCAATGTTGCTCATGTACAGAGCCCATGAACCCAATGTTGCTCATGTACAGAGCCCATGTACCCACTGTTGCTCATGTACAGAACCCATGAACCCACTGTTGCTCATGTACAGAGCCCATGAACCCACTGTTGCTCATGTACAGAGCCCATGAACCCACTGTTGCTCATGTACAGAGCCCATGAACCCACTGTTGCTCATGTACAGAGCCCATGAACCCAATGTTGCTCATGTACAGAGCCCATGAACCCAATGTTGCTCATGTACAGAGCCCATGAACCCACTGTTGCTCATGTACAGAGCCCATGAACCCACTGTTGCTCATGTACAGAGCCCATGAACCCACTGTTGCTCATGTACAGAGCCCATGAACCCAATGTTGCTCATGTACAGAGCCCATGAACCCAATGTTGCTCATGTACAGAACCCATGAACCCACTGTTGCTCATGTACAGAGCCCATGAACCCAATGTTGCTCATGTACAGAGCCCATGAACCCACTGTTGCTCATGTACAGAGCCCATGAACCCACTGTTGCTCATGTACAGAGCCCATGAACCCACTGTTGCTCATGTACAGAACCCATGAACCCAATGTTGCTCATGTACAGAGCCCATGTACCCACTGTTGCTCATGTACAGAACCCATGAACCCACTGTTGCTCATGTACAGAGCCCATGAACCCACTGTTGCTCATGTACAGAACCCATGAACCCACTGTTGCTCATGTACAGAGCCCATGAACCCACTGTTGCTCATGTACAGAGCCCATGAACCCAATGTTGCTCATGTACAGAGCCCATGAACCCACTGTTGCTCATGTACAGAGCCCATGAACCCACTGTTGCTCATGTACAGAACCCATGAATCCAATGTTGGTCATGTACAGAGCCCATGAACCCACTGTTGCTCATGTACAGAGCCCATGAACCCAATGTTGCTCATGTACAGAACCCATGTACCCAATGCTGCTCACGTACAGAACCCATGAACCCACTGTTGCTCATGTACAGAGCCCATGAACCCAATGTTGCTCATGTACAGAGCCCATGTACCCACTGTTGCTCATGTACAGAGCCCATGTACCCACTGTTGCTCATGTACAGAGCCCATGTACCCCATGTTGCTCACGTACAGAACCCATGTACCCCATGTTGCTCACGTACAGAACCCATGTACCCAATGCTGCTCACGTACAGAGCCCATGTACCCAATGCTGCTCACGTACAGAACCCATGTACCCAATGCTGCTCACGTACAGAACCCATGTACCCAATGCTGCTCACGTACAGAACCCATGTACCCCATGTTGCTCATGTATGGAGCCCATGGGGGAAAAGTTCGGTTGCTTTGCGCCTCCCGTTAGCTCACGTACCGAATCCATTGTGTTTTTTTTCACCTCTTTCCCCAGGAGTGAGAAACAGCGTTGGATAACGGCCATGCTCCTCGCGGACCAAGAGATAGACACAGAGCAGATGGAGCTGGAGAAGGACGGTGAGATTCTCACACAACACGCGCAGGGTCATTTTCTGAGTTTGTGCTAATGGCAGGAAGCCGTGCTGGCTCTCCCTGCATATCAGGACATCACTGGCACGCTGCCTACGATTAATGAAAGGAAAATTGTGGGCTGTGCACGGTAATTTCTCGATACGTGCAGCTGGTAGGTGAGACTGACTGCTGGTAGCCGAGGCTCCTTGTACATAGATGAGGTTCCCCGCTGGCAGCTCGACTTCAACAACAACAACTTGCATTTATATAGCGCCTTTAACATAGTAAAGCGACCCAAGGCACTTCACAGCAGCGTTCAGTCTTAAACCAGGTGTTTTAATTGAGCCATGAGGCTGTCTCATTCTTTTGGGCAGTCTGGGCACAGGTTCAGTCCATGGAACCACACGAGGTAAACAACAACAACAAGTAAACTTGCATTTATAAAACACCTTTTAATGTAGAAAAATATCTCAAGGCGCTCCAGATGTGTGAGGAAAACTGACGTTACAGAGGTGGATTTTAAGGAGAGCCTGAAGGAAGGTGAAGGGGATTAGGAAGAGATTCCAGATAGTGGGACCTAGGCGGCTAAAGGTACAGCTGCCAATGGTGGGGCAAAGGGAGAGGGGATGCACAAGAGACTGGAGTCAGATGAATCGAGAGTAAGGAGACGGTTATAGGGCTGGTAGAGGTTACATGGAGTAAGGGGAGGGTTATAGGGCTGGAAGAGGTTACATGGAGTAAGGGGAGGGTGAGGCCATGCAGGGAACTAAACACGAGTAGAAGAATTTTAAATTGGAGACATTGACCTACATTGGCTTCCAGTCCCCCAATGAGGGCAGAGGTGCTGGGTAGGATGTGGGCAGCAGAGTTTTGGATGAGTTGGAGTTTACAGAGAGTGGAGGGTGGGAGGCACTGGAGCACCGATTGTGGAGACATTGGCGTGTGTGAGGGCTTCAGCTGCGGTTGGGCTGAGGTACAGGTGGAGGTGGGAGATGTGACGAAGATAGTAGCAGGCGGTCTTTATATTGGAGAGGTTGTGGGGTGAGGAGCTCGGCTCAGGGGGCGAAGATCTTCACTGTGGGGAGTGACTGCACATCTGTCTGAGGTACTGGGCGACATCCCAATGATTAGCTTGTACAGAAATTGTGGAAAACGTAACGGATGAGCATGGGATATGATGGGATTAATGTCAGTGTTTACAGACACTGCGAACTGCTTCTTTAAACAGAAACTGAGCCCGTGAAACATTTTCCCTTTTGTGTTCAGCCTTCGTGCTTGTCACACTGTCTGTAATATAACATCGGCACATCGTGCTCCGTTAATTTCTTTTTTGATTGTTCCTGGAACGGCTCTCTCCTCCATTTCCGAGCCTGGCTCAGGTACAGTTCCAGGTACCTCAGCCAAGTGGCCATTTGTGCGAGAGGCTACATGGGAAGTGTTGGCGGGTTATCGGAGCTGGGCCCAATCCTGTCCTCACTCAACATCCACACAGACATATACACTAGGTGTCAGCTGTGGCTCAGTGGCAGCACCCTCGCCTCTGAGTCTGAAGGTTGTGGGTTCAAGTTCCACTCCAGAGACTTGAGCACAAACTCCAGGCTGACACTCCAGTGCAGTGCTGAGGGAGTGCTGCACTGTTGGAGGTGCCATCTTTCAGATGAGATGTTAAACCGATGTTAAACATCTTAGGTGGACGTAAAAGATCCCATGGCATTATTTCGAAGAAGAGCAAGGAAGTTCTCCCCGGTGTCCTGGCCAATATTTATCTGTCAACCAGCATGACAAAAAACAGATTATCTGGTTATTTTCTAATTGCTATTCGTGGGATCTTGCTGTGTGCAGATTGGCTGCCATGTTTCCTACATTACTGCAGTGACTACATTGGCTGTAAAGTGCTTTGGACGTCCTGAGGTCGTGAAAGGTGCTATATAAATGTTAGTTCGTTCGTTCTTTCTTCCAGCGTGGGTCACTGGATGAGAAGTGGTGACCATGGCTGATTTTCTCCCTCACTAACCCAGGTACACTGTGCCCTAATACAGTGTTCCAGCCGCTGCACTGGCTGAGATATGCCAATTCAGCACGGACCAGGGGATAGGAACTGCTCGACAGAGCTCAGGTTCTGCCGATGTCAAACAAGACGTGTTCTTAAGTTAAAGTAGAAAAATCTGTTTGCGAACCATGAACCACCTGACCAGTAGCTGATGTTTTACTTTCCAACCAGACTTTCCACAGGTTCAGTGCGTCAAGACCTACAAGCCCCAGGAAGCTGATGAACTGGCGCTGGAGAAGGCCGATGTCCTTGCAGTAAAGACAAGAACTAAAGATGGTGAGAGAAACATTGCTTGAGCCCTCAGACGGCAGCACAAACGGGCATCAAAGGGTGCCTGGGGAATGCAGAAAACTTGAGCATCAGAACACAGGAACATTCAGCCCCTCGGGCCTGCTCCTCCATTCAGTTAGATCATGGCTGATCTGCACCTCAACTCCATTTTCTCACCTTTGCTCCATATCCCCCTTACCCACCAAAAATCTATCGATCTCAGTCTTGAAAGCTCCAATTGACCCCCAGTATCCACAGCTTTTTTGGGGGAAAGAGTTCCAAATTTCTACTACCCTTTGTGTGAAAAAGTGCTTCCTGATTTCGCTCCTCAATGGCGGAGCTCTAATTTATTATGTCCCCTTGTTCTGGATTCCCCCACCAGAAGAAATAGTTTCTCTGTATCCACCCTATCCAATCCTGTTAACATTTGAAACACCTCGATCAGATCACCCTCAATCTCCTATAAACAAGGGAATGTATTAACCCTCTAAGTTCCGGTATCATTCAGTAACGAAGGGCTCCGGGGAGCAGAGGTGCCTCGAAGAGTAGAGGAACTGAAATGCGTAAAAGCTCCTGAGGTTTTCGGGAGTTTGTGTGAAAGGTTGGATGTGATCAGGCCGAGTGTGACCTGTGGCTGAGCCAGTGCTGTTCCGTTCTTCTCACTGGCCCTGCTTTCTGAATCTCATTCCAGGCTGGATCGAGGGGATCCGACTGTCGGATGGCGAGAGAGGATGGTTTCCAGTGTGTCATGTGGAGGAGATAACAAACCGGCACGCCAGGATACGAAATCTACGGGAAAAGAACCGGATTAAGCACGCAACCCGGAAACTCCAGGAAGAATGTCAGTAGCGAGTGGCAGTGCTGTGTTCGAGACAATATGCGGAGCGTGGACAATGGACACATCCCAGATTTTAGGGGTAAACAACACAGGCCTAGGCACCGAGTGCGGAGTCCCTGCGTGACTAGCGCTGACCATGTTCCCCGGTGAGCGAGTTCGATTTCTGCTGCCTGCGGGCGTTGTATTGAAGCAGGAATGCTCTGGTGTGTCACAGGTTAGATTCCCCTTACTCCACAGCTTTCAAGAAGACACAGACTGGTGTCCAGATGGCTCTGCAGTGGGAGTGCGGGGGGTGGGGGGGGTGGAAAGAAAAGGCTACAGGGGCCGTGTCCCAGTGGGCTGCTGCGATGGCAGCTCGGAGTGGCAAAGGGCCGACTCGCTTCGTATCTGATTCATGAGGCTTGTAGCCCGGGTTGGGGGGGATTGGGGGGGGATGGACGCAGCATGCAGCGGAAATCGAGGCGAGGAGGGGGAAACGATTTCTGACGCAGTTAAGCCCTCATTTTTGTCCTGGCTCTGCTTGTACAGGACAGTCCCAGCATTGGCCCTTTCCCTATTTTTTTTAATATTCGTTCCTGGGATGTGGGCGTCGTTGGCAAGGCCAGCATTTATTGCCCATCCCTAATTGTCCTTGAGAAGGTGGTGGTGAGCCGCTTTCTTGAACCGCTGCAGTCCGTGTGTTGAAGGTACTCCCACAGTGCGGTTAGGGAGGGAGTTCTAGGATTTTCACCCAGCGACATTGAAGGAACGGCCGATATACTTCCCAGTCAGGATGGTGTGTGACTTGGAGGGGAACTTGGAAGTGGTGGTGTTCCCATGCGCCTGCCGCCCTTGTCGTTCTAGGTGATAGAGGTCGCGGGTTTGGGAGGTGCTGTCGAAGAAGCCTTGGCGAGTTGTTGCAGTGCATCTTGTAGATGGTACACACTGCAGCCATAGTTTATTGGCAACAACTCAAAACTAACCTTAAAATGACTGTCCTCAGAGTTGAAGTGCGGTGTGTCTTCGTGTCTGGCTCGTGATGCGTCTCCCCCGAGAACTGGTGAGTCTATTCTCTCTGGCACTCAGGGCTTGAGGGTGGGCAAACTGCACCAAGTTGTCGGGGTTCTGTACATTCTGCTAGGCAAAGGGGAGGAGTCATTCACGGTCGGAAAGCTTTCATTATCGCTCATTTCTGGTGGCAGCAGGGCTTTAGTGCGGTCCAGTGCCACACCCCTTAACACCTGTTAAACAACAAGCCTTCAAACATCCAATGTTCAGCCAGGTAGAGAGTCCTCTGCGCCACTGGGCAGCAGTTCTGAAGTCAGTGAGGCCATGTGCTTGTAGTCACAGTTACTGAGCAGCAGATCAAATCGCCACGATAGACCAGACTTGGGGCAAGCAGCCATGTGTTTCTATGGTTCCCTGCAGCCAATGACCTCGCCCTGTTCCTGAGCCTTCCCAGCCTCCCTGGCACAGCAGTCCAACTCTTTGACCCAGGCTCAAGCTCGGAAAAAGCAGCCGCTGCTTCAGTCACCAGTTCCCTCTGTAACCAAGGCAGGTCCCTTCGCCCACTGCCAGACCGAGAGGGAAAAAGACCGTTTTAAGGTGGGTTTGCGGTGGGTCAGCAATCGGTTACAGTCGCTCCATCCAACCGCCTCGTTTCACGACGGAACCTTCCAGAATTCCGACGGAGCTCCGGGAACTGGTGGGAACCTCAGCCTGGGACTGACATAAACTGCGGGAGAAACGAAAACCACCAGCAGCGCCTGAGGAGGAGAGTGCAGGACTCGAGCGTTTGATCATTCATTGTGCCAGTGTGACGGCAGTGATATTGTGGAAGCGTCTGCCTGGACCTCCAGATTTTAAGAACATAAGAGCATAAGAAGTAGGAGCAGGAGTAGGCCATATGGCCCCTCGAGCCTGCTCCGCCATTCAATAAGATCATGGCTGATCCTCGACCTGAACTCCACTTTCCCGCCTGATCTCCATATCCCTTGATTCCCCTCGAGTCCAAAAATCTATTTTGTTTTGGACAGTTCTCTCCCCTCCTCTTCTGCCCTCGTACAGACACCAACCGCCCTCTGGCACCTCGCCCAAGTAGCCGTAGCCCGGGGTACAGTGGCATCGAGGTTACGGCACTGCTCCAGCAATCCAGAGGTCGTGACCTCAAATCCCACCATGGCAAGACGCGAGATTGAATTCAATAAATCTGGCACTGGAAAAAATGGCGCAAAGACCTGTTAAAACCCCAAATGGTTTGTTAACGTTTTTCAGGGAATTGAACTTGCCACTGTTACCTAGTCTGGCCTACATACTGTGCTTGACTCAGCGCCCTCTGAAATGGCCAAACAGTCATCCACCACCTTCCGAGGGCAACTAGTAATGGACAATAAATAGGCCGAGATTGCCCACATCGCAGCAACAACAAAAAAAGGTGAGCCTACAAAGTGAGTGCCTGCTCACTGTCATTCCAGCCCCTGAACCTGCTCACTAACATTCCAGCCCCTGAACCTGCTCACTGTATCATTACAACAGCCCCCAGGCTGCTCACTGTATCACTACCGTTCTATATACTCATAGACTGAGTGTTAATCATGACCGGGTGATGCCTGCAAGACAGGCATGAGGTGCATGCACCTAGTGCTAGTAATCATGGTTACTCTGCCATTTCTGCTGATGTGCTAAGTTATTGTTCTGAAATTCTCAGCTTTGGAAGCTGTTCATTATATAAATACTCTTGTTATAATTTTGATATGGAATCACTCCTGCTCTGTGTACATTTTACCAGGAGAATGCAAGTTTACATTAATTGGTGATGAATCACTGACCTTTCACCTTTGGGATCCAGGTTTGAATGAGCCCTGGAGGGCTGCAGGTGGTGTTTGTTAGAATGTTGGTATTCATGTTTGAATATTTCAGAGAAAAAGAAAGCCCATGAGACACAACCGGTCTGCCTGGTGCAGACTGAGAAGTTGTACTGAGTGGGGGGAGGTGCTGGGAGAGCCATTCCTCCACACTTGACCCTGGTCCAACTAAGAAGCCTCTGAGGCCATCACTTGGGTGTTGAATAAAAGGTGTTGGGTGCCCTTCGCCTCCAGCATCACTACAACCTGTAAACCCAACTCACGGCCTCTGTTGACTGAAATTCATGGTGTTATTGCAAAGGTTTCTCAGTTAAGTCATTTTATATATAATTTCACCACTGCCATCTGAAACCAGCGCTCCCACTGGGGGAGCACTTGTACAGGCACTTTGTACATACACAGGAAATAGCTGAGCTGCTATGCACACATTTGGTGTACTCAGCATCATCAGAGAATTTCTGAGCACAAAGATTTGATGCTTGGATCAATTATACAGTTATTGACAGTAGATTTATACATTGGAATAATGTGACAATTTCCAGATATCGTCTGATGTTTAATGATCATACACCATCAAAACACTGTTGTAACAGTTCTATCTTGGTGTAATAATTAAAGATATCCATGATTGCTGTCATGGGATCAGTTCTGATGAGCATAATTATTTATTTTACTAATATTCTCTCTTTCCCAATCCTCCTAACTCCCATTGGCTACAGATGTACAAGAACCTGCCACCCTCCAGTACATTTTGGTGTCAGCTGTGGCTCAGTGGGTAGCACTCTCACCTCTGAGGCAGAAGGTTGTGGGTTCAAATCCCACTCCAGGGACTTGAGCATAAAAATCTAGGCTGACACTCCAGTGCAGCACTGTCGGAGGTGCCGTCTTTCGGATGAGACATTAAACCAAGGCCCCCTCTGCTCTCGTTGGGATGTAAAAGATCCCACGGCACTATTTCGCAGAAGAGCAGGGGAAGATATCCCTGGTGTCCTGGCCAATATTTAACCCTCAATCAATAGCACCAAAAAACAGATTATCAGGTCATTATCACTTTGCTGTTTGTGGGAGCTTGCTGTGCGCAAATTGGCTGCCGCGTTTCCTACATTACAACAGGGACTACACTTCAGAAGTACTTCGTTGGCTGTAAAGTGCTTTGGGACATTGTGAAGGGCGCTATATAAATGCAAGTTTTTCTATTGCCTACATACATGAGCCTAGACAGTGAGTGGCGGCAGGCTAGATGGTCATGACAGCCAACACAAGCAAGCCAGATACATTCCTCACCCAACTTCCACACACACTTTCCTGCATGTTTCACTACACAGCAATGTCGGAGCAGGAACCCCAGCTGATTTTTAACCCCCTTAGCCTACAGGTGCCGATGCCAATTGCAGCACCCAGCCGAGATCAGTCAACTCCACGCACACACTCAACCCTGGGGTCTTTTGGTGGCACAGCTCAACTACCACAGTGGGCATGAAATTTACCCAATCAATCTCGCTGAGTGTGCGCCAACCTTTTCCTGGTTCCTCCTTCACTTTCCCCAGAGTTTGGTTTCAGGTTCGGAGGTCAGTTTGCAAATTGGGAATGGACCAAGCAATTGAAGTAGGGATCAGCCAAGCTCAGAAACTGGAGCCAGTTTGCTTCTGGATTAAACACCCAAGAACGTTCAACAACAACAACTTGCGTTTACATAGAGCCTTTAACATAGTTAAACATCCCAAGGCACTTCAGAGGAGTGTAATCAGACAAAAATTGGAACCAAGCCACATAAAGCGTTATTAGGACAGGTGACCAAAAGCTTGGTCAAAGAGGTAGGTTTTAAGGCATTAGGCATGTGGACGATGTGACCCGTCCATCGGAGCTGATCGAGCATGGTCAAAGCTTCGATGTTGGGGATGTTGGCCTGAGCGAGAACACTGACGTTGGTGCGCCTATCCTGCCAATGGATTTGCAGGATCTTGTGGAGGCAGCGTTGGTGGTACCTCTCCAGTGTTTTTGAGATACCTGCTGTGCATGGTCTAGGTCTCTGAGGCATACAGGAGGGTGGGCATCACTACTGCTCTGTAGACCATGAGCTTGATGCCAGGTTTGAGGTCCTGGTCTTCAAACACTCTCTTCCTCAGGCGAGCAAACTTAGAGAGCCAAGAGACAGAACTCCAGAGCTTAGTGCCGCTCAGCTCAGACTGATCCACAAGTTACACCAACCAGTAAAAGGGGATTATAAAATGGTGCAGCATGAGTGCGATGGTACAGCCACCAATAGGGTGTTTGGGATCCGAGTCTTTCTGCTGTTAATGGGACTTTCACTTCATGATGCTCCAAGAGCCTGCATTGTTCCAGTGTTGTGACATTGTGTATTCTGGAGTCAGACTCTCTGCCTCCATGGATCAGTTAAGTAGATGCACCACATGGTGTGGGATTTAACGATACAAACCCAAAAGGCTCCAGTTCAATCTGTGACCTGTGCTATTAGCAGATCTAATCAGTGAGGGGGTGGGAAAGAGGGGTTGATTACAATTGGCCTCAGTGCCCCCTGGGTTGGGAAAAAGTATCAACCAGGATTCCCATTCCTGATTCTTATCCAGTGAGCCCTACTGCAAAGGGTGTGTGTGGATGTCAGGTGAGATCAGGATTGTGCTCAGCAATGCCCCTATTGTGGAAAGGCCCATCAACACTCACTATTTAGGCTCAAGCATGTTTAAGCTGCTGTTTCTAGTATCTATTGAAAATCTTGAATTTCAAGAAGAAAATTATTTGGGTGAGGGACTGGGTCCCTTCTTTGACTTAATGCCAGTACCAAGGTTAAGTATAAAAATCAGTTAATAAAACAGCAACAGGACGATGCACAAAATGTACAGAGACTGCTGGGCATCTACAGTAACCGGAGCCCCCAGCTTAGAGATTCAAGGAACAAAGATGGGTCAAGTTTTAGAGCACAACATTATGGACAGAGGTTCTGGCAGTTATTGTAAAATGTGGGGGGGGAAGGGGGGGGAAGAGAGAGAGAGAGAGAGAGAGAGAGAAAGATCCAAGTTTTAAAGAAAAATCAGCAATGTGGGCAAGGGGAGGGGGGATTTTGTGCAGAAGGATGGATCCTCAAACTGAATACAACTTAAATGTGAAGACATTATTCCTTTCAGTTATGGAACAAGCTGCCACCCAGCAGAGTGAGAATGGACTTGTGCTGAAGCACTCGCGATACATCAAGACAGATTCTTAATGTAGCAGAGGAGGGAGATGGAAACAGCACACATGCATTCCAGACATTTACTGTTAGAGCAAAGTCTGAAAAACAGCAGACGGTGCAACCCACACCTGATTGGTGGCTATCATGTACCTGCCCACTGTGAATTTCTGATTCCAGGTATATTATTGGGACAGACAGAGGGAAAGGAATGTCACCAATCACTGCTGGCAATAGGGAACTATAGGAAGAGAAAGACAAGAAGGGAAAATCCATATCCAGTGAAACAACTTAGATATTCAGTTGCATTTTACAGCAGAATCTGGGCACTTCAGTAGAATGTGGGTTCTGTTTTTACACTTTTTACATTTGGTTTAAAAAGTGTCAAGGTGTCCACCTTTATACACATCATTTGTTGGGCAAGCCACTAACAACTCCCCCCTCCACCACATCTTTCAGGATGATCTCCCATTATCTAACAGCAAAGCGCCGACTTTGATGCAGATGCCCCCACTGAGAAGCTCCGCAATCCCTCTCCATTTCATGACTTGTCTCTAAATCAAGAGTAGAGTTGAGCCTTAGTCACTCCCACTAGGCATGGAGAGCCAGCAATAGGCAAAGAAAGCTCCTCACTGGCTGCAGCAGCTCACACTCTACAATAAAGTTCCAAACTCAAAGTAACAAGTTAAACTGGAGGGTAGAGACTTGGAAAAATGAAGTGGATGTGGGGCAAGTGTAAACACTAAAATCTTTATTAGCTCTCTGCATAGAAAAAGAAATACACAAGCATCAAAAGTTATTTGTAGCTGTTGGCAATTTTTACATCTAAAACAATTTTTACATCTTCTAAAACAAGAGTCCATTTTCAGGAGTATCCAGGAGTTCCACAAGGACAGGCTCCAACAGTCTCAACATACAGTACATGACCCTTGCTCCAGTCTGAAACTGGTGAGGTGCTGCAGGGAGAAAACAGAGGTTGGCACTGGAGCAGTGTAGATCATCTGGCTCATTCAGTCCATGTCCCACAAGTCCAAATATTGGGGCTAGAATTGTCCAGGGAAAATAAGGAATAGAACGCTGGAGGCTAGAAATTTCTCTCTTTGGTTGTGTAATTCAACACATGACAATTCTGCATCTTTAACAAAGTGCGGTTCATCGCGAATCAAAATACTGCACAGAGTCCTTCAGTGCTGCACCAGAATCCTCGACGTCAGTTTAAAATTACGACCATCCATTAATCTCTGATCCCTCACCCTCCAATCGCAATCTCTTCAAGCACCCAAGAGGCCATCCAGTCGGCTCTTCAGTTTTCACTGAATTTGTAGACTGTGGAATGATCAGATTTGCTCATTTCTACATACCAAGTTGCTGTACAAATTTTAAACATGTTATTGTTCCTTCACCTTCATGTGCAAGGGATTTGTTTGTGGTGCATTACAGCTTCAGTGAAAACAGCTCAGAGGAGCAGACACAGTGACCATCGCAGGTGGTCATTTCTGCCTTGCCTCATGTCTTCACAAAAATATTTGAGAATAAGACAACAAGCTACGAGCTGTCAAACCCAATGGGTCTCCCTCAGTATCATGATCATTGCAACATCAAACACCATAACTGAAGGGTGGTCGGGGGGGCGGAGGCCAACAGCTCCGACATGGTGTCCACTTCATTCCTTCCAGATACTGACGCAGGTCAGTGCTCTGAACTTCCCGGGATTCCCAAGGAAAAAAACCCAGAGTGGAGCAAAGTTACAAGACAAAAAAGGTGGATGTCTCAGCTGCAAAAAGGAAAAAGATTGAAGGAGACACAATATCATCTCTGCAATTCTACAAGACAGCGATAGTGTAGATGCAATCGGAGCTCAATATGGGTCACAACAGGGAACCCTCCAGTGGCTGGAGTCACAAAGGAAGATGGTGGTCAGAGGCTAGTCATTGCAGACCCAGGGCAACTAGGGATAGGCAATAAATGCAGCCTTGCCAGTGACACCCACATCCCAAGAACAAATGTATATTGGGACTTTAAATTGAAACCTCACAAGGGAAGGGATCCACTCGCTCACCCCTTCCAAGCAGTGACGTGGAACAGAGTCCCAGCAAAAGCAGTTGGTGCCAAGCCACTTCACTCCTTCAAAAACAAACTGGATATTTGGTCAAGAGCAGGATTGGAGATTATTGGGATAAGTAGAGACTAGCAGCAGGCCAGTAGAAATGCAAAGATGGATGAATATTCTGCAGTATTCCTGCATTACCACTGGGGGGGGGGGGGGGGGGGGGAAATGAGGGATATTTGCTTAGAACGTTCCCTTAGATTAAATAGGTATGGTAGAGTCCTCGATGGGGTAGATTTTATATGGGCTATGATGCAGCAACATGACGCACTTATATAGCACCTTTAACCATAAAGAAACATCAAAGTGATTCGCAAATAGGAGTAAGGAAATAGATTCTGAGCCAGAGAGATTAGGAGCGGTCCCTGAATGCAATTAAATACGAGTGGGGGTAGAGTCCATGATAAGGTGGATTGGATATGGTGTCTGGAGGAGTGTGTTTGATGAACGATTGGACTTTCGTCACTTCATGCTTGATATAACGGACCATTTCTCCCAGATGGTGCTGCAAGTCTACTCACCCTTGTTTGGTGATTCACTTCCAGCTCTTTGCAGAGTAGAAATGGCTGCAACCCACTCCTGCCTTTCACACCTGCACAGTCCAAGCACAGAGGAGATATTAGTAAAAGGGTGAGGCCACAATTTATCCCACTCAGATTGGCACATAAGTATACAAACACAAATGGATTAATAAAACCAGTACACCAAAGGGTGCTCTGATCACTGACTGCTATCAGGACCTAGAGTTGGATCGGGAATTTCCCCTGAAGAGGGCACAGAAACCCTGCAACAGGATGATGGGAGAGAGAGAGAGAGAAAGCAAATGCATGATGGGTCAGTCAACATTTGAATGATAAACCGTTCTCACCTTAAATGTCAACCTGCCCCATCACACACTGACTAATCTGCTGTGCATTTCCAGTACTTTGATCCTGGGATCTGTATCTATGTTGTTTATCCATAAACACTTACTCATTTCCTGCTCCCACGATAAAATTTCTGTTGGTTCCATTGTGATTCTCAGAAAGATAGAGAACAAAAGCCAGCGACTGTGACTCGAAGCACTCGGCTTTCACCTTTGAGGTCCTGGCATAGTCCAGTACAGAAAATCTACCGTCACTGGCAGAAGGGGAGAACATAAATCCCGAGTTAACGAAACAGAGGTGGTGGAGGGTTAAAATCCAATAATCATTTCCACTTCAAATAATAAAAAGCTCAATAATGGGATTAACTCCAACTAAGCTTTACAGAAACTCACCAAGTTCAGGAAGATTTCAAATGGTTTCACTAGTAGACTGGCTGTATGTGGAACTGGTAGCAAGGAGAGGAATGGCTCCTCACCCATAGTGGGTTTGTGATTAACAGATTGTAGCCTTCAGTCACCTGCCCCACCACCCAGATACTGATTGAAAATAAAATTTCCAGCAGCATCAATACCTGCATCTAAAAGTTTAGAATCAAAGCAAATGGCCAACTTGGAGAAAAATGGACAGTTTTTTGGTTGGGGTGGGGGGTTGGGAAGTGGGTTAGCTCGCTGCCCAATATCCAGAAACTGGACTCAAATCCAGCACCAACTGGCTCTTTCTCCATATCCCTGCAATTTTTTCTCCAAGTATTTATCCAATTCCCTTTTGAAAGCTACTATTGAATCGGTTTCCACCACCCTATCAGACAATGTCTAAATCCTAACCACTTGTTGCGTAACAACGTTTTTCTTCATGTCGCCTCTGGTTCTTTTGCCAATCACCTTAAATCTGTGCCCTCTGGTTATCAACCCTTCAGCCATTGGAAACAGTTTCTCTTTATTTACTCTATCTAAAACCTTTATGATTTTAAACACCTCTATCAAATCTCCTTCACTGCTCCAAGGAGAACACCACCAGCTTCCCCAGTCTATCCACAAAACTTTAATCCCTCATCCCTGGAACCATTCTAGTAAATCTCTCCAAATCCTGGAACTCCAACAGTATTGTGGGAGTACCTTCACCATATGGGCTGCAGTGGTTCAAGAAGGCAGTCCTACCATTACCACCTTCTCAAGGGCAACTAGGGATGGACAATAAATGCTGACCCTGCCAGTGACGTCGTTATCCAGAGAAAGAATTATTTAAAAGTTGAGCCAAGTGCCAGTGAGTGCATCGGGGAGTAGATTAGTTCTGGACCACAAACACTTTCAGGAATCTCCAAGGAATCACCTTTCAGCTTAGGTTGAAAAGCTGTACCCTGTATTCAGACACCAAACATGACCAACATTAAGCAGTCACAACAGTGATATTCCCAACACAAGATTTTCTACTCTAGTTTGGACAAAATGCAGAAACCCACTACAAGGAGAATTGAGTCACTAAGAAGCAAATGTAAAATAAAAGGTATTTAGACACTTACTCTTTCCTAGACAGCAACAAGAAATCATTAAATAGATGAAGATAAATAGATTTGGTTGCTTTTCCAGTTTTGTCGCCTGATTCAGGGTCAGATCTCTCATCAAGTTCACCTTCTTTGACCAGGAAGCGTGTTCGGGAGATAAGAGGAAGAGACTGCAGGGCAGGAGGAGGAAGAGTTATTCATTACCAGTAACTGTATGGAATCAGATTGAAACATCTCAATTCTCTATACAGTCCCCCACCCCCTAAACTCTGGGCTCGTCACAGCCAGGCAGCTCAGGGCTCAACACTGAAAACAGCCCTACCCTACCTTCATCCCTGCTGACCACCCCTCAAATGTGGACTGCTGTGCCTTAGTGTAAACAAATGGCAGTTCACATCCTCCAAGTTAGTTAGGAATGAACCAATTGAAATGGAGTCACTTTTGCGATTGACCCTTCACAATCCCCAAAGCTTATGATCTAATACGGCTGTTGTGTGACACTTGCTGTGAAGATTGGAAGGGATACAGAATATACATATCTATATGAGCCTCAAATTTGAACAATGTGGTTTGGGAAATTTAAGCTAGTTTAAATTTCTTCTATCCAGTGTTGAATGCACAGTAGTCAGGAGTGAGAGTGGCTTCAACTCAAACTCACTCTCACTGTGGATCAACAATAATGATGCCTTTTTTTAAAAAAACTGCAGTAAGTCAGGAACCAAGTACGGGTTCTAATGATTAGCTATTGCCTGAATCGTTGCTTCTCTCCACAGATGCTGTGCTTGACTTGCTGAGCTTTTCCGTTTCAGATTTCCAGCATCTACAATTTTTATTTTTTTATTTTTTTTAAAACCAAATATTCCCCGCCCTTTGCAACAAGATTTTAAAAAGTCACCGCCTCTGGCGGAGAGGAATCAATGCATTTTGTTAATGGGCTTGGTGTGGATTTACTGCTACAGGTTGCAGTTACTTGGATATCAAAGCTTTGTAAGCATAAATCAGAAAAGCCAAGCAGCTCCCTCAACTCATTTCAAGATCACACTGCACTCTGCTAATGCACACCTTGGTACTGGCAAATTCCAGCTGCTTCTCCAGAGAGACCAGCTCCTCAATCTGTCTCATCGTCTTTACATTTTCATTACATTCATGCACTATCTGCAGGAGGAACAACAGAAGAATGTTACCTTCCTCCAACCCACAACCCCAGCCACATTACCACCTCCCATGGTTGGAGCATTACATCCACCGATCCCTCCTATCCATAAAAAAGACTTGCGTTTATATAGCGCCTTTCATGACCACCGGATGTCTCAAAGCACTTTACAGCCAATGAAGTACTTTTGAAGTGGAGTCACTGTTGTAATGTGGGAAACACAGCAGCCAATTTGCACACAGCAAGCTCCCACAAACAGCAATGTGATAATGACCAGATAATCTGTTTTTTTTGTTAAGGTATAAATATTGGCCAGGACACCAGGGATAACTCCCCTGCTCTTCTTCAAAATAGTGCCATGGGATCTTTTATGTCCACCTGAGAGCGCAGACAGGGCCTCGGTTTAACATCTCAGCCGAAAGACAGCACCTCCAACAGTACAGCACTCCCTCAGCACTGCACTGGGAGTGTCAGCCTAGCTTTATGTGCTCAAGTCCCTGGAGTGGGATTTGAACCCACAACCTTCTGACTCCAAGGTGAGTGTGCTACCCACTGAGCCACAGCTGACACTGGTTACCTTGCTCATGGAGGCAGTCAGCCTCCTGACTGAACCTTAGCAGGTTTATTGCCAATGAAAACAGCAACATCTGGCGACAGGGAGGGATCAAACAAAGTAGCTTTGGTTCAGTATTCCAACACTGCGCCCACTCTTGTGAAACGCCAACACCTGGTGCACGGGTCTCACGTACCCTGTGGCAAGATCAAACTCAAAAACGACCAGATTTTATAAGATGGCCATTTTTAAATGGCTTCACTAAAAGGGATGCTACAGTGACAAGTTTGTTGTTGTAGTAACATTGGGCCCAAATTTGTGATCGGACGCTTCCTGCCGGCAGATGCCTCTGAACGGCAAAAAAAATCTACGCACCTACCTGATGATCCTGGAACCACGGAGACTCGCGCTCCTGGGTCTCTTGGCGTAGAGGCCCACATATCCCAGGGCACAGGTGGTTCGCAAGCGGCCTGGATTCATGTGGGCCGGCCCAATCAATGAAAAAAAGGGGGATCCCCATTCATGCTTAGAGATTCCGAATGTACAGAATCCCCATAAGCAGGAATGGGGAGGATCACATAAAAAACATATTTACATACCAAATAAATTTTTTTAAATTAATACGATTTAATTAAATATTTAACAAATTTAATTTTTTTTTAAAGGGGCTAAAAATAACCTTAATTTATTTTACAGATGTTTTAATAATTGGAAAAAATGTTTATATTCATTTAATAAAAGCAGGCCTTACCCCTGCTTTTACCAGGCGTAAGAATTTCACGGGCACCTAGGTCGTAGTTGGGCAAATAACCCAACTCTCCACCTGCGGATGTGCATTTCCCGGGGATGGCTGTGATCGGTCAAGAAGATTTTTGACAAATCGCAAGTTCCGGGTTTTCGTGCATGCGCTTCACGCACGAAAATGCGGAACTTGCAGGGCCCTTATGGGCACATATGCACTGGAAATACAGGCCATCGAGTTTTCAGTGTGCATACAACCCTGTAGCATGCATGGAGAATTTTGGGCAGCATGACCACAAGTCATTGCGGAGACCTTTGCACATGACATGAACAACATTGCTTCCAGCCAGTCCCTTGGGCAGCAGGACCTACAAAAACTGAAAAGAACATTTGATCCTCAGTTCACAAGAGGCCAGCTGCGCAACTGGGAAGTTAATGTGGGCGAGCAGTGCACTTACATTCATAGAAATTTACAGCACAGAAGGAGGCCCCTCAACCCATCATCGTGTCTGTGCCGGCCGAAAAAAGAGCTATCCAGCCTAATCCCACTTTCCAGCTCTTGGTCGGCAGCCTTGTAGGTTACGGCACTTCAATTGCATATCCAAGTACTTTTTAAATGTGAGGAGGGTTTCTGCCTCTACCACCCTTTCAGGCAGTGAGTTCCAGACCCCCACCACCCTCTGGGTGAAAAAAGTTCTCAACTCCCCTCTAATCCTTCTACCAATTACTTTAAATCTATGCCCCTGGTTATTGACCTGTCCGCTAGGGGAATTAGGTCCTTCCTATCCACTCTATCGAGGCCCCTCAATCAAGTCTCCCCTCAGCCTCCTCTGTTCCAAAGAAAACAACCCCAGCCTATCCAATCTTTCCTCATTGCTAAAATTCTAGTGTCCTGGCAACATCTCGTAAATCTCCTCTGTACCCTCTAGTGCAATCACATCTTTCCTGTAATGTGGTGACCAGAACTGTATGCAGTACTCTAGCTGTGGCCTAACTAGTGTTTTATACAGTTCAAGCATAACCTCCCTGCACTTGTATTCTATGTCTCAGCTAATAAAGGAAAGTATCCCGTATGCCTTCTTAACCACCATATCTACCTGTCCTGCTACCTTCAGGGATCTGTGGACATGCACTCCAAGGTCCCTCTGTTCTTCTACACTTCTCAGTATCCTACCATTTATTGTGTATTCCCTTGTCTGGTTAGCTCTCCCCAAATGCATTAACTCACACTTCCCACTTTTCTGCCCACTTCACCTGTCTATTGATATCTTCCTGCAGTTTACAGCTTTCTTCCTCACCATCAACCACACGGCCAATTTTTGTATAATTTTCAAACTTCTTAATCATACCCCCTACATTGATATATACCACAAAAAACAGGGGACCTAGTACTGAGCCCTGTGGAACTCCACTGGAAACAGCTTTCCAGTCACAAAAACATCCATCGACCATTACCCTTTGCTTCCTGCCAGGGAGCCAATTTTACATCCAACTTGCCACTTTCCTTTGGATCCCATGGGCTTTCACTTTTCTGACCAGTCTGGCATGTGGGACCTTGTCAAAAGCCTTGCTAAAATCCAAGTAGACTACATCAAACGCACTAACCTAATCAACCCTCCTTGTTACCTCCTCAAAAAATTCAATCAAGTTAGTCAGACAGGACCTTCCTTTAACAAATCCATGCTGACTGTCCCGGATTAATCCATGCCTTTCCAAATGACGATGAATACCATGTATCAGAATTTTTCCAACAATTTGCCCACCACCGAGGTGGTGGTTGTTCTCCCAAGGCCCAGGCTGTAATGTAAAAGCAGCGATCCAGACAGGGGTTGTCCTGCTGCCAGTGGGATCTCCCAAAAAAAAAAAAACGCCCCTCACCTGCCCGATCGCTTCCACAGCTTTCCTGACCGATTCGGTCATCGGACACTCTGGTGAAGCCAATGTTAAGATATTCTGGAAGAAACCAAAAATAATTGATTGATTAGTTGAAGGCCAATACAGATGGGGCTCTACCCATTCCCCTGCCTCCAGCATAGACCTGCAAAGAGTTGACTTGCATTAAACAATGAGAAATTTCTCCACCTGTGATGACAGCAGCAGTTCGTCTCAGCAACTATTTATTGAAATATTGATGGAGTAAAGGCACAGAATGCAATACAAATCCAACACTCCTGGGGGGGGGGGGGGGGGTGGAGAGGAAATGCCTCAAGACTTTTGAAATGTTTTAAGGAGAAATCCATCATAAAAGCAGTGAAACCAACTCTACTCCAACCTGCTCATTAAGCAAGCATAGTTAAGGCAAGTGACAGGACATCAAAACATTGCCAAGAGAAATGGACTAAAAAAATCTTAAGTCACAAGGGATACTTTTCTCTCAATCCTAAATCGGGTTTTTTTCTCCCCCTCACGGGTACTTTTAATTTTACATCAGCAGTAAGCGCCAGGATTGTGTCTCTCTCAGCCCACCCAAGATAGAAGGAAGTTTCCAGCTGGTTACTATTTAAAAAAAGGTGGTAGAGAGAAAATGGGGAATTACAGACCGGTAAGCCTGACATCGGTAGTGGGGAAAATGCTAGAGTCCATTATAAAAGATGTAATAGCTGAGCACTTGGAAAACAGTGACAGGATCGGACAAAGTCAACATGGATTTACAAAAGGTAAATCATGCTTGACTAATCTACTGGAATTTTTTTGAGGATGTAACTGGTAGAATAGATAAGGGAGAACCAGTGGATGTGGTGTATTTGGACTTTCAGAAGGCTTTTGATAAGGTCCCGCATAAGAGATTAGCGTGCAAAGTTAAAGCACATGGGATTGGGGGTAATGTACTGACTTGGATAGAGAACTGGTTGGCAGACAGGAAGCGAAGAGTTGGAATAAACGGGTCTTTTTCCGAGTGGCAGGCATTGACTAGTGGGGTACCGCAGGGATCGGTGCTAGGACCCCAGTTATTCACAATATATATATATTAATGATCTAGATGAGGGAACTAGATGTAATATCTCCAAGTTTGCAGACGACACAAAGCTGGGTGGGCATGTGTGCTGTGAGGAGGATGCAGAGAAACTCCAGTATGATTTGGACAGGTTGGATGATTGGGCAGGTTGGATGATTGGGCAGATGCAGTATAATGTGGATAAATGCGAGGTTATCCACTTTGGTGGCAAAAACAGAAGGGAGATTATCTGAACGGCAATAGATTGGGAAAAGGGGAAATGCAACGAGACCTGGGTGTCCTTGTGCACCAGTCGCTGAAGGTAAGCATGCAGGTGCAGCAGGCGGTTAAGGCAGCAAATGGTATGTTGGCCTTCATTGCGAGAGGATTTGAGTACAGGAGCAAGGATGTCTTGCTGCAGTTGTACAGGGCCTTGGTGAGACCACACCTTGAGTACTGTGTGCAGTTTTGGTTGCCTTATCTGAGGAAGGATGTTCTTGCCATGGAGAGAGTGCAGCAAAGATTCACCAGACTGATACCTGGGATGGCAGGAATGACATATGGAGAGAGATTGGGTCGATCAGGCTTATATTCGCTAGAGTTTAGAAGAATGAGAGGGGAACTCATTGAAACTTATAAAATTCTAACAGGACTAGACAGACTAGATGCAGGAAGGATGTTCCCGATGGCGGGGGAGTCCAGAACCAGGGGTCACAGTCTAAGGATAAGGGGTAAGCCATTTAGGACAGAGATGAGGAGGAATTTCTTCACCCAGAGAGTGGTGAACCTGTGGAATTCTCTACCACAGAAGGCTGTTGAGGCCAATTCATTACATATATTCAAGAAGGAGTTAGATATATTTCTTAAGGCTAAAGGGATCAAGGGATATGGGGAGAAAGCAGGGACAGGGTACTGAATTTGGATGATCAGCCATGATCTCATTAAATGGCGGAGCAGGCTCGAGGGGCCGAATGGCCTACTCCTGTCCTATCTTCTATGTTTCTATGTTACTGTACAGTCCCCACACACACTGCTCACAGTCCTGGTTGTTTGCCATAGCTTGAGGCAAGTGGACCATGTGCGGACAGAACGAGCAGCCTTTACAGTAACCAGCTGGAAACTTCCTTTGTGGGTTGAGAGAGGCAGAACCCAAGAATTTTAAAACATACAGCCGATTATAATGTCGGCGAGTACCCCAACAAAATCACTTGCCCTCACTGTGGTCAAACCTTTCTGGAGGGGGCGGAAGAGAAAGAGAGAGATGTCTTGGGGAAGAAAAGTATTAAAGGCACAAAGAGCTACTGGAGATCATGGGCCGTTACCTCAAGCATGATCTTCAGCCGTGTGATTCGTTGGAACGGCAGGATCAGGAAGGACTTCAGCAGCTGCCGCTGGCACATCGGCTGTTCCTCCAGTTTCTTCAGGACTTGCACAAATTCCTCATTCAGCCTACCAGGGAACCAAGCAGAGGGGCAAGGACACAACACACTGGATTACACACATGCACTCTCACAGCCTCTGCTCACCCCAGATCAGAGTGCAGCATATACTGAAATTGCAATTCTACCCCCTTCTATTCGACTTTTCTGCCTATCTGGCATTCACTGCCCACTTGGTCAGTGGTTTTATCGGACCTTCACTGCCCAGCTACCTGGACTACACTTCCTCCCACACCGCTTCCTGTAAGGACTCTATTCCATTCTCCCAGTTTCTCCGTCGCATCTGTTCCGACGATGCCACCTTCCATACTAGTGCTTCCGATAAGTCTTCCTTTTTTCTCAACCGAGGATTCCCTCTACTGTGGTTGACGTGGCCCTTGACCGTGTCCATTCCATTTCCTGCACTTCTGCTCTCGCCCCTTCCCCTCCCTCCCAGAACCATCATAGGGTTCCCCAAGTCCTCACTTTTCACCCCACCAGCCTCTACATTCAACGGATCATCCTCTGCCATTTTGGCCACCTCCAAACACATCGTCCCATCCCCTCCCATCATTCCGAAGGGACCGCTCCCTCCACGACACCCTGGTCCACTTCGCAATCACCCCCAACGGCCCCTTCCCTCGGCACCTTCCCATGCAAACGCAGGAGATGAAACATCTGCCCTTTTACCTCCTCCCTTCCCACTGTCCAGGGCCCCAAACGCTCCTTCCCGGTGAAACAGCGATTTACTTGTACTTCTTGCAATTTATTATACTGTATTCACTGCTCACGATGCGGTCACCTCTACATTGGGGAGACCAAACGCAGATGGGTGACCGCTTTACAGAAAACCTCTTCAGTCCGTAAGCGTGACCCCGAGCTTCATGTCTCCTGTCACTAATTCTCCGCTCCAATCCCACTCTGACCTCTCCGCCCTTGGCCTCTTACACTGTTCCAACGAAGCTCAACATAAGCTCGAGGAACAGCACCTCATCTTTCGATTAGGCACTTTACAGCCTTCTGGACTCAACATTGAGTTCAACAATTTCAGACTATAACCTCGGCCTCTATTTTTTCACATGGCAGTTGTTGAGGATTCTGCCATCACCATTTACACCTCTTGTTTCTTTACTTGTACCATTACCATCTCCTTTTACTTTGTACTATTGTACCTTTTGTCATTTAATCTCTCCTGCCTTCCACCCGATCACCGATCTTCCCTTTTGTTTTCCTCCCCTCCTCCTTTCCCTGCCTCTGCACTTGCTTAAAATCTGTTACATCTCTAACTCTTTCCAGTTCTGATGGAAGGTCATCGACTTGAAACATTAACTGTTTCTCTCTCCACAAATGCTGCCTGACCTACTGAGTACTTCCAGCATGTTCGGTTTTTATTTCAGATTTCCAGCAGCTGCAGTATTTTGCTTTTGTATCAGTCTGTTGAACGGTCAGTCACGCAGTACAAGTGAGGATGTGGAGATGACGATGACTGTGTGGGGGAGGGGAAGGAGGGCGATCCAGAGATTGGGTGGTGCAACTGGGGTGGGTAGGGAGGGTAGTGTAGACTTTGGTGACTTGTTAAGAGTTTGCATGTATGTAGTCAGGCATGTGGATGGACAGTACATCAGTGACTGACGAAAGGTCTTCGACCTGAAACGTTAACTCTGTTTCTCTCTCCACGGATGCTGCCTGGCCTGCTGAGTTTTTCCAGCGTTTTCTGTTGTTATTACAGCAGTGACCGGGCCGCGGGGCATTTTTGAACACACAGGAACAGAAGAGCAAGTCTGATCTCTGGCACAACTTAGCAGCTTTAGACTAGACTCCTGCAGTGCACATGGTGCTGTTAAATCAAGTTAAATCTCAGGAGAATGTTGCGAGTGAGCTTCACTCACATGAGCTGCTGCATCATCTGCTCTTGATACATCTGATTGGTGACATACGGGATATAGACTCTGCGAAAATCGGTGCAGTGCTGCAGCACAAGGTCACTGATGTCTCTTACAAAGATATTCTCCTCCAGGCGTTCCTCCAGGTCCAACAGAAACCTGTCCAACAACCACAAGTTACAGCAAGTTTAATCAGCAGGCTAAGTGTGCATATAAATATGCAGCACATGCACCAAGGGGCATGCTACAAGCAATAAAATTTACTGCAGGAATGAGGAAACACCAAGAACACCCCAGTAACAATGGTTTGTGAAGAATTTTCTAACAACCAAAATAGGCTGGCTGGCCAGTCAGCCTTCCCCGTACTGGTTTGTCTCCATTCTTCCTTCGATTCTCATTCATTGGAAAATCATTTTCAAATTTGGTTTCCGGAGGAATAATTATGGATTTAGTAAGCTGTGCTGCACACACCTACCTTTCACTGGTGTCCTTCACCTCCAGCAGGTTGGAGAACAGTGTGTGCCTGTCTGTGGGAGTCAGCATGTCCAACAACTCTGGGCACTTACTGAAATGATTGACAGCCACTGTCAAACTGCGCAGGTAAGATGCCTCGGAGGTAATAACTTCAAACATTGCCTGGAGAGAGGAAACAGCGTAGACAAGACTATGTTCAGTAAAGCTTTGTGGACCCTAGCCCTGCTGAATTACAGCACTGCCGTTCCCAGCTACACATTGCAAGAACAGAATTACAAATCAGAATTTCCCCCCACCCCCCTCAGATTTACAGGGAGGATCTGGACTGGTAACTGAATGCATATGAATCCAATTGTTACACTTCACTTCCCACCCCATCCCACCAAAAAAACCTTCACTCAGGACCTGGAAATTGCTTCTTTTCTCCATTTGGGTTATTGTAGCCCAAGTCTAATAATTGACCTCAATCACAGCAGATTGTTAACTGGGGAATACCACAGCCCCAGTCAATCTGGATAGAAAATGCCAAGCCATTAGTGTGGTAATATACCCTTCATAAACTTCAACTTGGCCAAAACTCAGCCACACTTCAAGCACTAAGCCCCACTCACACATCACCCTTGCCCTCATTGATTTACATTGGCTCCCCACCCCACAACACTAAATTTAAAATGCTCATTTTCAATCCCTCCATGGCCTTGCCCCACCCCAGTTCTACAATTGCTTCCAGTTCTATATTCCCCTCTCCCCTGAATGCTCTGTTCCTCTGACCTTCCCCTTCCCTGCCCCCACCCATCCATCCCACCATTAGTGTAAGGGCCTTCAGCCTCTTGGTCCTACTCTCTAGAATTCCCTCCCTAAATATCTCTCACCTCCTTTAAAAACTTCCTCAAAACCCAATTCTTTGAGCCAGCTTTCAGTCATTCCTCCCAACCTTTCCTTTTCTGTGCACCCATCTGTGACGTTACTTGGGATTTTTTTTTTTAATGAACGGTTAAAGGCACTAAATAAATGGTTGTGGTGGTTGCGTTTGATTCAGGCTAAACACCTGTTCTAGGTCTCATTTTACTCGTAAATAAATCTAGAAGCAAAGATATAGACAAGATACAATGCATGAAAGTCAAATTTACACTACATACAAACTCAGCTAACAGTTTTAAAATATGATGTGGAGATGCCAGTGTTGGACTGGGGTGGACAAATGTGAGAAGTTGCACAACACCAGGTTATAGTCCAACAGTTTTATTTATCACAAGCTTTCGGAGCGCTGCTGCTTCATCAGGTGATGAAGGAGCAGCGCTCCGAAAGCTTGTGATTTCAAATAAAGCTGTTGGACTATAACCTGGTGTTGTGCAACTTCAGTTTTTAAACAGGCTGCATATAGTGACACAAGTCCCAGCCAGAAGAGAAATGATTGTGTAATTCCCCAACATGTCAATTACCCCGCACTGCTGTCAGTGACTGGGATTGATTTGACGTAATTACATGCACAATTTGTATTATGTAACTATCCCCCACTCACTGCATTTTGCGGGAGAAATAATCCTGCTGCACGTGGGAGACTCTGCTGGCTGTCGTGTCGGTCATGAGCTCAAGTCCCACCCCTGCCTCCAACTCATTATTGACACCACTGTGCCAGCCATTCACTCCACTTAATCCTGCCAATTTCCCTTGGAAAAGTCTTAGAAAGACACAGTCTCATATACAAGGTCTATTCCTAAATTTCTATTCACCTTAATCATGTGTGACAGCATAATGAATAAAAAACAGTTTGCTGGATTATAAGGAGGTTTCCCCATTTGAAATTCAAGAAAATGCCTCAAAGATGGTATCGACCCATCAGCTTAATGATTTCAAGCATCAAAGCAACAATGGTGTCTTTTCCCAGGACAATGGTCCCAATCCTAAACCATAATTTACAATGGAACTCTATTTGCTTAGCGACTATAGATGAAAGGACCATCTACATTCAGCAGTTAATTGAAAACAGAAAATGCTGGAAACACTCAGCAGGTCAGGCAGCATCTGTGAAGAGAGAAACAGAGTTAACGTTTCAGGCTGGTGACCTTTTGTCCAACTGTTAATTCACTGATTTCAATAACTTTAGATTTTTTTAAATTATATAGACAGCAGGTGTTGGTAATGATTCTATTGTTGCCATTTACAGCTCCTCTAGACCCACCTTTTGTTTCTTTACTTGTCTCATTACCATCCACTTTTGCCTTGCATCATCCCTTTTGTCATTTAATCACTCCAGCCTTCCCTTTTGTTTTGTTCTTTCCTCTCCTCCCACCTTTTCCCTGGCTCTGTACTTGCTTATAAACTGTTAAATCTCAAACTTTTCCCAGTTCGGATGATAGGTCATCGACCTGAAACGTTAACTCTGTTTCTCTCCACCGATGCTGCCCGACCTGTTGAGCAGTCAGTGTTTTTATTTCAGATTTCCAGCGTCCGCAGTATTTCACTTTTGTTAAAATTCATAGCCACTGGACCATTCTCTCTCACTTGGTTTTACATGAACACTCACCTCCTGCAGCTTGTGCTCCTGGGCAGTAAGTACATCCAACAGGCCACTCCTCTTCACTTCAGGGATCTCATGCCAGAAGATGAAGCTAGAGTCTTTGGGAGAAAACTGCGAGGAGGAAGAGTTCAGTATGGAGGAAGCGACAAAGCCAGCAAGGGACAGTGTTGTATCCACCACAGAAGAGTCTTTCTCAGGCTTTGTTGGGGCTCTGTGCATGGATTGGAACCAGTAATTCTGATACAGTGGCTCTGAAGGGATCAATTACACACACACAAACACATGAGAACCTGTTCACATACAAGGTGCTCCAACTTTACCACCAGGGAATCCATAAAATGTTTCACAGCACAGGAGGAGGCCATTCAGTCCTTTGTGCTTGTGCCAATTCTTTGCTGGGGCAATCTGAAAATAATCCCACCGCCCTGCTCTCCCCAAACACCTGTATCTTCCTCTGCCTCAAGTGTTATCCACTTTTCTCTTGTAACATCTTTGGAATTCTCTTCCCCAGAGAGCTGTGGAGGCTGGGTCATTGAATATATTTAAGGTGGAGATAGACAGATTTTTGAATGATAAGGGAGTCAAGGGTTATGGGGAGCGGGCAGGAAAGTGGAGTTGAGGCCACGATCAGATCAGCCATGATCTTATTGAATGGCGGAGCAGGCTCGAGGGGCCAAATGACCTCCTCCTGCTCCTACGTCTTATGTTCTTATGTAACATATGATGGCCTGTTTCAACTACTACCTGTGGCAAGTATTCCATGCTACAATAACTCTCTGCATAAAGAACTTTCTCCTAACCTCTCCCTGTTGGTGAGGATTTTAAATTGCTGAGCTCTCATCACTGACTCCTCAACTAGGAGGACCCTTTATAACTTTAATAACAGCCATTAAATCTCCTCTTACCCCAGTTTACCAGAAAAAACACTAGGATAATGAAAGAATGACTTGCATTTGCAGAGCACCATTCACTACCTCAGGGCATCCAAAAATGCTTTACAGCAACTTTCAGCTGTGGCTCAGTGGGTAGCACCCTCGCCGCCGAGTCAGAAGGTTGTGGGTTCAAGTCCCACTCCAGGGACTTGAGCACATAAAGCTAGGCTGACACTCCAGTGCTGACGGAGTGCTGCACTGTTGGAGCTGCCGTCTTTCGGATGAGACATTAAACCGAGGCCCTGTCTGTTCTCTCAGGTTGAGGTAAAAGATCCCATGGCACTATTTCGATAGCTCCGAAAGCTTGTGATTTCAAATAAAACTGTTGGACTATAACCTGGTGTTGTGCGACCTCTCAACTATTTCAAAGAGCAGGGGAGTTATCCCCAGTGTCCTGGCCAATATTTATCCCTCAACCAACATAACAAAAACAGATTATCTGGTCATTAGCACATTGCTGTTTGTGGGACCTTGCTGTGCACAAATTGGCTGCTGCGTTTCCCATATTACAACAGTGACTACACTTCAAAAGTACTTCATTGGCTGTAAAGCGCTTTGAGACATCCGGTGGTTATGAAAGGCACTATATAAACGCAAGTCTTTCTTTCTTTTGAAATGTAGCCAATCTATGCACAGCAAGCTCCCACAACCAACAACTTTTAACAAACTGCCCTGGTAAACTTACGTGTTAGGATATACTTGGATTCCCTTTTCGGCAGCAACTTAATTTTTTCAGACATTTCCCTTTTTCCAATGGGGACCATGCAAGTTCTGTAAAACACAAAGACTACACTGGCTTCACCTGCTTCAAATCGGAAACTAAACCCTATCCAATTCAAAAGGTTTGCATGCAGCCACCTGGAGGAATTAGTATAAAGCAAAGTAGAGCAAACAGAACTGGGCTTTTGGAAACCATGGCTCAGACCTCACCAGGACAGGTGAATGTGCAGTGAGGGTCACCCAAACCAAAACAATGAGAGGAAGAGGTTTTCAGAACCTAAAATTTCCAGCAAGGTAAAAGGAGGTGGGCAGGAGGAACCCCAAATCCTTCAATTTCTCTACAGCTCTGGCTGGGTCACAACTCCCCACCCTCAGCTTCAACCACACAGCTCACCCGATACCTGAACACAATCTCCCATGAATCGGTGGAGACCTGCCGCCACTGATAGTAATCGCTTCAGTCGCAGATGGTGTGAATCCCTGAGATAAGGAGTTAAACGTCGATCCGATTCAATAGGAGGAGTCACATCAGCTGGCCCCAACAACGCGGCTGAAATAAATATTAAAACAGATCAAGAAATAAATGCTCCCTTATAAAGCTCAGAGACGCCTGACTTTAAACCCCTTCGGCAGTTTAAACTCTCCCCTTTAATCTCCTGATTTGATTAACAGGAGCTGGCTGAATCCATGCCAGCGAAGGCAGTGCAGAGAGATTGTCAGCTTCACACACTGCTGGAGCCAGTTCCTCTGTCTCATTGCACAAGTTGTGCTAATTTTCCCAATCTGTAATACTTAATTGAATTGGCTAAAGACAAACTAATTAATTAATTCCTCCCACAACCTCAGGCTTGGCATTTCCACTTCCTGGCAAATTACCTCATTATCTGTTTTATTTTTTCCATCCTCACTGGCGTCCTGGCCCTTGGCCCTTCTGTCGTTTTTTCTTAATTTAAAGATAAAATTCACCCAAATCAGAAGGCGTGATCTTAAACAGTGGGACCTATGAGTTTGGCCATGGCATATTCTAGTTGGCAGCCAAGCAGGCAGTTACCACACTGCCAGCAGATTCCATCAGAATGACACCATCAGAGTCACATGTCTGCTGAGTTTGAATCTGCTCTCCAGATTGTTCCGTATATTTCAGAATGCATAGCCTCCATCCCATCCCCACTTCCATTGAAGAGTGGTTCCCATAGTTACCACTGAACTGAAGGTGCCCCCTAGAATCCTGTGCTCACACTACGCAGCACTGGCATGACTTCTTCCATTTTACTTTAACAACTGCTTTTGGCAAATGTCTAATGGCGGACTCGGGTATTCTATTAGAGATGGAGAGGAGGGGAGTAGAAGGAAGAGAAATTTACAGAGCTTTTACTTCTGGCTGCTAACCAGCAATCCCTGCTGGCAATGTCTGTGTGTCTGGACACCAGTGAGGGTTCATCACCTGTAGATGAGAGAATCACAGAAACTTCACAAAGGAACTTCAGAATCCAATATAGCATCTGTCCCTGAGGCAGATGTCGAAGGGAGAGACCAGGCAACTCAATTCAAATACAATATTTTTTATCAGATAAGTGTACTCTTCTGGTTGGGTGATTAAACGAATAGTCTGTAACTTAATAAAACATTAAATAAAACTTAACAAATTAAATTAAAATTTCATTTCCGGGGGTGATGAAGCACTCCAGTCCCCGCGGCGCCCACCGGTCGCGGAAGGCCTTGAGCGTGCCGGCGGACACCGCGTGCTCCATCTCCAGGGCCACCCGGGCGCGAACATGGCCGCAGAAGAGAGGCAAGCAATATCAGATAAGTGTTATTTGAGTTTAACAGACAGTTATTTAAATTTGGCGCTGATCACTTTTCTGAAGGTATTTATTAGCCTGTCTTTTTCAAATGGGGAAATCTGTAGTTTACGAAGCGAGATGGTAATGTTAGATTGTTTTCATAGATGGCGAGAAAAGGAAGGCAGCTGTTACATAAGAACGTTATTTATAAAAGAAAGACTTGTATTTATATGGCGCCTTTCACAACCACCGGACATCTCAAAGCGCTCTACAGTCGATGAAGTACTTTTGAAGTGTAGTCACTGTTGTAATGTGGGAAATACCACAGTTTAACACAACAGTTGCAAACTATTCCTTTTTTACTTCACAATGAGCGAAAATCATTGTTGTATTCACTTGTTATTTTACTGTTTAATAAATCTGGTGACAGTTAAAGCCTAAATCAAAGTCTAATGTGGTGCTAATCTGCCACCTTCCCAAAACAAGGAGGGTCATGTGAAAGCTTGGGTTAAAACCAGCAGCTGAAATGTTTGCACCTGGGGCACACTACGAATTTATCTCGATATCTGGGCAGATTAAAACACTCTCTCTGGGACATAGAGCTCACCTACAAGGGTAGTCGGAGACGTGGAAGCAAAAAATACCGAGAGTCACAACAGTGTAACTAAACCCTTAAATGTAAAATTTGCATTTTATTAGTGCCTTCGCACATCCTCAGGATATCACAAAACGCAATTGATTTCTTTTTGAAGAGCAGCCACTGTTGTTACGTTGCCAATGCAGCAACCAATTTGCACACAGCAAGGTCCTAAAAACCACAAATAAGTTAAATGACCAGTTCATCTGTTTTTTGGTGGTATTGGTGTAGAAATTTAATCACTTTGTAGGATTTCATTCTAATGCCTATAGATTTTAGGTTCAAACCCATAAGTCAACGTATTGGTAAAATCAACAATGCTTTATTACTTCTACCAATTATTCAATAAACAGTTAACAATAATACAGTCTTAAAGGAAAGTCTGTATAACGCCCAAAACTAAGGGTTCATGAGGTTACTCGTTTGACGTTCTTTCTTCCTGGATGGTGGATTCCTTTCCGCCGACTGCAGCCTTTTTCTCTTAGAGGGTGAAGCAGTCCTTCTTTATACCCTGGCTGCTGGTGAACCAAACTCCTCAGTAACTTTCCATCCTCCCTCCCTCTTGTGTTCCACAGTCTCTCAAGGTCTAACTGGGCCGCCGTCTTCTTCCGCCTCACCCCTTATCTCCGTGAAAGTACATTGTCTCATTTACCCTTCTAAGCAGTTAGGTTAATAATTCTGTGTTCTAGCCTTTGTGTTAATACTTTTAGCCAAATTCTGCTTTTGAGCAATCCAGGGTTTCTTTTTAGTTTCCTTAAAACTAGTACTAAAAGGTCCATAATCTTTCAGTTGCCCCTCAAACATAAGAACATAAGAAATAGGAGCAGGAATAGGCCACTTGGCCCCTCGAGCCTGCTCCGCCATTCAATAAGATCATGGCTGATTTAGGGCTCAAAGTCACTTTCCAGCCCGCTCCCCATAACCCTTCACTCACTTTAAATGTATTTAATGACCCAGCCTCCACAGCTCTCTGGGGCAGAGAATTCCACAAATTTACGACCCTCTGAGAGAAGAAGTTCCTCCTCATCTCAGTTCTAAAAGGGCAACCCTTTATTCTGAGACTGTGCCCCCGAGTTCTAGATTTCCCCATGAGGGGAAACATCCTCTCTGCATCTACCCTGTCGAGCCCCCTCAGTATCTTATAAGTTTCGATAAGATCACCTCTCATTCTTCTAAATTCCAATGAGTATAGGCCCAGCCTGCTCAACCTTTCCTCATAAGTCAAACCCCTCATCTCTGGAATTAACCTAGTGAATCGTCTCTGAACTGCCTCCAATGCAAGTATATCCTTCCTTAAATAAGGAGACCAAAACTGTAGTTTTGTGGGCGTGCTGATTATAATGAACGTCCACTTTCATGCATCGTTTACACCTATCGCCTTGGGCTACTCTTCAGACCATTTCTCATATATTTGCAATTTAAAGAAATTCAAAGCCCTGCTTTGCATAACAGCTCTCTGTGGTGCCGAGTGCGTCAGTCTTTGACATACCCTCTAAAGGTTCGTCTTTTACACAAAGTAAAATAATCAAAATGACAAAATGACTGGATAATCACAAACAACATTGACATAATCCTAACCCATGGGTGCGGCCCAACATTATACGCAACTTCCCACCATTCATGATCTCCCAGCGTTTGTATTCCTCTCTCTATCTCGACATTTTGCTGTCTTGTCTGTACAAAGTGCTCCTGAGAAGTGATTGTCCAGTCAACAACAGATTTAAGGCTAAGGGTAATTTGGCAGGGGGGGAATTGGGTGTCCAAACTGGGCCACTGCTCTGAAGGCCTTGGCCTGTAAAGGTATGTAGGGGTCAAGATGATTTCGCCCACCTTTGTCATTTCCGTTGGGGTGAGGCGATTTTAACCCTACTCGTTCAGCAGAAACCTGGCGGGTGGGCTGTTAAAATCGCCCCGGCTCTAACCTGTCCGAAAGCCGCCACAATCACAACATCTGCAATTGAAACCTACTCTCCTGAGCAGACAGCAAGGACACACGCCTGGACCCAACAGGGTCCTTCTTTACACATGCATGTTGTGGCCCAATGACATCATCGAGACCCAACTGTAATTTTAACTCAGGCCTGAGCAGGGAATCCACCTGGAGTTAAAATCGGGGCCTGAGTGGGTTCAACAACCGGGCATTCAGCCTGGCTGTGCAAGGAATGAGTGGCTGTGGTGGTGACACAGTATTTACCCCTTTCCAGATAAGCTGAGGCTGTTTTTTCAGATCCCCATTTCATAACTCATATGGTAGAGTTTGGCGAGTCCTCATCGAGGATAAACCCACAGGCGGGCGAGGGGTTCTGCAGCACGTCACGGCTACAGATCCAAGCCCCCTTTCGTTTTGAACAACAAGTGTCCGGGCTTTCCATCCCCACTCAGGCCCCGTCACAGGGGTCTTGGGCGAATTAACAAATTCTGTATGGACCTTATTGCCTTGTACTTTTTCCAAGATACCAATTGATTCTACCTTAAATACTTCTCAGCTGCTGGACTGATTATTTAACAGGGGAGGGGCCACAACTACAGGGATCATTCCCCATTTTGCTTGTTGGTCAGTACAGCCCTTTCTGGCATCGTACACTGTCCCGTATTGGTATGCTTTGCAGTGATCCTGCTTGGAGGTTTCCAACTCATTGTACCACTCGCTAACCGGGTTTTCAGTAATAAAATTCAGGATTTGATTAATTCAATATCATTCAACCCATTTTGGATTTGATTCACTATGAATCCTCCATACATAGAGCAGGTTATCACCCTAGAAAGGCCTTGGTCCCAGTGTTCCTGATTTATATTGGTTATTATCTCATTGACCTTCTTGATCATTGTGTCATCTTTCCTGCCATTTCCGTTGTGGAAACAAGTGCCTGGTTCTGTTCATGGATCAGGTCTCCGCCCTGTCAATTAACTCCCAACAACAACCCCTTTAACTGTTATCCCATAGCCTCATCTTAAGGATTCATTATTTATCCGGTGCCAAGCTGCAGTTCCAGCAGTGGCAACTATTCCGATCCACTCCTCCAATCCTCTCCTTTCCCTCCTGGGAGTAGCCGGGGAAAGGTCCATTCCTGGTCCCCTCTCCAGACATCCCATCTCTGGTGGCCATTTCTCATCCAGATCTTTCCCTGCATTTCTTTGACTAAATAGTTGGACCAGATTTATAAGATTTGTGAGGTTTTTCAGCTTCAAGTTCTGCTTGCTCTGTCTTAATCACCATACAACGTCTTCCATACACTGCCCTTATAATAGGCCTCCCAGGATAAGATACCTTGCCCTCTGGCTCACAACCATAACAACCCGTATCGATGCCATGGCCAGAATTGTGACCGGTTCAGGGATTGTTCTAACCATCCGGGCTTTTAACTTAAATCTCCCCCATATGGGATTCCTATCTTTCCCACTGGCTCGCACGACCAGGGGCAGGCCTAGCTCTACACCATTTTATAGCTTTCTGATTCCCGTTGTGGGCACACCAGCACATGGTGCGTACCCCACTCCCCTTTTCCACCTTGATAGGAGGTTTTTCCCTCAGGAGTAGACAGAGAGTTGTGGTATTGCCTTTTCACTTGTATATAGACAGTTATATCACAATCCCATTCACTCTGTCAGAGGGGCGGCTCTAGTTGTTATTTCTTTAATCAATTTAATTCCTCTTCTTTCTCTTCCTTTCCCAGCACCTTGGTTGTCTTTAACTGTTCTTTTACTTTATTATAAAATCTTTTGCTATTTCCCGTTATGTTACCAGCCAGTCTTTCTTCATACTTCCTCTAGTCTTCCCCTTTATATTTCCTATACTCAACTTGATTTTCTTTTGCTGAGTTAACCCTCAATTTGTCATATGCTTCTTTTCTAAGTTTAATTTTAATTTCTCTACTCGTCCATGGAACTTTTGCTTTTGCAGCACAATCTTTACTTCTTGTGGGAGTATGTCTAGTCTGCACCCTAATCATCTCCTGTTTGAATGTTTCCCATTGTTTGTGCACTGTCTGTTATGCCGCTTTTTCTTTCCAGTTTATCTGGACTAGTTTCCTTTTTTAATCTCTTTTAGATTGGCTATTTTCCAGTCATATACGTCTATCTTTGAAAGTTACTTTGAGCACTCCCTCAGCACTGCATTAGAAGGTCTGCCCAATTTATTTAATGGGGGTCCCTTGACAAGGGAAGCAGTGAACTCGCAGAGGATAGAGGTGTGAGTTAAGCAGGTCACCCTGTCGCAAGCATCTTACTCAGATTTATTGGAAAAGAGATTTTCACACATTATTGTTGAGGCAGGAAATTTGTTTCCTCATCTTTGTTAACCACTTCCCTCAGCCGCCTGTTATACTCACCCCAAACTCTCAGTCCCTGTAGGAAAGAGAATGCTGTGCGGGCTCATTGCTCCATCACTTTACTTGAGAGATGTCCCTCAAAGCCATGTACCATTTAAACAGGTCCACGTCCACTTCAGTAGACCCTAAGATCACAAAATAATTACAGATGAGGACGGCCATTTGATCTATTTTTGTTTATCCATTCAGAAAGGCCCCAAATTTCCTCCATTAATTACAGCATCGAATTGTTTCTTGAACGATTCCAGGGTTTTGTTTCCACTGCTCGATTTCATGGTCACTCTTTGTGTGAAGAACTTTCTGATATCAGTCCTAAATTTGCCTTGTATTAGTTTGAGCCTGTGTTCTCTTGTCCTTTGCCACAATTTAGTTAAAGTTTAGTTTAAGGTGATTTTTTTCAAATGTAACTTTTCCACGTTGTTTGCATGATAAAAGGTCCCCTCTCAGATGCCTCCTCACAAGGTGGCAATGCTCAGGTTTCTCCAGTCGTTCCTCTAATGCTAGAGATTAGCCTCATGGCTCTTCTCTGCACTGCTTCCAGTGCCTGAATGTCTGGCCCCCATTGTCTCAGTGACCAGAACTTGACATAAAATACTCAATCTGACCAGAACACTACACCAATATCAGATTAAGAGGCATATCGTCTCATTTCTGCTTTAGGAGCTCACAAACTGGATAAATGCACAACCTGGGATTGGATTTTTTTTAAATAAGGAACTGCCACAGCTAACAAATTGGCAGAGCAGATACTATGGGCCTTACGTCATGGATTTGATCACTGGTCTGTGCTGAATTGGAGTCTAGGTACATTAGCTCATCCTTAATCTCTATTTAAGGAATTGCCATAATGGGAAAGTATGTGGACATTGGGCGAGAACGTGATCAGGCTCAATTGTAACGCCTCCCCTGCTGTGTAGTAGCCTGTGGCTCATGTAAAAAATGGTCACTTGGCTGTAGATGCTTGTGGAACTGATTCCCAGTACAGCAGATAACACACTTATTTAAACAATGTCCATAAATACACAGTTACAGATCAGCTCACTGTTTAAACAGAGTTCACACTCAGTCAGACCCACACTGAGGAATGGAAGACATTAATTAACAATTACTGAATACCACAGCAAATCTGTGAGCCAATGAACATTGCCAAATGATACAGAAGTCATGTTGAAACATTAAGGCAGACTAATTGTCAAGACATGTGTAAATGTAATAATAGTCATTATTTCTTAATGATGAGGAACACCCTCCATTCAGTGTGAGCAGTTAGGCAGACCTTATGGTAATTGCAACTTTACCTCAGCTGCAATGATCCCACAATGTCTCGATAATAATGATATGCTTTAGTTCCAACAGAAAGGCTTTGTTACCTAAGTGGACTCATAACAATTATATCCAATCAAATAATGGCTGCGATCAGTGTAACAAAGGTATCTTTGTCATCTACTCCTCTTCACTATGCCTCTCTCACCCGATAAATTCCTGGGTCTGAAATGGGTAATTAACCTAGAGGCTCAGTACCACAATCCCAAGAATTAAAATGCTGAGGTAATCTGACAAGACAAACTACTTATGGCTACAGCTTGTTACCTTTAATCACATAAGAATCCTTCTGAATAAACAATAGCCACCTTAATTTTAATCACAACTGTTGATATAGAAGATCTTTCACAAGAAGGCACAGATGCACAGAGCGAGAACTGACTTCAACTGTTGGCAGGAAATTGTCAAAATCACTTAGATCCTCAGATTATCAGCATTTAAAAATTGTCCCCAGATAATAAATCCTGCATAATGGAACTGAACAGGAAATGATTTGCTGCTTATCATAACTCTCAGAACCATCCCAAAATGATTCACTCAATTACTTTGAACTGCAGTGTTTGTTATTCTTTAGGCAAACACAGCAGCTATTTTGCACAAGTTCCCACAAACAACAATGAGGTGAAGACCAGTTAATCTGTTCCTGATAGTGTTGGAGGAGGGAGCAATTGTTGGCCAAGACACCGGGAGATCTTCCTGCTCTTTTTCGACCAGTGCCAAAGGATCTTGAACATCCATCAGAACCAATGGAACTGGCAGACTGGGCCTGATATTCATTCAAGCAGCAGAATTCAACGTCAGTGTTCTCGCTCAGGCCAACATCCCCAGCATCGAAGCTTTGACTACGCTCGATCAGCTCCGATGGATGGGCCACATCGTCCGCATGCCCGATACGAGACTCCCAAAACAAGCGCTCTACTCAGAGCTGCGACATGGCAAGAGAGCCCCAGGTGGGCAGAGGAAACGCTTCAAGGACACCCTCAAAGCCTCCTTGAAAAAGTGCAACATCCCCACCGACACCTGGGAATCCCTGGCCCAAGACCGCACAAAGTGGAGGAGAAGCATCCGGGAAGGTGCCGAACACCTCGAGCCTCTTCGCCGGGAGCAAGCGGAAGCCAAGCGCAAACAGCGGAAGGAGCGCACGTCAACCCAAGCACCCCAGCCACCCGCCCCTTCAACCACCGTCTGCCCCACCTGTGACAGAGACTGTAGGTCCCGCATTGGACTCATCAGTCACCTGAGAACTCATTTTTAGTGGGAAGCAAGTCATCCTCGGTTCCGAGGGACTGCCTAAGAAGAAGAAGAAGAATTCAAGAATTCCAACTAACTTCTGACTGGGTGACTTTAACTTTCCAAATATTGATTGGAACCTTTATAGGTCAAACAGTTCGGATGGGATAGTTTTTGCACAGTGTGTGCAGGAGGGTTTCCTGACACAATATGTGGATAGGCCGACAAGAGGTGGGGCCACGTTGGATTTGGTACTGGGTAATGAACCGGGCCAAGTGTTTGATTTGTATGTGGGAGAGCACTTTGGAGATAGTGACCACAATTCGGTAACTTTCACTATTGCAATGGAGAGGGATAGGGCCATACGGCAGGGCAGGGTTTATAATTGGGGGAGGGGTAATTATGATGCGATTAGGCAAGAATTAGGGAGTATAAGATGGGAACAGAAACTATCAGGGAAAGGCACAAACGAAAAGTGGAGCTTTTTCATGGAGCAATTACTGCGTGTCCTTGATAGGTATGTCCCTGTCAGGCAGGGAGGAAATGGCCGAGTGAGAGAACCATGGTTCACAAAAGAGGTTGAATGTCTAGTCAAGAGGAAAAAGGAAGCGTATGTAAGGATGAGAAAACAAGGTTCAGTTGGGTCGATTGAGGGGTACAAGGTAGCAAGGAATGAGCTAAAAAAAGAGCTTAGGAGAGCTAGGAGGGGCATGAGAAGTCCTTGGCGGGTCGGATCAAGAAAAATCCCAAGGCTTTTTACTCTTATGTGAGAAATAAAAGAATGACCAGGGTGAGGGTAGGGCCGGTCAAGGACAGTAGTGGGAACTTGTGCATGGAGTCAGAAGAGATAGGAGAGGTGATGAATGAATACTTTTCGTCAGTGTTCACCGAGGAGAGGGGCCATGTTCTTGAGGATGAGAGTGTGATAAAGGTGGATAGGCTGGAGGTGGTAGATGTTCTGAGGGAAGATGTTTTAGCAATTTTGAAGAACCTGAGGGTCGATAAGTCCCCTGGGCCAGATGGGATATATCCTAGGATTCTTTGGGAGGCAAGGGAGGAGATTGCAGAGCCTCTGGCTTTGATCTTTGGGTCCTCACTGTCCACGGGGATGGTGCCAGAGGACTGGAGAGTGGCGAATGTTGTTCCTCTCTTCAAGAAAGGAAATAGGAATGACCCTGGTAATTATAGGCCGGTTAGTCTTACTTCGGTGGTTGGTAAGATAATGGAAAAGGTCCTGAGGGATAGGATTTATGACCATTTGGAAAGGGGCAACTTAATCAGGGATAGTCAACACGGATTCGTGAAGGGTAAGTCTTGCCTAACAAATTTGATTGAATTCTTTGAGGAGGTAACTAAGTGTGTAGATGAAGGTAGAGCAGTTGATGTCGTATACATGGATTTTAGTAAGGCGTTTGATAAGGTTCCCCATGGTCGTCTCATGAAGAAAGTAAGGAGTTGTGGGATAGAGGGAAATTTGGCCGATTGGATAAGTAACTGGCTAACTCATAGAAGGAACATTTTCGGACTGGAGACCAGTTACCAGCGGTGTGCCACAGGGGTCGGTGCTGGGTCCTCTGCTGTTTGTGATTTTTATCAATGACTTGGAGGAGGGGACTGAAGGGTGGATCAGTAAATTTGCTGATGACACCAAGATTGGTGGAGTAGTGGATGAGGTGGAGGGCAGTTGTAGGCTGCAAAGAGACATTGATAGGATGCAGAGCTGGGCCGAAAAATGGCAGATGGAATTTAACCCTGATAAGTGCGAGGTGATTCATTTTGGTAGGGCAAATTTGAATAAGGATTACAGGGTCAACGGCAGGGTTCTGAGGAACGTGGAGGAGCAGAGGGATCTGGGGGTTCATATCCACAGATCTCTGAAGGTTGCCACTCAAGTGGATAGAGCAGTAAAGAAGGCCTATGGTGTGTTAGCGTTTATTAACAGAGGGTTTGAGTTTAAGAACCGTGAGGTTATGCTGCAACTGTACAGGACCTTGGTGAGACCACATTTGGAATATTGTGTGCAGTTCTGGTCACCTCACTATAGGAAGGACGTAGAAGCATTGGAAAGAGTGCAAAGGAGATTTACCAGGATGCTGCCTGGTTTGGGGGGGGAGGTCTTATGAGGAAAGATTGAGGGAGTTGGGGCTTTTCTCTTTAGAGCGGAGGAGGATGAGAGGCGACTTAATAGAGGTTTATAAGATGATGAGGGGGATAGATAGAGTGGATGTTCAGAGACTATTTCCTCGGGTAGAGGCAGCTGTTACAAGGGGGCATAACTATAAGGTGCATGGGGGGAGATATAGAAGGGATGTCCGAGGTAGATTCTTTACTCAGAGAGTGGTTGGGGTGTGGAATGGACTGCCTGCTGTGATAGTGGAGTCGGACACTTTAGGAACTTTCAAGCGGTTATTGGATAAGCACATGGAGCAGACCAGAGTGATAGGGAGTGTGATAGCTTGATCTTGGTCTCGGACAATGCTCGGCACAACATCGAGGGCCGAAGGGCCTGTACTGTGCTGTACTGTTCTATATGTTCTAATTTACCTCTCGTGGTAAATGTAATTCCCGCCTGTCAGAATTTGCTGCTTCCTGGGCAGTGAGTTGCAGCGTGTGACAAGTCACCGTCAATTGAAACAGCAAGACAGAGAAAAGCCTCTCAGCCTAGACTCTAATAAAGGACAAGCTCAGGACTGATGTCGGGAAGCGTTGTTCACACAAAGAGTGATTAATACCTGGAATGGTCTCTGGATAGGCTAGTGGAGGCACAAACTCTGGAGCCATTCAAAAAGCAGTTCGGTGTTGCGATGGAGGATTGTCGGTCTATGTGAGGATGAGGTAGATGGGCCGAATGGCCTCCTTCCTATGTACTGCTTTTGGTGCATTTTGTGATTTTCCATAATACAAGTGCACCATTGATGTGGAATTTCCAATTCAATTGTTGCTGATGCTGAGTGAGAAGGTTTAGAGGGGATGTGAGGGGAAATTTCTTCATCCACAGGGCTGTGGGGGTTTGGAACTCACTGCCTGAAAGGGTGGTAGAGGCAGGAATCCTAACCACATTTAAAAAGTACTTGGATGTGCACTTGGGATGCTCTAACCTGCAGGGCTACGGACCGAGAGCTGGGAAGTGGGATTAGGCTGGATGGCTCTTTGTTGGCCGGCGCGGACACGATGGGCCGAAATGGCCTCCTTCCGTGCTGTAACTTTCTATGATTCTATGAGAAGCTGACCATCTCTCTATTAGTAATGAACGTGTTAAGCTTTGTGTTGGAAGCGTTTCAATGGAACATTCCAGCCGAGGCCCTATGTTCTCATTGGTGGCAGCACAATCCTCCGATGCGCTGAGGCAGCTGTTTCTCTATAGCTAGCGTGTTTGTTTGATGGAGCAAGGCTGCTCCACATCCCCGAAATTTTGTTTTTCATAGCACAAACAGGAAGTTCAAAGGTCAGACAATGACTGGGATCTTGTACATTGTACACACATGATGTGAAATGCTGTTATCGTTATCCATCTATCTACCCTCTGTCTGTGTGCCTTCATCTCTCTATCCATATGTACCTTGTCCCTCTATCTGTGTGTCCTTCTCTCTCTATCTATGCTCCATTCAGCTATTTCCCTTGTTGGTTTGTCTGTGTGTCAATCTGACTGAAGGTCGGAATGAATCGCTGGCTGGCTTCAGGACAGAAAGCAGAGAGTAGGGGTAAAGGGTAGCTATTCACAGTGGCAGAAGGTGGATAGTGCTGTTCCACAAGGATCAGTGCTGGGACCACTGCTGTTCACAATTTACATTAACGATTTAGACTTTGGAATCAAAAACACAATTTCTAAATTTGCGGATGACACCAAATTGGGGGGGGATAGTCAATACTGAGGAGGACTGCAACAAATTACAGGAGGACATTAATAAACTTGCAGAATGGGCATATAATTGGCAAATGAAGTTCAACACAGATAAATGTGAGGTATTACATTTTGGTAGGAAGAATAGGGAGGTCACTTATTACTTGGAGGGTGAGAGTCTAGATGGGGTAGAGGAACAAAGGGATCTCGGAGTACAAATACATAAATCACTAAAAGTTGCGACACAGGTTAGCAAGGCCATAAAAAAAAGCAAACCAAGCACTAGGGTTTATTTCTAGAGGTATAGAATTGAAAAGTAGGGAAGTTATGCTAAACCTGTATCGAACCTTGGTTAGACCACACTTAGAGTACTGTGTACAGTTCTGGTCGCCGTTTTATAAAAAGGATATAGAGGCACTGGAGAGGGTGCAGAGAAGATTTACAAGGATGATAGCAGAAATACGAGGGTATACATATCAGGAAAGGGTTAACAGGTTGGGTCTCTTTTCTCTTGAAAAAGGAAGGCTGAGGGGTGAACTAATAGAGGTCTTTAAAATTATGAAAGGTTTTGATAGAGTGGATGCAGAGAGAATGTTTCCACTTGTGGAGAAGAGCAAAACTAGAGGCCATCAATATAAGATAGTCGCCAAGAAATCCAATAGGGAATTCAGAAGAAACTTCTTTACCCAGAGAATGGTGAGAATGTGGAACTCGCTACCACAGGGAGTGGTTGAAGCGAATAGTATAGATGCATTTAAGGGGAGGCTAGACAAGCATATGAGGGAGAAGGGAATAGAGGGTTATGCTGATAGATTTAGATGAGGAAAGACGGGAGGAGGCTCGTGTGGAGCATAAACACCGGCATGGACTGGTTGGGCCGAATGGCCTGTTTCTGTGCCATATATCCTATGTAATCCTATGTAAACTCTTTATTGGTGAAATAAAAGCTCCAGGTGTAATCTCAGCCACATTTACAGTGGATAAAGTGAGAGCATTATCTGGGCTGCAAAGCATGAACACTCACAGCTTTGTGCTGTTCTGGTGATCATGTTTTACCCTGTGCCTGACCAGATTACCAGCAAAACAGCAACAACTTGCATTTATAGAACGCCTTTATCGTAGCAAAACATCCCAAGGCGCTTAACAAGAGTGTTATCAATAAAAACATTTTTGACGCTGAGCCACAGAAGGAGATATCAGGACAGATGACCGAAAGCTTGAACCCTGAACCCCTTCTAAAAACAGGGCACATTCCTGACACTATTCTAATCAATGGCTCCATTCTGAACTCTATACCCATTCTAAACCTTGGGCCCCTCAATTTGGTCCTATTCTAAACCCTGGGCCCGTTCTAAACAGCGGCACCATTCTGAATTCTAGACACATTATAGACTCGGGGCTGATTCTAAAGTATGACCTCATTCTATATCTGGCTCTAATCTAAACTCTTGGGCCATTCTAAACCTGGTCCTATTCTAAACCATTCTTAACTCGGGCTCCATTCTAAATCCTGGGCCCGTTCTAAAGTCTGGCCCTATTATAAACCATAGCTCCATTCCTCCATCTCTCAAATATTCCCCTTCCTGGTGTACATTTTTATTTTTGGTCTATCACTTTCACTCTTTGTACTTTTTCTATTTTTGTAGTCTTTTAAATAACTATTAAGGGTTTGCTTTAATTAAACTGTCCCCTCCACTATTTTCCAAATTGATTTTGTCTCTGGTTGGAGCTCTACGGAAAGGTCCATGGTTTGATTGCCCCTCCCTCCTGGCTGGGCAGACAATCTAGTTTACGGTTTCTTCTATTCACTGTAAATTTGGACGTGCCGTTCACTGTAAGAAAACCAAGAGTAAAAATAGCAATAATTGGTTGTGAGTTGGCATGGCAACTGCCAGCCTTGCATTACTGGGGAGTTGCAGGGCAATTTGCAAACTCAATCATACCTCCACCTCTGAGAACTGGGTTTGAAGCCAGCACAGATTAGTTTTAAGCTCTCCTTTCTGCCATTAATAAGGCCCTACATAAAATGGGTTGCGTAGTCTTAATCCAGTTCCAAAGCATGTGGGGCCACAGCTCAAACTTGCCCATAATTCAGTACTAATTGGCAACTTCACTTAGAAAGGCTACAAAGATGGCAGTGTAGAAAATGGTGGGGGGGGGGGGGAGGAAATCACATACCAGAGATTCCAAGCTTGATCCGGAATCTCAACACAAATATGGATCATTCGGAAAATGGAAAAGCCCACTCACAGAGGAGGCATGGGCTGCTATTTCCTGGCTATGAGATTCTCTGAAGAGCTCAGTAATGCTGCACAAAAGATTTGAAGAACACGGAACATCTGGTCGAATGCAGTCAAAATCCAGGTTTACTAAGATTTCACAGACTATAAATAGTTATTGGGACCCAGTTCCTCGGTTGGTTTGGGTGTTGTGTTCCTGAATATCAGGGGAATTGATGGGTAGTTAGAGAATGGCTTTTCCCCTGATTCCCCAGAACAAAGGATAGAAAGTTAAAATTAAAGCTCAGACAGTTAAAAGCGAATCCAGTGACAATTTCTTTGTTCGAAGGGTTATATAAAATACTGCTCCAGAAGGCCGTAGATGCAAAATTAATTAAAGTATTTAAAGGAGAGATAGATACTTGAGAAGTAAGTGAATTAGGGATATGGAGAGAGGGCAGGGAATTGGGATTAAAAAGATGAAGAGCTGTCATGGCTAAGAAAATGATGGAGCAGGCTCTCATGGGCTGAATGGACGACTTCTGTTCCTATTGAATATCTGCCTGATCCAGAGAGCTGATTACTAGTTCGTAGCCATACACTCATCACTCAGTCTTGGGGACATTCTTATTCTTGGCACGGTGCTGCAAGTGGTATGGAGATGTGACAGAGAGGGAGGGGCAGGGCTACCTTCACGGGCAATGGCTGAAAACTAATGTGAAATATTCCAGGCAAGGGCATTAAGTTTGTGAAAATGTCACATCCATGGGGAATACCATCCCTCACCATGCGGCCCCTGCCTCCGCGCTCCCATGGGTATTCAATTCTGCGCCCTCCCAAACCTGTCCCTGCTCTTTAGACATTTCTCTCCTTAAGGAGCTGACACTTATTGGGGTACAGTTCCAAGGGTGCCAGTTGCTATCCAATACCCTGTCTAATGGGCTTTCTTCGTGTGTAAGCACAGATCGTGTGTGGCGGCTGGATTTTCCGCTGTGGGAGGGCATAACAACTGAACCCAATCTTGTCCTCGATGGGCACACATGCACATAGGAGGCACTGGATATCGATCAGAAGTAAGAACCCTGGCTGACTTTTTACCCCCATCCCTAACTCACGAGTGCCAACACCACCTGTAGCACCCCGGTTACCACCCTGACTGAGATCAGCTAAGTTAGCACTGACCGAGCCTGGAACATGTGATCTTCCTGGTCTAAGTGGCTCAGTACCACAATGGGAAGTGCATTTCCCAACTAAACCATGGGTAAGTGCTATTTGGCCTTTTTTAAGCTAAAATTGAATTTAATCCCTGGAATAAAACAGTTTTGATTTCAGTTTTATTCTAGTTTGATTCCAGTACGTTTCTGATTCCAGTCTGATTCAAGTTCTGATTCTGGTCTGATTGCAATTCTGGTTCTGATTCTGGTTCTGATTCCAGTCTGATTCTGGTTCTGATTCCAGTCTGATTCTGGTTCTGATCCCAGTCTGATTCTGGTTCTGATCCCAGTCTGATTCTGGTTCTGATCCCAGTCTGATTCTGGTTCTGATCCCAGTCTGATTCTGGTTCTGATCCCAGTCTGATTCTGGTTCTGATTCCAGTCTGATTCTGGTTCTGATCCCAGTCTGATTCTGGTTCTGATCCCAGTCTGATTCTGGTTCTGATCCCAGTCTGATTCTGGTTCTGATCCCAGTCCGATTCTGGTTCTGATCTCAGTCCGATTCTGGTTCTGATCCCAGTCCGATTCTGGTTCTGATCCCAGTCCGATTCTGGTTCTGATCCCAGTCCGATTCTGGTTCTGATCCCAGTCCGATTCTGGTTCTGCTCCCAGTCCGATTCTGGTCCTGATCCCAGTCCGATTCTGGTTCTGATCCCAGTCCGATTCTGGTTCTGATCCCAGTCCGATTCTGGTTCTGATCCCAGTCTGATTCTGGTTCTGATCCCAGTCTGATTCTGGTTCTGATCCCAGTCTGATTCTGGTTCTGATCCCAGTCTGATTCTGGTTCTGATCCCAGTCTGATTCTGGTTCTGATCCCAGTCTGATTCTGGTTCTGATCCCAGTCTGATTCTGGTTCTGATTCTGGTTCTGATCCCAGTCTGATTCTGGTTCTGATCCCAGTCTGATTCTGGTTCTGATTCCAGTCTGATTCTGGTTCTGATCCCAGTCTGATTCTGGTTCTGATCAGTCTGATTCTGGTTCTGATTCCAGTCTGATTCTGGTTCTGATCCAGTCTGATTCTGGTTCTGATCCAGTCTGATTCTGGTTCTGATTCCAGTCTGATTCTGGTTCTGATTCCAGTCTGATTCTGGTTCTGATTCCAGTCTGATTCTGGTTCTGATTCCAGTCTGATTCTGGTTCTGATTCCAGTCTGATTCTGGTTCTGATTCCAGTCTGATTCTGGTTCTGATCCCAGTCCGATTCTGGTTCTGATCCCAGTCTGATTCTGGTTCTGATCCCAGTCTGATTCTGGTTCTGATCCCAGTCTGATTCTGGTTCTGATCCAGTCTGATTCTGGTTCTGATCCCAGTCTGATTCTGGTTCTGATCCCAGTCTGATTCTGGTTCTGATTCCAGTCTGATTCTGGTTCTGATCCCAGTCTGATTCTGGTTCTGATCCCAGTCTGATTCTGGTTCTGATCCCAGTCTGATTCTGGTTCTGATCCCAGTCTGATTCTGGTTCTGATTCCAGTCTGATTCTGGTTCTGATCCCAGTCTGATTCTGGTTCTGATCCCAGTCTGATTCTGGTTCTGATTCCAGTCTGATTCTGGTTCTGATTCCAGTCTGATTCTGGTTCTGATTCCAGTCTGATTCTGGTTCTGATTCCAGTCTGATTCTGGTTCTGATCCAGTCTGATTCTGGTTCTGATCCAGTCTGATTCTGGTTCTGATTCCAGTCTGATTCTGGTTCTGATCCAGTCTGATTCTGGTTCTGATTCCAGTCTGATTCTGGTTCTGATTCCAGTCTGATTCTGGTTCTGATCCCAGTCTGATTCTGGTTCTGATCCCAGTCGATTCTGGTTCTGATCCCAGTCTGATTCTGGTTCTGATCCCAGTCGATTCTGGTTCTGATCCAGTCTGATTCTGGTTCTGATCCAGTCTGATTCTGGTTCTGATCCCAGTCTGATTCTGGTTCTGATCCAGTCTGATTCTGGTTCTGATCCCAGTCTGATTCTGGTTCTGATCCCAGTCTGATTCTGGTTCTGATTCTGGTTCTGATTCCAGTCTGATTCTGGTTCTGATTCCATTCTGGTTCTGATTCCAGTCTGATTCTGGTTCTGATCCAGTCTGATTCTGGTTCTGATTCCAGGTCTGATTCTGGTTCTGATTCCAGGTCTGATTCTGGTTCTGATTCCAGTCTGATTCTGGTTCTGATTCCAGTCTGATTCTGGTTCTGATTCCATCTGTCTGATTCTGGTTCTGATTCCAGTCTGATTCTGGTTCTGATTCCAGTCTGATTCTGGTTCTGATCCAGTCTGATTCTGGTTCTGATTCCAGTCTGATTCTGGTTCTGATTCCAGTCTGATTCTGGTTCTGATTCCAGTCTGATTCTGGTTCTGATTCCAGTCTGATTCTGGTTCTGATTCCAGTCTGATTCTGGTTCTGATTCCAGTCTGATTCTGGTTCTGATCCCAGTCTGATTCTGGTTCTGATTCCAGTCTGATTCTGGTTCTGATTCCAGTCTGATTCTGGTTCTGATCCCAGTCTGATTCTGGTTCTGATCCCAGTCTGATTCTGGTTCTGATCCCAGTCTGATTCTGGTTCTGATCCCAGTCGATTCTGGTTCTGATCCCAGTCTGATTCTGGTTCTGATCCCAGTCCGATTCTGGTTCTGATCCCAGTCCTGATTCTGGTTCTGATCCCAGTCCGATTCTGGTTCTGATCCCAGTCTGATTCTGGTTCTGATCCCAGTCTGATTCTGGTTCTGATCCCAGTCTGATTCTGGTTCTGATTCCAGTCTGATTCTGGTTCTGATCCCAGTCTGATTCTGGTTCTCATCCCAGTCTGATTGTGGTTCTGATCCCAGTCTGATTCTGGTTCTGATCCCAGTCTGATTCTGGTTCTGATTCCAGTCTGATTCTGGTTCTGATTCTGGTTCTGATTCCGGTTCTGATTCTGGTTCTGATTCCAGTCTGATTCTGGTTCTGATTCCATTCTGGTTCTGATTCCAGTCTGATTCTGGTTCTGATTCCAGACTGATTCTGGTTCTGATTCCAGTCTGATTCTGGTTCTGATTCCAGCCTGATTCTGGTTCTGATTCCAGCCTGATTCTGGTTCTGATTCCAGTCTGATTCTGGTTCTGATTCCAGTCTGATTCTGGTTCTGATCCCAGTCTGATTCTGGTTCTGATTCCAGTCTGATTCTGGTTCTGATTCCAGTCTGATTCTGGTTCTGATTCCAGTCTGATTCTGGTTCTGATTCCAGTCTGATTCTGGTTCTGATTCCAGTCTGATTCTGGTTCTGATTCCAGTCGGATTCTGGTTCTGATCCCAGTCCGATTCTGGTTCTGATCCCAGTCCGATTCTGGTTCTGATCCCAGTCCGATTCTGGTTCTGATCCCAGTCCGATTCTGGTTCTGATCCCAGTCCGATTCTGGTTCTGATCCCAGTCCGATTCTGGTTCTGATCCCAGTCCGATTCTGGTTCTGATCCCAGTCCGATTCTGGTTCTGATCCCAGTCCGATTCTGGTTCTGATCCCAGTCCGATTCTGGTTCTGATCCCAGTCTGATTCTGGTTCTGATTCCAGTCTGATTCTGGTTCTGATTCTGGTTCTGATTCCAGTCTGATTCTGGTTCTGATTCCAGTCTGATTCTGGTTCTGATTCCAGTCTGATTCTGGTTCTGATTCCAGTCTGATTCTGGTTCTGATTCTGGTTCTGATTCTGGTTCTGATTCCGGTTCTGATTCTGGTTCTGATTCCAGTCTGATTCTGGTTCTGATTCCAGTCTGATTCTGGTTCTGATTCCATTCTGGTTCTGATTCTGGTTCTGATTCCAGTCTGATTCTGGTTCTGATTCCAGTCTGATTCTGGTTCTGATTCTAGCCTGTTCTGATTCCAGCCTGATTCTGGTTCTGATTCCAGTCTGATTCTGGTTCTGATTCCAGTCTGATTCTGGTTCTGATCCCAGTCTGATTCTGGTTCTGATTCCAGTCTGATTCTGGTTCTGATTCCAGTCTGATTCTGGTTCTGATTCCAGTCTGATTCTGGTTCTGATTCCAGTCTGATTCTGGTTCTGATTCCAGTCTGATTCTGGTTCTGATTCCAGTCGGATTCTGGTTCTGATCCCAGTCCGATTCTGGTTCTGATCCCAGTCCGATTCTGGTTCTGATCCCAGTCCGATTCTGGTTCTGATCCCAGTCCTGATTCTGGTTCTGATCCCAGTCCGATTCTGGTTCTGATCCCAGTCCGATTCTGGTTCTGATTCCAGTCTGATTCTGGTTCTGATCCCAGTCTGATTCTGGTTCTGATCCCAGTCTGATTCTGGTTCTGATTCCAGTCTGATTCTGGTTCTGATTCCAGTCTGATTCTGGTTCTGATTCCAGTCTGATTCTGGTTCTGATCCCAGTCTGATTCTGGTTCTGATCCCAGTCTGATTCTGGTTCTGATTCCAGTCTGATTCTGGTTCTGATTCCAGTCTGATTCTGGTTCTGATCCCAGTCTGATTCTGGTTCTGATCCCAGTCTGATTCTGGTTCTGATTCCAGTCTGATTCTGGTTCTGATTCCAGTCTGATTCTGGTTCTGATTCCAGTCTGATTCTGGTTCTGATCCCAGTCTGATTCTGGTTCTGATCCCAGTCTGATTCTGGTTCTGATTCCAGTCTGATTCTGGTTCTGATTCCAGTCTGATTCTGGTTCTGATTCCAGTCTGATTCTGGTTCTGATCCCAGTCTGATTCTGGTTCTGATCCCAGTCTGATTCTGGTTCTGATTCCAGTATTTATGAGTTTAAACAAGCAGCAAAAATAACACGCGGAAAGTGCTTCCCTGGTCTCGTCTGTTACGCCATTTATTTTCAGATTTCCCAACGCTGTTTAGAGGCCGCGTTTATCTAGCAACAGAAAAGGCACTCGATGAGTTATTTAGTAAACGTTATAAAGAGGCAGAGGAAGTTGATATGTCTGCATGGTGGTTCAAGTTATCCACCCCACCCTGTGATAAAGCTGTTGACTGAGATATACAGCGTTTCAAAAGATCAACAATTGAACTCAAAGTCTAAACCTTTGGGTTTAATTTTTTTTATCACAACCTTGCTGGAATCGGGGCTGTCCATTGCAAACAGGAGATCTTTATTATCATTGTCATGTTTTGTAATTAGAAATAATATTTTTTTAATTTCTGAAGAATGGGTGAGGAATTCAAAATAAGTGATAACATATTGAGGTAGCAGTGGGCACTCCAATTGACCTCCGTTTAAAATGGCTTCCTGTAAGATGGCTGCACTTCTCCTTTGTTATGGGCCATCGCCATAGCTTGAGAACCTCACATACTCAACACAGCATAGTGTGCATTATTCATTTGGAACTGTACAGTGCTTTTTAAAAAAATAATTGTTTTCCCTCTAATTTTATCCCCTCCTTTCCAGAAGGTGCTGAGTCCTGCTGGTTGTACAGCTCTACCGATACCAGTTGTCCCCGAGTACAGGGGCGGCAAACTCATTTTATATGGCGGGCCTGATCCAATATCCTGGCACTTGGTGTGGGCCGCATTCAGCAAAAGTTATTAAAATAGAAGCAGATAATGATAAAGCACATTGGTACTTCCTTGTATTTAGTTATATCGGGCCATAAATATGTAAGATAAACACCAATAAATCTAATAGGGAATTCAGGAGCAACTTCTTTACCCAGAGAGTGGTTAGAATGTGGAACTCGCTACCACAGGGAGTGGTTGAGGCAAATAGCGTAGATACATTTAAGGGGAAGCTAGATAAGCACGTGAGGGGGAAAGGAATGGAACTGCCCCACCCAGTCAAACAGCTACTTTTTTCCCCATCTCCAATATTTTTGTAACAAAGGAAGAACGAAAGACTTACATTTATATAGCGCCTTTCACCGGACGTCCCAAAGCGCTTTCCAGCTGATAGGGTGAGATGAAGATGGGTGGGAGGAGGCTCGTTTAGAGTGTAAACACCGGCATGGACCAGTTGGGAAGAATGGCCTGTTTCTGTGGTGTGCATTTTATGTAATTCGGTGTAATTATATTTCGATTTTATTTTTAGAAATATTTCCACAATACCCGTTGGTTTTAAATGCTTTTCTGCAACGTCATTTTCTTACACTGGTGATTATTCCAAATTATAGTCATACATTCAATACATACCCATGTCTGGTAAAAACAGCTTCAGTTGCTGAATGATGGACACTCACAGAAGTGTAAATATGCCTACTGTTATGGTACTTCTTTGATAGACAATTGTTTTATTCTCACCAGCACAGGTGTTGGAATGTTACCTACAGGATGCTTTGCTGCCAGACAAATTCACCAAGCATTATGCTTATGTTAAAAAACATGTCAAGACTTGAGTCTTTATATAAGTTGGAATGAAACCTTTATGATATGAGCTTCAGTGTAACAGGAGGCGTGCTTGCCTTGCGGGGGCCCCTCATGGTTTGAGGGTAGGGTTGCCAACCTGGTTGGCTGTATTCCTGGAGGATTCATCACATGAATCTTTAGGAAGGATGTGAAGGCCCTTGAGAGGGTGCAGAGGAGATTTACCAGAATGGTTCTGGGGATGGGGGATCTTAGCTACAAGGACAGGTTGGAGAAGCTGGGTTTGTTTTCATTAGAGCAAAGGAGGTTGAGGGGTGATTTGAGAGAGGTGTACAAGATTATGACGGGTTTGGATAGGGTAGACAGGGAAAGGCTGTTCCCACTAGTTGATGGTACAAGAACTAGGGGACACAGGTTTAAGGTTTTGGGCAAGAGATACAGGGGGGATGTGAGGAAAATCTTTTTTACACATGAGTGGTGAGGACCTGGAATTCGCTGCCGACGGAAGTGGTGGAAGCGGAGACACTCAATGTTTTCAAGGGGAGACTGGATAGGCACTTGAGGGAAATAAACTTGCAGGGCTACGGGGATAGAGCGGGGGAATGGGACTGACTGGATTGCTCTACAGAGAGCCGGCACGGACTCGATGGGCCGAATGGCCTCCTTCAGTGCCATTATGACTCTATGACCCTATGACCTCCCGCCTCCAACCGCCCCACCCGGTCAAACAGCCTTTTTTTCCCATCTCCAATATTTTTGTAACAAAGAAAGAAAGACTTACATTTATATAACACCTTACACGACCTCCGGACGTCCCAAAGCGCTTTACAGCCAATGAAGTACTTTTGGACTGTAGCCACTGTTGTAATGTAGCAGCCAATTTGCGCACAGCAAGCTCCCACAAACAGCAATGTGATAATATCCAGATAATCTGTTTCTTTTAGTGACGTTGATTGAGGGATAAATATTGGCCAGGACACCGGGGATAACTCCCCTGCTCTTCGAAATAGTGCCATGGGATTTTTTACATCCACCTGACAGAGCAGACGGGGCCTCGGTTTAACGTCTCATCTGAAAGACGGCACCCTCCGGCTGTGCAGCACTCCCTCAGTACTGCACTGGGAGTGTCAGCCTAGATTTTTGTGCTCAAGTCCCTGGAGTGGGACTTGAACCCACAACCTTCTGACTCAGAGGCGAGGGTGCTACCCACTGAGCCACGGCTGACACAGTAATAAATGAAACATGATATAAAAAAATGACATTTCTTCAATGCCCCAGTGATTTTTCTCCCGGGTTGCTCGTGGCAGTGTCCAGGAGATGAATCTTTAATTCCTGGAGACTCCAAGACAATCCTGGAGGGTTGGCGACCCTAGTTTGGGGCCCCTATGGTTCACTAGACCACAATGGAAATCGGTCCGATCTGTTGCGACAGATCTTTGGGCAGTTTCCGAGATCTCCGTGGGCCGACGATGAGTGGCCTGAAGTCCTAATAAATGTAATTATTAGTGTTTCAGGAGCTGGGTCGCACTTTCCCATTTGGTTAGCTTGGACTCTGTGGTCAGTCGGAAGAGGCAGGTGTTGCTGGAGCTCTGACTCCCACAGTGCGGGTGCCCTGGGCATAGCGGCCACCGGTTTCTTTGGACCCAAAGTGAGCCGAGGAAATCTATGGCGGCCTGACTGACCATCTGCGTTGAGGCTCGAGGCCTGGCCATGGGACCAGCGTGAGCGGCTTGGTTTCAACCTGGCGTGTTCCGTGTTTCTCCCCGCAGTGTCGATGGACAACGCATCAGGCAACGTCAACTTTGACCCTTTACCATTGGTTGTTATGATTGTTAATCACGAAGCTCTGGTCACCGGGTTGTGGCCTCAGTGCTCCAGGCCTTAATCAGAATGAACCATCATCCCCATTTGTCCTTTTAATCTCTCCTGCCTTCCACCCTCTCACAGACCTTCCCTTTTGTTCTTTCTTCCCCTCCACCCTTTCCCTGCCACTGTACTTGCTTAAAAACCTGTTACACCTCTAACTTCTTCCAGTTCTGATGAAAGGTCATCGACCTGAAACGTTGGGCTCGATTTTAACCGCCCTGAGGAGGTGGGTTTGGAGGCGGGTCTGTTGCGAAAATCAGAAAAAAATGGCTTCAGACACCCAACCCACCTCCATCCCGCCCCCACCCGATTTTCATGAGTGTCTGTTTAGCTGCTCCCAAACTGACCCGTCTGGAACCGGTGGAACAGGTAGTTAAGGCAGTTAACGGCCTGTCAACTGCCTTGCTAATCCTATTTCATAGTGGTTTCCCATTTTCGTGCTTCTGGCTCCTGTTTCCCGACTTGTCAGAAACAGGCCAGGTTCAAGGAGACGAGTTGCTGGAGGACATGATTTGTATTCATTGGTGGAGCGCTTTAAAAGTGCCCCTGAAACATGGCTGACATTCAAATGTCACAACTTTACTGTTGTAGGTATGGGATGACATTTTGCACATCTACTTGACCTTCTGACTGTTCAAGCAGACACCCATCTGCAGTTTGACATGAATGGAATAATTTCAGGCCACTTCGACTGTGCGCTTGCAAGATTGTTGCCTCAAATGAAATCTATAGCGAGGGGATGGGAAACATTTATGCCCTCTCATCCTGGTCCTCATAATCGGGGGAGTAGCAGCTGTGTGGCTCAGCGCAGATCTTCCTGGGAAGAGGAGTAGGAGGAGGACGAGAGGCACCTTGCATGCCCTGTTGTGACCAATGCAGCATCCCTTCAGTTCACTGCTGCCTGTCAAGCAGGGTATGCACACTGCCATGCCACATTAGCATAAGCTTACTCTTCAACCATAGGTGGCTACCATATGGCTCTGTAATTGCAGGTGACACTTGTCCAACGTCATACTTCATCTCTGCTATACCCTGTTATTTCCTATCACTTTTACCATCAGCATTACAAAAGCAAGTCGCCCTGAGCCCTCAATGCGCTTTTGCCATTTCCCATAACACATAGGCCACACAATCAACTGTTTGACATAAGTTATCTTTAACACATGACAAAAGGATAATAAACCAGCAAGAGTCAGAAAAAAAACATCACCCAAGCGACTCCCCTTGTGACTATAGGTGCTTAATCTTTCTCTTACGCGTGCTTCTACGTGGTGCTTCCCCTGTGGCTTCAGCAGATGTAGAGGCACCTTGCTGACTAGGATGCTGTGCCTGCTTAGACGCCTTTGGCGGGCATCCTCTGGGTTTGGGAGCCTGGGAGGGCTCTTCAACAGTCTGCTCTTCCTGCGGCTGTGCAGCGGCTGAAACAGCCATCTCAGTTGTCTGTACAAAGTGGGTCTCTGACCGAGGGCTCCGCAGTCGTATGGTCGTGTGAGCGCTTTGAGAGTAGCCCACATTTCCTTCTGTCCTGTCAACAACATCCCTCTCATGGGTCAGCCGCACCTCAGTGCTGGCAAGTGGCTGGAGAGCACCTTGCTGCACTTCAGGGGGACCATGAGGACCCGTATCTGCACTGGCAGTCCTCCTCAAAAGGACGTCCATGAAGCTCTGGTTTCTCTGTTCAATAGCTGCCCATCGCTTCTCCAGAGATGTCAGTCTATTCTGAACAGTCACCATGTTTTCCTGACTCTGGCAACTTATTTCCTCCATGGCCGTAGCCATCCTTTCCACGGAGGTTGTCATCCTATCCATGGTGGTGCGTTCATGTGCCATTGCCTCCACCATGGCAGTGCTGATGTTACAGATGGACTCCTCCATTCTCTCCACACTCGCACTAACCCTGGAGGCAAACCCTTCCAGAGACACCTGCACTTGTTCCTGTATTTCCTGAGACGCTCTTTTTCTGGATGGCCCCAGAGGCATAGCGTCTGCATGCAGCTCAGCAGAGCTAGGGGAGTCCTGCGACCTCCGCCGAGGACTCTCCACTGCTGTCACTGTCTCCACCATCTGCTGATGCTCACTTGTGCGCTGTGATAGACCAGGTGGCAACACTACTCTAACTTGCGATGGCCCCACCGAGGTGTGCGTTGCTGCACTGGTGCTGGGTGCACTGAGTCCTGGTGACGCTGCTCCCTCAGAGGCTTCAGGTTCCTCTGAGGAGTTGTCCGGCTCTTTGTCCTGGATCGTGGGGAGGGAGGTGCTCGATGGTCCTGTGTGAGAGTAAAGGCTTGATTTAGACATCTGATATTGATGTAGCAGACACATCATTTTGAGCAGATGATACAACGCGATTCTCTATGAACATCATATGCCATTGCTTTCTGAGAGGGATGAAACTCTATTATGTCACCAGCTTCCTCTAGTGTGCCCGTCTCTCCATCGCCCACTTCAAGGTCCTCGCCACCTCCAACAACCTTGTTTGCTGCCTCCTCAGCACTGGTCAATGTGGCTAGGGTAGGTGTTCCTCCTCCAGTCATTGCTCTCTCCCTCTTATTGTGGGCTATCTTTTCCTGCAAGGAGGGACACAAGCGGTCTTTCAGCCACAGTGATGGTGTGAGTGTGAATAATCCCTACCATAGAAGCTTTGAGGGAGATGAAGATGGAGTAAGGTGCCAAGAGGAAGCTAGCTCCCTGTGCGTTGTTAGTTGTTGTCACTGCATGACAGTGAGAGCGAGTCTGAGGGGTGCATAGGCAGGATGCTGAAGTGATTCAGTGCAGAGACAGTGATGGATAGGAAAGGGTGCAATCGAAGTAAGAGTAAGGTGGGATGTGAAGGAGGAGGCTTACAACACAGAGTGCTGGTGATGAGAAGAGAAGGGAAGCAGAGTGAAGGCAATGAGATGGGATACTCACTTTTGATGTTCACACAAGATCATTAAACCTTTTTCGGCACTGGATCCATGAGCGTGAATAAATGCATCTTGCACTGACCTTTTGAGCAATGCGCAGCCAGGCTGCCTTGGTCTGCTGAGGAGGCTTCCTCCGGCCATCAGGAGGGAAGAGAATCTCCCTGCGCCCTCTGACAGCATCCACAAGAACTTGGAGGGACTCATCATTAAAACGAGGAGCTGCCTTGCCTCTGGAAGAAGTCATAGCGTTTAAATCAAGTCCAGGAAACCACAATGGAAAGGCTCAGGCTGGATGGCAGCTTTAAAAGCAGCTGGCTATTATGACATCATCAGAGGCGGCCAGCCGACCCGATCCCACTCATTGGACCGGCCAGCGCGCCTCCTTGAAATCGGACATCAGCAACTGATCCCGCCGGAAGCGGCTCCCGAACCCGCCCACCACGCAACCCGACTCCAGAATTAAAATCGAGCCCATTAACTCTGATTCTCTCTCCACAGATGCTGCCTGTTTCCAGCATTTTACTGTTTTTATTTCAGAATGAAGCCTTGCAGCCCATATCTGCGGGTTGGATGAAACTGTTCCGCTGGCTATGTTTGGCATCCCTGCTCTCGTGGCTGTGCTTCATGTTTGAGCTCAGACAGTGTCAGCAGACTATTCGACATGCAGGGCATCACTGAGGTACTAACCTCAACAATACACAAACCAATTCCCAGCAGAGATGACGATCAGGAACCCCATTCCCCTTCCTAACCAAAGGCCAACTAATGTTCCTCTACTGCTGCCCTGACTAAGATCATGATGCGGAGATGCCAGTGTTGGACTGGGGTGGACAAAAGTGAGAAGTCGCACAACACCAGGTTATAGTCCAACAGTTTTATTTGAAATCACAAGCTTTCGGAGCGGCTGCTCCTTCGTCAGGTGAAGTGAAGGAATACGAATCGGCAAAGCATTTATAGACAGAGAACAATGTCTGTGCAGCGTACAATGTCAGACGACTACAGTTAAGGCAGTCAGGAAGATTAACTGTAGTCGTCTGACATTGTACGCTGCACAGGCATCGTTCTCTGTCTATAAATGCTTTGCCGATTCGTATTCCTTCACTTCACCTGACGAAGGAGCAGCCGCTCCGAAAGCTTGTGATTTCAAATAAAACTGTTGGACTATAACCTGGTGTTGTGCGACTTCTGACTAAGATCAGCTCACTTAGCACAGACTGGGATAGGAACTGGGACTTCCTGCTCTCTATAGTACTGCACCACTATAGACACAGGCCAATATACTTTATTCATTTGGGACTGTACAATAGTTTAGTTTAAGATGTATATCGCAGATCCATGTTGCTGCTGATTCATTTTTTTAATTCATGGGCTGTGTGCGTTGCTTGCATGAGAAGGTTGTGGTGAGCCGCCGCCTTGAACCACAGAGGGCAGTTAAGAGTCAACCACATTGCTGGAGGCACATATAAGGCCAAAACCGGCAGATTTCCTTCCCTAATGTACCAGAATCCAGTAAGTTACCGGATCACCATTTTTTCATTCCAGATTTATTTAATTAATTGAATTTAAATTCAACAGCTGCCGTGGTGGGATTTAAACTCACGATTCATGGATCATTAATCCAGTCCTTCTGCATTACTAGTCCAGTAACATAACCACTATGCTACCGTACCCCACAGCTTCCCAGCTTTAGAGAGTTGCTGAGTTTTCAGTGGCCATTTGTGACCTTGCGGTTCTGCAGTGACTCACTAGGAGAGGCTCCGTGTCACTTGACGCAATCTGGAATTTAGGAAAATGTGCAGGGCGGGGACCAGTCTGTCCTTTTAGAACTCGGGGCACAACTGTGCTCGACTGCAAGCTGCTGAACTCCCTATCTTGATGTGATTCGAGGTTTGTGTTGCCGCCAGCTAATATGTTTTGTTATTTATTAAACACTCAAGATGTTGCCTCTCAACATTAACCTTCCATTCTGCGTGCAGTAGAGAGCAAGCTGCTTCCACCATCAGCAGATACCATCAGAGTGATAACGTCTGGATCACCTGATTGCAGAGTATGACCGTGTTCTGCGAATTGTTCTGTGTTCCACATTACACAACCTCCTCCCATTCCTATTGTCGTGGTCTCCATGGTTACCATACAAATGTAGGCACCTGCTTTAAACCCTGTAACTCGCACCACATTATCAGCCAACACTGGTGTGTCTTCCAGCTCCTTTTCAGAACTGCTGTCTAAGGTATCCTATTACAAATGTATTACCTCAGCTGCAATTGAGTTCAGCACCCCAGGCTGGAGGTGTGTGGGGGGGGTGGTCATCCAGGATTCCTGCTTCTAATTGCTATCTCTTATAGGAAGTGAATGTGTTTGAATGGCATTTGAGGGCAGGATCAGTCTCGACTGTAATGGCCAACAAGGGACAAACAGATACCAGCATCAATCTCTGCCCGGCCCTGCACAAGACGAGTGGCACTTGAACAAGATACTGGAAGAACGTCCCACCTGTGGAACCTTATCCCAGAATTGTTCCTCTGGCAGTGAAGTAAAGAGAGATAAGCAGAAGAACTATGAAAGAAAGAATGCCTTGCATTTATATAGCGCCTTTCACGACCACCGGACGTCTCAAAGCGCTTTACAGCCAATGAAGAACTTTTGGAGTGTAGTCACTGTTGTAATGTGGGAAACGCGGCAGCCAATTTGCGCACAGCAAGCTCCCACAAACAGCAATGTGATAATGACCAGATAATCTGTTTTTGCTATGTTGGTTGCGGGATAAATATTGGCCAGGACACCGGGGATAACTCCCCTGCTCTTCTTCGAAATAGTGCCATAGGATCTTTTACGTCCACCTGAGAGAGCAGACGGGGCCTCGGTTTAACGTCTCATCCGAAGGACGGCACCTCCGACACGACAGCACTCCCTCAGCACTGCACTGGAGTGTCCGCCTAGATTATGTGCTCAAGTCCCTGGAGTGGGACTTGAACCCACAACCTTCTGACTCAAAGGCGAGGGTGCTACCCCCTGAGCCACAGCTGACATTAAGGGAAAAATATAAATATAACTTTTTTTTAAAAGGTAGCTTGGTGACCTTCGAATGCCACACACGCAGAGCACCTGATTTGGGCTCACCTCGGGAGAGATGGGCAACAGAGGCTGTGCACTTCCTACAAGGAGAGAGAATAATCAGAGAAAGCATCGCCTCCCCCTGCCCTGGGGAATCTCAGTGACCTCCTGGTGACCAGATTCAGAAGTTGAAGCAAACGCCCTGGAACACAGTGTGCCCCTCCCCCAGTCAGGGACCGATACCGATCCAAGACCATCTAAAGTGAGGAGGACATTCCTGACTATCCATCACTTCCTGGGGTTTTGCTCCATGTTTTAGTTTGTTCTAAAAGGGTTTGGAGAATTTAAAAGGTGAGTAATGGCTGGATGAGGTTGAGAACCAACTAAGCAGGCCTTGAGATTCTTTTCAGGAAAAATCAACAAGGAGCAGATTTGAGAATTTTATATTTCCATACCAAACATTTCTGGACAAAAGTGAGAAGTCGCACAACACCAGGTTATAGTCCAACAGTTTTATTTGAAATCACAAGCTTTCGGAGCGGCTAACGAAGGGGCAGCCGCTCCGAAAGCTTGTGATTTCAAATAAAACTGTTGGACTATAACCTGGTGTTGTGCGACTTCTCACTTTTGTCCACCCCAGTCCAACACCGGCATCTCCGCATCACAAACATTTCTGGAGTAACTGTTAATGGACAGGATACCCTGTACCCCTGGCTGTTAAAGGGACAGGAAACCCTCTACCCCCGGCTGTTAAAGGAACAGGATACCCTTTACCCCCGGCTGTTAAAGGGACAGGATACCCTCTACCCCCGGCTGTTAAAGGGAAAGATACCCTCTACCCCCGGCTGTTAATGGACAGGATACCCTGTACCCCCAGCTGTTAAAGGGACAGGAAACCCTCTACCCCCCAGCTGTTAAAGGGACAGGATACCCTCTACCCCCGGCTGTTAAAGGGACAGGAAACCCTGTACCCCTGCTGTTAAAGGGACAGGATACCCTCTACCCCCGGCTGTTAAAGGGACAGGATACGCTGTACCCCTGCTGTTAAAGGGACAGGATACCCTGTACCCCTGCTGTTAAAGGGCCAGGAAACCCTGTAACCCCGGCTGTTAAAGGGACAAATACCCTCTACCCCCAGCTGTTAAAGGGACAGATACCCTCTACCCCCAGCTGTTAAAGGGACAGATACCCTCTACCTCCAGCTGTTAAAGGGACAGATACCCTCTACCCCCAGCTGTTAAAGGGACAGATACCCTCTACCCCCAGCTGTTAAAGGAACAGATACCCTCTACCCCCAGCTGTTAAAGGGACAGATACCCTCTACCCCCCAGCTGTTAAAGGGACAGATACCCTCTACCCCCAGCTGTTAAAGGGACAGATACCCTCTACCCCCGGCTGTTAAAGGGACAGATACCCTATACCCCTGGCTGTTAAAGGGACAGGATACCCTCTACCCCCGGCTGTTAAAGGGACAGGATACACTGTACCCCTTCTGTTAAAGGAACAGGATACCCTCTACCCCGGCTGTTAAAGAGACAGATACCCTCTACCCCGGCTGTTAAAGAGACAGATACCCTCTACCCCGGCTGTTAAAGAGACAGATACCCTCTACCCCCGGCTGTTAAAGGGACAGGATACCCTCTACCCCCGGCTGTTAAAGGGACAGATACCCTCTACCCCTGGCTGTTAAAGGGACAGGATACTCTGTACCCACGGCTGTTAAACGGACAGTATACCCTGTACCCCTGCTGTTAAAGGGACAGGATACCCTCTACCCCTGGCTGTTAAAGGGGCAGGATAAGCTGTACTGTACTGTAATGTTATTAAATACTACAGTCCTGCTGTCAATGAAAATTCAAATAAAAACAACTTTAAAAATCTTTCTTTACATTTAAAGTAAAATACAATCACCCTCTCGGTAATTAGCCAGAGTTGCCCTCCCACAGTCCCCAGGGTTGCACTGTACACCCCCTAATCTTGACAATCCAGCCTCCCAACCTTGTTTCACAGTTGGTGCATTGGACAGTGACTGATATATTAGAACCAGTTGGCTGTGGTGCAAAGGATATGTTACTGGTGTCTGGGGAGAGGAGTGGAAGTCCGTTAGTGTGCGATGGATGTACAATAAATGAGTTGATTAGTTCCTGCAAAATACAGTTATTAACCCCAAACTGGAGCAGAAAAAGGCCAGCAGTGACTCCTGCAGTGTGTGTAACAGATGTCAATATAGTTTGGTTTTGCTACCTTCACTGTTCCCACCATCGGTTGTCCAATAAAATATGTGCTGCCTTGCCATACTTTGGAAAGTTTACTTGGCAACGCATTACCTGACTTACAAAAGCAAAATACTGCGGATACTGGAAATCTGAAAAAGAAACAGAAAATGCTGGAAATACTCAGCAGGTCAGGCAGCATCTGTGGAGAGAGAAACAGAGTTAACGTTTCAAGTCGATGATCCCTCGTCAGAACTGGAAAAAGCTGGAGATGGAACAGGTTTTTAAGCAAGTGTAGGGGCAGGGAAAGCGGGGAGGGGAGGAAAGAACAAAAGGGAAGGTCTGTGATAGGATGGAAGGCAGGAGAGATTAAGAGACATTAAGAGAGATTAAGAGATGGTGCAAGGCAAAAGGAGATGGTAATGGGACAAGTTGAGAAACAAAAAATGGCTCTAGATGAAGTGTAAATGGCACTGGCAGAATGAAAGACAGCTGCCATGTGGGAGAGAGAAAAAAAAAGAAAATAAATAAATAGATGGGGAAAAAAGGATAGGGGCAGAGGTTATGGTCTGAAATTGTTGAACTCTATGTTGAGTCCAGAAGGCTGTAAAGTGCCTAATCGAAAGATGAGGTGCTGTTCCTCGAGCATTACCTGACTTGTTTGTTTTATATGAAATATATGATAAAAATACAGATTACAATCCAATGACATGTTACTTATTGTCACACGCTCTTACATTGTTGGTCTCTTTGCACGGGCAGTTCCTCCAGATCCTGCACTGCACCTACCTCAGCCTAAAGCTCACCCTCACCCTCAGTATCTGAGTCCTGAGGTCTGCAATATGGCAGTCTGCAGACAGCTGTTGAACTTTGCCATAATGGGCAACGATCCTTCCCTTTCGGTACTTACCTGGGTGTCTTGGGCAAGTTTGAGCAACTGACGTTGAGAGCTGAGACAGAATTAGAGTAACCTGTGGCCCGGATCTGAGTCAACACATTGATGAGAATGTTGATGCATTGACTCAACCTGACCTTGTGCTCAGTGCTGCTAAACCAGTGCTGGCAAAGATCAATCCTCATCTGGAAAGTCCTGAAGCTCTTTTCTCCCAGACTACTGGAACCTCACGTTTTTGCTGAATCAGATTGCAGCTGCCCACACTCCTCCCCATTTGGGAATTGAGGGATTAGGAGGGAAAAAGACCAGGAACTCCAGCACAAGGGTGGTGTGTCCCAACTGAATGACTCCTTCTGCTTGCCCTAGGCTGTGCTTATGGTGGTCCTGCTCCATTTTGTAACCCAGAGGGTCCAGGCTGGGGCAAACTCCCCTTCCTTGAAGAACTTGTCTTAAATCCTCCTTTTATCAAAACAGAATTTTTCAGAAGGAACATGATACACCCTTGTCCTGAAAAACAATAAATACATTCAACTTGGAGAAATTGTTCAATTATTATTTTGAAACAACACATTACTGCACGTCTGTCATCTCCCACTTGATATGGTAAAAGAAGCCTACAAACTTGCTTTAATCTGTGGATAATTTTTCCTCCACTCATGCTGGGGTTTGGGTTCCATAGGTCCCAACCACAAATGGCCATTCTCCATATGTGCACCTAGACAATGAGTGTTGGCAAGCTATTCAACTCTGGAGGCATGAGATTAAACCCGATCCTGTCCTCATTCAACATCCATGCTTGCACTTTCAAGCAGGGAACCTAGATAGAAATAAGGACCAGGAATCCTGGCCTAATTTTTCTCTCTCTTTCCTAACCAAGGGATGCAGAGGCCAATTGAAGCCCCTAGTGAGATCAGTTAATTCAGCATGGAGCCTGTGGATTTATGAACATTCAGCAACTTGCCAAGGTTTCTTTGACAGCACCTCCCAAACCTGCGACCTCCAGCACCTAGAAGGACAAGGGCAGCAGGTGCATGGGAACACCATCACCTCCAAGTCACACACCATCCTGACTTGGACATATATCACCGTTCCTTCATGGTAACTGCATCAAAATCCTGGAACTCTCTCCCTAACAGCACTGTTGGAGTACCTTCACCAGATGGACTGCAGCGGTTCAAGAAGAAGGCCTACCACCACCTTCTCGAGGGCAACTAGAGATGGACAATAAATGCTGGCCTTGCTATCGATGCCCATATCCCTGGAATGAATTTTTTTAAATAACCAAAGGTATTACCAAACAAATGTTAAAGGGCATCTGTTTAAAAGGAAAAAAATAGGCAAAGCGATTTATTACAGAGTTACTTCTCATTCAGGCCTTGAAATCCCAGTTTGCTGCCTGCACCCTACTGAGGTGGGCAGTGTGCCCACTAGCTGAGGTGTATGACTCTGTGTCATCATGTCCACTTCCAGCTCTCTTCAGACACATTAATCTTGTCTGCAGTTTCTTCTATGGTTTTTCTCTGTGTGACCCTGGGGTGGACTGTCCCAACATGTTCGCCTTGTGAAGGATTTTTCAATGTCTGCCACAGTATTCTGAATTTGCCTTTGCAGTTGCTGCTATGATCGCCCATTGCAGGTTCTACCATTTTGCATAGTTCCCTTTGAGGCAAAGTGCCCTAAAACATTAAACTAAGGCCCACAAACATCATTTGCATCAGAGTTGTGTGATGTGCCATCATTGTCTGTACCATTTGACCGTGGGATTGAGGATTTTTCCCATCAGAAGGCTCACAAAGGAAACTCTAATCTGAAAAATGTAGGAAGAGCTTTGCAAATTGTTTGGTGGATAATTCCACTGCCCAGCGTACAAATGGGCCATGTAGACCAAAAGATGTGGATTTGTTCCCTGGTCTGTGCCGGGTTAGCTGATCTCAGCTGGTGTGGTGGTCGGGGCTCTTCAATTGGCCCCAGCACCCCTGGGCTAGGAGAGAAAATTCAGCCAAGTTTCCCACTCCTGATCATTATCCAGTAAGCCTTGCTGGAAAGTACCTACCTGTAGAGATTAGGTGAGAACAGGTTTGGGGTTGGCTGTCAGGTGCCCGAGGGCAGACTATCCTGCCAATACTCGCCTACTAAACTCACACATGAAAAATGATTATTTGGGAGAAGTAACAAAAGGAATGTACTCCCATGGGGTTGCAATCCCCCCCACCCCACCCAAAAGCATTAGTCAGTACCTTCAGGAGAGGAGGGAAGGACATCAGAAATGGATGAAATGAAAAGTGTACAAAACTGGAGGCCCTACTGTTGCGCTGGTTGTAAGCTTAGAGAACTGAAAGTCAAAGCAACCAAACTGTGAGTTGGAGCAGCAGGAGGCAAACTGAGCGCAAAGCTAAATATTAAATCTGACTCATTTGTGTTTAAATATCTATGGTCAATGATTAATCTCTTTGATCTCTCCTGAAGACAATTTAGGGAAGGCGTGGGTAGATAGTATTTCTTAAACTGACATTTCATCACAAGGGTGAGGTTCGCAATCAGCTCATTCAGTAATTCCCGAAATTCTGAACTCAGTCTGCCTTCTCAAATGGATCATAGAATCATAGAAATTTACAGAACAGAAGGAGGCCATTTGGCCCATCTTGTTCGTGCCGGCCGACAAAGAGCTATCCACCCTTATCCCACTTTCCAGCACTTGGTCCATAGCCTTGTAGGTTACGGCACTTCAAGTGCATGTCCAAGTACTTTTTAAATGTGAGGAGGGTCTCTGCCTCTACCACCCTTTCAGGCAGTGAGTTCCAGACACCCACCACCCTCTGGGTGAAAAGAATTCTCCTCAAATCCCCTCTAATCCTCCGACCAATTACTTTAAATCTATGCCCCCTGGTATTGACCCTTCTACTAAGGGAAATAGATCCTTCCTATCCACTCTATCTAGGCCCCTCATAATTTTATACACCTCAATTAAGTCTCCCCTCAGCCTCCTCTGTTCCAAAGAAAACAACCCCAGCCTATCCAATCTTTCCTCATAGCTAAAATTCCCCAGCCCAGGCAACATCCTCATAAATCTCCTCTGCACCCGCTCTAGTGCAATCACATCCTTCCTGTAATGTGGTGACCAGAACTGCATGCAGTATTCTAGCTGCGTCCTAACTAACGTTTTATACAGTTCAAGCATAACCTCCCTGCTCTTATATTCTATGCCTCAGCTAATAAAGGCAAGCATCCCGTATGCCTTCTTAACCACCTTATCTACCTGTCCTGCTACCTTCAGGGATCTGTGGACATGCACTCCAAGGTCCCTCTGATCTTCTGCACTTCTCAGTGTCCTACCATTTATAGTGTATTCCATTTCCTTGTTAGCCCTCCCCAAATGCATTACCTCACACTTCTCCAGATTGAATTCCATTTGCCACTGTTCTGCCCACCTGACCAGTCCATTGATATCTTCCTGCAGTCTGCAGCTTTCTTCTTCATTATCAACCACATGGCCAATTTTTGTATCATCTGCAAACTTCTTAGTCATACTTCCTACATTCAAGTCCAAATCATTGATATATACCACAAAAAGCAAAGGACCCAGTACTGAGCCCTGCGGAACCCCACTGGAAAGAGCCTTCTAGTCACAAACACACCCTTCGACCATTACATTTTGTTTCCTGCCTTTGAGCCAATTTTGGATCCTGCTTGCCACTTTGCCTTGGATCCCATGGGCTTTTACTTTCGTGACCAGTCTGCCATGCGGGACCTTATCAAAAGCCTTGCTAAAATCCATATAGACTACATCAAACACACTACCCTCATCGACCCTCCTTGTTACCTCCTCAAAAAATGCAATCAAGTTAGTCAGACACGACCTTCCCTTAACAAATCCAGGCTGACTGTCCCTGAATAATCCGTGTCTTTCTAAATGAAGATTTAGCCTGTCCCTCAGAATTTTTTCCAATAATTTTCCCACCACCAAGGTTAGGCTGACTGGCCTGTAATTACTCGGTCTATCCCTTTCTCCCTTTTTAAACAACGATACCATGTTAGCAGTCCTCCAGTCCTCTGGCACCACACCTGTAGCCAGAGAGGATTGGAAAATGATGGTCAGAGCCTCTGCTATTTAACAGTCTGGGATACATTTCATCTGGGCCTGGGGATTTATCCACTTTCAAAGATGCTAAACCCCTTAATACTTCCTCTTTCACTATGTTTATTTCATCTAATATTTCACACTCCTCCTCCCTGATTGCAATGTCTGCATTGTCCCTCTCTTTTGTGAAAATAGACGCAAAGTATTCATTAAGAACCATACCCATGTCTTCCGCTTCCACACGCAGGTTACCTTTATGGTCCCTAATAGGCCCTACTCTTACTTTAGTTATCCTCTTGCTCTTAATGTATTTATAAAACATCTTTGGGTTTTTCTTGATTTTACTTGCCAATATTTTTTCATGCCCTCTCTTTGCTGCATCTGCAGATGTGAAAGATCCCATGACACGATTCTAAGTAGATCAGGGTGAGTTTTCCCAGTGTCCTGGCCAGTATTTATCCCTTAACCAACGTCATTGAAACAGATTATTTGGTCATTTATCTCATTGCTGCTCGTGGGACCTTGCTGTGCCCATATTGGCTGCCGGGCTTCCCTACATTAAAACAATGACTACCAAAGCAGTTAATTGGTTGTAAAGCGCTTTGGGATGTCCTGAAGTCATGAAAGGCGCTATAGAAATACAACCTCTTTCTTCCTGCGAATGTGAATCTGCCTATTGCACAGCGATGATGGCATCAAGTGCCTTCATGCTTTTCCCTTTAGATGTTTAAACTACTCCTCTGCAATCCTTGACACCTCCTGCTCCCTGCTCTCAGAGTAGCGAAGTGAGATTCTTGAACAAGAAGGTAAATAGGCACATTCACCACAACAGAGCAATCCTCCCGGCCCAACTACATGGCAACACAACGTGACCACATGCGCACAACAGCACCAGGAATGAAATGCTGAAAACACTGCAAAACGCTGCAGATGCAGGAAATCTTGAAATAAAAACAAAAATGCTGGAAACACTCAGCAGGTCAGACAGCATCTATGGAGCGAGAAGGTGCAGATACCCTCCGTCCGCGCCTCGATTTCAAAATTCTCATCCTTGTTTTCAAATCACTCCAAGGCCTCGCCCCTTCCCTATTTCTGTAATCTCCTCCAGCCCCACAACCGCTCCCCCCCCTCCCCCGAGATATCTGCACTCCTCTAATTCTGCCCTCTTGAGTATCCCTGATTATAATCGCTCAACCTTTGGTGGCCGTGCCTTCTGTTGCCTAGGCCCTAAGCTCTGGAATTCCCTGCCTAAACCTCTCCGCCTCGCTACCTCTCTTTCCTCCTTTAAGACGCTCCTTAAAACCAACCTTTTTGACCAAGCTTTTGGTCACCTGCCCTAATTTATCCTTATGTGGATCGGTGTCAAATTTTATTTTTTGCCTTGAAATACTCCTGTGCAGCGCCTTGGGACGTTTTACTATGTTAAAGGCACTATATAAATACAAGTTGTTGTTGTTGTTGTTGTCCAACGATCAATCCAGCAACCGCATTGGTAACAACAGTTCAGTATTACTCTTTCGGACTGGCAGTGATAGGAAGCCCCTCCCACAGACGGCCAGTGATACATAGCCCCTCTGACAAACTGTCAGTAATTAGAAGCCCCTCCGACATTCTGACATTGTTTGAAAGCCTCCCCTGTCGTTGGCTGACAGCCACATAAATCATGCCTTTGACTACCAAATTCAAGATGAACAATATGACTGAATGGGATTCAGTTCATTTTCCTCTGCTGTTTGAATACAATGATTTAGGAGGGGGAGAAGCAGCCCCTTCACCTTTAACAGAATTCTACTTGTTGCATAACTGTTAAAAATAGTATCAGCTTATTCTGTGTGACCGTTTGGGCTTTCCCTTTGTACCATTATTGACCCCTTGGGGTTATTGGCTGTTGTTGTCTCTGCAGAATTGATGCTTATCTTTGTGGAATTCTTACATGTTACACAGTCTGATAATTGGCACTCACACCAATCCAGCAGGGTTTCCTGCTGTCAGTAACACACACACACAGCCGCACTCTTGTACCTCAGCCAAGTGGCTGTTTTTATGTGTGAGCTTGGACTGCATGCGGCTGGGCCAAATACATTGTTGCACGTATATCCCAGTGCATGTGCTGTGACAGTTGGGAGTTTCACAGCTATTGTATAACAGTGTCAGGGTACTGGTATAATCCTGCCAATGCACATCAGGTGCTGTTAGTATAACCTTGTCAGTACATGAGATAGTGTTCCAAGAACATCATTTGTATTGGTGCAAGACGCCTTAATGTGTGCGGATAGTAGATTGAGGACAGGTGGGTGATGGGTTGAGGATGGGCGGGTGGTGGGCTGAGGATGGGCGGGGGTGGGTTGAGGATGGGCGGGGGTGGGTTGAGGATGGGCGGGTGGTGGGTTGAGGATGGGCGGGTGGTGGGTTGAGGATGGGTGGGGGTGGATTGAGGATGGCTGGGTGGTGGGTTGAGGATGGGCGTAGGTGGTGGGTTGAGGATGGGTGGGTGGTGGGTTGAGGATGGCTGGGTGGTGGGTTGAGGATGGCTGGGTGGTGGGTTGAGGATGGGCGGGTGGTGGGTTGAGGATGGGTGGGGGTGGGTTGAGGAATGCTGGGTGGTGGGTTGAGGATGGCCGGGTGGTGGGTTGAGGATGGGCGGGTGGTGGGTTGAGGATGGGTGGGTGGTGGGTTGAGGATGGGCGGGTGGTGGGTTGAGGATGGGCGGGTGGTGGGTTGAGGATGGGTGGGTGATGGCTCTAGATGAAGTGTAAATGGCATTGTCAGAATGAAAGACAGATGCCTTGCACCATCTCTTAATCTCTCTTAATGGGCCAAAAATTCATCCCGCGACGCGAGAGTACGCACTGCGTACTCTCGCGTATTCCCACTCCAATTGCCGGTTTTCTGCATGCCCTGCGCATGCGCTGAAAACCGGCAATTGGTCTTTTGAAAAGGGGGCGGTTCCTCGGTGCATCGCGTGCGCGCTACAGGCTGCGTGCACGCTGTGCACTTCATGCTTTGGACGCGCAGGTAAGTACGGAAGATTTTAGAAATGGAAAAAGGAGGAGTAAGACCCACGTTTAACAAGGTAAGTAGTGAATTAAGTATTTTTTTGAATTTTTTTTAACAGGTATATCTTTTTTAGAGACTTTAAAGACAGGTAAGTTTATTTTTATAACTTTTTAAAAGATTTTAAATTTTTTCAAAAATTTTATTTTTTATTTACAATGGTTAATTTATTTAACTATACTTATTTTATTAATGTGATGGGTTTTTTTTTAAATTTAATTGAGGTTTAGCTGTTATTTTGGGGGGGTGTAAGATTCATAGATTTCACAGCACGTATGTGAAACTTATGAATGGAAGATGGTGTGCTGCCATTGGCTCTAACTGAGTCACGTGATCCCACAGCTCGCACGAATTCACTACGCCGGTGGGATACGCAAGCACTGCCCAGCTGATGTCTGGAACATCAAGTTCGTGCGAGCTGGATCTGAAAAAGCACAAGCGGAGTGAGAGATCGCGGGGAAGCCTTACCCCCGCGGGAACAGAGCGAGATCAATTTCTGGGCCAATTGTCTCTTAATCTCTCCTGCCTTCCATCTAGAGCCATCTTTTGTTTCTCAACTTGTGCCATTACCATCTCCTTTTGCCTTGCACCATCTCTTAATCTCTCTTAATGTCTCTTAATCTCTCCTGCCTTCCATCCTATCACAGACCTTCCCTTTTGTTCTTTCCTCCCCTCCCCCCTTTCCCGGCCCCTGCACTTGCTTAAAAATCTGTTCCATCTCCAGCTTTTTCCAGTTCTGACGAAGGGTCATCGACCTGAAACGTTAACTCTGTTTCTCTCTCCACAGATGCTGCCTGACCTGCTGAGTATTTCCAGCATTTTCTGTTTTTAATTAGATAAATCTATCTTTTTTGGAGGTTTTGATTGAGGGACAAAGGTTGACCAGGACACCAGGATACACAAGAATATGTATTCTTCACATAGTATCATAGGATCTTTTAGATCCATGTAAACAGGCAGACAAGGTCTTGGTTTAACATCTCATCCAAAAGACATCACTTCCTACAGTGCAGCACTCCTGCAGTACTGTACTGAGTGTTATCATAGATTATGTGTTCAAATCCAGTGGGACTAACTGAATTGCTCTTCGAAAGAGCTGGCGCAGACTTGATGGGCCGAATGGCCTCCTTCTGTGCTGTACTATTCTATGATTCTAAGGCTTAGGCAGTTGAGACCCTATAAGAGAGGTCTAAAATTTGGAAACCAAAATATCAAATGTGGATTCAGGTGAAGTGGAGTCAGAGGGTGGGGGATGATTGAACCAGGGCGAGCAGACATAATTTAATCCCTATTTTAAAGCCATACATTCTAATACTTTATTATTATATATAGTTAAATAGCAAGACTTACTACAATTTAGAAAGCGGAATTGAATGGTTGAAAGATGGGAGTTTCTCTGTAGTACAGGCTGAGGAGCTGGGAGGTGCAAAACTGCGGTGCTAGTGTATGGCAGGAGGATATAATTATAGCATGACATATTTACACAGGCAGATTCATTTATAAATGTGGACATTTATAATTTATAATCAAAATAGTTGGCAAAAACATGACACCAGGAAGTAAAGGTTTATTAAATAGGAAGTGCATGCAGATGTAAGGCTTTTAATATATTATATATATGTATTATATCATTGTTAATTATTTGTTTGTTTGCCTTTTGTGGGATAAATCACTGAATAATTTATCATTAAAATGAGGCCAGATGTTGTGCTGCTCTATAACTTATCGAAGTTGGCAGAAATCCTATAGAGGCACAGAATAATTAGAGTAGTTAAAAATGTAACCGTGAGTTTGGGCTGGGTGGATGTTGGATTGAGGATAGATAGGTGTTGCCAGATATAACATGCTGAATTGTGATTGATGTCGCAGTCTATGTCTGCGAGGGACACGAAGGTGACATTCTTTATTTACACTTTCACAGACAATTGCTTCCACCTTTAACAAGAGACTAATTGGGAAGATAACCTGTTGGGGAGGGGATGCTGAACTGGGATAGACTGATGATAAGAGAAAGCAGAGAGAGATTGTTAAAGCAAAATGTTCAGAGTGTTACTTGGCGGAGAGCCAGAAGAATTGGTTCCTGCTCTTAACCTTTGGTCTCAGATGAGGTGATATTTGGGGTAAAAATTTGTAATGGCTCATTTCTGGGCATATAACTGAGGCTCAGTCGTTGAGTACATTCAAGACAGAGATCGATAGATTTTTGAATATTAAGGGGATATGGGGATAGTTCAGGAAAGTGGAGTTGAGGTAGAAGATCAGCCATGATCTTATTGAGTGGCGGAGCAGGCTCAAAGGGCCAAATGGCCTGCTCCTGCTCCTATTTCTTATGGCATGCTTCCACCTGCTCCAGGAGGCCCAAGGATCTACACAAATTGGGCCTCAGGCCATTGTAATAATAGTGGCAAGTTGCCAGGGCCTGCCTCCAGAGGCAGTTCGCTGGTGCACCGGGAGCCAATTTAGCCCATTTGCCTCACTGGCTGCAGCCCTCAGGTAAGTCCTTAAAGGGCGGGCGGGGAGGAAGGAATAACAACCAAAAAACTGCAAGTGCCAGGAACATTTTGCAGATCAGTTAGCATCTGTTGAGAGAACCAATTTCTTCAGTTCTGATAAAGGTTTGCATAATGTGGCATTCCAACTATTCTAGGTGCAACTTGTGTTATCATGACTCAAGAACGTCCAGGAGCTGAGAGTGACCCCTATTGTCTCCTTTCCCTCACACATTGATGTCATTCAGCTGGTCTGTTTGACCAGTAAATAAACCTTGTTTGGGAATCTGAGTCTGACATTTTTTGCAGCGAGCCTCTCAGCAGTGCTAACACGGGACACAGTGGAAGCTTTGATCCCCATCAGGGGGCGGGGGGTGGGGGGGGGGGGTTCTTTCCAAGCAAAAAGTGTTGGGGGTCTTTAAAAACGTTTAAACAAAGGAAGCAGAAGTTTGTGGTGCATTGCACCGATCAGAAAGATTTCTGATAAATGCACTGGTCAGTCACTCACAACCAGGGCATCAGTGGGGCAGTATAACTGGCCCTGGTGTCCCTGAGCTGGGGAGGAGTAAAAGAAACCAGTTAGGATCCACGACACATGCACAAGAGTATGACCGGGTCTAAATTTCTCTGTTGGCATTTTGAAGTGTTGTACAGACACTCTTCAGGCCACCCACCTGCACCCCACAGCTGTAATAAACGTGGTGCAAAAAAAGGAGTCAAAGTCCATTGTATACGAGCAAGGTTTGAGAAAGACAAGGTACATCTAAAAGTGGTGGTTGGCAGACTGCCAGGCCTGGCTTTTAAACACCTTTAGATCGTAGGAGGAAGGGATGAGGAATTCACAGTAATGAGGCACTGCAAAAGTAGGAGATGGTGCGATAAATCTCGATTTCAACACGGTAAGGGAGGAGCATCTAGGATGGTGCTTCGGAGGAACAAGACAAAAAAGGTCAAAGGAACAGTGAACTTAGTTTCCAAAGAAAAATGGAGACAGGTTGGAGACGACGGAAAAGTGGATAACTTGACTCAGGTGTTGGGTTCGCTCCAGCTTTTCAAACTCAGAATTAAATTCTCCCCAAAGCTTTAAAACTACCTGCCCGGGCCTGTCGGCTCGCCGCTAATGACAGGGCAAGTCAGAGTGCAGTATGTGGGAACAGCAGAGTTCTCAGGCTCCTCGTCTCCTCCCAGTCCCGGGCTGGCAGCCAAAGCCCCGCCCCCTGAAACTGACACACAGCCCAGGAATGTCGGCCGCCCGCTGATTGGATGTCTCCAGGTAGATTTGTATTGTTCAATGGGGAGGGGGGCGGGTACCGCTGACGTCACTGGGGAATGAATGAAAGTTTGGCAAAAGTTTCCTCAAAGTTTCAATTGAAGTTTGCTCGCGTCCGGAACGGCGGCCCGCATTCAGCATGGAGAAGCGCCACCTGCACCTCGCCGCCCTGCTCCCGCTGCTTCTCTCCGGCGTGCTCCCCACACACCAGGCCGAAGAGGGTAAGGATCGCTTCTCGCCCCCTTTTAACGTTTAATAACCGGACCGGGAGATCGTTCCGTTCCGCTCCGCTGCTCGGTTCCCTGCGGTCGATCCCGGATTAAGGGGAAAAAATAGGGAGGGAGGGGATTTTTAGGAAATTCCCAATGTTTCTCAGACATCCCGGGGCTGAGAGCAGTCCTGCCTGCATTGTGTGTATGTGTTCACTTTGAAATCGGGATCCGTGCTGTGGGCCGAGTCTCCTCTGCCCGGCAGGTGTCCCATTCCCTTCTCTCCCATTCCCTTCTCTCTGACCCTACAGGGAAAAGAAAAGATATCGAGAGTTTGATAAACTTTTGAGTGAGTTTCATCCTCGACTTGGATCGATTGCAGGGACTCGGAGCCTGTCGTCTCTGTTGGGGAACTGCCCGTGATTTTTTTTTTCTCTCTAACTTTGAAGAACTGCCGGTGAGGTGGGTCCCGGATCACCGCACCTGCCACTCCCTCCCTCCGGTGTCTGACGGCGCCAGAGGGAGTCTGTATGTTGTGAAAGGCTTTTTTTTTAAGTCTGTGAACCGTAGAATGATACAACACAGAAGGAGGCCATTCGGTCCATCGTGTCTGTGCCGGTTGTTTTGAAAGAGCTACCGATTAGTCTCACTCCCCTGCTCTTTCCACATAACCCTGCAATTTTCTCCCCATCAAGTATTTAGCCAATTTCCTTGGAAGGGGAATAGGGGATTGAGTTTCTGGAGTGGAAAGGACCTCTTCATTCGGTGTGTGTGAGATGGTTTAACACAAGTACCATATTTTATCAGTGATCAAGGTCTTGGCTGTATTGGGAGAACAGGACATAAACTGCAAATGTTGAAATAAAACCCCCCAGAAAATGCTGGAAATGTACAGCCGGCGGGTCAGTGTCTGAAAGAGATAAGACAGTGAAATGCTCCGGGGTGAACGCTGCATCACTACTCAAATTCTGGCACCTGGAGGTTCCTGACATTTTTCTCTCTCTGATACTGACGGACCTGCTGCATCTTTCCAGCATTTTTCACTTTTGTCCGGGGCGCTGCACAGTTTGGAAGTCTTGGAGTAGTTCTGATCGAATGGGACTGGGTGTTGACTGGCATCTTTCAAATGAGTCCGATGCAGAACAAGCGTCTCTGGCACTGACAGTAGCGGACATGAGACCACATAATTGGGGCGCTCGAGTTCGCCTCGACAGCCCTTGGTCAGAGGAAATCGGTCAGAGTGCCGGCTCCTGATCCTGCCATGTGTGGCCGTCATTGGACTCGGCTGTGATGGCGTCCGTGGTCGAAGAGCCAGCCGGCAGTGGTTGTCTACACGTGAATGACCATGTGAGGCAGCGTCTGTGGAAGCACCTTCAGGATAAATTTTGACAATAAAATGGACAAAAAGAGAGGGGATCGCGCACTCCCTCTCTGAGTTTAAAAATCCTGTATGTTTGAATCCTGTACGTTTGAAGTACGATATGTGAGGTGTGAAATGGAAGGTGCCGGTTTAGATTTCAAAGAAGTGGTTTAATCCTTTGAAGCTTTAACGAGACTGTCTCCCGTTTTCTGTAAGCAGACATACACAGGCTGGGAAGAAATGAATCCTCCCAATTTCTTTCATGCAGAAAATGCCTGCAATTATTGTTGGGGTTTCTTTATTTTGTTTTACAGCTAATTAGATGACAGATTCTGCTGGGAATTGGGTATTGTGTTTGTTGTAGATTGGATGAAAGATAATTTCTTTGTCCTTTGTGCACACATTGACTTTAAGAATCTTAATAAAGTGAGGGGATAAAAAAAAGTAATTGAACCCCTCCCCTTGACACTCTCTGTGCATTTTACACGGCCTTCTCCATCCTGTTACAAAATTCTTTTTGACCGCAAACACAATTATTCCTGTTTCCAGGAAATGTGAAGTTAAAATGCAGCTGCCGGAGTTCCTTTACACTCTCCCTGTGTCGTGATAGCGTCTTCCCATTTGGCTCCTGACTGTGTTGCTGAGAGGATGTGAATGAAGTATAAATGTTGCTGTAGAGCTGCTTTTCCTGCGAAACCAACAATAATTCCCCAGGGAGGGCTGCTGGTATCCTGTTACTGGCTGAGTCGGTTACTGGGGGGGGGGGAAAGCGATTCGAGGCCGGAAGCATATCTTTCAAAGCTGACTATCCCGGGCGGGAGTGATCAACCTGTGTCTCCTGAGCCCTGGCAATGTGGCGTAGAAACCCCAGCCAAACTCCTGCTTATTTATGTCCACACATTTCTCATTTGCTGGTTTGTCATGGTTTGAGCTGTGTGGGTTTGGCGGTTTGGTCAGGGTTGCTTTTTTTTAGCACTGTTGTTTCGTTGGCGGATCTGAACATCAAGGTCTGTTAGTACCAGCAACTGGAGATGTATGTAAATTAATGGGAACGTGTGCGTGGCCCCTGAGCTTCCATGGTATGCCTCTATTCAGCCCACAAAGTCAAGAACCTGGTCGCCCTGATCTAGGAAATCAGTGAAAAACCGAATTCGCTGTAACTAGATACTTGAACTAAAAGCCGAGAATGTTGGAAATGCACTGCAGGTCCGTTTCATGTGGAAGCCTCCTGTCAGAGCACAGTGGAGACACTGACTGACTTGCTCTTTATCTCCAGCATTTTCTATTTTTACAGTAGATCTCTTCAACTTTTTTGGGGCTCAGTTTTTGTTGTTTAGAGCAGTCTAGAACCTAGTACCCAGTACTGTTTGAATTGTTCGAGTCCTGATTTAATGTACCCACCTAAACCCAACCAGTGGAGAATTTGTATCCTGGTCTTCATTGAAACTCTTCCCCAAAGATCCAATTTCAGTAGTTGCATTCAGTTCTGATTGGGGGGGGGGGGGATATAGAGAATATCATCATGAAGTATACTAATATTGCCATGGCCCGACTCTCTGGAACTCTGTCACTCCTCCACCTCTCTACTGCGCAGTCCTCTTTTAGAAACCTTTTTTTTTCAAACCCCATTTTTGACCTAACCTTTAGTGACCTCTTCCCCATGGTTTGGCGTTCGTTCCCCATATAATTTCTCTATAAAATGCCTCGGAAGATTTTGAATGTTAAAGGCACCGACGCAGGTTAATAAGGCCATTTAAAAAAGCAAACAAAGCACTGGGGTTAATTTCTAGATGGATAGAATTGAAAAGCAGGGAAGTCATGTTAAAGTTGTACAGAACCTTGGTTAGACCAAACCTGGAGTACTGTGCACAGTTCTGGTCTCCATATTATAAAAAGGATATAGAGGCATTGGAGAAGGTGCAAAAAAGATTTACAAGGGTAGAAACTAGAACTAGGGGCCATAAACATAAGCTAGTCACTAATCAATCCAATCGGAATTCAGGAGAAACTTCTTTACCCAGAGAGTGGTTAGAATGTGAAACTCACTATGGCAGGGAGCAGTTGAGGAGAATAGCATGGAAGCTAGATCAACACATGAGGGAGAAAGGAATTAGAAGGATATGTTGATGGGTTGGTTAAGAAGGCATACGGAATGCTTGCCTTTATTAGCCGTGGCATAGAATACAAGAGCAGGGGGGTTATGCTTCAACTGTATAAAACACTAGTTAGGACTCAGCTAGAGTACTGCGTGCAGTTCTGGTCACCACATTACAGGAAAGATGTGATTGCACTAGAGAGGGTACAAAGGAGATTTACAAGGATGTTGCCGGGAGTAGAGAATCTTAGCTATGAGGAAAGACTGGATAGGCTGGGTCTGTTTTCCTTGGAACAGGGGAGGCTGAGGGGAGACCTTATTGAGGTGTATAAAATTATGAGGGGCATAGATAAAGTGGATAGAAAGGACCTATTTCCCTTAGCAGAGGGGTCAAAAACCAGGGGGCACAGATTTAAAGTAATTGGTGGAAGGTTTAGAGGGGATTTGAGGGGAAATTTCTTCACCCAGAGGGTTGTGGGGGTCTGGAACTCACTGCCTGAAAGGGTGGTAGAGGCAGGAACCCTAACCACATTTAAAAAGTACTTGGATGTGCACTTGGGATGCTGTAACCTGCAGGGCTACGGACCAAGAGCTGGGAAGTGGGATTAGGCTGGCTAGCTCTTTGTTGGCCGGCGCGGACACGATGGGCCGAAATGGCCTCCTTCCGTGCTGTAACTTTCTGTGATTCTATGACAAAGGGTGGGAGGAGGCTCGTGTGGAGCATGGACCAGTTGGGCCGAATGGCCTGTTTCTGTGCTGTAAATCCACTGTAATACTATGTAAACGGAGTTGTTGTAATGTCGTCTGTTGAGTACTGAATCTGAATTTGTCAGGATGCTCATTATCAATGACCAGCAGATGATTACAGAGATTCTTAAAAAAAAAACCTGAGAAACTTGGGTAAAGGGATAAGGGTCATAGTGAAGGACAGGGCCATGGGGGTAGAAGAAAAGTTAAAATAAATCCAGAAGAAGTACTGATTAAGTGACTCTAAACATGGGTTTAGACATAGGAGGAAGGTAGGACTTCCACAGACCAGTTTAGTATGCCTGTCCTATCCCTGAACACTGTTCTAAGCTCATTCTTGGTAAAATTCTGGTTGTTTCAGTCTGGTTGGAGCAGGAGTGTTTCGTGTCAGAGAATATTTCAGCAAGTGAACAACCAGTGCCCCCCCCCTCCTTCCCCGGGACACGAGGTGATTGCTCTTTTTATTGGTCCCTGTTACATTGCAGGATTTTGTTACTGGCACCAGTCGGAGATCCACGTACACAACTTTCTCACAGACCATTAGTCTCGCGAGGTACCCCTCCCTCCCAGTCATGACCAGCTTCCTCAAACAAAAAAAAGCTACCGTCGATTCTTCCACCCTCTCCTAGATCCTTTGAATGTGTCATCTCCATCCAGCTCTGCTCACCTCTTTCACAACCTCCTTGTAGAATCCCTGCATCGGGCTTTTGCCTCGTACCCAGCAGTGATTCAGCTCTCGCCACAAGCCACACTGTCTGTGACGGTGGGACGCTGTCCTCTCCCAGGAGTGACTGGCTCAGTGAGCTGCTTGCTCAACAACAGTGAAACTCTGATTCGTGCAGGAGGGGAATTTCAGTTCGGGAATCGAACCAGGAAACTAGCAGTGAGCTCAAGTGATCACGTGGGCCAGGGCATGAGCTCAACCACAGAAGTCAGTGGTGCCAAAGTGGCTCCCTAGGTGGTTTAGTGGGTAAAGAAGCCTCTTTGTTGTGGTATTGAGCCAAATGGACGAAGAAGGTCCCAGATCCATGATCTGGGTTTATCTGATTTCAACTCGGACACTGGATTTGGAAGGGGGGAGGGGCGTGTTACATTGGCTTCAGTTCCTGCTCCAGGGAGGGAAAATCAGCTGCTGAAATTGTGTCCCCTGAAGCTGGATGGGGTGCAGGATTGAACCTCCGATCGCCACCGCTGTAGTGGGATAGCTTGTTACCAATTTGTATCTAAGCTTGCATATAAAGCATGCTGACTTGGGTATGATAATTGTCAGCAAAGTTGAAGTCCATGGAATAAAAGGGACAGTGGCAGCAGTGGATACGAAATTGACCAAGTGACAGGAAACAGAGAGTAGTGGTGAACGGTTGTTTTTCGGACTGGAGGAAGGTGTACAGTTGGTGTTCCCCAGGGGTCGCTTCTAGGACCACTGCTTTTCTTGATATATATCAATGACTTGGATGTGGGTGTACAGGGCACAATTTCAAAACTTGGAAGTATAGTGAACAGTGAGGAAGATGGTGATAGACTTCAAGAGGACATAGTGGAATGGGCGGACACGTGGCAGATGAAATTTAACGCAGAAAAGTGCGAAGTAATACATTTTGGTAGAATGAGGAGAGGAAATATAAACTAAAGGGTACAGTCCTAAAGGGGGTGCATGAACAGAGAGACCTGGGGGTATATGTGCACAAATCGTTGGAGGTGGCAGGGCAGGTTGAGAAAGCGGTTAAAAAAGCTTATGGGATCCTGGGCTTCATGAATAGAGGTATAGAGTACAAAAGCGTGGAAATTATGATGAAACTGTATAAAACACTGGTTTGGCCTCAACTGGAGTATTGTGTCCAATTCTGGGCACCGCACTTTAGGAAGGATGTGAAGGCCTTAGAGAGGGTGCAGAAAAGATTTACGAGAATGATTCCAGGGATGAGGGACTTCAGTTACGTGGATAGACTGGAGAAGCTGGGGTTGTTCTCCTTCGAGCAGAGAAGATTGAGAGGAGATTTGATAAAGGTGTTCAAAATCATGAGGGGTCTTGACAGAGTAGATAGAGAGAAACTGTTCTCATTGGCGGAAGGGTCAAGAACCAGAGGACACAGATTTAAGGGGATTGGCAAAAGAACCAAAGGCGACATAAGAAAAACTTTTACGCAGCGAGTGGTTGGGATCTGGAATGCACTGCCTCAAAGGGTGGTGGAGGCAGGCTCAATCACGGCTTTCAAAGGTTGGATAAGTAGCTGAAAGAAAAAAATTTGCAGGGCTACGGGGAAAGGGCGGGGGAGTGGGACTAGCTGAGGTGCTCTTGCAAGGAGCCGGCACGGACTCGACAGGTCGAATGGCCTCCTTCTGTGCTGTAACCATTCTATGATTCTATGATGGCAGCCAGCTCCTGTGGAGCCTGTACCCTAGCAAGATTACTACTTTCAGGATAAGAAGGGGGATACAATTTGAGGGGGAAAGTGTTGCATTCTTTTCGACTTATGTCCTCTTTGTTCTGGTAGTTTCTGGATGGTTTTACACAAGAGTCCTCTCATCTTATTTAATGATGGACTCCGTGGAATTTTGCTGACAGCCCACAGGAATGTTCAAAGGCCGAGTGTGGATCAGACACTGATTAGTTCTGACAGGTTGTCTGTGTCCCAACAGTAAAAAGGAGATTGGTTTTTACAACAAAAAAACCCCCTCAGCAGCCCACACCAGTTTATGACATGAATCAACTTTCTGAGGTTCAGGGGTCACTCTGCATTTTGCTTTAAGTGTACTTTCTAATGAGCTGCAGATGTTGGTGTATCCGTGTTAAGAGTATGTAAGTGTGTGTGTGAGGGGGGGGAGGGAGGGTATAAGTGCAGTGTAATGTAATTTTGCTGCCATTTTTCTCAAATTTGATGAGGTTTCTGCAGGTGTTCTTCAATTGAGAAATCTAGGTAATGGGGGCCAAGGCCCATCATGCAGTCAGCCCCAAAGTTGGAAAGAATAAGATAGAATCAACCTGAAAGTATTGATTAGGTGATGCCAAAGATGGGTTTTAAAAGCATGAAGATTGTAGAGAAAGGGAAAAACTGAGGAATGTCAGGAATTTCACAGGTTTCTGAGTCCTGAGATAGATTAGGAGACAGTGCAATGTGTCTTGATATCTATGGAATGAGGATGCAGCGAGGAGAGTGTGTAGGATGGGGTATTTGAAGCCTAGCAGGAATGAGAGAAAGTCCAGAGAAGCATTGACCAGAATATTGATACAACAGGGACTCTAGGGTCTCCGCAAGTGCTTATTCTGGTGCACTGGCTGTTGAGAGGACCATGTCCAGTAACTGACCTTGCGCCATGTTCTCAGGGGACCCTTGACTTGTGTGCCCGAGTATGAAAATACACATTGGTTTTGAGCAGGGCTCCTGCAATGAGTCTGAATCAATGGAACATTAAGCAGGCACTTGGAGACAGTCTTCAGTGAAACATTGAATCACAATAGTCATGCGTTGGATATTTTCAGATATTCCATACCGTCTGTATTTCACCTACACAGTGATTCCTTCCAATACTTTATTTAATATAAAAATTGGTGAATATTCTATGGTTTCTGTATTTGACTGTTGTAGCGTTCCCTGTCACATGGTATAGTGGATTACTGTTTGAGGCTCACTCTAACGCACTCCTGTATTTTTGTCCTTCAGTTGTCCTGTTGGATTTCGCTTCAGCACATGGAGAGCTTGGCTGGCTGACCAACCCGTACAACGCAGCTGTAAGTACAGAGGCTTAATGGCCTACCACCCCTTGCCAGTGAACGGCTCAAATCCATCTCCAACCCGCACTAAAGTACTGACGATGGATTCTATTTTAAGGAGCGGGGGTGGAATTGGCAATTTCAAAGTCCATGGGGAGAAGTGATGTGACAAGAGTTACAGAGGGAGGGGTAACTGCTTGAAGTGGAAAGGATGCCCTGTTGGCATTAATTCATTGGCTATAAAGTCAAGGCTTACTTGCTTTCTTTTCCTGTTCTCTTTCCTTCTACCCCCCACTCCCCCCAACAGCTTCGTCCTCCTAACAGGCAATGATTCTTTCTGGGATGTAGTTCCCTGGCCACTAGCCTCACTTATCTTATCTAAATGGCCATTCCTCATCTGTGAGCTATTCCGCTGTGGAGGCATCACCATTAATCCAGTTGAACCCAGTCACTCGACATCTGCACTTTCCGGTCAATGGCCTGTGGTCAGCAGTAGTAACCCTGGCGGATTTTTTCTCTCTCTCTCTCTTAATTGGGATGCTATAACTTCCTGTACCACCCCAGGGTTAGAGAAGGGTAATTCAATTAGGGTTTCTGTTCCTGATCACTATCCAGTGACCTGTGTAGGAAAGTGTACCCGTGTGGCTGTTGGGTGAGGGCAGGGTTAGGCTTGGCTCTGATGCCCCCCGCCCCGGTCTAGTCATCTGCTAGCACTCAAGACATTGTTAACGGCTATATACTGGAGGTGACTGTTGCCATGATGCTGTACTTTAGAAAGTTGTCACCTTCAGGAGAGATGGGGAGAAGATGTGGGGGGGTTGGGGGGAAATAAGTTTCCTTTTTTCAATGAAACATTTCACCTTCAGCTTTGAATAGTTGTTCACTTGTATCTTTTGCTTCCGTTCTTGTTTCAAAGTGGGATCTTCTTCAGAATGTGTGGAACGACACACCCATATACATGTACAGTGTGTGCAACGTGGTAGAAGGTGATCAGGACAACTGGTTACGGACTAACTGGATCTACCGCGGAGAGGCGCAGCGCATATTTGTCGAGCTCAAGTTCACCGTGCGCGACTGCAACAGCTTCCCCAGCATCGCGACCTCCTGCAAGGAGACCTTCAACCTCTTCTACGCCGAGTCAGACTTTGATTACGGAACAATCTTCAGGAAAAGCCAGTTCAAAAAAATTGACACCATAGCGCCCGATGAAATCACCAGGAAAGAGGACTTCAGCTCCCGAAACGTGAAGATAAATGTCGAGGTGCGCGCAGTTGGCTCACTGAAGCAGAAAGGCTTTTACCTGGCATTTCAAGATGTCGGTGCCTGTGTCGCGCTCATTTCTGTGCGCGTGTACTACAAGAAGTGTCCGTCCATGGTGTGCAACATGGCTGTCTTTCCAGAAACAATAGCCGGGGCAGATTCTCAAGCACTCTCTGAAGTTATCGGGACTTGTGTCGATCATGCGGTGGCCCAGGAGCCTCCGAAGATGCACTGCAACGCTGATGGGGAGTGGCTGGTCCCAGTTGGTCAGTGCCTGTGCGAGGCTGCATACGAGATGGTGAATGGTACTTGCAAAGGTAAGTGCAGCTATTGAAGCTAAATGTTGCCCAGTCCGGCCTCTCCTACCTAATAGAACAAGGACTAACCCAAGCAATAGTTTGTGAGCGAGTAGGGCCAAGACTAATAGAGGGGACAGATAATTATATATCGCAAGGCCTCTACTTCAAAGTCCCAATCCATCCATTAATACATGGTTCAGGATTAGTCGTCTTTACGTTTATTTCAAACCTTTCTGTTGGCAGTTAGATTATTGATTATTTAAATAAATGTCATTTTGGTCACAATTTATCTCCTGTGTCCCATCCCTGCCCAATGTTTGGTGGTTTGCCTTGTTCCACAATTCTCTTGTTTGTTTCTCTGGGATGAAGTTGGGGCATAATTGGATCACGTTGGTACGGTCCACGTATACGTGCACTTTGCAGCCAGATCCTAGTAGAGAATCTGCCCCTATTAGACTCAAATACGACCAATTCTGCCAGAAACCTGTGCATTGTTCGCGGAGTCTGTGTGTGTTCATGTGTACGGTTTGTTTTTGTGGTTTTTTTTTTGTGCTATATTTAAATTGTACAGTTGTGTTGGGTTCTAGTCTCAGGTACTGACTTCGCTTGGATACAGCAGCAGAACATGGCTGGGCGAGAGAGAGAGTGCTGATCACTGAGCAAAGCCATGCTTTAAATGTTGACGAGGGGACATTACACGTGGGAGGGGGATGGGGGGGCTGGGGAAAAGAGAGCTGCAGAAAGAATTCATCGGACAATGGGCACTGTTGTGCAGCGAGTTTGTTTAATGAGATATGGCCTCCGTCACTCATCAGTGATTTACTGGAGACCCTCCCTATTTCTGGGCATATGTGAAATTCCATTACTGTATATAATAAACAGACATTCCACAGACTCTGCCTCCCTGTTGCTGGTAGGAATTTGAGAGTAGATTTTTTTTTTTCTTCAGATTTTAAGCAGTTTTAATAAGTTATAATGGGGAGAAGGTTTCTTTTTGCGCCCTGTGCTGTCCTCTCTACCGTTGGTGAGACGCCATGAAGAAACCTGGGGACTTTTTATTTCTCCGCGCTGCCCCTGCATTGTGTTAGTGAAGTTGGAATGTTAACCATTTTGTTTTGATCTTGTGGTTTAACTCCGATGGCAAGGCTAATTTCCGTCCTTTCTCACAGCAAAGAAGTTTTAGGAACAGGTAAAGGTCAAACATGCCTGTCCCTTTTTGATGGATCAACCCACCTACTCGCCATATCCCTTGATCAACTCTATACACACGTCTAATTGTCGGTTTATTCCATTTACCTTGTCTGCTGCAATGTCCTTCCCTGGGAACAGCTCTCTTGGGTAAATAAGATTCCCCTGACTTCCTTTCTTACTGTCGGGTTCTGCCAGGGGATTGAAGTTTTCACCACAAATGACTGGATCAGTTTCGTCCAATTCCCTGCATAATCCTGAAACTTTAATTGGGTCAGCTTGACATCTCGCTTGTTACCTCACAGTTTCCAAAACAGATTGCCCCTCCTGGCAATGAATAGAGCCGAATGTTCCATCCAGGAATGAATCCATCCTTCTTCCAAACCCATCAGGAGCTCAAGTGAAGTCCACGCAGGCTATAAGAGCAGTCTCTCAGGACTATGTTCGTATAGTTTGATGCCCCAGTACCTATCTCCTGATGCTTATTACATTAAAGGGTAAATTCGTTCTTCGGTATTTGACCTCTTTAAACCCCAGAAGCCATTTGAAGTGCAGAAGATGTTTCAATTGGGCAAGCGAGGCGAGTCAGGGGCCTGATAAATCATTAGCCTGCTTCCCAGGTGTTCAGCTCCATTTGGGCTCTTTGGGAGCGGCTGCTTCCGTGCAAAGAATGAGAATGTGTCAGTTGCCTGAGGAGGAGGAGGAGGAGAGGAGAGCTGCTCTAACTGTAGGGAGCCCGTGTAATCTGTGTATCGACCTATTTCCTCTGCCAAGGCCTCAGCCGGGCTTTGTGCGCCATTTGGCTAATTACAGGCCGGTGCGCTCAGGAATGTCCTTCACTTGCAAAACAGGAAGTTAGTTGCTGAGGTGGAGGTAGAATTATTTGACAAAAGGCATTGAATTTAGTGGATGACGTGATTCTATAGAAGTCCATATCCGCGGGTCCCGCTCACTAAATGTCCAGCCCTCTTGCCGTACGACCGAGAGCTCAGACGTCCTTGGATTTGGTACAAAGCAACAAATGTCTCTTGACTGTAAAGGGAGTCTTCCATTTCAGCCAGTGTTGTTTTTGCAAAAGGAGATTAGGTGATCATATTGGGGGAGGAACTGGATAATCCACATCTTGTATAAGATCCAATTGTAGGTAGAATCTGGCAAATAACCAACATCATATTGGATACTTTCAATAACTCTGTTCCTCACAACTAAACAAATCCTGCACATTAAAGACAGACACAGGTGTCAGACTGGTTGGCACCAGCCAACTCTTGTTTAAAGAAGGTCTAATAATCTGGGTATAAAGTTAATCCAATAATCAGTAGTTATACCAGGATGTGTTTACATAAGATTTTACCAAGCGAGAGTTGGGAATTTCACTATTAAAAAGATCTCCTGTAGTCCTCTGTACAGGTGACTGCTGCCTACTGCGAGGGTCTCCAAATTCCTGTGATGGCTTGGTGGGTAAATGCATCGCCTGGTACTGGCCCATACGGGCCAGAAAACATCCTACACTGATTCCCATTCTGTGCTGAGTTAATTGACCTCCGTTGGGGCCACAGCAAGGCCTTGCCATTTGGCCCCAATGCTCCTGGGAAAACACTAATTGGAAGGGGGTCCCTACTCCTGATCATTATTCAGTACTCCCTGCTGAAAAGTGCACGGGATATTTGGGTGAGGACAATGATTGGGCTTGGCCGTGATGCTCTCCATGGCCAAATAGCCCACTGACACTTGCTGCCTATGGCTCTTGCATGAAGAAGAACTGGTTTGGTGAAGTTCTGGGGTACAGGAGAGGAGGGCAGGAAATCGGGAGGGCGGAGAAGAGGTTCAGAAGGCCTTCCAACAAAATCTGTGCATAAACATGCTGCCTCCGCACCTAGACATCAGCCTTCTCGGTGTACCAGGACCACTTCAAAGTGGGCACAGCTTTGGCAGCTACCCCGAGAAGACAGTGGGTCTCCGTTTGAACATTCCTGAAGTTTGGTGCTGGGAGTATTGAACAGTTTGCTTTGGATCTGGACTTGCTGATGGCACTGTGCATGGACAATATGCTGCCATCACTGGTAATTCAAATCCCGTATTCTAATTGGGCAGGAGCCCACGCCAAACCTCCCGGCCAACACTCCTGTCGTGCTGAGGGACAGGTGGCCTGTATGGCAGGATTGGGGTTAATGTGCTAGAATTTCAAATCTTTCAGCGGTCCTGCCCTGGAGTGATGGAATGTGAAACCACAGGCTGTTTGAAAGTCAGCAGAGTAAAACTAGAGAAGCCACGGGGGCTGCAGGAGAAACAACACCTTTATTCTAGAGAAAGAAAAAAAGTATGACTCGAGCTTTGACACAACTTGCTCATTAAAGCATTGAGAATAGGAAAACATCGCATTAGTTTGACTGCAGCAGTAGCATCGAGCTCCCCTGTGATGAATGTTGTTTTTGTATGGGCACTTAGGCCCCTGCCCCAGGAGAATACCAATGTTCTATAAACATTCTGAACTTTGCCATTCTATATTTAAACAGGCTTTTTTGTGCCAATTCCCCTTTTTCCCCCCTCCCTCTCCTCTCCTATCCTGAAGGTGTTCACTCTGGCTGGGGTACAGGGTCTCTGGGCACCAGCCACTCTTCCATTACCTCACCCAAATGGCCATTCTTCATTGTGTGCACACGGCAAGTGACATCAGCAGGATGTTAACCACAGGGGCAGCACAGCCGGGCACTGTCCCCTCCTCAGCTGACAACCACTTGCACTTTCCAGGTTATTGGCTAGTGCTCAGGAGCAGGAACCTTGCCTCAGCTTTCCTCCCTAATCCAGTAAAAAAAAATACCACCTCCAGTGAGATGTGCTAACTCCGTACGGACTGGGGCTGAAGCTGGGACCTTCTGATCAGTGTGTTTTGGTGCTACACTACAGGTTGTGTCTTTGAGTATAGAAGATTGCAGGGTGATCTGATCAAGGTGTTTAAAATCTTAAAAGGATTTGATAAGGTAGATACAGAGAAACTGTTTCCTCTGGTGGGGCGAAATCAAGAACAAGGGGACATAATCGTAAAATTAGAGCGAGGCCATTCAGGGACAAAAATCAGGAAGCACTTCTTCACACAAAGGGTAGTAGAAATCTGAAACACACTTTCCCCCCAAAAGGCTGTGGATGCTGGGAGAGTTGGAGCGTTCAAGACTGAGATCGATAGAGTTTTATTAGGTAAGGGATATGGAGCAAAGGTGGGAAAATGGAGTTCAGGTGCAGATCAGCCGTGATCTGAATGAATGGCGGAGCAGGTTCGAGGGGCTGAATGGCCTAATCTTGTTCCTTATGTTTTTTTATCTGTCTGTTCATTGGGAAAGTCACAGTTGGGTTGGGTTGCTGTCTTCTCCCAAGTTTAAAACCAGTAGACAGCAGGATAGGGGTAGGACAGAAAGTGGGATCATGGCTCGAGTTCTGAGGTCTGGATTTACTGATGATCAAGATTTATTGAAAACACCACCTGTTCCCACCACTGGCCACAAAGGACAGCAACCCTAACTGACATGGTGACAACAGGGACTCCTCCCTCTGACCCCCAGCCTAACTAACCCTCAGAAACCAAGACCAAACAAGCTGCCTCAACTTTCTGCCCAGCGTGGTCATACCAGGAGGTTAGGATACATCGATGCACTCCTCCCACACGCACCATGTAATTGATCTGTGTAATTGTTTCATAAAATATATATGTGAATATTCACCTAAAAAGTATAATGAGTAAAGTGTATATGAACATGCAGTTCATTTTACAATTGCTACACAATATACACAATGACTTCATTAAAGTTTAAAAAAAGAAAACTTTGATAACCTCAATAATTACTGTCTGCACATCATGAAACACAAAAGATAGAGGAAAAATTGAGTCTCCATTTTAACAATCAGACCGGTGATGTGTGGGTTGCAGTTTAGAAACTTATAGATATCTCACTCAAAAGCCAGACTGCTGGTGACTCTGGAATTGGGCTTGTCTGCTCCATGTAGAGAGCTTTGTCAATTTCCCTGCCGGATATATGCTTTTGCTATCTCGATCACATCCCATAAGCAGAACAAACTTCCTTTTGTGTAAAATCGGCCACAGGGTGAGGTATCTGAAGGCCTCTAACTTTGGTTTTGCCAGTATCTCCGTAGGGAATGGGTATTGTACCATTCCAAATCTAGAACGGTGCCCAGGAGCAGAGATTAAACAAACTCCATTGGCGTCAGCTAATCAGCACTTCTTGATTTACCCGGTCTCTCCTCCGACGCCAGCCTTGCTGCTGTTCTGCACTATGCCCCTCCCCCAGCACCTGGGTTCCTTAATTATATGAGAGTGAAAAAAGCAGGTGGGAGGTTGAGCCTGGCTTCGTTTTGACATTTTGTGACCATGAAGGCATGGCTGATGCAATGTTTATATTTTTGTTTGAAAGTTTATCCCCAATGCATTTCTAAGTTCACGGTGTGTACGCTGGTGTTGTCCGCTGCCAGATGTGACCCCACTACTTTATTCAGCACTTTTCACTGAAAATCTTTGGTGTTATTTCCTTTTTTCGTTGGGATTTTATTTTGTGCAGTCGTATAAATTTACTGTTGAATTGTGGCTAGATTATCAGCCACAAGATCGTTGTGTCTGGGTATGAATCTAAAACGGAAAGCCGCAGGGAGCTGTCTGGCTGACCAAAGACTGGGGTGGCGACCGTTGACTGGAATAGTCCATGTGACCTGCCTGCTGCTTGTGGGTTGGGTGGAGACACTGGCCTGAGATGAATTCCCCCATGATGGTGAACCACATACAATGAGTGGGTGGGCTGGATTCTATCCATCATAACCAGCCCCAGGCTACCGAAAAAACCTGAAATTGCTGGTGTACTAAAACTCTTGTGAACTGGCCCTTGGACCCTGAAATGCGAAAACCGATGCATCGTTCTCCACTCGGCATGGAGACTTCCCACAAATACCAACAAGTGATTCCAACCGCCCCCGCCCCAGCTTTGACCTGATTTCAGTTTTTTTTTGGTTCCAAAAGGAGTATCCATTTTTGTTTCCCTTGGAGGAAGCATTTAAACAAACAAAATATCCACTCTAGGTCAATGCCACAGAGGACTTGCTGTTCCACATCTCTTTTGGGCACGTACTTTCCTTTTCTCAGTCATTCTTGGTTTTATCGACGTGCTCGCGGGCGAGGAAAGATCGAGTCTTATCTCGATGCGCCAGAGTGTGGCTCGGTTACTGCCTAAAGCTTCTCCTTTTCCAGCTGGCCTGATAACTGGACAAGCGTCTCCGTCTTTGCTCTGCCCCACCTAATGTTTTTTGCATGAGTCACCCTGTTATCTTTTAAGTTGGATGGTCAGTCAGTTCCTTCCTTAACCCTGTCACAGTTTTGAGATTTTCTGATTTTTTTTGTGTGTGTGTGGGTGGAGGGTTGCTTGGCTCCATGTTAGTGTTTTTCTGTGTGTTTAGGCATGACCCCATTCTAGCTTTTAATAGCTCAATCAATCTGAAGGCAAACAAGCTTTAGGCCTTCTGGAAGTTTTTCTTTCATCATCTTTTCATAAAAGACATTTGACTGATAACTAAATGTCTGTAGTATTTCGGTGAGGGACACAAGAGCATGACTGAGCTTAGGGCATCAGTTAACGATCTATTGGGATCTTTCCTGAGTTAGAGACTCAATGCCCTGGGGGTCTAGGAGGATAATGACAAGACTGATTTATTTTTCCCTGTAAACACACCAGACCTCATTTCACGGTCATTGTCCCATGTATAATGAGTCTATTAAACGTCTGGAGAATTTTCACTCTACCTCGGTGATCTGAGCCCCTACTTTTCAGATATTGCTATTTCTTGTTGATCATCTAATAAACCTTTTTTTTCCCCCAATATGCGCAAATGCTAGGGTTAACCAGGTTGCAATCTGGCACAAGTGCGATTAGCTGAATGGCCTCCTTCTGTGCTGTAGTTCCTATGATTCCATCTGCTCTCCCCAAGACTCTGGCTAAACGCAGTGCTTGGTGTGCTGCTAAGCTGCATACACCAGGAGTAATGCCCCTTAGGAAAGGAAATCTGTCGCCCTTACCCGGTCTGGCCTATATGTGACTCCAGTCCCAACCCAACGTGGTTGACTCTTAACTGCCCTCTGAAGTGGCCTAACAAGCCACTCTGTTGTATCAAACTACTGGAAGGCCCACCAACCTCTTCACAGGGCAACTAGGGATAGGCACTAAATGATGGCCTTGCCAGAGCTGCTAACATCCTGAGAATTAATTAAACCTTTCGGGTGCCATCCCCAGTTAACTGATCTGATTTGGGAGTTGCAATTAGCTTCAGTGCCTTTAGGCCAGGGAAGAGGAAAAAAATCATTTGGGGCTGACACATGAAGAATGCATACTAGAGGGAGATACCAGGATACCTGCCACCCATGGAACCGTACTCCAGTCACAAGTCAGTGCCTTCAGGGAAGGAAAGAAGAAAAAAATGCGTATACTGCTTAGTGATGCAGTCTCTTGTACGGTGATGATTGACATGAGAAACTACTCGCAGCAATTGAGGGCTCAATGCTGATGTGAACAGCAACTCCGACAGTGCAAGGATCAGCCAGGTAGTCCATTAGACTGTATTAGTGCTAACCTTGTGCTTTAGTATCTGTCCAGTAGCTCATAGCTATACAGGAGCAGTCACGTACGTAACATTTAATCTGAGTTTGTGCAAGTCTTGTCACAGCGTCATCGCCATATCCTGTAGTAAATGGGAATGCATTTAATTTTCCATGTGCTAATTTATGGGTGCCATTATGGGCTCAGCTGTAATTATTATGTTTTTAATTTCCTCTCTTTAGCCCTATCCCAGTATCCAATTTTACTGTGGAGTGACTCTAGGGCAGTGTCAAGCCATAAATATGCACTTAAGCTGCTGATTCACATCAGTCCTGGGCCCATCACAGCAGGAGAGGAGACTTTTATCCAGCTGGGCTTTGTCCTAAAGGCAAAACGACTGTTCAGTGCCCTGCCTCTCTGCCCGTAGGAGAGAGGAAGCCTTCATCCTCTCTGCCTGGGCTGAATTTGAACCCAAATCAATTTTCTAACCTTACACTGGAATAGGTTACTGAGTATATGAGTGACTTGAAAAATCCCTTCTTCAGGTTGGTCAACTAGAAAGTTTAGAAAAAGTAAAGAATCTCCAATGCTGGAAATGCACAAGAGGTTTGTCAGTATTTGAAAGGGAAAAGTCGGGTCATTGCTTTGGCTGGAGACGCTTCAGTTCTAATGAAAGATCTTTCCATGAAACATTAACAAAAATCGTCTCCTCTTAGACCTGCTGTGTATTTCTAACACTTTATGAAAGTTTCCAAAATTGCAGCTGGGACAGATTTCCCTGTCTTTATGCCGATGTAATTGGCTCTTGTTGTCGACCCATTCTAACATGTTACTGACTTGGGGCCTGATTCTTGGAATGTTTGTGCTAGTGGAGACACGCTGTCTTGTCCAAAATATGCTAAGTCCCCAGTGAGTCCTGTTTCCAACCCTTCACTTGGCGCGGCGCAGTGCGATTCTGCCATAAAGTTTGAGGTCGCACAAAAAAAGTTTGTTTTTAATAGACTTCCCATTCCCTCTCCCAAAATAAAACCTCTTTCCAGCCTTGTTGGAATGGACGTTTACTGCAAATGACTCCTATGGACAGACACATGGCAAAAGTTTGTTACATTTTCATTCCGTGGTTTGATGTGCTGATGTGGATTACAGAGTGAGGTGAAAGAGTGCACACTGCTTATGCAGTGACTAATTGTGTAGAAATACTCGCTCAGTGGTTGGGCTAGTTAAGGCAGTGAGTATCTGAGCCGTTCAGACCAGGAAAGTCCCAGGGATATTTGGTCTGTGCTAAATTAGTGGCCAGGGCTGTGGCAGAGTTGGTACAATTAGGACTCTATATCCCTGGGCCAGCAAGGCAATAATCGCCCAGGGTTCTGGCTCCTGTTTGCTGTCCAGGGTGTGTATGCTGGGTGAGAATAGAATGGGACTTGGTCATAATGTTCCTCCCAACAAATATCCTGCTTACACTCATTATTCATGTTCATACATGACGAATTGGCACTTGGGAAAGGCACTGGTGGTGGGGTGGGGGGGCCCAGGTGTCGTGCAGCAAGTGACATCATCTTTTGGGAGAGGAGAGAAGTTGTCAGGAAAAGAAGGGGAAATAATTTACCTAGAAATTGGAACTGAAATTTGGCATTAAATGAGTTAATCTGTAGACATTCTGGATACACCCTGATTAGTAAGTGCGAAATAAAGGCTTTTCATAATGGCCTCCTGTGTCAATATTTGAACAGGCCCAGTCCTGCCTCGTACAGGCCCAGCGTGTTTCAGTCTGACACAGTTTGAAGTTGCAGTGTGGCATTACGGAGTCTGAATTCTTGCTGACATTCTTGAAGGGTTTGCTCATTTCCTTGGTTGTAGGCTAGAGTTTGATGGTGGATACGTCTGGGCTTGTCTTCCCCGGACTCCTTGCCACCATTTCCCAAGAGTTGGAGTGCGCTCGCTGACTCAGTTGGTAATGATACCCATTTCCTCAGGCTGTCCAGTGTATGGTTCCTCAATCATGTCGCCATCAGGAGAGTCCGACCCCATCAGTCAGGAACCACCACTCACCAGACCTCGCAGGCAGAGAAGAGTCAGTTGAACCCAGTTGTCTTTTATTTATTTTTAATCCATCAACCACAGGTCTACATTCCAGGTGTGCCCAGGACTCGAATTGGCAGCACCGGGTTAGGAGATGGGTGAAAGATATTTGGTATATTTACAGCATGAATATATTCTTGGAAATTTTTAAAAAACCTGCTGGATTTTTAAGTGAAACCCGGCGATTCACACTGGATGACATCATTCTATTCAAAGATTTGAATCACTAGTTCCGCAGGATGTGCACAGTAACTCCAGCAATAACTCCGAACTTCCTCTCCCTGCTCCAGATGTGGGGCAGCATCAGGAAAGCACCGACTTGTCCTCCAAAAGATGAATGAGGCTCCTTGGCTCGATGCCAGCCCTGGTTTTTCCCTTGGTTTCTTTCTCTTCTAAACAATTATGCAAATACTGATATTCTTCTAGGCAAACCAATATGGCACTGAACATAAAAGCCAGATCTTGACTATTGCCTGATGTTCTTTAACAGACTGCTCCAGGCCTGCTGTTAAACGGGTAACAAGGACAGCAGACCATTGGCACTGCGTGACCAAACCGATTTCCTATTGTATAGATGATTGTGGTGCTTATGACCCAACTCCTTCAGAACACAATCACTTGTGCAATTATCCTACATTTAAGCCTTTGCTCCTTGGCTTCTTCACTCAGTTCCCAAAATGTATATCCAGTTGTCCCTCCGAATGGCTCTGTTTCCTAACCGATCCACTCTAGTTCATGGTGTCCTTTTTTTCTTCAGGGTTCCCTCATCCCTTCACTCTGATCTCGTCACTATTGCTCTTGATTTTCTTCAGTTCCTCACTGATTTCTCTCCTCGTGCTTTGCACTTTGTTTCTGTGTTCTCTGTCGTGGCTCATTTAGCTCCCTCGTTAATTGGACCCTCATCCACTTGTCCACCAGCAGACAGCAGACCTGGGGTGTTGAGCTATCATTGCTTCCATCTGGGGGCAACTCGTCTGTTTTGCTGCGTCCAGGATTTCTCTTGTGCGTCTCAATTGTTGCCACAGATGGCTGTTGCTGACTGCAGGTAGGCAGTGCCATGCGTGGTTGGAAGGTGGGGGGATTATAACAGAGTTAGTTCCAGCCCCCCACCAATGGGTTAGTAGATAAATGTGGTGCTGAGCCTTTTGTACCAGGAAGCTCTTGGGTTCAACCCCCCTCTCTGTACTGTTAGCTGATCTCAGCCAGTAGCTGGGGTGCTACAATTTACTTCAGAGCCTTTGGATTAGGCAAAGGAAACTCCAGCTCCTGATCACTATCCCGATTCCCTCCTCTGGAAAGTGCATGTGTGAACATCAGATGTGGATAGGATTGGGTTTGTGTGAAGCCCCCCCCTCCGCACGATCAAATAGTCTGGCAACACTTTCTGTCTAGGCTGACCTATGAAGAATAGTCCCTAGGGTGAGGCACCAGAGGCCAGTTGGCACCTTTTGAGACTGTATTTTGAGTGGCACTCGGTGACTTTGGTGAGGGGGGGCAGTGCGGTAAAGAGGGTTATGTTGGACTGCAGTTTGTTTGCATTCCATACTCGTTGGCAGCTGTGGCCAGTGCGAATGCCTTTCCAGTATCTCTGGAATGCTATTGCAGGTCGATTTGTACCTTGTGACATTGCCAGTGTACTCACTGAATTGTTTTACTGACCGGGCACCTTCCTAAATCAGGCTCACGGTGTACCAGTCTGGCTCTGATACCTGCCAGTCCAATCTAGCCGATCACCGCCTCATTTTCCAGGTCATATCCTTCTCCGTAAATGCTCCAGTCTGATTGTTGAGGCCTCATTGTCCCTGAGGGACTGATGCATTTGTGTTTGTGTTGCTAGTTAATTGGAGGATCACACAGAACGGAACTGTAGCCAGGCTGGTGCTGACAGCTCGCTCCTAATGACGAGTCATTATCCTTTCCTAAAGCCCTGTGCACCCTACGTGATAAAACCCTGGGCTTTCAACTTCCTTTCAACTCCGCTCACTTACAGAAAGGTTAAGAGCTGTGACCTCTTTCTGTCTGGCTGTTCTTTCTCTTCCCCAGACGAGCCCCAGTCAGTCATAATGCATTTGAAATGAGGTAGAGGCACTGTCGCCAAGACCATATCTTGGAGATGGTGCTGCTTCTCGTCTGCTATGAAACACCTACCTCAAAACCTTAACGATTAAATACACGCGACGTGACCTTGGCAGCCTTTGAACTGTTCAATCTGCAATGTCAGACTAGATCTCATTCAAAAATTCACCAACACACATTTCAACCCTCCTTTTGTATGTTCTTTCAAAAGAAAAGTCTGAATCTAAGTTGTGGGTGTTTCTTTAATAAAATAAACAGCTCTGATTTGTAAACTGACATCCTGTCCTGTAGTCCTGCTCAGATTGCTAAGCATGTTTTACCTAAAGATTGATAGAAATGATCTGAGGGCTTTGATCTGCTTGTCCCGTTAGCTTTACCCCATCCTACCTCTGCAACTTGCTGAAGCCTTGTATTTCCTCCCATGCCCTCAGGTTCTTTAACCCTGGTCTTCTTCCCTACCCACCCCCAGTCCACCATTTGTGACAGCCTTCAGTTGCCTTGATCTTAAGAACATAAGAAATAGGAGCAGGAGTCGGCCATACAGCCCCTCGAGCCTGCTCCACCATTCAATAAGACCATGGCTGATCATCGACCTCAACTCCACTTTTCCGCCCAATCTCCATATCCCTTGATTCCCCTAGAGTCCAAAATTCTATCTATCTCGGCCTTGAATATACTCAAAGACTCAGCATTCGCAGCCCTCTGGGGCAGAGAATTCCAAAGATTCACAGCCCTCTGAGTGAAGAAATTCCTCCTCATCTCAGTCTTAAATGGCCAACCCCTTATCCTGAGACTATGCCCCCTAGTTCTAGGCACTCCAGCCAGGGGAAACAACCTCTCAGCATCTACCCTGTCAATCCCCTTCAGAATCTTATATGTTTCAATGAGATCGCCTCTCATTTTTCTAAACTCCAGAGAGTGTAGGCCCAATCTACACAATCTCTCTTCAAAGGACAACCCTCTCATCCCAGGAATCAATCTAGTGAACCTTCGTTGCACCGCCTCCAAGGCAAGTATATCCTTCCTTAGATAAGGAGACCAAAACTGTGCACAGTACTCCAGGTGTGGTCTCACCAAGGCCCTGTACAATTGTAGCAAGACTTTCTTACTCTTATACTCCTTCTGCAACAGCCCTCCCTAACTCTTCTGCCTCTCCACGATCAAAAGCCTCCTGAAAATTTCATCTCCTTGACTGAAATTTTGGTCACATCCCTAACTACCCACTGAGGCGTGGGGCTTGGTGTCCATTCCTTTCTTCCTCTGGGAGCAGTTTTTCTACTTGTAATGTAAATACAAGTTGTTCTGAATTAACTCCAATTTGAAGTTAGCTCAGATTTACATGATAGCTTCTGGTGTTAGGGTTCCATCATACATTAACCACATTGACTCTGCCACTTACACCTGAAGAACTGGCACAAAATCTGTGATTCCCAGTGACCGCATTTCATCTTTCCACCTTTTCCTTTGGAACAGGTTGGGAATGCCAGCAGAGTGAATGATGTTGGATTCAGCAGGTTTGAAACTGCTACATTTTGGTGTAAATGCTATTTGTACATCTTTCCATACAGGACAGCCCCTCTTGTGGTGAAGGTCACGGTGCTATACCCTTGGAGTGTTGGCAGGGGCACTCATCCTGATTAGAAAAAAAGCAGCTGGGCTGTGTGTTTACATTCTGTTACCGATTTACAGACCTGTTATTTGATGCTTAAGTTATAATGTATGATCTCCCCACCCAGGAAATGCCAGTGTGAAGAGATCATCTCCTTGAAACTGTAAGAAAGTCGTGACTAGCACTTCTCGCAGCACTGAACAGCCCTATTCAAAGTCACGAACAACATCCCTTGTAACTGACCATCCTCCTCAATCTCTCTCTGGTGTTTGACAAGGTTGACCTCACCATCCTGCTCCAACACCTCTTCTCCATCATTCAGCTTCGTGGGTCTGTCTAAACCTGGCCAGTGCATTTCCCGCAATGGCTTCTCTTCCTCCCCATGCCGTCGCCTCCGGAGACTCCCAAGAATCTATCCTAGGCTCGCTCCTCTTTCATGCAGGGGTACAGCTTCCACTGTATTCCGATGACACCCAGCTCTACTTCTCTACCACTCTACAACTTGTGCTGTTAGATTGTCCAACATTCAGTCTTGGATGGGTCACGACTTCCTCCAGCTCAACATCAGTTAGACTAAAATCATTGTATGCGGCCTTGTCGCACCAATTCCTCCGTCCTCCTCCGGCCACTATCTCCGGTTTAATCAGACCGTTTGTAACATCAGCATCCTGCTTGACGCTGAACTTAGTTTCTGACCCCCATATTCCCTCTTTATAAAGACCGCTGACTTCCATTATGCTAGGATCATGCCCACTGGTAACCTCCAACACTGACCCTGCCTGAATAGGCAGGTCAGTGGCCATTCACCCTATTTAAATATTGCTGGTTGGTGCCCAAACCACGAGGAGTACATCTCTGGTTCCTGACTACTGTAGGATGCCACAAATGCAGCCTTGCTGTCCAGGCCAGAGGGATGTTAAAGGCCCCTGAAAACATTCCGATTCAGCCTCCAACAGTCCCCTTTGTAAGGGGGCTGTATTACAGATGCTAAAATTGAGCTTCTACAGTCCAGGCTGCTTCCCTGGAGCCCCAAAGTGGTCTTCACATCTGGCAATAAAGGCCTCTTCCTCGTGGGTGTACCAGTCTCCAAAGATTCCCCGACCTTCTACCAGGCCAAGGTCCCAATGTAAGGAGCCCCTGCCCCTGAACACTTCAGTGGCTTTGTAATGGGTGGGCGGGCGCTCTGTCCCTCAGAAGATCGAGTAGGATCCCCGATGTACGGCCGAGATCAGGTGTGTCCAAGTCCTGGTCTGCTTTCCAGCTCTTCCGCTGCCGGAAGGTCTGAGGAATTCCGGCCCCAGTGCGTAGGTCATCATGCAGCTCCTACAGGGAAGAAGCCCATCTAGAGAGTTTTCCTCAGTATAATCCCGCTTGAGTTTAAAAGCATTTTCCTTTTGGTACTGTATCCAACACCGGCAGGTCCAGCAGAGACATGAAACCACTGTTGTACCATAATCTTACATCCGATTTCTGCCCCAAACTGGAAACTCACCAGTGACCCAGAATAAACAAACTCAGATATTCTTAGAATTCCTCCTCTCCACAGGAGACGAAGACAATCTCTGCTTTACATGGGAATTCTGAGTGCTTTTGAACTGTGTTAGCAGATGTGTATCCTCCTGATCAAGCGGCAATCTACCCTCCCAATAACAGAGAGCAGGGTTACTTCACTCAAACTGTATGTTCACCAAGACTGGCAGAAGAGGCCGCCACAGTGGGAGGGGAGGGGGGGGGGGAGGGGGAGGGGGGGGGGGGGGTGGTAGGTAGAGGAGGGTGTCAGTCTGGTAGACAAAACTCCTTCCTGTGATTTTTTTTCATTCCAAGGGTGCTCTGGGCGTGATCTCTCCTGGTATGTGCTGTGCCATGCAGTCTGATCTCTACTGCTAGCATCAGGCACAAAGAGGATGTCCCCACATCCTCAGGATCTCTCTCCTGTTTGGGGGGGAACAATTGAACTCTCATTTTGAAAGAAACAGCATAGTTTTGTGATGAATGCTAAAATTTATTCGTGGGTCATTGGTCCCATGTGATCTAAACCTTTTCCATTCATGAAATACCATGTACTATTGGGTGTGTACCAGGCCACGGGAATACGACAGATACAGAACCAGTGTTAATCCCTCAACAACGAGCAGCATTGAGGCAGCCTGTAGGGGCCCGGCTTCACTTTGTTAACAATGAATAGACAGAATAGCCGGGCATTCTGACTGAGCCCTGAGCGTGTCAGCAACGCTCCTGAGTGCATTAGTATTACTGCTGCCTAGATAGACATTCCTATTCTATTAACTGCAAGCCTGGCTCAATATGAGCTCTTCGCTCGAACAAAACAACCTCACCATTCCTGCTCTCCCAGGGTCTCCGCAATAAAGCAGCTGTGCCATTTGAGGTCTCTTGCTATTTGGGCAGCTGTTTGACATCATTATTAAGCAGGATGTCAGTGCCGACACGACCCTGTCAGTGAATGTCCTCTAGAATATAAAAATGTGTCTTGAGTTGCTGTCAAAGGGACTCTCGTTTCCTTTTGATTCTGATGATTAATGTTCAGATGAATTGTGACAACCCAAAGGCAGTGAGCACAGTTTGAGAGATGAACAATTCTTGCTGTCCTTGTGTACCAGCTCCGCAGTTATTGAAGACTGCTTGTACGAGAAATGCAGGCCAATTTGGACAATGGGGTGTGTTTATGCTTTATGACCCAGTCATTCCAAGTCACCTTTGGGGTTTTGCAAATAGGTGTGTTTCATTCCATAATAAGGGGTCATCCACGGCTCAGTGGTAGCACTCTTGCCTCTGAGTTAGAAGGTTGTGGGTTCAAGTCCCACTGCAGGGACTTGAGCACAAAAACTAGGTTGGAGATGACGTCTTTCAGCTGAGACATTCAACCTCTCGAGTGGAGGTGAAAGATCCCATGGCACCATTCAAAGAAGAGCAGAGGAGTTCTCCCCAGTGTCCTGACCAATATTTATCCCTCAAGCAACATCACTAAAACAGATGATTTGGTTATTATCTCATTGCTGTTTGTGGGAGCTTGCTGTGTGCAAATTGGCTGTTTTTTCTTGCCTTACAACAGTGACCACACTTCAAAAGTACTTCATTGGTTGTAAAAGGTACTTTGCTATGTCCTGAGGTCGTAAAAGATGCTATATAAATAAAAGTTCTTTATTTTCCCTCCAAATGGCTCTCATTGCATAGAAAGAAAGAAAAACTTGCATTTATATAGCACCTTTCACAACCTCAGGACATCCCAAAGCGCTTTACAGCCAATGAAGTACTTTTTTGAAGTGTAGTCATGTAGGAAACGTGGCAGCCAATTTGTGCACAGCAAGCTCCCACAAACAGCAATGTGATAATGACTGGCTAATCTGTTTTAGTGATGTTGATTGAGGGATAAATATTGGCCAGGACACCGGGGATAACTCCCGTGCGCTTCTTCGAAATAGTGCCATGGGATCCTCTACATCCAGCTGAGAGAGCAGGTTTAACGTCTCGGTTTAACGTCTCACCTGAAAATTGGCACCTCCGACAGTGCAGCACTCCCTCAGTACTGCACTGGAGTGTCAGCCTAGATTTTTCTGCTCAAGTCCCTGGAGTGGGACTTGAACCCACGACCATCTGACTCAGGCCAGAGTGCTACCAACTAAGCCACGACTGACCCGGCATAGATGCAAAACATCATCAAATGCTGCGAACCTAGGAATTGGTGATTTGCAATGTGCGGTGTTAGCGTATGAACACGGTGTCCATTTGCATAACCTGGATTAATAGCAAAGGAGTGTCAACACCTCTGTTGAAATTGCAGACAGAGGGTTGTCATGAACATGTAAAGCAATCATCCGCTAATATTACAAATGGTAATTTTGAGGCAAGAGGTGAATGGAACATCTGGAAGTTCATAGAATGCCCAACAGCAGGCAGATGCTAGTGTTTAAGAGATGGGTGCAGGACTGGGAAGGGGAATCTCCATGTTCTGTTTAATGCATGCTCCGTGCTCTGAGAGTTAATTTGATGAGCCAGTTGGTTGTCTGTCAGTTGGTTGCTGGCGAAGTGGAATGAACAAACCAGTTGGGGTGAGAATGCCTGAGGTCGTGTGAAGAACCCTTCTTTTTTTTTTTCCCCTCCTCCTTCTTCAGCCTTTTGTCTGTGTTGGGAATGTTCTCTCTGAGTGACTGGATGCGCTCAGCACACAACTCGCCTACAAGGTCAGCTGTGCTCTGCTGTGTACACAGAGGAACTGTTATATCCCCTGTCATAAACTCCGGCCCGAGCTCTGAACCCACTCTGTGTAACCAACAGGAGGTGGCTGTTTGCTTGGAGCAGTTGTCTCCTCAGCTGTTGAGTACGTGTCGGGTTGGAATGCAGGAAAATACCAGAAATTCCCCCAAAGTGAGAGAAGCAGCCTCCGGACGGACGGGGTTTCAGGGCTGCACAATTGGTACCTACTGACGCCTTTCATTAGAATGACAAGCTTGACAGTTACAATAGTCTGATTGTCAGGCAGTTGACATTCTGTTTACACAAGTAAATTGAAATCACTTAACCCAACCGCTCATGAGCTCTCAACTGGAGAGACATCTTGAACTCTCCTACACAAAGTAGCCTATCTCTTTTGCTCTCTCTGCCTCACTCCTAAGTGCAAAGCCTATGCTTAGAGTTGGTTTTTATATCTGGTTTAGTGGGGTGCTAGAATTGTGTGGACGCTGGCAATCCCCGCAGTGTGAACTTGTTGGATTTATTAAAGCTGGTGGGGAAACCCAGTAAATAAACCGGTCACTGACTGACTGTGGTACTAACATCCCACCAAACCAAATATTAAAGCCGTTCTGTTTTGTACGCCCTAATCTCGAGTAGCTGGTTGGTGCTTCTTCACCTGTTTTAACAACAAGTGGTTCCTGGTAACTTTTAAATAAGCTTTTTACACTACAGGAGGTCAGCTGACTGCAGATGTACAGGTTCTCCCTCCTTCAGCTCCAGTCCATTAGTGTAAACAAGCCCAGGAACAGATGGCATCATAAAGCCATGAAAATGTAGGTTTATCCTGTGTGGGGCTCCGTAAAAGCGGAGCCAGTGGCCTGCGGAGATCAGCTTCCTCAATCCATGTGAGGTGGCTCTCCTGAAACGTGATGTAGTGATATCCCCAGAGTATAAAAGTGCCTTGAATTTGCTCAGATTAAACAGCATCAGGTTTGACTACAATGGCCCCACAGTTGAACAGCCCAGCAACGCTTAACAAATGAAGAATGGGCACTTGTGTGAGCTACCAGAAAGGAGGGGGGGGGGGGGGGGGGTGAAGAAATTAAATATTGCTGCTAGATCCGAGTCAGAGACTTGGACATTGGCCCCTGCATGTGATGATCCTGTTGAGTGTTCTTGATGTCTCTGCTTCTACTGATTCTGTACTAAATCGTGGATCTGTGTTTTCCAGTGTGTAAGGAAGGGTTCTTCAAATCAAAGGCCACCAATGACCCCTGCTTGGAATGTCCCGCCAACACCCAGCCCTCTGCAGCAGGTTCCACCTCGTGTCCGTGCGAGGAGGGTTTCTACCGAGCCCCCAGTGACCCCGCCACCTCCGCGTGTTCTCGTGAGTATAATCACCTTTTCCACACTTGTCTGTTTGTGCACTGCATGTAAAGGAAGGCAAATGGTATGTTGGCCTTCATTGCGAGAGGATTTGAGTACAGGAGCAAGGCTGTCTTACTACCGTTATACAGGGCCTTGGTGAGACCACACCTGGAGTACTGTGTGCAGTTTTAGTCTCCTTACCTAAGAAAGGATATACTTGCCATAGAGGGAGTGCAGCGAAGGTTCACCAGACTGATTCCTGGGATGGCAGGACTGTCGTATGAGGAGAGATTGGGTTGACTAGGCCTGTATTCACTAGAGTTTAGAAGAATGAGTGGGGATCTCATTGAAACGTATAAAATTCTGACAGGGCTAGACAGACTGGATGCAGGGAGGATGTTTCCCCTGGCAGGCGGATCTAGAACGAGGGGTCACAGTCTCAGGATACGGGGTAGGACATTTAGGACTGAGATGAGGAGAAATTTCTTCACTCAGAGGGTGGTGAACCTGTGGAATTCTCTACCACAGAAGGCTGTGGAGGCCAAGTCACTGAATATATTTAAGAAGGAGATAGATAGATTTCTAGACACAAAAGGCATCAAGGGGTATGGGGAGAGAGCGGGAATATGGTATTGAGATAGAGGATCAGCCATGATCATACTGAATGGCGGAGCAGGCTCAAAGGGCCAAATGGCCTACTCCTGCTCCATTTTTCCCCCATGTTCTAAAGCCTTCATTGTTGAACAGTGTGCATCCTGGAGTATAGGCCTCTGCCCCTGTCTGTCCCCAGAGTGAGGTTGGGGCCAGCCAGGATGAGCAGTGTGCTCACGTGGGTCTTCTCTATCACCGAATAAGCCGTCCCCCAGCAGCGGTGTGGTGATTTAATGTTTCTATTGTGTTTAATCTACAGGGCCGCCCTCCATGCCCGAGGCCGTTACCGCCACTGCCATGGGTTCCACCGTTCTGTTGAAGTGGATGCCACCCAGTGACACCGGGGGCCGCAGCGACCTCACCTACAGCGTGGTGTGCGAGCGCTGCGCTTGGGACACGGGAAGCTGCAAACCCTGCGAGGCGGGCGTCCGCTTTACCCGGCAGTTCCCATTTATGGAGACCACCGTGAGTGTGGTGGAGCTGGAGCCACACACCAACTACACCTTCAGGGTTGAAGCGAGGAATGGAGTGTCCGACCAGAGCTTCACGCGCAGCGTTGCCAGCGCTGTTGCCTTCATTAACGAGACGGGTACGTGTTAAACTGAACAGCAAAGTAAGCCGGCATTCCGATCAAGAGGGAGGGCCACCTCGAGTCAGGAATGTGGATTGTTGGTACTTACATCCCCACCTCCTCTAAGGACATCGACTATCCTGATTCCCCCCCCCCCCCCAACTGTCTAATCTTGTCTCCTCCTCCGCTGAGGCCACTGATCACGGGTCCTGGCAGCCTTCCTGTACTTTTTGCTCAAGTGACCCTTCCTCATGTGGGAGCTGGACAATGACTGGTGTCCTGTTTAGGACTCCAGCCAAGTCCGATTCCATTGCGTCTGATGTATACACGCAGGCACTTCCAGCCGGAGTCACTGAATCGCGATCGGGAATGGGAACTGGCTGATTTTTCTTTCGCTTTCTCCAGTCCGGGGTACTGAGGCCAACTGTTGTGCCAAAACCGCTGCCCTGTCTTACTTGAAACCAACTGAGGATTCAACTAGGGACCTCTGGTTTGCATGGCTTAGTACCGCCCAAGCATTCAATGGGTTCCAATATAGAAACGCACTTCCCCTGTTCACGAACCCTTGCGGTAAATTCACCAATCCCGTGCTCCTACCGTGGAGCCATGGTGAAAGGGAGCAAGGGTTAGAGGTGGGGCTGCAGCACAGTGAGGCTGATGCTCACTCTCTTTGAGCCTAGCTCCATACTCGGAGCATTTACCCTCTTGTTTAACGTGCAGGGTACAGAAATTTAAAGCTGTTTATTTGCAGTGTGTGATGTATGTTAGAGAGAAATACAGAAAAAGGGCGATATCAGCCACGTCTCTTCATGCACCAGAGAAGCTGTGAGACTGCCATCAGAGTATCAGATACAGTCACTGCAAAATTGAGGACTCTGATTCTCCAGGGCTGAATACCAACAAAAAACCAAGACTGGGACATAAGCCATAGCTTTACCAATGCAACGTCGATATACCGTAGCCCAAACCCATCTTGCTGGAGTCTGAGTAATTCAGCATCTTATCGTGCCACTCAACTGTAATCAATGAGTATGGTGGTCACTGTGCCCTTTAGGCTGGGTATAAAAACAATGTTGCATTGATATAGCACCTTTCACATCCCAGGAGGTCCCAAAGGGCATCACGGCCAATGAATTACTTTTGAAGTGTAATCACTGTTATGTAGGTAAACACAGCAGCCAATTGGTGCACAACAAGGGTCCTATAAACAGCAAGTGAAATGAATAACAAGTGAATCTCTTTTTGGTGGTGTTGGTTGAAGAGGGAATGTTGGCCAGGACAGCGCCAAAGCCTAGTGTTGTGGAGTAACAGGCAAGATAACTAACTGCCCTCGACATCGAGATGTGGGTGGGGGTGGTCTCTTGGGCCAGATGTGCAACTTGTGGATATGCAATCACTGCACATCACAGCTGCTTCTTAGCTTTGCAGGTAGCGTGTATGCTGGAGTTTGGGTATTCTGTCATAAGCCAGTGTTTAGTTCCTCACTGTGGTGTGGAACATTGGCTAGTGTGTTGAGCACCTTTTGCCCCGTCCAAACTGGGAGCAGGATTTTTTTTTTACATCCTGTGCACATCTGGCCAGGTCTTTTCACTGTGCACATGACCTTTTAAAAAAAAAAAAAAAAAATCTAGCATTGCAAAATGACTTTGGTTTTAATTTCTCAAAACTACTGGGCTGCCAGCCTTCAAACTGAACCAGGTGATCGCCCTTCTGATGGGTACTGAATGGTCCAGTACTGAGGCAACCTGCCATTGTGTTCAACTAAGACACTTGCACAATATTTATTACCTCTTGTTTCTTGCTACCACAGAACCTCCTAAAATCACCTCAATAGTGATGAATAAACGAGAGAAGTCCAGCCTTACTCTGTCCTGGGATGTTCCCAGGAGGCAGTTGAGTCGCATTTCAGGCTACGAGCTCATGTACAGCAAGAAGGTGAGAATATATCAGTGGACTTGCCCCGCTTCAGTGCAGTTGGTGCCGTTACTTCCTAGACACTTGGCTCTGTCCCCTTACTGCTGCTCCTCCAAAAGCCCACTGGTGTGGGTGGCTTCACAGCTGCCACTCAGGTTCTCTGTCCAGAGTCATGGCCTCTACCACTTCCTTTTACCTTTCTATAATTCCTGTCTAGAGATGTTTAAAGAGCGGTTGTTCTTGGTAACATATTTGCCTTTGATTGAGTCACCCAAACAGGCCAAACTGGGCCAAAAGAACTATTTTCCCCTAATGTTCTCGTCTGCTGTCTTGGAAGTGCTGAGGCTCCAGTCCTCAGATACCAGTCTCCCTCCAATACCTCATCAGTTGGTCATTCTTCATTTTTGAGCCTAGGTTGTGACTGTTGGCAGGCTGTCTGTGGTAGGCCTCACATAATCCATCCACACAGCCATTGGGTAGGGATTGGCAATGGGAACCCTGATTACTTTTCTTCCACTTACCCCAAGCACTGAGGCCCAGTTGTCCTATCCATTATCCTGGCTGCGATCAGCTAACCGAGCACAGACCAGGGGTCAAACCTGGCCCTCTGGTCATCAATGTGGCTTTACCACACTACATGTTGCAACTAGTCACTGATCCATCAAGGACAGCACCTACCCAAATAAGCCACTGCTGTTTGAGGATCCTGTCAATCCATTGTCAGATTCTCAGTCTGGCATCTTGGGGATGACCTCAGGGTGTCTGTTCCAGACATTTCGGAACATATTGCGGCACTCCTTTTCACGGATGATATTGTGTTGCTGACAGATGCGGCTAGGGATTTATTGCTCCCTACTCACTATCTTCAACAGTGGGCTAATTGGTGAGATACAGTGGTGGGTGGTGTCCTAAAAATTCAGTATTATGGCCTTGCACAGCTCAAGAAAGGATCTCCAAGGTATTGATTGGGAAATCAAAGGGCATGTCATCCAATTGTTGTTTTATATCGGTACCTGGAGGTTCTGGTAGATGCCTGGACAGAGCCCTTCAGAATCACACTGAGAAAGGGCAAAGAGCACTTTGGTCATCTTCATCTTTCTTGAGGATGGCAAAATCCCAATGCAGGTTGTTTGGAGTGTATGACACAAGTCCAAACAGTTCTCCTTCATGGTTCAGATCTCCTAGGCCCACAGCAGAAGGGCTTCCTCCAGCCCATGTGGGAGATCCAGGACCAAGCTGTGAGGTGGATTTGTGCCAAAAGGTGAAGCAGCTGAAGGGACGGAGGGCTTTCTGGACGGGGAGTTAACCTGGTGATAGTCACACCTCTTTACCAAAGCCCCTCACATGGATTAAGCAGCTAGTAATGAGTAAGCCTGGTACACAGTATTGGGCATAAGCTTCAAGGAAGCTGGCATGACGCAAGCTGGCCTGTGTAGGTCCTTCCATCACACTGAAAGCAGATGCTACACCTGCACCTAAGCTCTCTGGACTTGGACAACTTGAGATGTGCCCCATGGGGGGGAGCATGTACACACTATATTGGGGAAATGGAAAACCCTACAGGTTGGGTGTCCATTTCTCAGTAGCTCGATTTAGATTTAAACGTGGTGGTGGTTTTCATGCATAGCAAACAACCAGCTGACAAAGAATTTCACACCAGTAGATGCGCTTGAAACAAGAAGTGATCTGAAACCAGTCTGCGATTTAATTAAGGAAATGTACAAGCCAGTGAGGGTGTTGGACTTTGGGCAGCTGCAAGGCTGTGTTGTCTGTAATAAGTGTAACATCCTGAAACACAGATACTGTTACATATATCTGAGGACTAGTCAGACTAATCCCTCGTTGAGATGAGTAAGCAACACCCAGATAATTCCCCCGAGGCGTTAAGTGTAAACTGACAGACTGTCAATGGGAATTAGTGAAACTCCAGGCTGCAACACTGCTTCCATATCCTGTGGAAAGGGACTTTCTTGTGTGAAATTCACTCTCAAATAACCTTGATGTTAAAAAAAAATCCCATTTTGAGAGCAACTCCCAACCATCTGAAAAGTGTAAGGATGTTGGTGGCTGCTGTGACAGCATCTAGCTCCTTTACAACAATATTGAACAGCTCCAGGTTGATCCCTGATCTGTGCTGAATGAGTTGTTCTCGACAGGAACAGTGGTTGGAGGTGCTAAACTAGCCTTTGTGCCCCTGGGCTAGAGATGGGGAGTGGGGGGGGGGGGCATAAATCGGCAATATTCCTGATCACTATCCAGTGACTCTTGCTGGAGCGTGCCTGGGCTTGGATGTTAAGATTTGGGTGCGATGCATGCCATGGTCAAATGGCCCAGCAATATTCACTATCTAGGTTTATGCTGGAAGAATGGGTGAAGGGGGCCGACCCACATGGAACCCATTCCTGAGTACCTCATCATCTTGAATGGGGAGAGGAAAATAAAACTATATTTACGTAACAAAAAAAGAATCTTTGTCCACTAACACTACATTCGCAACCTCTGGAGTAACTGATGATGAATTAAAGTAGCTTGAGCTTTGCTTTGTGGTTTACGACGCAGATCTTTTGTTGTTTTGTGAATGACAAAAGCTGTGTAGTCCCCCTGTTTAACATGCATGTATTCCTTGTGCTTAACTCTCGGCGCGTCTAAAGGTTTACATATTAATGAGACTCCTTGAGAACCATGTTCCCCTTATGTGATGGTGGCCATTCACTGCTCCAAAGAGATCATTAGTGTCTCTTAATCACCAGGATCCCTTTGCAATACAGAACAAGAGAAATCACAAAAAGGAGAGGTTTAATTCTTTTCACTTTACATTCTGTTGAGAGCAACTGCCCTGTCCTGACCCCCAAGAGGCTGGGGTCAGCTCGGTTCCCTTGATGGTGGGAGCTGCTGTTTTATCTCTTTTTTTTCCCTCCCCCAATGTCCTCCCTGTAGGTGGATCAACAGAGCTACACAGTGCTGCGCTCCGACAGTACCTTTGTGAAGGTTTCAAACTTGCTGCCTGGAACGGTGTATGTTTTCCGTGTGCAGGCGCTGACGCCAGAGGGGGCCGGGTTTTACAGCGAGACGTATGAGTTCCTGACTCTTCCGGATAAAGGTGATGTACCAGCTGCAGTTTCTCAGGTTGTTCTTCTCCTGTTGTTAGATTTGTAATGCCTTCCCCATTCCTTTTGAAAAATGAAAACAGAAAATGCAAGGCATACAAAGCAGGTCTGTCAGCATGCGAGAGAAAAGAAGTTTCAGAGGGAGACCCTTTGTCAGAAACTAACTCATGAACTCTTTCGGATGATGGTGGGATCTGCACTTGTTAAAAAAAAAATCTTTTGCATTTGTACATTTATTTGTTCTCCTTTTGTGATTCCTTTGCTTTTAAAACTGCTCAGGTCCTTGCAGTCCTGTCCCAAGAGGTCGGGTTAGCAGATTAAAGGCTCCCGTGCCTCCCCAGTTTGATCTGTGAGCTTATTGAATGCACTGTGTGGTTCCAGTGCTTTGTATGATGGTCACTGCGGTTCGCTGCCTGGATGCAGACAGTGTAAATTCTACCGTTGAGTGCAGATTTAAAACTGAGATTGGGCCGGGCTCTGTACTGTACATGACCAGCATCCATCCACTTGATGGATGGGTAAGCTTCAAGTTCCCAGGAGTTTCACCAGAAATAGAATAGTTGTAGGGAATCAAAAGGAAAACTGTGCACAGTGTAAATCTGAAATCAAATAGAAATGTACAGCAGGTGGAACCCAGGATGAGAAAATAATTCTCTTCCCTTTCTTTCAGCAGATTCTAATTGGACAACCCTTATAGTGGGGATGGTGGTTGGAGGAGTCACGATGATACTGCTGGTGGTTGTTTTTCTCTACATCAGGCAGAGGTGCGTTTTTAACTTGCTTGTAGCAATCAATTTAACCCCTTCAGTCCTCTTTCAATGTGTTTCCATGCAAGCTATAATTTTACAGCTTATAACTGGATACTTGTGTGATGTGCTCCAGATAGGGGCCTAGCCCAGATGCACCACGAGGTGGTAAGCCTTTCAATAATGTTGTATTTAGCACTGGGCTCCCGGTATTTAGTAAGTCAGTGAGTGTCTGGTATAGGGCCGAAAAAACCCATTGGACAATACCTTCCCAAGTCATGTTATTAGCCCAGAGGGGCCTTTTTTTCCCCATCCAAAACCAGAGGGGAGGTAGTGCATATTTAAAAAAAAAAAAAAAAAAATTGTAACATGAAAGGGCACAACTGGTCAAACGTCACACATGGAAGAAATCAGTCACTTCTTGCAGCAACTGAAAACGAGTCCTTTACCGTCTGGTTTCTGATGGTCAGAATTACCAACCACTCTTGCTCAAAACCAGATTAGTCTGATATGGTCATTTTTACTTTTCCTGAATGATCTATATTTTTTTTTTAAACTTTTTTTTTTTAGGAGACACCGTTCCCATGCTCGTCAGGGACCCGAGGATATTTATTTCACCAAATTCCCTGGTAAGTCTCATTTAAAGATCCTGCCTTCAGAGGATAAGCCGACTTAGAATGGAGGCCCTGAGAGATGATTTTCTTCTCAATTATTTATAAGCTGAGTAACGTCTTCTGGTTTTACCACTTCTAACAGTTTTGAAAATATGGATTTTCGATTTTTAATTACCCCAATCTCATCCGTTCAACCCTCTCGTCTGCTTGTGTTTGCTGCAAATCTTGTGTATTACCGACTGTATATTGAAAAAGCCAGTTCCTCAAGGCAGCTCCAGGTCACAGCTCCCATAGGCTCCCTCATCCTACTAGGCCACTTGGCTCCATTTGGGTAACTGTGGGCCCCATCCTGCTGGGCCTGGTGGTTTTATTTGGGTATCTGCAGACCCCCTCACTGCCTTGGGCCTAATGGCAATCAATAACACGTTTGCAACTGTTAATGTCTTGCTCGCTGTGTGTAGCAGATTACACGTATAAAATGTGGGTTTTTTTGTGCCTACAGACCAGCTGAAGCCTCTGAAGACCTATGTTGATCCACACACGTATGAGGACCCAAACCAGGCTGTCCTTAAGTTTGCTGATGAGATCCATCCATCTGCGATTACCAAGCAGAAAGTGATCGGAGCTGGTACGTAACTCTTTACCACGACAATTACTTCTAGTATCCAACTGTAGAACTGTATGCTGCGCAACACAATGCCAGTAAACCATAGGCATGCTCCAAAGCGCCCTAAGTATTGGGCAGAGCTCGTATTGAATCAGGCCTGTGCCATTGGCAGTGCCGGTAGCGAGCCAATACTCAGTGGTGTTTGTATGGTGCCTGTTCTAGCTGATTGTGCCTTGACAAATCACTGCCTGAAACAAATTCTCTGCTTTGTACCCGAACAGGTGAATTTGGTGAGGTCTACAAAGGAATTTTGAAGAAAGGGAGGAAGGAGATTGGTGTAGCTATTAAAACACTGAAATCCGGCTATACTGAAAGCCAAAGGATCGATTTTCTGAGTGAAGCGAGCATCATGGGACAGTTCAGTCATCACAATGTCATTCACCTGGAGGGGGTCGTCACCAAATGTGAGTAACTCGGTTAAATGAAGAAACTACCTCCTCAGTAAAGTATCAGTCAGTCTGTAAACACCTCTGTGGAATGGAGAGAATGAGTGAATCTGTCTGCTGGAGATGCTCTTGTCTTACACCCTGTCCTCTCTCCTTATAGACAAACCCCTGATGATTGTTACAGAGTATATGGAAAATGGAGCACTAGATGCCTACCTCCGGGTAAGTATCTACATTTTAGATCCCTGGTTGAAGTCTACTAGAACGAGAATCTGAAACATATTTAATCAGTTTTAAGCGGCGGAATGGAAATTTTCTGGAGCATCTTGTGTATTACACCCTTTACCCTGATTTGTATTTAGGACGACATTCCTAATCACTTCTCCATGCAACTCCCAGTAAGAGAATATGATGCAAAAGATGAATCACCCCATGCAGCCAGCACAGAGATCCTCAATTATGCACATCTCTATATTTTTGTACATTCCAACCCCATGGTCACCACACTGAATGTGCACAACTTGTAACCATTTCCTTGAATTTGATTTCTGCAATATCCAAAATGTGTTCAAAGAATCTTCTTGCTGACAGTGAAAGGTCACGAGTACTGGTCCACGGACCCTTTGACCCTTGCAGTTTGAACTCTAGGAGTGGAGATGTCACTGCAGGCACTCTGTGGGTATTGTGATGCAAGCAGCTTATTAAAACCATGATGCCGGAGAGTGAACATTGGAAAATACAGGAGCTGCCTTTCAGTGCAGTCTATAATTTTGCTTTGTGATGCTGCCACATCTTTCTAAAATCATTTTGGGTTCCGAGGATGATGACGGGGCTCGTAGGTGCTATAATTAGCTGACTCCTGTAATAGCTCAATGGTGTTCAATTGTTTAACTGCTGATTAAAGTGAAGTGAGTGGGTTCATGGATCTGGTCATGCTAGTTAGAGATTAATGGGAATTCATTTCTTCTTCCGTTGCAGAGTAACGATGGTGACTTCTCTTCTCTCCAACTGGTCGGAATGCTGCGTGGAATTTCGTCTGGCATGAAGTACCTTTCCGACATGAACTACGTACACCGGGACCTTGCAGCACGCAACATCCTGGTGAACAGTCAACTGGTGTGCAAAGTGTCCGACTTTGGCCTCTCCCGAGTGTTGGAAGATGACACCGAGGGGACGTACACCACTAGTGTGAGTATGTCTTTTGTGAAAAGAATGGATTTCTTTGGCGGAGGGGAGGAGAATCCGTTTGCGAATTTTCGTATTGCCAAGTAGGGTCCGGGAATCACGGAATTCCCTTCGTGCTGAACAGAACTTTGGATTGAGTGGTGCCACCTAACCAGATGTGAAATATAAATGTCCTCTTGCAACTTGCTGAACAGACTCCAAATCAATGAGTTGGATTGGAGTTGGACAGAATTACTGCCTGAATGTTGCCCCGAACTGTGAATCGCTTTTGGTAAAGCCTGAATTAAGTACTTAAATTTCTTATCTACAAAGAATAATATTTGATTTATTGCTGTGGAATTCACAATCTTACAAGCTCACTCCCAAAATAGGGAAGTATGAGGCTATTTAAAACCTTATCTTCACTGCCATTTGATTATGTAGTCAATGCCTTTTCCTACCCCCTTGCAATAAACCTGTTCTTGTATTTTCCCAAATGCAGAATGGGTACAATGAATGGGTAATGTGTAAGGATTTTTAGAAAAGGGAACAAGTGATTTGGCCCAATGTTTTTCACCCTCTCGCCATATCACTCGCATCCAGCTAGAACCCATTTATATGGTTTGCTTCAGTGTCCTTCCCTGGTAACGTACTCCACCATTCTATGCTCCTTTGGGTAAAAAAAAAGTTTTGCACGGGCTTTCCCTTTCAATCCTAAATTCCTAATTTTTAATGTGCTCCAGCACTTCCATAAATGCCTCATGAATATGGTGACTGCCATTTTCTCTGGGGCATCTTTGCATTTTAACAGAAAACTGTGATCCGGCACAGAGATCGATAATTGCACACTGGGCAAATGGCTGAGAGTTGTCCCCTTGCGGCAGATTGTGCCCATGGAGCAGCCAGGATCTGGCTGCAGGCTGAATGACGCATTATGCGGAAAGTTTGAAAGTCATAGTCATAACGGCACAGAAGGAGGCCATTCGGCTCATCGAGTCCGTGCCGGCTCTCTGTAGAGCAATCCATCCCCCCACTCTATCCCCGTAGCCCTGCAAGTTTATTTCCCTCAAGTGCCTATCCAGTCTCCCCTTGAAAACATTGAGTGTCTCTGCTTCCACCACTTCCATCGGCAGCAAGTTCCAGGTCGTCACCACTCGCTGCGTAAAAAAGTTTTTCCTCACGTCCCCCCTGTATCTCGTGCCCAAAACCTTAAATCTGTGTCCCCTAGTCCTTGTACCATCAACTAGTGGGAACAGCCTTTCCCTGTCTAGCCTATCCAAACCCGTCATAATCTTGTACACCTCTATCAAATCACCCCTCAACCTCCTTTGCTCTAATGAAAACAAATCCAGCTCCTCCAACCTGTCCTTTGTAGCTAAGATCCCCCATCCCCAGAACCATTCTGGTAAATCTCCTCTGCACCCTCTCAAGGGCCTTCACATCCTTCCTAAAGTGTGGTGACCAGAACTGGACGCAATACTCCAGTTGTGGCCTAACCAGCGCTTTATAAAGATTCAGCATAACTTCTCTACTTTTGTACTCTCTGGCGTGGGAAATGTACCTGAAGCGGCACAATCTGTATGGGCATTTGTCATACAACAAGCTGAAACTATCAATAGCAAGCTCTGAATTCCTGGGACTATTATTTTTAATGCTATTGGAGGAACTCTGCAATCCTCAGTTGCTGAAGATGTGTTTCTTTCAGGGAGGGAAGATTCCCATCCGCTGGACCGCTCCGGAGGCAATTGCTTATCGGAAGTTTACCTCAGCAAGCGACGTGTGGAGTTTTGGCATTGTAATGTGGGAAGTCTTGTCCTATGGAGAGAGACCTTACTGGGATATGTCCAATCATGAGGTAAGAGGCAGAGTTGTGCAAACCATACAAACTCTTGTGTCCTGGATTTAACCAAATAAGAGGGGCAGGAATGGAGTGCATGGGGCAACTGAGAGCACAGATGGGCAGAAAAACAATGCAGGGGATACTGAAGAGCATAAAAATGCAGAAGAGGCAATGCTGGGGCAACCAATAGCACAGAGGAACAGAAGAGGCAACACTGGAGTAACCAAATAGCACAGGTGCAGAAGAGGCAATGCGGGAGGGAGGGGGCAATTGAAGAACAGTGAGGGGCAGCTGGGGAGGACAGAGAGGCAGACAGTGCAGAGGAATGAATGCCTGCAAATACAGTAATATTTGCAGAAGGATGCTGTCTTTTAGAACTTCCCCAATTTCAAACAAACTTTTTAATCTGTTAATTAACAAACTACCACAAGATGCAGATGTGGAATAATAAACAATATGAGCAAGGTTCCCGTCGAATGAATTTTGAGGATTCAGCTACATAGTCTTGTTGCTTGGCTGTTTACATGTGAGGAGTTTGGCAATGTAATGCTCCGAGGACTGAATTTAATATTTTATACTAATTAAGATGAGGGGGTGTTGGTGCTGGGGAATGGGACAGTTTCCATTTCGGGCAGCAAGCACACTCAGCTGAGTTACTACACTGGTTAGATGCACTGTCCCAACAGTGTACATCTTAACCTTAGCCTTTGAAAGCACCCTACTGCACCAGTGTGGCATTTTCCATTTCCCACACAACCTATCTCACTGAGTGAGATTGGCAATTTAGGGACTGTTTTTTGCTGTGGATCCATGCTTACTAGGGGCTCGACTACCCTCACTTCAAGTAGGAGCCTTCTAACCAGCAGTTAGGCTGAGGAACATGTTAAGAGTTCCTCGCCTCCCTTGACATGTGATCTCTTGATCATTGTTGTGCCTTATTTCCCCTGGCATTTCAAGTTGTAAACAGATGGTACTTGTCTGTGTCCCAGGTTATTGAATTCAACAGCTGCTGTTTGTATCTTTTTGTAGGTGATGAAATCGATAAATGAAGGATTCCGCCTGCCTGCTCCGATGGACTGTCCCTCGGCCATCTACCAGCTGATGATGCAGTGCTGGCTACAGGAGAGGACCAAACGACCCAAATTCTGTGACATTGTCAACATCCTCGACAAATTGATCCGCAATCCAGAGTCCTTGAAAAACATCGCCGATTTCGATCCACGGTAGGTCCTGTGGGAAATGAAAGCGCCCCCACATTCTGTTCAGAAGGGCTGGAATCTGCTGATGACTTGCGCTGCTGGGTTCAAATGCATTTCACCTCCCTCCCAAATCTGGTTAGTTGGTTTCAGATGGGGCACTGCAGTTGGCCTCCCTGCCGCTGAGGTAGGACGGGAGATCAGCCGAAAAATCAGCCGGAGTTCCCAGTCCTGATCACTATCCAGTGACCCCAGCTGGAAAGTGTGCACGTGTCGATGTTGGATGAGGACAGGATTGGGCTTGGCTGTGATGTTCCCGCTGCGGTCAAAGAGCCCGCTGACTCGCACTGTTTTAGCCTTTCACGTGAAGAATGGTCACTTGGGTGAGGTACTGGAGGGCATCCCAGCACAAATTAACACCGTGAGAAGAAAATTAACAAACCACTCCCAAATCAGTTCACTGTTTCTCTGCTAGTGGGCAAACTTACACTAGTACACTGGCACCTTCTGAAGTCAGACATCAGTACTATCCATAGCAAAATACTGCGGATGCTGGAAATCCGAAACAACAACAGAAAACGCTGGAAAAACTCAGCAGGCCAGGCAGCATCCGTGGAGAGAGAAAGAGAGTTAACGTTTCAGGTCGATGACCTGATGAAAGGTCATCGACCTGAAACGTTAACTCTCTTTCTCTCTCCACGGATGCTGCCTGGCCTGCTGAGTTTTTCCAGCGTTTTCTGTTGTTGTATCAGTACTATCCATGCTCAACTTTGACAACTAAATGAAGGTGAACAGGCTTTTTTGACCTGATAAACCGCCAGCAGTTGATTGATTGAAGACTTGGTTCAATATCAGAAGAAAATTGTCCAAAATACCTGGTAGATTGGTAGGCTCCATGGGACTTCTGCCTGGGGTTTCCAGCTTCCTATCGGTTGTGTGAGTTGATGGGCACTGAATGGGATCACAAGTAAACCAACTTAGAGGTTTAATCTAGGGATTTACTGGAACATTTAATGAGATTTGTTTGGTGACCACCAAGATCAATAAACTCATCCACTTCACACCCCTACCCATCCCCGTCATGGTCACCCTGTTTGTTTTGTGTTCGTGCGATGTCAGGCTTTTCCAACATGTATGATGTTGGGCTGTGTGTGTGTGAGAGAACACGAAGGGGTTATCCCTCTATGTATAATATCAGAGTTCTCCATCTGAATGATGCTGGGATTGTGTGTTGTTTTCTATCTGTATGTGTGATGTCTGGGCTATCCATGTGTATGATTGTGTGTGTGTGTGAGAGGTCGGTATGTATGATGTCTGGGTTATCTGTATGTGCCGGAAGGAATGAGGGAAGTGTCCAAATCATCTTTCTTTATTAAAAAAACATTCTATGTTTACAAGAAAGCGATATTCTCTAACCATTGTACTAAGTATCCAAAAGTTTAACTCTCTACTGCTGCCAAAAAACATCAAAGTGTAGGGACTGAGTGACCTCTCCGTATGAGTGAGAAACGGTCAAAGACTCGAGCAGTGTATACATGAATTGTTCGAACAAACACGTGCAGCCAGCCATGCTGGTGCCAGGCAATCTCTGGTGTAGGTCTGGCCCACACTGGTGCTGTATACATTGGGGTAGCAATCTGGCCCTAACTGTTGGATTCGATTTGTTGCACTGCATATGTAGTAGTGGTAATGAAATCTCTGTGCTGGCGGGGATCCAGCTCTGTACTTGATGGCTCTGTAGTCTCAGAAGCACACATTCCAGTGCTCCAGGTGCATGGACAATGGAGAAACCACAAAAACTCTTATCTGAACAATGCTGGGACCTGATCAAATTGCCCTTAGCCAATCAAGGCATGTCTGACTAGTTCAGGACAGAAAATAATTAAGGATTTATGTTTGCCGAAGGTGAGCATGTGAACTTGAGTAGATCTGTGTATTGTAGTCGCAGTCTCTGCAGTGAACTGGCCCCGATATATTAACCCCCTCACTGCCCTGGGTTGCAGTTACTCCCAAGCTTGGGACCATACTGAATCAGGCAAACTTTGTGGAGGTTAACAGACCCCAAATAAGATTAAGGATCGGAATAAACTCTGTCACCCACAGGGGACTGGACTCCAGTAAAACCAGTTGATGCTGAGTCAATTAAAACAGTCAAAAAGAAGTCAAGTAAATCTCTGGTTTGGAATGGGATTGGGGGTTATAGGGACAGAGTTGATCAAACACTCCATGTGATGCAATGATTCCTGTGTTCCTGGGGCCTGTGAAGAATGCTGTCTGTGGACCAGGACTAAATCGTGAAGATATGATAATAGATTTCCACTCGCCCTGCCTACACAACCCTCCCCAGTAAATATCCAGCCCATCCACTCGCCCTGCCTACACAACCCTCCCCAGTAAATATCCCATTCACTCAGAACTGTTGCTGTTGGGGAAATGTTAGGAAGGAGGCTCAATGTAGTCTAGTTTAAACACACACTGTTCTGTCCACATTTAAGACGTATTAAAATAGGCAACCGTTTTCAATCAAAGTAAGTGTGTCACTCCAAATTTGAGCCTTGATTGGTCTGCATTTAATAAGGCTCAATCTGGAACTAGGCTCTGGATTGGGATGAAAATCTCTGCGAGCTGTAAGGGCTGTCCATGAAATGGATTAGGGGCCATCTCTAGTGAAGTGAGTCCACAGCAGAGTTGTCCGTACCATGGCACAAATTGGCAGGCCTACCCAGGGAGACCACGAGAATAGCTGTGTAGACAATCCTGTAAACTCTTTAACACCAGAGTGTACGGAGGGAAGGAAATGATGTTAGCCACTTATCATAATCCTGCCTCAGAAGTTTCCATTTTGTGATGTAGCTGGAGTTAGCACATGACTGTGCATCCCAAGCTTGTAAATAAATTCTAATTGCCCGTGGTCTAACGCATCTAATGTTTCTCTGCAGCGTGTCCATCCGCCTGCCCAGCACCAGTGGAGCCGATGGTATGATCTTCCGTACAGTCACCGAGTGGTTGGAGTCTATAAAGATGGGACAGTACTTGGAGAATTTTATGACAGCAGGATACAGTACCATGGAGCACATTGTTCAGCTAACCACAGAGTGAGTACATTTAGGGAGGGCTGCTCTGCCACCGCCCTGCGGGTCACAGCACAGCCTGGACTGTGCACCTCTCCTGGAGGAAATGCTTCCTGCTCGTGTCAGTTTCCAGTCTGTTGATTTCTCGCACTGGCTTTGCTGGGAGCTTCCAACAAGTTCTGATTGTTCCCAGTGACATGTGGGCTGGAATTTGATACTGGGACGGGTTGGGGTCGTGTCATCCGCATTTCGTGTTATCCACCCGACTGCAATTGGATGTGGGAGATTGATGCAATTTTCACCTAATTGGGCAATTGGGTTCAAGCATGTGGGAACCCATGAACCAATTAGTGGTTTCAGTCTGAAAGTCGCCTCTGATGATGTCGTCATTGCTGCTGCATTGAAGGTCTTCAGAGACTGCCTGGCCTTTGCTGTGAGTGGACCTGGATGCAGACAGAGAGACAGATCCTCTCACAGCAAAGGCCAGGCAGTCTCTGAAGACATTCAATGCAGCAGCATCAGAGGCGACTTTCAGACCTAATACTAGTACTACCTTCATCACATCTCCGTTGTAATAGTGGACCTGCAGCTGATAGTCAGCTATCCACTTGTGCTCCCGCCAGGTTTCACTGGAGTGTTTCACATCAGGCGTGCTTCACGTCGGAAAAGGGTTAAACTAGCTAAAATGTTTCAAAATGGCATTACAGAGCCAATTTAGGGCTTGTTAAGGGCTTTAATGGCCTCTCCTGCCTCTTGGAGGCGGGACGGAGTCGGGAACATCGCACACGATTTTATCAAAATTGCATGGAGGCGGGATCAGGTCCGCCCGCCACTTTTCGCAATTTTAACCCCCCACGCGCCTCCAAACCCGCCTCCACGGCCCTATGAAAATCCAGCCCATGGAGTCTGTGTCTCAGTGTATAACTGGACAGGTTGTCTATGATGAGTCGGTTCCTAAACCTTCACAAAACCGTGACCGTCTTGGAGACGGTACGACAGTAAGTTGTGTGCCAGTCACTCCAATGCCAGTGGTATTCTTTCTAAGGGGGATTCCCCGCCCCCCCCCCCCCCCCCCCAATATAATCTAAATCTGCTAAACTTTTAATCTCATTCTGTTCATCAGTTTGCAGCTAGAGCCCTCAGCATGAAAAGGATGTTTAATAGGAATCATATCTCAAGTTGCTGGGAAAATGTCTGCTTTCCTGGGGAATGTCACATGGATATGTAGGCACTTCAGGGAAGTGCTATTAATAGTTTTCATTGCACCATTGAGGACAAGCTAACCTCTGGCTGTCTGACACGGAGATATCACTTGACTAAATAAACATATCCGGCCCGGCACACTGTAATCAACGTTGCCTTGGCTGTAACAGTGGTTCAGTACTCCCACTGTTGCTGTAAGATGAGAGAAAGAGTCCGTTTAATCCTAATGGAGGCAAAACTTACCCATAGTCCTAAACGAGCGTGAATCTGCTCTTTAATTGCTGAGCATTGTGTGAAAGCTCCACCTTCATTGGTATGAAACTGATTCAACCTGTAGTAGTAGCAAGACGCAGACAGACAGACAGACACATAATGGGCTCCTGGGAGTGGTTGGGACAGACGGAATTAAAACGCCCAAAAATGTGAGTGCTCTTTTTTTTTAAAAAGGTGGGAGAGAAAACAATTGAGAAAGAAAAATGGGAAGCGAAAACAAAGCAAGCAGTTTACAAACCAGGTGTTTAGTACCCAGAACTCCCAGTCGCAACACTGGCGGCTTTCAAAGGAATTTACTTTCCGAGACCGGTGGGCGCCGCGGGGACTGGAGTGCATCGTCTCCCCGGTTAATATAATTTTAATTTAATCTGTAAAGTTTTATTGATTTACAGTAGTTTTATGTTTTCTCAAAGAGTTCAAAGGAATTTACTGAAGGTGGAGGATTGTGGGTGGGGGGCAAATGCATTTGAGTGAAGTAGACCATTACGTTCCTCAGTGTTGGGTAAATAAATGTAGGTATCCCAGGAGACAGGCGGCCTATTCTGGAAAGCAGACCTAACTATCAGGGTGCAGCAAAAAAAACACTGCGGAGCTTTAAAACAAATCCTGCAAACAACAGAAGAATTTGCATACATCGTAAAGCGTGCAGAACAGAGCAGTGAAACAGGCTGGGATCACCTTGTATAGCAGGTTTGCCCCAGGATCTGCATGCTCTCTCACTGAACAGGAAGTGTTTTGAGTATAAATGTCAGGTACTTTCTCTCCATCGAGACGAGGAGAGGTGGAGGTGCACAAAGAAACCCAATGTGGTCCATGTCTTTACACCCCTTCCTCATCTGGGAGGATGGGAACTGACCTGTTCTTTCCCAAGCTGTCCTGGAGACAAGTCTAAGCAGTCTCGGAGAGTAAAGCTTGCCTGTGGGGATAATTTCCTCTGGTGTCTATAGCTTCGAAATGACTGTTGGAGATGTTGGCGTGCGAATGCTTTTATCAGTTTGTTTGACATTCCTCCGTCTGCCATTCGTACCGAGGCATTTGCCTGTTTATTTAAAATGGGTTTACCACTTCTGTTGAAAGGATCACTGTTACAGGTGCCGATGCTAACATTGCAAACTGGCTTGTGCGTAGTTGCATTCTAGCCAGATGCGGGAAGACTTCCTCTGGTCGCTGTTTCTAGCATTTGCGTGGTCACAATTTTATTAGAAATACCAAGCAGATGAAATCTTCTTGCCTTTGTTTGCAAAGTCATTAGGCATTGGGGAATAAGTGACTAAAAATAAATCTCTGCACTGGTGATAAGAACAGAGGAGCCGCTTCCACTTTACATATGCTGACCCTGTCCTTTTTTTCCCCCCCCCCCCAGGGATGTGAAAAAGATCGGAGTCCGGTTACCAGGGCACCAGAAGCGGATTGCTTACAGCATTCTGGGACTGCAGGAACAGGCTAGCAGCATGGGTGTATACACTGTGTGAACTCTTCCTGCACCCCAGGGGGTAAAACCCCCCCAAAACCTTTTTCAAACGACTTGCAATACTTGAATGGGACAATGATTATGTACTTGAGAATGCTGAAGGGATCTGGCGCTGGAGAGAAACTCGGTTCTTTTTTTAAATTTGGAGGAGAAAAAAAAAGGGAACCAGGTGGACTTCATGACTTCTCTCTTCCAGTTTTTGGGATTCCCACTGGCGAGGGTCCAACACGACTCTGTACTGGGAGGACGGGGAGCCTTCCAGAAGCCCTTGAGCTGAAGTGGCCATAATTGAATTGCTGAGTAGGTGCTGTGTGTGTGTGTGCGTGGAGGGAATCAACTGGTTCATTTGGATCCAAACAGCATTCAGTTCTATTGGGCAGTGTGTAGTTTAATCAGTACATTGTAGATTGGTTTATTGGCTTCATCCTTTTAGGAGCAACAGGGGACCCCCCCCCCCCCAGTGCCCAATAATAGGACTGTCACAGGGCATGCCTCCTTATCTAACCCCATCTTCAGAGTTTCTTTTATATTAAAGTTGAGACTCTCTCAGGAAACATTTATTTTTTTTGAACTCTACATTTCCTATTTCTTAGGGTTTGATGCACCAGCTTGATGTTAGCAAACTTGATGGAGTTTAAACCAGACCAAGTTTAATAGATGGCGTGTAGAACACTAATTCAATGACTGTATAAATGTAATTTTTGCAAACTTTAAGCATGTTTATAATGCCATTTTAAACTCTAGAAATGATGTGGCAGTCAAGCCACGACTGGCTGAAGCGCACACATCATTTCTCAGTTGGCTGACCCTGCTAATCCTTTCATCGGGCCCTAATGAATGATTTCCACATGTAATGGTGCATTCCCAATCTCCCACGATTTAGGCTGGAACATGCTTGGTGCCCATGAAAGATGATGGTCAAACAGTTAGAACACACTACCACACAATGGGGCACTGGATACGTTCTCTGGATGTTGGGCTAGTGTTTAAAATCCAATGAGAGCACTATTGCCAGTCGGGCAATATTTCATATGTATAATGAGGGGCGGGTTTTCCTACCACATCCAAATGATGGCAGTCATGAGCCTCTCAGCCAGTTCAAAGACTACCTCTACCCACTCCTGGAGGTGCAGTGATGGGTACTATGACTGTTAATACAAGCGGCCAACAATGCACCATATTGCTAAATCCCAACGGTAAACTCTCCTGAAATTCAGTGTATGATCTCCATGTCCTGCAAACATTCCCATTTCAGAGGTTCCCTCTCCCGATGTCTGTGTGTAATTGTAACGCACTTCCGTAATGATCCATAAACAAAATAGCAATAAAGACGATGTAGCTCGTTGTCTGGGGGGGGTGGGGGGGGGGAGTTTTGCACACAACATTATTGGTGGGTGGGGGGGAATCCTTTTTTCCAAATCCGGGTTATTTTTTAAATTAAAAACAAAAAAGAAAGTGAATTTGCACAGCCTGAATTTTATTTCCTGATTTATAGGAATCTGACAGATATATATATATATATTTTGTAAATCTTTTCAGAAATAGTTTGAGATAGAAACTTTTGCTTTTTTTTTAAAAAAAGGAAAAATATGATGTTTAATTTAAGCTGTATTTATTCTGCGCTTTCCTACCTGACTCTCTCTTATTTATTTAACTCTGAATTTAATTTTCTTGCCTTTGGCTGCAAGTGTGTGATTTTACTCTTTATTGTCTTTAATTTGCTTGTATTTAGAAAATGATTTATTTATTCAGACCAAAACGAATGGAGCCTATGGAAAGGCTCCCTGTCCAGGAGTTTTTTTATAATAAAAGCTGGTGTACTGGTATAGAGTTTCCTGTGATTTTTTTTCCTCTTGCTTTAATGTACGTTGGGGACAGTGCAAGTTTCTGCTGCCATTTGAGATTACACCGACGTAATGAAATGGTAAATAAATCCCAAAGCCTGGTGCAGATGCACAAACAGTCTGCCAAGTTTGCATAGTGGAATTTTTGCAGCATCGCCCTCTTGGTATGAATGTCAAGGACGTCGAGGTGGCTGGTACATTGCAAGCTTCCTGCATATAGGTCCTTCCATCAGGCTGAAGGCAGATCTCTATCAAACAGCTGATGAGGAAACTCCCTGAGGCTGGGTATATGAATGGACACTCAAATATCCAGGGTTCAGTGCCAACCAGTGACTTGAGTTGAAGAGAGGCAAAGAGTCACTGATGAAACTATAGTGTATGTGTGTGTCCATGCTGTGGCCTACCGGTGGAAGTAGCCCTGTCCCTGGTTGCTAGGATTTCCCAATAAGCAAGCCAATACCCAAACATTTAATACGATAGCAAAATACTGCGGATGCTGGAAATCCGAAATGACAACAGAAAACGCTGGAAAAACTCAGCAGGCCAGGCAGCATCCGTGGAGAGAGAAACAGAGTTAACGTTTCAGGTCGAAGACCTTTCGTCAGAACTGGAAAAAAGCAGGAAATGAAATAGATTTTAAAGCAAGTATAATGCTGGGAAAAGGGGGAGGGGATGAAAGAACAAAAGGGAAGGTCAGGGTAGGATAGAAAGCAGGAGAGATTAAGAGATAGCAAAATACTGCAGATGCTGGAAATCTGAAATAACAACAGAAAACGCTGGAAAAACTCAGCAGGCCAGGCAGCATCCGTGGAGAGAGAAAGAGAGTTAACGTTTCAGGTCGATGACCTTTCGTCAGAGATTAAGAGACATTGAGAGACATTAAGAGATATTCAAGGCAAGAGGAGGTGGTAATGGGACAGGTTGAGGAACAAAGGATGGCTCTAGATGAAGTGTGAAATGCGCTGGCAGAATGAAGGACAGCTGCCAACTTCTGGGAGGGAAAAAAAAGGCCAAACAAAAGGGTGGATAAAAAAAATGTATATATGTGATGGGGGCCGGGGTTATGATCTGAAATTGTTGAACTCTATGTTGAGTCCAGAGGGCTGTAGAGTGCCTAAACGAAAGATGAGGTGCTGTTCCTCGAGCTTACGCTGAGCTTCCGTGGAACAATGCAAGAGGCCGAGGATGGTGAGGTCAGAGTGGGAGTGGAGCGGAGAATTAAAGTGACAGGCCACCGGGAGCTCGGGGTCCCCCTTACGGACTGAATGGAGGTGTTCCGCAAAGCAGTCACCCAATCTGCGTTTGGTCTCCCCAATGTAGAAGAGACTGCATCGTGAGCAGCGAATACAGTATACTAAATTGCAGGAACTACAAGTAAATCGCTGTTTCACCTGGAAGGGGTGTTTGGGGGCCTGGACAGTGGGAAGCGGGGAGGTATAAGGGCATGTGTTGCATCTCCTGCGCTTGCACGGGAAGGTGCCGGGCGAAGGGGAAGGGGTGCTGGGGGTGGTAGAGGAGTGGACTAGGGTGTCGCGGAGGGAGCGGTCCCTACGGAATGCTGAAAGGGGAGGTGAGGGGAAGATGCGTTTTGTGGTGGGATCACGCTGGAGATGGCGGAGGATGATCCGTTGAATGTGGCGGCTGGTGGGGTGAAAGGTGAGGACAAGGGGAACTCTATCGTGGTTCCGGGAGGGAGGGGCAGAAGTGCGGGAGATAGAACGGACACGGTCGAGGGCCGTGTCAACCACAGTAGAGGGGAATCCTCGGTTGAGGAAAAAGGAAGACATGTCGGAAGCACTGGTATGGAAGGTGGTATCGTCAGAGCAGATGCGGCGGAGACGGAGAAACTGGGAGAATGGAATAGAGTCCTTACAGGAGGTGGGGTGGGAGGAAGTGTAGTCCAGGTAGCTGTGGGAGTCAGTGGGCTTGTAGTGAATGTTTGTCAATAACCTATCCCCAGAGATGGAGATGGAGAAGTCGAGGAAGGGAAGGGAAGAGTCGGAGATGGACTATGTGAAGGTGAGGGAAGGGTGGAAATTGGAAGCATAGTGAATGAAATTTTCTAGTTCAGGGCGAGAGCAGGAGAAGGCACCGATAGTCATCAATGTACCAGAAAAAGAGGTGAGGGAGGGGACCAGAGTAGGACTGGAACAAAGAGTGTTCCACATATCCCAGGAAAAGGCAGGCATAGCTAGGACCCATGTGGGTACCCATAGCAACACCTTTGATTTGGAGGAAATGAGTGGAGTCAAAGGAGAAGTTGTTCAATGTGAGAACAAGTTCAGCCAGGCGGAGGAGGGTGGTGGTGGATGGGGACTGGTTGGGCCTCTGTTCAAGGAAGAAGCGGAGCGCCCTCAGGCCATCCTGGTGGGGGATGGAGGTGTAGAGGGATTGTATGTCCATAGTGAAAAGGAGGCGGTTGGGGCCGGGAAACTGGAAACTGTTAAATTGGCGGAGGGCATCAGAAGACTCGCGGATGTAGGTGGGAAGAGACTGGACAAGGGGAGAAAAAATAGAGTTGAGATAGGAAGAGATAAGTTCCGTGGGGCAAGAACAGGCTGAAACGATGGGTCTACCAGGGCAGTCCTGTTTGTGGATCTTGGGAAGGAGGTAGAAGCGGGCTGTGCGGGGTTAGGGAACTATGAGGTTGGCGGCCGTGGGGGGAAGATCTCCAGAGGAGATGAGGTCAGTGACAGTCTTGGAAACGGTGGCTTGATGTTCGGTAGTGGGGTCATGGTCCAGGTGGAGGTAGGAGGAGGTGTTGGAGAGTTGGCGTTCAGCTTCCGTTAGGTAGAGGTCGGTTCGCCAAACAACAACAGCACCACCCTTGTCAGCAGGTTTAATGACAATGTCGGGGTTGGATCTGAGAGAATGGAGTGCTGCAAGTTCAGAGGGAGGTAGGTTGGAGTGAGTGAGGGGAGCAGAGAAATGGAGACGGCCGATGTCACGGCGGCAGTTTGCAATGACAAGATCGAGATCCAACCCGAACATTTAAGGTGGTCCTAGCTAGACAAGTGGTGAGAAACTCATCAGCGCTCTGTACTAGTGAGCAATCATTGAATCTTGCAGCATGGGAGGCCATTCACCCCATCAGGCCTGTGGCGGCTCTTTGAAAGAGCTCTCCAATTAGTCCAAATCCCCCGCTCTTTCCTCATAGCTCTGCAAATTTTTCCTTTTCAGGTATATATCCAATTTCCTTTTGAAAGTTACTATTCAATCGGCTTCCACCACCCTTTCAGGCAGTGCATTCCAGACATAACCGCTCATTGTGTAAAAGAATTCATCCTCATCACCCCTGTGGTTCTTTTGACAATTATCTTAACAGAGTGATTATCCACACGAACACTTTTGTAGCCTTCTGCGCAAGCGCATTGTTTCCAGGAGCCGCACATGCATTACCCAACTATTGTGGCCTGCAGCATAGGCCACGCTTTCATTGGCTGCGTAAGGAGAAGAGAGAGGGGATCAGAGGGGGGAGAGACTGGAGGAAGAGAGAGGGATCGGGGAGGGAGAGAGGGGTGGGGAGAAGAGAGAGGGATGAGGGGGAGAGAGAGGGGGTCGGGGAAGAGAGAGGGATGAGGGAGAGAGAGGGGGTCGGGGAAGAGAGAGGGATGAGGGAGAGAGAGAGGGATGAGGGAGAGGGGGTTGGGGAAGAGGGGGATGAGGGAGAGAGAGGGGTGGGGGAAGAGAGGGATGAGGGAGAGAGGGGGTCGGGGAAGAGAGAGGGATGAGGGGGTCGGGGAAGAGAGAGGGATGAGGGGGTCGGGGAGAGAGGGGGTTGGGGAGAGAGAGGGGGGAGTCGGGAAGAGGGATGAGGGAGAGAGGGATGAGGGAGAGAGGGGGGTCGGGGAAGAGAGGGATGAGGGAGAGAGGGGGGGTCGGGGAAGAGAGGGATGAGGGAGAGAGAGGGGGTCGGGGAAGAGGGATGAGGGAGAGAGAGAGAGGGGGTCGGGGAGAGAGGGATGGGAGAGAGAAGCTCGAAAGGGGGGGAAGAGAGAGGATCGGGGGAAGGGGAAGAGAGAGAGGATCGGGGGAAGGGGAGAGAGGGATCGGGGGAGAGAGAGGCTCGAAAGGGGGGAGAGAGGGATCAGGAAGAAGAGAGGGATTGGGATAAAGAGAGAGGATCGGGGGAAGGGGAGAGAGAGAGGATTGGGGGATGGGGAGAGAGGGATCGGAGGGGGAGAGAGAGGAGATCGGAGGGGAGAGAGAGAGAGGATCGGAGGGATCAGAGGGAATTGGAGGCAGAGAAACTGATGGGTGTGTCTTGTCCTCCAAGGGGACCAATCAGAAATCAGGTCTTGTCCTCCAAGGTGACCAATCAGAAATCTGGTGTTGGAAATAAACACGACCTTATCTTAAATCATCCGTGTCCTCTGATTACCGACCCTCCCGATGGTGGAAACAGTTTCTCCCTATTTACTCTATCAAAACCCCTCATAATTTTGAAGACCTCTATTAAATCTAATTGCAGTTTTAACTAGTTAAACCCCAGCAGTACCTCAATGCATACTTGAGGGATCTTAAGCCTTGCCTCTTGCCACATTGCCTACATTCTGTACTTTTAGGTTAGTGGGGAGAGAGTGCACATTTTGTATCGGACAAATGGAATCTATACTTGCGTGGATTTCTCAGTAGTTTGGCTTGGAGGCTTAAGCATTCGGAATGTTTTCTGTGAGTGTTGGAACATGGCTGGTCAAAAAAATGTCCTTCATGCCTGTGTGGGATTAGTGGAGGCAGGAGTGTGAAAAACCAGTCCATTGGTGTGATCTAGGAGCTAGGGTGTGACTGATGCTGGGAGGAGTGGGGGAGAAGAGAGCAACTGCATGGGCAGTAAGGTGGCAGATGGAGTATAATGTAGGGAAATGTGAGGTTATTCACTTTGGTAGGAAAAATAGAATATTTTTTAAATGGTGAGAAACTTTCAAATGTTGGTTTTCAGAGAGAGTTGGGTGTCCTCGTGCAAGAAACATAGAAAGCTAGCATTCAGGTACAGCAAGCAATAAGGAAGGCAAATGGCATGTTGGGCTTTATTGCAAGGGGGTTGGAGTATAAGAGTAAGGAAGTCTTGCTACAATTGTACAGGGCCTTGGTGAGACCACACCTGGAGTACAGTGCACAGTTTTGGTCTCCTTATCTAAGGAAGGATATACTTGCCTTGGAAACAAAGGTTCACTAGATTATGCAGCTGTCCTTCATTCTGCCAGTGGATTTCACACTTCATTCAGCCTTAATCTGTCACATTAACACCACCTCTAGCCTTGCATATCTCTTAATGTCTCTTAATGTCTCTTCATCTCCTCCTTTGTTCCTTTATCCCCTCCCCCTTTTCCCAGCTTTACCCTGGCCTTAAATCTATTTGATTTCCAGCTCTTCCCAGTTCTGATGAAAGGTCATCGACCTGAAACGTCAACTCTCTTTCTCTCTCTACGGATGCTGCCTGGCCTGCTGAGTTTTTCCAGCGTTTTCTGTTGTTATTCACTAGATTATTTCCTGGGATGAGAGGGCTGTCCTATGATGAGAGATTGTGTAGAATGGGCCTACACTCTCTGGAGTTTAGAAGAATGAGAGGTGATCTCATTGAAACATACAAGATTCTGAAGGGTCTGTGAAATGTCTCTTCATCTCCCCCTTTGTTCCTTTATCCCCTCCCCCTTTTCCCAGCTTTACCCTGGCCTTAAATCTATTTGATTTCCGGCTCTTCCCAGTTCTGATGAAAGGTCATCGACCTGAAACGTTAACTCTCTTTCTCTCTCCACGGATGCTGCCTGGCCTGCTGAGTTTTTCCAGCGTTTTCTGTTGTTATTTAAGATTCTGAAGGGGATGGATAGGGTAGATGCTGAGAGGTTGTTTCCCCTGGCTGGAGTGTCTAGAACTAGGGGGCATAGACTCAGGATAAGGGGTCGGCCATTTAAGACTGAGATGAGGAGGAATTTCTTCACTCAGAGGGTTGTGAATCTTTGGAATTCTCTGGCCCAGAGGGCTGTGAATGCTGAGTCTTTATATATTCAAGGCTGAGATAAATAGATTTTTGGACTCTAGGGGAATCAAGGGATATGGAGATCGGGCGGGAAAGTGGAGTTGAGGTCGATGATCAGCCATGGTCTTATTTAATGGCGGAGCAGGCTCGAGGGGCCATATGGCCTACTCCTGCTCTTATTTCTTATGTTCTTATGCTTTAAAGTGAATTTTACACTTGGATCCAGATTAAGGTGGCAGCAGCCAGATGGACTGAAGCCTTAGCAGCTTTACCAATGGAGGGAAACAATTAGATAACCACTGGTGCATTGGGGGAAGGACAATGCATTGCAGCATTGTTGGATTCCTAAACCTGTGGAACTGCCAGTGAACACACTGAGAATATTGGTTTCCCATTTACCAATGAAACTGTTCCACAGTGTGATGATGCACAAGCCATTTCACAGTCTGACTCAATCTATCCTATGACCCGGTCTTTTTGCAACTTGCCCACTCTGGTTTGTGATTCATGTAATTAGATTCCAGCCAGTATCGTCTAGTACATTTAATTAACCATTTCTTTCTGTGAGGGTAAAGCTTCAATTAACTAATCCCAACGAGCACACAACTCCGCACATCCAATAAGTGCCAGCTCTTACTAAAGCTCCTTTGTGTAAGAATTATTCAATAAGTTCCTGTTTCTCACTGCCTTTTACGATATCTGGAAAAATAACTCGGGGAGATTCTAGGTCAGGCTGGGTGGAGTAATCCACATGTGCATAGAGCACATGATTTGGTTTAACTGTTCCACGCTGCTCAGGTCTATGAACGGGCACCTCCTGTTGATTCACCATACCTCTACTGCCTGTCACGGCACATTAATGCCCCAAGGTATAACACTCCTTACCCAACTCTAGTATTTAAAATCAGATATATCTCCAAGTACCTCATCTCTCGACCCAACTGATCAGACAGCGTTTCACCCCATCAGCTGTGCAGAGATACTGGCCAAACCAGCCCACACCAATCAGCAAAGATAGCAACCATCAAAGAAACTCCGCTCAACATAGATAAGGGCCAAACATCTGCCCTTCACTGAGCATAGATAAGAGCCAAAATCCCTCCCCTCATTGAGCACAGGATAGATGCAAGTTTCCTGACTCCACTTTTCAGATACCGCTACCCCTTCCCCCATTTAGCAGAGATAGAGACCAATATGACCCCACCTGATTGAGCAAAGATAGTAAACAGTACACTCCCAGAGAGCAGAGATAGCAGCCACCATCCACCCTCCAAGTACAGATCAAGTACCTTTCTCCCAACTCCACTTATCAGATATTGAGGCCAACCCCGCCCTCCCATCCAAAGGACAAATCCCCCTCAACTGAGCAGAATCCCACCCAGCATCTCACCCACAAGCAACTCAGCACCACTGTAAAACCTGAGCTAAAACGCTTCCTCTCCCCCCCCCACTCCCCCCACTCCTCCAATGGAACTGTCATTGGGTTCTGGCTCAGTGCAGCTCCCTCCTCCCACTGAGAGGAAAATTGGCCCTGGTCCTATGTCCCCAACCCTTCCCTATCCACTGTTGTCTCCTCTCCTCTACTCCCTCTCCCCCTCCTCTTCTCATATCGCATCTCCCTCCCCCTGCCCCTGCATCTCCTAGGAATTGGGGGAGGGACGGAAAGGTGGAGATACAGGGATGAGTCCTGTAAGAAGTGAGGCGATGGCCTGATGGACTTTCTTTGTCCTGAGTACATAGCATTACATAACAATTGACTAATTCTAGATTAGTCAAAATAGTCCCATTCCTTTTGATAGAAGGAGATATTTACTAGGGATTATAATGTGGGTGGAGAGGTGGTAGGAGGGTTGAGTGGCAACTCTTCTGACCAACCCTGGACAAGGGACGGATCAGGAATCAAGCCCCAACTTCCTGGGGGACAGGAAACAAGAGAACAAAGCCCACATTTGGGGAAGTCAGTTGGTGAGGTGTACTGAGAGGGAGGCCAGTAAGCTCTAGGGGAGTCAACCAGGCCCTGTGTAAAATCAGCTTTACCATTTATATTAAATGTGTTATCAGTCTACCTGCTGAACAATTGGAGAAGTGCATGTGAGGGCACATGCGAAAGACACAATATGCCCCGGGTTAAGTTAATTATGTGGTTAGATAGTGGACAGTGCAAGCACCCTCCTAAATGTAAGATGTGGGGACCACTTACGGGAGTGACCAATGCTGCTGAAGCCAAGAGAATATCTGAGGCAGGCCCAAAATTTCTAACATCCCAATTTATCTAATAAGACTGGAACGATTCCCTGGCAGTTGTGGGTGGTCCGTACAGTGGTCTGAACCCCACCAGTCTCAATGCTCACACTAACCATTTGAAATGCAAAACTTCAGATTCAGATTCAGATTCGAAGGAGGTGAATTTTGTACAAGTCAGATATGGATTCCAAATGTCTCCAAACACCAGATCTTAGAAACCTGTGAACTGCTGATAACAACCCTCATTAATAACCTCATTGAACTGGCCTGCCAGAGGGTAATTAAAGAGAAAATAACAGATTGTTGGCAACAGGCCGTCTTTCCTCTAGGTAAACTGATTTTATGAGACTTTTTAATTATATTCTGTAAACACAATGCGCCCACATGATTCAAAGTACGAATAGCTGGGAACAAAGGCACGCAACCTGACAGCAGTTGCGTGCAGCAGAAGCTCCCTTTCATCAGCACCTTGTCAGGAAACTATAAATGTACCGCGGAGCTCCAAACATCAATAAACAGGTGAGTGTCAAAACAACAAAACGAGTTTCCACTGATTGAAGTAGCAGTTTGTTAATGGTGCTGTCAGTCATTCATCATCACTCCTTCATCCTCAATACAAACAGGTAATCCTGCAAGCAGCAAACTTCATGGCACACTGTCCCTTTAGGATTATTGTGTAGTCTTACCACATCCAGTCTTGCTCTGTATGTAAGGCATCTCATCATTTTCTATGCTTTTCCCCCCTCACAGAATCTTTTCAGAGCTGGTTAAGTGATATTTATTGACTTTTTTTTTAAAGTTCTCTTTGCTTATCTTCCGCCATTCCTCTGCCCCACGATGTAGTGTCAAATCTCCACTTTGAGTTTTTTTTTGGTTTTCTGTTTCTGAGTTCTTTCATCAAGGTCAACTGTCAGCTGTGGCTCAGTGGGTAGCACGCTCACCTCTGAGTCAGAAGGTTGTGGGTTCAAGTCCCACTCCAGAGACTTGAGCGCAAAAATCTAGGCAGACACTCCAGTGCAGTACTGAGGGAGTGCTGCACTGTCGGAGGTGCCGTCTTTCAGATGAGATGTTAAACTGAGGTCCGTCTGCCCTCTCAGGTGGACGTAAAAGATCCCATGGCACTATTTCAAAGAAGAACAGGGGAGTTATCCCCAGTATCCTGGCCAATATTTATCCCTAAATCAACATCACATAAACAGATTATCAGGTTATTATCATGTTGCTGTTTGTGGGATCTTGCTGTGCACAAATTGGCTGCCGCATTTTCTACATTACAACAGTGACTACACTACAAAAGTACGTCATTGGGTGTAAAACGCTTTGGGACGTCTTGAGTTCGTGAAAGGCGCTATATAAATGCAAGTCTTTCTTTCTTCTAAGGTATGGATTGGCTGATATTTCTGGGCACTATCAGTAATCAAAACACAGTCTGACTCACTTGTAAAAAATCACCAAGCTCTCCAATGGCCTGGTGTAGCACTACATCATACATTTGCGGCACTTCGATTGATATTATCTCTCTAGGGGTAGGTAGGGAGGAAATCGGACAGGATTCTGAGGGTTCCCACTCCTGATTGCCATTCAGTGACTTGCTGAAAGATATAAGTGTGTGAAAGAATGGTAGTTGAGGCAAGTACATCTATGTTAACCCAGCAATATGAATACTTATTGATCATTATTTTTTTCTTCTATTTGGTAGTGAAACTATTCTTAAAGTTGCACCCTTTTTGCTTCAGGGCTTGTTAGTCAAGAAAACTGTAGCTGTGAACACAGATAAAATAATTTGAGTGAAATCCAGCTAAGCATCCTTCTCTATCTGCAGGTTCTAGATGAGGAAGAGAAAGAGGAGGATCAGAGGCGGCATGCAAGACAGTTGCGACTGCACCTTAGTAACTTAAGGAGCCATCCTCATGCCACCACCCCTGTCTATAGGCCAAGGTGATTGTATCTGAATTTGTCAAGGAACATCTACCCACGGGAACTACAATTCTCCAAGGAAACAGTGACAGCCATACCTAGAAACTACTTCCAGGGTAAGGACTGTTAATTCAGTAGCTGGCAAGGTAACCACTTCCTTAACTTTTTATGCCACTAGACCCTTCCAAGCAACAGCAGAGAATATCTGTCAAGTTTCACAACCTGCAGTGCACAGTTGCATGGTGCAGCTGACAGATGTCCTGCTTGTCCAGACCAACAATGTCATAAATTCCTTATGAAAAACTGACAATACATGAACGAGCCCTGCATGTTTACTGTTTGGCTGAATTCCCTGAAGTGCAGGACATTATTGATGGCACACAGGTGGCCATTACTGGCCCCTAGCCCCAATACTATCCCCTTCTTGAACAGAAAGGGGTTCCACTTCAATGAATGTACAGCTGCTCTGTAACCATAGGTATTGAACAATGAGTGATTGAAGCTGGGTGCTTAAGGTGCTTAGTTGAGCCTGGACTTTAGGCTTTGCCGCCTCCTACTCTTGGACACCTACAGAAGAGAACATTTTGGAATGCTGACAGTAAGTCAACCCTTGACGCGGCTTACATAGCAAAATATTCTAGTGTGCTATACTGCAGTGCTGCCTGTGTGTGAGGCAGTGAATAAAGGAGTGACTAAGGAGATAAAGAATGAAAAAAAAAAGGACGACGCTAGCCATGAGCTGGGGAAGACTCCAACCATTCCCTCTAGTGCATCCAGGCCCAGAATCCTAGGGCACTCTCCTTCTCAGAAGACCAAGTGCTTAGATGAGGTGACACCCTCATCAGTCTGTACGCACTGCCATTTGTTGTGTAAGGCTTCTGCTGTAAACAGATAGGAAAGAGACATATGTTGGAATAAAGAATATCAGAGAAGGTATGTGCCAGCCAAGTACCAGCCCAGTACCTGCTTACGTCTTGTGAACTTGACATATGCAGGTCTCTTTTGTTGGCGGTATGCTTGATGTTTGATGCTTGATAAACGCATTGACCTGGTACCAACCCGTACAGAGTGCCTGGTGAAATATGGGCACACCCATGTTTTTGGAAAGTATATGCACAATTGCAAGAATGCTGTGCACTCTTCCTTTCTAATGCTCTACCAAGCTGGCAATGAAGTGCTGTTAACATGTACAATTAAGCAACATATGAGCACACTTTACCTTGCAGCCTTCCTTGAGGTCAACAAATTTATTTCTCAGCTGATCCTAGGTTCAGTGCTCAGGTGAGAAAGCGTTCAATTATTCAGCCACTTCCTTTTCGGCTGCTCTGACTGGAGGACGGCTCTTAGCTCCAAAATGGACCACCCATACTTTACGGGACATCCTGCAGCAGGACCTCCATAACTGCTCCTTTTGAATGGAGCACCTCTAATCTGTATCTTGCTCCAACCATTTTGATTTGTCTTCAGTGATTGGTCAGATAACTTGCCCCTTGACCCTGGTGTGCTCGAACTATGATGCGCGAAGTGCTGCAAATGTACATTAATGAGCCGGCCTTGCATTATAGGGCGATATCAGCTCACTGTACTGTAGGGACTCACAGTGCCCAGTCCCACCAACACTTAACTGACATTGATTCAGGATCATATTTAATTTTCAAGTTCATACCATTTACATAGAGTCTGAACCCAAAGGTGAAGCCACTCTTCTGATTGCATTACTCAAACATTCCTGTGATTATATTCAGAGTGTCATTATACCATAGATACTGGCCTGACACTGGAGTGATACTGATTCTGTAGACTTTGGCTACACCGCAGCCTCTACATTACCCCCCGACCTTTGGAAGCACTTACTGGGTTCCGAACGCTGGTTACATTTTAATTGTAGCAGAAAGGTGAGTGTCTGGCCAGGAACTTTTTGAACTTAGTGTTGCACCAGTTGCTATACTACATGGAATGGCATAGAATTTACAGCACACGAACAAGCCATTCGCTCCAACTGGCCTATGCCGTATTTACGTTCGACAAGAGCTTCCTCCCACCTTACTTCACCTCACCTTATCAACATATCCTTCTATTCCTTTCTTCCTCATATACTTATCTAGCTTCCCCTTAAATGCTATTCACCTCAACTACTCCATGTGGTAGCAAGTTTAACATTCTAACCACTCTCTGAGTAAAGAAGTTTCTCCTGAATTTCTCATTGGAATTATTGGTGACTAACTTATATTTATGACCCCTAGTTTTGCATTTTCCACAAGTGGAAACATCTTCCCTATGTCTACCCTATCGAACTCTTTCATAATTTTAAAGCGCTCTATCAGGTCACTGCAAGGGGTGTAAAGCAAAGTGGTGTTAAACTGCCTCCTGGAGAGTTTCACCTGAATTGCCTAAATGTGACTTGGCGACTTCACACCTGAATCACACGACACAGCCTGTATCAGTGCAAAGTCAAAACCAATTCACATCAAAGCAAATTGTGGAATATAACTGGTCTATTGGCTGTTACCCTCACCATCACATGGACCCCTGTCATTTCTCACTCTTGTGCCTCCACTATTCTGTTATCATGGTAGAAGACTTTCCTGGGTGAGGAGCCTGACCACGATGATGACGTTACTTCTTCTGTGTAACCTTCACTGGAAACCTGATCACTTGGCGGATAAGTGGTTTTGAAATGTTTCCAAGCCCTGTCATTATATCTGGGTGAAATCATTCATTAAATACCACACCCTTCAGCTTTGAAGCTCTGATCAGGACATTCTGCATAAGCGATGCCTCAGCCTTCAGGTATTTCACTGAAAGTGATAGTAGCTGCTGTTTGTTTGACTCAGTGCCTGGCAACACACTGTAAAAAATCTCACATCACTGCTGTCAGCTTTCATAAAGTTCAGGTCTCTTCGATGAACCGACATTCCTTTCATTATAAAGGTGGAGTCAGATCAACTAATTTCAAAAATTCCTGCTGTCTTGAGGTGATGTATTCCTGGTGGAAGCACTAACTCCAGAGTGAAGTGGTGTAAAGTGAACGTACCCTGTGCCTTATACTTTCCACATCACTGCACTCCATCTGATATGAAACTACAGGTTTGCTGCCATGCGGCGGACCTGGGCGAGAAGTGAGTGGAGCAGCGAGGCTATAAAAGCCTGCGGTATCCAGGTAGGCCCCTCTTTTACAGCGGCGGACCTGGGCGAGAAGTGAGTGGAGCAGCGAGGCCATAAAAGCCTGCGGTATCCAGGTAGGCCCCTCTTTTACAGCGGCGGACCTGGGCGAGAAGTGAGTGGAGCAGCGAGGCTATAAAAGCCTGCGGTATCCAGGTAGGCCCCTCTTTTACAGCGGCGGACCTGGGCAAGAAGTGAGTGGAGCAGCGAGGCTATAAGGCTCTAACCTAAAGGGGGTGAGTGTATATCAGGAGGCCCGGTGAGTATCTAAACTCACTTTCGCGGGCTTTTGTTTGCAGAGGCTGGTCGGGAGCGGAGAGAGCCGAGGCCCGGTGAGTATCTAAACTCACTTTCGCGGGCTTTTGTTTACAGAGGCTGGTGTCGGGGGCGGAGAGAGCCGAGGCCCGGTGAGTATCTAAACTCACTTTCGCGGGCTTTTGTTTGCAGAGGTTTACCAATCTCAGACCGGCGGCAGCGTTCCAGAGCCACGTTACGATTCAAAACGTGACGTGGGCAGGAGGGAGCGGCTGATTGGGTGAGTACGGCAGGTTAGTATTTATACTACTTTATAGTTTGATAGTTAAGGTTCATAGTTTATAAAGTTTCGAAGATCTTAATTTTGTGATTATAATTTCTAGTGCTAGTAACCAAGGGCCCTTGAGTAATTCATTTAATTGAGTGAAATTGGTGGTATTGATTTGATTTAATTAAAGTTCAATTAATTAAAGGGTAAGTCATGGCAGGACAGCCCAGCCCCGTGTTGTGCTCCTCCTGCTCTATGTGGGAAATCAGGGACCCTTCCGGTGTCCCTGACGACCATGTGTGCGGGAAGTGTATCCAGCTGCAGCTACTGACAGCCCGCATTGCGGCGCTGGAGCTGCGGCTGGATGCATATTGGAGCATTCGCGATGCTGAGAACCTCGTGGATAGCACGTTTAGTGAGTTGGTCACACCGCATGTGAAGGGTGTATAGGCAGGAAGGGAATGGGTGACCACCAGGCAGAGTAGGAGGTGCAGGCAGGTAGTGCAGGGGTCCCCTGTGGCCATCCCCCTCTCATATACCGCTTTGGATACTGTTGGGGGGGATGACTTAGGGGAAGGCAGCAGCAGCCAACTTCCTGGCACCATGGGCGGCTCTGCTGCACAGGCTGGGAGGAAAAAGAGTGGAAGAGCTATAGTGATAGGGGACTCAATTGTAAGGGGAATAGATAGGCGTTTCTGCGGCCGCAACCGAGACCCCAGGATGGTGTGTTGCCTCCCTGGTGCAAGGGTCAAGGACATCTCGGAGCGGCTACAGAACATTTTGGAGGGGGAGGGCGAACAGCCAGCTGTCGTGGTGCACATAGGCACCAACGATATAGGTAAAAAAGGGGATGAGGTCCTAAAAGCAGAATATAGGGAGTTAGGAGGTAAATTAAAAAATAGGACCTCAAAGGTAGTAATCTCAGGATTGCTACCAGTGCCACGTGCTAGTCAGAGTAGAAATAGGAGGATATTTCAAATGAATACGTGGCTCGAGGAATGGTGCAAGGGGGAGGGATTCAAATTCCTGGGACATTGGAACCGGTTCTGGGGGAGGTGGGACCAGTACAAACCGGACAGTCTGCACCTGGGCAGGGCCGGGACCGCTGTCCTCGGGGGAGTGTTTGCTAGTGCTGTTGGGGAGGATTTAAACTAATGTGGCAGGGGGTTGGGAACCTGAGCAGGGAGACAGAGGAAAGCATGTCAGGAAGGGACAGAAGGTATGGAGTAAAAGGTAAAGTGTTAAATAAGGAAAAAGCAGGAAGTAAGTGTTGCAAAACACATTTGAAAGTTCTTTATCTGAATGCACGTAGCATTCGTAACAAAATTGACGAGTTAACGGCACAAATAACGATGTATGGGTATGATCTTGTGGCCATTACAGAAACATGGCTGCAGGGTGACAACGTCTGGGAATTAAATATGCCAGGGTATTTAACAATCAGGAAGGACAGGCAGGAAGGAAGGGGAGGGGGGGGGTGGCTATGTTAATAAAGGAAGGAATCACTGTAATACAGAGAAATGATATTGGGTCAAAAGATCAGGATAATGAAACAGTTTGGGTAGAGATTAGGAATAATAAGGGGAAAAAAACACTTGTGGGCGTAGTATATAGGCCTCCTAATAGTTGCAACTCTGTTGGAAGAAGTATTAATCAGGAAATAGTTGGGGCATGTAATAAGGGAACAGCTATAATTATGGGGGATTTTAACTATCATATAAACTGGATAAATCAAATTGGGCAGGGCAGCCTTGAGGAAGAGTTTATTGAGTGTCTTAGGGATGGATTTCTTGAGCAGTATGTAATTGATCCTACAAGGGGGCAAGCAACCTTGGACCTGGTACTGTGTAATGAGTCTGGATTAATTAATAATGTCCTAGTTAAGGATCCCCTTGGAATGAGTGACCATAACATGGTTGAATTCCATATCCAATTAGAGGGTGAGAAGGTTGGTTCTCAAACAAGCATACTGAGCTTGAATAAAGGAGACTATGATGGCATGAGAGCAGAATTGATTAAAGTGGACTGGGAAAATAGATTAAAGGGTAAGATGGTACATGAGCAGTGGTGTTCATTCAAGGAGTTATTTTACAACTTTCAAAATAAATATATTCCACTGAGGAAAAAAGGGTGTAAAAGAAATGACAGCCATCCATGGCTAAGTAAAGAAATTAAAGAAAGTATCCAACTAAAAACAAGGACATATAAGGTAGCCAAAGTTAGTGGGAGGATAGAAGATTGGGAAGTCTTCAAAAGACAACAAAAAGTAACTAAAGGATTGATTAAGAAAGGGAAAATAGACTATGAAAATAAATTAGCAAAAAATATAAAAACAGATAGCAAGAGTTTCTATAGTTATATAAAAAGAAAAAGGGTGGTTAAGGCAAACGTAGGTCCCTTAGAGGATGAGACCGGGAAATGAATGGTGGGAAACATGGAGATGGCAAAAATGCTGAACAAATATTTTGTTTCAGTCTTTACGGTAGAGGACACTAAGAATATCCCAACACTGGACAAACAGGGGGCTCTAGTGGGGGAGGAGCTAAATACGATTAAAATCACTAAGGAATTGGTACTCAGTAAAATAATGGGACTCAAGGCAGATAAATCCCCTGGACCTGATGGCTTACATCCTAGGGTCTTGAGGGAAGTGGCAGTAGGAATTGTGAATGCTTTGGTAATAATTTTCCAAAACTCCCTGAACTCAGCAAAGGTCCCGGCAGATTGGAAAACTGCTAATGTAACACCCTTATTTAAAAAGGGTTGTAGGCAGAAGGCTGGAAATTATAGACCAGTTAGCCTAACATCTGTGGTGGGTAAAATTTTGGAGTCTATTATTAAGGAGACAGTAACGGAACATTTAGATAAACATAATTTAATAGGACAAAGTCAGCATGGCTTTATGAAGGGGAAGTCATGTCTGACAAATTGTTCTACAAAAAAAGAAAGAACTTGCTTTTATAAAGCACATTTCACAACCTCAAGGCATCCCAAAGAACATTACAGTCAATAAAATACTTTCGAAGTACAGTCACTGCTGTAATGTAGGAATCGCAGCAGTCCATTTGTGCACAGAAAAGTGCCCCAAACAGCAATGAGATAAATAACCAGATAATCTGATAATTTGAGTGATGTTGGTCGAGGGATAAATATTGGCCAAGATACCGGGGAAAACTCCTCTGCTCTTCTTCAAATAGTGTCGTGGAATCTTTTACATCCACTTAAGAGGATAGACAGGGACTTACTTGGTTTAACGTCTCATCCGAAAGACGACACCTCCAACAGTGCAGCGCTCCTTCGGTACTGCACTGAAGTGTCAACCCAGATTACATGCTCAAGTCTCTGGACTGGAGCTTGACCCACGACCTTCTGACTCAGAGGTGAAAATGCTACCACTTAACCAAGACTGACACATGGCAATGGAACTGCACTGTGTTATACACCCCAGCAGCATTGGCTTCACTGTGTTATACACCCTGTCAATGCTGGCTAGGTTGTGTTATACACCCCAGCAGCATTGGCTTCACTGTGTTATACACCCTGTCAATGCTGGCTAGGTTGTGTTATATACCCTGTCAATGCTGGCTAGGTTGTGTTATATACCCTGTCAATGCTGGCTAGGTTGTGTTATACATCCTGTCAATGCTGGCTAGGTTGTGTTATACACCCTGTCAATGCTGGCTAGGTTGTGTTATACACCCTGTCAATGCTGGCTAGGTTGTGTTATACACCCTGTCAATGCTGGCTAGGTTGTGTTATACACCCTGTCAATACTGACTAGGTTGTGTTATACACCCTGTCAATGCTGGCTAGGTTGTGTTATACATCCTGTCAATGCTGGCTAGGTTGTGTTATACACCCTGTCAATGCTGGCTAGGTTGTGTTATACACCCTGTCAATACTGACTAGGTTGTGTTATACACCCTGTCAATGCTGGCTAGGTTGTGTTATACACCCTGTCAATGCTGGCTAGGTTGTGTTATACACCCTGTCAATGCTGACTAGGTTGTATTATATACCCTGTCAATGCTGGCTAGGTTGTGTTATACACCCTGTCAATGCTGGCTAGATTGTGTTATACACCCTGTCAATACTGGCTAGGTTGTGTTATATACCCTGTCAATGCTGGCTAGGTTGTGTTACACACCCTGTCAATACTGGCTAGGTTGTGTTATATACCCTGTCAATGCTGGCTAGGTTGTGTTATATACCCTGTCAATGCTGGCTAGGTTGTGTTATACACCCTGTCAATGCTGGCTAGGTTGTGTTATACACCCTGTCAATGCTGGCTAGGTTGTGTTATACACCCTGTGGTTGTGTTATACACCCTGTCAATGCTGGCTAGGTTGTGTTATACACCCTGTCAATGCTGGCTAGGTTGTGTTATATACCCTGTCAATGCTGGCTAGGTTGTGTTATACACCCTGTCAATGCTGGCTAGGTTGTGTTATACACCCTGTCAATGCTGGCTAGGTTGTGTTATACACCCTGTGGTTGTGTTATACACCCTGTCAATGCTGGCTAGGTTGTGTTATACACCCTGTCAATGCTGGCTAGGTTGTGTTACACACCCTGTCAATGCTGGCTAGGTTGTGTTACACACCCTGTCAATGTTGCCTGCACTGTGTTGTACACTCTGTCAGTGTCATACAACCTACAGAATGATACCAGGGCTTAGCAGGTTAAATTATGAAGACAGGTTGCATAAACTTGGCTTGTATTCTGTTGAGTATAGAAGACTGAGGGATGATCTGATCGAGGTGTTTAAAATGTTAAAAGGATTTGATAGGGTAGATACAGGGAAATTATTTCTCCTGGTGGGGAAATCAAGAACGAGGGACATAATCTTAAAATTAGAGCTAGATCGTTCAGGAGCGAAATCAGGAAGCTCTTTTTCACACAAAGGGTAGTAGAAATCTGGAATTCTCTCTCCCAAAAGTCTGTGGATGCGGGGTCAATTGGAGCTTTCAAGACTGAGACCGATAGATTTTTGTTAGATAAGGATTTCAAGAGATATGGAGCTAAGGCAGGTAAATGGAGATGAGGTACAGATCAGCCACGATCTAATTGAATGGTGGAACAGGCAGGAGGGATTGAATAGCCTGCTCCTGTTCCTATGTTCCTATCAGCATTGGCTGCAGTGTATTATACACCTTGTTATTGTTGGCTGGGCTATCCTATACAACCTGTCAGCATTGGCTGAGCTGTGTTATACATCCTGTCAATGTTAGCTGGACTGCTATACCCTGTTAGCATTGACTGGGCTGGACTGGACAATGAAGCTGTGAAGGGAACAGTACTGTGGGCCTAGTAAGGGCTAGCAACCCTTATCGCCACAACATTCAGTTCAAATGTTTTGGATAAAACCTCTCCCTTGAGATAAATCATGGCTGGATTTGTGAATGGAGCGAATTCACAGCAGTCATGACTTGTGAGCAATTTCTCTATACAATTGGAATTGTATTTTTATGATGTATCATGATGAAATATTTCAAAGCATTTCCCACAATGAATTACTCTGAAGTGCAGTGAGTCGGTGAATGTGGAAGTCATGTTGCGGCAGGAACTTCCCACAAATAGCAATGAGATGAATGCCCAGTTAACCTGTTATTTGGTGGTACTGCCTGGGGGCAGAATGCTTAATGAAAAACTGGGAGAATTCCCTGCTCTTACTGGATTAATGTCACGGAATCTTTAACATCCGCTTGAGCAGATAGATAGGACTTTGGCTTACTATCTCATTTGAATGGCGGCACCTCCGACAGCACAACATATGCTCAGTATTGCACTGGAGCGCCAGCCTAGATTATCAGCTCAAACTTAAACCTTCTGAACCGGAGGCGAGAGAGTCTTTCCAACTGAGACTAACTGATACACTTCCCTTCTGCTTCACGTTCTATCCGGGCTATCCTTTGCTGCTCCGCTATTCATGGGAACGGTAGCGTAGTGGTAATGTCACTGGGCTAGTAATCCAGAGGCCTGGACTAATGATTCAGAGATGAGAGTTCAAATCCCACCACGGCAGCTGGGGAATTTAAATTCACTGAATTAAATAAATCTGGAATAAAAAGCTACCTATCAGATTGTTGTAAAAACCCATCTGGTTCACTAATGTCCTTTAGGGAAGGAAATCTGCCATGCTTACCTGGTCTGGCCTATATGTGACTCGAGACCCACAGCAATGTGGTTGACTCTTAACTGCCCTCTGAAATGGCCTAGCAAGTCACTTAGTTGTAACTAACTGCTACAAAACAAAATAATAAGAATGAAACCGAACGGACTACCCGGCATTGGCACTGGCTACGGACTCGGCAACGGCACACCCAGCCCAGTCAACCCTGCAAAGTCCTCCTCACTAACATCTGGGGACTTGTGCCAAAATTGGGAGAGCTGTCCCACAGACTAGTCAAGCAACAGCCTGACATAGTCATACTCACAGAATCATACCTTTCAGCCAATGTCCCGAACTCCTCCATCACCATCCCTGGGTATGTCCTGTCCCACTGGCAGGACAGACCAACCAAGGGTGGCGGCACAGTGGTATACAGTTGGGAAGGAGTGGCCCTGGGAGTCCTCAACATTGACTCCGGACCCCATGAAGTCTCATGGCTTCAAGTTAAGCATGGGCAAGGAAACCTCCTGCTGATTACCACCTACCGCCCTCCCTCAGCTGATGAATCAGTACTCCTCCATGTTGAACACTACTTGGAAGAAGCACTGAGAGTAACAAGGGCACAGAATGTACTCTGGGTGGGGGACTTCAATGTCCATCACCAAGAGTGGCTCAGTAGCACTACCACTGACCGAGTCCTGAAGGACAAAACTGCCAGTCTGGGCCTGCGACAGGTGGTGAGAGAACCAACACGAGGGAAAAACCTACTTGACCTCATCCTCACTAATCTACCTGTCGCAGATGCATCTGTCCATGACAGCAGTGACCACCGCACAGTCATTGTGGAGACGAAGTCCCGTCTTCGCACTGAGAACACCCTCCATCGTGTTGTGTGGCACTACCACCGTACTAAATGGGATAGATTCAGAACAGATCTAGCAGCTCAAAACTGGGCATCCATGAGGCGCTGTGGGCCATCAGCAGCAGCAGAATTGTATTCCACCACAATCTGTAACCTCATGGCCTGGCATATCCCTCACTCTACCATTACCACCAAGCCAGGGGACCAACCCTGGTTCAACAAGGAGTGTAGAAGAGCCTGCCAGGAGCAGCACCAGGCGTACCTAAAAATGAGGTGCCCACCTGGGGAAGCTGCAACACAGGACTACATGCATGCTAAAAACCAGAAGCAGCATGCTATAGACAGAGCTAAGCGATCCCACAATCAATGGATCAGATCAAAGCTCTGCAGTCCTGCCACATCCAGTCGTGAATGGTGGTGGACCATTAAACAACTAACGGGAGGAGGAGGCTCCAAGAATATCCCCATCCTCAATGATGGTGGAGCCCAGCACGTGAGTGCAAAAGACAAGGCTGAAGCGTTTGCAACCAACTTCAGCCAGAGGTGCCGAGTGGATGATCCATATCGGCCTACTCCTGAGGTCCCCACCATCACAGAAGCCAGTCTTCAGCCAATTCAATTCACTCCACGTGATATCAAGAAACGGCTGAGCGCACTGGATACAGCAAAGGCTATGGGCCCCAACAACATCCCGGCTATCGTGCTGAAGACTTGTGCTCCAGAACTAGCTGCGCCTCTAGCCAAGCTGTTCCAGTACAGCTACAACACTGGCATCTATCCAACAATGTGGAAAACTGCCCAGGTATGTCCTGTCCACAAAAAGCAGGACAAATCCAACCCGGCCAATTACCGCCCCATCAGTCTACTCTCAATCATCAGCAAAGTGATGGAGGGTGTCATCGACAGTGCTATCAAGTGGCACTTACTCACCAATAACCTGCTCACTGATGCCCAGTTTGGGTTCCGCCAAGACCACTCGGCTCCCGACCTCATTACAGCCTTGGTCCAAACATGGACAAAGGAGCTGAATTCCAGAGGTGAGGTGAGAGTGACTGCCCTTGACATCAAGGCAGCATTTGACCGAGTCTGGCATCAAGGAGCCCTCGTAAAACTGAAGTCAATGGGAATCAGGGGGAAAACTCTCCACTGGCTGGAGTCATACCTAGCACAAAAGAAGATGGTTGTGGTGGTTGAAGGTCAATCATCACAGCCCCTGGACATCGCTGCAGGAGTTCCTCAGGGCAGTGTCCTGGGCCCAACCATCTTCATCAATGACCTTCCCTCCAACATAAGGTCAGAAATGGGGATGTTCGCTGATGACTGCACAGTATTCAGCGCCATTCACAACTCCACAGATAATGAAGCAGTCCATGCCCGCATTCAACAAGACCTGGACAACGTTCAGGCTTGGGCTGATAAGTGGCAGGTAACATTCGCGCCACAGAAGTGCCAGGCAATGACTATCTCCAACAAGCGAGAGTCTAACCACCTCCCCTTGACATTCAATGGCATTACCATCGCCGAATCTCCCACTATCAACATCCTGGGGGTCACCATTAACCAGAAACTTAACTGGACCAGCCACATAAATACTGTGGCAACAAGAGCAGGTCAGAGGCTGGGTATTCTGCGGCGGGTGTCTCACCTCCTGACTCCCCAAAACCTTTCCACCATCTACAAGGCACAAGTCAGGAGTGTGATGGAATACTCTCCACTTGCCTGAATGAGTACAGCTCCAACAACACTCAAGAAGCTCGACACCATCCAGGACAAAGCAGCCCGCTTGATTGGCACCCCATCCACCACCTTAAACATTCTCTCCCTCCACCACCGGCGTACCGTGGCTGCAGTGTGTACCATCTACAAGATGCACTGCAGCAACTCGCCAAGGCTTCTTCGACAGCACCTTCCAAACCCGCGACCTCTTCCACCTAGAAGGACAAGGGCAGCAGGCACATGGGAACACCACCACCTGCAAGTTCCCCTCCAAGTCACACACCATCCTGACTTACAAGTATATCGCTGGTCCTTCATCGTCGCTGGGTCAAAATCCTGGAACTCCCTCCCTAACAGCACTGTGGGAGTACCATCACCACACGGACTGCAGCGGTTCAAGAAGGCGGCTCACCACCACCTTCTCAAGGGCAACTAGGGATGGGCAATAAATGCCGGCCTTGCCAGCGACGCTCACATCCCATAAACGAATTTTTAAAAAAAATCCTGTCTGCTGACAGCATTACCTGACTACTGCCAGTGCCAAATATCTGGTCAGGAGTCACACAGGCATTGGAAGACACCGTGACAGACACTAATTAGCGACTGTGAGTGGTAAGAATCACTGCGCACACCAGGGACAATTACCCCAAGTTCCTCCCTACATTCTGTACCCATGGGCATCAGTTGGAGGTGACCACTGCCTCATCTGTTGTAACAGCATAAAACATCACTTTACATGGATGTCCAATATTTAGCCAATCCACCCAGTGTTATGCAACCAATACAGCAACATGGATGTTGTTTAACCATTTAGTACTCACAGCGGAGTGGTTCTATTGCTGGTAACCCTACCTTTCTACGCTCACTGCTAACATGTATCTTCCATACTGAGTTGAAGACAGCACAGAGTGGGTAAATACTTCTGATGAAAGGTCATCGACCTGAAACGTCAACTCTCTTTCTCTCTCCACGGATGCTGCCTGGCCTGCTGAGTTTTTCCAGCGTTTTCTGTTGTTATTGTGGGTAAATACTTGTTTTGTGAGAGCACTTTGCTGTCCCAGCCAGACCATTACAATCATAATGTCGATATGAAACCTGTTTCTCCCTTTCAGATGCTGACTGACCTTCCGTGTGTTTCCACTATTTTGAAAATGGCAAATAGTTACTGAGCAACCAAACATGCAACCATTGTCGCTGGTTTGAATTCAGACCCAAGTTTCGAGGGCTTGAGATCTATGCCTCTCGTTGACACCTGTCGCTCCATTGAATCCGGAAGAAATTTCCCAATAGTGCACGGTGTTGGAACCTGAGGCAGAGTCAGTTTATCTCCGAATTAACTAGCTTTCTGGAACAAACTGATCTAGCTTGGAACTAGTTTCCTGCCGCAGGGTAGCAACTTACTTAGTTGGCAGCTCTCTGCAGCCATTTCACGTCATTACACATCAAGAATAAATTAAATCAGACACTTGTAGGCTGGCCTGGGAGCTGCTTCTTGAGGTGTCGGCTTTCTCACAAAGTACTGCAAATCCTAATCCCAGGCTTGACTGACATGCAACAGATATCCCTCAGGTGACTATGTGTCAGTTTTGTCTGGGTTATCAGGGTGGGAGAAGCTAGATGAGATCTCCTCAGGCACAGCTCCAGTAGCTCAGTGCCAGTGAGATGTGTGAGCAGAAGCAAAATACTGCGGATGCTGGAAATCTGAAATAAAAACAGGAAATGCTGGAAATACTCAGCAGGACAGGCAGCATCTGTGGAGAGAGAAACAGAGTTAACGCTTAAGGCCGTTGACCTTTCGTCAGAACTGGAAAATGTTAGAGGTGTAACAGGTTTTAAGCAAGTGTGGGGGCAGGGAAAGGGCGGAGGGGAGGAAAGAACAAAAGGGAAGGTCTGTGATAGGGTGGGAGGCAGGTGAGATTAAATGACAAAAGGGATGACGGTGAAAGGCGAAAGGAGATGGTAATGGGACAAGTAAAGAAACAAAAGATGACTCTAGAGGAGGTGTAAATGGGAATATCAGAATCAGCAGCAACAGCTGCTGTTCGTGTGAGCAGCCCAGTCCTCAGGGTACAGGACTCACCCTCCTGGTGAAGAAAGATAACATGACTGCTACAGATCTGAGAGAGTAATAAAACATTTTTGGAATAAGTCTGTTCTTGGAGGGAGGAAGAATTCAAATAATAAAATTACAAAAACTATTCTAACCACAATACAAACTACACTTTTTTTTGTTTAAGTCAGATAGGCCCTGAAATGCAATAGCAAAATACTGCGGATGCTGGAAATCTGAAACAACAACAGAAAATGCTGGAAACACTCAGCAGGTCAGGCAGCATCGTGGAGCGAGAAACAGAGTTAACGTTTCAGGTCGGTGACCCTTCGTCAGAACTGGAAAAAGTAACAGATTTTTAAGCAAGTGTGGGGCAGGGAAAGGGGGGAGGGGAGGAAAGAACAAAAGGGAAGGTCTGTGATAGGATGGAAGGCAGGAGAGGTTAAAAGACAAAAAGGATGATGGTGCAAGGCAAAAGGAGATGGTAATGGGACAAGTTAAGAAACAAAAGGTGACTCCAGATGAGGTGTAAATGGCACTGGCAGAATAATCAACAGAGAAAAAAGAAAACATAGAGGCCGAGGTTATGGTCTGAAATTGTTGAACTCTATGTTGAGTCCAGAAGGCTGTAAAGTGCCTAATGGAAAGATGAGGTGCTGTTCCTCAAGCTTACGTTGAGCTTCGTTGGAACAGTGTAAGAGGCCGAGGACGGAGAGATCAGAGTAGGAGTGGCGCGGAGAATTAAAGTGACAAGCGACCGGAAGCTCGGGGTCACGCTTACGGACTGAACGGAGGTGTTCCGCAAAGCGGTCACCCAATCTGCGTTTGGTCTCCCCAATGTAGAGCAGCCAATACAGTATACTAAATTGCAAGAAGTACAAGTAAATCACTGTTTCACCTGGAAGGAGTGTTTGGGGCCCTGGACAGTGGGAAGGGAGGAGGTAAAAGGGCAGGTGTTGCATCTCCTGCGCTTGCACAGGAAGGTGCCATGGGATTCCTGAGTTGGGGGAGGGCATAGGTTGGCAATTACATCTATACAAGACCTGAAATCTCTGATGGGCTGACGTACGCCAGACTTCAACTGGAGCAGCACCCTAGCGTAAATTCTTTTTGGGTTCAGGGTGTGCAGAAGAAGTCCCCCCTCCCAGTGGCAGTCACATGAAAAATGATGGAGTTAGGACAAGCTGATGCCACCTGTCCTAAAATCCACGACTTCCCATCTGGCCTTCAGAATAGGTGCCACTGTTTAAAAGGTGCAGTCTGCCAGGACCCTGTTCATCGAGGCAGGAGGTACTTGGTAAAAGCGACACTGCTCAACTGACATTGCTTGTGGAGAATTTTGGTCACATCTTGGAACTCACTGCAGGAAGCCTTCCCCACAGTTTGCATTACCCTTGGAAAGCATTCTATTTCAACACAATTACTGAGCCAGGAGCTGAGGGGTACACAATGGGCTTCCCAATGGGAATCCCATTTTATATGATCTATATACCGGAGGAAGAGCAGTAGCAGATAACAGTAAGGGAAAGCAGATTAATCAGGCAGCATCAGAGGAGAGTCAGACCATCCTGGCACTGCCCATCCAGCAAGATGTATAGACACAGGAGCACTATCTGAGACCATTCCCAGTTGCTCTGTCACAGGAGGTTGCAATAATGAAGATTTGAAGGAGCTCTGTTTGTTACTGCAGCCAGATCCACAGCACATACAGCTCTCATTGTGGCACAGAACGTGACGACAGCTCTCAACTGTTATGCCACATGCCCATGCTGGACAGCCACAGGGGACTTGTGGCAATTTGCTGTGCGCTCCTCTATGAGACAAATCACCAATGACCTCTTTGCCAGGGCAGCGAAATTTATATAATACGACAGATGACTCAGAGGGCCATAACATTTTTCGGAATTGCTGGATTCCCCGGGGCTGTCGAGGCTTTTGATTTCATTCATGCGGCATCACGAGACCCAAAAGTAAGCTCCTATAAATATATGAACTGCAAAGGCTTCCATTCCCTAAATGTGTAGCTCCTTTACAATGACGAGCATAGCTTTCTGCACGTGAATTCGCAACATGCTGGGAGCTGTCATGATGCTTTTATACTTTGTCGGTCCAGTGTCCCAACTCTATTTCAACAGCAAGTGCAAGGGGCAGGATGGCTGATGGGTCACAAGGGGTATCCACTACTCCCGTGGCTCATGAAGCCCCCTTGTCGGACCACCAATGCTGGAGAGCAGCAGTACAATGAAACACATCAATTCAAGAATAAGAATTGAGCAAACCAATGGAATGTCCCGCCAGCATTATTTAAACAAGCTGATCCCAGGATTTCCGAATTCTTTGCAATTCAAATATGCCACAGGATTATTATTAAGCAACCTGATGGCTATGTTGGTACCATTAATGAGGCCCTGCACTTTTGAAACCCCAGTCACTGGCAGAAGTGCTGCATCCCTCAAGTTCTTTTCTCCATTCCATGGGGAAAGTGACGTATGTGTCGCTCCTGACAAGCAGGGCTGCAGTGATTTGCCCCAGTGTACAGACATCTGACTGATTCTGGCACGTGTCACCAGTGGTGGCTTGAAATGAGCCAATGGCACAAAAGTTCAATGTGGTGATGGCTTTGATTGCAACGGGCAGGGCTATCCCAATGCTGTGTGTAGTCTGCAGGGGAGGCTTCAGTAAATGGCACGTCTTGGTGACTGCCTCCCTGATAAGCAACGACTACTACAACTTAAATGCAACTTTAATGTAGAAAAATGTCTCAAGGAGCTTCGCAGAGGCGTAATCTTAAATAAATGGATGCTGAGTCAACGAAGAAGGGATGCCCAAAAGCTTGAGGGTTGACCTTGGACCATGTTGGGTATTCCAATTACATTCATCCTCTCCAAGTGTTTGTTTATTGTATCTTATATAATAATTAATGTACTTAATACTTCAACGGGGTATTGTTTATTCAGAATGATCCTCATCCTTCATCCCATTGTAAAGAAAGAAAGACTTGCATTTATATAGCGCCCATCACGATCTCAGTATACAACAACTTGCATTTATATAGCACCTTTGAACATAGAAATCAGCTCAAGCAGCTTCACAGAGGCGTAATTTAAAAAAAAGACACTGAGCCAAAGAAAGAGATATTGGGAGGTATTGACCAAAAGCTTGGTCCAAGTGGTAGGTTTTAAAGAGTGTCTTAAAGAAGGCGAGGGAGGTCGAGAGGTGGAGGGGCTTAGGCAGGGAATTCCAGCAAGTGGGCTTAGGCGACTAAAGGCATGGCTGCCAATGGTGGGATGAAGGGATGGGGGATGCACAAGAGGCTAGAGTCGGAAATACAGAGGGAGTGGTTTGGGAAAAGCGAAGGTGGGGAGCAGCAGAGGCAGCTGAACAGATGGTCTCAATTTTAGTGACAAAGAAATCTATGAACTTCTTGAACTTGTTGGACGGGAGGGTGGAGGGGCCAGGGCAGAGTGGTTTAAGGAGACGGTTGGTAGTGGAGAAAAGAAGCTAGGGGTTACCTTTGCTCTCCAGGGTGATCAACATAGAAAGTGAAGACAGGTCTCTTCATACACACCTAGATAGTTGTGCCTTGGTCATATCATTAAGTCCTGGGCTACCTGCAGGTGAGCATCAGACTCTTGAGGTGCAAGCACACCTGCCTTTCTTCCTTCATCAGGATCTCCTCTTCCACCTCCTAATCCAGGCCAGCCATTGGCAAACCCAATGAAAAGCCCACAGCTGAGCATTGTGCGTGCAGCTGCAGAGGGTGGGCGGGCAGGCGGGCGGGGCGGGGGACTGGTGGCACTGCTGTTGGAGGTATGCACCAAAGCAGTGCTGAATGCAGAAAAACAGTAGCAAGCAGCCGAAAAAATTAATGCACCGGTAATAATTTCAGCTGCCTGGGCCCTAAGCTCCGGAGTTCCCTCCCTAAACCTCTCCACCTCTCTCTCCTCCTTTAACACCTTTCCTTAAAACCTACCTCTTCGACCAAGCTTTTGGTCACCTGTCCTAATATCGCATGTGGATCAGTGTCAAATTTTGCTTGATAAACCAGTACATCTTTGTTCAGGTCAATGGGTTTTAGTTAGTGAATTGCATGCGTGAGTACTTAGTGAGGAAAAACAAGTAAGAGGCGCCATTGACGGAGCATGAACCGGCTGGTCTGATGGCCAGCCTAAGTGCTCCTTCAGATGCTGAGCGCATGGTATTGGACTTCACAGGACCAGCCTACAAATGGAGCTTGTCATTCCACAGAGGAAAAACTTTTTTACGCAACAAGTGGTTAGGCTTTGGAATGCACTGCCTGATAGGGTGGTGGATACAGATTCAATAGTAGCCTTCAAAAGGGAATTGGATAAATACTTGAAGGAGAAAAAAAATTGCAGGGATATGGGGAAAGAGTGGTGGAGTGGGACTAACTGGATCGCTCTTCGAAAGAGCCGGCACGGACTCGATGGGCCGAATGGCCTCCTTCTGTGCTGTACTATTCTATGATTCTATGATTCTATGTGAAGTGCCTTGGGACATTTTACTACATTAAAGGCAAATTGTTGTTGTTATAATGCACGCATTTCAGCTTGGCAAGTCAAAAATAGTATGAAGCATCCAAAGTGTCCAAGATCAGGCAAATTAGCGTTAAGCAGTGGAGTTCTGTGTGATCAGGCTGAAGCTCTCTGTGGGCTCAGCTCATCAGGAACTGCACTGCCAAAGACTAAGGGGAATTAATTGTGGGACTCATTATAATGAATTAGCATATTTTTGGAGGCACTAATGAGGCCAGTAGATGAACGTGGCGTTACCTCCAAAACTGGAAAACCCTTTGCTCTTGAGGATTCGGGAGTTCAGTGCCATGAGTGCTGAGACCCACCAGCCTGATTTCACAGGTCTTGAAGCTGCCAACCAGGGGCCACTCCCCAAGTGTAATATTGGGGAATCATTCCTAAGGAAAGCAGGGAAGCACTGGACAGGAGACAAAGAACACAGCGAAAGTACAATCACTGGGGAGAGGTGGAGAGAGCAGGGAAGCACTAGAGAAGAGACAGAGAAAGTAGAAACACCAAGAAGATATGGAAGAAGCGAGGAAATATAAGAGAAAATACGCGGATAGCACAGACAGCCAGGAGACAGCAATTAGACAACTGACTGCAACATGTATAATTGCTGATTGTCACGTGCTGCTCAAACAGGTTCATGCAAATCTTTAGAATCATAACTCATGAGATTTTTGCAAATGAGGAATTGATGAAAAAGCAGCAAAATGTTGACTAGAGTGATATATGCAAACAAGTTGGTAGGTCTGTGACATGTCTGTATGTGAGTTTCTGCTGTTTTCTCAAAACTCTCCACCTGTCATGTGGAATTTCCTTCCTGATTGTTCACTCAGAGGTCTGCCCAGTGCCAATGGATTATCCCATGCACAGCAACTTCAGGTGTTAAGAACATAAGAAATAGGAGCAGGAGTAGGCCATTTGGCCCCTCGAGTCTGCTCCGCCATTCAGTAAGATCGTGGCTGATCTTCTACCTCATCTCCACTTTCCTGCGCTATCCCCGAATATTCAAAAATCTATCGATCTCTGTCTTGAATATACGGAACGACTGAGCCTCCACAGCCCTCTGGGGTAGAGAATTCCAAAGATTCACCACCCTCTGAGTGAAGAAATTTCTCCTCATCTCAGTCCTAAATGGCCAACCCCTTATTCTGAGACTGTGACCCCTGGTTCTAGACTCCCCAGCCAGGGGAAACATCCTCCCTGCATCTACCCTGTCAAGCCCTGTAAGAATTTTGTATGTTTCAATGAGATCACCTCTCATTCTTCTAAACTCTCAAGAATATAGGCCTAGTCTTCTCAATCTTTGCTCATAGGACAATCCCACCCATCCCAGGAACCAGCCTGGTTAACCTTCGTTGCACTCCCTCTATGGCAAGTATATCCTTCCTTAGGTAAGGAGACCAAAACTGTACACAATACTCCAGGTGTGGTCTCACCAGGGCCAAATATAATTGTAGAAAGACGTCTTTACTCTTATACTCAAATCCTCTTGTAATAAAGGCCAACATACCATTTGCTTTCCTAATTGCATGTTGTACCTGCATGTTAACTTTCAGTGATTCGTGTACAAGGACACCCAGGTGCCTCTGAACACCAACATTTCCCAATCTCTCACCGTTTAAAAAATACTCTGCTTTTCTATTTTTCCTACCAAAGTGGGTAACTTCAGATTTCTCCACATTATATTCCATTTGCCATGTTCTTGCCCACTCACTTAGCCTATCAAGATATTAAACATGCTTACAGTTCTTTTAAGCCATTGAGACCACCCAAAATTTCATTGCCAGATTATACAGCCATTTATAATTGCAGGATAGAGATATACAAACTGCTGTTTTTGGCAAACAAATCTTCTATGGATTGTACTCTAAATTAACCTCACTTCTTCTGCCATTCACAACATTCCTCAGAACTAGTTAGCCCAGGTTTAACATAAAATCTCTATTAACTATACCATCTTTAAGAAGAGCTCTATGCTTTGGACTCATCCATTCCAACCTCTTCCACTTTGCACTTCCTATCTCTCTGTATCTATTTTCTGTCTCTTTCTCTTTGTCTCCAGCTTTGTGTCTTTATCTTCATCTCTGCGGCCTCTCCTCTTTTTTCTCTCTTCTTCTCTTTTCTCCCTCTCCATTCTTCCATGATCACATGCTTATCCAGATTTACAGGCAGCATAGACATTGATGCATGGATTGGAAGGATGTGGGTTCACTGCCCCCACATGGTAAATCGCCAGACTCAGCTATGCTATTACAAGGAGCAAAAGGCAAGGGCGTCCCAAAGGGGCGAGGATCACCCTTGACCACCACCCTGCACCACCCAGTAGCTGGCTGTGAATGAGCGCTGTTGTTTAACTCCTTTAATAATGGATTTGCATGGATACCTGTTTGGGAAGAGGACTGGAGTTTATAAGGGGTAGTGTAAGATTTGGATCACAGCTCGCACACAGATTACCCAAAGGGTCTTAGGAGTTGTAAGGCATTTTATTAAGGAGCGGCAGTTTAAGTTAAGTACAACACGCAATCAAGATAGACACAGTAGACATACGACCGTGACAAGCAGCTGGTATCGGTCCCGATCGGACAGACGGCTGGCGTGCGCGAACAGCTCTTCCCTTCCCTTCACCGTCTGCGCTAAAAGCTCTTTTGATATCTCTTTTACTCTCTTTTTAGGGGTGGGCCTAGGGTAGATTATCAAAGATACAGTCAATAACCTTTCTAGCACACCAACAGCAGACAGCTAGTCTGGAAACAAGGTCACCGCCACCATGCAGAATGTTATAACATCCGCAGGGAATCAAGAACATCAGCAAATTCTAAGCGTCTATCCAATTATTCCAACACCAGTCTGAAGAGACTTTTTTGTCTCAAGTTATTTCTTCCAATTCACGATTTCTTACAGTAGGTGTTGATTAAGATGATTAAATTCTCCACAGCACACAGTAGTTCATGTGCTGTAGAATTAGGGCAGGATACTGTCTGTGGAAGGCAGCCAGCCACGGTTGAATACTGGAGATGTGGGCATGGTTGAATAGTCTGGGATTTTGCTTGATTGTCTTTGGGGTTCAGGGAGTAATTACACAGGGTATTCCCTCAGGAGATGATATAGGTGGGGGAGAGCTCATAATAGTGTGAAATGTACGTGGTCTGTGGATGGAGCAGGCCGAGTGGGCTGAATGGCCTTTCTTGGTCCATTCTCCTTACGTATTTAAGACTCAGAAGCAGAGATGGAAAAATAATAAATACATTGCGGAAGATAAGCAAGGATTGTGCAGATTGATTCGACCAGAGTGTTGATGTGTTGGTAGCTTTTAAATTACATCCTGTCCCCTAAATCCCATGCTGATTTAAGCATTTCTTTAGTGTAAAATCAGGGCAAGTATGTTTTATGACCAGCAAATTGGGGTGGAAGCTGTTTCTGTCAGATTTCCGAGCCAAAATTCATCCCCCAAATTTCCACGTGCTTTTTGGCCCCTCCTCACTAAGTCCCCAGCCACATAATTAGCCTATATTATAATAAGAGCCAGTGGCGCTGCAGCCCCAAATTTCCTGGTTTTACACTCACTATGCACTAGGGATAAGTCGGAGTGAGACTGATAAGGTGCAGCTGTAGCAAGGATCAGCAGACACTGGCAGAAGTGATGAATTTTTGAGCCTGAAGGTTGCTGAAAGCTGAGTAGAAACATAGAAAAATAGGAGCAGGAGTAGGCCATTCGGCCCTTCGAGCCTGCTCCACCATTCAATATGATCATGACTGATCCTCTATCTCAATACCATATTCCCGCTCTCTCCCCATACCCCTTGATGCCTTTTGTGTCTAGAAAGCTATCTATCTCCTTCTTAAATATATTCAGTGACTTAGCCTCCACAGCCTTCTGTGGTAGAGAATTCCACAGGTTCACCACCCTCTGAGTGAAGAAATTTCTCCTCATCTCAGTCCTAAATGTCCTACCCCGTATCCTGAGACTGTGACCCCTCGTTCTAGACCCCCCAGCCAGGGGAAATATCCTCCCTGCATCCAGTCTGTCTAGCCCTGTCAGAATTTTATACGCTTCCACGAGATCCCCTCTCATTCTTCTAAACTCTAGTGAATACAGGCCTAGTCGACCCAATCTCTCCTCCTACGACAGTCCTGCCATCCCAGGAATCAGTCTGGTGAACCTTCGCTGCACTCCCTCTATGGCAAGTATATCCTTTCTTAGGTAAGGAGACCAAAACTGCACACAGTACTCTGGGTGTGGTCTCACCAAGGCCCTGTATAACTGTGAGAAGTCGCACAACACCAGGTTATAGTCCAACAGTTTTATTTGAAATCACAAGCTTTCGGAGCGCTGCTCCTTCGTCAGGTGAAGTGAAGAGATTTGCGACTTCTCACATTTGTCCACCCCAGTCCAACACCGGCATCTCCACATCATGTATAACTGTAGTAAGACATCCTTGCTCCTGTACTCAAATCCTCATGCAATGAAGGTCAACATGTCATTTGCCTTCCTAACTGTTTGCTGCACCTGCATGTTTGCTTTCAGTGACTGGTGTACAATTACTGCAGTTCGGAATGACTTTTTGGGGTGATTTTATTGTTTGCTTTCAGCCTAGACAGCCTTCAACTTGCTTCTCACTGCCTGTAGGAGTGTGAAACCATTGGGCAATTTTGCCCCCACCCCCGACAATGAGGGTTCCTCAATACCCAGCCTAACATTACAACATATCAGACCTCTTTGCCCCTTCATGTCCTTGCTAATAATAATCACTTGATTGAATAAGTCAGCACAAATAAGTGCACTGGTTCCTGTATGACTCTAACCTCCCTGAGTAACAGTGCATTATATAAGTGCACAGTCTCTAATATAACAAATTCCAAAGTGAACAGAAGCTAACCTACTCTTTCCTAAGTGTGCTTCTCCTGGGTGTCTAAATGTGCAACCTGAGTGCCAGTATTGCAAAGGTTGCTCCTGTGCTATAAAACGTTCGTGGAGTTGAAGTGATTCTTCTCAGATGGCAGCTTGCTCCTGGGAGGGAGCGGCTACTTGCTGCATCTCTGGAGTTTGTGCCCGGGCAGGCTGATGTTGCAGCAAGTAGCCGCTTCCACCCAGGAGCCTGGCATGTCCTGAGAGATGACAGCCTCAGCAAGTCTGTTCCAGCTGTCACCATTCCGCTGGGACCTGTGGCCCCTACTGATCGGCAGGCTGGCTGGGCTAATGGCACCTTTCAGATCCTGAAAGCCCTGAGAGATAACAGTCTGCGTGCTGCCCCCCAGAAGTCGGCAAGCTGGTACGCAAGGTGCTGTTTAATCTGTCCCCTCAGTGCCGTCAGTCTGTGCTTCTGCGCAGGAGGCGACACCGACCGGTCCCTGGCTGCGGCTGTGTGCTGCTTCTCAGGGATGCCACAGCGACTGGGTAGGTGGGCACCCACTAACCTGGCGCCGGCACTATACTCCGACTCTGCCATCTACCGCAGCAAGAGCAGAGTGCCTCCTCATCAGCTCCCTGGCTTGCTCTTCATAGTGGGTGATATCCTTGATGTCAATACCCCTGCAGGTGCACTGCCTCTTACGGGCATCGTGCACAAGTTTCTCCTGCAACAAGATTGAGTGAATTAGATGAAGGGTGACAATTCCCTGGTGGCATCGGACAGCTGATGTAAGGGCCGGTTATGCAGCTTATACTGTTAGAGGGTGAAGAGTGTGCTGGTGCCCAAGTCAGTAAAGGGAGAGTGGTTGCCTGCCTGGTCAGGTGATTGAACTTCTTGTGGCACTAGTGGAGGAGGGGGGGGGGGTTGGTGTGAGAGAGTACATCTCCCTTCACATGGCATGAGAGACATTTCTTTTGCGGTTTCCTCCTATGCAGACCCAGTCTGTCTCTGCTTAAAGAGAGTTTGGAGGTTGAGCTCGCTGAATTTGTCACCTCTTCTGTTCGTCCTGAAAATGGCCTTGTCCCTTTTTCTCAGCTGTCTCTGCCGCATTCTCCAGTGGAAGACATTCTTGGAAAAGTGGAAGAAAATCACTCATGCGCCACCTAGTGCAGCTACCTGGCAGCGAGCTCTGTGATCCACTTTCTAACTTCCCTGCGTCTCCCACAACCTGCTGCTGCAATCTTCAGCCAGGCTTGGCGTTCCAAAGGCTGCACTCTAAATTACAAGCACCTCCAGCACAGTAAGTTTGCTTTACACTGGATTTGCACTGAAGATCCTCCAACGGATATGCAAATGAGCTCACACATGAAATTCTGGTGGTCCAGCTCTGTAGAGCAGTGGTGGGCCGAACTCCAGGTGCATTGCTGCAAATCTAGTGCAACTCACCACATGGAACTTTGTTGCCCCTTCGTTTATTTCAATCCCTGTGAAATAAAATTGCTCTCATGTGCATTTTAAGTAATTTTCCTCCTTCTATGCTTTATTTCCTCCCTTCTTTTTTGGTATCTTTGTGCACACTCTCTCCCCCAACTAAAGCTGCTTTCATATTGGTTTTGTGCCATAAGAACATAAGAAACAGGAGCAGGAGTAGGCCAGTCGGCCCCTCGAGCCTGCTCCGCCATTCAATAAGATCATGGCTGATCCAATCTCGACCTCAACGCCACTTTCCCGCTCTCTCCCCATACCCCTTGACTCCCTTGTAGCTCAAATGTCTGTCAATCTCTGCCTTTGAATATATTCAATGACTCCGCCTCCACAGCTCTCTGGGGTAGAGAATTCCAAAGATTCACGACCCTCTGAGAGAAGTAATTCCTCCTCATCTCCGTCTTAAATGGGCGACCCCTTATTCTGAAACTATGCCCCCTAGTTCTAGATACCCCCACTAGGGGAAACAGCCTCTCAGCATCCACCCTGTCAAGCCCCTCAGAATCTTATATGTTTCAATAAGATCACCTCTCATTCTTCTAAACTCCAATGAGTATAGGCCCAACCTGCTCAACCTTTCGTCATACGTCAACCCCTTCATCCGAGGAATCAACCTAGTGAACCTTCTCTGCACTGCCTCCAATGCAAGTATATCCTTCCTTAAATATGGAGACCAAAACTGTACGCAGTACTCCAGGTGCGGTCTCACCAGCGCCCTGTAAAGTTGCATCAAAACTTCCCTAGTTAGTGCCACTAGTTCATGATGCATGGGTCTCATGCAGCTGGCAGCAACCCCAGGCGAATCTTCGGGTTTGCTTTAGGATGCCACCTAGGCGCACGGGACCTGTGAGTCAGGCGCTGGGAGTATTAACACGGCACAGAAGCATTATAAAAGTTGGCAAGGAAGCATCTCTCAGATCTCTGCTGGTCTCGGTTGCCAGGGGTACATCAGATGTCCCCTCGCTCGATGCGAGGAGGTACCAGCCCACTTCTTTGGATCTGCTCCTTACTGCGTTGCAAGTTGGACCTTGCTGAAGCTTGAAGTGTTCCTCACAAGGACCTGTAGTACAGACCCTGCCTGCAGGCTTCAATCTAAGGTGATTTGAGTCTTTCAGAAAAACCAGGCAACAGGCGGAAAGGATTAAACAATGTGCCTGTGCAGATAATTACCGGCTGCTTGACTTAGAGAAAGAAAACAAGTAACGACAGGACATGGAGATATTTAAAGGTTACAGTCAAGTTTCATTTGTGCAAGTGAATGTCAGGAATTTGCTTAAACTCAGGGAGTACCTAATGGGAGGAGAGACTGAATAGTTTGAGAGGAAGGGAAATGATAAAACAATGCCATCGATTGTAGTCTTTTGCTTGTTTTCTCCATTCCACAAGTTAGGAAAAAGTGCAATGAATTAACTCATAGTATTCTGAATGGGAAAGAGAGAAAGAGGGGGTTACGGTCAGGGGTTGCTGAACAAAGATGCTTCTGAGTTGTACATTTCACAAGTTTAATTTGTAGTCACTGATTTCTGTGCACCCACTATTAGAGGGATCCTCTCTGGATATTGAGGTTCCATCTTACTTCAGTGGGTAAATGTAATTGCTGTTTGCATGTAGGTAAATGCTAATACTAGTTTCCGTATATCATGTTTGCACTGTACCTGACTCTGTCTGTGTGCGTTTGCATATGGGCAATGCAAATTTCCTGCACCCATCTTTCTTCCTAATGACTGACTGCATTAATTAGGGGCCCAATGAATAACCTTGCACCACATGCAATTACCAGCTCCAATTATATGAGCTAACTGCAGACGCTAACAAGAGCTGATAGCTCTAGATATTAAGGGTAGGCGATATGCAGAATAAATGCTACAGAACAGTACTTTTCTATAAAATAAGCTTTGAGTGGTGCTAACTGGGCCCAATTCTCCAATAACACAAATTTGGAGGCTATGCACACCCATGTCAGAGGAGTTCTGGGTCTGTAATGCATTACGTGGTTTGCACCCAATTTTTCAATATAAGCTCTGCTGCCTATTTTGATTAGGTTACAAGAGAGCTTGCCTTGCAGCACGTTTGGCTGGGATTGCAAAAGTGGGCGTAGGAGCAGCTCTTAAAGGGCCGCAGCTCACTTTAAAAGTGGTAGCTGTGGTGGGGACAGAAAACTTGACTAAATGTTCTATGGAAACTTATGGGCAATGCTGTTCCCTTTGATGTTGAAGGATTGGGAGTCCTGCTGCAGAAAGTGCACCAAAGTAAAATGGCCCTATTTGGGGCTGTAGGCCACCTTTCCACAAAAGTACAAGTGTTAAATGCATGAAGAGAGATCTGCACCCAAATTAATGCAGTCTGCCAGCACCCTTGCACCTGGCTGCAATGAGGAAGACATGTCCTGCTCTCAGGAACAAGACAAAATGGGTGTGTTCCTCTCTTTGATGACCCTCTGGACCGCACATCCTCCTCCCTCCATAAACTCCAAATTGTCCACATATTTTTTTGGGAGGCCTATCAAGCATGACACAAACCCTCTGGGAGGTACCATTCCAAGCTTAGCCCTATTGTATACACTCTTTCCTTGTGTCCAAGCTGCATGGCACACTTTTCTTGCAGGTGAAGGTGGCAGAATTGCAAACAGAGGCTCAGGCCTCCGGCGCAAGGCTGTTACAGGATTATTCAGCAGCCATGGATGCAGAGGATACCTTGGTTCTCCTAACAACCATCCACCTAATATTTCGCAGCCCTCACAGAATGTGGGCACATGGGCTGTTGCTTCCTCGATAATGCTCACTGATATGTATGATGTCGTTTCTATTGGTCAGATACCACCTGAACATCGACTTAGTGCAAATCCTTTCTCTTCATAATGGCCATAGGCCCTGAGGCCTACGTAGGGTCCATCTGCGACTCCTTGCACTCGAGAGAACCCTGCCATCCAGCTGACGCCTTCTTTCCACAGGAAAAGCGATGAAGGTGCTGCCCATTGTCAACAAAGCCATTGTCATTTCCCTGATAAATTGACACTGTTAACTGCCTGATGTGGCAGATCTCCAGGGGTGACTTGGAAGGTTTTTGGTTGCATGGAAGCTTCATGCTGTGATAACCATCACTTGTCCAGGAAGAACCATCTCTGATCCAGATGTGTGCAGATCAAAAAGGCAACAGATGGCACAATTTTGTGGCAGGCTATCTTGTGAATTGGAGGTGGTAAGATAGGACTTCTCTGACTTGCCCACATATAGCTCATAGAGTAGTGACAGGTGTGGCCCGAATGCCTCAGAAGGTATGTGCATTATAGGCCCCTCACGAATTCTCTTTATTTTAGTTATTCAGCATGTTTGGAACTTCTAGAGGTATAACAACATAAGAATAGGAGCAGGAGTAGACCATACGGCCCCTCGAGCCTGCTCCGCCATTCAATAAGATCATGGCTGATCATCGACCTCAACTCCACTTTCCCGCCCGATCTCCATATCCCTTGATTCCCAAAAAATCTATTTATCAGTCTTAATAGCCTTGGAAAATAAGTCCTTATAACTCACAAACTCCTCTCCTGTAATCGCGGACTCTTGTTGGGACACAGCACCCTAGGTACTTGCAGCCCTCCTGTACCTTCACCCAGTTGGCCATTCTTTATGTGTGAGCCTAGACAGTGAGTGTTGACAGGCCGTTCAATTGTGGAGGCATCACAGCAAAGTTTAATCCTGTCCTCACCCGGCATCCATATATTTTCACTTTCAACCGTAGAAATTGATCGATAAAGATTAGGGCCGCGATTTCGCCAGCCGCGACGTGTCCGGTGCGGCCGGCATAGACAGCGGCCTCAAACTCTGCACCTGTCTTCATCCCACCTCCTCCAAGTGATTTTGCCCTGATTTGGCTTGTTAGGCCTGCCCTGCGAGGTTCCAGCCAATTAAAAGGCAGCGGGTCTGATGACGTCGTCTGATGATGCGTCATCAGCCGGTTTCCTTAAAGGGGCCATGTCCACATTGATTTTGACAGTTGCACTGTCCGTGTTCTACAGCATTGAGGTGCAGACACTGACAAGCACTGCACAAAGGTGCACGGCTGCACCCAGGCTCTCCCATGACTCCCTCCATATGCTTATGGAGGGAGTCAGAGCACGCAGGGAGGTTCTCTTCCCTTCCAATGGGCGGTAGAGACCTCCCCAGGACACCAACGCAGCCTGGTTGCACATTGCACAGGAGGACATAAGCAGGGATGTTGAGGACCTGGCTGCAGTGGCGCAAACCTTTCAATGATCACAGTAGATCACGAAATGTTACTGCAAAGCCACACTCAACCTCATCCTCCTGTGCCACTCATCACATTCCCATCACTCTGCCTTCCCTACCCTACTCTTGCACATCTTTACTCACACCAACTTACCTTGCACCTCCATCCATCCCTCTCTATCTACATTATCACTTCCCCATCTCACTAGCCACCCCTCACACTCACCCTAGTCCAATCATACCAACTAACAACACAGAAGGGTAGGCAGTTGGGTGTTATCGCCAATGTTCATGTGAAGTTTCTGTTAATGTGTTGTCAAACAATGAAATCTTTATTTTCTACACTTTGCCTTCTTGGACAGATCTGTGTGCACCTTTGGAAGTGGCTTAATGAGTTGCAATGAATGGTGAGACATTATGGTACCCCCACAATGGTGATGAGTGTGAAAGGAATGGCTTGGGCATTGTAGGGATGCTATATGGTGTTGGTGTGGGGTGGTGCCAACCTGGCGCACCATGTGGCAGCCAGGGTGTACAGCGTCAAGTGAAGTAAATCTGGCCATGGTGAGGCCATCCCTGGCATCCCAGGCAGCAATGTGCTTGGGTGCTGATGCCCTGTGTCCTGTGCAGCATCAGGTGATTGCGGAGAAGGTTGGTGCTGTTGTCGGTGCTGCTGGTGTGCCTGGTGATGCTGGTGTGCCTGGTGATGTTGGTGTTGGGGCTGATCGCGGTGGGATTCTGAGGACCAAGGTGAGATTTTTTCAAGGGCACCGATGCTGATGGAATAGCTGGCAGCTGAAGTTGAGATGACAGAAGCGATCTGTCAGTGGTGAGAGAGGTTGCTCCAAGGAGGTGACACTGGATAGAGAGTTTGCTCCAAACACTTCAAACCTCCATAAAGCTGAAAAGTGTATTTCAAATCCTGAAGGCTCCAGCCTCTAAGATTTGAAAGTGACCAGCTGTGAAGTGGTAGCTTTTATACCACTTTTGCAGCTGTTACCTATTCACAGCAATGGAGAGTTGTTTAAAACCCGACACACTTACCAGGCGTGATCCCCAAGCGATGTGAACCTCGTGGAAAACTTGGGAAAATGGTTTGTACCTGGTAAAATGCTGATCAAATTGCTTTAAACACACTCTTAACTATCTTAATTGCCTGACCCGCCGCTTAGTGCCGGGTCTGCAAAGCGCAGGCAGAGCCGGCACTGGGGAAACTCACAAGGAGGTGGGTTCAGAGCAGGATACCGCACCGCTGTCAATCTTTTTGAATTTGACAGTGGACCCGCCTCCGAACCCGACCTCTGAGCACCGGCAAAATTCAGCCCTCGGAGTGAGAACTCCTGCCTGATTCCCTCCCACCCCCCATTCCCTGGCCCAGCAGAGCTGTCGTGCTGTTGATGCTGCCTCAGCCGGGATCGATGAACTCAGCACAGACTGGAGATCGAATGTGGGATTTTGTGGTCTGTGCGGCTCGGTCATATGCTGACTTCTTGCTGAGACTAGTGGTGTTCCCCCAGCGATCTGTATTGGAGCCTCAGCTTTTCACTACATTTATCAATGACTTAGATGAAGGAATAGAGAGCCATTAATCCAAGTTTGTTGACGGCACTAACTTAGGTGGCATTGTAAGTAGTGCAGATGGGAGCAGAAAGTCGCAACGGGACATTGATAGATTAAGTGAGTGGGCAGAAATGTGGCAGATGGAGTTCAATGTGGGAAAGTGTGAGGTCATCCATGTTGGACCTAAGAAAGATAGATCAGAGTATTTTCTAAATGGTGAGAAGCGAGGAACTGTGGAGGAGCAGAGAGATTTAGGGGTGCAAGAACAGAAATCACTAAAAGCTAGTGGACAGGTACAAAAAATAATTAAAAAGGCTAATGGAGTGTTAGCCTCTATCTCAGGGGGTTGGAATACAAAGGGATGGAAGTTATGCTACAGTTGTATAAAACTATGATTAGACCATATCTGGAGCACTGCGTTCAGTTCTGGGCTCCGCACCTCAGGAAGGATATATTGGCCTTGGAGGAGGTGCAGCGCAGATTCACCAGAATGATACCGGGGCTAAAAGGGTTAAATTATGAGGGCAGGTTGCGTAGACTAGGCTTGTATTCCCTTGATTATAGAAGATTAAGGGGTGATCTAATTGAGGTTTTTAAGATGATTAAAGGATTTGATATGGTAGGTGGAGAGAAACTATTTCCTCTGGTAGGGGAGTCCAGAACAAGGTGGCATAATCTTAAAATTAGAGCTAAGTTGTTCAGGGGTGATGTCAGGAAGCACTCTTTCACACAAAGGATAGTGGAAATCTGGAACTCTTCCTCAAAAAGCTGTTGAGGCTAGGTCAATAGAAAACTTCAAAACTGAGATAGATAGATTTTTGTTAGGTAAGGGTATTAAGGGATGTGGAGCAAATTGAGGTGAGGTACAGATCAGCTGTGATCTAATTGAATGGTGGAACAGGCTCGAGAGGCTACTCCTGTTCCTATGTTCCGATGACTTTACCAACTGAGGCATTTTTATCTGAATCAGTCAAGTGTCAAGAATGGTTTCATGATTTACTTCCGTTTAGTTGTCATTTATATTTCAAATGCAGTTTGACATTGAGTGATTCACTGTCATTTAGGTGTGTTACTGCATGTAATGTGGGTGGGGAGGAAGCCAGTTACTGGCACGTCCTATGAAAATAAGCAATTATCTTTAAATCTCAAAGCAATTTTAACAACTGATTCAAGGAATTGCAACTTGAGATGTTTGTTCTTTGTCAGAACTTGCAGCCCCACCCTGGTATCACCAGATAATGACATTGTTTGTCCACCGTGAGAGTCGACATATGCAAATTATGACATCTTAGGATAAGATCAAAGTTTTCCTTTCTCTGACTATAAGGGTCCAATATGAAATGTATCTCAACTCAGTTCCCTGCAGAAATGAGCCCGCCACACAAAACTGGCACTAAATTAGCAATTTCATTCAGAGAGAGTCTTTCTGGATCAATGAGCTAGCATTAGCCAGATGACCTTCCAATTGGTACTTAGCTTGTAAGAGGACCGGATGGCTATTGTGAGGAATGGAAAAATGTCATAGTGCAGTAGGAGGCGCTCTTCTGAAGTTAAGGCCATGTTGAAGGAGTTTTACTTTACACCTAACCTGTGCTGTTTCTAACCTGGGAATGTTTGGTGGGATAATGTAGAGGGAGACATACTCTGCCCCTAACCTGTATAGTTCTGACCTGGGAATGTTTGATGGGACAGTATAGATGGAGCTTTACCCTGCTCTACTTGACCTTCTTTATACTGACACTGGGGAAGAAAAATTTCACAAAGGGTGCACCACTCCCTAGCACTGATGTTCTTCAGCTTAAACAGCATAGAATTCACCTCAAAACAAAACCAATAACTGTTGAAATAGAAAACATAGGTCTCAGTCTTGTCTCAGTGGCAGTGCTCTTGCCTCTGAGTCAGAAAGGTTATGGATTCAAGCCCCCCCCCTCCAGAGATTTAAGTATATAATCTAGGCTGACACCTCAGTGTAGCACTGAGGGAGTGCTGCACTGTCGGCAGTGCCGCCTTTCAGATGAGATGTTAAACTGAGACCCAGCTACTCTCTCAGGTGGATGTAAAAGATCCCATGGCACTATTTGACGAAGAGCAGGGTAGCTCTCCTGGTGTCCTGGGCAACATTTATCTCTCAACCAACACCTAAAAAACAGATCATCTGGTCATTTATCTCATTGGATTTGGTGGGACCATGCCACGTGCAAATTGGCTACTGCATTTCCTTACATTATAACAGTGATTACACTTCAAAAGAACTTAATTTCCTGAGGTCATGAAAGACACATATAGATGCGAATTCTTTCTTTTTTTTTGTAACAGCTGTAAATCACGACTACAGATGTTGCCTTTTGATCAGATTGGCCAACCTTCGACACTGACATTTTCAGAACATTTCATCATGTCGCACCAGCACTAGTAAGATGAGCTCCACCCACACATTTGCACGCAACCAGAGCGATGAACAATGGGCCAACATGAAAGGAGCTCACTAAAAACAACTTATTTTTAAAACCTTGACTGGTAAACAAAATATCAACAAATAGCAAAATACTGCAGATGCTGGAAATCTGAAATGTAAACGGAAAATGCTGGAATCACTTAGCAGGTCAGAGAGAAAAGACAAGTCGATGTTTCTGGTGTGTGGACTCTTTGTCAAGACTGGAAGATATTACTGATCAACAACGTTTAAAAAGGAACAGAACAAGGGGAAGGGGGAGAGAAAAAACACACACGTAAACACAAATTAGCTGTTCGTAAGCTGTTCTAGTACACCTACAACACTGGCATTTACTCAACAATGTGGAATAATGCCCAGAAGCTCGACACCGTCCAGGACAAAGCAGTTCACTTGATCGGCAGCCCACCTTATACATCCACTCCCTTCACCACCACAGCACCGTGGCTGTAGTGTATAGGGCAATCCCATCAGCCTACTCCTAATCATCAGCAAAGTGATGGAAGGAGTCATCAACAGTGCTATCATACGGCACTTACTTACCAATAACCTGCTCACCGATGCTCAATTTGGGTTCTGCCAGAATCACTCAGCTCCAGATTTCATTATAGCCTTTGTCGAAACAAGAGCTGAATTCTAGAGGTGAGAGTGACTTCCCTTGACATCAGGGCAACATTTGACCCATACATAAGAACATAAGACATAAGAACATAAGACGTAGGAGCAGGAGTAGGTCATTCGGCCCCTCGAGCCTGCTCCGCCATTCAATAAGATCATGGCTGATCTGATCTTGGCCTCAACTCCACTTCCCTGCTCGCTCCCCATAACCCTTGACTCCCTTATCGTTCAAAAATCTGTCTATCGCCACCTTAAATATATTCAATGATCCAGCCTCCACAGCTCTCTGGGGAAGTGAATTCCAAAGATTCACGACCCTCTGAGAGAAGAAATTCCTCCTCATTTCCGATTTAAATGGGTGCCCCCTTATTCTGAAATTATGCCCCCTAGTTCTAGATTCCCCTACAAGGGGAAACATTCTCTCTGCATCTACCCTGTCAAGCCCCTTCAGAATCTTATATGTTTCAATAAGATCCTCTCTCATTCTTCTAAACTCCAATGAGTATAGGCCCAACCTGCTCAACCTTTCTTCATAAGACAACCCCTTCATCTCCAGAATCAACCTCATGAACCTTCTCTGAGCTGCCTCCAATGCAAGTATATCCCTCCTTAAATAAGGAGACCAAAACTGTACGCAGTACTCCAGGTGTGGTCTCACCAACGCCCTGTACAGTTGTAACAGGACTTCCCTACTTTTATACTCCATTCCCTTTGCAATAAAGGCCAACACTCCATTTGCCTTCCTAATTACTTGCTGTACCTGCATGCTAACTTTTTGTGATTCATGTACAAGGACCTCCAGATTTTGTAATCTCTCCCCATTTGAATAATAATTTGCTTTTTTATTTTTCCTACCAAAGTGGATAACCTCGCATTTTCCCATATTAAACTCCATCTGCCAGATTTTTGCCCACTCACTTAGCCTATCTATATCCCCTTGGAGATTCTTTGCGTCCTCCACACAATTTACTTTCCCACCTATCTTTGTATCATCAGCAAATTTGGCTACATTACACTCTGTCCCTTCATCCAAGTCATTAATATAGATTGTAAATAGTTGAGGCCCCAGCACTGATCCCTGCGCCATCCCACTGGTTACAATTTGCCAACCTGAAAATGACCCATTTATACCGACTCTCTGTTTTCTGTTAGTTAGCCAATCCTCTATCCATGCTAATATATTACCCCCAACCCCGTGAGCTCTTATCTTGTGTAGTAACCTTTTATGTGGCACTTTATCGAATGCCTTCTGGAAATCCAAATATCCCTGTTTCCCATTATTCATTCCGCAGACTCATCCTATAGGGGACCAACGTTTACTTTAGCTACTCTCTTCCTTTTTATATACCTGTAGAAGCTCTTACTGTCTGTTTTTATATTTCTTGCTAGCTAACTTACTCTCATAAGCTATCTTCTCTCTCTTTTATCATTTTTCTAGTCGTCCTTTGCTGGTTTTTTAAAATTTCCCAATCCTCTGGCTTTCCACTATTCTTTGCAACATTGTATGCTTTTGTTTTCAATTTGATACCATCCTTTACTTCCTTAGTTAGCCACGGATGATTCATCCTTCTCTTAGAATCTTTCTTTCTCACTGGAATATATCTTTGCTGAGAGTTATGAAATATCTCCTTAAATGTTTGCCACTGCTTTTCTACAGTCTTACCCTGTAATATATTTTCCCAGTCCACTTTAACCAAGTCTGCCTTCATACCTTTGTAATTACCTTTGTTTAAGTTCAGGACACTAGTTTAAGACCTAGCTTTCTCACCCTCAAACTGAATTTGAAATTCTACCATGCTATGATCACTCTTCCCAAGAGGATCCTTCACTTCGAGATCATTAATTAATCCAGGCTCATTACACATTACCAGATCTAAAATAGTCTTCTCCCTGGTTGGTTCCACAATGTAATGTTCCAAGAAATCATCCTGTATACACTCTAAGAACTCTTCCTCAAGTCTACCTTTGCCAATTTGCTTTGTCCAATCAATATGAAGATTAAAATCTCCCATGAATATAGCCGTACCTTTCTTACAAGCCTCTATTATTTCTTGATTTATACTCTGTCCTACAGTGTGGCTACTGTTTGGGGGCCTGTAGATCACTCCCACCAGTGACTTCTTACCCTTATTATTTCTTATCTCCACCCAAACTGATTCTACATCTTGATCTTCTAGGCCAATATCATTTCTCATTACTGCACTGATCTCATCCCTTATTAACAGAGCTACACCACCTCCTTTTCCTTTCTGCTTATCCTTACGAAATGGCAAATATCCCTGAATATTCAGTTCCCAGCCTTGGTCACCTTGCAACCACGTCTCTGTAATGGCTATCAGATCATACCCATTTATTTCTATTTGTGCTGTCAACTCATCTATCTTGTTATGAATGCTGCGTGCGTTCAGATATAGAGCTTTTAATTTTGTCTTTTTACCATTTTTCCCTACTCTGACCCCTTTTTCTGATGCACTCTTATGTGTAAACACTCTGTCCCTACCTGTCACACTCTGGTTATCATTATCCCTATCACTACCCTGCACTTTTGCCTTCTCATTTTTCTTTGACTTTTTTAATTTCCACTCAGCATATCCCTCCCCCCCACTATTTAGTTTAAAGCCCTGTCTACAGCCCTAGTTATTCGATTTGCCAGGACACTGGTCGAGCCTGGTTCAAATGAAGACCGTCCCGACGGAACAGCTCCCTCTTATCCCAGTACTGGTGCCAGTGCCCCAGGAATCGAAACCCATTTCTCCCACACCAATCTTTGAGCCACTCGTTCATCTCTCTGATCTTATTTACCCTATGCCAATTTGCACGTGGCTCAGGTAGTAATCCAGAGATTATTACCTTTGTGGTTCTGCTTTTTAATTTAGCCCCTAGCTGCTCATACTCCCTCAGCAGAACCTCTTTCTTTGTCCCACCTATGTCATTCGTACCTACATGGACCACGACAACTGGATCTTTCCCCTCCCACTCTAAGTTCCTCTCCAGCCCAAAGGAGATGTCCTTTACCCTGGCACCGGGAACGTAACACAGCCTTCGGGACTCACGCTCTTGGTTGCAGAGAACAGTGTCAATCCCCCTAACTATACTGTCCCCTACCACTACCACATTTCTTTTTGCTCCCCCCACTTGAATGGCTCCATGTACCATGGTGCTGTGGTCAGTTTGCTCATCCTCACTGCAGTCCCTGCTCTCGCCCACACAGAGAGTAAGAACCTCGTAATTGTTGGACAAGAGCAAGGGCTGAGGCTCCTCCACCACTACATCCTGGGTCCCCACACCTGCCTCGCTCGTAGTCACACCCACCTGTCCCTGACCACGGACCAAATTTGAATTAATTAATCTAAGGGGTGTGACTGCCTCCTGGAACACAGCGTCCAGGTAACTCTCCTCCTCCCTGATGTGTCGCTGTGTTTGAAGCTCGGACTCCAGCTCATCAACACGGAGCCGAAGTTCCTCAAGCAGCCAACACTTACTGCAAATGTGGTCGCCGAGAACCTCAATGGTGTCCACCAGCTCCCACATGTTGCAGCAGTAACACATCACCTGCCCTGCCATCTCTAATGTATTTAATTGATTAAGTGTTTAGGTTTTGAACGTTTAGGGGGCAAAATTGGGTCACGCCCCGAAAAAGTTAGTGCCCCCACACCCGAAATTCACTGGTAGCGCCCCAAGAGGGAGGCGGGGTGCTACTGGAAGCGGCTCGCCTCCCTCTTGGGGCGCTGCAAGTGAATATCGCGCCGCTACGTGCAGCAGCGCCACGGTACTGCAGACCTTCCTCCCCTTATTAAAAGGGAGGGGCCTAGCGCAGCGCGACCCGGGACTCAGCTGGGCCACCGGGGATTGGAGTGCCGGCAAAAGAACTCGGCACTCTAGAGAAGTGCCGGGCTCACAGAGCGCAGTCGGCACATCGTGGGGGGGCTGTACAGGAGGCCGGGGAAAGCAATGGGGGCAGGTGCTGGCAGGCGGCCAGCAACAAAAATGGCTGCCCGGCACCTCCCCTTTAATTTGCGCTGCCCTGGCCGCAGGTAGGCCCCCTTGACCCTGTCGGACATAGCGTCCGGTGGTAAGTCAGGAGGCGCTACCAAAGATCGCGGCCGGGGCGCAAGCGGGAACTGCGCATGGCGATGACGTCATCGCTGGAGGCGCAGCGCCGCGGGGCGTTAACGGTTTCCGCCACCGCTAACCTCCCGCTGAATTTTGCGGGAGGTGTTAGCGACACCGCGCCCAGGCGCTAGTTGCTTTGCGCCCCGTTAGCGCCCTCTTAGCAACCGAATTTTTCCCCCTAGTTTTTAATTCCGGCTCTTAATTTAAACCAATGCCCAAGAGAAAGAGAGAAATACTGACCAACCAATCACTTCCCTGCTTTCCTGTGACATCACTCCTTGCTTTTTGTTGTTCTTTAGCTGCTTTCCTGTGATGTCCCACTTTGATAATTTTTTCTTTCACAGGCCCCGCTCAGGTCCGCTGTCTCTGCTCTTGGGCCTTGCTCTGCTGCGCTGTTTTCCCATTTTGGTACCAAGGAGCCCTAGCAAAACTGAAGTCAATGGGAATCATGGGGAAAACTCTACAGTGGCTGGAGTCATACCTGGCTCAAGGAAGATGGCTGTGGTCATTGGAGGCCTATCATCTCAGCCCCAGGACATTGCAGCAGGAGTTCCTCAGGGCAGCGTCCTGGGCCCAACTATCTTCAGCTGTTTCATCAATGACCTTCCCTCCAACATAAGGTCTGATGTAGGGCTTTTTGCTGATGATTCCATAGTGTTCAGCTCCATTCACAATTCCTTAGATAATGAAGCAGTCCATGCCCGCATGCAGCACGATCTAGACAACAACTAGGCTTGGGCTGATAAGTGGCAAGTAACCTTCGCGCCACACAAGTGTTAGGCAATGACCATCTCCAGCGAGAGAGAGCATAACCACCTCCCTTGACATTCAACGGCACTAGCATCGCCTGGTCCCCCAACGTCAACATCCTGGGGGTCACCATTGAACAAAAACTGAACTGGACCAGCCACATAAATACCGCAGCTACTAGAGCAGGTCAGAGGCTGGGTATTCTGCAGCGAGTAGCAGAATAGCTGACTCACCAAAGCCTTCGTATCACCTACAAGACACAAGTCGGGAGTGTGGTGGAATACTCTCCACATTCCTGGAAGGGTCCGGCTGCAGCAAACTCAAGAAGCTCAACATTATCCAGGACAAAGTAGTCCACTTGATCAGCAGCCCATCCACCACCTTAAACATCCACTCCCTCCACTACCAGCGTACTGTGGCTGCAGTGTATACTAGCTACAGGATGCACTGCAGCAACTCGCCAAGTCTTCTCCGGCAGCACCTTCCAAACCCGCAACCTCCACCACCTAGAAGGACAAGGGCAGCAGGTTCATGAGAATACCATCACCTTCAAGTTCCCCTCCAAGTCACATACCATCCTGACTTGGACATGTATCGGCCGTTCCTTCATCGCACTGGGTCATGGGTCCTGGAACTCCCTCCCTAACAGCACTGTGGGAGCACCTTCACCACACGGACTACAGCAGTTCAAGAAGGCGGCTCACCACCACCACCATCCAAGGGAAACTAGGAATGGACAATAAATGCCGACCTATTCAGCGACACCCGCATCCCGACATTGAATAAAAAATACACACACATAAAAAATATTTTTTCCTGTGTGTGTTTTTTCCCTCTGCTTTCACTAGTTTTGTTCCTTTTAAACATTGTTCATCAATAATATCTTCCAGTCTTGAAATGTGTCCACAAACCCACAACGTCGATTTGTCTGATCTCGCCATAGGTGCTGCCTGACCTGCTGTGTGTTTCCAGCATTTTATGTTTTTGTTTGAAACAATTAGAAACACAGCTTTTATAAATTTTATAAATCAATTTTAGAGTTAGTAAGTTTTCCTTTTGCAGAAGTACTTCTGATCTTTTACTTCACCAGGCAGAAAATATCTGGGAAGGGACATTGAATCTCGGCATCCAGAATGAGGGTGAGGAAGGGATTTATTGAAACCACTAGCTAATCTCCTGTAGCCTTCTTGCCTCTGGTTCAGTCAGGATTCCGGCTCCTGATCGCTATCCACTGACCCCTCCTGGAAGTGGGCACATATGTTTGAGTGAGGACAGAGTCAAGCTCAGCTGTGATGCTCTTCATGATCAGAAAGACTGGCAACAATCAAAGTTTAGGCTCACACATGAAGAGTGGCCCCTGGGTGAGGTACTTGGGGAAGGAGCCAACACTTTCAGGAGAGGTGGGGAGGGGAGAAAATTGATAAGGAATATAAAAGACCCGTAAACACAAAACTTCCCTCATGCCCCCACACTTCGCATGAGTTAGATACAAACTAAACCAATGATGAATTGAAAATCTATCACAAACGGTAGTATTGTCACCATTAAATGCACAGCAATCAGAATAGCTGCACCCCCATCTTGGAAATACTGTATCTTCTAATTACTGTGCCAACAGACTACAATGGCACCAAAGTTTCCAGTGGATGTGGTGTATTTGGACTTCCAAAAGGCTTTTGATAAGGTCCCGCATAAGAGATTAGCGTGTAAAGTTAAGGCACATGGGATTGGGAGCGAGGTATTGACTTGGATAGAGAACTGGTTGGCAGACAGAAAGCAAAGAGTTGGAATAAACGGGTCTTTTTCCGAGTGGCAGGCAGTGACTAGTGGGGTACCGCAGGGATCGGTCCTTGGACCCCAGCTATTCACAATATATATTAATGATCAAGACAAGGGAACTAGATGTAATATCTCCAAGTTTGCAGACGACACAAAACTGGGTGGGCGTGTGTGCTGCGAGGAGAATGCTGAGAAACTCCAGGATGATTTGGACAGGTTGGGTGATTGGGCAGAAGCATGGCAGATGCAATATAACGTGGATAAATGCGAGGTTATCCACTTTGGTGTCAAAAACAGAAAGGCAGATTATTATCTAAATGGCAATAGATTGGGAGAAGGGGAAGTGCAACGAGACCTGGGTGTCCTTGTGCACCAGTTGCTGAAGGTAAGCATGCAGGTGCAGCAGGCGGTTAAGAAGGCAAATGGTATGTTGGCCTTCATAGCGAGAGGGTTTGAGTACAGGAACAAGGATGTCTTGCTGCAGTTGTACAGGGCCTTGGTGAGACCACACCTTGAGTACTGTGTGCAGTTTTGGTCGCCTTATCTGAGGAAGGATGTTCTTGCCATGGAAGGAGTTCAGCGAAGATTCACAAGGCTGATACCTGGGATGGCAGGAATGCGTATGAAGAGAGATTGGGTCGATTGGGCTTATACTCGCTGGAGTTTAGAAGAATGAGAGGGGATCTCATTGAAACTTATAAAATTCTGACAGGACAGGACAAACTAGATGCAGGAAGGATGTTCCCAATGGTCGGGGAGTCCAGAACCAGGGGTCACGGTCTAAGGATAAGGGGTAAGCCATTTAGGACAGAAATTAGGTGGAATTTCTTCACCCAGAGAGTGGTGAACCTGTGGAATTCTCTGCCACAGAAGGCAGTAGAGGTCAATTCATTAAATAGATTCAAGAAGGAGTTGGATATATTTCTTAAGGCTAAAGGGATCAAGGGATATGGGGAGAAAGCAGGGACAGGGTACTGAATTTGGATGATCAGCCATGATCGCATTGAATGGCGGAGCAGGCTAGAGGGGCCGAATGGCCTACTCCTGCTCCTATCTTCTATGATTCTATGAAGTACTTATTTGATTCCTTGAGATAATAAAGCTGATTTTCCTAGGGCCCACACTTGGCAGCGCAACATGTAGGTGGAAGTGCATTGTGCCCAACCTCGTAGTTTCAGTGTCCCAATTTCCTGTCGGGGCTTATTTTAATATTGGAGGTGAGTGGAATACGCTGTGATTGGGCGCAGTCATGAAGGCACAGGTAACGTGAGCACTGCTACAGTCTTTAAAGGGGATACAGCTTCTTGTTTCTGTGGGAAAGCTTATAATGGAAACACTACAGAGAGAGTAAAGTAGGCGATTTGGAAAGCCTGCAGCTTCACTCCAAGAATCCTGGAGACAGTCTGAGAAGGTTTGTTTTGCTAGCAAATCAAAATTCAGAGTTCCAATGAAGAGTACCTAGTGGCTGAGTGAAAAGATTGTACCAGCCTTCACCATGTCAAGCAGGAGGGCTGGACACATAAGGGCACCCTGCATTGATGATGAGAAAATTGAATTGTAGAAAGTGGGGCAAAAGAGGGGTGCCCCGGTTCATTGCAATGTAAGGAAGATACTCAAGGCTGGGGCATGTAGAGCATGGCAAGAGGTGGCCAAATGCCATAAACTCCAGCAGCACTGTCTAAATGGCCTACGCCTGTTCCTATGATCCTGGAACCTGCAGGAAGCAGCTCCCCGGCACCTCATCCTGTCCTCCAGCATGAGGCCACTGCAACATTGTTGCTGGCACTTGGGTGCACTTACAGCCTGCTGGTGGAGCAGACCAATCAGAATTTTGCTATGCAACTGTCCAAAACGCCCTCATCCAAATCCTGTCCTGCTCACTCGCCTGCCCTGTTCTCACTGACCTCCATTAGCTTCTCATCTCCCAACACATCACATTCAAAATCTTTGTCCTCATTTAATAGTCCCTACTTGGCCTCACACCACTCTTCCTCAGCAACCTCTAACACTCCTACATCCCGGCCCTCACCCTTTGTTCCTCCGACTGGTGTCTCTACCTTTGCTCCACCATTGGTGGCAAAGCTCTGCTCTCTGGAACTCTCTTCCTAAGATCCTCCCCCCGCCACCACCTTGCTACTTTTATGGTTGCTTTAAAGTCTCCTGAGAACCTAATTTTTTGATCATGCATTTGATCATCTCCCTAAACCCTTCTACTAATGTTTGGTGTCCATTTTTCCTTTAATCACTTGAGACATTTCTACATTAAATGTACTATATAAATGCAAATCGTTATTATTGTTGTGGAGGAGTTAATGGAGGTGACCAAAGGAGGCTTTTGAAGATGGAGAGGGATACAACAAGGCAAAGGAGTTTTGGAAGAAAATTCCAGAGTGTGGGAATGAGATGGCTGAAGGCTGTGCTACCAATGGAGCAGACAGAACAGTAAGCCAGAGGCAGCTGAGGGTGTGAATGGGAAAGTAGGGGTTGAGGAGGTTGGGGGACGTGAGGCAATGGAGGAATATGTTGATGAAGACCAGCATTTAGTTATCAATGCAATGAAGGAAGGAAGCTAATGGAAATTGGCAAGTATAAGGATAATCGATGAGCAGGCCTTTGTGTGGAATAAGATGTGGGTGGCAGAATTCTAGAGTTGGAGTTTATGTAGGGTGGATTTCAGGAGACTGGTGAGGAGAATTTTTGAAAAGCTGAGCCTGGAATTGACAAAGTGTGGATGAGGTTCCAGCAGCAGTGGGTATAAGGTTGGAGCAGAGACAGACAATAATGGTAGAAGTAAGTGGTGTTCGTGATGGAGTGGATACAGGGTTTGAAACTGAGCTCATAGTCATCTGAGTGCCTTCTGTTGCCTAGGCCCTAAGCTCTGGAATTCCCTGCCTAAACCTCTCCACCTCTCTTTCCTCCTTTAAGACACTCCTTAAAACCTACCTCTTTGACCAAGCTTTTAGTCACCTGCCCTAATTTCTCCTTATGTGGCTTGGTATCAAATTTTTTGTCTTATAATCCTCCTGTGAAGCATCTTGGGATGTTTTACTACTTTAAAGGCGCTATATAAATACAAGTTGTTGTTGACATCGATAAAAAAGAAAGACTTGCATTTATATAGCGCCTTTTATGACCTCAGGACGCTCCAAAGCGCTTTACAGCCAATGAAGTGTAGTCACTGTTGTAATGTCATAGAGTCATAGGGCTAAAAATTGAGTCGTGCCCCCTTTGGGGTGCTAACTTCGCCGGGGCGCTACTTTTAGCACCCCGGAAAAATTAGCGCCTCCGCGACCGAAACTGAGTGGTAGCGCCCCAAGAGGGAAGCAGGGCGCTACTGGATGCGCCCCGCCTCCCTCTTGGGGCGCTGCGAGGGAATATTGCGGCACTACGTGCCATGGTATTGCAGGCCTTCCTCCCTTTCTTAAAGGAGTGCCGGCAAAAGAGCCCGGCACGCAAGTGAAGTGCCGGGCTCATGGAGCGCAGCTGGCACTCCGTGGGGGGTCAGGTAAGGAGGTCGGGGACGGTAGCGGAGGCAGGTGCTGGCAGGCGGTCAGCAACAAAAATGGCCGCCTGGCACCTCGCCTTTAAATAGCGCCGCCCCGGCCGCAGGTAGGCCCCCCTGACCCCGTCGGACATAGCGTCCGGCGGTAAGTCAGGGGGCGCTACCAAAGATCGGGGTGCTGCGCACGGCGATGATGTCATCGCCGGCGGCACAGCGGCGCGGGGCGTTAATGATTAGCGCCGCCGCTAACCTCCCGCTGAATTTTGCGGGAGGCGTTGGCGGTGCCGCGCCCTGGGCGTGAGTTGTTTTGGGCCCCATTAGGGCGCTAACGGGAGGCGCAAAGCATCCGAATTTTTCCCCCATAGAGACATAACGGCACTGAAGGAGGCCATTCAGCCCATCGAGTCCATGCCAGCTCTCTGTAGAGCAATCCAGTCAGTCCCATTCCCCCACTCTATCCCCGTAGCCCTGCAGGTTTATTTCCCTCAAGTGCCTATCCAGTCTCCCCTTGAAAACATTGAGTGTCTCCGCTTCCACCACTTCCGTCGGCAGCGAGTTCCAGGTCCTCACCACTCGCTGCGTAAAAAAGTTTTCCTCACATCCCCCCTGTATCTCTTGCCCAAAACCTTAAATCTGTGTCCCCTAGTCCTTGTACCATCAACTAGTGGGAACAGCCTTTCCCCGTCTAACCTATCCAAACCCGTCATAGTCTTGTACACCTCTATCAAATCACCCCTCAACCCCCTTTGTTCTAATGAAAACAAATCCAGCTTCTCCAACCTGTCCTTGTAGCTAAGATCCCCCATCCCCGGAACCATTCTGGTAAATCTCCTCTGCATCCTCTCAAGTGCCTTCACATCCTTCCTAAAGTGTGGTGACCAGAACTGGACGCAATACTCCAGTTGTGGCCTAACCAGTGCTTTATAAAGGTTCAGCATAACTTCTCTACTTTTGTACTCAATACCTCTATTTATGAAGCCCAAGATCCCATATGCTTTGCTAACCACTCTCTCAATATGTCCTGCCACCTTCAGGGACCTATGCACATTAACTCCCAGGTCCCTCTGTCCCTGCACACTCTTTAAAACTGTGCTTTTAAGTGTGTATTGCCTCTCCCCTGTTCCTTCTGCCAAAATGCATCACCTCACACTTCTCTGTATTAAATTCCATCTACCACTTGTGTGCCCATTCTGCTAGCCTTTCTATGTCCTGTTGCAGTCGATTGGTATCATCATCACTGTTTGCCACACCCCCAAGTTTGGTGTCATTGGCAAATTTTAGAAATTCTACTCCGTATTCCAATATCCAGGTCATTTATATATATCAAAAAAAGCAGTGGCCCCAGCACTGACCCCTGGGGAACACCACTGTCTACCATCCTCCAGTCTGAAAAACAGCCATTTACCACAACTCGCGGTTTTCTGTCCTTAAGCCTATTCCTTATCCAAGCTGCCACTGACCCACCTATTCCATGAGCCTCAATTTTGTTAACCAGCCTTCTATGTGGTACATTGTCAAACGCCTTCCTAAACTCCATGTAGACAACATCCATTGCATTCCCTTCATCAATCCTCCTTGTTACTTCATCAAAAAATTCAATTAGATTAGTCAAACACGATCTGCCTTTTACAAATCCATGTTGGCTCTCCTTAATTAGCTTAAACCTCTCCAAGTGCCCGTTAATTTTTTCCTTGATTATTGTTTCTAAAACTTTACCCAGCACTGATGTTAAACTGACCGACCTGTAGTTACTAGGATTCTCCTTACACCCTTTCTTGAACAATGGTGTCACATTTGCCACTTTCCAATCCTCAGGCACCCCCCCCACCCCGCATCTAGGGAAGATTGGGAAATTATGGGAAGCCCTTCTGTTATCTCCTCCCCCAATTACCTTAGCAACCTGAGATGCAAGCCATCTGGACCAGGCGATTTATCCACTCTAAGCATACCCAGCCTTTCTAGTACATCCTGTCTATCAATTTTCACCCCTTCCATTGCTTCTACCTTTTCCACTTCTACCGATATTTTGTCAGCATCCACCTCCTTAGTAAACACCGATACAGAGTACTCATTGAGTATTCTAGCCTTGCCCTGCGCCTCTAAGCATATATCACCTTCTTTGTCCCTAATAGGCCCCACCCCGCCTCTTACTACCCGCTTACTGTTTACATGCCGGTAGAAGATTTTTGGGTTCCCTTTTATGTTAACCACCATTCTACTTTCATATTCTCTCTTTGCCAATCTTATTTTCATCTTCATATCCCCTCTGAACTTATTGTATTTGGTCTGGTTCTCCCTTGAAGAATTCACCTGACATTCATCATACACCCTCCTTTTTTGTTTCATCATCTTCTCTATCTCCCTCGTCATCCAAGGAGCCCTTGCTTTGGTTCCCTTACCCTTCCCTCTTGTTGGAATGTACCTAGCCTGTACTTGGAACATCTCCTTAAAGATCACCCATTGTTCCGTTACAGTTTTTCCTGTCAGTCTTTGGTTCCATTTTACCCTGGCTAGATCCTTTTGCATCCCATTGAAGTTAGCCCTATTCCAGTTTAGAAGTTCCACTCTAGATTGTTCCTTGCTCCCCTCCATTGCTAATCTAAATCTTATGATACGATGATCACTCGTGTTCTCCCACAGACACTTGGTCGACCTGGCCCACCTCATTCCCCAGCACCAGATCCAGCAATGCCTCCATCCTAGTTGGGCCAAGAACTTACCAGCCAAGGAAATTCTCCTGAACACATTTCAGAAATTCCTCCCTCACCTTTCCCTTTCTCCTAGCATTATCACAATCAATATTTGGGTAATTAAAGTCCCCCAATATCACCACTCTATAGCTCTTGCATATCTCTGTGATTTCCGTGCAGATTTACTCCTCTACCTCCCTCTCACTATTTGGAAACCCGTAGAATACCCCTAATAGCGTGATCATACCCTTTTTGCTCCTCAACTCTAACCAAATGGATTCTGTCCTTGTCCCCTCAAGAACATCCTCCCTTTCCAACACTACAATGTCTTCCTTAATCAGCACTGCCACCCCACCTCCCTTTTTTCCTTCCCTATTTTTTCTGAACACCTTGTACCCTTGAATATTAAGTGCCCAGTCCTCATCGTTTTTAAGCCACGTTTCCGTTACTGCTACAACATCATATTGCCATACGGCTAATTGTGCTTGCAGCTCACCAACCTTATTCACCACACTTTGTGCGTTTACGTACATGCATTCTAAACCCATTTTTGAATTTTTCGTAGTCTTTCCTAGTCTGCTCTTATCTAATATGGTACTACTTCCTCCTCTAGTACTACTATCTTCTCTAGTACTATCCAACACACTCACTCTTTTATGCACCTTATTCCTCTTTTCGACCCCTATATGCTGGTGCCCATCCCCCTGCCAAGCTAGTTTAAACCTTCCCCAACAGCACTAGCAAAGAGGAGTATGGACTTGTAGGACATCGAGGTTGTGCACCATTGGGTTCGGTTTGAGTAAAGAGCTCGGAAGGGCATAAATTCAAGGGCTGAGGTGCAAAATTTCTGGTGGGAGCTAAACACAATGGCTTTTGCTCTTGCTGGTGTTAACAATTAACACATGCCGCTTAACACTTTTGCTAATGACTTGTCCCTTCATTGTGTATTCATTTCATGTTTCTTGTTAACAGTGTGCCACACCTTACATTTTAGCCATTAAAATCCATTTACCCATTTGGCCATCTACTTGATTTATCCAGATTGATAATTAGCTCCCTTGCATTAATAAGAGACAGTGTAAAACTTAGTGTCATCATTAAATAGCACAACACGAATGCAAATAGTCTCTTCCAGGTGTATAAATAGTGCTAACAGCAGGAGACCCAGACAGACCATTAATGCTCCCTTCTCCTTCAGGCAGAATCTTTTCCATTTATCATCACCTTCTGTTTTATGTTGAGAAACTAGTTTTTGAATCCGTAATTAAACTGTCATTAATATCATAAATGTTAATCTTCTGGCCTGGATTCAAATCCAGGTTCAATAGAACAATGCTCTAAAAAGTTGTGCAACACAGTCGTTAACTCTGTGTATATGTTAAATCAACTACCTCACGCTACTGAGCTTAGTAACTCCTCCATGTCAGTCATCAACATGCACTGGAAGCCAGGATGCTGAAGTAAATAAATCATAAATAAAAACAGAAAATGCTGGAAATACTCAGCAGGTCAGGCAGCATCTGTGGAGAGAGAAACAGAGTTAGCGTTTCAAGTCGATGACCCTTCATCAGAACTGGAAAAAGTTGGAGATGTAACAGATTTTTAAGCAATTGTAGGGGCAGGGAGAGGGGGGAGGGGAGGAAAGAACAAAAGGGAAGGTCTGTGATCGGATGGAAGGCAGGAGAGATTAAGAGATCAAAAGGGATGATGGTGCAAGGCAAAAGGAGATGGTAATGGACAAGTTAAGAAACAAAAGATGGCTCTACTTGAAGTGTAAATGGCAATGGCAAATGGCAATTTCAGATTTCCAGCATCCGCAGTATTTTGCTTAAATAAATCATAGCTGTTTATAAGTTTTATAAGCACAATTGTGAGGGTGCGATTCTTCTTCAACGTGTCTTTTCTGTTACTACGCGTGATGTTCTTGGAATAAAAACAGAAAATGCTGGAAACATTCAGCTGGTCAGGCAGCATCCGTGGAGAGAGGAGACAGAGTTAATGACTGGAACTTCCCCCTAAAAAAGCGGGTGGGTTTGGAGCGTGAGGGTAGTTAAAGTGTTAAAAATGGGATTCCCGACCTGATCCCGCCTCCAACCAGCCCACTTCTGGTTTTGACGGAGGCGGGACAGGAGCGAGACAGGGGTGGGTGGGGGGCTGGTGACCAACCCGCTCCCAGGGGGCGGAACGTCAATTTGAATATTGTAATGAGGCTGGAAGCCTCTTTTTTCACCTCCATCTTGAATTTAACTTCATGAGGACGGGTTTCAGACAATTCGTGAAACCCGGCAGTTAAATCGAGGTGGCTGCTGCTGCATCCAAGAGGTAAATGGTTTTATACCTACCTCCTGGATCCAGGGTCCCTGCCTAACTCTGCCCCCCGCCCCCCCCAGCAATCGGAGACCCTCACCACGAGGCCTTCCATCGCTTCCCCAGGCCTCCGATCCTAACCATGATGCCTGCCCCCCGCCCTCCCCACCGATGATGCTGAGGCTGGACACAATCCTCCGGTGGCCAGCCCCGATCCTCTCCCCCCCTCCCCGCCGATCCCCAATCCCCGACCCTCCCCGTTCCCCGAACCCCCGACCACACGATCCCCAATCCTCCTCTGCGATCCCAGACCCCCACCTCCCAACCGCGATTCCCGATCCTCCTCTGCTGCACGCAAAATTCATTGTCATCGCTCAAAGAAAGGACGGGAGCGCTAAATCAAGCGCTAACGGCCTAGCTCAGTGGCGCTACACTCAAAGCGCTACCAATGTCAGGGGCAGTCTAATCGCAAGTCATCATTGTCACAGGCTCTTTCCAGTTCTTAAAGGGGAGGTTCATTCATGCTGCAGAACCTCATTCTCAGCATTTCTGCCTGTGAACCTGTGTCAGCAAGCAGGAGCAGGCCAAGCCTAAGGAGCCGGACGACTCAACCAGCTGTACTCATGGTAGATCGACGCCCCTGGGAGAGAGCCCGCAGATTTCTGGACCAAGCATTGGAGGAGTTGGTGTCCGCTGTGGAGAGACGGAGGGCGGTGCTCTACCCGGCAAGTGGCAGGAGGCCCTCACCGTAAGTCTTCCGTGCCATGTGGAGGGAAGTTGCCCATCAGGTCTCGGCCAGCACTGTGGTCCCCAGGACCCATACACAGTGCAGGAAGAAATTTAATGACCTCACTCGGGTGGTCAGGGTGAGTCAATGCTTCAACAAATGCTACATACCACCGTCTGAACCACAGTCTGCACACACTGGCCAAAGCACCAGACCCCCAGCACTCACCCACCAACAATCTCTACCTACCAACACTCACACCCACATCTCACACCTTACACACAATAACAGCTATTCAACTATGGCAGGGACATCACCCAAACACATAGGGCGCGATTTTGCCAGCCCTGGGGAGGCGGGTATGGAGGCGGGACTGCCGGGAAAATGGCAGAATCTGGGGGCGGGTACCCATCCCGCCCCCAACCCACCTCCATGCCATCTTCCCAGGAGGCGGGTACCCGACCCGCGCCAGGTCCCGTCTCCTGGAGGCAGGAAGGGGATTACATCCACTTAACTGCCTGTTAACAGGTAGTTAACAGGCAGTTAAGAGGATTATCCCCATTTTTCCATCAGAGGTGCGGGCTTCCCGACGTCGGGAAACCCCGCCAGGGTCAGCGAGGTGAGCAGTGGGTCTGCGGGGTCCAAAAGTGCGCTGTGGAGGTAAGTGATGGGTGCAAGTGTGGAGAGGTAAGTATGTGAGGTGAGTGAAAAGTGTTAGAAAAAGTTTCCTTACCTTTGCTTCTTCCTGCAGGCTTCAACCGTTGGGGATCCGGAGGCTCCGACATCTCAATGGCAGAGATGACAGAATGGCTGCTGCATTCTCCGATACAACAGCCATCTGCTTTCTGCTCAGAAAATAGGTTTGGTGAGCCTTGAGTACAAGAACTCACCAAACAACAGAGAATGTCAGTGTTTGACAGCTTCTCAAAGCTGTCAAACGATGACAAATCATCTGTCAAAATTTTTGACAGATGAAACGTCATACGCTGACATTCTCTGTATCCAGCTTCCCCTTAATTGGCATGCTAAGCCCGCTGGGCGGGATTAACAAGGTCAATCAAGGGAAAATAGCGTGGGTTGGCCACAAGTCGATGGAGGCGGGACTAAAACCCGACAAGCACCAGTCCCGCCTCCAATGCGCCCCCATTGGCAAAATCACCCCCATAGCTCCACACTCACTCACACACTTTCCTTTTCCTTGCAGGCCAAGGTGACTCACAACAGGAGGGAGCAGCAGCGCACAGGCGGGAGACAAGCTGACACCCAACCACTGTCTGCGCTGGAAAATAGAGTGCTGGAGATTATTGGGCGCCAGGTGGTGGGCGCCGTGGCCACTGGCGACGTTGACCACTTGGGGACAACAATGGTATGTTCATCCCTACTCCTTCTTCTCACATCCCACTTCCCCCTCACACCACAAGCCTTTCACACTTGCCAGCTAATCATGCTGTATGCACGTATTTCTCCCTTCCTGCCCCCCTCCCCTCACCTTAACCCATCTCTTGTGCCTTTATGCTTTCAGATAATGAGAAAGCACCGGAGCAGCCTGTCCCTGAGGGCACCATTGAGAGCGATGCGGGAGAAGAGGAGGAGGAAGAACACACCGCATCACTGCATGTCTCAACCGCAGGCACTACGCGTTCTTTAGAGGCTAGCATAGTAGCGGGGTCTGCACAGGTTGATGCACCGGGGACGAGCGGGCTGCAGCAAGGCCAGGGAGAAAGAAAAGCTCGGGGGCCAACTCCCCGGAGGACGAGTTCGCGCGCGAGTTCTGCTGCGCAGGACTCAGATGAAGACCTCAATGGGGAGGCCTTTAGAAGAAGGGTGATGGGCACGCACACGGAGATGATAGGTGCAATGGCAAGGGTGCCCGAGAGCCTGTCGGCAATGGTAAGGAGCGTGGAGGAGTCCGTCTCCAACATTGCACAAAGCTCTGCGCACACCATGGAGCCCATCATTTCCAGTCTGAAAAGGATGGTAGACTCCCAGAGAGACCGTGGTGGCCCAGACCTGATGCCGCATGTGATGGGTGATCTGGCAGCTTCCATTGCAGTGATGCAACGTCTTAGTGCTGTAATGCAGTCTATGCTTGGTGGCATCCAATCTCAGACTGCTCTCATGCAGTCTCAGCTTGATGCCACGCAAGCTCTGACTGATGCCATCGTGGCTGGGTCTACCACCGTCGACCGGGGCTTTCATGGTGTCACAGCAGGCCAGCAATCTGTGCTCCAACAGATTGCTAGGGATGCTGAGGTGCTGCCCCGGGGGAGTGGCCGTGGGTCAGTGGAGCAGGAACCTGCCGTCCTCTCTCAGGATGACAGCATTCCTGCTCCCACCACTGGCACTTCGCCATTGCCCTTGTCGCTGCCGGTCATCCAGCCAGCCCAGACTGCCACCGCCCAGCCTGAGGTGGTGCAGTCTACAGGGGCCTTCCAGGTCCAGAGCTGGTCAAGGGCGTCCTGCAAGGTCATCTGAAGTCTCCCACACGGACACTCAGCAGCCTTCCACCAGCCGTGCTGCAGCCACTGGGCCAACACTTCGTAGGAGCACGAGAGTAGGCAAAGACACAGTAAGGCGAGGCACTAAGGGATTGCACAAGGGTGAATAGTAAATATTGTTGTTGTAAATATGTGTTCACTAATTATTGATAAATTTATTAATTCACTTTGGATAATTTTGTACTGTCTCTCATTTCAGCTGAGCGCTGTGATATGGCCTGCGACAGGGATGGAATGATGGGGATGTGGTGAGCAACGGGGATCTGGGGTTGAATTTACTGGAACCGCAGTCTGATGAGGCAGTCACGGACCGCCCTTCCGGAAGGTCGATTGAGTGGCTACCTCCTCCCTCGCTCTTGTTCCTCCTCCTCCTCCTCGTTCTCCTTGTCGTCCTCCTCCTCTCCTTCTTCCTCCTCCTGAGATGATCCCGCAATCCCTGCTGGCAAAGGCTGGGCCCTCGTGATGGCCAGATTGTGGAGCATGCAGCACACCACAACGAAATGGGACCTCCGTTCCGGCGAGTACTGGAGGGCTCCTCCTGAGTGGTCAAGGCAGCGGAACCGTTGCTTGAGCACCCCGATGGTCTGCTCAATGATGTTCCTGGTGGCAGCATAGCTCTCATCATATGAGTGCTGGGCAGAGTTCGGGTTGCAGAGGGGAGTCATGAGCCAGCTGGAGAGCGGATAACCCTTTCTCCAACCAGCCAGCTGTGAGCTTGATGTGGTGGCTGGAAGAGTGCTGGATAAGGATAAAGGCATCGTGGCTGCTGCAAGGATAGCGGGCATTCACATTGAGGATTCGCTGTCTGTGGTCACACACCAACTGGACATTAAGTGAGTGGTAGCCTTTGCGGTTACAGAAGATCTCAGGATTGTTATGCGGTGCCCACAAAGCCACGTGGGTGCATTCAATGGCGCTCTGCACCATGGGGAATCCCACTATCCTGGCAAAGCCACATGCACGCTCGTCCTGCTTCTCTCTGGTGATGGGGAAGGAAATGTAGTCCCTTCTCCTACTGTAGAGAGCCTCTGTGACCTCCCGGATGCAGCGATGGACGGCGAACTGTGAGATGTTAACCTATATCTCCTGTTGCAGACTGGAAGGATCCGCTGGTGAAGAAATTGAGGGCGACGGTGACCTTGACTGTGACTGAGAGAGCCGTGTTTGCCCTGTTCTGAGGCTCGAGGTCTGGTTGCAGGAGGTGGCAGAGTTCTGTGACCACTTCCTTGCTGAAGCGGAGCCTTCTCATACACTGCTCCTGGCTTAATTGGAAGTAGGAGAATTGCTGTCGGAAGACCCTCGGAGGGTAAGGCCTCCTGTTGAGAGCCCTGATGGCCCTCCTTCTCCCTCTGGCCACATGTTCCAATCTTTCTCACTGCCTCCGCTCCCTCTGCAGTAGATCCTGGAGGGCGAGATCGACTGCTAGTACAGCCCCCATTAATGTAAGGAAGTGCAGCACTTTGATATTTTGTGAGAATAAATGTAACTAATTTTTAGTAGCCACAACACTCCAGAGACTAAACAACCTTTAAATGAGTCATTTAAACTGTTGCACAATGTCAAACTGACAAGGAAGCAGTGAAACAGCACTAACTTGACAGCTGCGACTCATTACTCATGATCCCTTTAAGTAGCGCCCCTGGAGCGGCTACCAACTGCTTCACGCCTCCTCTCCCTGTTGCTGTCATGGCGAGGCGCTAAGGCAGGGGGCGATACTCAATTTGGCAGATCGGGCACCCAGTGAGCGTTGCAAGCTCACTGATGTCACAATCTGCCTGGCGCTGAAATCCCCGGTGTTAACTCTTAGCGGCAGCACTACGGGGTGGCCGAATTTGGCGTGCGGCACTGGATTCGCCTTGCCACAGTGCCACTGCATCAGCGCCCCGTTAGCGCCCCCACCAGGCGCTAACTGGAGGCGCTAAGGTACCAAATTTCACCCCCCTAGAGTTTTGTGCAACTCATGCCAATCAAACAAGGCTTAGATAGGTGAAAGACTAACAATTAACTTGTTAAAAACATTTTACTTCTGTCAAGTGAATGATTTACCTGCAAGGGTTCCTCATGTGTACAGCTTGGAGAAGGTAACAAAACAGCTTTTATGCAGAAATCTGGTTGCTGCAAGCAATGCCTTGTCTGGAATAACCAGCAAAACCAGACCTGCCTTGTCTGGAATAACCAGCAAAACCAGACCTGCCTTGGATGGAATAACCAGCAAAACCAGACCTGCCTTGGATGGAATAACCAGCAAAGCCAAACCTGCCATGTATGGTATAACCAGCCTCTATTTCAGAGTGATACAGCCAGGCAATCAGTTGCTCATAAGATCATGACTGCAGCAACTCCACAAGAGTTGCTAGAGCTTAACCCAGATCCTCCATGTTTACACCGGGAGAACAGGAAATGCTGCACCTCATCAGTCTGAATGAAAATCAAAGCGTCTGCACAGAATAGCTGCAGTGAAGCTTTACAAACCACTTCTCCTTTCCATACAGCTCCACTCACCACTCTTCCTGCTTGCACATCATGGATTTGCTTTTGCCACCAAACAGCCAGCACAGGCAGGACGGGCCGAATGGCCTCCTTCTGTGCTGTAAGTTTCTATGATTTCAAGAAGTAGAATTTCTCCAATTCTTTCTGTGCTTCCAACAACCACCAGCATCAACCCTATCGGTTATCTATCTTAGTTACAGTTGCAGTTGGCTGCTCCCTGTTATTTTGCTGCCAAATACACAAAAATTAAGCCAAAAAAAAACTCTTTGAAAAGAATTTATCTCAAATATCTGACTCAATCCAGTCATTTTAAATAGAAAATGGCCCAATGGTGGGGTGTACAGTTGCGGTGCTGCAATTGGCCTCAGTCCACAAAGGGGGGGTGGGGGTGGGGGGGAAATCAGTTAACGTCCCTGCTCCTGATCACTCACCCCCAACCCTCCACCCTACATTCCTACCCCCAGAAAGTGCAAATGTATGGACATTAGTACAGGATTGGGCTCGGCTGTGATGCCCGATGGGTTAATACACTGCCAACATACTTTGTCTAGGCTCAAAGACAAAGAATGACCAATTGGGTGAGATGCTGGAGGGTGGCATGTCACCCCGGCACCGTGTCCCAACAAGAGTCAGCGACGGGCAGAACCTGAGCAGAAAAAGGAGGAACGTTTAAAAAAAAAAGGCCACACATGTTGTAGAGTGATTACTGTCTCTAATGGGTATGAAGATACACAGTAATAGTTAATAAATAAGGAAAAGATTATTTAAGCAGTAAACTTCAATCAGGGAGTGGCCCATGTGAATGAGCCCTCAGGCGCACTTAGTACCTTAGGAAATTGAATCAGAGCCAGTTGGAGTGAAGGCTCTAAACCCAGTTGAGTATTTAATCCAGCCCAAGAGTACCAGCTGCTCCAGACAGGGCAACAAAGCAACAGTCAAACTGTGAGAGATCTGACTGTAGGGAGTTCTTCACATGTACAGCTTGAGGGGAAGGAACTCTCAGGGCAGCTAAGCAGCATTCTTCCATCTGGCTAATATACTGTCCTCCTCTGCTGAAGGCGTTGACTCTTGCTGGGGAATGAGGCTACATACATAGCAGCCCTCCAGTGTCCACATACATTCCAGCCCTCCAATATGTAGTCCAAGAGGCAGTGAAAGGCCAATTTTAATTCCTGGTGGGAAGCCGGTGGGAGTGGACCACAATCCCGGGCCGGTGTGCGAGTCGGAGACCCGACAGATTTCAACTGCCGGGCCTCAGCTGAATCCCACCGGTCAGCTGGTCAGGCTTTTCCAGCGGCAAGCAGCAACTAGGAGACCGCCCTCCGACCTTCGAAGAAGGCCACTGGGGGGCTCAGGGCGTTCCGAGGGTCTTGTGGTTCCTGTTCCTCCGGGCCCCAGCAAGCAAAGTTATTTTAACTTGCCCTAGCGGTGTGGCCCCCCCCCCTCAAATGCCGGTTCAAATTCCACGGGACCCCAATTTGCATTTATTAATGAGGCTCCCGCCGGAGTCCAGCTGGAGCATCATCCGCCGCCAAAACCGGCGGTGTTAAGATCGCAGATCAGCGGGAAATGGAGCCGTTCCATTTTAACTGCTCCCCCACTCAGTCCCCGCCGATCGGAAAGAGTTCAAATTGCCGTTTGAGTGTCGGCGGCCTCCAGTCAATCGCCGGGGCATTGCAGCTGAGCCTGCCCTTGTATCTGAACCTGATATCCACACAGGGGGTTCCCCTGGTGTCCTGGCCATAATTCCTCCCTCAACCAACACCACCAAAAACAAACTGGTTATTCACCTCATTGTGTTTTCTGGCAGTGGGCGAGATATGTCTGTTTGCATAATAGCGAGCGCACTTCAAAAAGTATTTCATTGGATGTGAAGAGCGTTGAGATGTGATAAGGAGCTATACAAATCCAAGTTCATTCTTTGCTGCCAACTCCCAGCTGAGATCCACGAACCACTGCCCAGGGATTGATCCTGGGATCGTCTTGTCAGCACGACTCACCAGATAAAGTCACTGTGGGGGGAAAAAATCGCTCTTCGGCAGTCAGGCCAAACAGGCAATAATGGTTCAACAATTAAAAAAGAGAAAATGCTGGAAAACACACTGAAGGTCAGATAGTATTTGTGGAGAGAGAAACAGAGTTCACATTTCAGGCCAATGACATTTCTTCTGTTTTACACCCGTTTTACCACATTGCAGTCAATTGAAAGGAAAATCGGGAGGGTGTAAATCGGGAGGGGTGTAAATCGGGAGAGTGTAAATCGGGGGGGGGGGGGTAAATCGGGGGTGTAAATCGGGGTGGGGTGTAAATCGGGGGTGTAAATCGGGAGAGTGTAAATCGGGGGTGTAAATCGGGAGGGTGTATGGGGTGTAAATCGGGGTTGTAAATCAGGAGGGGTGTAAATCGGGAGGGGTGTAAATCGGGCAGGGTGTTAATCGGGTGGGTGTAAATCGGGAGGTGTGTAAATCGGGCGGGGGGTGTAATTCAGGCGGCCAAGTCGTTCTCGCTCGTTTTACGCTACTGACAAACACCAGTTTCACCCCACTGAGATATCAGAAGAACCACTGGGAATTTACATCTTACACTGAAATCTGATGACTACAGTCCCGCTGGCCATGCATGGAACAGCCACAGAGCCAGGCCTGCCATGGGTCGAATGTTGCAGCACGTAAACAGGCCATCCAGTCCAGCAAACCTCTGCCCATGCTTTTCTCCACATGAGCCATATAATTCAGTCTCACTGTCCTGCTCGTTTCCCACATTCTTTAATAGTTCTCTTTTTCAAGCAACCATCTAATTCTCTTTTAAAAGAATTTATGGACGCTGCTTCAACAAGGGTTTGTGGGGGAGAACTCCACATTCCAACCACTCCCTGTGTAAAGATGTTTTTTCCAACCTCCCCTTCAATTTTTTGTGATTATCTTAAATTTGTGCCTCTTGATACTGTCTCACTGACCCATGGGAACAATCTATCACCGTTTACCTTATCTCAACCCATCATAATCTTGAAGAGCTCCATCAGGTCACCCCTTAAACATTTCGGCTACATGGAATGACAAGAAAGCTGGGCCTTGAACGCGTGGAATAACCCGGCTCTATAATGTTGGGAGTGAGGTTTTCAGTTCACTGCAACCTAGAAACTGCCGTTGTTGATGCTAGTGGATGAGCGTTTAATGCATTCTGTGATATTTCTCTGTCTGTTATTTATCAGAGACATTGGCCCTGACTTTCCTCGGACTTTCTGTCTCTGTAACTTCACTGGGAAGTGCGGCGGAAACTCCGTCTCCACACATAGATGGAGTGTATGCGCTCCTCGGCAAGGTTACGGCAGTGGAAAATCCGAGGAAATTCAGGGCCATTAGCTCATTTGAAATAATTAGGTTAATGTCTGCATTAAAATCGCAGACAAAATAACTTAGTGCGAATGTTCATCCATTAACATCAACAGCAACTTCTAAGCATATAAGAGCATGACTGGAGCAGCAGCACAGGAGTTATTGGAGACCCGAGGTTTCCAGGTCTCTGTCAGGAGCACAGGAGCTCCGACAGCTGCATCTCCACATTCTGCATCAAATCGAAAACGTTCACACAGAATATCTGCGGACAAGCATCACAAGCTGCTTCTCCTGCCTCTAGCGCACTTGATATAAAAAGAAAGAAAGCCTTATATAGCGCCTTTCACGACCTCAAGACGTCCCAAAACGCCTTACAGCAAATGAAGTACTTTTGAAGTGTAGTCACTGTTGTAAAGTAGGCAAACATGGGAGCCAATTTGCACACAGCAAAGTGCCAGAAACAGCAATGAGATAAATGATCAAATAATCAGATAATTTTAATGATGTTGGTTGAGGGATATATATATTGGCCAGGACACCGGGGATAACTCCCCATCTCTTCTTCAAAATAGTGCCATGGGCTCTTTTACCTCCACCTGAGAGAGCAGACGGAGCCTCGGTTTAATGTCTCGTCTGAAAGACAGCACCTCCGACAGCACTGCACTGGAGTGTCGGCCTAGATTTTGTGCTCAAATCTCTGGAGTGGGGTTTAAAGCCACAACCTTCTGACTCAGAGGCGAGAGTGTTACCCACAGAGCCAAGGCTGACCCTACAAGTACAATATCTCCAGTTCTTTATATGCTCCAAGCAACCAGCAGAGCCGAATCTGTGAGATGTGTTGGTTACATTTGCCTTCAGTAGCTCGTTGCTTTACCACCAAATGTACAAAAACAATCTCAGCCAAAAAAAAGAGCTCTTTAAAATTAATTTACTTCTACACGTCACACTGAATCCGGTTAATTGAAAGAGAAAGCGGTTGAGTGCACCGCCAGCTATAGTGATTGAGTCGCACAGACCAGGAGCACCCAGGTTGGATTCCTGGTTTATGCGGAATTAGCTGATTTAGTCTAGATCAGTAGTAGGAGCACTACAATTGGTTTCAATGTCCCTGGTCTAAGGAGGAAGGAGATCAGGCAGGGCTCCTGATTACTCTCAGTGCTGCAACGTGGATGTGGATGTTAGGTCCGGACAGGATCGGCCTTGGCAATTGATTATCATGCTGGCGCCCTATCTGGGCTCACACATGAAGAGTTGCCACTCAGGCGAGGTACCTGAGGGCTGACAGCACCGTTGGAACTGAACCTCATCTAGGAGTCCATCACCTTGAGGAGGAGAAGGGAGGAACCAGAAAGGATATAAAAATAAATGATGGTTTGGAGTTTCCCCTTATTCGCTTGACAGAAATATTCAGTGAATGTGTATGTGCTTTGACTGGTGATAAGCATCTAAATCTATCAGATGCACTTACCTATGAGGGATGGAATGTTTCAGTGGGTCTTTTAATGCCATGAATCACACTAGCACAGCCACACTAATAACCAACCTGGTTAACTGTTGAGTAACTCAGGTATTCCAATTTTACAGGCAGCTAAAAGCTCTTGTGTCACAGTAATGGTTAAACTCATCGCTCATTACTCCAGACTCACTTGACTGACATTTTTCTTCTTCCAAAGCTGTTGGAGTGAGACTTTGCCAGGGGCTGATCTCATCTCATCTCGCCGCAGCTTGTTTGATCGTTGTTGCTGTGACTAATGAAGGTTTTTTTTTGGAACATTTTCTGTAATCCTGCCTGTTTGTGGCATGTGCGGGAATGCAAGTGTTGCGTGTCGGGCAATCTGACAGTGTGCCAGGGAAGGCCTTTGAAACAGATGGTACGAATGGACCCAATTCGATGTGTTTCTGGGGAGAGAAGGGATTGGGGAAATATAGCGAGCGGGTGGGTAGGTGGGGCTGACCATTGAAAAAGGGACGGGCTTGTTGGGCCTAATGGCCTTTTCCTGTTCCTAAAAATACTTATGTTCTAATTCTGATGACAGCGTGCGGCAATACCGTACACCAGCACAGCATGAGGTAATGCAATGTCAACAACAACAACTTGTATTTATATAGCACCTTTGATGTAGTAAAACATCCCAAGGCGCTTCATAGGAGCGATTATCAAACAAAATTTGACACCGAGCCAGATAAGGAGATACTAGGGGAAATGAGGTAGGTTTTAAGGAGCGTCTTAAAGGAGGAGAGGGAGGCGGAGAGGTTTGGGGAGGGAATTCCAGAGCTTAGGACCTTGGCAGCTGAAGGCACAGCCACCAATGGTGGAGCGATTATAATCAGGGATGCTTAAGAAAAATGTCAATTGAAATATAATCATTGATCATTGCCTGGAGTGAGGGTGTAGTAACTGATGCGAACCTAATAATTATTGTCACATTCATAGCTCTTGGTCCCCATAACATGTAGATGGTTATCGCATTATTGCAGGTAGGGAGTTACTCTTAAAAGAGTGACTTAAACAATCATGCACTATAATTAAGTGATAAAAAAGGTTAGCAGGCAGCCCAGTTTCTGAAGATCATTTCAATGGGGAGGATGCAATGCTGATATGGTTCACTGTGCACTATGCTCACAAATTAATTCTATTCAGTGTACTTTTCAACACAAATAGTATCATAGATGCCAGACAACCACAGCGGGTGAGGTGCAGTCACTCCCAGAACAGACCTGTCACTCACAGCACAACTCAGGGAGCTTCTGATCCTTTCAAAGCATTCACTGCCAAGATCAATTCATACCTGTGTACGACTCTAATTATTTTGTGGTCCACAGTGGTTTAAATCAATTTGTCCGGATATAGCATTCAAAAAAAAAATCACAGAATTTTACTGAGTGCACGTGCACCCAATGAGGGACACGCACAACACTTTTAAAAATTAATTCTCGGGATGTGGCCATTGCCACCAAGGTCAGCATTTATTGCCCATCCCTAGTTGCTCACGAGAAGATGGTGGTGAGCCACCTTCTTGAATCACTGCAGTCCGTGTGGTGAAGGTACTCCCACAGTGCTGTTAAGTAGGGAGTTCCAGGATTTTGAACCAGCGACGATGAAGGAACGGTGTCCAAGTCGGGATGGTGTGTGACTTGGAAGAGAATTTGGAGGTGGTGGTGTTCCCATGTACCTGCTGCCCTTGACCTTCTAGGTGGTAGAGGATGTGGGTTTGGGAGGTGCTGCCGAAGGAGCCTTGGCGAGTTGCTGCAGTGCATCTTGTAGATGGTGCACACTGCAGACACGGTACGCCGGTGGTGGAGGGAGTGAATGTTTAAGGTGGTGGATGGGGTGCCGATCAAGCGGGCTGCTTCGTCCTGGATGGTGTTGAGTTTTTTCATTGTTGCAGCTGCACCAATCTAGGAAAGTGGAGAGTATTCCATCACACTCCTGACTTGTGCCTTGTAGGTGGTGGAGAGGCTTTGGGGAGTCAGGAGATGAGCCACTCACTGCAAAATACCCAGCCTCTGACTTGCTCTAGTGGCCACTGCATTTATGAGGCTGGTCCAGTTCATTTTCTGGTCAATGGTGACTCCCCAGGATGTTGATGGTGGGGTATTCAGTGATGGTAATGCTGTTGAATGTCAAAGGGCAGTGGTTAGGCTCTCTCTTGTTGGAGATGGTCAATGCCTGGCACTTGAGTACCCTTCAACACAAGGCATATGCAACTCGATGCATTTGCAAAGCTAATACAAGGCAGGCATGCAAACACAAGACACTTAATCAGCATTGTCTGGTTCAAAGATCTGTTGCGACTTCCAAAAAAAAGATGTAGCCCACACATAATGGATGTGGATCATTCCCGCTGTCTTCCAAGATTTAGAAACAATTGATAGGTGGCTTGTGTAATGGGTTAGGAGATGATCTGTAATGTTCTCTACATCATAAACTGTACGCTGGTACCTGTCAGATCCCTCCCCTGCCCCCCACCCCAGAGCAACTGTAGAATGGTCAACCTGCAGCATCCAGTCATTTCTGCTTTGCTCAGAAGGACTGCCTCCCAACATAGCAACAGGAACCAAAGAGAGCACGGCAGCAGGAAAAGTCATCCTGCTCATCGAGCCTTCTATTTCTACAGGCCATGTGCAATTTAACCCTATCATGGACTCCACCACACCCACATAATCTCATGATGGAGAGTTCTGTATAAATACTACTTGGTCCCCAAAGGTTATCAAGCAAAAGTCCAGAATATTCATCCGCGATTGTAGTGTCTCAGGGATTTCAGGATCTGACAGCCATCCTGTTGATCATTGGGGCCACAGATCCAGGGCTGAGTGAAATGGTTACGGCTGGAGTCCACCTGCCTGAAACTGCCGTCTCTCAGGACAGCGGCGCATCTCTCAGGACCAGCATGGGCAGGCATCCAGCCTCCTCCTCAGAGCACCACGCCAGTGGAAGGTGGGAGGTGAGAGCAGGAAACCCAAGAGATGCAACCAGCAGTATCTCCATGTCTCCGGCCAGCTGCCGCAAGACGAGGGACACCTCGGTCCCATGACCTTTCTGTACAGCATGAGGATCCAGCCAGCTCCAGGGCCCCAGGCGGCACCTAGAAGGACTGCACGAATTGATGATAGAAAGGAACCTGGGGAAGCACAGTGTTAAGAAAGAGTAGGGCGATTATTTGTTTGCACATTGTGGTTATTGTATTGCACTGACATGGTAATTTCTTATTCAGGGAGGTTACAGTCATACAGGAAAGGGTGCTGACCTATTCACTCAGGTCACGATTACTGGACGATCATATTGGGGCAAAGAGGGCTGATGTGGTTTCATGTGGTAGGATGGGTAGTGGATTGAGGGAATGTCTCTTTATTTGCAGGTGGGGAGAAGAAGGTCAGGCTGTGGTGTCCAACGTAGACTGAATTAGAAAGGGAAGGACTTCAGACAGCATCTGCCTTCTGATGGCCCTTGCAGCAGTCAGTGAGGATTCCTCTGAATGCATCATACTGAGAGACCAGCAGGGGTAGATGAGGGTAGCTGCAGGTCTTCATGCAGCAGGCCGCAGAGATGTCCTATTGCTTGTTTGGTAAAATGCACTCTTCTTGTGCAGAGCTCCTCAGAGAGGTCCTGATATAACCTGTGCTGCCTGGATATCCTTTGGGGGGTAAAACCTGGTGGGCTCTATCCTAACTGAACGGTGCCTAATTCTCCTTACTTCCATCTGTGCTGCTTTTCCTTCGTCTCCTCTCTGATAATAGTATAGAGTGGTATGTTCATAGAGTGACACATAGCTGCAACTGAGATGCCAGTCGTGGGTTGTGGGGGGGTCCAAAATCCTTCTGGTGAACTGACCCTGAGAGAGGCAGTCAGAAGCAAGTGCAGAACTTTGTACAGACTCTCTCTTTGAACTTTTAGAACCTTTTTTTGCACTTTTCTCTTCAAAGATTCCAGACTCTTCAAGCTCACAAACTCAACAACAACGTGTATTTATCCAGCGCTTTAACGTAGTAAAATGTCCCAAGGCGCCTCGTAGGAGCGTAAATCAAACAAAATTTAACACTGAGCTACATAAGGAGCTATTGGGACAGATGACTAAAAGCTTGGTCAAAGAGGTAAGTTTTAAGCAGCGTCCTAAAGGAGGAAAGCAAGGTGGAGAGGCGGAGAGGTTTAGGCAGGGAATTCCAGAGTTTAGGGCCTAGACAGCTGAAGGCACGGCCATCAATAGAGGGAGCCAATGTAGGTCAGCGAGCACAGGAGTGATGGGTGAACGGGACTTGGTGCGAGTTAGGATAAGGGCAGAAGAATTTTGGATGAGCTCAATTTTATGGAGGGTGAAAGATGTGTGCAACTGTCAGGAAAGAAAGATCGGTGTAATACCCTGTTGCTCCTTAGGATGGTGCTGTTGTATAATGGGTGCAATAGTCACAGAGGCACGTAATATTCTTGTTGATGCACTAGGTGGCCCGATTGTATATAATCTCAGCCTTGGGTCTACAGGATCCAATATAGTTTCCAGTGATCCCAGAGAAGAGACTATGGCCTGGTAATTCCTCAGCTCCCCCTGCTCTGCTGCCATAGTTTTGCCATAAGTGCGGCAGAAACCCTATTTACGTGCATTTGGCTCTGAAATTCCTGTAGGGCCACACAGGTGGAGCGGAATCTACGTCCGCCCAAGCAAACAGCCCCAGTCCTTGGCTCAGTGGTAGAAAAGAAAGACTTGCATTTATATAGCGCCTTTCACGACCACCAGACGTCCCAAAGCACTTTACAGCCAATTAAGTGCTTTTGAAGTGTAGTCACTGTTGTAATGTAGGAAACACGGCAGTCAATTGCATACAGCAAGCTCCCAAAAACAGTAATGTGATAATGACCAGATAATCTGTTTTAGTGATGTTGATTGAGGGATAAATATTGGCCAGGACACCGGGGATAACTCCCCTGCTCTTCTTCAAAATAGTGCCATGGGATCTTTTACATCCACCTGAGAGAGCAGACGGAGCCTCGGTTTAACGTCTCATCCGAAAGACTCTCAACGCTCAGTCAGAAGGTCGTGACATCAAGCCTCACTCCAGAGACCTGAGCACATAATCTAGACTGACAAATCCACTCCAGCTCTGACGGAGTACTGCACTGTCGGAGGTGGCATTCTTTCAGATGAGATGTTAAACTGAGGCCCGGTCTGTATAAGATCCCATGGCATTTTGCAAGAAGGGCAGGGGAGTTCACTTGGTATCCTGGCCAATACTGATCCTTCAACCAACATTACTAAAAATAAAATCAACAGATTATCTGGCTATTTATCTCATCGCTGTTTGTGGGACCTTGCTGCATGCAAATTGTCTGTCGGGGCAAATTCTGACAGGGCTAGACAGACTGGATGCAGGGAGGATGTTTCCCCTGGCTGGGGGGTCTAGAACAAGGGGTCACAGTCTCAGGATACGGGGTAGGACATTTAGGACTGAGATGAGGAGAAATTTCTTCACTCAGAGGGTGGTGAACCTGTGGAATTCTCTACCACAGAGGGCTGTGGAGGCCAAGTCACTGAATATATTTAAGAAGGAGATAGATAGATTTCTAGATACAAAAGGCATCAAGGGGTATGGGGAGAGAGTGGGACTATGGTATTGAGATAGAGGATCAGCCATGATCATATTGAATGGCGGAGCAGGCTCGAAGGGCCGAATGGCCTACTCCTGCTCCTATTTTTCTATGTTTCTATGTTTCTCTACAGTTACAACATTGACACACTGTAAAGCGCTTTGCGATGTCCTGAGGTTATGAAAGGCGCTATATAAATGCAATTTCTTTCTATCCTAAATCTCAGGGTCGGGGTCATTTTCATGTCCAGGGTGGACACATCAGCAGCACCTGCCCCAAACCACCAGTCGAATTTCGAGAGCCGCCCTGTGCTGCTCCCAATAGAGCAAGTGGGCCCCTTAGGGAAGGTGATCGAACCCCAGGGACTGATGGAAGACTTTGCTTCAGCTTCTAGCTCAGTAGCTTTTCTTCTATTCATTTTGAGAAACAAGAGGACAGATTTCAAAAGCAATTATTGAGGTAAAATTTATATTGAGGTTTTTTACTTGGGCTCCTTGATGCCAGACTCGGTCAAATGCTGCCTTGATGTTAAGGACAGTCACTCTCACCTCACCTCTGGAATTCAGCTCCTTTGTCCATGTTTGGACCAAGGCTGTAATGAGGTCGGGAGCCGAGTGGTCTTGGCGGAACCCAAACTGGACATCAGTGAGCAGGTTATTAATGAGTAAGTGCCGCTTGATAGCACTGTCGATGACACCTTCCATCACTTTGCTGATGATTGAGAGTAGACTGATGGGGCGGTAATTGGCCGGGTTGGATTTGTCCTGCTTTTTGTGGACAGGACATACCTGGGCAGTTTTCCACATTGTTGGATAGATGCCAGTGTTGTAGCTGTACTGGAACAGCTTGGCTAGAGGCGCGGCTATTTCTGGAACACAAGTCTTCAGCACGACAGCCGGGATGTTGTCGGGGCCCATAGCCTTTGCTGTATCCAGTGCGCCCAGCCGTTTCTTGATATCACGTGGAGTGAATCGAATTGGCTGAAGACTGGCTTCTGTGATGGTGGGGACCTCAGGAGGAGGCCGATATGGATCATCCACTCGGCACTTCTGGCTGAAGATGGTTGCAAACGCTTCTGCCTTGTCTTTTGCACTCATGTGCTGGGCTCCACCATCATTGAGGATGGGGATATTCATGGAGCCTCCTCCTCCCGTTAGTTGTTTAATGGTCCACCACCATTCACAACTGGATGTGGCAGGACTGCAGAGCTTTGATCTGATCCGTTGATTGTGGGATCGCTTAGCCCTGTCAAAGCATGCTGCTTCCACTTTTTAGCATGCATGTAGTCCTGTGTTGCAGCTTCCCCAGGTTGGCACCTCATTTTTAGGTACGCCTGGTGCTGCTCCTGGCACGCTCTTCTACACTCCTTATTGAACCAGGGTTGGTCCCCTGGCTTGATGGTAATGGTAGAGTGAGGGATATGCCAGGCCATGAGGTTACAGATTGTGGTGGAATACAATTCTGCTGCTGCTGATGGCCCACAGCACCTCATGGATGCCCAGTTTTGAACTGCTAGATCTGTTCTGAATCTATCCCATTTAGCACGGTGGTAGTACCACACAACACGATGGAGGGTGTCCTCAGTGTGAAGACGAGACTTCACCTCCACAATGACCATGCGGTGTTCACTGCTACCAATACTGTATCGGACAGATGCATCTGCGACAGGTAGATTGGTGAGGACGAGGTCCAGTAGGTTTTTCCCTCGTGTTGGTTCTCTCACCACCTGCTGCAGGCCCAGACTGGCAGCTATGTCCTTCAGGACTTGGCCAGCTCAGTCAGTAGTGGTGCTACCGAGCCACTCTTGGTGATGGACATTGAAGTCCCCCACCCAGAGTACATTCTGTGCCCTTGCTACTCTCAGTTGATGTGATAATGATAAGATGAAACCGGTAATGTAATATTTTAGCGAGGCAAATAACATGCTGTGTAGAGTAATGATTCCTTCAACCACAAGATTAAGACAAATTTTTTAGATTCTGCCACCCTAACCATCCTCACCCTGCCGGCCATGCCAGGACACCTGTTGAAATGTAATGTATGTGCTACAACATGTTGGATTATAGATCAGTGAGCTTAGATGGAAGTAAGGGCCTGGTGGTGAAAGAGTTAATGCCTAGGTTGCAGCGTGACTGACAGCTCAGTGTCCCTGTCCCTGTGTGTTTGTGTCTGTGTCTTTCTCTGGTTTCAGTACAGCTCAGAAGTGCAGACCAGGGGCTCTGAGATTGAAATCACAGACGTCAATACCAGCTGCCTCTGCAAGCAGTGTCTTCAAGTACTCTCAGGAAGACTCTGTAATCATAAAAAAGATATGGTACATCTCTTTAAAGATAGCAGAAGATAGCCTGTGTTTCTCCCTCCGCTGCTCAATATGGGTTGCTGCATCTCCAGAGGTGAGTCTAGATTATGACAAATAACCACTTAATCCCAAATCGGACCGAGCCCCTTGCTGTCTGGTTAAATTCCTCTCCTTTAGTTGTGGTGTTAAATAGCTGCCCTGGAATTGCAAGGAGACTCTGTGCTATATGGTGAATTAAATCAATCTGGTTTGTTGTTGCTATGGTTACACGTACCAATGGAACAGGACCTCGCTGCCAGTATCAGGTCTTTGTACGCGAGTGCTGCACTGAGCACAAAAACAAGGGTGCCTAATACTACATTCAGTACAGGTTTGTTGGAATATTCTAGAATTGCACAGCCGCATTTTCTGTGTTTGGCTTTTTAAAATCTGCGGTAATTTAATCTCCTGTAATTGTGGTTGAGGAGTGCGCAATGCTGCGAATTCTATTGTCATCCTTTGAAAATTTAATCAAATGGGAAGTCATGACAAAGAGTAATGGGCGTGGAGTCAGCGGTCCCCATCACCAGCTGGCAAGGCTGGCATTTATTGCCCAACCCTAGTTGCCCTAAATGTAGCAGTTTGATACAATTGAGTGGCTTGCTAGGCCATTTCAGAGGGCTGTTAAGAAGTAACCACACTGGTGTCGGACTGGAGTCACAAAGCTGGCAAGTGTCTTTCCCTAAGGGACATGGGCGAACTAGTTGGGGTTTTTACAACAATCCGACAGTTTCGTTATTCACGTTTACAGATACCTGCTTTTTATTTGCAGATTTTTTAAACCTGAATTCAAATTCTCACATTGCAGTGGCGGGACTTGAACTCGCATTCTCGATCTTCCCAGTCCGCTCGCATGGCAAACAAAGGACTGGAAAATGGAAAGAGAGACATTTCGAAGCTGAAAGATTCAGTACGCAAAAAGATCAAAGAAAATAAATCTGCAGTGTAATGGCCCAGTAACAAGTTGAAGGGAGCAAAGGTGAAGACAGTGAAGGGCAGGGAGAGTGAGGGAGGAAGCCTATAGATTCTGAAAGGATGGGAAGACGGAACAGAGTGAGGAGTTCCATGGTTTCGAGGTCTTGGGAAAGATTGAGTCGGAATAGGAGACGGTGTAATGCCTCTTTATTTCCACACAGCAAGGATTGAAAAGACTTGTAGGATGGTGTATTTGGAACTTAGAAAGAACAAGAGAGGAAATTCAGAGGATTATTAACTATCGTATTGATATAAAATAGGGGGATGGGTTTGGGACGGGAGCAATTAGAGAATTACTGTGTTCCAGATGATAAACTTTTTGGTTTACAATTCATTATTTATTACTGGTGCATACATTGCTTGCACTTCTATCAATATTTTTAATTATTTAATCTCTTCAGAAATTCTCACAAATACTTGTGAAAATCCCTCAAGAGTCAGCGATGTCCCTCAGATTACGAGTAATGCTGTTGCTCAGGAGAAGAGAGAACCTCCGCCAACTGCTGAAGACCATGAAGTCTGCAAGGTAATGATCCCCTGTGACATCACTACACTTGAGCACATCACACAAAATAATCAATTAAAACAACAACAAAAAAACTATCCCTAACCCTCCATCCTAACTATAGCACCATTTACAAAATGCCCTTCCTCTAAGGTTGCTACTCAACTCTCTACTTTAAATCCTTCAGTCAGTCCTTCTGTCTAGCCCACAGCACTGAAACCACCTGGTCAAAGTCACCAACAATCTACCTGTTTGTGACTATGGTGCATTGTTGCCCTCTTCAACCTCTCTGCAGCTTTTAACACAATCAATCACCCTATTGTCCTCTACTACCTCCCCTCTGTGCTCCACCTCCATGGCATTGCTCCCATCTGGTTCCATTCTTTCCTGTCCCAATGGAGCCTGCACCTCTCCTATAGTGGCTTCACCCCATAGCAACATTATCTGTCAGAATGAGGTCAGTTTTCCTGTGTATGCTGACTACACCCATTTCATCTCTCCATCACCACTCTTGATTTCACACTTGTTGCTGTTCTGTCTGTCCAACATCAAGTTGTCGATGAGCTAGAACGATTTACAGTTCACTATTAGCAAACCCAAGGCAATCTTGTTTGGCCCAGCTAGAAACTCTGCTTGTTGGCCCCAATTCCATCCCCATTTCCTGGATGCCTGTTCAACTTCAACCTGGTTGACTTACTAGACCCGGAACTGATCTTCAAACCCCACATTTAGTCTGCCAACTTCCACACCTGAAATATAGCACATTTCCATCCCTACTCCATCCCCATTGCCATTGGAACCCTCATTAATGCCTTTGTCACTTCCAGACTCGACTTTGCAAACACCCTTCCCACCAACCACTCGAGCTACACCCTCCACAAACCTCAATTAATCCAGAACTCAGCCTGCATCTTACTCCCCACAAAATCCAATTTACCAGTCGCCTTGTCCTTGCTGGCCTACATTGGCTTCCTAGCTCATTAAGTTCAAAATCCTTATCCTCATCTAAAAATCTTTCGATGGCCTTGCTCCACACCACCCCTGCTACTTGCTCCAGTCCTGTATACCTACTCACACTCTGCAGACTTCCATCTGCGGCTTACTGCGCAGCCTCTCCTACCTTAGCTCGACTGTTGTTGGCAGTGCCTTCAGCCATCTTACCCCACACTGGTACTCTCTCTCTCTCTAACCCCCACTGTCTTACAACATCTTTCTCCATCTTCAAAAGCTTTCTTAAAACCTATCTCTTGGACAGTGCCTTCAGCCACCTCTCCCGATTTCCCTCCCACTTCAGCTCAGACCCCCAACCCCAACTATGAAATGCCTTGCGACGTTTTGCTTTGTTAAAGTAACAATGGCGGCGATATTCCTTGGAGCTGCTCCGCCAGCATCACTTTGCTGGAAGTGCGACAGAAACGCCATTTAGGCAAGTAAACGGGGTCTCCGCCACACTTCCATCAAAATAACAGTGGTGGAACGGGAGCAGCACTGAGGAATTTCCCGGCCCTACCTAAATATAAATCGTGAAATATTTATATTCTGAAAACGTTGGCAACTCAAAGCTTGTTCTCTGATTTCTGAAACTTGTCTACAGTTGTAAAAAGAGGATTCAATTTAACAAACCAGGAAGGTGAGGTTCAATCGCCAATCTGTGCTGTTTGTCGGTCTTAGCTGGGACAGCAAATTGGACACTACAGTAGCCTCAACAACCCTGGACAGCCAGGGCTCTTGCTCCAGTGACTCCTGGTGAAAATTGAGTGTGTGTGGATATTGGGTAAGAAAGCATCGAGCTCAGCCGTGACAGCTAAATACCCTGCCAGCATCCACTGTCTAGGCTCACACATTAAAAATAGCTACTTTTTTTTGATTCGTTTATGGTATGTGGGCGTCACTGGCAAGGCCAGCATTTATTGCCCATCCCTAATTGCCCTTGAGAAGCTGGTGGTGTGCCACATTCTTGAACCGCTGCAGTCCGTGTGGTGAAGGTATTCCCACAGTGCTGTTAGGTAGGGAGTTCCAGGATTTTGACCCAGCGACGATGAAGGATCGACTTCTAAGTCAGGATGGTGTGTGACTTGGAGGGGAACTTGGAGGTGGTGGTGTTCCCATGTGCCTGCTGCCCTTGTCCTTCTAGGTGGAAGAGGTCGTGGGTTTGGGAGGTGCTGCCGAAGAAGCCTTGGCGAGTTGCTGCAGTGCATCTTGTAGATGGTACACACTGCAGCCAGGGTACGTCGGTGGTGGAGGGAGTGAATGTTTAAGGTGGTGGATAGGGTGCCAATCAAGCGGGCTGCATTGTCTTGGATGGTGTCGAGCTTCTTGAATGTTGTTGGAGCTGCACTCATCCAGGCAAGTGGAAAGTATTCCATCACACTCTTTACTTGTGCCTTGTAGATGGTGGAAAGGCTTTGGGGAGTCAGGAGGTGAGACACCCGCCGCAGAATACCTAGACTCTGACCTGCTCTTGTTGCCACAGTATTTATGTGGCTGGTCCAGTTAAGTTTCTGGTCAATGGTGACCCCAGGATGTTGATAGTGGGGGATTTGGCGATGGTAATGCCATTGAATGTCAAGGGGAGGTGGTTAGACTCTCGCTTGTTGGAGATAGTCATTGCCTGGCACTTATCAGCCCAAGCCTGAACGTCGTCTAGGTCTTGTTGCATGCGGGCATGGACTGCTTCATTATCTGAGGAGTTGCGAATGGCGCTGAACACTGTGCAGTCATCAGCGAACATCCCCATTTCTGACCTTATGCTGGAGGGAAGGTCATTGATGAAGCAGCTGAAGATGCCCTGAGGAACTCCTGCATGATGTCCTGGGGCTGTGATGATTGACCTTCAACCACCACAACCATCTTCCTTTGGGCTAGGTATGACTCCAGCCAGTGGAGAGTTTTCCCCCCGATTCCATTGATTTCAGTTTTACTAGGGCTCCTTGATGCCACACTCGATCAAATGCTGCCTTGATGTCAAGGGCAGTCACTCTCACCTCACCTCTGGAATTCAGCTCCTTTGTCCATGTTTGGACCAAGGATGTAATGAGGTTGGAAGCCGAGTCGTCTTGGTGGAACCCAAACTGGGCATCAGTGAGCAGGTTATTGGTGAGTAAGTGCTGCTTGATAGCACTGTCGATGACACCTTCCATCACTTTGCTGATGATTGAGAGTAGACTGATGGGGCGGTAATTGGCCGGATTGGATTTGTCCTGCTTTTTGTGAACAAGACATAACTGGGCAGTTTTCCACATTGTCGGATAGATGCCAGTGTTGTAGCTGTACTGGAACAGCTTGGCTAGAGGCGCGGCTAGTTCTGGAGCACAAGTCTTCAGCAAGATAGCCTTTGCTGTATCCAGTGCGCTCAGTCATTTCTTAATATCATGTGGAGTGAATCGACTTGGCTGAAGACTGGCTTCTGTGATGGTGGGGACCATCACTGGCGACCTCAGGAGTAGGCCAATATGGATCATCCACTCGGCACTTCTGGCTGAAGATGTTTGCAAACACGTCAGCCTTGTCTTTTGCACTCACGTGCGGGGCTCCACCATCATTGAGGATGGGGATATTCATGGAGCCTCCTCCTCCTGTTAGTTGTTCAATGGTCCACCACCATTCACGACTGGATGTGGCAGGACTGCAGAGCTTTGATCTGATCCGTTGATTGTGGGATCGCTTAGCCCTATCTATAGCATACTGCTTCCACTTTTTAGCATGCATATAGTCCTGTGTTGCAGCTTCCCCAGGCTGGCACCTCATTTTTAGGTACACCTGGTGCTGCTCCTGGCATGCGCTTCTACGCTCCTTATTGAACCAGAGTTGGTCCCCTGGCTTGATGGTAATGGTAGAGTGAGGGATATGCCAGGCTATGAGGTTACATACAACATGGTGGAATACAATTCTGCTGCTGCCCCACAGCGCCTCATGGATGCCCAGTTTTGAGCTGCTAGATCTGTTCTGAATCTATCCCATTTAGCACGGTGGTAGTGCCACACAACACGATGGAAGGTATCCTCAGTGTGAAGACGGGACTTCGTCTCCACAATGACTGTGCGGTGGTCACTGCTACCAATACTGTCATGGACAGATGCATCTGCGACAGGTAGATTGGTGAGGACGAGGTCAGTAGGTGTTTCCCTCGTGTTGGTTCTCTCACCACCTGTCGCAGGCCCACACTGGCAGCTATGTCCTTCAGGACTCGGCCAGCTCGGTCAGTAGTGGTGCTACCGAGCCACTCTTGGTGATGGACATTGAAGTCCCCCACCCAGAGTACATTCAGTGCTTCTTCCAAGTGGTGTTCAACAAGGAGGAGTACTGATTCATCAGCTGAGGGAGGGCGGTAGGTGGTAATCAGCAGGAGGTTTCCTTGCCCATGCTTGACTTGAAGCCATGAGACTTCATGGGGTCCGGAGTCAATATTGAGGACTTCTTCCCGAGTGTATACCACTGTGCCGTGCTACCCCTGGTGATGGAGGAGTTTGGGACATTGGCTGAAAGGTATGATTCTGTGAGTATGACTATGTTAGGCTGTTGCTTGACTAGTCTGTGGGACAGCTCTCCCAATTTTGGCACAAGTCCCCAGATGTTGGTGAGGAGGACTTTGCCGGCTGGGTGTGCTTTTGCCGGTCGATGCCAGGTGGTCCGTCCGGTTTCATTCTTATTATTGTGTTTCGTAGCTAGACCATTTCAGAGGGCAGTTAAGAGTCAACTGCATTACTGTCATATAGGCCAGACCAGGTAAGGATGGCAGATTTCCTTCTCTAAAGGACATTAGTGAACCAGATGGGTTTCTATGACAATCCGATAGTTTCATGGTCACCATTACTGATATCAGATTTTTTAATTTTTTTTTAATTAACTGAATTTAAATTCCCCAGCTGCCGTGGTGGGATTTGAACTCATATCTCATGGATCATTAGACCAGGCCGCTGGATTACTCGTCCAGTGACATTTCCACTATGCTACCATCCCCAGTACTTGGCTGAGGTAGAGAGAGCTTCTGATGCTAGTGGAATTGTACCTCAGCAAGAGTCAGCATGGTGAAGAGGAGTGAAAATTGGAAAAGGGAATGAAACTGTAATTTATTTTTTGATTATGTTTCAGCAAGACAGGACGGATTTCTGCTGGGACCCCATCATACAGGTCAGCATCTCTTTCATTGCATGATACTGTGCAACAACCCAGGTCATAAACATGGTTAAACGCAGGACTGCATTTAGAGAAAAGGAACAAACTGACCAGGACCCTCTTGATCTTAAATGCACTATGGTACAGAGCTATACAGTGCAGGGAGTTCCTGGGTTCAGTTCCAGTCTGTGCTTTTACTTATTTAGGAACGTAGGTGAAGTGCCAAGGCCTAGAGTAGAGGACACCACCAAGGTAGATAAGAGGAGGGAAAACAGGATAAACCAATGAGTAGTGGTTAGATGGCGCCAAGCTTGAGCTTTCCCAGGTGTCAGCCATGGTTCAGTGGGTAGCACTCTCGCCTTTGAGTTAGAAGGTTATGGGTTCATAGTCCCACTCCACAGAATCTAGGCTGACACTCCATGCAGTACTGAGGGAGTGCTGCACTGTCGGAGGTCCTGTCTTTCGGATGAGACGTTAAACCAAGACCTTGTCTGCTCTGTCAAGTGAACATAAAAGATCCCATCGCACTATTCGAAGAGCAGGGGAGTCCTCCCTGTTGTCTTGGCCAATATTTATCCCTCAACCAACATCACTAAAAAACAGATTATCTGGTCATTATTTTATTGCTGTTTGTAGGATCTTGGTGTGTGCAAATTGGCTGTCCTGTTTCATGCATTACAACACTGACTACACTTTGAAAGTACTTCATGGGCTGCAAAGCACTTTGGGACATCCTGGGGTTGTGAAAAGCACTATATAAATGCAAGTCTTTCTTTCTTTAAAAGCCTGTAGATTTTAGGAAAAAGGGAAGACTGATGGTGAGGAGTTCCATAGTTTTGAATTAATAGTAATTACTAATGTACTGGAATCACAATAGGAGACTGTTTGTTGCGCCTGCAGTGAGAATGGGAGAGGTGATCTCAGTCAGTAAGGAATACTACAATTGGGTTGAACATCTCAGAGCAAAGTAGGGGAAAAATCAGGCAAGATTCCCAATCCTGATTGCTTTCCAGGGACCCCTGCTAGAAAGGACATGTGTGAGTGTAGTACAAGAAAAGAACTGGCCTCAGCTGTGATGTCCTCTTCTGTCAAACAGTCTGGTCACACAACCCATTTAGGCTCAGACTTGGAGACTCAATGAAGTACAGGAAAGATGCCAGCTCCCTTGGAATCTTAGCCCAGCCAGCGAAGGGAAGGAAAGGGGAGAAATTTGCAGGAAATAAACCAATCTGAGCTCTTCCAGCCCCCACATACCCAAAGCCTCCACCTCTGTGATATGTCACAGAGGGATGTCACAGTTCATACAGCATGGCTCTAAGGGAAGTTGCATTAAAAATCACACTATATCATAAAAACCAGGCTGTATCATAATGTAGTCGTGTGATATTGCAAGGGGTATGATACATAGAGTGTGTGCATATGTTTGGGGTATAGCCTCACTGTATATAACAGCCCATTCGTAATCTGATCTAAGTGACATTATTATACACTGTTATATCTCACTTTTGAATTGAAATATAAATTGATTACATTGCAATTTTTAAAATTATTCTTTTCTTTGGGATTTAGAACTGCTTTGGAAACACAAATGGAATTTTTTCTGGCTCTAAGCAGACTCTGAATGGCTACGACATCACTGCACTTGCAAGGTCGTCACTGGTTGGTAGGTTAATATAAATTGTTTAGAAGCATCCTGGGGAGAAAAGATCCTGATCCACCTTCCACTCAGCCTTTACCATGTTAGATGTTACTTTGTCTGCAAGGAGTTTACTCTTTGCATGATCTTTATCACAAACTAGGGCCCCAAATTTCTTCAAGGCCTACAGAGCCATCGAATCCATGGTAGGTCGGGTGTTCCGCCTGCTGACCCCTGACCCTGTTGGAATCAGTTTCTAGCAGGGTTCAATGAACAACATCCAGAAGCAAGAAATGGCCCAAAAAATGTACCAGCTTTTTCCAATAGGCCAGTTAGCTGCGATTGATGGTCTGTGATCTATTGCAGTGGGGAAACTAATGGCCTTCAACAACTTAGCTGCCTCTGATGTCCAGGGCTGCCCGTGTCCTAACCCGCACCAAGTCCCGTTCGCCCATCACCCCTGTGCTCGCTGACCTACATTGGCTCCCGGTTAAGCAGCGTCTCGATTTCAAAATTCTCATCCTTGTTTTCAAATCCCTCCATGGCCTCACCCCTTCCTATCTCTGTAATCTCCTTCAGCCCCACAATCCCCGCCCCCCCCCCCCACCCCGAGATATCTGCGCTCCTCTAATTCTGCCCTCTTGAGCATCCCTGATTATAATCGCTCAACCATTGGTGATCGTGCTGTCTGTTGGCTAGGCCCTAAGCTCTGGAATTCCCACCCTAAACCTCTCCGCCTCTCTATCCTCCTTTAAGACGCTCCTTAAAACCTACCTCTTTGACCAAGCTTTTGGTCACCTGCCCTAATTTATCCTTATGTGGATCGGTGTCAAATTTGTTGTCTTAAAATACTCCTGTGCAGCGCCTTGGGACGTTTTACTACGTTAAAGGCGCTATATAAATACAAGTTGTAGTAGAAGTAGGGACCTACAGGCATCCCTTCAGCCTAGCAATGCTAAGGGCGTAAATGTAAGAAAATCATATAACATCATTCCTGTATTTGCATGCACCCGTCTATTAATGGTAGATGTACCACGCGCCCACACACAATGAGAGGCAGGGCAAAAAAAGAACTTGGCGTTAACACATCTCTCCCTTGTCTTTTGAAGGTGCTGACTCTTGCTGAGGTACAACTGCACAGGGCTCTATGGCTTTCTAATACCTCACCCAAGTCACCATCCTTCATATAAATCTAGACAGTGACTGTGGCAGGCTGTTCAGCCATAGGTGGTATTACAGCTGAGCATGAGCTTGTCCTCATCCAATTTTCACACCCATGCCCTTTCTAGCAGGGTTCAATGAACAACAATCAGAAGCAAGAACCCTGGTTGATTTTTTTTTACCCTGCCTAGCCCAGGGACAGAGGCCAGTTATACACCTCAGCTGCTTTGGCCGTGATCACCCAACTTACGCACAGGCCAGGGAGCAAGCCTGGAATCTCCTGGTCTGTACGGTTTGCTACAAATTGCCTTACTAATTGACACATTGAGGAAGGACAGATATGTAGTATGAAGTAACGTTGAGACGGTCTTGTGTTTCCAACGTAAAACAACAAAAAGAATGAAATGAGTAAAACTTATTTGAAAGCGTGTGGATAGCACAGAACATCATTTGAGAAACAAGACAATGAAGTAGCATTACATTAGCTATGATGAGTGCGGACAATCCATTGAGTGGAACTGAATGCAGAGTCCAACCCCAGAACTACTCCAGCGAGTTGTTATGATCTGGAATACACTGCATGAAAGGGTGATGGAAGCAGATTCAATAATAATTTTCAAAAGGGAATTGGATAAATACTTAAAGGGGAAGGTTTTGCAGGGCTATGGGGAAAGAGCAGGGGAGTGGGACTAATTGGATAGCTCTTTCAAAGAGCTGGCACAGGTACGTGGGCCAAATGGCCTCCTTCTGTGCTGTATCATTCTATGTATGCAGTTATAGGAGTGAGGGGAGCAAGGTTATGTTAAATGCAACTTACAGCAGCAGTCAGGGTGATTTCCTCTGTGCATTACGTGAAGTCACCAGCATTTTCGAACGGTCACACAAATGACTGTAAATACATTTATAAGATTTTTGCTGCACCCAATTACATAGAATTACATATATGCAGATATACCTGGCCTATAATGACAAGACACTGTCTCAGGAGAAAGGGGTTGGGAGGGGACCATATACGCATTTGTAACAAAATAGATGAGTTAATGGCACAAATAACTACATATGGGAATGATCTTGTGGCCATTACAGAAACATGGCTGTAGGGTGACAATGCCTGGGAATTAAACATACCAGGTTATTTAACGATCAGGAAGGACAGGCAGGAAGGAAGGGGAGGTGGGGTGGCTATGTTAATAAAGGAATGATGTGGAGATGCCGGCGTTGGACTGGGGTGGACAAAAATGAGAAGTCGCACAACACCAGGTTATAGTCCAACAGATTTATTTAATTTTACAAGCTTTCGGAGCTGTCGCTCCTTCCTCAGGTAAGTTAGCAGTGAGAGAATCTCCCAGAATTCACAATTTAAACACAGACAAAATCTATTCAAATATTTCCCTACATCAAAGACACACTAAGAGCACAGCCAAGACAATGAGATGTGTCCCAGGGGGTCCAACGTGTCAAACCACCTGCTGGCTGCATATCCTGTCAATTTGTGTTGGTTTCTTGTGTTAGTCTTTTTTTTAAAAAACACCTGGGAAGACCGGCCATGATGTCAAGTCACGTTCTGTATCGTGACATGAACCCGATATCGCGATTGAGGCCATCCTCATGAGTGCGGAATTTGGCTATCAGTTTCTGCTCTATGATTTTGCGCTGTCGTGTATCCCGAAGGCCGCCTTGGAGGACGCTTACCCGCAGATCCGGGTAAAGGAGACTATGAAGGTATGTGAGCAGAATTGAGTAGAGTGGATTGGGAAAATAGATTAAAGGGTAAGACGATACATGATCAGTGGTGTACATTTAAGGAGTTATTTTACAACTTCCAAAAAATATATATTCCACTGAGAAGAAAAGGGTGTAAAAGAAAAGACAGTCATCCATGGCTAAGTAAAGAAATTAAGGATAATATTCGACTAAAAACAAGGGCTTATAAGGTAGCAAAATCTAGTGGGAGGATAGAGGATTGGGAAAACTTTAAAAGACAGCAAAAAATAACAAAAAGATTGATTAAGAAAGGGAAGATAGATTATGAAAGTAAATTAGCAAAAAATATAAAAACAGATAGTAAGAGTTTTTATAGTTATATAAAAAGAAAAAGGGTGGCTAAAGTAAATGTTGGTCCCTTAGAGGATGAGACCGGGAAATTAATGGTGGGAAATATGGAGATGGCAAATACACTGAATGAATATTTTGTTTCAGTCTTTACGGTAGAGGACACTAAGAATATCCCAACACTGGACAAACAAGGGGCTATAGGGGGGGAGGAGCTAAACACGATCAAAATCACTAAGGAAGTGGTACTCGGTAAAATAATGGGACTCAAGGCGGATAAATCACCTGGACCTGATGGCTTACATCCTAGGGTCTTGAGGGAAGTGGCGGTAGGGATTGTAGATGCATTGGTAATAATTTTCCAAAACTCCCTGGACTCAGCAAAGATCCCGGCAGACTGGAAAACTGCTAATGTAACACACTTATTTAAAAAGGGCAGTAGACAGAAGGCTGGAAACTATAGACCAGTTAGCCTAACATCTGTGGTAGGTAAAATTTTGGAGTCCATTATTAAGGAGACAGTAACGGGACATTTGGATAATCATAATTTAATAGGACAAAGTCAGCATGGTTTTATGAAGGGGAAGTCATGTTTGACAAATTTGCTGGAGTTCTTTGAGGAAGTAACACACAGGGTGGATAAAGGAGAACCAGTGGATGTGGTGTATTTAGACTTCCAAAAGGCATTTGACAAGGTGCCACACAAAAGATTATTGCTTAAGATAAAAAATCACGGGATTGGGGGTAATATTCTGGCATGGATAGAGGATTGGCTATCTAACAGAAGGCAGAGAGTTGGGATAAATGGTTCATTCTCAGACTGGCAATCAGTAACTAGTGGTGTTCCGCAGGGGTCAGTGCTGGGTCCCCAACTCTTTACAATCTATATTAACGATTTGGAGGAGGGGACCGAGTGTAACATATCAAAGTTTGCAGATGATACTAAGATGGGAGGGAAAGTAGTGAGTAAGGAGGACATAAAAAATCTGCAAGGGGACATAGACAGGCTAAGTAAGTGGGCAGAGATTTGGCAGATGGAATACAATACTGGAAAGTGTGAGGTTATGCACTTTGGCAGGAAAAATAGTAGAGCAAGTTATTATCTAAATGGCAAGAAACTGGAAAGTACTGAAGTACAAAGGGATCTGGGGGTCCTGGTGCACGAAACTCAAAAGGTTAGTATGCAGGTGCAGCAAGTGATTAAGAAGGCCAATGGAATGTTGGCTTTCATTGCTAAGGGGATAGAATATAAAAATAGGGAGGTATTGCTTCAGTTGTACAAGGTATTGGTGAGACCGCACCTGGAATACTGCATACAATTTTGGTGTCCATACTTAAGAAAAGACATACTTGCTCTCGAGTCAGTACAAAGAAGGTTCACTCGGTTAATCCCGGGGATGAGGGGATGGACATATGAGGAGAGGTTGGGTAGATTGGGACTCTACTCATTGGAGTTCAGAAGAATGAGAGGCGATCTTATTGAAACATATAAGATTGTGAAGGGGTTGGATCGGGTGGATGCGGGGAGGATGTTCCCGATGATGGGTGAAACTAGAACTAGGGGGCATAGTCTTAGAATAAGGGGCTGCTCTTTCAAAACTGAGATGAGAAGGAACTATTTCACTCAGAGGGTGGTAGGTCCATGGAATATGCTGCCCCAAAAAGCTGTAGAAGCTACATCATTACATAAATTTAAAACAGAAATAGACAGTTTCCTAGAAGTAAAGGGAATTAAGGGTTACGGGGAGCGGGCAGGAATTTGGACATGAGTCTAGGTTCGGATCTGTCATGGCCCTGTGGGTAGCGTAGCGGGCCCAGGGGCCGTGTAGCCTGATCCTGCTCCTATTTCGTGTGTCCAATTCTGTTAGGTTCAGGAGATGGTTCTGTGATAGTAGATTGGCGGTTAGGATCAGATCAGCCATGATCTTATTGAATGGCGGAGCAGGCTCGAGGGGCCAATTGGCCTACTCCTGCTCCTATTTCTTATGTTCTTATGTTCTTATATACACAGCAAGTACATGCCCAGCTAACCAAGGCAGGGCTTCCAATCACCAGCATTTTTGAACAATCACACAAATGACAGACAGCAGCTATGTGTGTAGTTTACAATCGGCCCGTTTGAGGGGTGTTCATGTTATGCAAAATGTTGAGGTGAAAGGGTTATGGGGCTAGCCCACTGAGCCCCTCAGTTCGCTTGGAGCAGGAGTTTCATAGATTTAATATGCTGAAATTGTGACTCATTGGAGCTCGACAGCATTGAGTAGAGCTGCTAGCGAAAACTGCAAAGCAACAGTGGAATCCACGGGACGTTAAATTAAAGTGGATTTCATTCTCAAAATGTTCAACTGTGGGTCTGATCGATGATATTAAACAGTGTCATTTTATATATTAAAACTTAAACCATACGTGGATAGTTGGAGGAGGAAAAGAAATGCTGTTCCAGTCAGGGTGCAGCTTTGTGCGAGATTGGGAGATGATGTTGATGACGTGTGAGGCGTCTACACTGCACCGTAACGAGGAGCACTGGACTCAGGAGTATGACTTGCAATTCCGGAGGTCTGGCTTTGAATCTCACATGCTTCTGCTGAAGATTCACATACAGTGAAATTGTCTAGAATGAGCAGCACAGGATTTTCTCGACTCAAGAATAATCAACGGTGACTCGTTGTAAAATTATTTGGTAATCAATTTGAAACAGCTGGCAGAATTGGGACAACTTGCAGCTTAACCAAGACATTTTTAAATCTCCGCTGCAAATATGCAGAGGAGGAAGATAACCAGCAGGCAATTACAGGCCAAATACAAACTTTTTACTGACGCCCTGCAGTTGCACGAGCCATAAAATTCAGGAATCAGTGTGTACAGCACCAGTAGTGGGAAAAGTCTGAATTTTAGGACTACGTTTAGTGCTTTTTACCTGTGTCTTTATTGTTTTGTTTTATTATATGTAACTGTTCAGCAGAGGAGGGATTTGTCCAATTCCCCGATGGTCCAATAAGGAGATGTGTGACCCTAATGGTCCGATGCAAGCTTTTCCTAAATCAGATATGAATTCAAAATCCAAATTTATAAAAATGCTCCTCTCTTCTCTAAATGTTTAATTACCAGTTGAGCCCAGAGCTTCAGGCCTGTGTCCAGACCTCATTGCATTCAGTCTGCTTGTCTAGTGTCTTTGTGACGATGGAGCCCAAATCCACACAGGGTTCAATGCAAGCAGCCCAGTGGAAATAATCATTTATCTGCACGTTACTAAGTAGAGCTAAGCATTGATAAAATTCACCCAGTTGAGAGAAATGGATCCTCTCTAAAAATGAATTTTTGGGTTGACACAAGCCTATGTGATCTAAGCTATTTGGATTTGGTGTCGTTTCTGCCTATGAGCAAAAAAAACTCCACACAAATCTGATCATGGCACTTCAAGGGTAATTTTCCGAGTTTGCACAGTGGTAAAGCGCCGTGCCCGAAGGCAGTACATATCAGACACATGCAGCACACAATTTTCCAACTATGATTTCCAATGACAGCAGGTTGTGGGTTCAAGCCCCACTCCTGATTTAAGCACGTAATCCAGGCTGACACTTCAGTGCAGTACTGAGGGAGTACAACATTGTCTGGACACAGCATTTCTGTTGGGAGAACCACAAGAAGATAAGGTGTTATATAACTGCAAGTCTTTTTCTTTTCCTGTTGTAAGTTTGACTCCTATTCCTATCCCCATGGAATGTGAAACAGAGGAGGTCAGGAAATACTGAGTTCAGCACAAAGAAAATTAACCCACTGATGGCTAACATTACTTTTGCCTCAAAAATGCTAACAGAAACAAAAAGGTTAATGGAAATAATTACCTATTAGTTCCATTAAAGAGGGAGACAGCAGAGGGGGCAGTTAACAGAGAGGATGGCATATGGAGGGGACTTCAAATGGAGTAAAGTGCAAATGGAGGGGCTGTGATTGAAGGGGTTGTTATTGAGGGGATTGTGGACTGTGACAGGAGTCCTTCCTTTAAATCTCATTTATAATACCCACTGTTTAAAATGCAGATAGTTACTTTAGTATATAATGAAACATATGAATTCATTTTAACATGGTAGTAAAGTGTGCCTTTGGTTTTCTATTGCAGGTCTGGTTCAGACAGTAAAAGATCACATTACCAAGCCAACAGCTATGGCACGTGGGCGAGTGGCCCATATAATTGAATGGAAGGGTTGGGGTGCCCAGCGTAGAGGATGTAATACATGTCCAATGGATGAAGACCATTACTCCAATCTCACTGATGAACTGAAGGAAGCTCGTTTTGCAGCAGGTAAGATGGACAGGAGTGAAATTGTGCTGGATATAGGGTCCCACTCAAGGTACACTGAGATGGAAGAAAAGCAGTTACACTGGTCGTTCTAATCCAAATATCTACTCAATCAATATGGGGAGATAGTTCCCATCTTCCCTCTGTCCCTATTTGATCCTTTGCGTCACTGAATTTTCATGTAGTAGTACATGCTGATATAGGATTGTCAAAGAATTGGATACTGATGTAAACCTAGTAAGTATGTATGTGCTGTTGCACTGTTTCAACTGTGACCCACTCGTGCTCTGCTGATCTAAAATTTAATGTATGTAAACCATAGTGATGTGCTGTGCGTGTGCTAACCATATTGATGTTCAAGATCTGTCTATACCACATGGAAGTGGGCAAGGCTGGGGTTTTCTGCTTCTGTGCTCACCAGCTCACAATTACCACTTCAACACAGAAGTGCAAAAGCTGGGCCCAGATTTTTAAAAAACTCCATCATGTACAAGGAAATATTGACCGGGATCTTCCATCCGCCCTCCATCAATTTCTGGGTGGAACTAGGGCTGAAAATTGGACAGGGATGTAGTCCGCCACATCCCCACCCATTTCCACACCCACTGGATTTCCTGTTGGAAGTAACAAGTGATGCTCAATACATCAACCGATATATTGGCAGGCGCATTGAAGTATTTAAATGACAGAAATATGTCATCCAATGTATTTTTCATCATTTGACCTACAACAACACTGGACATCAGGAACACCAGCTCATTGCCGGTGACCAGCTGTTACAAGGGAGGAGGGAGGACTTAAATTTTGAAAGCCAGGAAACCTGTGCAAAGGGATCAATTGCACATAAATCATTTAAAATAAATAAAAATGCAATTAAGTTTGACCAGCAGCTCAGAAGCCGTCAGCCTGCCACAGCAAATCTACTGGCTGACTCCTTGGAGGAGGCTAGGGAGTGGGGAGCCCACCAAAATATTGAGATAACCCGGAGGACAGAAGATCAACTGGGTCAGGGGTGCATCCGTGTGGTGGACGGAAGTCCTGCCATAGCCAAAGAGGCACAAGTTCTGGACTATTGAAATATTTGAAACAAAGTCATGGCAGAGGATTGAAGAGTAGGCCCCCAGCAGGATAGAGACAGAAAGAAGCCAGGAAGTATTTGGGGAATACTTAGATTGTACTTCTTTTCTACAAAGAAAAACTATTGGGTCTCTGTGGCACTGCTCAAGGGTTTATATAAATTGGGCTTAGGGGTGTAGTTAGCCATTTGAAGCATCTAGACAGTAGATGATCCATTGGCTCCCCCTAGTGAAACCTAATAAGTAAGCAACAACAGTAATAACTTGCACTTATATAAGGGGAGATACTCTGTTCCAGTGCTCCCGCTGTATGCTCCCGCGACTGGTGGGCACCCCAGGACATTGACATTAATTGTGTAATTGACCACAACAACAAGATCCTGATTCAGTTTCACGTTATGCTTCTTTCAGTTTGATTGGACCTCGCGTTAGATTATTTTATTAGTGGTATCCGATTGAGGGGGCACTGGTGGTAGGTGGTACTGATTCCTGTTCGTATCAAGAAATTGTGGTTCACCAGCCCATGATTTTAATGGATGGAAATTCGTGCGCTGGGGGTATGCAATTCCCTGATGTGTTTCCTGCATGCACCAGGTGCATTAAAACAGAAAGTCACTCCTATAATATAAAAAATGTTCAAGGCACTTTGGAGAAGAACTGGACAGCAAGCAACAAGTGGGAGAAGAGTTTACAGAAGGTAACCGAAGGGGTGTATGAAGAGAGAGGTTTTGAGAGGGTCTTTGAAAGTGGAGCGAGAGGTAGCAAATCTAAGGGGTCTACCTATAGAATCACTGACAGTAATTTCTACCCTTAAAGTAGAACATCAGACTTGGGTCCAAAGTTTATCAGGTGCAAACTTGCATTTTCGAAACAGGTAAGGCCGCACATTTCAAGATTAAAGCTCCAAGAGGGTAATAACTGGTTTCTGCCTTCTGCGACTGGTGGGCACCCCAGGACATGAATTGTGTAATTGACCACAACAAGATCCTGATTTAGTTTGACGTTATGCATCTTTCAGTTTGACGTTATGCTTCTTTCAGTTTGATTGGGTTAGATTATTTTATTAGTGGTATCCGATTGAGGGGGCACTGGTGATACTGATTCCTGTTCGGTGACGTTGCGGTTTACCCAGTGCCATCCCTATTGGTCCAATTAAAATAGGCTTGGTTCCCGTCAGTTATTGGGCTTATTTCTGGTACTCTTTTTAATTTTAATCATGTTCTTTACCATTCATTGGCTAATTCAGTCTATTTTTTTTTAAACAGGTGTTGCTGAACAGTTTGCCATTACTGAAGCAACACTGAGTGCTTGGTCCTCTCTGGATACAGAAGAGGTTGTTGGAGGCAGTAGTCCAAGCAACACAATTAACTACCTCAGTAGGTCAAAGTTTTTTTATTCCTTCCTCTATTTATTATCCATCTATCACACGTAGCATAAAATTATGATAGGTTTGGATGAAAAGGCCCTTCAGCCCTTTGATCTAATCCTTCCAGAACACCAACTCTTTACTGTCTTTGCTGTTTCTTAAATGACTCCAGTGAACTGGCTTCAACCACTCTTCCTTGTAACCCATTTCAGTTGTTGATCATTCTCTAAAGAAATACTTCCTAACATCTGTCCTAAATTTTCTTTTCACAACCTTGAGCCCAAGTCATCTTATCTTGGTGCCCTGGTGTATCTAAAAGTATTCCTCCGGGTTAACTTTCTCTATCCCATTAAGTATCTCATATACTTCTAAGGTCCCCTCTGTCACTTCTTTTCAAGACTGAACAGCCCCAGTTTATTGTTCCTCATAGTCCATCCTTCTAACACCGAGTACATTCATGCACAATCAACCTTTCCCTGCCCCTACACTTGCTTAAAAATCTGTTACATCTCTAACTTGTTCCAGTTCTGTCGAAAGGTCATCGACCTGAAACGTTAACTTGGTTTCTTTCTCCACAGATGCTGCCTGACCTGCTGAGTATTTCCAGCATTTTCTGTTTTTATTTCAACCTTCCAGGTTACTGACAGAGGCACTGGCTGTATTCATGTAATGGGTTAATTAGAAATTACAGCGTAGAAGGAGGACATTGAGCCCATCATACCTGTGCTGTTACTAACTCTTCAAGCAGAGCCTTCTACTAAAATCCTACTTTCTTGATCTATTCCTGTATCCTTTTATATTCTTCCTTTTCAAATGCTTATCTAATTCCCTCTGAAATGTTATAGTGTCTGCCCCAATAGCCACTTGTGGTAAGCATTCTTAATTTCCCCCTGGTGGGTCAACGCCCTTGTTACCAGGGAAACAAGCTTTCACTACCCTCTTTAAAAAAAAACTTATAAGCTTTAAAAACTCAATTAGATCATCTCTTTTCCAGTGAAAGTGCCCTATTGGTAAATGCTCTAGTATAGGCGTCCAGGGCCCACGCCTGAAACAGACGTTAGGCTATTTGCGTATTGAAGTAGCGGGCCTTATGTCTTTGAGGCCTGCTTCCCTGAACGCAGCTGGCACCGGGCAATTTGCACTAAATTGTGTGAAGTCTCCAGATCTTTAAAAATAAACGAATCCTCTTTACAGATACAGTCCCCACCGCTTACACCGTTCACGCTCATCATGGGCAGCCGCCGCTATCGGGCAAATGGCACTAACCATTTGTCATTACCATAGGAGTCAATTACAAAGGCGCCGCTTATAACCTATTCAGTGCACTGACTACTTCGGGCAGTTTTAAGTACTTACCGATTTAAAAGGCTGTGCTGATTTCAGGCAAAGTCGGGTCTTCAAGCAGTTTCGATCAGCTGTTTGCACCTAGTTAAAGTGCGATTCTCTTAGTGATGTGATTCTGATGCAACTGCTAGCAATTAGGAGGCAGTTGCTAAGTGAGATTTCTTATTTTTTTTTTAAATGTTGATTACTTATCTTTTTGGTTTTACCATTCAGCGGACAATTCTCGTTATCAACACGCCCGCTATAAGCGGTGGGGACAGTAACAACAAAATATTTTATGGGGATGAAAACTTTGAATATTTCAACGTTTCATATGCAGGCCAGTACTCAATGAGGTCCTCATTTATAATCCTTTGGAAAGCAACACTAGTTTAATACAAGTTTTCTTTTTTTTAAAGATACAGACGAAATTTATCTTGAAGATCACTCTCCCGGTGGATCACAAGGCTTTTACTCTTTGAATGTCGAAGGTTCTTGCACTGTCGTAACTCCTCTCTTGTCATATGTAGCCAGCCCAGCTGGTGAACCGGTGCAAATAGACATGGCTACTCTACATCCTTCCCACAACGCATCTCTCGCAGGAACCTTACTGACTCATGACCCTCCTAACTACTTGTCTCTTCCAGAAGCCACTTCCTGTGGAGTGGAATTGCACAGAACACTGCGACAGAGCACTGGCAGTCACCCGCACCATTCACACTCCAGCAACAGCAGCTCCCTCATCGAAGATGACGTATTTTATAATTAGACGGAACAAGAAATTAAGATCAGAAGCTGTACGCTTAGACAAGAGTACTTACTGCTTCCTTTGCTAAACCTGAAACGAAAGCTGAATTGTCGTCATTTTATTCCATTTTAACTTTGTGTGTACGCGCTCATTGAGGTATGGGATGACTGAAAAAATGGGACCCTACAATTGGCCTCATTGTCCCAGAGTTAGGCAGGAGAAAAAAAAAAATCTGCTCTGGTTCCTGCTCTTCATCACTATCCAGTGACCCCCTGCTGCATGCTAGGCGAAAAATGAATTGGGCTCAGCTATGATACCCTTCACAGTCAAACAGCCTCCTGACATCCAAGCCTTGAAATTTGATGGGGGTTCTACTGGTCTCCCACCATAACTCCGAGGGGAAATCAGCAGAACTGGCAGGGAAACGGTGTAAATGTCTAGGCTCACACATAAGGAATGATCAGTTGGACAAGGTACTGGAGGACAAACAGTGCCCATGGAATTGTACCCCTGCAAGAGTCAGCACCCTCGGGAGAGGAGGAGAGGAAAAGGTCAGGTATGTCTTAGCTACAACAGAGACCATTGGTCAAGTACAACATTGCTCTAATATAGAGCTTCTCCTTTTAGATGAGAAGGATTTGCCTTAAAATGGAGTCTGCTGTTATACTCCTGACACTATAACTATATCCAACGTTGGCACAGCCCTCTCACTGAACACTAAAGATAAAAGGTTACGTTGATATAGTTTATTCCATTTCTTTGATCTTTTACTGAAACTCAAGTTTGTCCCCTCAGGTATTAGTCATCCCATACCTCAATGAGCGCATTGTCAGTTCTCCCTCAGTCACGCAATGCATAAAACATTGTCATGTGGGAGTTCACAAGGGTATGTGGTAAATGTCTGACAGACGGCTGTGATCTACTAGTCTGTCTTTGTTGTGAAATGTACTTGGAATTTAATCACACTTAAGCAAAAAATTAAAAATCATTTAAATGTGTTATTCTATTTCTTAGATTATTAAAAAATGTCTTCTGCATTAAAATTCTGTGAACAATCTCAGGTGTGAATACTATAGGAAGGGCGGAGATTGGGTTGAAAGACTTTTTTTTTTAAAAGAAGTAGCTGAAAAATTTTGAAACATGAAACTGCAACATCTAAATATACCTAGGCAGCGGTACATGTACACAGTAACCACAGCCAGACATGATGCAAACTCTTGTTGTGGAGCAAGGCCAAAGGCCAGCATTTTGTACTGGGAGCAATGATCACTATTTGAAAGTATATGAGCTTCCGTGACATTTGCAATGACGACATGGAAATAGCATCCTTAAAACTGGTGGGTGCAGCCAGTCTCTGGGAAACACTGCCTAAAGGAAAACTGACAGACTGATTTTCAGGTCAAAGGTGTGTCATGATCATCTCCTCTGCAACCCCCCATGTTGTATTAATTATAAAGCACCAAGAATAGAAGCTGGTCCTGTCCTGAATACATGGTACTGTCAGAATAAGGGATCAGCCATTTAGGACTGAGATGAGGAGAAATTTCTTCACTCAAAGTGTTGTGAATCTTTGGAATTCGCTACTCCAGAGGGCTGTGGATGCTCAGTCGTTAAGTATATTCAAGACAGAGATCGATAGATTTTTGGACTGTAAGGGAACCAAGGGATATGGGGATGGTGCAGGAAGGTGGAGTTGAGGTAGAAGATCAGCCATGATCTTATTGAATGGTGGAGCAGGCTCGAAGGGCCGAATGGCCTACTCCTGCTCCTATTTGTCAGCTATGTGTCAGCTGTGGCTCAGTTGGTAGCACACGGGCCTCTGAGTCAGAAGGTTGTGGGTTCAAGTCCCACTCCAGAGACTTGAGCACATAAAGCTAGGCTGACACTCCAGTGCAGTGCTGAGGGAGTGCAGCACTGTCGGAGGTGCCGTCTTTTGGATGAGACGTTAAACCGAGGCCCCGTCTGCTCTCGGTGGATGTAAAAGATCCCATGGCACTATTCTGAAGAAGAGTAGGGGAGTTATCCCAGGTGTCCTGGCCAATATTTATCCCTCAATTAACATAACAAAAAAACAAACACAGATTATCTGGTCATTATCACATTGCTGCTTGTGGGTGCTTGCTGTGCGCAAATTGGCTGCCGCATTTCCCACATTACAACAGTGACTGCACTCCAAAAGTACTTCACTGGCTGTAAAGCACTTTGAGATGTCCGGTGGTAGTGAAAGGCGCTATATAAATGTAAATCTTTCTTTTTATTTCTTATGTTATGTTCTCCTAGTCAAATGTTAGTGGTGATGTCTTTCAACTAACTTACAAACCCGTCTAGAGTCCTTGCTCCTATGGCGTAGGATGAAATAACTTGGGTAACACTGGGTGAAACAGTCAGAGGGTCCCTTGTTTGCTTGGGCCAGGGTAGAACATAACTTCTTGAACAGTTCCAACTCTTCCCCAATATACAGTGGATTTTTCATAAGAGTCACTCCAAAGAGTCCCTTCCTTTATATAGCAGACATTTCGTGGAAACAATACAATACCAGATTTAATCTTACAATTCAATTATTAGTGTCCCAAGCAGGAATCTGTTTATGATTTAATTTTTTTTAAAAACATTTTATATAGTTCACCATAAAGTGGAACTCAAACAATTTTCCATAGGAATTTCAGCTTTCGTAAAACATTTTGGAATGTAGGAGGCACATTTTAAGTGCATTGTGAGGGCACACAAACCATAATGTGATTGCTGGTATTGGTGCAGGAGGTTATGATGTGATGACAACAAACAACAACAACAACTTTTATTTATATAGTGCCTTTAACGTAGTAAAACATCCCAAGTCGCTTCACAGGAGTATTATAAGACAAAAAATTTGACACCGAGCCACATAAGGAGAAATTAGGGCAGGTGACCAAAAGCTTGGTCAAAGAGGTAGGTTTTAAGGAGCGTCTTAAAGGAAGAAAGAGATGTAGCGAGGTGGACAGGTTTAGGCAGGGAATTCCAGAGCTTAGGGCCTAGGCAACAGAAGGCACGGCCACCAATGGTTGAGCGATTTTAATCAGGGATGCTCAAGAGGGCTGAATTAGAGGAGCGCAGATATCTCGGGGGGTGGTGGGGCTGAAGGAGATTACAGAGATAGGAAACATAGAAACATAGAAACTAGGAGCAGGAGTAGGCCATTCGGCCCATCGAGCCTGCTCCACCATTCAATACGATCATGGCTGATCATCCAAATCCAGTACCCTGTCCTTGCTTTCTCACACAGAATCACCACATCGAGCCTGCACCTATCCCACCCTATCCCCGTAACCCCACATATTTAATTCCCCCCTAACATATCCCATCCTATCCCCATAACCCCACATATTTAATCCCCCCCTAACACTAAGGGTCAATTTATCATAGCCAAATCAACCTAACCCGCACATTTTTGGACTGTGGGAGGAAACCGGAGCACCCGGAGGAAACCCACGCAGACACGGGGAGAATGTGCAAACTCCACACAGACAGTCACCCGAGGTCAGATTCGAACCCGGGTCCCTGGCGCTGTGAAGCACCAGTGCTAACCACTATGCCACCGTGTTGAAGGGGCGAGGCCATGGAGGGATTTGAAAACAAGGATGAGAATTTTGAAATCGAGGTGTCGCTTAACCGGGAGCCAATGTAGGTCAGCGAGCACAGGGGTGATGGGTGAACGGGACTTGGTGCGAGTTAGGACACGGGCAGCCGAGTTTTGTATCACCTCAAGTTTACGTAGGGTAGAATGCGGGAGGCCAGCCAGGAGTGCGTTGGAATAGTCAAGTCTAGAGGTAACAAAGGCATGGATGAGGGTTTCGGCAGCGGATGAGCTGAGGCAGGGGCGGAGACAGGCGATGTTACAGAGATGGAAAAAGGCGGTCTTAGTTATGCTGTGGATATGTGGTCGGAAGCTCATTTCAGGGTCAAATATGACACCAAGGTTGTGAACAGCGTGGTTCAGCCTCAGACAGATGTTAGGGAGAGGGATGGAGTCAGTAGCTAAGGAACGGAGTTTGTGGCGGGGACCGAAAACAATGGCTTCGGTCTTCCCAATATTTAATTGGAATGACATATCATGTTAAAAGAAAATCCGAGTAAGACTACACGATGACACATAAAATGACACACAGCTTGAATCTTCTGTAATATTTACAGCTTGACTGGGATGCGCCCATTGGTCAGGTCTTCAATCACTTTCTTCAGCTGATAGAGAACACAGAGGTATTAGGTACTGTAGCTCACAGCGCAACCAGTGTCATCACAAGAACATGCAGTACTACTCAGTTGTTGATCTGAATTTACAAGCAATTATCACAATCTCAAGCGACCATAAAGGATGCTGAGCATACACAGGAAAATGCTGTTATGATGTTGCAGTGGTGGCGTTTGATATGATCTCCTACTCCTGTGTTGTATAAAGTCCCAGATCCTGGCCAGTTTAGATAACAAAATATTTGAGAGTCAAATGTCTGTCTGATATAAACTACTGCTGTAGAGAGGCTGGAGACTTTGTCAAGTCTGACACAGGATGCAAATGAACCATTGTAAGGGCACTACAGGTGCACCTACCCCAACAGCTGGGAGGAAAATCTAAGCAGCACCATGACAGTCTGAGGACGGATTTGAGGTCCAGGAAGGACTGAAGAGCAACAAGTTGTTAAATGCTCCCAAGGGAGCAAATCAACACCGAGAGGTAATCGAGCTCCTTTGGGATACATAACTTCACCATAGATAAGTTACCAGGACCAGGAAGCATCCTAGGACGCGGAGGGAAGTGAAGGAAGAAATCGTGGAGGTACTGGCCATAATCTTCCAATCCTCCTTTGAAACGGGGGTGGTGCCAGAGGTCGGGAGAATTGCAAATGTTACACCCTTGTTCAAAAAAGGGTGCAAAGATAAACCAGCAACTACAGGCCAGTCAGCATTAACCTCTGTAGTGGGAAAGCTTTTAGAAACAGTAATCAGGGACAAAATTAACAGTCACTTGAACAAGAGTGGATTAATTAAGGAAAGCCAGCACGGATTTGTTAAAAGGCAAATCGTGTTTAACCAACTTGATTTTAGTTTTTGATGAGGTAACAGAGAGGGTTGATGAGGTCAATGTGGTTGACGTGGTGTACATGGATTTGCAAAAGGCGTTCGATAAAGTGCCACATAATAGGTTTGCCAGCAAAGTTGAAGCCCATGGAATAAAAGGGACAGTGGCAGAATGGATACAAAATTGGCTAAGTGACAGGGAACAGAGAGTAGTGGTGAACGGTTGTTTTTCGGACTGGAGGAAGGTATACAGTGGTGTTTCCCAGGGGTCGGTTATAGGACCACTGCTTTTCTTGATATATATTAATGACTTGGATTTGGGTGTACAGGGCACAATTTCAAAGTATGCAGATGACACAAAACTTGGAAGTATAGTGAACTGTGAGGAGGATAGTGATAAACTTCAAGAGGACATAGACAGGCTGGTGGAATGGGCAGACACGTGGCAGATGAAATTTAACGCAGAAAAGTGCGAAGTGATATATTTTGGTAGAAAGAATGAGGAGAGGCAATATAAACTAAAGGGTACAATCCTAAAGGGGATGCATGAACAGAGAGACCTGGGGGGTATATGTGCACAAATCCTTGGCGGTGGCAGGGCAGGTTGAGAAAGCAGTTAAAAAAGCTTACGGGATCCTGAGCTTCATGAATAGAGGTATAGAGTACCAAAGCAAGGAAGTTATGATGAACCTTTATAAAACACTGGTTCAGCCTCAACTGGAGTATTGTGTCCAATTCTGGGCACCACACTTTAGGAAGGATGTGAAGGCCTTAGAGAGGGTGCAGAAAAGATTTACGAGAATGATTCCAGGGATGAGGGACTTCAGTTACGTGGATAGGTTGGAGAAGCTGGGGTTGTTCTCCTTAGAGCAGAGAAGATTGAGAGGAGATTTGATAGAGGTGTTCAAAATCATGAGAGGTCTGGACAGAGTAGATAGAGAGAAACTGTTTCCATTGGCAGAAGGGTCGAGAACCAGAGGACACAGATTTAAGGTGATTGGCAGAAGAATCAAAGACGACATGAGGAAAAACTTTTTTACTCAGCGAGTGGTTAAGATCTGGAATGCACTGCCTGAAAGGGTGGTGGAGGAAGACTCAATCACAGCTTTCAAAAGGGAGTTGCATAAGTAGCTGAAGGAAAAAAAAATTGCAGGGCTACGGGGAAAGGGACTAGCTGAAGGGCTCGATGGGCCGAATGGCCTTCTTCCGTGCTGTATCCATTCTATGATTCTATGATAGTGCCACCCTGTGGCCTGAACTAAGCCTTTTAGCAGCTCTTAAGCTGGCAAGACTTCTGTTAGCTCTTACCAGAGAGTAATGGACAGAATTCCCAGGGTATCTAGGGAACTCCCCCAGATACATCTGCTCACCCCAGACAGAGTTTTGCATGCTCTTTAAAAGGGAAGGAAACTAGCAGATCTGGGTTTCACTCCAAATTCAAGCAGGCGTTCCACCCGACTTCCGCCATTAGAATTTAGGGGCCAGTTTCACCGAAAATTAATTATGGGTTATTTTATAAGATGGTCACTGGAGATGGGAATCCAAAGCTATACATTGACACTGGGTGAATGCTCTTTTCTACATTTTTCATACTGGAGGAACCTAAGTGAACGGCTGAGGCTCATAGAGCAGGACAACACCAAGACTGAAAACAGTAGGGGAGAGCATGAGGTAAATCAGAAAGTAGCAATTAAGTGATGCCAAGCTTGGGATTTAAAAGCCTGTAGATTGTAGGAGGAAACAAAGACTGAGGGACAGAAGAAGCGCCATAGTTTTGAGGTCTTGGGAAAGATTGAGTTATGGTTGGCGCTGGTACAATAAGTCTTGATTTCAAAACAGTGATGATGCAGGGAGGAAGATGATCATGTAAGATGGTATATTTACAGAAATGATTTACTAAAAGTTATATTTAAATGTACTTGTAATTTTGCTACATGCTGTATTTGCCCTTTGATCTGAGATGCTCTGTATTTTTTTTTCTTCAGAATCTTCGCCACCGATAAGCCATGAGACACTGAACAGACTCACGAGGGTAGTTAATAACAGTTTATGTGATCTTTCACCTCTGTTTAAATAAAGAAATAATTTTCAGTGACTTGGGTCCCAATATTTATGGGGAGGCAGCATGTTTGTGGGAAAGCCGGAAATTCTGGGAATGAGGAGGTTCTGCTGAAATTAAAGCAGGACCTCATCAATTCAAAAAAACAAACTCTGTTTCACACCTGGCAGCCGGCCAGATTGACAGATGGACGGGAAAGCCAGTGGTAGAAGGCCGCAGCCGGAGACCGTCCCCAGCAACTGGGAAAGATCGGGGGTTGGTGGGGTTTGGAATGGCAATCAGGAGGGAGGGGGGGAACTGGGAAAGATTACGTGGTAAAATGGGGGGTGGGGGGGTTTGGACCAATAATCGAGGGGGGGGGGGGGGGGGGGGGGAGAGGGGGCCGGGAGGAATCACATGGTAGAATGCTCGGGATCACAGGTTTGGAGGGGGGAGGTTGGCCGATCGCAGTAGCAGATTTGCTTGAGGGGCTGGGGGGAGAACTCCTGCTCCTCCTGGCTCACAAGCAGTGCTATAAAAAGCACTTGCCTGCTGAATCGAGCTACTCCTGCCTCCCTTTAGCTGCCGGGCCGGTCAGCGTTAAATTTAAGTCAGGCTCCCAACTGCACTTTGGGAGCCTGACTTAAATATTATAATGAGGTGCCCCGCCTCTCGACAGCGGGGGACAGACACTCCACACAACTCGCCGCCGTTAAAATGGTGGCAGGCGTGTACGCGGTGGTTTGGGGTCGACGTATGCAATTTTGAATTTTTAACCCTCCCCAACCAACGTGATGGGGTTAAAATTCCCCCCATGGTCTCCAGAAGAGTCAAGTACTTCAATCATCTCTTGTGCTGAATGAGACATGAGCACTATTCTAAAGCTCAATGCTCTCGCCCCTGCCCATGTCTGCACCTATACCAGAGTCCACACAAGAATAAAATTGGTGCTAAATATTTTGAATTTATATACGAATATCTTTTTTCCTATAGTCCCAGATTGCATTTTCTATTTATCTTACCTCATTCCTGGTTACAAAACCAACCACCTTCCCTGCAGAGCTAACAAACATGTGCTGGAGGACAAGAAGATCGAAGAGTTTGTGGGCCTGAAAATAGATTACATTTTTTAATGATATTTCTCAAAACAATTTCACTGCAATTCCAATATATTATTCCTGTAGTTGCTGCCTGGCAGTTCAGAGATAGAAAGGCTTGACTGATTGCAAACCATTTAACACATTCTCTGTGGTGTTACTAACAGTAGTAACTTGCAATTAACACATCAGTGTGTCTCAAAGTACTTCACACAATGAATTACTTATAAAGTGAAGTGACAGTTGTTTGTCGACAAATACAGCAACCATTCTGCACCAAGAATATACCACGAACAGCAATGAAATAAATGAAAAACAAAAAGAAAATACTGCAGATGCTGGAAATCTGAAATAAAAACAGAAAATGCTGGAGAAACTCAGCAGGTCAGGCAGCATCTGTGAAGAGAGAAACAGAGTTAACGTTTCAGGTCGATGACCTTTCGTCAGAACTGGAAAAAAAGCAGGAAATGGAACAGATTTTTAAGCAAGTGTAGAGGCTGGGAAAGGGGGGAGGGGATGAAAGAACAAAAGGGAAGGTCTGTGATAGGAGAGAAGGAGAAGAGGTTAAGAGACATTCAGAGATATTCAAGGCAAAAGGAGATGGTCTTGGGACAGGTTAAGAAACAAAGGATGGCTCTAGAAAAGCTGGCTTTGTTTCCTCTTCAAATAATGCCATCTGAACAGGCAGATAGTGCTTATCTCATCTAAAGGACAGCAGCTCCAACAATGCAGCAATGCTTCAGTACTGCACTGGATTGTCAATCTCAGAGGCAAGAGGGCAGCCAACTGAGCTAAGCTGCAAAACAGTAATTTAACAGTGTGTAACATGGTGATGCATTTGTCTCAACACCTCTGATCCTGCCCATCAGCAGCACAAAAATGGCTTATGATGTGTCACCATGGAGGATGCCTATGATGTGTCACCACTATAAACAGTAAACGGGTAGTAAGAGGAGGGGGGGGACTGATTAGGGACCAAAAAGGAGACCTACGCATGGAGGCAGAGGGCATGACTGAGGTACTAAATGAGTACTTTGCATCTGTCTTCACCAAGGAAGAAGATGCTGCCAAAGCCATAGTGAAAGAGGAGGTTGTTGAGATACTGGATGGGATAAAAATTGATAAGGAGGAGGTACTAGAAAGGCTGGCTGTACTTAAAGTAGATAAATCACCAGGACCAGATGGGACGCATCCTAGGATGCTGAGGGAAGTTAAGGTGGAAATCGCGGAGGTACTGGCCATAATCTTCCAATCCTCCTTAGATAAAGGAGTTGTGCCAAAGGACTGGAGAATTGCAAATGTTACACCCTTTGTCAAAACAGGGTGCAAGGATAAACCCAGCAACTACAGGCCAGTCAGTTTAACCTTGGTAGCAGGGAAGCTTTTAGAAACGATAATCAGGGACAAAATTAACAGTCACTTGGACAAGTGTGGATTAATTAAGGAAAGCCAGCACGGATTTGTTAAAGGCAAATCGTGTTTAACTAACTTGATTGAGTTTTTTGATGAGGTAACAGAGAGGGTTGATGAGGGCAATGCGGTTGATGTGGTGTGCATGGACTTCCAAAAGGCATTTGATAAAGTGCCACATAATAGGCTTGCCAGCAAAGTTGATGCTCATCGAATAAAAGGGACAGTAAATGGATAAGAAATTGGCTAAGTGACAGGGAACAGAGAGTAGTGGTGAACGATTTTTCGGACTGGAGGAAGGTTCCCCAGGGGTCGGTTATAGAACCACTGCTTTTCTTGATATATATTAATGACTTGGATTTGGGTGTACAGGGCACAATTTCAAAATCTGCAGATGACACAAAACTTGGAAGTATAGTGAACAGTGAGGACCATAGTGATGGACTTCAAGAAGACATAGACAGGCTGGTGGAATGGACGAACACGTGGCAAATGAAATTTAATGCAGAAAAGTGCAAAGTAATAGGAAGAACGAGGAGTGGCAATATAAACTAAAGGTACAATACTAAAGGGGGTGCATGAACAGAGAGACCTGGGGGTAGATGTACACAAATTATTGAAGGTGGCAGGGCAGGTTGAGAAAGCGGTTAAGCAAGCATACGGGATACTGGGCTTTATAAATAGAGGCATAGGGCTGGATTTTGTCTTGGGGGCGGGTTGGGGTCGTGTCATCCGCATTTAGTGTTATCCACCCGTCTGCAATTGGATGTGGGAGATTGATGCAATTTTCACTTAATTGGGCAATTGAGTTCCAGCATGTGGGAACCCATGAACCAATTAGTGGTTTCAGTCTGAAAGTCGCCTCTGATGATGTCATCATTGCAGGTCAGGGACTGACTGCCTGGCCTTTGCTGTGAGAGGACCTGGATGCAAAATGAGGAGAGAGAAGAGAGAGAAGAGAGAGAGAGAGAGAGAGAGAGAGAGAAATGAGAGAGAAGAGAGAGAAGAGAGAGAGAGAGAGAGAGAGAGAGAGAGAGAGAGCTTTTTATCTCCAACGTCTTACTTTTCCTCACCTGATACCAACGTTCCATGTTAAACAATCATCTGAATTTTGAACTTGTATCAGCTGTATTCCAAAATGGCCAGGTTACTCAGTCTGCTGGATTGAAATGTTAGGTGCTCTTTGAGCTCATGCCTACAGCATTGTGTGACAATCAGGTCACTCACGTACTGCTCAACTGAACAGTCAAGAGTCCTGGCATCCAGTCCCTTTGCCCACAGCACTGTGAAACAGAACTGCTGGGATTTAAATGTTGGGTCAGATCAGGAATTGGAATTCATGCTTACATTTCCAAGAAGCAGTTGGGCAACTCATACGTTCCTGGATTCAAGTGTCAGACAGCCAGCTGCTGGGACTCAAATGCTGATCCTTTTTATTTTTGTCTGTCTGCTGATCATTTTGTTTAAACAGTGAATACCAATGACACATTTTGGAAGTTGGCTTGGAGAGTGCCAAGAAGCTGAATTACACACACAGTTGGAAATGATCACATTGCTGAAGACCACTTGGTTGCTGAAAACTGAAAATATCAAGCAAAAGAATTGAGTGATAATATATTTAGTTAACACACTATCATGGATTTTCCAATTGGTGTTACTTTAATGCCGACATTAACCCCATCAAAATTAACACGGATTAATATGTTGTTAAAGTAACGTCAATTGGAAAATCTAGGTTCATGTCTTTTCACCTTTGTTCTAGGTTATAATCCTACTGTGATTGATGCGAGGCAATTCTTCTTTCTCTCTGCTAGCAGTAAGGACCTTACTTCAAATGAGTCTTGGCAGCTTTAACTTGAGTTGTTAGTGGCTACAGGCCCACAGCATGAAACTTCGTATACGGGGAAAGGCTGTTCCCACAAGTTGATGGTACAAGGACTAGGGGACACAGATTTAAGGTTTTGGGCAAGAGATACAGGGGGACGTGAGGAAAAACTTTTTTACGCAGCGAGTGGTGAGGACCTGGAACTCGCTGCTGATGAAAGTGGTGGAAGCGGAGACACACAGGCCTAAAAATTCTGTTGATTTGCACCTCCCGTTGGCGCTAATGGGGCGCAAAGCAACTAGCGCCCGGGCGCGGCGCCACCATCGCCTCCCGCGAAATTCAGCGGGAGGTTAGCGGCGGCGGTAACCGTTAGCGCCCTGCGGCGCTGTGCCGCCAGCGATGACGTCATCGCTGTGCGCAACGCCCCGGCCGCGATCTTCGGTAGCGCCCCCTGACTTACTGCCGGACGCTATGTCTGACGGGGTCAGGGGGGCCTACCTGCAGCCAGGGTGGCACAAAGTAAAGGGGAGGTGCCGGGCAGCCATTTTTGTTGCTGGCCGCCTGCCAGCACCTGCCCTCGTTGCCGTCCCCGGCGTTCTGTGAAGCCCCCCGTGGAGTGCCGGCTGCGCTCTGTGGTGCCGGGCTCTTTTGCCGGTACTACCGATCCCTGGTGGCCCAGCTGAGCCCGGATCGCGTTGCGCAAGGCCCCTCCTTTTTAATAAGGGGAGGAAGGCCTGCAGTACCGCGGCTCGATGTGCCGCGATATTCACTGGCAGCGCCCCAAGAGGGAGGCAGGGCGCTTCCAGTAGCGCCTCACCTCCCTCTTGGGGTGCTACCGGTGAATTTTGGGCACAGGGGCACTAACCTTTTCGGGGCACCCCAGCGAAGTTAGCGCCCCAAAGGGGGCGCGACCCAATTTTTCCCCCTCAATGTTTTCAAGGGGAGGCTGGATAGGCACTTGAGGGAAATAAACTTGCAGGGCTACGGGGATAGAGCAGGGCAATGGGACTGACTGGGTTGCTCTGCAGAGAGCTGGCACGGACTCGATTGGCTGAATGGCCTCCTTCTGTGCCGTTATGACTCTGTGACTTCAACGCTAATCAGCATTATACTGGCAATCGTACTCAAAGAGGCCACAGTGACTGGCATGAAGAATGAAAATATTACACTGGTTCAATAGGCAATGATCTTCTAAGGTTGCATTAATGCTCATTGCTAGGTCACAGTAGAGGAACATTACTTTATATCTAACCCAAGCTATATCTAACCTACAACTGCTTGATGCTGGCATTGGGTTCCAGAAAATAGAAGTAATCCATTAACACAAAAGCAAAATACTGCGGATGCTGGAAATCTGAAATAAAAACAAAATGCTGGAAATACTCAGCAGGTCAGGCAGCATCTGCGGAGAGAGAAACAGAGTCAACGTTTCAGGTCGATGACCTTTCGTCAGAACAGTAATCCATTCCCTAGCGTTATATTCTTCATCTTGATATACATGTTTATAAAGAATTCAGAACATGTCAGGCAGCTCCTATGACCTCACACTAACGCACAGATTCTTCGATTTATGTTTTTATTTTGCTCTTTGGACTTGCTTGCAGCATTTTGAAGCACCAGATGGATCACAGTTCTTTGGGTGGAAATGTCAGACAACAGGCTCAAAGAACTTAACCCTCTGCCATTACATTTTGAAGCATCCCTCACCCCACATGACATCGAGGTGACTTCTGTAAACGCCACAAGCTACATCAGCTTCACTCATCTTTCGTTTAGGCACTTTACAGCCTTCCGGACTCAATATCGAGTTCAACAATTTCAGATCATAACCCCGGCCCTTACCACATATATATACATTTTATCCACCCTTTTGGTCCGTGCCTTTTTCCTTTTTTTTCCTCTCTCTCTCCCCCTACGGCAGCTGTCTCTCATTCTGCCAGCATTTCACACCTCACCTTTTGTTTCTTAACCTGTCCCATTACCATCTCGTCTTGCCTTGAGCATCTCTTAATGTCTCCACTTACCATAGACCACCCCTTTTGTTCTTTTATTCCTCCCCCCAGCCTCCCCCTTGCATTTTTATCTGTTTAATTTCCTGCTCTTCTCTCAGTTCCGACGAAGGGTTTCGACCTGAAACGTTAACTCTGTTTCTCTCTCCACGGATGTTGCCTGGCCTGCTGAGTTTTTCCAGCGTTTTCTGTTGTTATATCAGCTTCACTCAGTTGGCATCACACTTGCCTCTGAGTCAGAAGGTTGCGGATTAAAGCGCCACTCCAGGACTTGAGTACATGATCTAGACAGACAACCCTAGTGTAGTACTAAGGTGCTATTCTCCAGATGAGACATTAAGTTGATGTCCTGTCTACCTGTTCACATGGATGATTAAAAACCCCATGGCACTATGTGAAGAGGACGACAAAGCTCTCCTGGCCAATATTCTTCCGTCGACCCACACTGCCCAATATAGATAAACTGTTCATTTGTCTAATTGCTGCTTATGGCATCTTGCTGTGTGCCTACTTAACAACAGTCACTGTTTACATGTGAAGTGCTTTGAGATATATTTATGAAAAATATGATCAGGTACTAGATGAATCTGTCTTTCTTTTTTCTAATTAATAATAGTATTAAATATTAGGGTTAAACTTGAAGACTTACCCCACCAAAATGAGTACAATTAAAATCTGAACATGCATATGTCTCGATACCGAGTACCATAACCATTGTCCACCGAGTCCTCCCCATCCTTTTATTCAGTTACCTGGTGTAATGATGTGCTTGGAGACAGCTGGAAAGTTACTGGATCAATGTGGCACTTTTCCCAAAGGTTTATATCCACTTCTTTCTACAAAGAAAAAAATACATTTCAGACCGAGATCTCCTTATAGAGATAGTAATGACAATCACTTTTTGGGGACAGTAGATGAAGGAATTTAATGGGCTAGATTTTCCTATTCCTGTATCTAAGTTTATTGCCTGAGCATAGTGCTTTGAGGAAAATCGGGCGAAGAGGAACTCATGCCCATGAACGAGCCCAAGTGATTTTTCCACCTATTAATTTAAATGGATGAAAAAAATTGAACAGGGCCAGCTATGGGAGTGTGTTGTTTCACATCTGATTCACCAGCATGCCACAGTGCCAAGGCAATCCAATAAGCTCAGGTACATGAAAATCGGCCCCACAGTATTTCTTAAAGTAGGGGACCAACAGTTGTGATGTGGTGAGGGAGGGAAGACCCTGATAGAACCATCATACATGGTCTATGGATTGAGCAGGCTTGATTGGCTGAATAGCCTTTCTTCACTCTAGACTTTCTAATGTTCTTCTTCCTATTTTAGCAGTTCTACATCAACTCAACAAATCATTCAGTGCGTTCTGTTCAAAATCCTTCCATGTATCCCACTGTAAATCCAATGGAGTTCTATACAATGGGCTGGATTTTCAATGACCCGTGGAGTCGGGTTTGGAGGCGGGGGTTAAAGTTGCAGATTCGGGGGTCCCGATCCCATCCCAACTCCAACCCGCCTCCATGCCAGTTTCTCTGGCGGCAGGTACCCGACCTGGTCTGAGACCCGACTCCCCGAGGTGGGAAGGGATTAGTGACAATTAACTGCCTGTTAACAGGTAGTTAACAGGCAGTTTTTTGCGTAATCCCTATTTAAAAAAAGAAGTGTGGGCTTCCCGACAGGTGGCAAACACTCCAAGTTATCGGGTCGGGCCGTGGGTCTGCAGGGGTTGGAGGGGTTGATATGTCCGGTGGGCAGGTGAGTGATGGGTGCATGTGTGCAGAGGTAAGTGTGTAAGGTAAGTGCCAAGTGTTGAAAAAAGTTTTACTTACCTTAACTTCCTCCTGCAGGTGTCAGCCCTTCAGGTCTCGGGAGTCAGAAATCTCACCGGCACAGAAAGCAGGAAAGCCGTGGCTCTGTCAAAAACTGCAGCCTTCTGTTTTCTGTGCTGGAATGATTTCTAACTCAGCCTAAAAGGAAGGACTGAAGTTAGAAATCATATTGTGAGTGTTTGACAGCTTCACAGAGCTGTCAAACGCTGATATTTCATCTGTCAAAAGCTCTTGACAGATGAAATGTCAGTCTGTGACGTCACCTGTTGCCGGGTGGCCCTTAATTGGCCTGCTGAGCCCACTGGGCGGGCTCAACAAGGTCAATCAAGGGAAAATACAGTGGGTTGGCCACATCTCGATGGAGGCGGGTTCACAAGCCAGAATGTGTGATTCCCGACCCCAACCCGACTCCAACTTCAAAATCCAGCCCAATGAGTGAAGTGAAATGGATTGGTCCATTGAAATTCTGTAGAATGGGGGCAACTGAAAAGGCAATTGGTATACTACGCTTACATTAAGTATGTCTTTGTTCATGGTTTTTAACTCTGCATATTTCATTAAGTTTTAAAAAAATTACAATTTAACAAAAGAACTCCCCAGCAAAGCAAGGTACAAAGGGGTCTTCAGTTAGGTCTCATGACCGAGGCTGAAGGGATGATAGTCATATATTTCTATCATCCCTTTAGCTTCGGTAAACTTCCAAGTACCAGTACTAACCAGGTTAGGTTCTCATCCTGTTCCAGTACTAACTAGGTTAGGTTCTTAGCCTGTTCATTTGCCTACACAGCAACAGTCACTGCAATTCAAAAGTAATTTATTGTATGTGAAGTGTTTCAAGATGTTCCTGAGAGACATGATACAGTGCAATCTAAATATGAGTCTTTATTTTTTTCTTTCTTCCAGTAAGAATAAGTTACTTTTGAACATACTGATCAGCTTTGGAATCAGAGACTCAGAAGCTGGGACAAAAATAAGTAGAAATCTGTATCATAAAATTGCACAAGAAAGCCTTCAGATCATGTAGGGTCAAACATGTCACACATGACATTATAAATCCTGATCTGTTTCAGAGAGTGTGTAGCGTACAAATGAGGTTGAAACACAGCCAGACTCAGTCAGAGGCTCCAGGGGGCTACCTTGGATCTCTATATCAAAGAATGAACATAAAAAGCAGCAGCCTGGATCTGGGGACATTCCACCTCAAACAAATTTAAAAAAAAGAGCATTAAAAAAAAAATAACAACTGATCTGCTGGAAAGCCTCCAGTCCTGATAGGGTCAGTCGGTGTATTTGATAAAGTGTATTTTTTAGAATTTTAGTCTGAGATATCAACACACACACAGTCAAACTTCCCTTTTAATGTGTGCAATTGCCGAGTCCAGATAAAGGTATCTCTGATCCATGCTTAATCATGATTAGGGATAAAATATTGTCTTTTACAATACAGTGTGTTATCATAGAATGATACATGATACAGCACTGAAGGAGGCCATTCGGGCCATCGTGCCTGTGCCCAGCAGTTTGCTTACCGGCTGTATTTTTTCTTCGCAGCATTCCTCTTCTCGTTGAGTCTGAAGGAATTTGGTAAGTTCATTCCTTTGAACTGATCCCACTAGCACCATGGATTCTGTTAACAGAAACAGAATCTCTGCTTATACTCAAGGACTAAATGCCTTTTGATGCACTCATGTTCCATAGCAGCTATAGAAAAGGTTCTCTAAAATCTTCCACATCAGAAATGTAAAGTAAAATTAAAGAAAGCATCAAAAATGCAAAATTTCGCTCCAGTTTTCTGAATAAGTTGGGAAACTGTCAGTTCTAGATTCTCATTTCACCAACACAAGAATTTTCAGGAACAGGAAAAAGTTCATTCTGCCCAATAAGCCTGTCCTATTTTCCAACCCCCAATCTCTTCTCTCTCAGTTATGTCTTAAAACTTAGTCTTACTTCAACTCCATGTAAAATAATGGCATCAGGAGTGAACTTGAGGAGTGTCTGTACAACAACCTAGTAAACAGCAGTCAAACATGGCTTTAGAATAAGGAAGATCCTGCCTGACCAAGCTCCTTGATTTCACTGAGGAAGTGACAATCCAAATGGACTGTGGTAAACCTCATTATGTTGTGTACTTAGACTTCCAAAAGGCATTTGATGAAGTGCCACACAAAAGTTGACTGGTAAAGTTCAAAGATATGATAACATTTGGGAGTGTGCAAGAAGGGTAGAAAACAATGGGTACTGGCTAGAGAAGTAATGTTGGAGGTGGGGGGGGGGGGGGGGGGGTGGAATTGTGAGTGGGAAGCCACAAGATATAATGTTGGAAACACTTCTAATTTACAACAACAACTTGGGTTCAAAAACATAGTGCAAATTGGTCAGATTTACAGATCATACCAAACAAGGAGGGGCAGTAGAATTGAAGGAGACAGCCCAGAAATTACAGAATGAGTTAAACAAAATATGAGTGGGCTGAACAATGACAGATTACATTTAATGCAGACAAATGTAAAGTACTGCACATAGGAAGAAAAGATGGGCAACATACATACTCTAGGAATTGTATTGAAATAGCCAAGGATGAAGTTGGTAAAAGACCTTAGCAGACTCGATGCTAAACACGCCTAACCAATTCAGAACAGCAATAAACAAAGCCAAAAGGATGTTGAATTACATAATCAAAACAATAGAATACAAGGCAAAGAAAGTCATGATCAAACTGTACAGTGCTCTGGTCAGACTACAACTTGAGCACTGTGACCAATTCTGGTTGCCAAGAAACAAGGAGGTATTCAAGCACTGGAGGCAGTGTAGAGAAGAGCCACAGGTTGATCCCTAGTGTCAGGGGTCTGAGTTATGAGGAAATCAGAGAGACATGGGCTTTTCAGCCTGGAAAGGAGGGGGGGTGATTTTGCCAATGGGGAGCTTTTGAAGGCAGGACTCCTACTTGTCGGGTTTCAGTCCCGCCTCCATCAACTTCTGGCCAACCCACGCTATTTTCCCTTGATTGACCTTGTTAAGCCCGCCCAGCGGGCTTAGCAGGCCAATTAAGGGAAAGCCGGTTGCAGAGAACGTCAACGTATGACATTTCATCTGTCAAAAATTTTTGACAGATGAATTGTCATCGTTTGACAGCTCTGTGAAGCTGTCAAACACTGACATTCTCTGTAGTTTGATGAGGTCTTGAGTACAAGACCTCATCAAACATCTTTCTTTTGCAGAAATGAGATGGTTGTTGCATTGGAGAATGCAACGGCCATCTGTCATCTCCAACGTGCAGGTGCGAGACTCTCCGCATACCCGCCGACTGAAGCCTGCAGGAAGAAACAAAGGTAAGTACACTTTTACTAACACTTTGCACTTACCTCAGATACTCACCTCTACACTCTTGCACCCATCACTTACCTTCACAGCACACTTTTGCACCCCCCGACCCCCGCAGACCCACTACTCGCCTCGCTGACATGGCGGGTTTTGGAGCCTTCGGGAAGCCCGCACTTGAGGGCAAAAAGGGGATAATCCTATTTTCTGCCTGTTAACTACCTGTTAACAGGCAGTTAATTGACTTTAATCCCTTCCCGCCTCCAAGGAGACGGGACCCGGCACGGGACGGCTACCCGCCTCCTGGGAAGATGGTATGGAGGCAGGTTGGGCACCCGCCCCCAGATTCTGCCATTTTCCCAGCAGTCCCGCCTCCATACCTGCCTCCCCAGGGCTGGCAAGATCGTGCCAGAGGTGCGATTTGAAAAAAAATTTTTTTTTATTCGTGTGGGCGTCGCTGGCAAGGCCAGCATTTATTGCCCATCCCTAATTGCCCTCGAGAAGGTGGTGGTGAGCCGCTTTCTTGAACCGCTGCTGTCCGTGTGGTGAAGGTACTCCCACAGTGCAGTTAGGTAGGGAGTTCCAGGATTTTGACCCAGCGACGATGAAATGTAAAGTAAAATTAAAGGAGGTATACAAGATGGTAAATGGTACAGAAAAAGTTAACCAGTGACATTACTTTAAATTAAACTGTAAGAGTAGGACAAGGGGACACGGGTTCAAACTAATAAAAGGTCATTTTAGGACTGATATCAGGAAGTTCTTCTTCATGCAGAGAATGAACTTCTAGGCAGAGTGGTAGATGAAAACCCTGGAATCATTTAAGAAACAATTAGATGCAGTAAATGAGGGGAGTGTAAGTTTGTTCTGGATGGATGAATTAAGATTGGATGAATTAAGATGGGCTGAATGGCCTTTTTCATCCAGAAGTATCTTGTGAACCCATTTTTACCATCTGTTTTAATGTCCTTCCCCGAGAAAATATTCCACAACTCCATTACCTCCTGGTGAAAAAGTTCTCTGACCTCCCTTCTTGCTCTTAACTTCCTTATTTTTAATTTTTAACTCTGATATTTGAATCCTTCACCAGAGTAAACTTCAAATAGGTCACCTCAAAGTCTCTTTTCCAAAGAAAACAAACAACTTCCTTAACTTAATTTAAGTTCCGGATACTTGGAAATCTTCTTTGTTGCTCACTCGAGCATAATAATATTCCTTCTATGATTAGCTGAACAGATCTGAACACAGTATTCCATAAGGGGTCTGACTAATGTCATATTCAGCATCAATACATCCTTTTTAGTTTCGCGCCAGCCCTTGAAAGCTGGAACTTTTCAACTGAAGCATGGATGCAGGGTAGCAGAAAGTAATGTAAATACATTGAACTACTTCGCTCAATTAGAACAACAACATCATGTGTTTTTATAGCGCTTTTAACACAGTAAGACGTCCCAAGTCACTTCACTGGAGCGTTATAAAACATAATCTGACACCGAGCCACATAGGAGATATTAGGGCAGATGGCCAAAAGCTTGATCAAAGAGGTAGGTTTTAAGGAGCGTCTTAAAGGAGGAAAGAGAGGTAGAGAGGCGGAGAGGTTTAGGGAGGGAATTCCAGAGTTTAGGGCCTAGGAAGCTGAAGGCACGGCCACCAATGGTGGAGCGATTAAAATCGGGGTTGCTCAAGAGGCCAGAATTAGAGGAGCGCAGAGATCTCGGAGGGTTATCATAGATATCAGAAATCTGCACCAATAATGTGTTCCAGAGTTGTGTCATTCAAAGGTACTGGTCACAAATCCAAACCACCACAAATCAGTAATGAAAGTCTGTCCCAGGCAGTTTAGGTTAGCGTTTCGTAATGAAGGGAAGTTTGCGTAATTCTAAAAAGGTAATTACCTGCATTCTCTACAACAGGATATACAGCGTCAGAACTCGAGGTCACCAGTTGCAGGATATCAGTGCAGCTGAAACTTTTGTCCAAACATGTGATATTGGTGTTCATGAACTCTTCCACTGTCACACTATAAGAGCTGCAGAATAGATCAATATTATCTAACTATAACAGGAAGATTCAGCCTAAGGGTGTTGCACTAAAGGTAACAGGATGAAGCTACAAGGTAGTAAGTGATAAATATGTGTTGTGTGGATGTCTAACAAGTGTGAGAGAGAAGGAACATCTCAGAAAGGACTACAATGACTGATTTGGTTTAAACCACAATAAAAAAGATGTACAGAGGGGGTAATTTTAACCACAAAAAACGGGTGGGTTTGGGTCGGGTGGGATGTTAAAATTTTCAAAATCTCAAACCCGACCCCAATACACCTCCACCCCGCCCACTTCTGGTTTTAACGGAAGCGGGATGAGGGTCGGGCAACCAACCCGCTCGCAGCAGATGGGTTGGCCATTTAAATATTATAATGAGGCTGCGTGCCTCATATTTACCCCATATTCCAGGTTTAACCCTGGCCAGCTGGGTTTCCCGGGCCTCAGGAAACCTGGCAGCTGAAGGAAGGAGGGGACTACTTCAGGGAAAAGGCAAGTGCCTTTACAGTACTGGTTGTGGGCCAAGAGGAGCAGGAATGCTTCCTCCCGGCCCATCAAGCTTACCTTCGTCCCTGCCTGGGATTGGACTCCCAGCACCCCCCCCCCCCACCCCACCCACCCCGAGAATCAGCGACCACCGCCCCTGCCCACTAACCGAGATGCAGGCTCTCTACCTGCTCCTGGCCTGCGGCCTACTCTGGAGTGTTCCCCGCCCGATAGGGACCCAAGCCTGTCAATCAGGCTGGCTTCCAAGCGGGGAACCTACTTAAAAAAAAGACGTGCACTGTGACGTTAAAACTGTACAGCATGCGGGTTTCCCGGCCAAAACTCCCCCCCGCTTGGAAAATCCACCCCAGTAAATATCGGGGACCCACCACACTTACCATTACCTACCACACCCATCAGACATCCCAAGCCACCAACCTACTGACGTTAGGAGTGATACGTACCCAATGTCACTGCTCCGTATTTTGGGTAAATATGGCAGCTTCTTTACAATGATGGTTCCATCGTAGAAGGAAGGCTGGAATTTCTGTGCTATGGCATTTGCTACAAGTACAGCTAATAGAACAGGTAAGAAATGCGCCATCTGTCCAGTGAGCTCGAATACCAACAGGGCTGTGGACAATGTATGAGTCACAGCTCCGGAGAATGCTGCTGCTCCTGCCAAGACAAAATGATTTACCTCATATTCTTTGAGAGTTTATGGAAGAGAAAGGCTACAACATCATATAATGATTTATCGAGACAGATCTTTCACTGCCTGAAAAGATATATCTAAGGGTGTCAGACTAGCAAAGCAATGCCTGGGTGTCATAATGACCATCCATGCTAAATAAGAGATTGTGACAGAAAGGCTGTAATTGTTAGGAAGGAATAAGCAGAGAAGGGCGAGACGGTGCACCCTACAAGTCATCCAAAAGGATCATAGTTCATCAGTGCTGGCTCCTAGTATTGTAGGCAAATCTCCTGACTGGGCTGCTCCAAACAAGGCAATAGAGCAGTGCATTTAGAAGGCTTGCCTGCAATGCTGGAAGTCAAGTAGGTAGAAGTCATCTGCAATCCTACAGGAAAGATCAGGAGACTTGTAAGGTGAATCGGCACTATAGTAGCACGTTTAAGAAATGCATTACCAGCACATACTTGCCTGCAAGGGCATATCCCCCAGGGATTATCGGGTTCATAACGCCGTCTGACTTGATGCCATTAGGAAATATAAGAGCCATAACCTCTCCTACTAAACGACCTATAACAGCACCTACATAATGCAAAACACACGGGATAAGTGTCAGGGCTTTATAAACCATTACTTATTCAACAAAATAAATCACAAATTTAAAGTTCTCCTGTGACAGGCTTTACATGCTCCCCATATATAGCTATCCTGGAGCAGGCTCTATGTATTCCATTTTTAATCACTCTGGAGGGAGGCTGTACATCTCACTGTCTATAATAACCCTCAGGATAGGCTCTACATCACCTTGTTTATAGCCACCTAGGCAGAGACTACATACCCTCCTTATCTAAATTGCATTTCCACAGCAGAGGTATCTCTAGAGATGGTGGGAGGGTTTCACTCCAGAATGCCTGTGAGGAGGAGATGCTCATTCCAGGCTGATGCCAGATGTGAGGGTTACACCATGTGATACACACTGTACTGTCACAAATCATTAGATTGCATGATCATGTCTTGATCACAAGTGGTGCAGGGATTTAACTGAACCAATTTATTCTACTTCAGAGTTGTAAATATTTATAAAGAAAGGCACAGGTTCAGATTCAGATAGTGTTGTTCAAGATAACTATTGATTTTAAAGCTCTGCTCTGTTGTATGCATTTAGTGCACACCTCAACGAGGATGAAGATTTGTTTCCAGAACGTACCATATATAAGCACAGGCATGAAGTATCCAGCTGGCATTGGCATTGTGGTCGCAAGAATCAGCATCCAAAACTGGAGACAAAGGAGAAACAATGCTGGATCAGTCTAGCACTAAACCGCTAACTGGTTTTGTTTCCTGTTGCATGTTTATGGCCATGTGGGGTGGCTATTCATAAATGCAATGAATCACACACGTTTGACTGTGTCCCTCGGCATTGAATCACTAACACTCACTTTGGGTCAGCAATTAATGACGTGAAGCATTTGAATGCTGGGAATGAAAGCCACACCTTACCTTCATGAATAAGAAGAACAGAAGCGTGCCAAAAAAAGTGAAGGTTGGGTGGCACCATTCAATCCAGAGATTGTCAGGGTCCACTCTTGCATGGATGTTAAGTGTTGCATTCTGAGAAAGCATACCCCAGGACCGGTGATCAAAGAGTGAAGAGAGAAGTTCCTTCATGGTGAGCTGCACAGGGGAAACACATTCAGAGATTATCCTTTCTACACAAAAGTCATTTCTTCATTTATAGAATTAGAACAACGTGAAAGTTAGACCATTCCGTTTGTGGGACAGATAAACACTTTTTATTTTGTTCCCCCCCCCCTGTAACCTTGCCCCGTTGACTCCTTTACCAAAGTATGGTTCAATGGGTGCTAGTGCCTCTCCAGTACCTTTCCCAAAATGTCAATATTCATGCAAGAACCTTGACTAACTGCCAGTAAGCTATCCAACTATGGAGGATACCACAATTGAGGTCAATTCTGTCCTCAGCTGCTGTTCACACACATGCACTTCCAGTAGGGATCACTGTATGTTGATCAGGTGAGGGAACCGTGGGTGACTTCCTTCTTCCTAACCCAGGGGTGCCGAAACCAACTGCAGTGCCCCTATTGCCTCTCTAACTGAGGTCAGCTAACACAGCAGACTGGAACCAAACCAGACATTTTCTTGTATGGCTCAGAGACAGAGGCGTTTCCTCTGAGACATTGGGACAACTAGACATATGGAAGGCTGAAGTGACCCTTGGTCCATAAGTCGACAATCTCCAACAAGGCAGAGAGTGTAGATATGGGTAGATCAATGAGTCAGACTGAACAGAAGTGAGAAAAATGCTACTACTAATACCAGAACCCTTTCTATGGTACAGGCACAATGCAATTTTTGTTCCACTATTGATTTGCCAACATCATGGTAGCTGGTGGGAAGCAGGCAGCACCTGTGTTTGGAACTTTTTCAGTTCCATACCACCTGATCCAGTGGGCAGAGGAATATCCATATTTTCTGGTAGTCTAGTAACAACTATGTGTCAGGTAGTATGTCTGCTTCAATGTCTCTGATAGATCAGTACCATGTATGTCTCTGAGTCTTTATCAATCTAGTTGGTATATGGGTCTCCCTAATGGTCAAGTGGTGATGCCACCTTTGGCTGAGAAAACCTGAAGTTCAGTATCTGCCTTATTCTATATATTACCTGGAAGTGATACGGAATCTGGCTGCAAAGTTTGAAAATGCTTCATGCTCATAAATACTTACCCTGCATGCCATAAACTGCCCTAGACTGGCAGGGAAGGTGATGGACGCCAATAGTAAGGTCACAAGTCCAGAGTACACTGCCTTCCTATTGATAGAAAATGATTGGGATATTAGCCAATGTCTCATTTATTAATCTAAAAAAGTCTGAACAATTATATCACAAACTAGCTCAACCAAACACCCGATTCAATCACTTTCAAGATAATGGTGCAGGTAAAGAGAAAGAGATGACTAATCTGTTGGTGAACTTTTTCAGCAGAATGAGTACATCTCCTCTCGCTGTGGCCGTTTATTAATAAACACTAACTTCACTGTATTGCCAACTAACGAATACTTTACTCTCACTGCAGCTGTCAATTAATGAACACTGAAAGACAATAGGATGACCCCTCACTATAGATTTGTCTGGAAACATTTCAAGTTTCAATGTAATACAGTTAACTCAAGATAGCCTTCCAGCTGAGGCAGCACAGAATTCCAATGGATTCCCTCACTTCTTATTCAACAGTGCAGCACCTACATGTGCATTTAATTCCAGTGCAGAATGGAAATCTATTGGTCATGCTCTGTACACTGAAATTTGGCAATCCATTGTTTATTTCACCTAAAGACATTTGGGGGGAAAAAAATCAAACTCTATTTTTCTAACATCAACACCGTACTGCAAAAAAATCATTTATATATTTAATAGATTGCAGAATGTTGCTTTAATTGAGATTCACTTGCAGAAAAAATGATTAAAATGCCCGAGTTACAATATTGGAAACCTAGGGCTTCACAAGAATTTTTATGCAAAGGAAATGATTCGTTGCAACAAGTCTTTTTTCATAGATCATACCCTCGGATTTGTATCTAGAGGCATAGAATTACAAAGGCAAAGGAATAATGTTGAACTTGTACAAGACCTTATTTAAGTAACAATTGGAGTATTAGTTATAGTTTTGGGTACCCCATTATAGGAAAGAATGGAAACTGTGCAGCTTTGATTCAACAGGATGTTACCAGGGATAATGGATTACAGTTATGACAAGAGACTTGAGAAGTTAGAGCTTTTTCACCAGCGCTCAGAAGATTAAAAAATGACTGATAGAGGTTTTCAAGGTTATGATGAAATAGTGACAGATTGTTTCCACTGATTGATGGCCTGACAATAAGAGCATAAACTTAGGATAATCACAAAGAATTAAAGTGTAGGTTTGAAAAAACAATTCTTTACACAGAGGGTAGTTAGATTGTAGAATTCTCTGTTACACACTGTTGTTTAAGCAGAGTCCATAAACTCTTTTAAAAAGGGAATTAGACGGTTGCTTGAAAAGGATGAACATGAAACAGTATGGAGAGTGAGCAGGAGAGTGGGATTAGACTAGGTAGCTCGTGGAGAAAAACACTGAGGCAGACTCGATAGTCTGAATGGCCTGTTTCTGTGCTGCAACATTCCATGATTCTCTAATCCTAATTACCCACATTCTTGCCGTATCTGTCAACCTTTTCTCCCTCTAGAATCACATCCAGGGGTGGCTCATCCATTTGCATAGAATTACTTTGTGTGTTACTCTAAAACTCATTAACCCATTTATTTATTTTTAAATAGGTTAATGTCTGCGTTAAACACAGAGGAATTTTACTCAAATACATTAACTATTGCGCTTCCAGAGTCCCCTAATTGCATCTTGAAACCATTTATACTGCCCATTTTGATGGCCTTCCCTGGTAATGTATTCCACAACTCTATTACCCTTTGGCTGAAAATAGTTGCAAACGGCTTCCTACTTTTTCCACGTCTCCAGAAATATTAGCAGAATGCATCTTACTCTGTTGCCATGAGTTTCAGGATGAAAGCATTTCTCTTGATGTATCCCAGCAGCCAGCGCTGACAGAAGAGGTAGACACAGCTCAGCATCCCACAGATGATCCTAATAAGAGAATTAGAATAATAACAATAAGAGAAGATAAAGAAGTTATTTTCTAAACTAAACAATGAAAGTAATATTTCAGATATAAAAACTGTGCTGCATATCATCAGATAGTGTGCCAGTTCCAGCCACCCACTTCAGTCTCACTGTCCATCAGAGTGGGGCAAGCCCACAGTGGTTATACTCTTTACAGTGACCAACAACCTATCAATAACAGTGTCAACCTCAGTCCCTCAGCACATCACATCTGGCCTGAGTGTGCTACTATCAGTACCTCAGTGCGTCACACCTGTCCTGAGTATTGAGATAGAGGATCAGCCATGATCATATTGAATGGCGGAGCAGGCTCAAAGGGCCGAATGGCCTGCTCCTGCTCCTATTTTTCTATGAGTGTGATATTGTCAGTACCTTACTTTGTCACACCAGTACTGAACAGGAGACTGCCAGTATCCTATCACATTCCTTTTCCGTTTTCACTGAAAGAAGTGAATCATTTTAAGCTCAGTACTGTTACGTGCAGGTGACAGAATAATGTTTTCAACACAATTTGACTTTAATCGCACTTGCATTAACAAAGTTGTGCCACAGATTTATTCATGAAGACATGTACGCCTTGAAGAATGCTTGAGAATAATGACCAACTTATTTTCTTTGGGTCTGGTCCATCATTATTGGTAATCTCAGCACAACCAAAGGAAAAACCTTTCTGACTCACCGACCTTGATGCAGTTGCAAACAGAGAGCCCTCACTTCCAGAAACTGCTCTTTCTCTTTGTTGCTCAGGTTTGGACCTATTTGTTGGTTCATTATCTGCTTTTCAAAGTAAAGTGGGGTGGAGCTGGAAATAAAACTTTTTGTTCTCTTTTGTACTCGCACTCGGGGCAGAAAATGGCCGACAGCATCACACTCAGGACAGGACTGTGCCCCTGTAACAGTGCATGGTGAATGCTATCCTATAAATCTGTGTGACAGCTTGTGTGCTACTCTCAAGGGCATGATGCTGTAAGAAACGGCAGCTGCCATTGATTTCATTGCCATCACATCTTTTAAATAGATACATATGAGATAAATATGCTAAGACACCTCACCCAAGGACGATAAAGATTAACGTTTCTGGTAAGTCGAACGGGAAGTCAACTTTGAATTTTGTCTTGAAAAGAGCAATGATAGTTTCTGCAGGGAAAAAAAATGAAAATTAGGAATACATTTTAATCTTAAAGCAAAAATCTGGAGCAGGCAGTGATCTGATCTGAATTCCATGTAGCTGGGACATTCCCTTGGATTTCTGATTTTGCTTCTCTCCAATTTTCCAGTCTTCTTTCCCCTCTTGTAGAGACAGATTTCCTCACAGGTATACAATTTCACATGCAGTGGTACCTCACTGAAGTGGACATTATTCGCATGTGAGCATTGGCAGTGATACTGGGCAGGCTATCCAACTGTGGACGACACCACAGTCAAACCTCATCGTGCCCTCACACCCAGCATCTGACCACATGCCCAGCAATAACAATCAGAAGTAGTCTCTCCCCCAGCATCCCTCCTGCTGCACGTGGACATGCATACCAACCTCTACCCCATCAACATTGTTTGTTTGACTTTGAACGATTGATGCATTATTTTCTGTGCAATGAAAAAGTAACAGACTGGATGTTACATTAAAAAAGTGAAATCATTGTAATTCATTAAGTTGTGTGGTATACATGCTTAATGCACTTAGCTGCTGCATTTCCCATTTTGTGTTGTAGACTTTTCTGCATTGGTTGTGGATATGACTTACCATTAAATACTCCCTAGTTGAGATATTATCACTGCTGATTGCTGGATGGCTAAAAAGCCAACTGGCAAGTTGCATGTGATTTCTGTAACTAACCTGATAACGCTGCATCAATTCTAAGAGCGTCTGTTGCTAAAGTCACTGTGATCTCATGGGCGATGCCTACTGTCACTTGTCCAGGTCTACGTGATGGCCTGCAGAAGCTCCTTCTAGCTATTCCACACATGACAATCGTGGGGAGCATCTCCTTACAATAAGTATCTATGAGGCTTTATCATCCTCCCCTATTCATTTTAGAATCATAGGATCTTACAGCACAGAAAGAGGCCTATGCCAGCTCTTTGGATTTACTCCATCGTTGAAATCAAGCACTCACTGGGTGTAATTCTAGAGTTGGATATTTTGGGAGGGATGTATAACGGGTGGCTGAACCGAGGTCACCCGTTTTACACTATCGCAAAAGTCAAAATTACCCCTGCTATGTGTGGAATCAATGTCATGTACCCGCCTCCTGAATCACTATCTTAAATCACTGGCCTTTGCATTTACAGTTGGATAAATATGTCAATCCTGTCTCACTTGTGAACTGAAGGGTATTTCCAACTCTGAGGCCAGCTTGTGTTTTTCAGAATGAACCGGTTACTGTCAACAGAACATTAGCAAAATGGAGAATTCTAGTGGATGTGGTGTAGAGATTTGCAGCCCTCATAGGCAGAGTGGTGGAGAGGCATAATGTGGCGTTTACCTTGTTCATTGTTGAACACAGCAAGAAGTCGGAACATGAAGGCGCCACAGGTAGCAGCGAAGAAGCCTCTCCAATAGTTACGCACCGCAAAATGAGATGACATCACCTCCACACTGAACAGGACACCTGAGAAAAACAAGCACAGATTACATTTCAATACACGGCTCTTAGGACAGGAGTGATGTGTTACTGTACAGCAAGGATCAGTGATACTAACACTGTTACTGTAAAAATGCCCAGGTCACTCAATGACATTAATGTTTTGAACATTATAGTTTAAATAAGAGCCCCATTATTATTTATTGTTAGCCTCTTCCCTGGAAGTAGATTTGTACAGCTAAAGTTTCCAGCTAACAGCAATGACATTTGAATATAACAAATCAGGTATAACTGTTTTAACAATAGTTTATTTTTCCATTTTCATTTATTTGCTCCCATTTTCTCAGGTGTAGCCCTAAGCTATTTCAGGTATGAGCCCAGATAGTGAATGTGGGCGGGTGTTACAAGTACAGGGTCTTGCCTTAGGTATTCTCTTGGGTACAGCAGAGCTAGTCACTCCCAAAAGTAGTCTGAGCATCTTCTATTTAGGAGTGTGCCTGTCCTGACCAATATCTAAACCATACAATAGTGTATGGTGTAACAATAGTATGCCCCTTGTGATCTGAACTGGGTATTCATGTCTGCGCAGGTGAGGTTCTTCAATCTTCTTGAAGGAGGACCGAGAAAACACTTGGTACAAAGAGGCCAGATTCCAAATTGTTAAGCTGTTTCACTTCGCAAAATGTGAACATACAGAGCAATAGTTATAACTGGATTCACTCATTTCAATTAGTACAACTTGTCTTTGCACAATAATAATGAATGTGCTACATTTCCCCACATCAGTAGGCTGTCTTACTTGACTGAAACAAAATAACTCCAAACTAATGTCATACATTCTCCTTCTGAGCCTGGCAAGAGCTTAGCCTTGCGGCTTTCTGTTTTAAAACATGACTGATTTTTCAGCCTTTGCGGGGCCTGACTGACTGATTGCCTATAGATCCGGGATCGAATTTAAACCCTCAGACGGCCTCATCTGCACGCCAAAAGTCAGCTGTCCAGCCAAAACGGGTGGAAAATGGCAGCTGGCCAGCGACTTTCCTTGTGGGATCTGTAGAAGCACTCCTGCTCTTCCGCAGCGACTTCTCCACTCAGTCCAGAGTTAAAATCCAATCGCTGCCCTATTGAGGTAATGGGAACCCAATTTGCATAAATTTATTCATAATTTAGATTAAATCAGAATCATAACTTTCCCCCCCATAGTTCAACAGGCTTGCACAGTGAGTGGTTGAGCCGTACAGACCAGGAGGGTCAATCCCCCATTGGCTTCGCTACCCTGAGTTAGGGAGCTAGGTGGGGGGAAAAATTGCCCAGTATACCCACTCTTGGTCACTATTTGGTGACCTCAAATGGAATGCATGTGTGCGTCGACATTGGGTGAGGGTAGGAGTGGTTTTACCTGTGCTCCCACAGTTGACTATCTTGCTGGTAGTCACAGTTAAGGCTGACATGACTAATGGCCACTTGGACTAAGCAATGATGGGTGACAGGCTCCTATGGAACTATACCCCAGGAAGGAATCAACAATTTCAGGAGAGATGGGGCAAGAATTAACAGAGGGAAAAAAAATGGTTTCAAAGATCAAAAGAGAGATGACGGGAAGAGGGAATTTCCACGGGAGTTCTCCTGAACCTCTGCTGCAACTTTAGCAGTAAAGCCGCAGAAACTGTGGGAAAATGCATTTTGTTTTTCTGCAGTTTCCACAGCCCTTCCGCTTAAGTTACGGTGGGGTGGACAAGCGGGAAACATCCCCACTTCCCAATGGAAATTTACACCCAAGATCTCCTCAATAGAAGTGGAAGACAGCAACTCTAATGGCACAAAATGTCATGTAAATTAATCATCAGGGATAGTCAAATATCAGCAAACTTGGAGATAGCAAAAAAACAAGTGACCTCCAACCAAACTGCTTGTTACGGCCATTATACCTCCTTCCTGTCTGTTGCGGCCATTATACCTCCTTCCTGTCTGTTGCGGCCATTATACCTCCTTCCTGTCTGTTGCGACCATTATACCGCCTTCCTGTCTGTTGCGACCATTATACTGCCTTCCTGTCTGTTGCGATCATTATTACACCATGAATGAAATCCCTCATTTCCTCCACTGGGAGTGGGGGTTATATCTGGCTTATACCAGACAGGAGTTACCTTTTTCTGACCAGTTTCTTACCACTGATGGGTGCACCAAAGCAACTTGCGACCCCAACTGCTGCTGCCGCCACTAGCATCTCATACTGCTTGTTCTTATTCTGTAGAAAAGGAATATATCACATGCTGAAATGGGCTTGCTTCTGTGGAAATGCAATTATCATGAGCCTACTAGAGTCCATTTATATCTAGACAGGACTTAGGCAAGTTGAGATATTTGAGGAATTTCTTTGCTGAATGCATGAAATAACGTGATTATTACATACTCTGTTTATGGTAGAAGACAGTCCTCCTGGAATATAGCAATTACAAGATACAATGAGTTAATTCAATGTAGCATAAACTTGTTGACATTTATTCACCCTTCCTGTTCTCTCCTGAAGTCACTGGTTCCCTCACTGGGGTACAGTTTCACAGACAGGTATGGCCCTCAGGTACTTCACCCAAGTGACTATCATTCGCACATAAACCTTGACAGAGAGTGTCCACAAGCCAACCAGCTGTGGGGGCATCACAGCCAAGCCCCATTCCGTTCTCGTCTAGCGTCCATACTTATGCACTTTCAGTAAGTGTTGCTGGACTGCAGTCAGCAGCAGGAACCCTGGCCGACTTTTCCCTTTCCTAAGCCAGGGGGTGCCAAGACCAATTGTATTATCTCTATCACCACTCCAGGGAGGTCAGCTAACAGACAAGAGTTCAAACCTTCCTGATTTATATGGCTCAGATACAAACTTTAATTCTTTAGTTTCGGACATTGGGAAAACAGATTTGAATACTGCATATGATGAAATGTAAGTGTTGATATAACCAGTACACAGAGTACTGACACATAATACAATGGAGTGGATGGGCATAGGTTTGAGTTCCACTTTCCCCCCGAGTTCCTGCTATCAGCCATGCTGTGTGGGAGGCAGTAGGCAGTGTTCAGGCATCCTTTTCCAGGGGAAAGAAAATGATTAGAAGGCAAATCAATGGCAGGCCCCTCTCTCATATTTTGTAAAAACAGGCTTAGCACACTGTTAACAGAGGTCTGGAAACAGGTTGTCTACTCACACTGTCAGCAACAATCTCACAATCAACAATGGCCCAGTAACACCACAATTAAAGGAAAAAGAAAATTAAGTTTAGCAAACTCTAAGGAGGAAAAATTCGGTTGATTTGCCACTAACGCCTCCCGCGAAATTCAATGGGAGGTTAGCGGCGGCAGTAACCGTTAGCGCCCTGCGGCGCTGCGCCTCCGGCGATGACGTCATCACTGTGCGCAACGCCCCGGCCGCGATCTTCGGTAGCGCCCCAACTTACCGCCGGACACTATGTCCGACAGGGTCAAGGGGCCCTACCAGCGGCCTGGGCGACGCAAATTAAAGGGGAGGTGCTGGGTGGCCATTTTTGTTGCTGGCAGCCTGCCAGCACCTGCCCCCATTGCCGTTACCAGCCTCCTGTGCAGCCCTCCCGCAGAGTGCCGACTGCGCTCCGTGAGCCCAGCACTTCTCGAGTGCCGGGCTCTTTTGCCGGCACTCCGATTCCTGGTGGCCCAGCTGAGCCCCGGGTTGCGCTGCGCTCCTCCCTTTTAATAAGGGGAGGAAGGTCTGCAGTACCGTGGCGCTGCTGCACGTAGCGCCGCGATAGTCTCTCGCAGCGCCCCAAGAGGGAGGCGGGGCGCTTCCAGTAGCGCCCGCCTCCCTCTTGGGGCGCTACCAGTGAATTTCGGGCACGGGGGCGCTAACTTTTTCGGGGCGCTAAAAGTAGCACCCCAGCGAAGTTAGCACCCCGAAAGGGGCGTGACCCAATTTTGCCCCCTAAGGAAAAAGTAACCGTTAGTACTGCTGTCACACATCACAGTCCCATAGGAAGCAATGATATCAGTGACTCTATTACAGTGTTGTGATATCAGTGCTATACAGGAGATTGAGGAAAAGATTCTACAAATCCAGGAAAGGTTTTGGTGGGGGGGGGGGGGGGGGGGGGGGGGTGGTGAGGGAGTCTTGTCCTTGATATGTTGATGCTCTCAAAGTACCCATTAAAGACAGTTTGTTCCCTGAATTGACTTGGTATACTTGATCTAGCATTTGGGTAGTTCTTTGTGCTGAGTTTTTCTAGCACAAACCACCTGTTACCACACTGAAGGAATGTTCATGTACTGCAATTTAGTGAATGAAGTGACGTGAGGTTTCCTCACTTTGTCCACATACCAACTCAGAGCATCAATCACACGATTTGATTTGGTTTAATGATTTATAGATTTAACTTCAATGTCCCTCCTTACCTCATAATCTCTCGTGACTGTAGTTCGAATTCTTCCTAAATAGGTTGCAATCATGCTGGAGATATGGACAAAGGGACCCTGGTGGTCAGTCAAGAAATGTTATTTAGTAATTTTTCCCTTTCCTCACTCAATAGAAACACAGAAGATAGGAGCAGGAGTAGGCCATTCGGCCCCTCGAGCCTGTTCCGCCATTTAATGAGATCATGGCTGATCATCCAAATTCAGTACCCTGTCCCTGCTTTCTCCCCATATCCCTTGATCCCTTTAGCCTTAAGAAATATATCTACCTCCTTCTTGAATACATTTAATGAATTGGCCTCAACTGCCTTCTGTGGTAGAGAATTCCACAGGTTCACCACTCTCCGGGTGAAGAAATTCCTCCTCATCTCAGTCCTAAATGGCTTACCCCTTATCCTTGCTCCTGTACTCGAATCCTCTCACTATGAAGGCCAACATACCATTTGCCTTCTTAACCGCCTGCTGCACCTGCATGCTTACCTTCAGCACCTGCATGCTTACCTTCAGCGACTGGTGCACAAGGACACCAAGGTCTCGTTGCACTTCCCCTTTTCCCAATCTATTGTCGTTCAGATAATAATCTGCCTTCCTGTTTTTGCCACCAAAGTGGATAACCTCGCATTTATCCACATTATACTGCATCTGTCATGCATCTGCCCAATCACCCAACCTGTCCAAATCATACTGGAGTTTCTCTGCATCCTCCTCACAGCACACACGCCCCACCCAGCTTTGTGTCGTCTGCAAACTTGGAGATATTACATCTAGTTCCCTCGTCTAGATCATTAATATATAGTGTGAATAACTGGGGTCCTAACACCGATCCCTGCGGTACCCCACTAGTCACTGCCTGCCACTCGGAAAAAGACCCGTTTATTCCAACTCTTTGCTCCCTGTCTGCCAACCAGTTTTCTATCCAAGTCAGTACCTTACCCCCAATCCCATGTGCTTTAACTTTGCACGCTAATCTCTTATGCGGGACCTTATCGAAAGCCTTCTGAAAGTCCAAATACACCACATCCACTGGTTCTCCCTCATCTATTCTACCAGTTACATCCTCAAAAAATTCCAGTAGATTAGTCAAGCATGATTTACCTTTTGTAAATCCGTGTTGACTTTGTCCGATCCTGTCACTGTTTTCCAAGTGCTCTGCTATTACATCTTTTATAATGGACTCTAGCATTTTCCCCACTACCGATGTCAGGCTTACCGGTCTATAATTCCCCGTTTTCTCTCTACCACATTTTTTTTAAATAGTGGGGTTACATTAGCTACCCTCCAATCCATGGGAACTGTTCCAGAGTCTATAGAATTTTGGAAGATGACCAGCAATGCATCTACTATTTCTAGGGCCACTTCCTTAAGTACCCTAGGATGTAGATTAACAGGCCTTGGGGATTTATCGGCCTTCAATCCCATCAATTTCCCTAACAATACTGATTTCATTCAGTTCCTCCCTCTCATTAGATCCTATGTTCCCCGACATCTCTGGGAGGTTATTTGTGTCCTCCCTTGTGAAGACAGAACCAAAGTATGTATTTAATTGGTCTGCCATTTCTTTGTTCCCCATTATAAATTCCCCTGATTCTGACTGCAAGGGACCTACGCTTGACTTCACCAATCTTTTTCTCTTCACATATCTATAGAAGCTTTTACAGTCAGTTTTTATGTTCCCAGCAAGCTTACTCTCATACTCTATTTTCCCCCTCTTAATTAATCCCTTTGTCCTCCTTTGCTGAATCCTAAACTGCTCCCAATCTTCAGGTTTGTTGCTTTTTCTGGCCAATTTATATGTCCTCTCCTTAGATCTTATGCTATCCCTAATTTCCCTTGTCAGCCACGGTTGAGTCACCTTTTTTGTTTTATTTTTATGCCAAACAGGGATGAACAAATTCTGTAGTTCATCCATGCGATCTTTAAACGTTTGCCATTGCCTATCCACCGTCAACCCTTTAAGTAACGTTCCCCAATCCATCCTAGCTAACTCGCACCTCATACCATCGTAGTTTCCTTTATTTAAATTCAGGACCCTAGTCTCTGAGTCAACTACTTCACTCTCCATCTTAATGAAGAATTCTATCATATTATGATCGCTCCTCCCCAAGGGGCCTCGCACAACAAGATTGCTAATTAATCCTTTCTCATTACATAATACCCAGTCTAAGATGGCCTGATCTCTAGTTGGTTCCTCGACATATTGGTCCAGGAAACCATCCCGTATACATTCTAGGAATTCCTCCTCCACAGTATTGTTACTAATTTGGTTAGCCCAATCTATATGTAGATTAAAGTCACCCATGATAACTGCTGTGCCCTTATTGCACGCGTCTCTAATTTCCCATTTAATGCCATCCCCAACCTCAGCATTACTGTTTGGGGGGTCTGTATACAACTCCCACTAACGTTTTCTACCCCTTGGTATTTCTCAGCTCTACCCATACAGATTCCACATCATCAGCTAATATCCTTCCTTACTATTGTGTTAATCTCCTCTTTAACCAGCAATGCTACCCACCTCCTTTTCCTTTTTGCCTGTCTTTCCTGAATATTGAATACCCCTGGATGTTGAATTCCCAGCCTTGGTCACCCTGGAGCCATGTCTCCGTAATCCCAATTATAGCATATCCGTTTACATCTATTTGCACAGCTAATTCATCCACCTTATTACGAATGCTCCTCGCATTAAGACACAAAGCCTTCAGGCTTGTTTTTTTTTTTTTAAACACTCTTAGACCATTTAGAATTATTATTTACTGTAGCCATGTTTGATTTACACCCTTGATTTCTCTGACTGCCACTTTTGCTTTTCTCCTTCCTGTCTTTTGCTTCAATCCTTGCTTCCCTTTCCTCTGTCTCCCTGCACAGGTTCCCAATCTTGTCTGTTTGCCATTTGATACCATCCTTCACACAAGAACCTATACTTGTCCCTATGCCAAAGCTCCAAGCGTTAATGCTAAGCACCACCTTGAGTTCTTTCTCCTCCTACTTGTTTCTTTATCCTCTCAGTCCTTTCTCTCCCTTCTCTATCCCTCCAGCACTCCCTTTCTCCTCACATCTCTCCAGTTCTTTCTCCCCTCTCACTTCTCTATCCCTCCACCACTTTCTTTCGACCCTTCAGTACTCTTTTTCTTCCCCTTCTTGTTCTCCTACCTCTGCAGTACTTGCACTCTCTCCACCCCAACATTCCTCACATCTCTTTCATATTATACAATTAAGCCTTAACTTACCACTTTTCCCAAAAAGATTGTGCTTCCTGCTGCCAGTGAACATGTCAAACCAACCACTTTTGCTCCAAAGTTTTTCATAGTCAGATACTCCTCCAGAAGTACTCCAGTCAGAATAGTCTTCAGTTCTGGAATGCCTGAACCTAGATGAGAAGGACATGACCATTTGAATAAATCTTTGAAACATTACAAAGAGAAACAACAGAACAGGCAGTCCTGGCACAGATAAAAAAGTGTGAGGTTTTGAAATATCAGAAAAATTTATAATGAACCCCAAACAACTGGAGAAAGTCCTAGGGGGAAAAATTTGGTTGCTTTGTGCCTCCCGTTAGCGCCCTCTTAAGCAACTTGCGCCCGGGCGCGGCACCGCCAACGCCTCCTGCGAAATTCAGCGGGAGGTTAGCGGCGGCGGTAACCGTTAGCACCCCGCGACGCTGCGCCGCCGGCGATGACGTCATCGCCTTGCGCAGCGCCCCGCGATCTTTGGTAGTGCTCACTGACTTACCGCCGGACGCCATGTCCGACGGGGTCAGGGGGGCCTACCTGCGGCCGGGGCGGCGCTATTTAAAGGCAAGGTGCCAGGCGGCCATTTTTGTTGCTGGTCGCCTGCCAGCACCTGCCTCCGCTGCCGTTCCTGGCCTCCTGAGCACCCACCCCCGCGGAGTGCCGGCTGCACTCCATGAGCCCGGCACTTCTCGAGTGCCGGGCTCTTTTGCTGGCACTCCGATCCCAGTGGCCCAGCTGGGCCCCGGGTTGCGCTGCGCAAGGCCCCTCCCCTTTAAGAAGGGGAGGAAGGCCTGCAATACCGCGGCACATAGCGCCGCGATATTCCCTCGCAGCGCCCCAAGAGGGAGGCGGGACGCTTCTAGTAGCACCCCGCTCCCCTCTTGGGGCGCTACCACTCAATTTCGGCCGCGGGGGCGCTAATTTTTTCAGGGCGCTAAAAGTAGCACCCCCGGTGAAGTTAGCGCCCCATAGGGGGCGTGACTCAATTTTTACCCCCCTAATTTTTTATGTTTTACTCTGTCTATTTGAATCTCTCCCTGTTTTACTCGGTCTGAATCACTCCAATCAGGTTTCCGCCCTCGCCGCAGCACTGAAACAGCCCTAACCAAAGTTACAAATGACGTCCTCTGCGACTGTGGTGCGTTAACCCTTCTCAACCTTTTTGCAGCCTTCATCATGGTCACCCTCTTACAACATCTCTCCTCCGTTGTCTATGTCAGTGCAACTGCCCTTGCTTGGTTCCACCCTTACCTCGCCAATTGTAGTCAGAGTATCTCAAACAATGGGTTAATTTCCTGCCAAAGCATTGGAACCTCGAGTCCCCCCCAAGGATCTATCATGGTCCCCTCCTCTTCCCCATCTACAAGCTGCCCTTTGGCAACATCATCCACAGACATGGGGTAAGCTGCCACATGTATGCAAGTTGTTGTTGCATCAGGGATTGAATGTAAAATAGAAAAAAAACCTAAATAATCTGGCATTAAATATAATGGTTCAATGAAGTAATCAGATAGTTTGTATTTCCCGGTTATAGTTAACAGGCACCATAAGGAATGATCTATTTACTGATGGTTTGAACCTCAGGCTGTATAGTGGGAGGTGATTTTTTTTCTTCACATTGTTTCTGCCAATTCTTTCCCCTCCCATGCTGATCTCTTGAAGGCCTTGAGTGCTTTTTAGGGTACTGTTCAACTTGCACCAGTCGGCCTCCAGCAATTCCCTCAAGTAGCCAATCTACATGCATGAGCTGCAGTAGGTGTGACAGCAGCATATTCTACCGCAGGGGCCCTCACAGCTGCCTGATCCTGTCCTTGGTGACATTCGCACATATGCATTTTCCAGCAACCTGTCACTGGATAGCAATCAGTAGCAAGAATCCTGGTCAATTCAGCCGTCTAGGCCCCAAGCTCTGGAATTACCTCCCCAAACATCTTCGCCTCTCCACCTCACTCTCCTCCTTTAAGACACTCCTTAAAACCTACCTCTTTGACCACCTGTCCTAATGTCTCCTTCTTTGGCTCAATATTTTGTCTGATTACGCTCCGGTGAAGCGTCTTAGGACGTTTTACTACGTTAAAGGCACTATATAAATGCAAGTTGTTGTTGTGGATTTCCCCTCCGTAGCCCAGAGTTGTTGAGGCCCATTGCAGTACATCTACCTCTGCCCCAGCTGAGATCAGCCAACTCAGCGGACACCAGGGATCAAAACATGGACATTTCTTGTTTTATGTAGTTTAACTACAAATTGGCTTGACCAGCTGAGCCACCATAGTGCTGGGAAGCACTTTTTGCAAAGGAAGTTGCAAACGTATTGCTGGGATCACCTGTTTAAGGGTATGGATGGAGATCTATGGTGTCATTTTACATAGAATTACATGGAAGTTGCAACAATTTCATCTAATCCAGCACCACTGTACCACCTTACCTTCAGTCCCGTCAGAAGTCCAAAAGGGGAAGTCCGTGAAATGTCTACTTTGTCTTACAAATGTTTCCCTACATTTCAACAGTGACTCCACTTCAAAAGTAATTAATTGGCTGTGAAGCGCTTTGAGACATCCTGAGGTCATGAAAAGGTACTTTGTAAATGCAAGATCTTACTTTATTTTCTTTCATTACAAAACTGGTATTTAATTAATTTTTTAAAATTCTGTGTGTTAATTCTGCTCTGTAATTTCTGTCTGCATAACTAACTTGTTGCAGTGATGTATAAAGCCTATTGGGGGCACTCCATCCACACATCACTGCATTTATAAACCAAGTGGTGTTGGAAAGGTGGACAGTGAATCGTACATTATAACAAATAAGGATAATCAACACACTGAACAATAAAAATCAGTATTGTAACTCCTATAGCAGTAATTAACCCCAGACTGGTAATACATCGACTGATAGCATGCAAAGAAAATAAGTTTTTCAAACCTTCTTGTCTATTCAGTGTTAAATGTTAGACTCTCATTGTTGATGGGCAAGTCACCTGTTGAGGACATCACAGCTAAATCTGATCTTGTCTTTACCCAATGTGCACACAAACACACTTTCCAGCAGGGGTCACTGGAGAGTACATATGGTGCACTACTGTATGCCACTGACACCATCGTACTGTCAATTATTACTAATCAACTGCTGTCCCAGCTGAGATCAGCACAGATCAGACAGAGAATTGGACCCGCGATCTTACTGGTCTGTATGGCTTAGTATTACATCAAATGAAGGTTGGTCACAAGAGGGTAAATTCACCAATCCGTGCTCCCAGTGGGGTGCTGTGCTCAAAGATAACATGGATCAGAGACTCAGCACTACAGTATTTTTGCGGTAATTACAAAGGAGTCTCCCTGCTGTCTGCCACAGGGAAAGTCATCGCAAGAATCCTCCTCAATCGCCTTCTCCCAGTGGCTGAAGAGCTCCTCCCAGAGTCGCAATGCGGATTCCTGCCCACTAAGGGGCACAATGGACATGATCTTCACCACGCGCCAATTACAAGAGAAATGCAGGGAACAGCGCCAACCGCTGTACATGGCCTTCTTTGACCTCACAAAGGCTTTTGACACCGTCAACCGTGAGGGATTATGGAGTGTCCTCCTCAAATTCGGCTGCCCTCAAAAGTTTGTCACCATCCTCCGCCTGCTTCACGACAACATGCAAGCCGTGATCCTGACCAACGGTTCCACCACAGACCCATATCATGTACGGACTGGGGTCAAGCAAGGCTGTGTCATCGCACCAACGCTCTTCTCGATCTTCCTTGCGGCAATGCTCCATCTCACCCTCAGTAAGCTCCCCACTGGAATGGAGCTAATTTACAGAACAAACGGGAAACTGTTCAACCTCCGTCGCCTCCAGTCCAGGTCGTCCCTTCCTCTATCGTCGAATTACAGTATGCAGACGTCGCTTGCGTCTGCGCACACTCGGAGGTCGAACTCCAAACCATCGTTAACACCTTCACCGAAGCGTACGAGAGCATGGGCCTTACACTAAACATCCGTAAGACAAAGGTCCTCTACCAACCTGCCCCCGCCACAGTACTGCCCCCTGATTATCAAAATCCATGACAAGGCCTTGGACAACGTGGACCACTTTCCATACCTCGGGAGCCTACTGTCAACAAGGGCAGACGTCGATTACGAAGTCCAACACCGCCTTCAGTGTGCCAGTGCAGCCTTCGGTCGCCTGAGGAAGAGTGTGTTTGAAGACCAGGACCTCAAACCCGGCACCAAGCTCATGGTCTACAGAGCAGTAGTAATACCCGCCCTCCTGTATGCCTCAGAGACATGGACCATGTACAGCAGGCACCTCAAAGCACTGGAGAGGTACCACCAACGCTGCCTCCGCAAGATCCTGCAAATCCATTGGCAGGATAAGCGCACTAATGTCAGTGCTCTCGCTCAGGCCAACATCCCCAGCATCGAAGCTTTGACCACGCTCGATCAGCTCCGATGGACGGGTCTCATTGTCCGCATGCCCGATACGGGACTCCCAAAACAAGCACTCTACTCGGACCTCCGACACGGCAAGAGAGCCCCAAGGTGGGCAGAGGAAACGCTTCTAGGACACCCTCAAAGCCTCCTTGAAAAAGTGCAACATCCCCACCGACACCTGGGAATCCCTGGCCCAAGACCGTACAAAGTGGAGGAGAAGCATCCGGGAAGGCGCCGAACACCTCGAGTCTCTTCGCCGGGAGCAAGCGGAAGCCAAGCGCAAACAGCGGAAGGAGCGCACGTCAACCCAAGCACCCCACCCACCTGCCCCACCTGTGACAGAGACTGTAGGTCCCGCATTGGACTCATCAGTCACCTGAGAACTCATTTTTAATGTGGAAGTAAGTCATCTTCGGTTCCGAGGGACTGCCTAAGAAGATGATTTTAGCCCTATCAACTACACTCTCGTTGAGTGAAGCTGCCTGCTGGGAGCATGGGAACAGTGAATTTACCTTGGCTCTCAGTAGAGTTTTGCCAATGACATCTTTATTATACTATTACTGCACTAACTTTTTCTCTAGTTTGAATCCCTGAATCTACGACTGGAATTTATGGATAGGAATTCAAAATGAACTTCTGAATATCTATCTGTGCATTTCAGTTCATCTTGACATGGGAAATTTCTTCCCAGAAGACAGGATTGAGCAGCTGTATTTTGTGGCATGTTCACAGTGCCAGTGGGAAACAGATTATGTGACTACTGTTTGCTCTATAAATAAACTGGTAGTGCCAGACTTACCTCCTGACTGTGGTGACACACATTGAGAGAAGCCAGTGGAGAATGTGGTCATTGCAATAGGGTACACTGTCCAAGAGATGTACTGCAGAAGATCGCTGCCATCTAACTGCCCATAGAGCCATCGGTGAGCTGCAGAGAAAGTATACAAAGTATGAGAAACCCCAAATCCATAATTCAGGAATAAACAAAACAGGCTTCACAATTCTGCTTGTGTGTCATGGTCAAATTCAATTTGCTGATGTGCTCAAACCTACTTTGTTAACCTACATGCTAATGTTGTTTTCCGTGTGTGTTAACACATGACAATAGGCGGTTTTTACAACACATAACTTAGAAAAATTACTACTTGCTCAGCTCTCCTTGTGCTATTTCCCCATTAATCTCATGGCCTAATTGAATGGGTTAAAACCCAATGTGTACATATCTGGTTGAAAAGTACAGACTGCTGTAGCACTTAGTTACCGAAGGAAATGTCAGGCAGCAATTAATGTAAGGAGTTGCAAAGGCAGGACAAGGGCAGAAAGCGAAGGAGGAGAATGAAGCATAGCTTTGATTATTTACTAAACATATGCAGTCATTATAACCAATGGAATTATATCACTCTTTTTGTATCGAAAACAACTTGACAAGAGGATTTTAAAATGTTAGACTGCTGACTGCAAGTAATCTTTAATCTCAATGTACAAATAGGAATTGTCAACTCACAGACGAAAATCATCTTAGACACTGCACCTAGCAGTCAGGTGATCTGCCTCCATTCTACTGTATACAAGGGCTTATTGCGGGCATGCCTTTGTTTTTTGCCTAGTTATTCATTGATTATAGTCGGAAAAAGCTTCATCGGTGGTCTAGTGGTTAAAGACAAAGTACAGGAAACTCTTTATTAACCGGCACCGACGAGACCGGCGTGGTGCCGGTTTATCGAAAGTACCGGATAACGGAGAGTTATATCTACCGAGGCTATTTTTAACAAAGAGACTCCAGGCAGCGCGGGAGAATCAACTCCTGCTACTGCAGTGTTTCGGACTTCCGACAGCGCCAGGAGGCCGAGTAGTGGCACTTTTGAAAACTACCCCTACTGACTAAATCGGCGTTCGCGGACTCGGACTCTGACTCGGGATCGGCAACATTGCCGGTTATTTGAGAGGAGTTTTCGGAGTACTCGGCGTTCGCGGAGACTCGACTGCGACTCGGCAACATTGCTGGTTATTTGAGAGGAGTTTTCGGAGGATGATTTTTGCCGGTTAAGCAAGAATACCGGATATTTGGGTGCCGGATAAACAAAAGTTTCCTGTACCAAACTATACAGACCTGAAATGTCCATGGTTCAATCCCCAGGCTGCGCTGGTAACTCACCTCAAGGAGGAGCCAGCAGTTAAAGATGTACAATTGGCCTCAGTGCTTCTGGTGTAGAGGAGGAGAAAAAAATCCAGCAAGATCACTGGCCCTGATCACCATCTAGTGACTGCTGCTTGAAAGGGTGCATGTGTTGATGGTGGGTAAGGACTGGATTGAGCTTGGCTATGATGCCCTCTACAGTCTAATAACTTGGTTAACATGAAGAACGCCAACCTGGGAGGAGGTGCACGTGCTGCAATAAGGGCGGGTGTCTGGCATTTTCCTCTAAGGTGGTTATGTCACTGTAAGTATAGCAGAATGGGACATGTGCCTGAAGAATGCACTTTTGGCTAATATCCTGGGGTTAGCCTATTTTACATAATTTTTGGGCTTTCATCAGGATTCCCACCTGTGTTGGAGGGTGGGAGGAAGAATGTCTGCTGCAGGCCTCAGGCATTTGCAGCAGTGCAGCGAGGCCAACAGTCTGCGGGGGCAGGAAAAGGCATCCAACATTTTTCTACCGCAAGTTAAAATTTCCATGGCTCCTTCGGGGAGATGCAAGTTTTAAAGGGCCTTCCACCAATGCTGGACACCAGTAACATGCTGACATTCCTTGTGTCCAACATTGCTGTGGTAATGATGGGAAATGTTGCATATGACATCACACTGCCATTACCATTCATTATGAATATTTGGGCAGGGGCATTCAATGTCCGCCATCACTTCCAGCAGAAAATCCTAGAACTAACAGCGATCACCAGAGAGGTGGAGCTACTCTCCAGACGATTTTCTGCTCCTAGAAGCGGCAGTGAGATGTGCAGTGTCTGAAATTCATGCCAGAATTCCAAACTTTGGTGAAAGAGAAAGACTACAAAGTTTCGCACTGAATGGTGGTAGATGTTTCTTTATTAAATATACGCGTGAAGTTGATTTATCTGCATTGTAGTGCATATGGCTAAAAGTGTCACCGCAGCTACGCCTGTGGCTAGTAAGTGATTTCTATTGGACAACAGTGCTCTAAAGGGATGTGATTGTTGCAGAAAATTCTGCCCAGTGCCTTCAAGAAAGTCATGGAAAAAAAATTGCCAAAATAAAAATTCAAAACAGAAGGCAGTTATCAACAATAATAAGGCAGCTGTGACCAGCAACTTCCCCCAGCGATCAGTCATAGGACCACTGCTGGTAATCACATTTATTTGTGTGGTATCGCAAATAGAATCGCTAACTCTGAAGATAATACAAAGGTCCATGAGAAAGCAGGCCTTTCCAAGGAGGTGGATACTGTTCAAAGAGATTTACAACTGAGCAGGTAAATGGCATTTACCATTAGAAATATAATGTATTCTCTGAACTGCGTTAGAGCGACCCTTTGTAAAACAAATTAAAATAAAGTAATCTTGGTCATTGTATACAAGACAGAGTTTTTGGGTGTTGGTAGCTTATCCAACAGCTTACTAACATCCAGAGAAAGCAATTTTATATGCTACAAAACAATCCTTTGGTGTGGATAGATGGTCCCAGGCCAAAGCACACCATCTAGCTTGCAACTGGTCACCTCTATAGGGTTCTTCGCTTTCTTCCTTCAGAACAAGCTCCATGAACACTACATGTAATATGTTTTGTTAATTTTCAGCCAGGTGAGCATTCGACCATAAGAAGTACGACTGTCTGTCTCACCCTGTATAAAAGCGTGTAGCTGACCAACATGTGGCCAGTTTGCTGCCCTCCCAGCTACAAGGTGTACAGAAGGATATATCATTGAAGGGGAAGGCACAGTAAAACAAATAACGTAAAAGCTCGGTCTTTGCTTACCTTTGAAAAGTTTGACCACTGTGAAGTCCATTGCAAAACTAATGAGAGCCATTAATACACCAAGAATGAAGAGAAAATACCAGTCGTCTCCTACCCGGAAGAGCTGGCGCTTGACAAAAGCCAAACATCCTACAAGACAGAACAAATAAAGCATGAAAAGGATTCATTAATAAAGACATAGATGTGAATGTCATTACAGAGACTGTTCCATTTATCATTGGCCCGGATTTTACGGTAAGAATAACGGTGAGGCTATCAGCGCTCACCTTTATTATGGAGTAAATTGGACACCAACTTCCGGTGTCCGCACACGTGCAGTTAAACGTGAAAATTAGGAAGTTGCTGTCCGATTTGCCCTACTCCTCCACAAGCTTTGCTACACCGATCTCTTGCTGATAGATACAGCAATAAAACACATGAAGGATGTGAAGTTGCTGTACTTACCCACTAGATACCCATTAAACACATCAGAAAAAGTTAGGGCTGGTCCAATCAAGTGTAAGTGAATTTTTAATAGCGTATTAAGTCTTAATTACTACCAAACAACCTCTCTGGCACTGAACATTTACTTTTACTCCTTCAGATTTTAATTATTGTTGGAGATTTACTTTTTCTCGCTGTCTCTTATCTCTCTCTCTTAATCCATCTTTCTTTCCCTCTCTTTATTTTGCTTTCTGTACATGATTTTACACGGAATTAAATATTCTAACTTACACTTCCTGGTTTAGACTCTGCGGCCTCAATTTCGCCTACCGAGGCAGGCGAAGTGCAGCCAAGGTAAGTGCCAGACAGCGACCTTGCTCCCGGTTCCATCCTGCTGTGTGAGAAAAATTTTCCGTTGATCGGGCTTGTTAAGCCCACCCTGCGAGGTTCCCGGCCAATTAAAAGGAAGCCAGACTGATGACACATCATCAGCCGGTTTCCTTGAAGGGGCCATGTCCACATTCATTTTGACAGTTGTGCTGTCAGTGTTCTACAGCATTGAGGTGCTGCAAACACTAACAAGCACTGCACAAAAGTGCACGGCTGTACCAAGGCTCTCCCGTGACTCCCTCCATATGCTTATGGAGGGAGTCAGAGCACACAGGGAGGATCTCTTCCCTTCCAATGGGCAGAAGACACCTCCCCAGGACACCAACGCAGTCTGGTTGCACATGAGGACACAAGCAGGGATGTCATCAGGATGACCAGGCTGCAGTGGCGCAAACCTTTCAATGAACTCAGTAGATCACGAAACGTTACTGCAAAGCCACACTCAACCTCATCCTGCTGTGCCACTCATCACATCCCCATCACTCTGCCTTCCCTACCATACTCCTGCACATCTTTACTCACACCAACTTACCTTGCACCTCCACCCATCCCTCTCTATCTACATTATCATTTCCCCATCTCACTCGCCACCCCTCACACTCGCCCTCATCCTACTGCAAGCATACCAATTAAGAACACGCAAGGGTAGGCACTTGGGTGGTTTAGCCAATGTTCATGTGAAGTTTCTGGTAATGAGCTGTCAAACATTAAAATCTTTATTTTCAACACTTTGCGTTCTTGGACAGACGTGTGCGCACCTTTGGAAGTGGTTTAGTGAGTTGCAGTGAATGGTGAGACATAAGGGTACCCTCCCCCCACCCCCCACAATGGTGATGAGTGTGAAAGGAATGGCTTGGACTTTGTAAGGATGCTTTATGGTGTTGGTGTGGGGTGGCGCCATCCTGGTGCATCATGTGGCAGCCAGGATGTATAGCATCAAGTGAAGTAAATTTGGCCATGATGAGGCCATCCCTGGCCTCCCGGGCAGCAATGTGGTCGGGTGCTGATGCCGTGTCCTGTGCAGCATCAGGTGATTGCGGAGCAGGTTGTTGTTGGTGATGCTGGTGTGCCTGGTGATGTTGATGTTGGGGCTGATCATGGTGGGATTCTGAGGATCAAGGTGAGATATTTTCAAGGGTACCGATGCTGCTGGAATAGATGGCAGCTGAAGTTGAGATGACAGAAGTGATCTGTCAATGGTGAGAGAGCTTGCTCGAAGGAGGTGACAGTGGATAGAGAGTTTACTCCAAACACTTCCAAACTGCATAAAGCTCAAAAGTGGGTTCCAAATCATGAAGGCTCCAGCTTCTAAAATTGTGAAATGAACAGCTGTGAAATGGTAGGTTTTATACCACTTTTGCATCTGTCACCTATTCACAGCAATCCAGTCATTGAGAACATGACATACTTACCTGACGTGATACACGCTCTCTGGGAACCTCGTTAAAAACCTGGTAAAATGGTAAGTACATGGGAAAATGGTGCTCAACTATCTTTTAACAAGCTTTTAAGTATCTAAATTGGCTGACCCGTCGCTTGGTGTCAGGCATGACAAATGGCTACTTAGGCAAGTTACAGGAGGTCGATGGATGGTCATGGAATCGTAGAATCAGTGTGAATCGATGCCTTCAAGAATCGAGCAGGAGGGAAAATGGCCCAAAACTGTTACACAATTAATCCCACCAACCTTCACAGAGTCACAAACTTACCTTCCAACTTCCTGCAATAGGTAATGTATTTGGTTTATTCCCCACCTTCACTTCATAGCTTGCGTCCTATAAAGAAATGCTCCATGTATCCTATGAGGATTTCTTCATTAACTTGGAATCACTGAGGCACGTTAATTTTCTACTTTTCCCTCATGAAACCTTCGATACAAAGTACGTGAGTACAAGATTTACAAACCTCAGTTAAACTGGAGATTGGAAGAAACTCCCACACGCCCCAAGTATTAGGCAAATACAGATACACATTAAGGGGTAAAAATTGGGTAGCGTCCTCCTTCGCTGGGGCGCTTAGCGCCCCTGCGGCTGATTTTTCCAGGTAGCGCCCCCGAGAGGGAGGAGGGGCGCTAATGGAACCGCCCCGCGTCCCTCTTGGGGCGCTGCGAGCCAATATCGTGGCGCTAAGTGCTGCAGCACCACGGTACTGCAGGCCTTCCTCTCCTTATTAAAGGGGAGGGGTCTGGCGCAGTGCGTCCCGGCGCCCAGCTGGGCCACCGGGGATCGGGAGTGCTGGCAAACGAGCCCGGCACTCAAGAGGAGTGCCGGGCTCACTGAGAGCAGCCGGCACTCCACGGGGGGGCTTCACGGGGGCTGGGGACAGCAACGGAGGCAGGTGCTGGCAGGCAACCAGCAATAAAAATGGCTGCCCGCCACCTCCCCTTTAACTAGCGCCGCCCCGGTCGCAGGTAGGCCCCCCTGACCCCGGCGGACATAGCGTCCGGCGGTAAGTCGGGGTTGCCACCCAATATTACAGCCGGGGCACAAGCGGGGCGCTGCGCACGGCAAAGACATCATCGCCGGCGGCGCAGCGCCGCGCAGCGCTAACAGTTAGCGCACCGCTAACCTCCCGCTGAATTTCGCGGGAGGTGTTAGCGGCGCCGCGCCCAGGCGCGAGTTGATTTGTGCCCCGTTAGCGCCCTCTTCGGGCGCTAACAGGAGGCGCAAATCAACCGAATTTAGCCCCCTAAAAGGAGGATGAGAACTTTAATACCAAGGTATGGGCGTACTGGGAGCCAATGTAGGTCAGCAAGCACAGCAGTAATGGGTGCAGGTTAGGACATGGGTAGCAGAGTTTTGGATGAGCTCAAGTTTATGGAGGATGGAAGATGGGGGGGGGGGGGGCGCGGAGGGGGTCAGCCAGGAAAGCATTGGAGTAGTTGAATCTGGAGGTAACAAGAACATGGATGAAGGGTTACAGCAGCAGATAAGCAAAGGCAGGGGCGGAGGTGGGCAATGTTATGAAGGTAGAAGTAGGCGGTCTTTGTGATGGAGAAGATATGGGGTCGGAAGCTCAGCTCAGGGTCAAATAGGACGCTGAGGTTGTGAACAGTCTGGTTCAGCCTCAGACAGGTAGAGTTGGGTATCGTCACTGGCGTATCTTCGAATGATGTTGCCAAGGGGCAGCATGTAGATGAGAAATAGGAAGGTGCCAAGGATTGATGCTTGAGGGACTCGAGGTAATGGTGAGGGGGCGGAAATTCAAGCCATTGCAGTAGATTCTCTGTATATGACTGAATAGATAAGAGTGGAACCAGGAATTTAATTTAAGCCATTGTTTTACACACAATTAATCCATCTGATCCATAACCTGTTTCCAAAATCAAAATTGTTTGAAATGAATACCAAATATCAAATTTCCATGGTTTTAAACCTCTAATAAGAAAAGCCAGTAAATACTTTTCACCTGCGAGACTGGCCCTGCCATGTATGAACACTCTGATGATTGCCAGCATTTAATAACTACTTAACAGATTGGACGGCGCTAGCTGCACATAATTAGTATCAGCAATTAAACACACTTACTGGTGCTCAACTGTTGGAGACGGTCATTCTCAGAGAATGCCAACACAGAGGTTTGTGCTATTTCCCACTGAAATACTTACTCAATTTAAATGACCATAGTAGCACTTTTTGTGCTATCATAATATAGTGAAATGAACTAACCATACTCTAACTTAACAAAAGACTGTGATAATGAAGATTACTTGTTTTTATGCAATATTAATACAATGAATTTCAGTGTCATTCATATTTTGATTTTTTTACTACATTAAAAAATTGGGTTCTCCCTCTGCATACAGATTAAGCAAGCCTAACAACTTGTCTGCTTTTGTTAGTTATTCAGCATAAAGAAAGCAGTGCAGTGCTGCAGACCACTAGGGATGACAAACTGCTGGGAATCTGAATGTTCAACCTTGCTGGCCAGTAAAAATAACCAAAAAGATTGAAGCAATCACGATTCAAATAATCACCCAATAAAAATCATGACATTCGTACCTCTGAAGCGCATCAGAATGACAACAGAACATAAACTTAGAACTGGTTTAGGAATTATGAATGCAATAGGACATTGTTATGGAGTGGGGAATTGCAGGGGCTGCTTCATACGGTGGACCAGACCTTTTTGCTGGCAATAATCAACCAGTCATGCCCAGTGCTTGGTATCCGAGCTGATTCTTCAGGTTTAATGGCCTGCCACATGTAACAAGCTACAAAAAAATGCTAAATAAGAACTCTTTTGTTCTGTAAATATTTTGAATTCTACTATGGCACAGTTATCATTTAAGATGCATATATACTACATGGTGACAAAAGACAGACATAATTCTAAAGCTAGAAGGTTATTCAGTAGGCTAGTCTTACTTACCCGTCAGATTCTTCCTGGTTTTGGGCCAGGGTCTCTGTAGCTTTTGCCGCAGAAGAATGCTTTCTTCTGCGCCAAGAGTGGAAGCTTTCTCTTGTCTCCATACTTCACTCATTGCAGACATAAGGCACTACCAGATTCCTGTGCCACTCACCACACGCACAGTCCCTCGCTAACAGTCCCCTGCCTGGTACACCTGAACGACTCAGTTTGCTGCAAACCTGGTTTAAACAGGCTCAAAGCACCTGCCCCCCCCCACATAGCACACATAACATTTACAGTCACAACCTGCCTGCCCTTGGAAGGCTCTTTATAACAGTCAAAAGCTTTTTCAAAAGGACGCAAACTGAAGCGAGTATTTGAAACCCACCACACACACATGCGCTTGCAAACAACCATTACTATTGAGGACAAGTCCATTTACTATTAGAATGCTGTCGCTTATTAAATCTTAACTTTCACTGCCGTTTTGGGCCAATTCGTCGCCATTTTTTAAAATCAATTTTCCAGTTTGATATTTTGTATATTTCTTTCTGAAACTCTTACATAGAAACATAAGTAGGCCATTCAGCATTTTAAGCCTGTTCCACCATTCAATTAGATTATGACGGATCTGTACCTCAACTCCATTTACCCGGCTTTGTTTCATATCCCTTGATACCCTTACCTAACAAAAATCTATCGATCTCAGTCTTGAAAATTTCAATTGACCCAACATTCACAGTCTTTTAGGGGACCGAGTTCTGAATTTCCACGACCATTTGTGTGAAAAAGTGCTTCCTAATTTCACTCCTGAATGACATGGCTCTAATTTTAAGAATGTGCCCTCTTGTTCTGGATTTCCCCCACCACCAGAAGAAATAGTTTCCCTGTATCTACCCTATTGAATCCATTAATCATTTTAAATACCTCGATTAGATCATACTTCAACTTTCTATACTCAAGGGAATACAAGCCAAGACAAGTTTATGCAATCTTTTAGTAAGGTTAGGGATGTCACCCAAAATTGAATAGAGGACGTTGGCTGGGAAGGTGGGATCCTGGCTTTTTCTTAGCTGATAAAAATGAATTGAAAACCTGACTAACCTCAGTAACTAACGCATCCACATGATAAGGCACAGCAACAGAAAGTGGTCTAATTTGTGCATAGCTGAAGACTGGTGCTTATGGTGGCCTGGACTCGAGAGCGGAGATTTTCTGATTAGGTCTGCCCAATTAACAGACAGAAATCTGGTCAACCCAGTCAAAAAAATTGGGTGAGGTTCTATAATGCCAGTTCTCCACTCACTTTTGTGCCTGTCCCATTTTCCATCATCATTTCCAGTGGCTACATCAAGAACCTGCCCATTTTCTGGGTGGTTGCTTGCAAATGAGGCTAAAATTTGGACTGTTTCATCTTCTCACCTATTTAAAATGGTCATCTGGGATCGCTAGGTACTCAGCAGAAGGCAGAAAATAATTTAAAAGGCCCAGCATCAATGTTTTGACAAGATCAGTGCTCACAATTCGCACTGTTTCAGGATCACACCGAATTGGAAAATCTAAGGTCAGCTGTCTCCTCTATCCCTCTCAGACTTTGTTGTGTAGCCCAGAGGAACCAGCAAGGGGAGACAATTTAGGGTGAAAAACAATTGTGCGCATCTTCATCAAAGTGTAACACACACTGACAAAAATAACGACACAAGAATCATTTTAGACAAACTTTCACTACAAAGTCTGCAAAAACGTGTGACGGGACAAAAAAGCACTCTTTGCAATGTTTCACTGAGAATCCCAGCACCATGAATTAAGCACTGCAGAATCCCAACTGAATGCCATTTTGAATTAATTCACAAATGTTTATACAGAGAAAATATGACAGGAGATGGGTAAAATCTTTATTCTTTTAATTGGCATCTTAAAAATGAAAGACAAGAGTTCACCAAATAAAAGGAGAGACATAGCAGAATGGAACTGTAATGTGTACAGGATCTCTCGGTTTCCTGAGTATCAATATAAAATAAATATCACATGATAAGAGTGAAATTTGGTCCACCACTTACAAATAAGTAAACAACACTTGAAAATTCAAGACCTATTCTTACAGCTTTGTCAGAGTGCTACACTGACATTATATTTGGAGGGAAGCGGGCTCTGCTCTGGTATGAAGCTGCAGAATTTTCCACACATCCCAACATCCAGACGTAATCACCCTGATAGCACAAGAGTGATTTTCCATGAGGTAGACTGGTTACTGGGTTAAGTACGGAGGCTGACCTCAGCAGTCTAACCTTTAGTCCTGATTATTAGGCATACTAACATGAACAATACACGTCAACTGATCATGTCCTCACTCCTGAGACAAAGCAAGGATGACTGGAAGCAACTGTCATTCTCTCGCTGGAACATTTTATTTCAACGTATTTAGTGTGCTGCAGTCCCTCTAACTCAAGGATATGTCCTCTCATTAGCTCTCCTGACCAGCTAATCTCCACAGGACACCAATATTTCTTACATGTACTATTTATTCACCAGATCAGGGACCAAAGACTATGCTCAGGCCTAGTCGGCCTTGTCTGAAAGTGTTAACATAAAACAGGCAATGGCTTAAAAATTGGATGAGGTAGGTGGATTCAAGGATGATCGTGTTATGGTTAACCTTTTTGAGCGTTGTGTAATGGATAACTTAAAAGTTTATTGTGACAACACCAGCTGCCATTTCATTTGAGGAAGTGACAACACCAGCTGCCAATTACTTAAACCAGCATTAATGGCTTACCCAAGGTCCTTCTGTACAAAGCTTCCATAATGCAGTTTTGAAACATTTCCCAGTCAACTTGAAACAGATCACCTAAATCCAGTTCCAACAAAGCAATGTCATTCCACTTAGGTTCAGTCCTCTCCATGTGAATCCACACCAAGTCCGTCTTCTCCACTCTTGTGACACTACTACTCACTTGACCACTTGCGTTGTCTACAACATATCTCTGACATCAAGTGGCAGGACAGGGTGCCCAACACTGATATTCTCAAACGCTGACGCTGCAATATAACTGGAATTGAGGCCATGATCAAGAAGATCCAGTTGCACTGGTCTGGACATGTCGTTCGCATGCCTGATTGTAGAATTCCCAAAGCTGTCTTCTACGGCGAGCTACAATCCGAATATCGTAATAGTGGTGGGAAAATCAAAAGCTATAAAGATACCCTAAAGGCCGCCTTAAAAATCTTGCAAAATTAAGCCCTAGGAAGTCACAGCCACCGGCACCACAATGGTGTCACTTCTGCCAGGCCGGTTTGATTAAATCTGAGGCTGGAATATAACAGAGGGTTGTGGAGGCTCAGTCATTGAGTATACTCAAGACAGAGATCGATAGATTTTTGGATATTAAGGGAATCAAGGGATATGGGGATAGGGCAGGAAAGTCGAGTTGAGGTAGAAGATCAGCCATGGTCTTATTGCATGGCGGAGCAGGCTCGAGGGGCCGAATGGCCTACTCCTGCTCCTATTTCTTATGTTCTTATGTAAGGTTAGGAGATCTGGCTGCTAAGCGCCAGGCAACTCATCTGGCGTCTATTGCGTTATGTACAGCCGTATACGCGTGTCCAGGATTGGGCTCTTCTCCTATCAGCACACACCACCACAACGGAGACTTATCTATCGACTCAACAGGAGTATCCATTAAAAAAAGACTGCTCACTCAACACAGCTCTTTTCCACACCACTCGCCAGAATTTCACTTCTGGTGTGCTCTACAATTATCTTCAGTTTTGTTTCAGAAAACAAGGTACATTTCTGTAGCATTCATCACATACAGGAAAATGTGTCGATGTTTTACAGGGCAATGGAAATAAAGTCAAAACTAAGCAGGAGAGAAAAAGGAAAAAGAGCATTGAAGGTCAAAAGTACAATTGAAGAGGTCTTTTTAGCAGGCTTTTGAAGCAGAGAGAGAAGTGACAAGGCTTTGAGAGAGGGATTTGAGGGGGTGATCATGATTGTTGGTCTGCTTTTTAACGAGGTTGTCAGTCCTACCAGCAATCTATCCTCAGGGGTCAAGGTTGTTTACAGAATATGAGGGGCACTGTGCTCGGAGGCACATAGAGCCTCACTGAAGTGTAACTTAATGCCTGGAATGAAAGAAGGACAATTAATAATTAAACTATTTAAAATGCAAATTAAACAGGAATATATGCTGCATTGTGCTGCTGGCCTGATCACACAGAATTTTCAGATTTACACCAAATGCAGCATTTCTCAAGGTCTATCCACATGACTTACCACGATGTAGACAGGGAGGGGGGGGGGGGGGTGTAGGCATAGTGATTCCCACTCCAGGTTAAAATCGGGGCTATAACCAACATTTTTCGTTACCACTACAACACAAACAGATAGTTGTTTCCCTAAGGACTGAAAACAACAAGCAACTTGTTACAATAGCAAAATACTGGGAAGCTGGAAATCTGAAACAACAACAGAAAATGCTGGAAACACTCAGCAGGCCAGGCAGCATCCATGGAGAGAGAAACAGAGTTAACGTTTCAGGTCTGTGACCCTTCATCAGAACTTGTTAGCCTGTCTTGGCAATCAACAATCACCTCACACCCACTGTGTTGGTAAGTCCCAGGTCCAGGGCATTTGGCAGGGCTGGACTAGACTATGCCCTTCCCTCAAGTTGTGAAAACAGGGAGATAAAAAACAGAGACAGAACCACTGACAGGGTTTTTAATAGAAAGCTGAGAGAGCAAGCTTTTGCCAGACTCAGAGGGTTTGGATGCAGGAGAGTAGCTTCAAGTTATTTTGTTTAAGTCAAGTAAGACAACCCACTGATATGGGGAAGCACTGCATGTGGAAGCATAGCAGGTTTATTATATTGTATTAATAGAGATAGGTTGTACTGATGGGATTAAGTGAGTTCGATCATAACTGTTGCTCTGTATTTCACTTGATCTGCAATAAAAGTAGCTTATGATTCATTTCCATCATCATATCAAGTGTTTCTTGGTGTAATTTCGAAAGATTTGGAGAGGCATATGTAATAGCACGTGCGAAAGGCATGAATATCCAGTTCACATCATTATGCTATTGCATAGTGGGCATAAGATGCTCAGACTGTTTACAGGAATGACTAGCACCACTGTATCTGAGAGAATAGGTAAGACACTAAGGGGGTGAAATTCCCCTAGAGGGCCAGTTGGGGCGCTAACTGCAAAAAGTTTGAAACGTGAGCGCCCAGCGCTAATGATTCTGAGCCTCACCTAAATTCCCTGACATCGCCCCAGAAGGGAGAGGGGCGAAAACCTATAGTGTCGCCACTAACCTCCCACCAAATTTTGCGGTTATTGCCTCGGGGGGCACAAAGCCATTTGCTCCCCGTTAACGCCTCCCATCGGAGGCACAAACAAGGGGAATTTCGCCCCCTAAACTTTTAACAGGGAACAAAGGCTGCCCAAGCAACTCCCATATTCTGTGAAATTTTGTGGTTCTGTTTACTATTTCTAACCCACAAAATAATTTTATATTGAATGTGAATCTCCTACAACAATTATAGGAGCTCAATATACAGACACATCAAAGCAGGAGCAGAGATCAGTCCCTCCATTACACCAAGAATGACACAGAGCATGTGCACTTCCATCAGAGTAACAGTACAATCAGCCATCTCAATAGATTGAAGGAACTTTCTTTGCATGACTCACATTCCAATCATTGTCAAAAGTACATTTTAGATTTCTTGTACCCCTCTCCATCTTTTGGAGGTGGAAAAAGTCCAGGCTATGAAGGCCCCAATCAAGAGCAGCACCGAGGGTCTACATTATACTTGAACAATAAGATAACTTTTCTTGTTTTTTTAATCCTTATACTATAAACTCTACAAATTTTTTGTTTCCATAATCATACCAAGCATTAAGGTGCTGAAAATATAGAGGATTAGAAAGACAATGGGTTTGAATCTTAATGTTTCCAGGCAGTATTACTGTGATGAGCCTTTTCTGAAAGTTCAGTATCACTGGTGGAAAGTCAGGGTTACTGCATATGTTTGAACGCGGTAATCATTAAAAATTACAAATGCATAAACAATGTGATCATGACATCATCTCCAGGCGCATCGCCCCGCTAGCGCTTCCAATGCAAAATTCCCGTTTTTCGCCTGCCTGTGCGCCTCTGTTTTTTAGCAACAGGTTCGTCAGGTGTTTTCCAGTCAGGAGGCCTGTGGAGGAGCGCTATTTAAAGGCGTCCACTTCCGGTTGTTGTTTGTGTCGGCCAGGACACCGAACTTTTTGCTGCTCAGAAGCAAAGAGCCCTTTTAATTATTGGAAGCATTTTTGAGATTTCAGAGTTTGCTGCTGAATAAGGAACCTTCATTTGCATTAGGGTGTGATTTGTTGGTTATTAGGCAGTTCTTCTCAGAGCAATGAAAAGGGTCCGCAGTCTGTGTCTGTTCTCCTCGAAGCCAGCAAAGCTGCAAATGAGCATCTGGTGAATGATCGGACCTCCCCTTTAAGAGCTGCAAAGAAGCAGGGCGAGTGATCAAATCTGTTTGGAACTCACCTGAAATTCGGCAGCTCTCTGGTGTTAGCGCCCCTGCAGCGCCCCACTGAGGACATTAGCGCTTGATTTAGCGCCCCTCTCCCTTCCTGGGGCGATGTCAGGGAATTTAGGTGAGGCTCAGAATCATTAGCGCTGGGCGCTAACTCTTCAAACTTTTTGCAGTTAACGCCCCAAATGGCCCTCTAGGGGAATTTCACCCCCTAAGTCTAAATAAAGAATTTTCCAGTTTTGGGATAGCAGAGCTGCAGCTTTAACAAGAATTGCAGTGCTAGGAGTCAAATTGCTTTTTTAGGTTCTCCATTGAGCTGGGCTGGAATGCTTGCTATGAGGACACATTCCTGGATCACTCCGTTTGTTTGGAGGACTCTGCCGACCTTTCATCTGTTAGAATTTTCACAACTGCATGCCTGATGTGGCCAGAGCTAAAATTAACATCAAGCTTTGACATCAGCAGTCAGGCTAGTTGGCAGGAGTCTGTATAAAAGCACAGTAGAATACCATCGGACCACAAAAGACGATTCAGTCTTCGGAAGCTTATCCAGTATTACCTGACCGTTGAGGGTTGCTAGAACGGTGCCGCTTAATTTGATATTTGAGATTAAAAGTTTATCTGCCTTCCATGAGTGTAAAATCCTCTACTGCTTTCAGATCTGAGCGTTGCTTTCATCAGAACACCACTTCCTCCTCCTCTTCCTCGGGTCCGAGCTTGGATCAGTGCATGGATAAAACAAGGGGTCTCTTTGGGGACGAGTTTGAGAAGTCCTCAATCCTCCATGGAAGCTTCTTGAGGCCACGAAATGAGCAACTGGGATTTTCAGGCAAGTGAGAACTGTCCAGAGCAACAAATGCACCATTTTACCAACACCAAACGCGCTGAAGAATTGAAGTGCTGTCCTAGTTTTATTTAAATTGATACTGCTATTTAAAATTTGAAGTTGAGGCTTACATCTCCTGAAAAAAAATGCACACACAAAAAAGATCTAATTTCACAGCAACAGAAAATAATGATCAATAAATCACAGAAAAATTGAGTGATTGTGACCTAGAGCATATTGAGGACTCCCAGGGGATTATAGCTGAGCAAAAGCTTAAAATCTTTGAAAAAGATAAATATACAATCAAGGCAGATAAAATTAAATGAAAGTTTCTTGCCAGATTTAAATTGATCAAATTCATACTTTGAAATGAGTGTTGCTATACATTAGCTTATTTTGGAAATGTGTGCATTTGTCTGAACACGTATGGTTATGCATATGTACGTATATTCATTTAATTACCCTAATTAATTTTAGGGACAAATTAAAACACCTAAACATGATTATGCAAAATAAGAAAAAATTCTATGGATGTTAACTGTATACTAAGCTAGGGGCAGAAAGCTAACTAAAGTACAAGATGAGTCTAAGACTAGAGCATGAACCAGCGGGTCTCATACTGGAGTAGCAGATTGAGAGGGGACAGAGAAAAAGCACATGGTAAAAACTGAGCATGCGGCGATAATTTAAGGTACTTTTCAACTGTCCTGATTTAATTTGGGCATGCTGATTGTGAGAGTGAATTTCAATCCTGCCTTGCTGTCTCAACCTTGGAGTGACATTCCAAGTTTTAAAATGTTTGCCAAGTTTAAAACCATTGGTCCTAGACTTCTTTTTGGAGTTACGAGTGTTGAGGGATAAAGCAAGTCTGAAATGTGCTTAATTTGTTTTTTTCACATTTCTCAGTTAGAGGGAACATTTTATTGTATTTTGATGGCATATGGACTTAAACTATGTACTATATAACACAGTAAAACGATGCAAATCCTTCTGATTGACAAGTGTACAAAATACAAATTAATCTGTAAACAACTCCCTTAATCTGTATTTGTGGAAACCATAATAATGCATTAAATTAATTTTAATCACATGATAGTACAAAATCTGAAAATCTCAAGGTTATTTGAATAATTATGACACTTTGCACAGTAAAATAAAGTCTCTCTGGTTTTTAATCTTTGTCCCTGATGTTTAAGGCCTGTGACCCTGATTTTCAAGTTTGCAGATTACGAGATATGTAGTGAATGATCCAGCAAGGATTGAGAAACCTCATTACGCACAGAACCCCCAAGAGCACCAAAAGTTGCTCTGTGTCTTTCGTGCACAGACGTCCACATAGAAAAGTTAGAAAGGAATTAGAATTAAATAAGTACAACAGAAAAAAGAAATAAAGAGAATGCTAGATTAAAAAAAGGGAGTATCCCTCAGGGTTCAGTGGGTAAGTTTACCATGTAATGTAACAATCACACAGACCAGATAGGTCCCAGGTTCAATCTCTGGCTTGTGCTGTTAGCCAATCTCAATACGGATGGTGGTCGGGGTATTACAGTTAGCCTCAGAATCATCACGTTGAGGGACAGATGAGGGGAATTGCTGCTCCTGATCTCTTTCTTGTGAACCTACTGGAAGAGTATGTGTGTGGCTGTCAGGTAAGAGTCAGCTGTGATAAGCCTCATGATTCAATAGCACACTGACACTCATTGCTTAGGCTTACACATAAAGTATGGCCACTTTGTTGAGACACTGGAGGTCTGCCAGCATCTATGGAACCATACTTAACAGCCTTCAGAAAAGGGTGGTTAAGAGGATTAAAAAAAAAGAAAAATTGGAAGAGAAAACAATAAAGAGATAAATGAGTAACTGGGTGACAAAGAGGAATAAGCAAAAAAAAGTCATTGCAAAGAAAACAAATCAAATAGCACTCCAATAACCAGGCCTCATTATAGACTAGCTCTACTCTACTTTGTTTAATTTTGCTATGTTTGTGGATGCAAGTTGTTGGATTATAGTTTGTTTACCTCCATCTTGTCTATATCCGTTGTGGTATAGTGAGCTCCATTAAAGGCTTCTGAATTCGATTTGGATAACTCATATTCCAAATGCATCTTCCTACTCATTTGCTACTATGTATTACTGCTTCATCAGAATGAAAAGCATATGTTCGTCATAATCTGCCTGGAGATGGAATGTTAATGGGATGGAAAGGTCACACTGCTGATTTCAAATTAAAGGCGTGTGGGCATGATAATGACTCATGCTTTTTAACATATTGCTGTAAATATCATTCACATATTTGATACCAAATTGTTGGCTTGGTTTATCATCGCACTTATATAGAATTGACTCCAGCACTAATTCTCAATAACTAAACATCTACATACAGTGATTTGCCCCTCTGTGAACTGCATCCCATTACAATGGACAGAGTCAAACTCATGCAAAAACATACACTGTCCATTTCACCCAAATACAAGCATAGCTGATGGGTTTGCACAATGTGTTTTACCCCAAATAGGCCGTCCAGGAAACACGGGGAACGTAAAGACCCTGGGAGACAATTACCAGTTCACAGTAGATGTGAGCGACTTCTCACCTGAAGATATTATTGTTACCACCTCCAACAATCAGATTGAAGTCCATGCTGAGAAGGTAAGGCATCATTATCAAGCTCTTGATCACTGTTATACCTAAAATTAACAGTTGGAGAGAGAAAATCCTCATTGGGCTTCAGTTGGGTCAATTGTACATGCCTTCAGGATATATATATATTGCTGTACTATTGGTTCTTCCAGTCACTGTATTTGATACACCCAAAGACTTTCACTTTTTCAACTTCTGCACACCTTATCCTGCCATACAACATGCATACAGTATAATACCTTATCCTGTCATACAACATGCATACAGTATAATGCTCAATTAAGACCAACTCTCAAACACACATTCCATAACTTTCACAGCCTACCGTACAGCCCAACATCTGTAAACCACCATATCCCTATCCTCTGGTCAGAAGGAGGTTTTGTCCTCTGTCCAGAGGAGGTTGCTGCAAGGTTGTCATCATCTGTGAAATACCATCAGTAACATTTACAGTGCCCAGTGGTACATGACATGGTGAAAGTGTGAGGGCAGAGTACAGAGGTGTATTACCTCCACTTCCCACCCCCACTCCACCCTGCAATGAATTTTGAATCACATTGGGTTTTTAATTATCTTCCTCAGATCTTGAACTCAATTTCAACTTTTTCTTTTACATACTGGGCTTAATGAAAAACAGATGAGCTGCATTTCATCACTTCTAAAAATAACTCTGGCTCTCAGCTCACCTCCCATTTAGTAAAGGCCCAAACTAAAACCATGCTCAATCTCAACTTCTGATCACAGCAACATACACTACAAAGTCAGGCTCAATATTGGGAATTCATTCTAAGAATTGCATACTCCAAATGGATTTCAAGCCATTTCCAGCTGAAATTGGGGTTTTTCCAAAAGTGCCAAATATTCACAGAATCATAGAATGATACAGCACAGAAGGAGGCCATTCAGCCCAACGTGACTTGTGCTGGCTCTTTGAAAGAGCTCCCAATTAGTCCCACTCCCCTGCTCTTTTCCCACAACCCTGCAAATTTTTCCCCTTCAAGTATTTAGCCAATTCCCTTTTGAAAGTTACTGTTTAATCTGTTGCCACCACCCTTTCAGGCAGTGCATTCCAGATCACAACAACTCACTGCGTTTAAAAAAAAGTTTCCTATTCGTTGGAACCAAATATTTCCGTCACCAAATTGTTTCAGGGAACTTGTGTCAGCTTAACGTTTTACACAAAAAGGGTCAGAAAATGTTAGCACCCCGTCAGCATTCTGAAAAGACCTTTTCTTGTATAAATAAATGAAGCTTCAGTCCGCCTGGCAGCAACCCGCCGAGCGCCTTCTCCTCAGGCCTGGCTCGGCTCACGGTGATTCTCCGCCTCGGCCGCAAATTCCCACCGAGACACCGGCCCGGAACCGCTGAAAAGGCGTGTGCGGGGGGAGAGGTGTCTGCTGGAGGGCGGGTCGTGTGAGGGAAAGTAAAGCACAGCGAGAACGGACCCGGATTTTTGGAAGGGGTAAAAAAAAGCTCGCAGTCTCTCGTTTTGTAAAAGCAACGAGCGGCCTAGCTGCCGGAGTCGAGCCTGTTCTCACGAGTCGATCAAGTGTGAGCGTTCCCGCCCAAAGACCCCCTCCTCTGGTCAGCTCGGCGCATTCTCCGCCTGTCATGGGAGCATCTTCCACACGTTGGCTACTGTATAGCATGGGCGCAACAACTGGCAGGGCCATTTGTTCCCATGGGTTTTACAGGAAAAGGTCTTCCTCCCCCCGCCAAATCCTGGAATTGCCCCAGTGCTTCTCCCAAATCCTTAAAACCTGGTTGTGCCTCCTTAAGAAGATTCATATTGTGTCACTCCATCTTGTATCAGTCCTCCAGTTTTGCACTCATGATGCAATTAAATAAGTCTGCTTACATCCACACCATAACAACAACTTGCATTTCTGCAGCACTCCTCATTTGCAGGAAGTGGTCTTATATAAAACAGTTAAAAACAAAAAAAGCCTATTAAGCCCATCAAAGCACATTTCCCCAGTACCCCAGCTCACCAATTACAGCATCCAACTACATTTTGAAAATCTCTAATGATTTTGCATCTATTATGCTGTTTGACAAATTATTCCAAACATTTAGCAATCTTTGAGTAACGAATTCTTTCCTAAGATCTGTTTTAAATTTATTTTTCACGAACTTAAATTTATTTCCTCTTTCCTGGTCCTACTTTCTGGCTTTAAAAAAAAAATATATTCTTGGCTTACCTTACCTGCACAGTTTAATATTCTATTCACCTCAATGAGGTCCCTCCCTAACCTCCACCTTTATAGAGCATCAGCATTTTAAGAAAACGAATTATCGTTGCTCAATCTTTATTTCACGCTTGAAAATAAACTCAACTCATGGTGTCTTTTAATAACTAAATGTCCTTCAGGGAAGGGAACCTGCTATCCCTTCCTGGTGTGGCTTACATATGATTCGACTTCCAATGTAGTTGTCTCTTAATATTATCTGAAGTGGGCTAGCAAGGCACTGTGTAAAATAAAATAATTGCGAGAAGAATGCCCACCACATTTTAATAATTTGTTCTTGGGATGCGAGCAACATTGGCAAGGCAGTATTTGTTGTACATCCCTAGTTGCTCTGAGAGCATTAAAAGTCAACCACAAAGCATGGAGCTGGAGTCACATGAACTTCAGAACAGTTCTGCCATCCCCTGAAGGACATTAGTGAAATAGCTGGATACTTCAATAATCCAGCAGCTTTCACAGTAATTTTCTGGTGCCAGTGCACATTACCAGATTTATTGAATCCAATTTCCAACTTGCCATAGTGGGAATATGAACTCACAAACTCTGGGTTACTGGTCTAAACCTATAACCATTAGGCTACTGTACCCACTGCGTACTATCTTATGCAAACAATAAAACTGTAACTTAACAAAAAAAACATTAAAGTTAACTTAACAAGTTAAATCAAAATTTTGTTGCCGGGGGTGATGGTGCACTCCAGTCCCTCCAGTACCCACCGGTCGCGGAAGGTCTCGAGCGTGCCGGCGGACACCGCGTGCTCCATCTCCAGGGCCACCCGGGCGCGAGTACCCACTGTGTAAGGTAACTAGGAACTGTTAATAAATACAGTATTACCAGGGTCAGTGACATCCCAGGAACAAATTAAACAAATAAACACTTAAGGGTAAGCATTCTGCTTGCGCACAACTGGCACTAAGCATTATCTGCTGAAATCACATATTGGGAAATTGAGCATGCACAGCCCACAATTTTCTATCTGTTAATTTTAATAGGCAGAAAATCATGGGCTGCCCCAGGTGATTTCCCAAAATGTGCTGCTGGTGGATGAGGCTCTGTTCCCAGAGTGCACAAAAAGAAAATTCACCCTTTAGCATGCTCAGTTCTAGAATTACCCTCCTTGGTCTTCCCTGGATCTCTCCAACATACCAGTGTCTTATAAAGGTGGGGTGAGCAAATCACATTATTCATTGCATTTGGCCCTAGAAACATTTCTAATTTAACACAAAAACAATTAAAATGTTAAAGACTCTCATGCCTTTGGTGTGACACCATTATGTAACATTGAAAATGTCTTCAAAATTGACAGCTCTTGTGCTCCCAACAAGAGAAATGCTGCTCATTACCATCACTGTCAATACCCTTGAGGCAATATAGCACAATTTCAGGTGTGAGTCTGTCCAAATGTGGGAGTAGGCCCGCAGTTTCCAAATGCTCAAATACCGATAACTAGTACAAATATAAAGCAAATGTCTTTCATTTTCAGCTTGCTGCAGATGGAACTGTAATGAACACGTTCACACACAAATGTCAGCTACCAGATGATGTGGACCCCACCTCAGTGACGTCCGCCTTGGGTGACGATGGGACGCTGACAATTAAAGCGAAGAGGCACCCAGCCAAGCACACTGAGCATGTGCAACAGACTTTCAGAACTGAGATTAAGATCTGAGGAGGGAGGGATGAGAGCTACTTCATGGTAATGCAGGGTGGTGTTTGTTAATGCCAGTAGTAGTGTATCAGTAATGCAGAATGCAGCATGTGCTGGTGTTTGTTTAACACTGCACCCTGCCAACGTACCATTGTAAAATATCATCTCGACTCTTGTAAGCATGGAAACATTGAGCAAAGCCTGTGCAATAAGATATTTGACACCTTCTATCACATTATTTAGTAATTCCATTTATATTATGTATCCATTACTAATCTACGACTCACAATACAGTGGCAGACCTATTTGAATGCTTACCTGTTCCATAATGGCTGATAGGTTCATTATATGGAGATGATAATGGTGATAATCAATGCTCTGAGTGTGTGAATGGTCTTGTACTGTAAGGTATAAAGATCAGTAACATCGGTAGTATTTCTTATCAGTTGACCCCTCCTAGGTTTAATTTTCCTGTATATGTGTTTTGTATATAGATTTGCATCATTACACTGTATTTTGTTATTTAACAAGATTAATTTCCGTGACTTAGACAAGTGTAAAAGAGAGTGTATGTTGCTAATAGTATTATAGAGGAATGGTTCCAGAACATAAGGATATAAAGCTCTTCAGGAATAGGAAAAGGCCAATATGCCCAACAGTCCTGTCCCTTTTTCATAGATGAAAATAAAAATTCTATAATATGCCCAAAAATCAATGTGTGACTCTCCACTTAAGTCATGATACTGCCGTCTTACCACAAGACTGCAGTTCTACCGATGGTGTAACTGCAGGGTGCTCCTCTGATGTAGTAAATGCTTAAAAACCTTCAATAAAATAATTTAATCATCAGACCAAAAAGTATACCTGGTCGGAGTGCTAACCCTGTGAAATGATAACTGTGGCCACAGGTGGTGGTGGTTGGGGGTGGGGGGGGCGCGGGGATGGGGGGAGCGGTAGTGCCTTTATCCAGACAACTAAACTGAGCTCATGGCAACTGAGTCTGAGCTGTCCCTTTAATCATTGGTGTTACTGTGTCCAGATAAGCCTACAGGTTCTCAGCTCTTATTGCCGATTCTTCACTCCAAAAGCAATTTACAATAAAAACAGCTTCAGTTCATCTCTGACGATGGCAAAGTTAACTCTTTATAACGTACTTATTGCAACCGGTACATCCATGACCTTTTGATAAAATAAGAAGCTATGGATGATAAAAAAAACCATGAAAGCTCATCCTATTAAGGTCTTGGCCTTGCCTCTGAGTCAGATGGCCATTGGTTCAATCCCCACTCCACAGGCTTACCATAGTGTGAATTGAACCGAGGTCCTGTCTGTCCTCTCAAGTGGACTTAAAAGATCCTATGGCACTATTTGAAGGAGAGCAAGGGAGCTCTCCTGGTGTCATGGCCTACAAATATTTCTCAACCACCACCACAATCAAAATAGATTATTAAGTCATTTATCCCATTTAGCTGTTTGTGGGACTTTGCTGTGTGCAATTAGCTGCTACATTTCCCTACATTAGAACAGTAATTACACTTCAAAAAATAAATACTTCATTGGCTTTGAAGTGCTTTGGATATCCTGAGGTCATGATAGGTGCTATATAAATGCAAGTTTGTTCTTTCTTTCTGTAGTCCACAAACTTTCTCATTATAGCAGCCAGTTGTATTTTGAACAACCTAATGCTTTTGCCCTAATACCTGGCAGATTATCACAAACATTTATTACTTTATTACTTTTTAAGTACAGAAGTTCTTCCTAAATTTATTTTTCATTCATTTAAATTATGTCCTCTGGTCTTACTTTCTTGGTTTACTTCAAATTAATATTCCACATTTATCTTGTCTATACCATTGAACAAATATACCTTGATGAGGATCCCCTTAACCATCTAAAACTTGAGTTTCATTCATTTTCCTCATAGACCATGTCCTTTATACTTGTCAAGTTTTATTACTTGACATAGTTTCCTGGGTGCCAGCACCTCACTCTAAATATTAACACCAGACCATTCTGTATAATGGCACTGGGCATTCTCTTATGCCACAGCACCAGGCATTCTTCTGATTCAAGCTTATTGCTTCGAGGAATTTCAATTATCCTTGTTGAGAACACATAGAGTTGTCATGAGTTCTCTTGAAAGTACACAATGAAGTTACAGGGCTTAGAGGCTTTCCATGCTTTTACATCTGAGACATACATCACTAGTCAAGGGTTTTGAGGGTTCACAGTTACTCCTCCCACACACACAATCTGATCAAACAAGATGACGCAACTATGCTGCAGTTTCACATTGTGTTATGCTCTTCAGCACACTCATTAATTGCAAATGGTGCTGTCCTCTCTAAAACACCTTTGGGGGAAAATTAAGTCGCGCCCCCTTTGGGGCGCTAACTTCGGCAGGGCGCGCTCCCGCGGCCAATTTTCCCAGGTAGCGCCCCGAGAGGGAGGAGGAGCACTACTGGAAGCGTCGCGCGTCCCTCTTGGGGTGCTGCGAGGCAATGGCGCTGCGGCATGTCGCGCCGTGGTACTGCAGGCCTTCCTCCCCTTATTAAAGGGGAGGGGCCTGGTGCAGCACGTCCCGGCGCCCAGCTGGGCCACCAAGAATCGGGAGTGCCGGCAAACGAGCCCGGCACTCAAGAGGAGTACCGGGCTCACGGAGAGCAGCCGGCACCCCGCTGGGGGGCTTCACGGGGGCCGGGGACAGCAACGGGGGCAGGTGCTGACAGGCAGCCAGCAACAAAAATGGCCGCCCACCACCTCCCCTTTAACTAGCGCCGCCCCGGCCGCAGGTAGACCCCCCTGACCCCGGCGGACATAGCGTCTGGCGGTAAGTCAGGGGTCGCTACCAAAGATCGTGAGTGGGGCGCTGCGCACGGCGATGACATCATCGCCGGCGGCACAGCGCCGCAGGGCGCTAACGGTTACCACCGCCGCTAACCTCCTGCTGAATTTCGCGGGAGGCGTTGGTGGCGCGCGCCTGGGCGCTAGTTGCTTTGCACCCCGTTAGCGCCCAACAGGAAGCGCAAAGCAACCGAATTTTTCCCCCCTTCGGTCTCAGTTTGGGAGGGGCAGTGAACAAGGTGTTGTAAAGGAAGGAATCATTAATCCAATGCTGACGCTTAGTTTCCTACTGCTGAAGTTCTTGTTCCGCACTTTTAGCAAGGTCAGTCATTGAAGCCGATAGCCACTTCTGTTAGACTCTACAAGTACAAGAGAGGATAACTACACATATGTTTGTCAGATAGAACAGTGTTGGTGAATCATGGATGTTACAGGATATTTGAGATTTATTTTGAGTCTATATGTGCGCTTGAATCCACACACAGTACAGAGCATGCCACATTGGAAAAGAAATTCTGGGAAGTTCTTGATAGCTCATTTTTACCCCATTCTAATGTTTTCCTCACTTATAGTCAGCACTAGTATTGATGCTACCTTTACATAAATAAATGTGTTTCTTCTTTCCTATTGTATCTAACAGAATTCCACTGTATCTGTGTTTTAATGAATAAATATACGCCTTTCTGATTTTGTGGAAATTGAGTCTCTACTGTTCTGGAGGATATGCAGAGCAGCATGTTTTCACAAAACTATGATTGTCACATGCACTGACCTTCATTGCTTCAGAATAGTGTGCTTTCATGGTATTTAAGGGGATATCCAAAACTGGGCCATACCCTGCTGAATATTGTCCCCTGTCATTGAACTCTACGTGGTCCTGTGCATCTACTCTGAAGCTGTGCCTAACAGCTAGGAGCAGTACAAGGAGGTAAAGCAGTCAGGGGGAGAGGGGTTCAGTCTCAAGCAGAGCACACTAAAGGAAGTGCAGCAAAACGCGGGTACTATTTAGTCCTTACCATCTTGTGCCAGTGCATTGCCTGCCCCATGTGATGAGAATGGGAGTGCTCAGTCCCATCACATGATCTCAAAATGTTCACCGTATTCCCAACACTTACACTTTATTCCAGCTCTGTATTTTTCTATTGCTTGCTATCAAGCTCCCACTCTTCTACACATCCTTGTATCTCCCCATCAGTTCATTCCTGTTCCATACACTTCTCTCCAAAAAGTGGGTTATTGGCTTGTAGTTACCTCTCCTTCATTGTTTCACGGGAATTGTTACAATTCCTATTATTGCTTGTTTTTTGCACCTATTCTGTGCTGAGCAGGAGCTGTGGCTTAGGTGAAAGAGAGGGCCTCTTTTCAAACAATGCTCCCACTCCCTGGCAAGGCTTGCAGTTGCTTATCTATTTAAAGCTGCATTTCTATTTAAGGCTGTCCTTTGCTATCTGACACTTTTATTGGCAGCCTGAGAAGCCAGTGTCTAAGCAACTCAATGGAGGTGTAGGCTAGACCATGTATAGCACTTTCACCAGACTCCACATGGAGAAAGGCCCATTCCTCATCCCTGAGTCAGCCCAACAACAACTCAGATAACATCATATCCTGTCTGAGACTATTACTAATAGCACTGGAACATTGTGTGCCTGAACACTGAAGCCAGAGCTTAAATCCTTCATGTGAGGTTACTTGAAAGCTGCTGAAGAAGTGAGCTAATTTCTGGCTGGATATGGCCCCTTTAATTGCACTTTCACCTTCACCGACCCTTCCAACAGCAGTCACGCAAGCAGATAATTCAGTCCTCACTCATACCTCACTCCTTCAGTAAACACCTAATAAGAGAACATTTCAGCAAAGCAAATTAACGACTGGCAGAGCGATCCCCCTACCCCCCCCCCCCCCCCCATGGCTCAATGGGTAAAGGCACTGCCACATGTGGTGAAACAGTAAGAAACTCCCAGCTTGGATTCCACATGTCTCTGCTCAGTTAGCTGATAGCAGCCACGATAGCAGCTATAGAGCTCTAATTAACCACTGACCTACAGGAAGAAACATCAACTAGCTCTTGTTCACTATCACTGCGATACCCTTCCTGGTAAAATAGCTTCCTAATGCTGACTGTCTGAGCTTAAATGTGAAGAACGAACATTTGGGCGAAGTACCAGAGCCAACTGCAGTGGCCTAGAAAGCAGCTGCAATCCATCTGCTGTTCAGGAGTTATTTCCTCTAACTTCTCATTAAGATCAGTCACTGCCAACACTTGTGGAACTGCAGCACAGCAAGGAATCAGCACTTTCGGAAAGAAGGGGAGAAAATCAGGGATAAGAAATACTGGTCAGAACAATAAACAGCCTGTGCTGATGTAGTAACACCTAATATTGGATTTGTTACATTGATATCTGTCACTGTAAGGGAAACTGTGCTCCATAAGCATTCTGGTCCTTCACTGTCAACTGGGATCATATTCAGCCTCTGTTGGATAAGATAGATATTGAACACCTCTACCTAGCCTGAAGAACCTCCAGTCTCTCTGCCTACCCTGATAGGTCCTCCACACACTACCTGACTCAATCATCCCTCCTATTTGTCCTGATAACCCTTCCACACTCTCCAGGTGGGGTAAGTAATTCAGCGGCCCAGGAAGCAACTGAAATCCATCTTCTGTACTGGAGTTATTTCCTCAGACTTCTCCTAAGATCAGTCACTGCCACAGCCTCAGAATTGCTTAGTCACCTGGTGTCCAGACCCGTCATTTTGTTCTAAAACTCCAGAGGAAGTGTTGATTGATTTGAATGTTAGTGTAGAATTTAATTTGTTTTGAAAAGGCTGATAAAATTATTGTTTGACTGTGAAATCATTACAATCTGTTGTAATGCTGTGTGAGAGGCATCCCCCCATATACTGTATGTGGGTGGGAAGGCTGTAGGAATCTGGAACAAGTGGGAAACAGTGGAATAGACAGAAACAAATGTATTATTGAACAAGTTAGGCTGTTGGCAACATGACCATTTTCAGCCAGACATGGAGAGGCCAAAGGACATTTTATACTTGTCAAGGACATAGTTGTTTGTTCCAATTTTGACCTCTACTTGGTTCAGTTGGTAGGAATGGTAGCGATGGGGTGGGAGGGTTGGGAGTGGCAATCGGATCCTTTAATGTGGGGTCGGAAGGAGCACTCCTGCTCCTGGCTCCACATTCAGGTTAAGTTACTTACCTTCTTTTTTGCAGGTGGTTCCAAGGGCTGGTTTACTTGAGCTCAGCCCTTGAAGGCATCGCTGCTTCAGGGCAAACCAGTGTTGGGGAGGGGACATCCAGCAGGCGATAGGCCCCTTATTTGCATATTCAAAGGACATAATGCCTGCTTCAGGCGTGGGTAAAGGACGCCTCTCGTTTGTCCTTACCCAATATGGCAGGCGACGCACTTCCGGCCGGAAGTGTGCAGGCATTTCCTGCCGGCCATTTTGGGGCCTCAGTAGGCCACATAGCACCTGCAAAACAGGTGCCACGTACCCAATTTCTAGGCCGCAGGTTTAGATTTTCCTCCCCTCCATTACCTGATTTTGGATGATATAGGAACAGGTGAGGGAGCAAAATGAGCAAGGCAGCCATTCTGTCAGCATCCACGGTTACTGCTACTTCCAGGATTTTCCTCCAGAAGTGACCACGGATGCAGGGTGGATCTATTCAGATGACTTACTAATAAAGGAAATGCATTATCTGGTGGATTTTCCATGATTAAAATGGCACAGAAACACAGGATGTCAGGAACGCCGTTGCATTCCGGCATCCAGCATTGTTAAGGAGCTGGAGGGGGTTTTGAATTTGAAATGAGCCCAAGTCGAGTACAGTTGATTGTTAGGTGATTGATTGCACTCAGTCAGTGGACAATTTAAAATTTGTCATAATGTTGCTGCCTGTTACTGCAGGTGCCCAAGGCCAGCAGCAACGACTCTCCTCCTTTCCTCCCAGAGATACATTCCTCTGCAGAGCATAAAATACCAGCAGGAACCCGCCCAACAATATTTAAGTTACTGAGCAAGGAAAAAAAATCACCAGGATCAGCTACCGGAACTATGGGCAGGTGCAAAGCCTTTCCCCAGCGCAGTTCTGGCAGGATTACTGCTATAGAGGAAAATCTCGGCCAAATTCTGAATATAAAGGAAAGAACAATTGCGAGGATATGGAACAGGACACTCCTGTCAGTACAACCTGAGCAGCTGGAACTGCCTAATTGAAAAATATTTTTAGTTCAAGAATGTTGTTCCTTTCCTCACAGGATTCAGCTGAGCGGTTCGTTCTTCCTTTAGCTCTTCCTTCTTTTTCCAATTTTTTTCCCCAAAGAGACCCACTCCCGAACCCAAGGGTTCGGAGGCCAATTGTAGCACCTCCACTGCCGCCTAAAGCAAGGCCAGTCAACTCAGCACAGACCAGGGACTACGGTTACCAACTTTGGTTGGAGCTGTTCCTGGAGGTTCGGTCACGTGACATATTAGTTCCTTTAACATTGTAGAGCTGAAATGAACAGCCTACCTTTAAATGTCAATTATATTTCATTCCTAATTTGGGTGCTGGTCATTAGAAGTTGTCTGCTTGCCATCAGAAGCAACCGCAAGAGGAAATCAGACATGTAAACCAAAGTTTTGTGTTGAACACGAGTCACAACATACACCATACTATGGCCTTGATTTTATCTCCAACATCTAAAATGGGACGGGGGTCTTATCCACTCCTTTCCCATCCCAATCTGATCCGCTGCAATTTTAAATTACAGGCAGCAAGGGCACCTGCCCCAAGTCAGTGGGGTCCTCCTTAAATATGCAGATTGGACTCCGATTAAACCTTCGGGACCCGAACTGCGATTTCAACCGGAGGCCTGAGCGGGAGAACAATGCTAGCTTCCCCGCCATGCCAACCCTGACGGGAGCTGGAACGAGGGATCGAGGGCCGGCAAGGTACTGTAAAAAGTGTTTTAAGCTTCCTTGTGGACCAGGAGCTCCTCCGGGCCGCATAAAGATCTCTTGGCCTGCCTTGCCCCGGGCTTCCCACCCCACTCCCCGGATCGCGATCACCTCTGAACCCACCTCCCCCCACCCCCCACCACCCCCCTCATCACTTACCTGACTGCTGGGGACCATTCACGCGGGTCCCCAGTGACGGCCACCTGCCGCCCAAATTCCTGCTCCCGCCCGCTGGCCGGACAGTGATTCCTGCCGGGTTGGGGCGGGAATCCGAACCTGAATATTAAAATGAGGCCTGGGAGTAAAAGGGGGTAATTTTAACCCTGAAGAACGGATGGGTTTGGGTCAGGTGAGAAGTTTAAATTTTTAAAATTTCAAACCCAACTCCAACCCCTCTTGAACCCACCCACTTCCGGTTTTAATGGAGGCGGGAAAGGGGGCAGGTAACCAATTCACCCTCAGGAGGCGGGTCAGTTGGTAACAGCTTTTAAGGAGGCTGCGTGGAACCATTTTAACAAGCTTTTTATTTATAACTAATGTCTGCCAGGTTTCCCTCACCTCGGGAAACCGGCAGGTAAAAGGAGGCGAGAACAGCTGGATCCATAAGATAGGTGCCTTTACAGCACTACCTGTGGGCCTGGAGGAGCAGGAGTGTTTCCTCCAAGCCCAACAAGCAAACCTGTAAACCCCCGCCCACCCCCCACCCCCCCGCAATCTGTCCACTCCCCCCACCGTGATCTGGCCCCCCCCAACCACCATCTCGTCCCCCGACCACGAGCTCTCTCCCCCGACCACCATCTCGCCCCCCGACCACCATCTTGGCCCCCCGAACAACATCCCAGCCCCCCCCCCGACCACGAGCTCTCTCCCCCCACCGCGATTTCGCCCTCCCGACCTCCATCTCGCTCCCCCAACCACGAGCTCTCTCCCCCCACCGCGATTTCGCCCTCCCGACCACCATCTCGCTCCCGCGACCACAAGCTCTCTCCCCCCACCGCGATTTCACCCTCCCGACCACCATCTCGCTCCCCCGACCACAAGCTCACTCCCCCGACCACCATCTTGCCCCCCGGCCACCATCTTGGCCCCCCAACCACCATCCCAGCCCCCCCGACCACCATCTCGTTGCCCCTGCCCTGTGACCACCATCTCGCTCCCCGACCACCACCTCGCTCCTCCCCGACCACCAGATAATGAAGCAGTCCGTGCCCGCATGCAGCAAGACCTGGACAACATTCAGGCTGGAGCTGATAAGTGGCAAGTAACATTCGTGCTGCACAAGTGCCAGGCAATGACAATCTCCAAAAGCACCTCCCCTTGACATTCAACGGGATTACCATCATCGAATCCCCCACCATCAACATCCTGGGGGTCACCATTGACCAGAAACTTAACTGGACCAGCCACATGAATACTGTGGCTACAAGAGCAGGTCAGAGGCTGGGTATTCTGCGGCGAGTGTATCACCTCCTGACTCCCCATAGCCTTTCCACCTTCTACAAGGCACAAGTCGGGAGTGTGATGGAATACTTTCCACTTGCCTGGATGAGTGCAGCTCCAACAACACTCAAGAAGCTCGACACCATCCAGCACAAAGCAGCCCGCTTGACTGGCACCCCATCCACCACCTTAAACATTCACTCCCTCCACCATCGGCGTACCATGGCTGCAGTGTGTACCATCTACAAGATGCACTGCAGCAACTCGCCAAGGCTTCTTCAACAGTACCTCCCAAACCCGTGACCTCTTCCACCTAGAAGGACAAGGGCAACAAGTGCATAGAAACACCATCACCAGCAAGTTCCCCTCCAAGTCACACGCTTTCCTGACTTAGAAATATATCGCCGTTCCTTCATCGTCGCTGAGTCAAAATCCTGGAACTCTCTCCCTAACAGCACTGTGGGAGTACCTTCACCACACGGACTGCAGCAATTCAAGAAGGCGGCTCACCACCACCTTCTCAAGGACAATTCGGGATGGGCAATAAAGGCTGGCCTTGCCATCCCATGAACGAATAAAAAAAAATCTTACCCCCCGACCACCATCTTGCTCCCCCCCACCACCATCTTGCCCTACCAACCACCATCTCACTACCCCCGACCATGCTCAACCCTCCGCAATCTCTCCCCCTAATTTCTCCCTCCCCGACCACCATGAGACCCCACCCCCCAACCACGATCTCTCCCTGCCATTCTACCTGCCCCTCTGCTGCGTCCTTCTGCAGCAGGCTTTACCGCCTGACAGCAGGCAGCCGTCCATAACCCCTCCCCCTCCCACTCCGAACGAACGGCCCTGTAAATATCGGGGCCAAAATCTCTCCAGGCCTCGGCATGCGCGCACGCCTCAATCCTGCCCCGACTTAAAATCAAGGCCTAAATTTCAATTCATGGATTAATAGAATGATTTAACAATGAAAAATAGTAATTATAGAATAAAACATTACCAATTTGTACACATGCTGACAGCATAGTGAATTCCAAAATGATGAATGCGATTCCATGCCCAATGCATGGTTCATGTATCTTCATGCTTTTACAATTAGAGTACCAGAGATGACTGCACCATCACAAGTGTATACTGATACAAACGGCTGACCTAGAATCTTTCAAAAAGTAAATCTAAAAATATTTCCTACAAATTACAGCGCCTGTTGGCAAGAGATGAAAGTAGTTTGCTCAGAAACTTGAAGTTAGATTTGTCACAAGCATAAAAACCACACCAGACCACCGCTGCACAAGTTCACAACTTGTTAAACAAAGATTTTAACTACTCCCAGATAAAATGGCAAGAAGAGGTGGTGAAAGGGGTACAGGGAATGGAGTTTTTACAATGTGTGCAGGACTCCTTTCTTACCCAGTATGTAAAAAGCCCAACAAGAGAGGGAGTGCTGCTGGATCTAGTAATGGGAAATGAACCAGAACAGATAAGAGAAGTAAGCATGGGGAACATCTAGGCAATAGTGATCACAACATAATAAAGATTGAGAAGTACGTAAGACAAAGACCAAAGTAATAAACAAGAAATAAAATTGATTTTAAGGGGATGAAAATGGAACTAGGGAAAATAAACTGGAAAAATTTACTGACAAAGAAATAGAACAGCAGTGGAAAACATTTAAAACTGTGATCAATAGAGTCCAGGAGAAATATATCCTACTAAAAAGCAAGAACAAACTAGCCAGTAATGACACATCATGAATGAATAAAGAAATAAGGGCAAAATTGAAACTAAAGACAAAGGCACACAGTAAGTACATAGACAAGAAAGGAGAGGAAGACAAAAGGGAATAGGAAAAGATTAGGACAGAAGTCAAGAAAACAATTAGGAAGGCATAGAGAAACGACAAAATTAAATTATCAAGGAATATAAAAAGAAATAGTAAAGTATTCTACAGACGCATAAATAACAAAATAAAAATCAGGATAGGGATAGGGCAACTAAAGGATAAACATGATAAATTCATAATGACAGCAAAATGGCATAAATATTAAATAATTACATTGCCTCGGTATTTACCAGGGAGACTAACATGGTGGACGTGACATTAGAAGAAGAAATCAAAAAAGATATAAAGATATTTAAGATAGAAAGGGGGGAGATAATTGATAAACTAACCAAACTTAGAGAGTATAAAACCCTTGGTCCAGATGGATTGAATCCATGCATATTAAAAGAAGTTAGGGAAGAGATAGCAGAGGCATTATTACATGTATATAAAAATTCATTAGAAAAGGGAATAATGCCAGAGGACTGGCGGACAGCTAATGTGATTCCTATATTTAAAAAGGGAGATAGAACTAGTCCAGGGAACTATAGACCAATTAGCTGAACGTCGGTGGTAGGAAAGATAATGGAATCCGTACTCAAAGATGTAATAGAAAAACATCTAGAAACTGAAAATATAATAGAGTAGTCAGCACAGATTTCAAAAGGGAAGGTCATGCTTGACCAACCTTATTGAATTCTTTGAAGAAACAGAAACTGTAGATAAAGGTAATGTAATTTATATCATCCTATAAGAGATTACAATTTAGTGAATGCATAACTTATAATAGATAGAAATAAATGCTTAAAAACTAGAGCTATAATCATTTTATTGAAATCATTGAACATTTAGCATTTAAAATAACATAGGATCCAAAAAGTGATTGCACTAATGGGAAAATGGCACCTTCTTGCAGCTCATCAGTAATTAGTGCGTGATCAGAATGGTGATATTTAACATTACAACAGTGACTACACTGCAAAAAAAAAGTGCTTCATTGGCTGTAAAGCGCTTTGGGACGTCCGGTGGTTGTGAAAGGCGCTATAAAAATGCAAGTCTTTCTTTTCATTCTTTCTTTTATTTTTCATTGTGGCAGCCACCCCACAATACATTTGTGTGAAAAGGCATTTTTCTTTGTCAACCCAGATCAGATAATTGCCCAATACTCAAACGATAGAGTCCAGTAATTTATATTGCACCTGATTATTAAGGGGGCTAAATTCGGTTGATTTGCGCTAATGGGGCGCTAACAGGGCGCAAATCAACTAGTGCTTGGGTGAGGCGCCGCTAAATCCTCCCGCAAAATTCAGCGGGAGGTTAGTGGCGGCGCTAGCGCCGCCCAGTGCTGCGCCACTGGCAATGACGCCATCGCTGTGTGCAGCGCCCCGCTCGCGCCCCGGCTGTAATATTGGGTGGCACCACCCAACTTACCACTGGACGTTATGTCCGCCGGGGTCAGGGGGGCCTACCTGCAGCTGGGGCGGCGCTAGTTAAAGGGGAGGTGGCGGGCGGCCATTTTTGTTGCTGGCCGCCTGCCAGCACCTACCCCTGTTGCTGTCCCCAGCCGGCATTCCCAATCCCTGGTGGCCCAGCTGGGCGCCGGGACGCGCTACGCCAGACCCCACCCCTTTAATAAGGGGAGGAAGGCCTGCAGTACCGCGGCGCGCTGCGGCACGTCGCACCGCGATATTGGCTCGCAGCGCCCCAAGCGGGACGTGGGGCGCTTCCAGTAGCACCCCTCCTCCCTTTCGGGGTGCTACCCGGGAAAATCGGCCGCGGGGGCGCTAACTTTTTCGGGGCGTTAAAATTAGCGAAGGTAGCGCCTTTTTACCCCAACAGTCTAATTAGGGCTAGAAATTCGTCTCGGGCGGTGGCACAAAACGGGCGGTATCGGATCGGCCGCCCATTATACGCAGCGTCTGATTTGCGCCACCACTGAGACAAACTTCTAGCCCTAACTCCCTCACACAGGCAGGAATGACTCATTCTCAGTCCTCTAGCTACTCTGCATTTAGAAGTATTGATTCTTAGCAGTAGATATGCTTACCACATTGACTATTCATGGTATAAAAGAAAGACTTGCATTTATATAGCGCCTTTCACGGCCACTGGACGAGTTTTGGATCAACTCAAGTTTACGTAGGGTGGAATGTGGGAGGCCAGCCAGGAGAGTGTTGGAATAGTCAAGTCTACAAATAACAAAGGCATGGATGAGGGTTTCAGCAGCGGATGAGCTGAGGCAAGGGTGGAGATGGGCAATGTTACGGAGGTGGAAATAGGCGGTCTTAGTTATGCTGCAGATATGTGGTCGGAAGCTAATTTCAGGGTCAAATATGACACCAAGGTTGCGAACAGTGGTTCAGCCTCAGACAGATGTTAGGGAGAGGGATGGAGTCAGTGGCTAGGGAACGGAGTTTGTGGTGGGGACCAAAAACAATGGCTTCGGTCTTCCCAATATTTTATTGGAGAAAATTTCTGCTCATCCAGAACTGGATGTTGGACAAGCAGTCTGACAATTTAGAGACCATGGAGGGGTTGAGAGAAGTGGTAGTGAGATAGAGCTGGGTGTCGTCAGCGTACATGTGGAAACTGACGCTGTGTTTTCGGATGATGTCGCCAAGGGGCAACATGTAGCTGAGAAATAGGATGGGGCCAAGGATAGATCCTTGGGGGACACCAGAGGTAATGATGTGGGAACGGGAAGAGAAGCCGTTGCAGGTGATTCTCTGGCTACGATTAGATAGATAAGAATGGAACCAGGCGAGTGCAGTCCCACCCAGCTGGGCGACGGCGGAGAGGTGTTGGAGAAGGATGGAGTGGTCAACCGTGTCAAAGGCTGCAGACAAGTCAAGAAGGACGAGGAGGGATAGTTTACCTTTGTCACAGTCACAAAGGATGTCATTTGTGACTTTGATGAGAGCCGTTTCAGTACAGTGGCGAGGCAGAAATCCTCATTCCGGGAAACACACTGAAACCATTCAAATCAGATTAAGAAAGATTTATCACTAACTTCCAGCCTTTGAGCTAAATTCAATTACTCTCTCTACTGCATTCATGGCACAGATTGATGCGACAATGCACGCTGCTTCATAGTTCATGGCTTGGAACACTTATTGCAATAAGTAGCTATCCATCGTGGCCATAGGACACTGTTATGGGTAATATCCCTTAGAGACATCCTCCATATTGAAGCAGTTGTTTTACGACTATGGCTATATACTTACACAGAATCACAGGACTGAATATTCTGGAATACTTCTTGTATTCGGGAATTGACTGTTCGGGATGTTGGAGGCACAACCCGGAACGTGGGAGTACTTTTCTCCCGGCTTGCCAGCAGCAGCACCTGGGAGATTGATTGTCCATTCCAGGTGACTCCCGGGCAATCCAGGAGGGTTGGCACCCCTACCAGGGACCAAACCAGAGAGCCTCTGGTCTGCACAACTCAATATCACATTACATGGTGCATCCATCTACCAAGCCAGCACGATACTCTTGGATAATTGGGTATGAAATGATGCTCACTAGGTGTGGGTCTTCACTGTACAACTATATGGAAAGGTGAAAGGAAAATGGGGAAGTGTCACATGTTAACGAGCTCCTGAACCATTAAAGTAGGTACGGCCTTAGCTTTACCAAATTTTGCTGAAACTGCCCTGTCCAATTTCTGGAATGAACTGTTGGAATTTATGTGCTGTTGTGTCCTGCCAGGCATGGTAAATAGTCTCTTGATTGTGTTTCAGACAAAGCAGAAGATCATAAAGAGAACAAATTTGCATTTGTGAAACAAATTCAGACCAAAAAAGGAGGGCACAGCACAGAAAATGGGGAAAGTACAAAGTAATTTCTTTTAATTCAAAAGTATTTTTGATTTTTTAATTAAGAAACAACTTTTTTTTTTAATTGCCTAAGAGGAATAGAAGATTACACGAAGAGAATGGGGAGGAACAAGAAAGAAATTGGAAAATGAAGGCCAAAGGAGGAAGAGGTAGTAGAAGTATATGAGGGGAGAGCGGGAGTCACAGGTTTGGAGAGGGGGAGGGGAACAGTCCAACTTGGCTGTGCCACCTCCAAACTACATTCATCGCACTTACTGAGGTCATTTGTGGGTTCCAAAATGTCTGTGCTGGTTAAAGAGATGATGTGACTGCTGTCTATTTAACCAATCACTATAAATGAAAAAATGTGTTAGAAAATATGATTTCCTTATCAAGTTATTTATTGACTGGGACTTCACCTTGAAATATTACTGCAGTTTTGTGTGTCCCCTTTAGAAGCAACAGCAGGCATGTTGTCAACGGGAACTCTAAGATGTATAACACTGAACTTGCAGCACGAGGAGATGGTTCTGTGGGAACTGTGACCTTGAGAAAAATGCTAAACCAGATATAAGAGGAACTAACAGGGTTTTAAAAAAATTATTCCGCAACTCACCCTGCCTGGCCCCCCTGTGTTTCCTCGTGTACTGTCTGACACCATTTTAAATTCTAATCTCAGTGTGTGTTGAGCACTTGTCTTTGTCAGTGTTGAGAGCTATTTTCAGACCCTGACTCACTTATTCCTTGCTCTATTTTAACATTATCAGCTGTGTTCTCGAGCCAGCTCAGGAATCCAACAAGGAGACAGAGGCATAACAGAGGGGCCAGTCTTTTGTCTCAAGAGACACATATAAACAAAAGGGGGGAGAAAAAGAGAGTGAGAGAAAGGCACACAGGGGCAGGTCACACATATTATGGCCATGACATTAACCCCCCAACGATGGGCGGGAAAGGGTCGAGGCTAGGATTACATTTTCTAAAAGGGAAATGCGTCCCCCCAACCCGCCGCGTAAGCGCCCGTTGTTGTTTTTACGGTGGCGGGTTTCGTGTCATGCGAGTGTCTCGCCCTCGAGAGGGGGGGGACACTTCATTACCATATTTAAATCAGGCTCCCTCAGTGCAATTGGGAGCCTGATTTAAATTTAACAGTTGCCGCGTGGGTTTCCCAGGGCTCGGGTAACCCAGCACCGAAGTGGAGGAGGGTGGTGCCGGCTCAAGAAGGTAAGTGAGTGCTCCTCCCGGCCCCTCAAGGAAGCCATCGGCCTTCCCCCTGCCGATCGTGGCCTCTCGCTCCCCCACCCCGCGTTCGGCGACCTCCCCCGCCCCGAGCCCCGATCTCTTGCTCCAACCCCCTTCACGATTGCCGGTGATCGTCCCCAATGTGACCTCCTGCCGCTGACTCTCCCATCCGGCAGCCGGCTAGCCTATCAATTTGGCCGGCTGCCGGAAGGAAAACGAAGAAAAACATTATAATGAGGTCGTGCCGTTAGATTTAACAGGACTTCTGCGACCCCGGCATTGCTGGGCTGCACAGGGCTCAGGTAAATGGCTCAGCAACAGGTTTCAAGTGCAGGGCTGAGGAAACAATGACTAAAAATCACAAGGCTAGGCTTCGTCCAGTATTGACAGCTCTGGCCAGTAAGCCCTGTTGACAGTGAATAGGTTAAAATCAATCTGTGGTTGCTATAAAGAGTACATGCACTGTTCTCATGCTGGACACATGATGGAAAAGTACTAAATCTAGGTAAGCTTAGAAGAACTGGACCATGACACAGCAGTTAGCAGAGTTGAACCAAAACATGTCATGTGATATACTGCTGAACTGAGAGCTGGTTTAGGTCAAGGTTAGCAAAGGGAGGGTTACATAATATTCTGTGAGTTTTAGTGAAACATATAAATATGGGATGGAATCGTGCGTTCGTTGTTACTCAAAGCTAAGAGCTTTCTTGGATAGGAGAAACTCCTAGTCCCCGATGAGTATCCTACTTGTGAGTATAATAGACAGATTTACTTGCTTGTAATCACATATAGGTTCAATAAATCTCTAAAGTTAACTTATCTCTGGTGCCCAAAACAACTTATCGCAGGTGTGCACGCCATGATTTTTCAGCTGAAAATGATGAAGCGTGCACCAGCAATTTCCCAATATGTGCTCCCAGTGAGCAAGGCTCCAGGAGCACAAATTCAGAAAATTGCACTTTTAGTGCTAGCACGCTCTTCGATCGTGGGAACGTTACAGTCAGGCCCGATCCTCTCCTCACCCAATATCCACATATGCACAATTTCCAGCAGAAGTCTCTGGATAGAGACCAAGAGCAGGAACTCTGGCCTATTCCTCACTTAAGCCATGGGCTCTGATGCCAATTTTAGTGCCCCTACTGCCACCCTAGCTGAGATCAGCTAACTAAGCAGAGAGCAGGGAATCAAACTGGAATCTTCCTGGTCTCAAGGATAAATTCAGCGCTCCCAGCACTCGAAGGGAGCACAAGCTGGAGGCAAAAGGAGAGCACAGTAGCACCTATTCTTTGACCTGCGCGACCTTCCCTGCTGGAATCACTGAATTTGCCCTTATATCTCAATATCACGCTGGGCAGTGCAGTCATTAACTGAGCATTGGAGAGTCTTTATAATTTATATGTCAGTGTGCATGCACACATATGCTGTACACAGGTCATGAGTAATTACATCCTGATGAATTATCTGACCTCTCTCACTTCTGGTAATAAATTTAATATCCTCAATGTGTTGTAAATATTATTTACTCCAAAGCCAGGATGGCATATAAGATCCCAGATACCAGGCCTCCAGTATTATAAATACACGGAACTTACCCCAACAGCCGGGCTATCGTGTTAATGGAAGGTCAGGCTCTGTGTCTATTCCTGACAAGTGTGTAGAGTTGCCTAGTAACATGTTACATAACAACATTAAATACACCACTGACTGAGAGGCAGTCTCCAGAAGCCAGTCAGACTAGATTAGCATCTTGTACAGGCCTGTGTAATGGATTGGTGTAACCCCAATTGGATTAGCTCCAAGGGAACAAATGGATGAATTAAGATGCTTGCAAGAATGTGTGGAGCACTGTGAGGTGTCAGGATTTGCTTAACACTGTTTAACTGCCGCAGTGGCGCATTCTTCTTCTTAACTAAATAAAAACAGTTTCATAGCAACACCCGACCCCACCTCTTACCAGCAATCCCAGCCGTACCGACTCTAACTAGCAACCCACTGACTCTAACCAGCGCAACCCCGGCCCACACTGGCTCTAACTAGCAACACCAGGCCCCACAGACTCTAACCAACAATCTCCGCTCCCATTTCCTCTAAATAGCCAGCTCAAGCTCGCACCAACTCTAACCAGCCACCCTAGCCCCACATAATTTGACCAGCAACCACAGCTTTACCAACTCCAACTAGCAACCCCCACTAACTCTAACTAGCAGCCCCAGCCCCCACCGACTCTAACAGCAGCCCCAGCCCCCACCGACTCTAACTAGCAGCCCCAGCCCCCACTAACTCTAACTAGCAGCCCCAGCCCCCACCAACTCTAACTAGCAGCCCCAGTCCCCACTAACTCTAACTAGCAGCCCCAGCCCCCACCAACTCTAACTAGCAGCCCCAGTCCCCACTAACTCTAACTAGCAGCCCCAGCCCCCACTGACTCTAACAGCAGCCCCAGCCCCCACTAACTCTAACTAGCAGCCCCAGCCCCCACCAACTCTAACTAGCAGCTCCATCCCCCACCGACTCTAACTAGCAGCCCCAGACCCCACTGACTCTAAGCAGCCACTCTAGCCCCATATACTTTGACCAGCAGCCGCGACTTTACCAACTCCAACTAGCGACCTCCAGCCTCCACCGACTTCAACAAGCAACCCCAATCTCTCTAACTCTAACCAACAATCCCAGCCCTCATCAACTCTAACCCAACCCCAGTCCTGACTAACTCTAATCGCCAACCCCAGCTTGACCAATTCTAACAACAACCCCCATTCCACACTGACTCTGATAGCTGACCCACCTATGCTGATTATCATCCCCAGCCATCATGACGCCATCCATCTAGATTTTCCTGTATCAGTATCCTGCTGATTTCCTTAAAGAAAGCCCCAAAGTATTTGTGCTGAGGTTAGTGACTATCCTGGAATAACTGCAGTCTTCCATGAGACACTGTTACCTAACCAATTCACTCCATTTAGGGCCATCAGTTTAATGGTAAACCTGCCAAACAGCATTTATCTAAATATAATTCTTTGTCAGAGCTCCTCTCACTCATAGTTCAATGAGAGGCAGTAAGGGACTCTGACAGTGCAATGGGACAAGGGAGCGATTATGTTCATAACTGCAGCTATTAGTACTGGAAAATGAGGGTCAGCCAGTCTCAGTCCATTGCAATATCATTTGCTACGTGAGTCAGATGGAAATAAAACCCTCACGTCGGTCAAAGGAAATTCATTCATTGGAATGAGTATTCCAGGAAGATCAGCTTCCCTTTTATTAGTAATGCTTGCAACGACTGGTCTATTTCAATGTCCTAAAGTGTGTGTAATACATAAATAGTGGGTGTGCATGAGTTTCAATGTGTATGCATGAGTTTGAGTGCATGTATAAATTTGTGTTGTATGTAAGTTTGAGTGTGTGTATGTTTATGAGTGTGTGTGCATATCTGTGCGTGCGTGTGTGAGTTTGAATAGTCTAGCTTTTCCAATCCCAGTGAAGTTCAGACCCAAGCAAGGAAGTTATGCTAAACCTTTATAGATCACTGGTTGGGCCTCAGCTGGAGTATTGAGTCCAATTCTGGGCACCACACTTAAGGAAGGATGTCAAGGCCTTGGAGAGGGCGCAGAGGAGATTTACTAGAATGGTGCCAGGGATGATTCTATGATTCTATGCTGAGGGACTTCAGTTATGTGGAGAGACCAGAGAATCTGGGATTGTTCTCCTTAGAATGGAGAAGGTAGAAGGCAGAACGTAGAGGCAGGAACCCTAACCACATTTAAAAAGTACTTGGATGTGCACTTGGGATGCTGTAACCTGCAGGGTTACGGACCAAGAGCTGGGACGTGGGATTAGGCTGGATAGCTCTTTGTTGGCCAGCGCGGACATGATGGGCCGAAATGGCCGCCTTCCGTGCTGTAACTTTCTATGATTCTATGAAGGTTAAGAGGAGATTTAATAGAGGCGTTCAAAACTATGAAGGGTTTTGATTGAGTAAATAAGGAGAAACTGTTTCCACTGGCAGGAGGGTCGGTAAAGAAAGAAAGACTTGCATTTCTATAGCGCCTTTCACGACCACCGGACGTCTCAAAGCGCTTTACAGCCAATGAAGTACTTTTTGAAGTGGAGTCACTGTTGTAATGTAGGAAAACCAGAGGACACAGATTTAAGATAATTGGCAAAAGAACTAGAGGGGAGATGAGGAGAATTTTTTTTTACAGTGAGTTGTTATGATCTGGAATGCATATTACATAGAGTTTACAGCACAGAACGAGGCCATTCGGCCCAACTGGTCTGTGCCGGTGTTTATGCCCCACACAAGCCTCCTCCCACCCTACCTCTTCTAACCCTATCTGCAAGTACCTTCTTTCTAACTCCTCTCTTCCCTTTGTGGCCACCGCACATTTCTGCAGCACCCCTCTACCGTCCCCCCGCCGTGTTTTGGCCACTGTCACCTTGCTCCCCAAACACCTGTTTCCCCCTCGACTGAGAATGATTTTGTGCTCCCTCGCCCCCTCCCCAACATTTTCATTTCTGAACGCCCCCCCCATGTCACTAAGCAGCAACTCAGCACTGCTTCCCTCATTGATCAGCTTCTTGGCCTTCCACCCACCCTCACTAAGAACCACTTCGGCCCTGTTTTCCCAATTCTCAGGTAAATAGCCCTTACTCCCCAGTTAGGATACCAGACCCCCTAACATACAGTGAGTAACACTCTGGGCCTTCCATGCCCCCCACCATGAGCCGCATTACGATCAACCCCAGCCACCAAGCTGCACTTTGCCTCCTCCAGCCCCATGAGCAGTATTTTGGATTTTAGAGAGCATCAACTCCCCCACCCCCACCCCACTGAGCTGCATCTTGGACCCCATTATGTAGCAAAACCCTTACCCTTGCATCTCCCCCACTAAGCAGATTTCAGCTTCTCCTCCCCCTGAATGATTAGTACTTCTACCCCCCATTTCCCCTCCAGTCCCTCCCCCTCACTGGAGATATACAATGGAGGACCAGTTGCTCGAGCACCTTAAGCAAACACTCAGAGAGGAGTTTGGTCGATAGCTCGCTACTAAAGTGAGTCCTTGCCTGGATTCAGTATGCCAGTGATATTTGTCCCACCGCCATACTGCTGGAATTTGGCCTTCAAGGACATGAGTGGTAGCCAATTAGAAGCTTGTGGACCAAGGTTCTTCAACTATTCAGGGCATATGTTGTCACTGCTGGCTGCGGTAACAGGTTTCATATTATGAAGCCCAGGGTCAAGCACAGGCTGGTGGGGCGTTCGGGGCATTTTGATAAAAGTGGTGCCATTCATCATGTACTTTCCGTTCGAAGACTTTGTTACAGGGGTCTCTTGCCCCTTTCAGTAGGTTACTGGCAACGACATAGGCTGAACAATAAAAAATAGCTTTGGCATTCTCCTGATTGCTCAGTGACTTTATCCAGTAAGTAGCTGAACTATACAGTGAAGGTCTATGTATATGAAGAAAGATTGAGGAGACTCAGCCTATATTCCCTAGAATTTAGAAGAATGAGAGGTGATCTCATTGAAACATATAAAATTCTTACAGAGCTTGACAGGGTAGATGCGGGGAGGATGTTTCCCCTGGCTGGGGAGTCTAGAACCAGGGGTCGCAGTCTCAGAATAAGGGGTCGGCCATTTAGGACTGAGATGAGGAGAAATTTGTTCACTCAGAGGGTGGTGAATCTTCAGAATTCTCTACCCCGGAGGGCTGTGGATGCTCAGTCTTTGGGTACATTCAAGGCTGAGATCGATAGATTTTCGGACTGTAAGGGAATCAAGGGATATGGGGATCAGACAGGAAAGTGGAGTTGAGGTAGAAGATCAGCCATGATCGTATTGAATGGCGGAGCAGGCTCGAGGGGCCGAATGGCCTACTCCTGCTCCTATTTCTTATGTTCTTATTCTTATTAAGGTCCCAGATTTGTTTCCCAATATGTGTTGCTCTTAGTCGGGGCAGCTATAGGGGTGCTACAATTGGCCTCAGGACCCCCGGGCTAGAGTGGGGTAAAAATGAGCCAGGGTTCCTGCTGCTGCTCAGTATCCAGTGATCTCTGCAGGAAAGTGCTTATATGGATGTCCAGTAGAATCAGGCTCAGCTGGGATACCCCTCACGGTTCAATATTCTGCCAAAGCTCACACATGGAGAATGGCCACTTGAGCACCTGGAACAGAACCAGTAACCAGTCAGTACCTTCAGAAAGGAATCACACAGCACAATGTGCCGCTCTTTGAAAGAGCTATCCAATTCATCCCACTCCCCTGCTCTTTCCCCATAAAACCAGGAAATCACAGCAACAACTCAGTCAATTTTTATTAATACTTGTTAGATTTGATATTTAAATAGCTCAATGGCACCACCTGGTGTTCAAGAAACAGCATCCACATCTATGGGTCGATTTCACCTGCTGATTTATTCATATTCAAATTCCCGCCAAAGCAGCAGCGTCGGATCTCATCCTGTGGAGGGGGGTGCGTGGAGCAGGCAAGTCGGAAGACCTCCTCGTAGGACTGCTCCTGGGCCTTGCCAAGGTGGCCATTAACAGGTCCAGGCAGCGGGCGGTCGAGGGGGTCGTTCGGCCCGACTGCCTGCCTCTGGATTTGTTTTCATTATAGCAAAGGAGGTTGAGGGGTGATTTGATAGAGGTGTACAAGATTATGACGGGTTTGGATAGGCTAGACGGGGAAAGGCTAGACGGGGAAAGGCTGTTCCCACTCGTTGATGGTACAAGGACTTGGGGACACAGATTTAAGGTTTTGGGCAAGAGATACAGGGGGGATGTGAGGAAAAACTTTTTTACGCAGCGAGTGGTGAGGACCTGGAACTTGCTGCCGACGAAGTGGTGGAAGCGGAGACACTCAATGTTTTCAAGGGGAGACTATTTCTTATGTTCTTATGACTGGATAGGCACTTGAGGGAAATAAACTTGCAGGGCTACGGGGATAGAGCGGGGGAATGGGACTGACTGGATTGCTCTACAGAGAGCCGGCACGGACTCGATGGGCCGAATGGCCTCCTTCTGTGCCGTTATGACTCTATGACTCATTTCAGCGGCCACGTTTGCGCCCGGGTGGCCCTGGAGATGAAGCACGCTGGCACACTCGAGGCCTTCCGCGACCGGTGGGCACCGGAGGGACTGGAGTGCATCATCACCCCTGGAAAATAGAATTTTGAATTAATTTGTTAAATTTCCTTTAATTTTGGTTTAAGTTACAGTTTTTATTGGTTGTGCCCCTTTAAGAAGGGGGCACATGCTACCTCTTAAATGGTGATGGCGATTGCCATTCACCACTGCAATTAGAGGAGTCAGCGTGGGAACTCAGCTCATCGAGGGTCACGTGAATGGCAAACCCCGCCCCTTGAGAATGAACGGCAGATTAAACCCCGCCCCTTGAGGGCGGTCATCGGCCGGTGCGTAGATGGCAGGCAGATCAAGCCCCGCCCACATGACCGTCATAAGATGGCGCACGCTGCGCCCGCTTGTTTTTGGACCTTCTTCGGCGGCGTCACTTCTTGTGCGCGGCTTGGTGTCACGCGCGCTGTGCTGTCTTGTCCCCGGGAGCGCGCGGCCCAGCCGTGGGGAAAGTGAGTGAGACAGACAGACAGACAGTGAGGCGCTGGCCGGGGCCCGGGCCTGTCACTGACGGTGAGGATGCGGAGGCCGCGAGGATGGAGACCCTGAAAGTGAAGGACCGGATCCTGGAGAACATCTCGCTGTCGGTGAAGCAGGTGAGAGGCCGGGGCCTGGGTTACAAGGCAAAATCTTCGCCGCCCCACGTCTGTCAGAGCCGGGCGGACCCATAGTTAGTTAGCCTGGGCTAGCTAAGGCTAACTGACTATGATCCCGGCTGGTACCCACTAGCAGGGTAGAGGTGGCACTGCCTGGCAGGGACTTGTACAGAACTGGGGACCAATGGGCTTCCATTTTTATTTTGGAGGATTCCAGTATTTTCAGCATCACGTTCCACCATTCTGACCATTTTTTCAATGAAAACTGCAAACCAGTGTCCTTGGTTACTGTGGCTACAGAAGCAGGTCAGAGGCTGGGTATTCTGCGGTGAGTGTCTCCCCAAAGCCTTTCCACCACCTACAAGACACAAATGAGGCGTGTGATGGAATACTCTCCACTTGCCTGGTTGAGTGCAGCTCCAACAACACTCCAGAAGCTTGACGTCATCCAGGACAAAGCAGCCTGCTTTTTCAGCACCCCATCCACCACCTTAAGCATTCACTCCCTCCACCACCGACGCACCATGGTTGCAGTGTGTGCCATCTACAAGATGCACTGCAGCAACTGGCCAAGGCTTCTTTGACGCCACCTCCCAAACCCGTGACCTCTACCACCTAGAAGATCAAGGGCAGCAGGCGCATGGGAACACCATCTTCTCCAAGTTCCCCTCCAAATCACACACCATCCTGACTTGGAAATATATTGCCGTTCCTTCATCGTCGCTGGTTTAAAATCCTGGAACTCCCTCCATAACAGCACTGTGGGAATACCTTCACCACTTGGACTGCTGTGGTTCAAGAAGGCGGCTCACCACCACCTTGGCAAGGGCAATTTGGGATGGGCAATAAAAGCTGGCCTTGCCAGCAATGCCCACGTCCTGTGAATGAATTTTAAAACAAATAACTGGGAGAGAATCCGCTCCAGCTTCCTCCTGGTGGGGAAGAGGGTCTGTGATCAAGCACTCATGTGTGGCTTGTTGGGCTGAATGGCCTTTTCTTGCTCCTAACCTGGCATGTGGTTACAGCAGCTGTACACTTAAAAAATGCTGCCTTTTCTGATGCAGTGTCACAGGTTGGAAAATTTCCCAGGAATTATTTGAAAAATCTCCCTTCATCAAACTCTAAAGCTCAAATCGTACACTGTCCCCACCACTTACACTGTCCATGTTTGTCACGGGCACCAGCCTATGTTGGACAAATGGTGCTAACCATTTGCTGTTACCATTGCAGTCAATTACAAAGGTGCTGCTTATAACACATTAAGTGTGTTGGCTCGTCAGCGGGTGGTTTATCACTGTGGCATTGGAGTGTGTGGCCAGAGATGAGGTATGGGAGGTGGTGCCTTTGTCATGATGTTGATGTTGACAAGTTGCCATCAGGATGCTGCTGTTAACCTGTACTCCAGCACATTTCAGAGACTTGTACGCACTGATTAATGGTATCAGTTTTAACAATATTATTTAATTTACCCTTCTTTAAATGCTTTTGAATTTATTAGTACAATGTACTATAACAATGCATGCAACACTTGCTCCAATATGTTGTCTCATGATTTACTGTCCACTTCTAGTGGGCAAATCGTGTTGACACCAACGGCTTAAGCGGTGGGGACTGTATTCTGTGCGGACCATTGTAAACTTTCTGTGCAGTTCCTTTACTTGCTGTGAGTGTGCTGGAGAGCAGGAAGCTTTCAATCATGTTTTCGCAGATGTCTTGAGTCTAAATTTGTTAAATTTTTGTGCAACATTTTGTGAGGAATGTTGATGCTGGAGATTGGAACACTTTCTATTTCAGGCACCCAGTGTCAGCATCAAGCACTCCCAGGTCAGGTACTGCACAGGTTAGATACAGAGTAAAGATCCTTCTACACTGTTGCATCAGGTTTGTACAGTGTGGGCTAGAGTGAGATTCAAGTTCCATATACAGTGTCCCATCAAATACACTCAGTTCGGTTATTGCATGGGTTAGTTGCAAAGTAAAGCACCCTCTGCTCTGCCCCATCAAGCACTCCCAGGTCAGGTACTGTACAAGTTAGATGCTAAAGCTCCCTTTACACTGTCCCTACAGTGTACCGTATTCTCAAACTCAGAAGGTTTTGAGCTGGTCCCAGAGATGAAAGGCCACTGTGATGTCAAAAATGCCCAAGTTAGATTAGCCATGGCATGAAACATTCTGTGTTGCTGTGATGCATGCCCTCCAGCAGAGATTTGAATTTTCTGTTTAAGAATACTCTGCCTCTAACTTTGAAGCAAAATACTAAGGGTTGATATTTGAATGCCATCAGCCTCTGGGGCTGCCACCAAGCATCCAAAACTGCACAGGTACCAGCCTTGGAGCTGCCACAGTCAGTCCCTGGGTCCCCCCCACCCCCAGCCAAAGATGGCAGACACCCATTTCCACCACCAATACCCATGGGAGTTTTCTTTCCACTGATGATTTTTGTATATGGTCTATAATCGTAGTTAAAACCACATTTGTTGTGCAATACCTACCACCACTGCTCATGGGTAAATGTGTTGATTTGTGACCTACACAAACCAATAAGGTACTTGGTTCATTCCTTGGTCTGTGCTCTGTTAGCTGGTTGGTGACCTTAATAGGCAGTGAGGTCCAAGTTTTGAGGCATGGTTAACATATCTTTCCAGTAACGATCCTGCAGAACACCCCTCGTGTAATTACACACAAATGCAGTTCCTAGATTGGAATCGGATGGTCTCTGAACTGTTCAGACACAGCAGTTGGCATAGCAGATGGAACAAAAAAGAATCTGGAGCAGCTGCTGGCAGCTGAGTGCACGTCCCCAAGTAAAGTCAGTCATGAATTGGTTTAGTTTCTGCATCAGTGTTGTAGGAAAGCAGCCTGGTTCTAAAGGAGAAATGTCCTACTTTGAGAGGGGGATGTTTCTGAGCTTTAACGGTTTGAATGGTCAGCTGTTGATCTGCAGATGAACACAACAGGTGAATGGTCATCTTGAATCCCAGAATATGGCAATCCATGAACCACTTTCTAAATTAACAAATGGCGATTATATTCTGACCTCATTTTGTGCAGAGGGACCCTGTTGTTACTAGGGTGACGCTCGCCAATAATTTTGTGATTTTTACCCAGCGTATTGCTTCAGTAAATACTTTAAGCTCCCCAGGCTGTGCTGGGAACTAGCTTTGTGTAAGTGGGTTGTCTCTCGGCAGATCTGAGTGACCTCCATTGCCACATAATGTGTGTACCGATTGTAAACCAGAGCGACAAGAATCTATATAATATTATTAATAAACAGTGAATCCACTGACTCACCATGAGCAACACCACAGGAGATCTGCTAGTACTAATTAAAAAAATTAGCAAATATGAATAGAATGACATTGGAGTAAAGGATATGTGTTCAAACTTGTACACACAGAAAACATTTCTTAAACTACACTTAATAGTAAATGTAGGTGAGCTTAGCACTGCAGCGAGTGGATGGAATTTGGAATTCATTGAAGGCTGGTTTAGGGTGGGAGAACAAGCATAGGTTTCAAAAGAACATGAGCAAGAGGACATCGATCCTACAGCAGTTTATAAGTAGATACAATAGCACTGGTGACTGCACATTGAATGACTGACTGTTTCATACAGTTTGAAAGGCAAATTCTTGGAGAGCTCTAACTGGGGAATAGAAACTACGAGGGACAAATCAGAAGATGTTCCAGCACAGAAACAGGCCATTTTGCTCATCAAATCTGTGCCGGTGTTTTTCTCCACTTGAGCCATCTAATCGAATCCCACTTTCTTTCACTCTCCATACCCTTCAGTATTTCTCTTTTCAAGCAACTATCAAATTCCTATTTAAAAGAATTTATGGACTCCACTGCAATGGTTTGTTTCAGAGAATTTCATGTTCTAACCACGCTCTAACATTTATTTTAACGTCCCCTCCAATCCTTTTTGTGATCATCTTAAATGTGCACTCGTTACTGTGTCATTGACTAGTAACGCAAACAGTGACAGATTGCTTCTATCATAACCTTGAAGACCTCTATTGGGTCGCCCCTTAACCTTCTCTGCTTCAGTGTAGAAAAAAGGCCTAACTTCTCAAGTCTCTCTTCATAACTGCAGCCCCTCATCCCTTGTAATATTCAGTTGAATCTATGTTGCATCTTTTCCATTGCTTTTATATTTTTTAATAGGGTACCAAAATTACAATATTCCCAACTCTAGTCTGTCTAAGGTCTTGTACAAGTTCAACATTATCTCCTTGCCTCTTTGCTTTGATCCAAAACCAATGATCCTATTCGGCTTTTTTATAGCCTTCCCTACTTGTGCTGTCCCCCTCTTATGACCTGTCTATTTGCACTCCAATGTCTCTGCTCCTCTACTCCATTTAAAGTCTTGCTATTTAAGATGCATTTTATTTCCCTATTTTTTACTTCCAAAATTAATTTTTCTACATTGAACTGCATCTGCCAATCCTGCTAAAGGTCAAAACTCCTCTGATAATGAAGCAATCCATGCCAGCCTACAGCCCCATCTTTGCTGAGTGTTCACCATCAACATCTTGGAGGTCATCATTGACCAGTAGCTTAACTGGACCAACTGTATTAACACTGGCTACAAGAGGAGGGCAGAGGCTGGGTACTCGGAGTGGCTCATCTCCTGACCCCTCAAAGCCTATCCATCCTCTTCAAGCTTAAGTCAGGAGTGGGATGAAATACTCACCACTTGCCTAGCAACACCATTCAAGAAGCTTGACACTATCCAGAACACAGCCGTCCGCTTGCTCAGCGTACATCCCCTCCGCCACTGGCACACTGGTTGCAGTATGTACGATCTCACTAAAGCTAACTTCAACTGCAATTCCTTCTCCTGCAGCCTCCACCACTAAAAGACAAGAGCAGCAATGTCATGGGAATATCACCACCTTCACACCCCCCTCTAATTTTGCACATTGGAATGGGTTTGCCTGCTCCCACGCCTAGGGGTATTGGATTGCCTGGGCACAGTGAATACATAAAAGAATCTGTCTGATTTTTCTGTCCATTTTAAACTAATGGATGGAATGTTGTGTAGATTCCCTTGTCTGTGTTCACTCATCCCTGCCTGATTTTGTTTTTGTTTTCCCCCTGTATTTACTTAGCCCAGGCACTCAAACGCCTGGAAAATCTAACTCCGTATCTTTAGGGGGTGAAACATCCGGCGATATTCTGTCAGAGGTGTACAATGATTTGGTGTTTGTGAACCTTTTCTGGCAACACTGAAACACTCGAATAGATCTTGAGCATAATCGGAACTTGTTAATAGTGAAATAAAAATAGAAAATGCTGGAAGTGCACAGCAGTATCTGAAAAGGAAAAAAGCCAAGTCAACAGATCTGTTCACTGTTTAGATACTGATGGATCTGCTCTGTATTTCCAGCATTTTCTGTTTTAATTCCAAATTTCTAGTGTTTGTGGCTTTTTTTATATCTCTTATTAATAGGCTTGTGGACATTACAGAATTGCAGACTGACTGGGGGAGTGAGAGAGAAAGGGGGGGGGGGGGGAAAGGTATTTTCTCCCTATGCTTGACTAGTTTTCTATTTAATTGGCAATTAATTGCAGTGTCTGTGGCCAGCGTCTGCTACTGTATGGGGTTCTTTGAGTTGCAGTTCTGTGTTTTAAGCAGGTTTTTAAAATTGCAGATTTTTTTTATATTTAGTGAGTTGATGTAAAACTGACAAGACTTTTTGTCCAGTAGCTTGGGGTGGGGCGTGTAACAATACGCCCGGAATGGCTTCTATCTTTTTCATTTACATGTGCAGCATTTAGGGAAATCGCATTTGGTGTTGTCTGCAAAAAGCTGTATGTAAAATGGAGTGTTTCTCAGGAATAGGGACTGGAGCTTAAAGTAACAACTTCAGCATTGAATGAACAAAGACCAGCAGGGGTCTGAGATGTGTATAAATCCAAATGTATAGATGACATTGGAGTAGGTTTCCTAGTGCCACCCCTAGTCGTAGAGTCATAACAGCACAGAAGGAGGCCATTCGGCCCATCGAGTCTGATCCGGCTCTCTAGAGCAATCCAGTCAGTCCCATTCCCCCTGCTCTATCCCCGTAGCCCTGCAAGTTTATTTCCATCAAGTGCCTATCCAGTCTCCCCTTGAAAACATTGAGTGTCTCCGCTTCCACCACTAGTGAATTCGAGGTCATCACCACTCGCTGCGTTAAAAAAAAAAAAAAAAATTCTCACGTTTTCCCCCCCCCCCCTTGCCCAAAACCTTAAATCTGTGTTCCCTAGTCCTTGTACCATCAACTAGTGGGAACAGCCTTTCCCTGTCTAGCCTATCCAAACCAGTCATAATCTTGTACACCTCTATCAAATCACCCCTCAACCCCCTTTGCTCTAATGAAAACAAATCCAGCTTCTCCAACCTGTCCTTGTAGCTAAGATCCCCCATCCCCGGAACCATTCTGGTAAATCTTCTCTGCACCCTCTCAAGGGCCTTCACATCTTTCCTAAAGTGTGGTGACCAGAACTGGACACAATACTCCAGTTGTGGCCTAACCAGCGCTTTATAAAGGTTCAGCATAACTTCTCTACTTTCATACTCAATACCTCTATTTATGAAGCCCAGGATCCCATATGCTTTGCTAACCACTCTCTCAATATGTCCTGCCACCTTCAGGGACCAATGCACATTAACTCCCAGGTCCCTCTGTCCCTGCACACTCTTTAAAACTGTGCCATTAAGTGTATATTGCCTCTCCCTGTTCCTTCTGCCAAAATGCATCACTTCACACTACTCTATTAAATTCCATCTGCCACTTGATGCTCATTCTGCTAGCCTTTCTATGTCCTGTTGCAGTCAATTGATATCATCATCACTGTTTGCCACACCCCCAAGTTTGGTGTCATTGATAAATTTAGAAATTCTACTGTGTTCCAATATCCAGATCATTTTTTATATATCAAAAAAAGCAGTGGCCCCAGCACTGACCCTTGGGGTCTACCATCCTCCAGTCTGGAAAAACAGCCATTTACCACAACTTGCTGTTTTCTGTCCTTAAGCCAATTCCTTATCCAAGCTGCCACTGACCCACCTATTCCATGAGCCTCAATTTTGTTAACCAGCCTTCTATGTGGTACTTGGTCAAATGCCTTCCGAAAATCCATGTAGACAACATCCATTGCATTCCCTTCATCAATCCTCTGTTACTTCATCAAAAAATTCAATTAGATTAGTCAAACACGATTTGCCTTTTACAAATCTGTGTTGGCTCTCCTTAATTAGCTTAAACCTCTCCAAGTGCCCGTTAATTTTTTCCTTGATTATTGTTTCTAAAACTTTACCCACTACTGATAAACTGACTGGCCTGTAGTTACTGGGATTGTCCTTACACCCTTTCTTGAACAATGGTGTCACATTTGCCACTTTCCAATCCTTGGGTACCTCCCCGCATCTAGGGAAGATTGGAAAATTATGGCAAGCCCTTCCGCTATCTCCTCCCCCAATTCCCTTCGCAACCTGGGATGTAAGCCATCTGGACCAGGCGACTTATCCACTCTAAGCATACCCAGCCTTTCTATTGCATCCTGTCTATCAATTTTCGCCCCTTCCATTGCTTCTCCTGATATTTTGTCAGCATCCACCTCCTTAGTAAACACCGATACAAAGTACTCAGAGTATTTTAGCCTTGCCCTGCGTCTCTAAGCATATATCACCTTCTTTGTCTTTAATACACCCCACCCCGCCTCTTACTACCCGCTTACTGTTTACATGCCGGTAGAAGATTTTTGGGTTCCCTTTTATGTTAACCGAGTGGTATTGGATTGTCTGGGCATTGCATGTACAGGGGAGGGCTCCTGATCAATGCTCTCTGTGTTCCATTCAGGTCCTGCATTGACTATATATGTAACTTAATCAGAAATGTGTGATGTCTTATGTGGAAACTTCACAGTGGACATTGTCCAGAGCGTGAAGGATATCTGTTGAAGCCAGCACAGTGTGCATGGGTGCTGTCAGTTTCAAAAATTATGGTGGGACTAGAAATTCTAGTCCAGGCCTCGGGAGAGGAGTTTGATTTTAATGTGGTTTGAATATTAAATCATATCTAAATTGTTGAAATGAATAATTGAAATAAGTGAAATAAAAAGAGTGCTGGAAATACTCAGCAGGTGTGAGCGTTAACGTTTCAGGTCGATCACCTTTCATCAGAACTGAAAGTTAGAAATGTAACCAGTTTTAGGCAAGTACAAAGGCAGGGAAAGGGGGGAGAGGAGGGAAGATCTATGATAGGGTGGAAGGCAGGGGTGATTAAATGACAAAAGGGATGATGGAGCAAGGCAAAAAGGGTGTGGTAATGTAAAGAAAGATCGGTCTGGAGGAGCGGTAAATGGCAATAGCAGAACCATTACCAGCACCTGCTGTCTGGGAAAAATGGGATCAGTGATTATGATCTGTTGAACTTGTTGAAGGCTGTAAAGTACCTAATTGAAAAATGAGGTGGTGTTCCTTGAGCTTCATTTAGAACAGTGTGGGAGGCAGAGATGGGAGTGGGGTGGAGAACTAAAATGACAAGCAACTGGAAGCTCAGCCACACTTGCGAACTGAACGGGGGTGTTCCGCAAAGCGATCACCCAATCTGCGTTTGGTCTCCCCAGTGTAGAGGAGATCGCATCGTGAGCAGCGAATACAGTATACTAGATTGAAAGACGTACACGTAAATCGCTGTTTCACCTGGAAGGCGTGTTTGGGGCAGGGCAGGTGTTTCATCTCCTGCGCTTTTCATGGGAAGGAAGGGGAGGGGGCTGTTGGGAGTGATTTGAAGAGTGGACCAGGGTGTTCTCCACAGATGCTGCCTGACCTGCTGAGTATTTCCAGCATTTTCTGTTTTGGATTCCCAGCATCTGCAGTATTTTGCTTTAGTATTAATGGAAATAAGTGGTTGTGTTTTTGGTGCCTGAGTCAGGACTTGCTGTTGAGGTGCTTTTGGCCACCTGAAATCTATACAAAGTTTTTTTTTTTGCAAAATTAATTATTTCTTGGGGAAACTGCCACTGATTTTTTTTTTGCATGGGAAGAGCTGCAAGTGCTGAAATAAAGTCAGAAAATGTTGGAAATGTGTCTGTCAGAATTAGAAAAAAAAGACATTTTAACATTTCTAGTGTAGATCTTTATTCAGAATGGGTCTACACCTGTATTCTCTTTGATCACTCCTGCATTGTCTGCCTGATTTTAACCCCCCCCCCACAACTTCCATGGTGCTCTTTGCTCAGCATTGAGCTTAATCTCCACATGACTGCAGAAACATAATTTCTACATTATACACTTCAAAAAAGAAAAGTAGTTCATTGGTTGTAAAGCGCTTTGGGACATCCTAAGGTCATGAAAGGCACTATATAAATGCAAGTCTTTTTGATTTCTCCAGTTGCTTGTGAATGGTCAGCAGGGAACACACAGGAAGTTGCATTTTTCATCTCTGGCTGCTCTGAACACTCACTGTACCGTGTTCTATTTCACAGGGCAAAAAAGCAGGAGAATAGGACTTTTGTCACCCAGTGTTAAATCTCCTACCCCTATACAGCCCGGGGATTTGTTCTTTCCCAGCATGTTGACTTCCTGTAAAATGGAGAGCTATTTCTAGTTATCGTACAAAGCCATGTAAATATGTTTCAAATTCTTTTCATGTACTATTTTTTCCCCCTGTTTGGCTTCCGAAGTATTGTGTATTGGGTTGTGGTTACAGTACGGTTTGTGACTGAACATGCTAACAGTTTTTGTCAGTGTCAGCCTTTTCTGTTGGTTAGCTATCCCACCTCTGCTCAGAGCGGAGATCAGCTGCTCTCTATAGCTGGGGAAGAGCTGAGTGTCCTTGACAATGTCACTTTTTTGTTCTTTATCGGTATGGCTGATTTATAGCCAGGAGCACTATCACATGGCCTTGTTTGATGCAGACGGTATGCCTTTTAAACAATGTGGGCAGGGTAAAGTGTGTAGAACTTTTACTTTGAGACTTCAGCAGCACCAGAATTAAATAGTTTATTTGATGTAAGGTCACCAATCGAACACTTGATATAACAGAAGCATAAAGCTCAGGGTGCAAGCACAGAGTATGTACAGTTTCTGAGAGCAAAACCCAATTCCAGTTCTCTATTTGACACTTCAAATTCTATTGCACCACTCTTGTGGAGGTCCCTGGGTGGATTTCACAGCCCTCTGAAAGTGGCAGTCACATTAAGTGTTCCTGCAGTGCTCTTCTTGTCCTGGAGACCCCTGCGGACCCCACAGTGTTCTGCAGAAAGCTTTGTGACACTCATGGGAATCTTGGAACTGGTTGGCGTCTATCTTAAACACTGATTGTAATCTGTACAGTTTGAAACATCCAATACTGATGCAGAACCTCAGTAACTGCCCTGGCTGTAATCTGTCCCTTTGAACAATTGTTGCATTTTTTTAAAATAAAAAATCCTCAACATGGGTAAGGCAGTGCACACACACTTAAATGTGCAGAGACCAGCTGGCCTTGCACCAATGTTTGGTCAGTGCAGTAATAGACATGCCAGTCATTTTTCTCACATCTGTGCACTGCCTTGGGAGAGGGGTCTGACAGCAGTCTGATGTGAATTCTGACTCCGACCATTCCTGACTTTGATACTGTGTGTCTAATTTGTTATAGTTTCAAATGTAGAAAGGTGAATTGTGTAAAGTAGTTTAGAGGAAAGATCCAGTATTGCCACTCTTTTTGGTTTGGACCTGCCTGTGTTGTAAGATTCATGGAGAAACCTGAGACAATGGGGTGTGATCACTGAGTTTACTGACTGGGTGTTTTTCATTGTCACATGATTGTCAGCATTTTGGAAGAGGCAGTGAGTCATGTACCACTTGCCTATGCTTGGCAGAATAATAGGGTGATTCACATACTCTTGTGCCTGGCAGAATATTGTACACAAGTATTAGCATGTTAAATACTGTAGGGTGGGGTTATAGTGGTAAAATAGTTGACTGGAATCCATGGTGGCTTTACTCATTAGAAACTTGCCAGGGTAAATAAGGTGCTCTTCCTCTGAGTGCAATCAGAACTGCTAAACAAGAGTCCATCTAATTTGCCTTCTATCATCCTGATAAATGATAATAGGAGTTGTTGACTAATCGTAGCAATCAGTCTCTATCAATTAGTCTACAACAGACCCAGACATGACGCGTGGGAAGCTTTGGGAACCATAGGTCCAAAATCACCTGTTTTTCCAAGTGTGCCACATTTATCATGTCGTGTCTCAAATTACTCCTGTACTGTATCTCCAATTATTATTTTGTGAAAGAAATCTAGCTAATGTGAATGAATCAATACTAACTGCTTCCACCATCTCCCTAGGGCTTCTGCTCCATAGATTGACCGCTCGCTCGCTGAAATAATGTTTCCACAGATTTCTTTTGAATCTGTCTGCTGTGCCCCACCCCCTGTTCAAGAACAGGCAGTGTCCTCTGGTTCTACTGTTTTGGACAAGGTGAAACAACTCCTCATGGTCTACATTATGTAGTCCCTTTTAGAATCCTAAAAACAGCAATCGTGTCACCTCTAAACCTTCTCTTCCAGTGAAAACATGCACAATTTACATAATCTCTCATCACAATTCAATCCCCTTAATCATTCTGGTTGCTCTTTCCTGTATCCTTTCTATAGCTGCAATATCCTTTTTGTACTGCAGCGACCGGAACTGTAAACCGAATTCTAAGTGCAGTTGTACCAATGATTTCTCCGGTGACTGGATTAACTCACTGTTTCAGCTCAATACTGACCTTTGCTCACTGGCACCAAACATTGTTGCAATAGCTTCAATTTATTGTCATTGAGGACCCAGATCCCTTTCATTTTCCATGCACATTATATTCTTTCCATTTAAGTAATAAGCACTTTTGCATTTATCTCCATTGAATTTCATCTGCCACATGTCTGCCTAATTCCCAAGTATATTCAATGAGTGCACATGGGGAGGTAACTCTGCATTTTTTATACTATTACAATAATCCTGTGTTCACATTGTCCTTCACAGGATAATCTAACCTACAGGCTTCTCTGTGGCTGCAGTTCGTTCCATTCCTAGATCAACTGTTCAGATGCTTCAGTTGGACAACACAGGAAGACTTTGTCCTGTGGGAGAAGCTCAAGTGACCCAGGCAGCGATTTAGTTCAGTTAGAATCTCTTGTAGCTGGTGAGTCTCCAGTTTACGAAGGGCAATTAACTGTCGAGTGTTTTAGCAGTGGATCTCTTCAGGTCCCCCTCCTTATGGTTATTTCTGAGTACCCCCAATCCAAGGACCCCTGGAGGATGTGCTATACCGCCAGGAGTGATCAAAAAGTACAGCTGAGGAATGCCATTTAGCCCAGTCCTGGTATTCAGTTGCTTGCTAATTATAAGGGCACTACTAACCTCTTGCCTATCTTGGTATTTGTGCACAATGTAATAGTGAGGAGGCTGTGAGTAATATATACATGAGGGAAGTGCCTCAGTTCTACACGGAGTATTATCAAGGTTTAGTTGTTGTATTAGGGAGGTTTGTCCAACAGCATAGACTTCAGCTAGTTATACAGTAACTGTGTCTAACATAGCAAATAATTGCCTGTAATATTTGTTGTGAAATTCATTGTCTTTGTAGTTGCATGCTGGACTGGGTGTCAAATTGTGATGGTGTACAGACCTGAGAATCTCCTCTTTTAGCAATGAAGTCCTGGAAGCCCTTTGTATTTTTAAACTGATGTTGAGAAAGTTATATCAGCACACGGCTGCATATTCTCTGCAACATACTGTGTGTTATCTTGATTTTACAGTAGCAATTTGGCTCGGGATAAGGAGTTTGGCAAATCTGAGATCTCCGAGTCAAAAGGAGGATGGTATTGGATTTTGTGTGTAAGAATTTTGCGCTCAGCATGTGAGATTTGGAGTTTGGATGTAAGTTTTCAAACTGGAATCTTGACACTCTCAGGCAGTCCACAAGGAGGGCCCATGATATAAGATTTCTGTCCATCTAGCGCTGTGCCGTGGACACTGTTCTTCAGAAACTTTTATATTCTGTGGATTTTTTTTTTCTACATTTTTGTGTTTGTTGACTTGCAACCATGTTATTTGCAGGAGAGTCCCTGGGCGTATGTCTGTATTTCCTGGGGGTCACCAGGATTGTGTTGTCTCCATCTATGGAAGCCAGTGGCCAAAGAACAATAGAGCAGTAAAACTTTAGACTCATTTCACCTCAAGTGATGGGAGGTAAAAATGAATATAACAGGTACCAGAATGTGTTCTGGAATCCAAATAAACTCAGATCCCAGTTGCAACTGGAGTGACCTCAGCTCATAAATGGAATGTTGAAGGGAGATCAATTGTGGTTTGTTTCAATGCCATTAATTGCATCTCATTCTGTGATGGCAAGTGGCCACATACTGCAGGAATGTTGGCGTTTTATATTGTAATGCACTTCAGTTGAATACTCTTTCCTCTGCTGTGCCTGCCCTGGGGAATGGTGGCAATTAGTGTACATCAAAGTATAAGTAAAACTGTGTGCGTCCTTTAAAAAGTACTCGCTCCAACTGGCACGCTTGAAAGCTAGTTTGTGGGAGCAAGTTGCTGCAGTGGTATTGAGGTCATACAAAAACCTTCAGGCGCTATTTCTTTTTTTTTAAATCTTTTTATCATGTGCTTTAAAATCTTTTTCATAAGTGAACCCCACTCCATATGCTACAGGCTTACTGAGAATGTAAATAGTTGATCACCATCAGGGGGCATTGTTCTAATTAATGCAAAATGTGACTTGTATTCAAAATTTGTTGTTAAAATGGGGAGGTCTCGCTCCATGTTTCTGTGTGTGGGCATAAATATATACAGTACCTAGAATGTCTGTTTCTTATCTCTTACTGAGAATGATTTTTCAGAGATGGCACAAAGGATTCACATGATTGACTCCCTGGGTGCTGCTGAAAGATGGGCTCCATGATCTTGGAGCCACTTGCAAGTCAAATGGGCTACGTGCAAGAGAGATCTGATCCATCGCTTGAGGTGAAATGAGTCTAAAGTTTTACTGCTATATTGTTCTTTGGCCACTGGCTTCCATAGATGGAAAGTAAGACTGCCAGATTTAGTTGGCCCAGAAGTCAGGAAGATCTGTTTTGTTCTTGGATCTTGGTATGTGCCACTGGTCTCACTGTAAATGTGTTGTTGTATCCATGGGAGTACAATTGTCACTCTTTATAGGTATGCTCCTTTGTGCCATGATCACATATGGAGCCCTATCCCATAAAAGTTTGGCATGTCATGATGTCACTAGTTGATGTATTGACACAATTACACTGCGTATACACAGTGGTCAGTTTGTAATGGCTATTGTGCACGTGTGCTTCCCCTTCGTTGCTGGTTCATGGGGAGACCAAAAGTGTGATTTAAAGATAAGTTTGGGAGCCAGTCTCTAAATATCAAGGTCCTGAATTTAACACACATTCCAAATGCTCTCCACTATTAGGATTTGATGGTCGTCTTGTTTCCTAAGTAATCATGGAAATGCTGGCTCTCCCAAGTGTTCAGGGTCAGTATAAAGAATGGCTGTTTTTCTCTTATTCCTGCCCCCAGCTCCAGGGTTACTTCGCTGCCTGTGAGGATGAGACGCCAGCAATTCGAAACCATGACAAGGTTCTGCAGAGGCTGTGTGAGCACTTGGACCATGCCCTGCTCTACGGGTAAGAGAACTTAGTAGCACCTTATCGTATCTCTCGGGATGCCCCAAAGCACTTGACGTCCAATGATTTACTTTTGATGTGCAGTCACTATTGCTATGGCGGGTAAGGTTTATGTTGTGTTTCAAGCTTTACTCCAATTTCTCGTGTGCTCAGTGTCTGAGACCGTTCCCATAAGCAAGCACTCGCTCCCTATAAACTAGAATGTGACTTGATATGTGCGATATCTGCTATCATTCCCAAATAATAATAGCATTTTTGCAGCAAAGATGAATGTTCGGTTATTTCTGGTGCACCATGTGTTCATGCCTTGCGTTCGGGGCTGAGCTCTGATAGTTGGATATTCTAGCTGATCTCTATATTGAATGTCTCTCTTGTGCTGCTGGTTATTGTCTTGTTCTATCCCTATTCAGTTTGCAGGATATTTCCTCTGGGTACTGGGTGTTGGTCGTGCACTTTACACGCAGCGAAGCGGTGAAGCAGATTGAGGTACTGCAGCATGTTGCCACTCACCTCGGTCGCAGTGAGTATCACGCTCCAGATCTGCATAGAATCTACATCATGAATTTGAGTTTGTAGCATTTGATTTATATATTTTTATTAAAGTATATTTGCTTTGCAATTTTTTTCCTGCTTAGTTTTCATCCTCCTCTCTACTCCCTGCCTGCCCATGTACACACCAGACTATTCCATCATGGGGCCATCACAGCTAAGTCTGATCCTATTGTCATGCAATGCTCTCAGCACCTTGTAGCACAAGTCACCTGTTAGTGATCAGAAGCAGGAAGCCCCCCCCTTTCACACCAGGAGTATTGAGGCCTGTTGCAGTGCTGTCCCAGCTAATTCCTTTTTTATGTATTTCACTTTGTTCTTTTTCTCCCCCCCACCTCAGGTCGAGCTTGGCTGTATCTTGCATTAAATGAGAATTCTCTGGAGAGCTACTTGAGGTTATTCTGGGAAAATCAGAACCTGCTTCATAAGTACTACTTCAAGTAAGTCCAACTCAGTCTGAGCAAGTGGAATTATCAAAACTTGCAGCCGGGGAATCTAGAATGGATGATTGACAAGCCACTAGCCTGTGGGAGTACAGTAGTAGGAGTGCAGCAGGCTCTGTTTTATCTAATATTCTCCTTGTAAGATAGGCTAGAAACAGTGCTGCAGTGAGAAGCACTTATCAGGGTCAGTGGTATGATGGGAGAGTGATAGAGGGTGGTGGTATGAGGTGGTAGCTTGTTATATGGCTCTCCTCTCTGGGGGGGGGGGGAATATACAGTGGAAATTTGACATAATTGCAAGGAGAAATTCCACAAAAGATGTCTGCTCTCAAGTTGCCTTCAGCCAGCAATTTTATGGTTTTTTTTAAGAAAAGTCCAGAATTGCATGAATAATGACATTAGTGTTCAAGAGTGTAACATAAGGCTGGAATCACATAAGAGGATGTGTCAATTGGATAAATAAGGTCCCTGGTTACTGGCTGGTGATCACAAGTGATGGGGTGTGTGTGTAACCACAAGGTTTGGATTCATCTGAGGTACAAGCTAGAGTGCTCACAGGGAAAAATAAAATGACTCATCTGGCAGCAAGATGTCATAACTGGAGCAATAAGGGGGATGTTGGAGGGATCACAATCATTTCACAGGGCTAGGGGGGTAAGTGAGTGCAAAGATGAGCTCCCCATAGCACAAACCCTTAGCTCCTTGTCTCCAGTCGGTGTTTGGGAGGTCTGGCGGGGCTAGCTGGGTCCTGCATGTGTATACTGCTCACGGTATTAGAACGGTGCCCACATCTGGAGGAATTATCCTGCTGAGAATGTGAGGATTGGGTACATTTTTCCAATTGGGTTAATGTCTTAAGCAGCAGTTTCAAAGCATAACACCCAAGGAAAATAAAGAGCTGAGGTGCCCTGATAAATATATGCTGCCTCTTTTTGTAAAATTACTACTTCCACATTGTCATGTTTTGGGACTTTTGTTGTCATTTTTACACAGAACATAACTTAAAAAAGTAACTTTTTTTACAAGTATGTTTCACCTTTTTAAAAAGGCACTGAGACAATAAGTGGCTAATACTGTAAACAATAAATGATTTGTTAGTTTATCTTGGTTATTAATGAACACATCACACCTATTGTGTTGGGAGATCTCTGGTCCCAGGTATTTGACACTGGGATCTGGCAGTCACACTCTTCAGCTTTAAAAAAAAACACCAGGCTGTCTGGTCCAGTGAAGGCTGCGAGGTCAGTCAGGTTTTTGAAGAGAAAGCTACAAGGCCCTTTGCTGAGACCAAGAAGTTAGAAATGCTGGAGGGCAATTAGAAGTCATATTTAAGTCAAATAAAATGGCCCACTGGCATGGGGATCCATTGCATGTTCATTATGTTGTATTATTACACAAGTTGTACTGATTAAACTAAGTGAATCTGTTCATAACAGTTGCTTTGTATGTTCACTCACTGTGAAATAAAGCATCTTAGCAGTTCATATCTGGCCTCATTTCACCAAGTACTTTCTCGGTCCATCTTCAGAGAGATTGAAGAAGTACACGTAAATATCCAGTGCAGAACACAAAGGGATACTATTGCTACACCCCTGAACTATTGTATAGTTGTATATCAGACAGTATGGGTACTGTCCTCAATGTAAATTGCTCAGTCTACTTACTGGAGTGATGAACTCCACTGTACCTGAAAGAATATCTAAGGCAAGACCCTACACTTGTAACATAACAACAAAATAAAATACCTTTATAGATAGAGGGCAGTGGCCTTATAAACCTGTGATATCTTACTGTCTTGTTTTCTCCCAAATCCTAAGGAATGCCCTGGTCTGTAGTCATGATCACCTGACCCTCTTCCTCACACTAGTTTCTGGTCTGGAATTCATCAGATTTGAGTTGGAGCTGGTAAGGAACGTGCCTTCTTTAAATGATCGGACTAAAGGACAAGTGTATAAAAATAATGAGCCTTAAGCAAGAGACTAAATGAAATATTTTCCTTCGAGTGTAACATTTGCAGGGCTATGGGGAAGGAGCAGGGGAGTGGGACTAATTGGATAGCTCTGAGCCAGCATAGGCATGATGGGCTGAATGGCCTCCTTCTGTACTGTATGATTCTGAGTGGAAATGTGGAATAGACATTGTATATGTAAAGATCTACCATTATCTGGTTGCCCTAAGACTCTTGCTGGTGACACTGGCTCCTGATGTCGAGGTCCATACAGCCTGCTGCAACCTAAAAGTAAACTTGCCAAGATTCACTTAAGGCCACTTTTAACCTTTTCTTCTTGGCAGTTGGATTTACTGATTCCTAGCAAGTTTACTTTTGGACTGTAGCTGGCTCCAAGATCCAGGCATCAGTAACCAGCATCAATTGCATGGGTCTTGCACAAAGTAAAAGTAGCTTTAGTCCTGAGCTGCTAGACCATGGGAACGTCAGCTCTAGAAAACAAGTGGACCTATAAGACAGAAGAATAGATATTTTGGAGTTTGCTTGATTTACTTTTTGGGGGCTTAGAGGGAGAAAGTTTACAGAACCTTCCCTCCCTTGAGATTGACTATCAGATGGAATCGGTGATGAAGTGGATTGTACAGTCTGGAAGGCCCGGGTATGATTGACTGAAGGGCCTTTTGTGTCCATGTCTTTATATTCTGAACAGCCTGTAATGCCATTCTGCGCTAAATTTGAGATGTTAGCACTTTTCTGAGTATTTATCACTTCTGAGCTACTTACAAATTCTGGAGAGCCTGTTTATCCTTTTTTTAAAGACAGTCTCATGTGTATATACAGGGTGGAAGAGCAGCTTTTACCAACAGGAAAATTGTTTTTATAATTGATCTTCACAATAACATCATTGTAAGGTTTTCTTTCTGGTTACTGATCACTACCCATTCACCTTATACTTTTCTGTTTGTTCCTCTAATTGTAGGATGTTCCCTATCTGGACCTGGCTCCATATATGCCGGAATATTACAAGCCACTGCACTTGCTGGACTTTGAAGAGCGCCTGCCCAACTCTGTGCACGGTTCCGACAGCCTCTCGCTCAATTCATTCAACTCTGTCACCTCCACTAATCTGGAATGGGACGACAGTGCCATCGCACCCTCCAGCGAGGGTAAGTTCCAGGCTTTTGCTGTATCCAAATAATCCAGTCAAACCTCATTACCAACTCCTACCCCATACATGCATTCATGTGTTATAGCTGGAGCACTCTACTAATCATGATGGGGGTTCTGTCTGAACGGATTATAACATTTCGTGATGTACTAAGAATCAGCCTCGCCACCTCTGGGTTAAAGAGTGGAAAAAGCCAGCATTTCCCCATTCTAATCATGGTCCAGTGACCTGTACTCATGGGATGTTGGGCAAGTATGGGATTGGGCTTGTCTGCGATGCCCTCTGTGGTAGAATAGCCTGTTGACACTCCCCATCTAGGCACCCAAGTGGAACAGGCACTTGGTTAAGTTCTTGGATTGGCATGTGAAACCATACTGCAGTAAGAGTCAAAATCTTCAGGAGTAGAGATAAATGGAGGGCTATTAACTTTTTTTATTTCCGCATGCTGTGGGACTAGGGGAGGTGGGATAATGGAAGTTCTTTCCATCAACTATTGTTACAGCAGAACCTAAAGACACTCTCGGACAGAGCTGGAAAGTGACACTCAGTGGCAGAGCTCACAAGGTCACCCTTTCAGCCCTCAACCTGATGAATGAGGAGAACGTGCATGTACAACAACAACTTTTATTTATATAGCGCCTTTAACGTAGTAAAACGTCGCAAGGTGCTTCACAGGAGTATTCTAAGATGAAAAATTTGACACCGAGCCACATAAGGAGAAATTGGGGCAGAGGACCAAAAGCTTGGTTAAAGAGGTAGGTTTTAAGGAGTATTAAAAGGAGGAAAGAGAAGCGGAGAGGTTTACGCAGGGAATTCTAGAGCTTGGGGCCTAGGCAACAGAAGGCACAGCCACCAATAGATGAGTAATTATAATCAGGGATGCTCAAGAGGAGAATTGGAGGAGTGCAGATACCTCGGGGTGGTGGGGGTTGTGAGGCTGGAAGAGATTAGAGAGATAGGGAGGGGCGAGGCCATGGAGGGATTTGAAAACCAGGATGAGGATTTTGAAATCGAGGCGTTGTTTAACCGGGAGTCAATGTAGGCCAGCAAGCACAGGGGTGATGGGTGAACGGAACTTGGTGCAAGTTAGGACACGGGCAGCCGAGTTTTGGATGACCAAGTTTACGTAGGGTAGAATGTGGGCGGCCAGCCAGGAGTGTATTAGAATAGTCTAGTCTAGAGGTAACAAAGGTATGGATGAGGGGTTCAGCAGCGGATGAGTTGAGGCAAGGGCGGAGACAGGCGATGTTATGGAGGTGGAAATAGGCGGTCTTAGTTATGCTGCGGCTATGTGGTCGGAAGCTCATTTCAGGGTCAAATATGACACCAAGGTTGCCAGCAGTGTGGTTCAGTCTCGCACAGATGTTGGGGAGAGGGACGGAGTCAGTGGCTAGGGAACGGAGTTTGTGGTGGGGACTGAAAACAATGGCTTCGGTCTTCCCAATATTTTATTGGAGAAAATTTCTGCTCATCCAGAACTGTTTGTCGGACAAGCAGTCTGACAAGTTAGAGACCATGGAGGAGTCGAGAGAAGTGGTAGTGATGTAGAGCTCGGTGTTATCAGTGTACATGTGGTAACTAATGCTGTGTTTTCGGATGATGTCGCCAAGGGGCAACATGTGGATGAGAAATAGGAGGGGGCCAAGGATAGATCCTTGGGGGACTCCAGAGGTAACGATGCGGGAACGGGAAGAGAAGCCATTGCAGGTGATTCTCTGGCTACGATTAGATAGTTAAGAATGGAACCAGGCGAGTGCAGTCCCACCCAGCTGGACGACGGTGGCGAGGTGTTGAAGGATAGAGTGGTCAACCGTGTCAAAGGCTGCAGACAGTCGAGAAGGACGAGGAGGGGTAGTTTACCTTTGTCACAGTCACCAAAGGATGTCATTTGTGACTTTGAGAACTGTTTCGGTACTGTGGCAGGGGCATGAATAACTCTGAACAAGTAGACAAAAATCAGAGTAATTAAAAAAAATATATATCTTTTTATGGAGAAGATAACTTGTGTGTTAATCAGCACCATTCAGTAAGTGCAGTGAAAGTTCAGGCATTCTCAGATATGACCTTTGTAAATTCATATCGTGCACATGGTTCAATAACTAATAACGTGTGCATATCCTGTGGGATCTGTATGGCAGAGCACAAGCACAGTTTGCATGGGAGATGTGGTTTTGTATTTGAAATGCTTCAAAAGCTAATAGTGGATAGTCCATCACAAGCATTGTAATGTCATATCTACTGTGCCGTTGTAATGTAACAAACTACTTGCATCCATATCCTGGAGTCATTCACTAGCTTTTCACAGTGGATACAAGTTACTTGAAAAGACTTGGGTAGAGTGTGGCTTGTTGGATTCTTGAAGCTTGTTTGAACTGCAAACATGATTTCATTGTAAACACTAGGTCATGATAAGTGGACATTTGCCTTGTCACAGAACTTGTGCAACAGACCCTCGGGGCAGCATGCTTGGAAGCCAGCCCATGTGCTGACTCTGCTCTACACAGAATAGTTACTGGCCCAGAAATTAAACAGTGAGGGTTCCCACGGGGGTAAGGAATCCCCGCGATATCGCACTCCACGCCTACCTTTTTGCTCCGGGCCCCCACGAACTTTAGTCTGCTCTCTCTCTTGGAACCGTGCAATGCTTGCGTGACCCAGAGACGCAATTAGTTCGTGCGAGCTCTGGGATCACTTGATTCAGTTAGAGCCAATGGCAGCACACCATCTTTCATTCATAGTTTTGACAGGAAGACCTGTCAAAGCTATGAATACTATACCCCCCCAAAAGAACAGCTAAACCTCAATTAAATTAAAAAAAAAAAGCCATCACATTAATAAAATAAGTATAGTTAAATTAACCACTTTAAACAAAAAATTAAATTTTTGAAAATTTTTAAATCTTTTTAAAACTAATAAAAATAAACTTACCTTTCTTTAAAGTCTCTAAAAAAGATAAACCTGTTGAAAAAAATTTAAAATAACACTTAATTAACTACTTACCTTGTAAAAAGGGGGTCCTACGCCTGCTTTCTTTGTGTAAAATGTTCACCACTTACCTGCGCGTTCAAAGCTGAAAAAATAACTAAGTGCACTGCGTGCGCACAACCTGTAGTGTGCACGCGGTTCACTTAGGAACTGCCCCCTTTTGAATTCACGAAGTGCCAGTTTCCCGTGCATGCAGGAAACCGGCAATTGGAGACCTAATACGCGAGAGTACACAGTGCGTACTCTCGCGTATTAGGTCTAATTTTCGGGCCAATGACTAATTACTGGATGCAGATATAACTGGAACTACTATACAGGGGGTTGATGAATGGTATGCTATCTTCAGCACTGAAGACCAAGTCAATATCTATTGCGAAAGACGGACTGCCATGTTGCCCAGTCACCTTTAACTACTGCCACCAGCAGATACCACAAGCCTGTATCTGTGCAATGATGGAATATTCCAGCCCTTTTTGTCAGGCTGCAGCCAAAACCCACTTTTTTTTTTTGCATCTGGGTTCAGTACAGGCCAAGCTATGCAAACCAGTGGAACTGGAAGCATTTGCCCTTCAAGTGAAAGTCCATTCTCTACAGCATTCCAAGAAATTTCCTCTACAAAATAATGACTGGAGCAGCACCACAAGAATTGTTAATTTTTTAGCCAGGTCAAGTGCATCAATCCACAAAGTATACCTGTGGCAAGCTTTGACACATCACTGCAGCCTGTGGAACTCTGTCAGACAATTTTGTCACCTAGAACTTTGACCCTTGAATGCAGAATTATAAAGAGCCAGCCATTACTTGATGAAGCAGGGTTGTAGGGCCAAGCATTGGGCTATGGAAAGTTTATTATTGATCCAATAATGCAATTTCTCCTGACCTTTCTAATGCTTTCAGCAGTCCGAACCTTGTGGGACATCTGTCTTTGTTCTAGCTTTTGATTGCACACTGTTGTTATGCCACCCAAAGCACAAAAAAGGGTTTGCAATGTGCACTACTTAAATCGTATTTACTTTGCAGTCAGCAGCAAATGCCAGGGTAAGTGAGGTTCACATTAGGCAGTATACACCATCAAAAGTGTCACGTTAGCCAACGCTTCTGGCAGTGTTGCTTCAAGCAACAACCTAAACACTTTGCTGGTAGCAATAGTGTGAATAGCTAAAACACTCACTCCCACACAATACTGGCCTGTACTGTGTCTTCCTTAACAAAAAAATTGTGAAAGGCAGCATCCTATATTTCATAACCCACCCTGCCATATAAATGGGAAGTTTCCGTATTGCCAGGAGCTGCAGTTGGTATCGCGGTACTGTCAGGAAATTATTCTGCAATATGAGTGCAGCATTAGGCAACAAGAATCATGGTGGTTTTTTTTCCTGTTTGATCTCCGCTGTTTCTGATCTCTTAACAGGAAAGAGGATAGCATAGCAGGATGGGTGAGTTATTAGCTGTAACGGAACCGAGACAAGAGATACACAAGCCAGTTATTTCAACAGAAAAGAAACCAAAGTCATAATCAGAAGATGGTGCCGATTACTGGCAAACTGAATACATTTTTTTTTAATTGCTGAAAACGTGCTTATTTGTATTGAGCTGTCAGTTATGGGGCACGAAAGAGCAGATGGCTGGAATTAGGAGTCCTTTGATTCTCTTTCCCCCCCCCCCCCCAAACATATTTTAAAACTGGATAATGTTGGTGTAGCTGTTGCTAAAAATTTATGGAAAGAGCAGAATGAGGAGGCAGGGACCACACAAGAAGTGGAGACATGCCTACAGCTGCATTTTGTCTAGATTGTTCTTTGTCTTGCAGCTAAACTCGTCCATGTCTGTTGGCTTGTGCCAACTACCTGGTTATTCTGCAAACATATTAAGATTGAAATTGTCTATCAAACGTTAGACCTTTTTTAATTTTAGGAAGTTGTAAGACGGCATAACCCAGTGGCAATCTCTGCATAGTGTGAACATCTTTACATTTGTTCCTGCAGTGCGTTGGAGGGACAGCAATCTGACAGGGCCACTCGCAGGTATGTCTTGCTCTTCGATTGGGAGGCTGCTCACCAAGTAATTGAAACATTTTCTATTCCTGTGCTGTGGGTAATTTATGAAGAGAGACTTGCAGAGCTGAACCTGCTGCCGTTGGAGAAGATCTTTGAAGGGAGCATGGTCCAGTTTGTTAAAATGCTGAGAGAATCGCACAATATAGATGTAAGCAGGTTATTTGATTTCAGACCAAGCTCAAAACCAGGTGGCGCAGGTCGAAATAAACCCCCCTCTGGTGAGACGAGAAGAAATGATTTCCTACCAAGTTAGCAGATGCAGATCAGACTCTCTGGAAAAGCAGCTGATGCTGTGTCAACTCATCAAAAAGGAACAAAAACAGAAAATGCTGGAAACACAACAGGTCAGCCAGTATCTGTCAAGAGAAAACAAGTCAATGATTCGGGTATTGAATCTTTCCCATTTTAAAAAGGAGCTGAATAAAATGATTGGGAATTGGATTATTTGTTGCAGGAGAAATTGTAGACGGAGATGATCAAATACTTCATGATGCTGTGGTTTCTGCCTTGTTAGGGCTATGGTAGCAGAGAAAGTGGGTTCAAAAGATGAGGATAGATGAATATTCTAGTCTTGCTTGATAATCGGAGTATTTATTTAAAACTTTCCCTCAGGAAATGGAATGGCTAGAGTCCATGGTGTGGTAGCAGTGATCTTGGTAGGCTGAAGGCCTTTTATCATTCTATGCTTTTTTTTATTGTGATGGGTAAATAAGATCAGAGAAATGAACGAGTGGCTCAAAGACTGGTGTGGGAGAAATGGGTTTCGATTTGTGGGGCACTGGCACCAGCTCACTGAGTTGGGGGTAATATATTAGCATGGATAGAGAATTGGCTAACTAACAGAAAGCAGAGAGTCGGGATAAATGGGTCATTTTCCGGTTGGCAAACAGTAACTAGTGGGGTGCCACAGGGATCAGTGCTGGGGCCTCAACTATTTACAATCTACATTAATGACTTGGATGAAGGGGCCGAGTGTAATGTAGCCAAGTTTGCGGATGATACCGAGATGGGTGGGAAAGCAAGTTGTGCGGAGGACTCAAAGAATCTGAAAAGGGATATAGACAGGCTAAGTGAGTGGGCAAACATTTGGCAGATGGAGTATAATGTGGGAAAGTGCGAGGTTATCCACTTTGGCAGGAAAAATAAAAAAACAAATATTATTTAAATGGAGAGAGATTACAAAATGCTACAGTTCAGAGGGACCTGGGGGTCCTTGTGCATGGAACACACAAAGTTAGCATGCAGGTACAGCAAGTAATCAAAAAGGCAAATGGAATGTTGGCCTTTATTTCAAGGGGGTTGGAGTATAAAAGCAGGGATGTCCTGCTACATCTGTACAAGGTATTGGTGCGACCACGCCTTGAGTACTGCGTACAGTTTTGGTCTCTTATTTAAGGAAGGATATACTTGCATTGGAGGCAGTTCGGAGACGATTCACTAGGTTAATTCCAGAGATGAGGGGGTTGACTTATGAGGAAAGGTTGGGCCTATACTCATTGGAATTTAGAAGAATGAGAGGTGATCTTATTGAAACATATAAGATACTGAGGGGGGCTTGACAAGGTAGATGCAGAGAGGATGTTTCCCCTCGTGGGGAAATCTAGAACTTCGGGGCATAGTTTCAGAATAAAGGGTCGCCCTTTTAGAACTGATGAGGAGGAATTTCTTCTGAGGGTCGTAAATTTGTGGAATTCACTGCCGCAGAGAGCTGTGGAGGCTGGGTCATTAAATACACTTAAGGTGGAGATGGACAGATTTTTGCAAGATAAGGGAGTGAAGGGTTATGGGGAGCGGGCAGGGAAGTGGCTTTGAGCCCAAGATCAGCCATGATCTTATTGAATGGTGGAGCAGGCTCGAGGGGCCAAGTGGCCTATTCCTGCTCCTATTTCTTATGTTCTAAGTGTTGGGATGCAGAGGTTTAACCTCCCCCTCGTTACAAAAACAGTGATCAGACGTCCTATTAATTTGGCATCGAGCAGTTGCTTTTAAAAAAATAAAAAATAAAACCCCCAGCAAATTGTGGGTTTGTTGGAGGGAGGAGGGAGGGTGAGACTGGGTGCTTTTCAGGCAGATTTTGTTGAGGTGTCATATGGAAGATGGTCATGGATCCTGGGCCGTGTTGTGCTGTATTGTATTCTGGCCCTGGTTATCGTGTGTAGAGTCATCCAATAAGTCTTATTTCTGGCAATGAGTAAACTTAACGAATGTGACCAGATCAACCGAGAAACTAATTGTTGCCTTGTCGAGAGGTGTGTAATACCGCAGCCTGATTCCATCCATGGTGGAATAGCCTGCCTACACGCTGTCTTGCACATGAAGAATGGGCATGGGTGAGGGACTGTAGGATGTCCAGCACCCTTGGTTATAGGCCATTGAGTTGGCACTTTCAGGATAGGGATCTCAAAATTGTGGTGTGGATTAATTCGGATGAATTGTCAATCAACTTTGCACTATCCCTAGACTTCAGTTTGGGTTGGGGGTGATAATTTTATTCCTCCTGTTTGAACCTTTTGTCAAAAGTGCGTACAACAGGTCAGATGCTGCACTTGCAGATAATGCATACCATTAATCCATTTCATGTATTTTTTTAATTCATTCTTGGGATATGAGCATTGCTAGCAAGGCAAGTGTTTTATTGCTCAGCCCTAGTTGCTCTCGAGCAGGTAATGGTGAGCCGCCGCCTTGACCTGCTGCATTCCATGTGGTGTAGGTACTCTCTCTGTGCTGTTGGATAGGGAGTTCTGGGATTTTTGACTCTGCAGACTGTACTATACTGTGTGTTTCTGGGCTGGGAAGTAGTGGCTGAATTATTAGGGTGGGGTTTGTAATTAGCTGCACTACACCCAATAATAACGTTGATTATCACAAACACTGACTGTTGAGTGTGCTGGATCTATGTCAGCAAATTGCAACTCTCCAATTTCAAACGTGTATTTTATAGCCCAAATCCTAGCTGGACTGTGGGATGTAGAGCCCAGGGAATGGGAGTAGTGATGTCAGCATTGCTCTGCATTGGTGGACTACTATCCGCTGTGATGAGTATGTGGGAAAAATTGGTTTCTGGCAGGATCCACATCCGATAAGAGTGTGATTAATTGAGCAATAATCTACAGCAGGTGGGGCGAGCAGAGGCTAAGCTGAATGATTAACTACCATTGCCCCACGGCAATATGTGTACAAGGCAATTGATACTCAATAGTATATATTTAAATGTTCAGTGCTATTAATAAACAGCTATATATATTTTTTTCTCTTTCCATTATTCACTTGACTTTTTTTCCTTCCAGTGAGTTTGAGACTGGTCAAGTTGAGGGATGTAGTGATGGAAATGGAACATTTTACTAATTTCAGTACTCGGTGTCGGGTTAGATGCAGAGCAGCGTTCCCCGTAAGCTGCACTGCCTGCCTCCCCCACTATGCAGCCCATTCAAATTTTTGTACGTGCACGGTATCTACAATGTAAAAGCCGGTGAACGGCCTGCGTGGAACCTTGCAGATGACTACGCAGCTTAGCGGGAACATTGATGCAGAGTAAAAACTCTGCCACCTGAACCAGTGTGTCTCTTTTTTTCCCCCACTTACCAGCCTTTCTGTGGCCTCTAAAGTGTGATTGTCAATTAGGGACAGTTTTGTATCGTAACAGTATGCCCGATAAGGATTGGGTTGAGACTGTCCCAAACTCATTTTACATGGACCCTTATGTCCAACAAATAGAGAGAATTTTCATTCCATTGGCCTGGTCTGGTTTCAAACCCAACGGATCCAGAGTGAAAAGCATCATCCAGTTCCTCTGACGGCCACTGCCCCATCTCCTGAGTGTATGTAGTACCTGTAAAAGGATGGTTGAAAGGCAACTGGAATGTGGAATTATCTGCAGGTATGATGGAATAATCATGGATACCTTTATCACCTATGTATGACGGGGATTTCATCTCATGCTATTGGAATATCTGAGACCACGATTTTCATTGTTACAGGTTTTATTTTTGTTTCTTTCTCTTCCTTCCATTATAGATTATGATTTTGGAGATGTGTTTCCTGCAGCACAGTCCATACCCAGCACAGACTGGGAAGGTGGGACTCTCAGGCTTGTGTTTCACACTCTTGCTGCCTGCTGCATGATCTCTGTCCCTAACCCTGTCTGTCTCACTCACTGCATGTCTGCCAGGGCTGCTTCCAGTGGTTGTTTACATGTGCATTTGGTGGGAGTGTGTTAGACAGAGAAAAATAGGTCATGGCTGGGAATCATGAACTCAAATCTGTAACGTGATTGCTTCATAATCCTATAGTGGTGGGTTTCGCTTTGTAATCAGAGCGGCTATAATTCCAGCTGTCTTGCAGAAATTTTGATTGCAATTAATGTTTTGGGGGTAATAACTGCAACCTTGCTAGTTTTGCTTGCATTTCAAGAAATTCCATGGCACAGCACAGGAGAACTGTCACTAGCATCTGAGCTGGGTGATGAGAACCTGGCAGTCATTGGGGAGGGCAATGCCAGATTTCCACCATGCAGAGCCACCCTATGCATTGGCACAGGTTTGTTGAAATGAAACCACCTTTCTTGCCTGTAAGTCATTTATTAATCAACTAATGTTGCCCAATTACTAAAGTCAACATATTGAATAGTGTGATTTTGATTTGCTACCGTATAATGCTTTGGATCACTAAGTAACATTCAGGGATAAATTTTCCACTTTGGATTGACTCCAGTCTCATTTTAGTTGTATTTTTACTGCAGGAACTTTAGAAACCCTGAGTATTGCTGCACATAATGCAGTTCATCTTTCATCTCCTTTACTCCGAATATGTCCAGCTTTCCAATGGAGAGAATCAACATGGACGCAGTTCCTTTAAGAGGTTTTTGATGTAACTGTCCTTTACACAATGTGGCAAAGCAACCAATCTGGACTGACCCAAGTGTTTCCCTGTTGCCATTCCTGTACAATCGCTCCCTGCTGTTACCTGTTTTTGCCAAATTAATCCACATTTCATGATGTCTTTGGGACTTAAAAACCTTGTATGAAGTGTAGCAGGACCTTCACAATGCCCTCAGTAGCTTCTGTCAAGGTATGATTTATTGTGATGCGTTGTGTGTTTGGACTCTTCTTGCCAGAGGAGCCACCTGGAAAGAAGGTATATGGTTCTTCCGGAGCAAATGTCCTCCTCTTGAGGGAACGAGGTAATTTCATTTTCGGGTGCCCATTGTCATGACAATCATAAAACTGGAGTCACGCTGCCCAAAAGGTAAAACACCACCTAGATCATCATTCCCTCTGGTTCTGCTTCACGCATATGTTTTGAGAACTCTGGCAAGTGTGATGTCAGCTTGGTGTTGGTTGGCTCCAGGTGTGAGAAGTGAATTCTTGTGGTCATCAATCAGCTCTTGGTCTTTATTGGTAGCAAGTGGTGACAGCCTTCCTCCTCACTGCCTGCCCCCCCCCCCAACCTTGTCCTTTCCACTTGGGTTGAGTAGTCCAGAACCTCCTGTCCCTCATCTACCAAATCATGGCAGTTGCTTATGGCATGGGAGTTTCCTCGGTGAGTGCCTTGATTTCAGCAGGAGATCATTTCTGTTGTAGCTGTGGATATAAAACGCAGTACAGTGCCAGGTGATTCTGTAACCTTCCCCTTGAAGGAAATGAGGATGAGGTTTCTCTGACCCAGAGTCTAGCTAAGAAAAGTAGGTGAGTGGAACCATCAGAACTTCTGGTTGCTATCCCTGTTGACTTTGTTTTGGTGGGGGAGTAGGTTTTGCCTACTGTTCTTCACCCAGACCAACTGCCTGTGATTCCTACAGTGTGGGACCTTTTATTGGATCCATGTTACTTTGTTTATTGTACTTCATGGTTGCCTCATTGCACCTGAAACATAACTGAACCTTCAACAAGGTATCTCACTTGGATAGGAACCCTCTACTTCCAGAGAAGAAATTAAAGCAGCTGGATTCCTGGGACAGGAAATATTTTTATATTAGGAATTCTACAGATGTGGATAGTTAATGTAACCATGTGCAATAGATGCTGGTATCAAGTGAGTGGACGTGTGATCGTAAGTGTAGGTTTACAGGTGCAGTTCTAATCTTTGCTAGGTGATCATGGGAGATGAGCTTGACTGTACACTAATTTGTCAATCTTACTTCAAACACTGCTTCAAATAACTCATTCTCCTTGCTGGTCTGTCATTTTGTTAATTTAAGAAAAAATCTAATTTCAGTCAAATGAAAACCATCCCAGAAATAAACATTGGCCCCTACAGTATTTTTGTGTGGTTTTTTTTCTGTAGAGGGCGAATTGACAGACACAGTCAGCAGCTGCCCCCGATCTGGGACCTCGGAGAGTCTGCCATTAAACAACAAGCCCAACACAAGGAGTCCAACCCTGCGCTACAACCCCTTCAATAGTGAGAAAGAGGAATCTCCACATACACCAGACGGCACTGCAGTGCCATGTATTGAGCCTGAGAGAGAGGAGAGCACACCAGATCTCCAGGACTCTACTGAGAACAGCACAGAGCTTGAAGTAATTAGGTCAGTCATTGTGATTAGGGCTTTACTGAGTTGAGGAGGGTGGTTGTTTAATTTTCACCTGGAAAATGTACTATCTCATTTTGACCTCGGCCTCCAATAGAAGTGGGCACTAACTTTCACATTGCTTTGCTTGCCTTTAGGTACCAGACATGGCTTGGTTGGTAGCGCTCCTGCCTCTGAGTCAGAAGGTTGTGGGATCAAGTCCCACTCCAGAGACTTGAGCACATAATCTAGGCTGCTACTCCAGGGCAGTGCTGCAGGAGTGCTGCATTGTCTGAGGTGCTGTCTTTTGGATGAGATGTTAAACAGAGGCCCCCTTAAGTGGGCGTAAGATCCCATTGGACTATTTTGAAGAAGAGCCAGGGGCGTTCTCCCCGGTGTCCTGGCCACTATTCATCCTTCAACCAATATCACTTCAAAAAATAACCAGATTATCTGGTCATCATCAACTTGCTGTTTGTGAGAGCTTGCTGTGCGCAAATTGGTTGCCGCATTTCCTGCATTACAACAGTCACTACTCTGCAAAATAAATACTTAATTGGCTGTAAAGCTCTTTGGGACGTCCTGAGGTTGTGAAAGGTGCTATATAAATGCAAGTCTTTCTTGTGATTTCTGTGCCACACCTGTCTGCAGTAACCTCCTGGGTCTATGTAGACTAGTTTGTGAGAAGTGGTGACCGTGAAATGCTACAAAACGGTGCCTGACCACTGCTAGAATGTAGAACCCAGTGTATTTGGAATTGAATGTTAACCCATGGCTTAATGCATTATTGTGCACTGAGTTGGTACAGCCACATGCTATGCTGCTGTACTGTCTTTGACTTCTGGCATTTTTATATTTTCCTTCCGAGTTGTCATCCTTCCACAATAAAATGTGTTGTCAAGGAAGCCTGTCTGAGAACTGAAGTACTGCCCATGGAGGATGCTAATGATCTTGATTGGGTAGTACCAATGTTCCATTGCTTCTGAGTGTCGGGTGACAAAACACCTGGGAATAAGGTCGGTACTGGTCCTCGATAACTTAAATTTGAAATTCATTCTTCATTGTTCATGCGACTATGCGTTGGGGAGAGTTCAGCCTGGAGAACTGTAGGAGCTTGTCACTTGACTTTTTTATTTCTTTCTCTTGCGGGGATATAGTTCCATTGGTGCTGGGTGTCCTCTGGAACTTTGCCCAAGTGGCCATTTTTCATTTGTGAGCTTAGATACTGAGCATCACCAGAATATTTGGTTCTGCAAGATACCACAGCTGAGTCTGATCCTGATGCCCAAGCACACATTTTCCACAGGAGTCACTGAAGAGCAGGGACCTTGACTCCTTTTTCCTGTCCCTAGCCCAGGGCAATGAGGCAGATTATAGCATTATCAACTGCTGCCCCAGCTGAGATCAGCCACCTCCGAACAGACCGAGGATGGAAGCTGGAGCCTTCTGCTCTGTATTAGTCAATGGATAGTGCATTTAGCTCCCGAGCCATTGAGGGAGTTGCTGATTCTAATTGTTTGTGATTACGATTCCACAGATTGGCAAAGAAGAAGAGAACGCCCAAAAAGAAGAGGGCAAAATCTGAGGAGCAAATTCTTGATAAAAATGCAGAAGTGCAGCTGTCAACGGGAGAAACTGCAAAGACCAAGCAGTGCTGTGATGCCAAACCACAAGAAGAAGCGAGCAATAACATGGGCTTACAGAATTCCAAAGGGATTGCTGCTGGTGAGGAGGACTGCAGCCCCCAGGACAAGATGTTACGGGTGACAAGTGGAGAGTCTGATGCAGATGCCCCCCAGCCAGGTCTGCTGATACCACAGATGAAGGACACCTCTATGAACAGTGTAGGGAATCCTTTGAGCAAGGTGATGGAGCAGCTCAATGGTACACTGGATGCCAACGCTTGGACGTCAGATGGTGATCATCCTAAGCAGCCCTTTCGGACTTGTGTCCCGGGGGAAGCCCCGGATGAACCTCCGTATAGCCAGTATAGTGAGCGGATGCCACCTGCCATGGACTTCTACAGGTTTGCCCTTGAGAGTCCAGGTGCTACTGCGACAGGTAGCTGCAACTATGACCTTGCAGGGGATGGCCAACCAGCGCATGTTTTTAGTGGCCATGAGGCTGCTGGCACAGAAACGTGCAAAGGAGAAAAAATCCCTGGTGCTGTAGAGGAGCCAGGGACCGCAGAGGAAGCTGCTGTCCCAGCGAGCCAAAGAACCGAGAATGCAGAGGCTCTTCCAGAACCGGATAATCAGGCTAATGTTGCAAATGGCAAGGTGTGTGAAACTATTCTGGAACAGTTGGAAATTCAGTCCTTGGCCTCTGAGGGTACAGAGGAGGAGAGAGCTCAAAGTAGTCCCTCCGAGCTAACTCATCCAGCTGACTTCAGGTAAAGTGGTGTGATTATTAAATACTTCTAACTGTTTAGTTGTAATTGGAAATATAAGCGCTGGTTAAGCCACAACTGGAGTATTGCGTCCCGTTCTGGTCACCACACTTTAGGAAGGATGTGAAGGCCCTTGAGAGGGTGCAGAGGAGATTTACCAGAATGGTTCCAGGGATGGGGGATCTTAGCTACAAGGACAGGTTGGAGAAGCTGGATTTGTTTTCATTAGAGCAAAGGAGGTTGAGGGGTGATTTGATAGAGGTGTATAAGATTGACAGGTTTGGGTAGGCTAGACAGGGAAAGGCTGTTCCCACTAGTTGATGGTACAAGGACTAGGGGACACAGATTTAAGGTTTTGAGCAAGAGATACAGGGGGGACGTGAGGAAAAACTTTTTTACACAGCGAGTGGTGAGGACCTGGAATTCGCTGCCGACGGAAGTGGTGGAAGCGGCGACACACTGTTTTCAAAGGGAGGCTGGATAGGCACTTGAGGGAAATAAACTTCCAGGGCTACGGGGATAGAGCGGGGGAATGGGACTGACTGGATTGCTCTACAGAGAGCCGGCATGGACTCGATGGGCCGAATGGCCTCCTTCTGTGCCACTATGACTCTGACTCTAAATATTTCCTGAAGTGCAAAGGAAATTAAGTTTAGTACTTGCCTAACGGATGTCTGCCATCAAAATATTATTCACCTCCCTCTTACATTTACTGATGCTCTCCGCTTCCATGTTCTCTGTTGGCAATCTGTCCCACACATTGACCAGCTGTATGATTCTAATCTATACTGTAGTTTTGTGTATGTGTAGAGTTTCTCCGTTACCATCTCTGATTTCTTTGAGTGAGGGGTTAAACCTGAGGGGCTTGGATAGTGTACTGGATTAAACATTGGCCTTTCACTTCTGGCACCTTGGCTTGAGTGTAGCCCAAACTGATGGAATGAAAGTCTTCTCTTATGACTGGCTGCTAACTGCTCAAAATGAAAGAGTTCCACTCCCCAAACACACACTTATGTCTCCGTAATAAGCAAAAACACTCACCCAAAAGTTTTTCTCTTCCCTCCAATTTTCTTCCCATCTCTTTTGAAAGCACCAGCTCCTCCTGTGAATATTGTTCCATGGGTACTGGCCATTCTCGACTACTTTTTGCCCATATGCCTTCTCTCTCCTTTCCCGCCCCCACCTCCACCTAGTGTTTTCCTCCTAGCACTTGGGTGCAGAGATGGATAGTTCAGGAATTGCTAACATTTGGGCTGCTCACAGCTGACTCAATGCTCTCTTTAGTCAGCCAACAAGTGACAGTAGCCTGTGATGACACCCCTCTGGGTTTTTTTCTTTTGAGAACAGCACAACACACATTTGGAACTGAACAGAGGGAGATCAAACTTGCATCTTGGACCTTTGGAGATATCTTTTTAATGTATAATAAGATCTGATGTTTATCATGCACCAACAGAAACATGTTGAGTTTCACTTGAGACTTGCTCCCTGGTAATTGGTGTTTAGAGTTAATTTCACTTTTTTTTAAGTGGTGGTGTGATCTGCCATGATGTATCCATTTGCTGCATCACTCGTGCAGCTCTCTTGCTCATTGTCAGACTCGGGCCCAGTTGTCTGTATTACTTCTTCCTCCCCATAAATCTTTACTTTTTTCTCCAAAGACAAACTTGAGCCTTTAGTTAAGTCCAATCTGAAGCTCTGCCGAATGAAGCAATTTAATTGGCTTGCGTGTGTTTCATGTTCCCATTTTTGCCTTTCATCTTTCAGGACCTCGGTATCTTTTATTGCGGGATTAAAAGTGTGAAGCTGGTGGTTGGAACAGGAGTTGACCATCAAGCCTGCTCTGCAATTTTGTTAACTGTAGCTGCTCTTTCTAATTAGTCCTGATTTCTCCACCATTTCAGTATCTCCCTTTAATACCTGAATTGATTCTGCATCTGGGGCCGTTTGTTCCACATTTTAACAATACTTTGCGTGAAGACTATTTTCTTTTAATCAGTTTGATTCAAATAGAAGCCTGGCGAGTTGCTCTAATGCTTTCATTCAGATGTTGCCACAGCTGGAGGCAGCAGTCTCATGGTTCATGTTTCTGCCCTTTCCCCTCAGGGTAGACAATAATCTGCTGCTTCTGCTGATGATTCACGTTTTCAAGGAGAATGAAGAGCAGCTCTTCAAGGTAAGGCAACTGTGGCAGAACCGTAGCAGAAAAATCGGCTTGGAAGTGTTTTAAAATGAGTACGAGCATCCTGATAACTCACTGGGTAAATGCACTATCCTGGTGAGGTACTGTGCAGTATAGACAAGGAAGGTGCCATGTTCAAACTCCAGTCTGTGCTGCCCATAGCTGGGGTAGCAGTGGGGGCATTGCAGTTGATCTCAACATTGAGTTAGAGAGGGGTAAATCATACAGGGTTACTGCTACTGATCGCTATCCAGTGACCCTTACTGGAAAGTGTGTATGCGTCTGAATATGTGTGGATGTCAGGAGAGGAAGGGGAATAATTCAACTGTTTCGTGTTGAGGCCTCTGAGGAGGTTGGCTGTCCTCGGTGTGGGCAAGAGGACCCCACTATATAAAAAAAAAAGGTGGTAGAAAGAAAACGGGGAATTATAGACCGGTAAGCCTGACATCGGTAGTGGGGTAAATGCTAGAGTCCATTATAAAAGATGTAATAGCAGAGCACTTGGAAAACAATGACAGGATTGGACAAAGTCAACATGGATTTACAAAAGGTAAATCATGCTTGACTAATCTACTGGAATTTTTGAGGATGTAACTGGTAGAATAGATTGGGGAGAACCAGTGGATGTGGTGTATTTGGACTTTCAGAAGGCTTTCGATAAGGTCCCGCATGAGAGATTAGCGTGCAAAGTTAAAGCACATGGGATTGGGGGTAAGGTACTGACTTGGATAGAGAACTGGTTGGCAGACAGGAAGCAAAGAGTTGGAATAAACGGGTCTTTTTCCGAGTGGCAGGCAGATGCAGTATAATGTGGATAAATGCGAGGTTATCCACTTTGGTGGCAAAAACAGGAAGGCAGATTATTATCTGAACGGCAATAGATAAGGGAAGTGCAACGAGACCTGGGAGTCCTTGTGCACCAGTCGTTGAAGGTAAGCATGCAGGTGCCGCAGGCGGTTAAGAAGGCAAATGGTATGTTGGCCTTCATAGCGAGAGGATTCGAGTACAGGAGCAAGGATGTCTTGCTGCAGTTGTACAGGGCCTTGGTGAGACCACACCTTGAGTATTGTGTGCAGTTTTGGTCGCCTTATCTGAGGAAGGATGTTCTTGCCATGGAGGGAGTGCAGCGAAGATTCACCAGACTGATACCTGGGATGGCAGGAATGATGTATGAGGAGAGATTGGGTCGATTAGGCTTATATTTGCTAGAGTTTAGAAGAATGAGGGGATCTCATTGAAACTTATAAAATTCTAACAGGACTAGACAGACTAGATGCAGGAAGGATGTTCCCGATGGCGGGTAGTCCAGAACCAGGGGTCACAGTCTAAGGATAAGGGGTAAGCCATTTAGGACTGAGATGAGGAGGAATTTCTTCACCCAGAGAGTGGTGAACCTGTGGAATTCTCTACCACAGAAGGCAGTTGAGGCCAATTCATTAAATATATTCAAGAAGGAGTTGGATATATTTCTTAAGGCTAAAGGGATATGGGGAGAAAGCAGGGACAGGGTACTGAATTTGGATGATCAGCCATGATCTCATTAAATGGCAGAACAGGCTCGAGGGGCCGAATGGCCTACTCCTGCTCCTATCTTCTATGTTTCTATGTTTAACATCTCTAATTTTCATATAGTATCCTAGATTCTACTGTCTCAAAACAAAATGGGGAAATGATAAGCCAGTGGGTCATAAATGGAGGAAAGCTCGGTAAAATATCAGGAGAGAGGAAAATGAGCAACTAATGAAACCAAGCCATGGAAGTAGAACATGAAATAGAAACTGAGAAATGAATAGTACAACAGGAGAACCAACCTGAGAAAATATCAGTGGCCAGATGTGGCCTAAAGCTGCTGCTTGGGTGGGAAGTAGAAGGGAACCTTATTTCAGACCCTAATGATTGCTGTCTGCATACAGCAATGGTCTTGTCTCTGGACAAAGGATTTTGAAAGTTGCTGAAAACCTTATGGGCTCCACTGGTCTAGAGATGAGGGCAGAGCTGGTTAATTGAAGTGTTGCTCATGTAAAAATCTTGCTGAAGTTTAACAATAGAAGCTAACTAGGCTATTAAACTGAATTGTTTATTTATAGCAGTCATTCTTTGGAGCAGTACACTTCAATCTTCACTTATTTTTCTTTGTTTCGATCTCTCCTCCTCCCCACCTATGTCTCTTCCCAGATGATGCGGATGTGGACAGGTCACATGGAGGGGAACCTACAGTTGCTCTATGTGCTGTTGACAGACTGTTACATCTACCTGTTGAGAAAAGGTAATTCTGTTCATTTGGGGGTTGTACACTGAGTGGAACAAGATCCCCTTGAAGACCACATCCCACCTCTTTGATGTTGGAATGGAAGCTTCTCACTGTTGTGGTTTATGGTGACCAAATAAGTCAACTTCTGTTTTGATATTTACTGCATAACCAGCATTTTGCAGAAACCATTCCACAATTCTGTCCCTTTTTTTTCCAATTTAAAACCAAAAGTCTGTGGTTTTGGCCGTGAACAAATTGTGCAACTGGCACAATAATAGCAGCTCTGTTTTCTGTATTAATCACTGCTGTTTTATTCTCAGTCAAAGTTTTTGCTATTTTATCAAAAGAGCAGAGTGGGGGCGGTGGGGAAACTACTTGCAAATGGGAGAATGCAGTCCCATTTCCCTTCCTGTTTGAATAACCTGGCATAAAAGCTTGCTATGAAGAAAGGCCACTTGAGTAAGGTGATAAGAGACTGACACCCATGGAGCTGTACACAGCAAGAGTCAGTGTTTTCGGTTCAGGAGGGGAGAACGGGGTCAAGCAAAAACAATGCTTTCTTCAGAACCCTAGTAGCTGAGATGTGTGGTGTGCAAATGAGAAGAGCTAAAGGTCCTGCACCATTCAGATTGTCTCCAATAAAGTTTAATGTTGTATACAGATGGAATTGTGTAATGCAGTTGTTTGAGTTGTTGCAATGTGAACAGTGCTGTGAGCTGGAGTGCACTATCTGTATCTTTATCTGACTCAATCTGTTGGTCTATATAGGAGCCGCAGACAAGCCCTATACAGTGGAAGAAGCCGTGTCCTACAATGAGCTTGATTACATTTCGGTGAGTTTTGTGTTTTTAAAACTCATGCTTCAACTGGAGAGGAACTGTCAAACAGGGTTTGATTGGAGCACATTATTTACCAGGGATGTTACGCTGTCTCCCGTTAGTCCTGTTCTGGAAGTTGGGATGAGATGAGCATTTTCATTACATCTTCCTTTGCAAAATAAAATGTGCCAGTAATGGCGCCGCTGTTAATTGATGAGAAATCTTGCCATGGTGTTAGTAGGGGTGCTGCAGTTGTTCTCATCACCCCTGGGGTAATGAGGGTCAAAAACAGTCAGGGTTCCTGATCACTGTCCAGTGACCTGTGCTGGAAAATGCACAGGTGTTGGATGTTAGCCGAGGATGGTACTTAACTTGGTTATGATGTCCTCGTCCTCCATTTTTCCCCGCCCCAATACCTTGCCGAGGCTCACTGCTCTCCACTTCTCGCATGAAGAATGGCCACTTGTGTTGGGTACCTGTAGAACTGGACCCCAGCAAGTCTCTGCCTTCAGGAGAAAAGGATAAAATTTGGTGAAAGGGAAATTGCTGTAAAATTCAGCCATGTGTACCATACGAGATCCTATTGTGACAAACCTGTCCGTTATCTACAAATGTTTTGTGAAGCTGCGGCAGGAAATTCTACCCCTGTGTTGCTTTCCAGTGGCTTGTCAAGAGGCAGAATGAATCTGCTTATCTTTTGGGGACAGGGAGAAACAACACAAGCTCAACGTACCACATACCACCGTGTAGTAGCGAGAGGTGTGGTGGTGGTGTCTGGATGTTCAAACTGGGATGGGCACAAGTGTTTTTTTGGCTAGTTCCTGCACATCCAGAATGCTTCCATAGAGCCATGCAGAATAACTGGGAAAGAATAGATTTAATTCTATTCACTTTGTTTTCCCCCAAAAAATGTAAAGCAGCTTTGTAAAATTAGATCTGGGCTGCTATATTTGACAATGAGCAGGAAAATAAGGGTCCTGCAAAGCCATATTCTGGAGTATTGTAGTTAACATAGTGTTGTCTTGTAATTCCCAGTGTAATGTACTCCTGTATTACTCACTCGGTTAATTTGTGGTGTTGTATACTCCTGCCTCGCTCGTAATTTGCAGTGTTTCACTCGCACTCTTCACTGTCAAAGGTGGGCCTCGGCCAACAGACCATTCAGCTTGTCTGTACCAACCGGCGGAGGCAGTTCCTGCTCGACACGGCGGATGAGTCTCTTACAGAGTAAGTACAAATCGTGGTGATTTTCGTAAATAGGTAGTGCAGTCTGGCAGCTCCTCTACGATACAGAACGTGACTTGACATCATGGCCGGTCTTCCCAGGTGTTTTTTTTTAAAAAGACTAACACAAGAACCAACACAAATTGACAGGATATGCAGCCAGCAGGTGGTTTGACACGTTGGACCCCCTGGGACACATCTCATTGTCTTGGCTGTGCTCTTAGTGTGTCTTTGATGTAGGGAAAGATTTGAATAGATTTTGTTTGTGTTTAAATTGTGAATTCTGGGAGATTCTCTCACTGCTAACTTACCTGAGGAAGGAGCGAAAGCTTGTAAAATTAAATAAATCTGTTGGACTATAACCTGGTGTTGTGCGACTTCTCATTTTTGTCCACCCCAGTCCAACGCCGGCATCTCCACATCATGTCCTTTTACCCAACCAGACATTGTGATCATAAATCGTCTACATTCCTGCAGCAACCCAGTTACTTTGGGTGTTGAGCCTCCCTTTTCATTCCTGTTTTTGTACCCGGTGTCTCAGGGTGTGTTTGAGTTTTTAAAAAATATCGAAGGTGCCTGCTGCTTTCAGTCATGCTCGGTCTGTAATTATATTGTCTTCAGCCTCAAAAATGAGCTGTAATGATGCTACCATGAGCCAGTTGACCTTTCATTCCTCTGTCACTGTAGTTTTTTCTGCTTTTTTCCCTAGAGTTTGGAGGTCATAGGTTCGAACTAAAGACTTCTTTTGGGGGGTTTTTGTATCTGGGTGGTGGTCATGCATCAAGAAAATTGTTTTTTTTTTTTAAATCCTTCAATCCATAAATGGGTGACAATCTTTTACTTGTATGCACAGCAAAAGAGATACTTGTACATCTAGTCAGGTACTCGCTGCAATGCCAGTCTGTGCTGAGTTAGCTGATCTCAGCCAGGGCCGCAATAAGCGTGCTTCAATTGGCTTCAGTGCCCTTGGACTAGTTCGCGCTCCTAACTGCAATCCAGTGAACCCTGCTGGAAATTTGTGTATAGGTGGATATAGAACCGGGAAAGATCAGACTCCACTGTGATGCAGTCCACAGTCGCAAATAACCGGTCGACTCTCAATCTAGGTTTGCACATGCCACTTGGGTGAGGTATCAGAGGGTGGTTGGCACCTGTGGAACTGTACATCAGTGCAAGCTGAAGTCTCTGGACTGGGGAAAAGGAAACTGCTGATTATACCAATGTGTATCAGCAGGGGCAACTGGCATGTGGCTATAGTGATGTGATTTAATATGTACCTGTAGTAGTGTTATAGGTATGTGCCTGGAACTGCAGTTATCTTGGCTTATGTAGCCACAAGTTAATTTCAGCACCAGTTACACAGTGTATTTTTTCCCCTGGTGTTTAGGTTTTTCCTCACTGCTTTGAGATCTGCCATGATTAAGGGCTGCAGAGAGCCCCCATATCCCAGCATCCTTACAGATGCCACCATGCAGAAACTGGCACTGACCAAATTTGTGGCCCAAGAATCAAGATGCGAGGTAATGTGGTAACCAGGCTGGGTTAATCTGCCTGCTGGTGTCGGGTTGGGTTTTTCTGCTGGTAAACTAGTGATACAAGTGTTTGCTGTTCAGTCACACAAAGCAAGGATAAGCACTGCTGAGCAACTGGGCTACGGTTCCTACAAGCCTTGTGTTGGGTGGGGGACAGACAGGATTCCATTTAGTCAATGAAATACCGATCACTTGACTTTCCTTAGCAATGGGAAAGTGAGTGGAGGGAGGAAAGAGAAATGGGGAGGAGAGTGCCATTGAGAAACCAAGATAAGGGGCTAAGGCCCATAGTGCAGGGCACCACCAAGATTGTGGTAAATTGGAGAAGTATTAGCATAGTGACAAAGCTCTGTATTTAAAAACCTGTGCCTTTTTAGGAGAGAAATGAGATCTTGGAAGGTAAGGAATGTTGCAGTTTTAAGATCTTGTACTAGATAAGGAGACAGAGCGATGAATGAAGATGCAGAGAACAACAACTTGTATTTATATAGCGCCTTTAACGTAGTAAAACGTCCCAAGGCACTGCACAGGAGTATTTGAAGACAAAAAATTTGACACCAATCCACAAGGATAAATTAGCGCAGGTGACCAAAAGCTTGGTCAAAGAGGTAGGTTTTAAGGAGCGTCTTAAAGGAGGAAAGAGAGGTAGCGAGGCGGACAGGTTTAGGCAGGGAATTCCAGAGCTTAGGGTCTAGGCAACAGAAGGCACGGCCACCAAAGGTTGAGCGATTTATAATCGGGGATGCTCGAGGGCAGAATTAGAGGAGCGCAGATATCTTGCGGGGGGGGGGGGGTTGTGGGGCTGGAGGAGATTAGAGATGGGAAGGGGCGAGGCCATGGAGGGATTTGAAAACAAGGATGAGAATTTTGAAATCGAGGCACTACTTAATCGGAAGCCAATGTAGGTCAGCGAGCACAGGAGAGATGGGCGAACGGGACACGGTGCGAGTTGGAACAGAAAGATCACATAGTGCAGTGTATTTGGAAGTGAAAGGAAACAAAACCGGAAGGTGGCAATGGAGAGAGGTGGGAAGCTGAGCTGAGAAGAAGGATCCCCTGTCTGACGAGAGTTTTTGAAAAGTTAAATGACAGTTGTTTTCTGTGCATGTGTCTGTTTTCCACCAATGTTCAGCTGCTGCTGTGCCTAACTGTCGTGAATGTGTTTGCAGGTGTCTGAAGTCACCATCCACCTCTACAGTTTGATTCACTGGGAGGATCCCATGGATGTGACAGCAGGACCCCAGAGGAACCTCTACATGACACCTGTAAATACAGTTACAAAAGAAGGAATTCTGCATTACAAGGCTGGTACCAGCTACCTGGGCTCCCCGATCTGGAAGGCCTCCTATGTAGTGCTCAGGTGAGGCACTATCTGTCATCTCCTCTCTTCATTTAAGTTCGATTTATCTCATGGTTGGGGTCTGTAGACCTGTTGGATATATTTAATGAGATGTTTTTTAAATGCCTTTCATAATCTATAAATATTTACCAACATGATTTCTACTTTCATTTCAATTTTTTTTTTTCTCTTTCTACCCCAGCTGCCCTGAAGGGACTGGGTGTTGGCAGCTGTCCGGTACCTCTCCCAAGTGGCTGCTTATTGCATGAGCCTAGACAAGTGGTCTAAAATGAGCTGTTGGATCATGGGTGGCATCATAGCCAACCCAATCCGAGTCCTCGCCCAACCTCCACGTGTGCATTTCTAGCATTGGTTGTGAGTTTTCCTCTCCACGGCACCGTGGCGTGGAGTGCCTTGGTTATGATTAGCTAACTGAACTTGAGCTTGGGATTTTTTTTTAATTCCTTCATGGGATCTGGGCGTCGCTGGCAAGGCCAGCATTTATTGCCCCTCCCTAGTTGCCCTTGAAAAGGTGGTGGTGGTGAGCCGCAGCCTTGAACTGCTGCAGTCCGTGGGGTGAAGGTACTCCCACAGTGCTGTTAGGGAGGGAGTTCCAGGAATTTGACACAGCGACGATGAAGGATTGGCGATATACTTCTAGGTCAGGATGGTGTGTGACTTGGAGGTGGTGGTGTGCCCATGCGCCTGCTGCCCTTGTCCTTCTAGGTGGAAGAGGTCGCGGGTTTGGGAGGTGCTGCCGAAGAAGCCTTGGCAAGTTGCTGCAGTGCATCTTGTAGATGGTACACACTGCAGCCACGGTACGCCGGTGGTGGAGGGAGTGAATGTTTAAGGTGGTGGATGGGGTGCCAATCAAGCGAGCTGCTTTGTCCTGGATGGTGTCGAGCTTCTTGAGTGTTGTTGGAGCTGCACTCATCCAGGCAAGTGGAGAGTATTCCATCACACTCCTTACTTGTGCCTTGTAGATGGTGGAAAGGCTTTAGGGAGTCAGGAGGTGAGACACTCGCTGCAGAATACCTAGCCTCTGACCTGCTCTTGTTGCCACAGTATTTGTGGCTGGTCCAGTTAAGTTTCTGGTCAGTGGTGACCCCCCAGGATGTTGATGGTGGGGGATTTGGCGATGGTAATGCCGTTGAATGTCATGGGGAGGTGGTTAGACTCTCGCTTGTTGGAGATAGTCATTGCCTGGCACTTCTGTGGCGCAAATGTTACCTGCCACTTATCAGCCCAAGCCTTGAATTGGAGGTCCAGCTTTTTTTAAATATTTGTTCTCTGGATGTGGGTGACGCTGGCAAGGCCACATTTATAGTTCATCCTAAGTAAGTAGTGGTGGGCCGCCTTCAGCTTCTGCAGTCCTTGTGGTGACGGTGCTCCCACAACGGTGTCAAGTAGGGAATTCCAGGATTCTGACCCAGTGACTATGAAGGAACAGCGATTTATATGTCCAAGTCAGAATGGTGTGTGACCTGGGAGGAGAACTTGGAGGGGATGGTGTTCCTATAACGTTGCTGTGCTTGTCATCCTCCTTGGTAGGGGTCACTGGTCTTCACCAACTGAGCCACTGAGAGTAGGGACTATTTTAAATGATGTCCGATTGCTTGCACAAGATACTTGAGCAGCATGATGTACACCGTACCTCCATCCTAGTAATTCTACCTGCCAGTGCTGTGCCTGCCAAAGCCACACCTCCCTTTCCCCCACACTCACTTTCACGTTACACTGTTGCTATCCAGCTGAGCTGTTAAATCTCCACCAAAACCACCACTGTTCGATTTCAGTAACATTACAGGAAAATTTGGATTTTGTGACACAATGATGCAGTTTGTAGTAATGTTAATGGAGAGTTTGTTTAGGATTTCGGTAGAAAGTGATGTTTGGGGAAGAAAGTTGTAAGTGACCATCTCTAGTCAGCAGTTGTTAACGTAGTGTTGAGGGCAGTAGCCAGCTTGTGCCATTCTATTAATGAGGATATTTTATTTCTGCAGCAACGGGATCCTCTATCAGTACCCGGACAGGATAGATATGATGCCGCTCATGTCAGTAAATTTGGCGTAAGTACTTGATTCTCATTTTTCTCTCTCTTTCCCCCACCCCCGGGTACAGTTCCACAGGCACGAGATAACGTCTAGTACCACACCTACAATACCATTCTTCATGCATGTGCCTAGACACTGATTGTTGACGGGCTACTCGACATGGAGGGCATCACAGCTGAGCTTAATCCTGCCCTAACTTGTCTTCCATATATGTACTTTGCAGCAGTAGTCACACAATAGTGATCAGTAGCATGAACCCTTGACTGTCTTTCCTGCTCTGTATCACAAGAACAGAGACCAATTAGTGCCCCTATTAACTCCATATGTACCAGATATCAAACCTGGGACCCCTCATCACTCAGTTCCACTTGGCCAATGCACCTGGGCTATCATGAGAGCTGGATGTGTTTTTGTAAACCATCAGAGTGTCTCTCCTAGGTCGAGTTAAACTGTCTTCACCGTGCATGTGAGGTAGGACCATTGGCTTTAGAAGTTAAAGGCGAGCAGTAATTTGAGACCCCAGAATTCATAACATCCTAACCAGAAGGGCATACTGTTCACTTTAACAACTTCAATCCCAAGAATTTTTGATTTCACCAAGAATGAATTCTGGCCTAATTGAAGAAAAATAATCTTATTTTGTGGTAGATAAGGGCATGTCTATGGATGTTATTTTATATGGACTTTCAGAAACCATTCGACAAGGTTCCACATAAGAGACTGTTAACCAAAATGAGAGTGCGTGGAATTGGAGGCAACCTATTGGCTTGGATAGTGAATTAGTTAAGAGGTCGGAGCCTGGTAGGGATAATGGGTATCTACTCAAATTGGCAGAATGTGACTAGTGGTGTTTCCCTAGGAATCTGTACTGGAGCCTGCAGCTTTTCACTATATTTATAAATGACTTGAATGAAAGGATATATTCAAGTTTGCTGACAACACTGAGGTGGCACAGTAAATAGTGTAGATGGGAGCAGAAAGTTGCAAAGGGATAGATTAAGTGAGTGGACAAAACTGTGGCAAGTGGAGTTCAATGTGGGAAAGTGTGAGGTCACCCACTTTGGACCCAAGAAAGATAGGTCCGAGTATTTGCTACATGGTGAGAAGCTAGGAACTGTGGAGGAGCAGAGATTTCGGGGTCCAAGTACAGAAATCACTAAACCTAGTGGACAGATACAAAAATATTTTAAAAGGCTTATTCAATGTTGACCTTATCTCTGGCTGGAATACAATGGGATGGAAGTTGTGTTACAGCTGTAGAAAGCTCTGGGAAGACCCCATCTGGAGTAACTGCATTCAGTTCTGTGCACCGCACCTCAGGAAGGATATATTTGCCTCCGAGGGGGAGCTGCACAGATTCACCAGAATGGTACCTGGGCTAAAAGGGTTAAATTATGAGGACAGGTTACATAGATTAGGCTTGTATTCCCTTGAATATAGAAGATTATGGGGTGATTTTAATTGAAGTGTTTAAGATGATTAAAGGAGTTGATAAGGTAGATGGAGAGAAACTATTTTCTCTGGTGAGAGTCCAGAACAAGGGGGCATAAACTTAAAATGAGAGCTAGGCCATTCAGGGGTGATGTCGGAAAGCACTTCTTTACTCACGGTAGTGGAGATCTGGAACTTTCTTCAGCTGTTGAGGCCGGGGGTCAATTGAAAATTTCAAAACTGAAATTGGTAGATTTTTGATAGGCAAGGGTATTAAGGATTACGGAACCAAGGCGGAGTTAAGATACAGATCAGCCATGATCTAATTGAATGGTAGAACAGGCTCGAGGGGCTGAATAGCCTACTACTGTTCCTAAAAGGAAATCCAATCCCCAGCTTTACTAAGTTGCTGCAACAAGGATCAATATTGCTTATGATCTAAGCTCTTGAAGTGGGATAACTTGTGTTGGGTGTCGACAGAGTATAGAATATAGCTGGGTTAACGAGAGAGAGCTTCCCCAATGGGTCAGCTGATTTTAAGGTAATGAGTAGCTGAACTTGCAGACCCGGAAGGTCCCAGCTTCGATTCTCAGTCTGGGCTCGGTTAGCTGGTCTCGGCAGGTTTGCTCATTTATCATGTGACGCCAAGCTCGGAGAGGCAGCTGAATCTGAGGAAGCAGTTTGGGAACTATTAAATTAGTTAGACCAAAAATTTAAGTGGATGGAACAATGACAGATGAAATTTAATATGGGCAAGTATAAAGTACTGCACAAAGGAAGAAAAGACAGGTGACGTAAGCACTTCATGAATGGTGTTGAGAGATCTAGAATTCTTAGTTAACCCGGTATTCCAATCATTGCAGATTAGCAACCAATAAACCCAATAAAATACTGAAATATATAACCAAAGCAGTTGGATGTCCTACTCCAAGCTGTAGTTCTCTGGTCAGATCACACTTTTTGAGTACTAGTCACTGAGACACGAGAGACATTCAGGCCCTGGAGGCAATGCAGAGAACCACTACAAGGCTGACCCCTTGTGTCAATAGGACTCACTTATAAGAGAAGACTAGAGAAACATGGGCTTGTCGGCTTTGAAAGGCCATGACTGAGAGGTGATCTGTCCTACCTTATATACTTCAATAAGGAGAATCTGGAAGACTAATGCGAGCTAAATCTTGACAAGACAAGGCAGCCTTGGGTTCAAACTAGCAAAAGGCAGATTTAGGAGTGATGCCACAAAGTTCTTTGCACAGGGTGATCAACATATGATATGGACTTCCAGGTGAAGTAGTGGAGGCAAAAACCCTGAAATCATTGAAGAAATAGTTGGCTGGCATGATGGATCTTTCTGGATGGATGAACCTTCTGTATTTTATCTTGTGATCATGTGTACTGAGAGCAGCTATTTCAGCACAGACCCTGGATTGAATGTGAACCTTCTGGTCTGTGGTTCAATACCACATCAGGTATAATCCACGGAGCCAACAAGAAGGAAAGATTTATTGGACTTGCAGAAACAGAAATGTACAGGGTATTTGGTATCTTGACAATTGGTGGATGGAGTCCAAACCCCTGTTGAATAAAACAGTAGAGATCTCTTAGAAGTCCAAATCTTCTGTTCATCCCAGTGATTAGATTTTGTTTTAGCACAGTCAGACTGACTCTGATGGACTTCTTGCTGTTTATATTGTAGTGGAGAGCAATGTGGAGGCTGTCGACGGTCTAGCACAACTGAGCGACCCCACACATTCCAGGTGATTCTGACAGATCGCCTGGCTTTGGAACTGAGTGCTGAGAATGAGGAGATGATGGCAGACTGGATGCAGCACCTCTGCCAAGCAGTGTCCAAAGGGGTAAGTGAGCTCGAGCTGCAGTGAGATTCCAGTTACAAAATACTTTTCCTGGGATTGAATAGGGTCGAATAGAGGCAGCTGCCTCTGCCACTTCCCTTCCTTCCCCTAGCCCACCAGGCCAAACTTCCTCTAAGGTTCCCCCCTGCCCTAGCCCTGAACTCACATCTTTCTCCAGTTTCTCTCCGATCTCCCCTCATGACCTCTCCACACTCATCTTGTCCATGAGACCCACTCCCTCGACCCTATTCCCACCAAACTGCTGACCACCCAACTTCCTTTTCTGGCTCCCATGTTAGCTGAAATTGTGTCTCTCTCTTTCTTTCTCTTTTCTCTTTCTCTTTTTTCTCTTTCTCTTTCTCTCTGTCCTCCCCCCCCCCCCCCCCCCCCCCCTCAGGTACTGTCTCCCTCTCCCTCATCTGCCATCATCACCCCTCCTCAAAAAAAAACCAGCCCTTGAACCCTCCATCACCAACCTCCCTTTCCTCTCAAGTCCTTGAACATGTTGTCTCCTCCCAAATCCGTGCCCATCTTTCCCCAACTCCATGTTTGAATCCCTCCAGTCAGGTTTCCACCCCGCCACAGTACCGAGAACGGCTCTCATCAGAGTCACAAATGACATCGTTTGTGTCTGTGACAAAGGTAAACTATCCCTCCTCGTCCTTCTTGACTTGCCTGCAGCCTTTGACACAGTTGACCACTCCATCCTTCTCCAATGCCTCTCCACCATCGTCCAGCTGGGTGAGACTGCACTCGCCGGGTTCCATTCTTAACTATCTAATCATAGCCCGAGAATCACCTGCAACGGCTTCTCTTCCCGCTCCAGCATCATTACCTCTGGTGTCCCCCAAGGATTTATCCTTGGCCCCCTCCTATTTCTCATCTACATGCTGCCCCTTGGCAACATCATCCAAAAACAGTGTCAGCTTCCACATGCACGCTGATGACAGCCAGCTCTACCTCACTACCACTTCTCTCGACCCCTCCATGGTCTCTAAATTGTCAGACTGCTTGTCCGACATCCAGTTCTAGATGAGCAGAAATTTTCTCCAATTAAATATTGGGAAGACCGAAGCCATTGTTTTTGGTCCCCGCCACAAACTCCGTTCCCTAGCCACTGACTCCATCCCTCTACCTAACATCTGTCTGAGGCTGAACCACACTGTTCGCAACCTTGGTGTCATATTTGACCCTGAAATTAGCTTCAGACCACACACATCTGCGGCATAACTAAGACCGCCTATTTCCACCTCCATAACATCGCCCGTCTCTGCCTTTGCTTCAGCTCATCCGGTCCTGAAACCCTCATCATGCCTTTAGTTACCTCTAGACTTGACTATTAAACACACTCCTGGCTGGCCTCCCACATTCTACCCTATGTAAACATGAGGTCGTCCTAACTCGCACCGAGTCCCGTTCACCCATCACCCCTGTGCTTGCTGACCTACATTGGCTCCCAGTTAAGCAACGCCTCAATTTCAAAATTCTCAACCTTTGTTTTCAAATCCCTCCATGGCCTCACCCCTCCCTATCTCTGTAATCTCCTCCAGCCCCACAACCCCCCCTCCCCCCGGAGATATCTGCACTCCTCTAATTCTGCCCTCTTGAGCATCCCTGATTATAATCACTCAACCATTGGTGGTCGTGCCTTCTATTGGTTAGGCCCTAAGCTCTGGAATTCCCTGACTAAACCTCTCCACCTCTCTAAGACGCTCCTTAAAACCTTTCGGTCACCTGCCCTAATTTCTCCTTATGTGGCTCAGTGTCATTTATTGTGAAGCACTTTGGGACGTTTTACTACGTTAAAGGCGCTATATAAATGCAAGTTGTTGTTGATCCATCCTTCATTTATTGCACTCCACCTACTTTGGGCTTCATTCTGTAGCACTGTCTTAATGCCTTTTGTAACTGGCAGCATTAGATACGCATTTCTACCTGCACATGACTATGCCTTCTGCTAATTGGGATTCTTCTTTCTCCCCAATTTTCTCCTGAAGGCTGGGCTATAGTTCAGACACTGGGCACCTGCCAGTATCTCACCCTTGTGGCAATTCTTCATTGTGAGCCCAAATAGTGACTGTTGGCATATTAGACCGAGTCATCACAACCAGCCCTGACTCTGTCCTTGCCCAACATCCAGACACTTTCATTTCATCAGGAATCACCTGGATAATGATTGTGAGCAGGATCCGAGGGGTTCTGTCAAGAATCCTGGCCACTGTGCTGGCTGAGATCTGCTAACCCAGCCCTGGTTCGGGGGTCGGGGGGGGGGGGGCGGGGCGGGGGTCAGTGTTGCCCCGAGGGATACTTTTATCCACAAAAGTTTGGGGAAGCAGTGCAGATTGGAATTAGTGATTTTTTTTTTAAAGTTTCTGTGGTCTACATCAGCCTTTGCTCTGCAGTAAATGATAGCACAGTATAAAGTGCTTTGTTTTGCCTGTCTTGCGCTGGTCAACAGCTGAGGCTGAACTAGAATTGCAGAAAGGAATTAATACACTGATTTTTGACTACTCCTAGTAGGTCTATAATTAATAGAAAATTCACTCTACTCCAAGTTATTTGTTGCAGGTGAATAAAATGGCATTTCCACCATACTGCTGTCTGGAAACCCCTGTGCTCGCCGCTTGTGCAGTTGTGAACATAACTTAATTTTGAGCGCACAGAGCAATTTCTTTAGTCCCTCCTGCTTTGCCCAGGGAGTTGATTCCCTGTGGCAGATAACTGGGCATTATCTGCCATTCTTGGCTTTTCCAAAGACTCGATACTTTTTAAGTACCCACAAACCCACCGGAGGGTATGTGTGCACCTGCAGTAGTGAGAATGGCTTCTGTATTAACAAGTAATTTATGGTGTCAGGAATATCATTGTGAATGTGTGCCAACTGCCATGACTGAATCCATGGCGAATTTGATCCTTGAGTAGTAGAGAGGACTGACTGGCTGATTCTAGACTCTCACGCCCTGACTCTGATGCTGTTTTGTTTGCAGTTGAGTTTAAAAATAGCCACAGGGGTTCCCCACTTGTTACGCTAGCTGTTTTAGTATATTAACTGTTGTGTTGTCAGATCATTCCCCAAGGTGTTGCACCCTCTCCATGCATCCCATGCTGCCTTGTTGTGTCGGACAGAATGGTGTTTACATGTCATGAGGACTCTCAGACCAGCTTCTTCCGATTATTGGGCAGCACTGAGCTAACGAGTGTCAGCAGTGTCTCCACTGGCCCCAGCAGGGAGTACTGTCTGATGGTGAGTAACAGTGTAACATTCTATACTTGCTAACTTCATTGCTAGAAAATGTTTTGTTGCAAATTTTGTTCCTGAAGGTGCTCACTGTTGCTGAGTTACAGTTCCATGGGTATCCTCTGGTATCCCTAGTCTACAGCATGGTGTGTGGAGTGAGGAACCTTTAATCTAGAGGACAGTGGAGTGATTGGAGGGTGGGGTGGGTAATCATTTCTTTACAATTTAGTGAAAACTGTATCCCAAATTCCAGAGGTTTTGAGATTGTTGCTCCAGCTCTGCAGTTCAATGCTGTGTCTGCACGTTGTTGAAGCTGTAAAGCACAGTGTTGGGTGAGTTTGCTGCAATGAATAGAATAAAGGGACAGATCCTGATAATTACAGCTTTGTATATTTCCCTTCCTTGTGCTCCAGATCAAACACCAATAAATTTTGTCCTATAATTTCAACCTCTTTCAAGGTCTCCGAACCGTGAGAGCAGGCATGCAATTTGCCCCCTGGCCTGTGCCTGTCTGTAATCAGCCACTGGGAGTGCAGTCCAAGATCACTCGCCCTTCCTCCCAGATGTGAAGTGCCTGGTCTCTACTCAGCTGTGGTTGTGATCAGAACTCGCCATGTAAGAAATTACAGGCAACCCTGCTCCATGCTGCAGTGCATTGGGGCTTGACGGCATCACGCCACTATGCTCCCTGGTGTTTGTTTTTAATACTCATTATATCGAGGAACCCCTGCCAGTGTAATTGGTTCAGCTAATTGATACATTTCTGATTGTGCTGAATTAGCGATAAAGACTTTTTTTTTAAATTACACACGAGCAGTTTTGCTATTTTGCCTGTGTGTATCGGGAGAAAGAATATACAGGCAAGCAGTGAACTATATTGATGGTCTTTACAGGCCAACTGAGGACTTGGCCAGTCCGCACCAGAACCGACTGGCGAGCCCAGCGGTAAATAACATGATAAATAACTGCCAGTAGTTTGCCTCCACAGACAGGAACATGGGTAAGAACAGAAGTCAGGACATTCTGCACCTTGAGCCTGTTCCGTCCTTCAATTAGATCATGGCTGATCTGTATCTTAACTCCGTTAATTAATCCATTAATCTCGCTTAATGGGAGTGTATGCCAAAAGAAGGCTATAATATAAACTGGCTATAAAATCCTGTTCATCAAAAGAGTATTCTGTAACTGTTCCGACACACAGTGCTCTCACCCTGGTCATAGGTTTGAATGGTGCCCTTGCCACTGTTGGTATTCTCTCAAGATCAAATATTTTAAAAGGCTAGTTAATCATTGTTTGCTTGTATTGCTACCTTCTTGCACTTTATTCTCATTTATTGCATTGTTTCTCAAATTGTGTTCCAGGAGCTGTCTGACGATCAGAAGTCTCCTCCCTGGTTCCTGTATTGCAGTTGTGCTGAAGAGCTGCAACGTTTTCTTGCTGCGTTGAATGGCGCTTGGAGGAAGATCTACCAGGTGAGCTGGAACTGTGCAGAGTACTTAACCTAACTGCATCTTGTGTCAACAGTAGTGGGCAGTGTAAATGGCAACTTTCCATCTGGCACTGCACTTCCCTTATCAGAAAGGTGATCTCTCCTAGTCAGTCTGTGGGCATCAACTTTAAACTATCTGCCTGGAGCTCCCCTGATGACAGCAGGTTAATGCAATATGTGGTGTGATACTGAGCCATTAGAAACAAGGAAAGTCTCCAATTCAGTCCTGCTGATCTCAGTCAGGATAGCAGTAGGGGCACTTTAGTTGGCCTCAGATGCCCCTACTTCCTGGGTTTGGGGTGGGAAAAAGTCAGCCAGGGTTCCTACTCATGATTGCTATTCCAATATCTCCTGCTGTAAAGTGCATATGTATGGACTTTGGATGAGGACATGATTAGACTTGATGTGATGCTTCATGGTTGAATAGCCTGTTGAGGCTCACTCATGAATAATGACCACTTGACTAGGGTACCGCAGTATGAGGAAACACCTTCGAGAGAATAAGGGCAGAAATAGGGGAGGGGTGGTGGGGAAGGGGGTGTGGAATCTTATCTTGAAGCCCAGGTGAATCTGTAAGGCAGGTTCCTTAATCCTCATTGGTTGCAGCACTCTGACTTATGCTGACTCTCCTGTTCAGGTGGATCTGCCTCAGAAACCGCTTCAGGACCCCGCCATTCAGAAGAAATGCGACGATGCAGTCCTGCTTATTCGGACCATGTGGCAGCGAAGCGACAGTCTATCCCGAGGACGCGCCGAGCGTGATCCGTGGTGTTGAACACCTTGGAACCCTGGACATATGGTGCAAGAATGCTGCAGACATCACTTGCTTGCTGCCTCTCTGGATGTTGCGTGTGACTCAACGCACAATGTTACTGGAGGTGTAGAAAGGAACACTGGCACACAGGAATGTAAAGGAATTGGCGCCAATCCAAATGTACAAAACAACAAACTCCAGAAGACCACCCACATGTCTTGGGAATGCCTCAACAATGTCAATAATTGGAAAGGGAATGGAACGGAAGAGATCTTGAATAAAAACCTGCCTATTGAACTAGGTAACTGGCGTCACACTCCCCCACTCCCGATTGTAAAACATCTGCATTCTCATACGACTGTTTCTCGCTGCTCCACTAAGACATATTCAATGAATCTCCCATCCCTCCGAGCTTGTGTTCTAACTGCGTGTGTGTCTCCTGTAAAAATAATTTTTTATGAAGAGACCAAACCGATTTCTTTTCTCTTGGGAGAAGTAAGAGGAATAGTGTACAAAGACTGAGGGAGGCTGGGAAACCCATCTCTCTGAATCACTGCCTTATGTTGCTGGGAGACACACCTGTGCTTCTAATATAGAGCAATGTGGCCTTGTCGATGTTGTTACATCCCAGGCTCTGAACGCCAGCCTTGAGCTCCAGTTGTCCAATGTCTATCTGAAGGTTTTAGTGAGGTTTTTTGCGTGACCCTGGTGTCAGTAAGTAAAAGGAATGGGTATCAGCATCTGATATAACCATCTGTGTGGAGCATGGGGCCTTTCCAGAACTTTAGAAAATCATTTTTAGAGACAGAGTGCTTTTATTAATAATACAGTTAAACTATTTAGATCTGACTGCACATCAGCCACTTTTCAATAGCACTTCTTTGTGTTTAACCTGTAAATAAGTAGATTGTGTGCACCCCTGAGGTCAGTGTCTATAATAGCCCGGTTTGTGATCTCCTTCCTGGTAGATGGCGAATCTTGCACAAGATAGTTTTCATGATGGGGATTCTATGGACTGAAAGTCCTGTCTTCAGATCTGGTGAAGCAACCACTGTGCACCCTCCTTTAAGAGCACAGAGGGTAACACTCACTGATGCTGTTTAAATGCAAATCTACAATGAGATATTGGGACATACCGTGACCGATTTGTTACTGGGTAACATCAGACTGAAAGCCTTTTTACTTCTCAGTCAATTGAAGGGGGCTGGATTTTCCCAGTATATATCTGAAAAATTGTATGTAAGAAACCGCAGGAAGGTAAGGGTTGTTAATCTGTAACTCGAGGTAGATGCTGCAGTCTGTTAGTCCTCTGTCATGAATTCAGAGTTCTGTCCAGCAAAAACCGTTCAGTCAACTAAAGTTATAATTCTAACTTGGAAGCTGCTCCACTGCTGAGATCGCAGGCAGTGTAAAAGTGTGCAAATGCACTACTGTTTACAAGAACCACATTTCAGGACAGTAACCTTTTACAGCAGCATGTCTGGAAGGCTCCCCGATGGCCTTGTGGATAAAGGCGCCAACTGGTGTAGCACTAAGCCATACAGACCAGGTTCATTGCCACCTCTGTGCTGACCTAGCAAATCTCAGTGCTGTTCTCGGCCAGTTATTTATGTAGTATAACCGTATAAAGCTCTCGTATTCTTTTACTGCCCCTAGGCGTCTCGAGCATGTGCTCTGAATACACTACAGTATAGTATTCATTGCCCTCCCCCACCCACCAAGTGGCAGTATCTCAATTTTGCATTAACTTTTTGTAGTCTACCTCTTCTTCATCTCACCTGAGGATTCCTAGTTCCTGTGAACCCAGCAGTGAATGTGGACACGGCCTCCATTTTTCCTCTTGTAATTTGCAGTTCCTAGATTCTGGAGAAATTAAGTAATGTGCAATCTGTAAGGACTATTTGTGGTTTGGGCAGTTAATAAATGAGAGTTTTGCAGTTTAATGGAAACCCATCTCTGCCAGCATGCTAATGATGTGCAGTCTTTTGTCTGAGCTGTATACCTGCTCTGTAGTTTAGGATTATATTTCACACCCCTGATGACAACAGTTCGCAAATACTAAAATCATATGATTGACCACTTAATGAGCTACTGGTGCCTATACAATCATACTCACCCAGAGTTGGCTCCCATGGAACCAGTACTCCAGCAAGAGCTAATGCCCTTGGAACCCATTCCCCAGCAAGAGTCAGCATCCTTGGAACCTGTACCCCAGCAGAATCCGTGCCCATGGAATCTATGTTCCAGTATGAGTCAGCACTTCCAGGACATGAGAATTGGAAAAAAACTAGTAATTTTCTTTAAAGTCACCAATTCCTCTCTCCAAACTTTGTCTGTCTTTCCCCCTCCCCCATGTGTAAATGAAGCACCCCTTCTGAAGATAATTGAGAAATATTTAACTCTTGTAATACTTTTTGCAGAACCGCTTAAACCCGATGATTGATTGATTATTGGTGTATTGAAAGGTCATCTGATTAAACTCTGATCAGCTGAGGTCAAACTGCAGAGGCTGTAATCCCATTGTTTTCTGCCCATAAGTGCAGAGTTGCACGTTGTTGGTTTTGGGGGGGTTGCCATGACACAGATAGTGCTGGGCTACCTTTTAAACAAAAATGCAGCTATTTAAAATGCAAGCACTTCAGCCAATATGCATGAACATGTTGAATAGTAGGGCAATATCCCTGGACTGTGTGATGGAGGGACTGTGTTTTTTTGGATGGACAAGCAGGATAGATTGAATTATCTTCCTCATTGTATCTCTTTGTTCTTGTGACTCCATTAATTCATCACCTTAACTTATTCCCACTGACAACCACCAGTACTTCACCCAGCTCAAAGTGCTTTCTCCAGACACTCCCCAGGTCTGGAAGGGCAGAATGTAGAATTGTACTGCTGGATGGTGTGCACCATTCACAGCACAAAAACTGCAACCCCCACCTTAACAGTTTACTGACGTCCTGCTGAACTGGATCTGATCATGTACAATCAACCTTCTTTGGCCATGACAAACAGAGCTGTGTCCTATCTGGGCAGGTTTTTGAACTATAGTGTGTGTCTGGGTTGCCTTTTCCTTCTGGTGCTGTGTTTATGTTTTAAGGACAAAGTCATATTGTACATACCAGCCAATCACTAAATACCATAGAGCAACAGCAAATGGGCGTTCAGTACAACAAACCCAAAACAACTAGAGTAAAGGCAAAAAAAAACTCTTGGATTGATAACTGGATGTGTTCCACAGAGGCCAGTCACAGTTGTAGTTTTGAATGCACCAACACGAAGTATGGAAGGGCTTCAGACTGTTGAGTTGCATGTTAACACTGGACCGTAAGTCTTCCAGAAACCTGCAAATGCAGAAATATTACAGCATTCCGGTGAGCCTCTGATGAGTACTGAATCTGAATGTGCATCACAGAGCTTTGTAAAATTAAACACTATTTGTTGCCTTGTTTTAAGGAACTGTGGATTGCACAATCTTTGTAAACCCTAATGTTACACTGCAGGAACTGAGCAGGGATGGATTGAGACCAAAATATGACCCGCTGTAATAATCAGTGTCTGCTGTAATAATCGATGTCTTCTGTAAATGTTGCATTTAACATCAGAGTAGCAAAAATGCTCACTCAAGTCCTGTAGTTGACAGTATATTTTGCAAACAGATGGGAACTTGAATCTGTTGCTAGTTTACGTTCAGCTGTTCATTTCATACTCATCAAAGTGAAGGACGTTGGTGATCGGAAAAGAACACAGTATTAAAGTAGGATGGGACAGTGGTAGTGGGTGGTTTGTTTTTTGCATGTGCTTGAGGGGATTGGGATCTGATTCAGATACAGGACTTGTTATAGTTTTAGCAAACCCCAGCTTCTCTTGATGTTTTTAGGTTTTATTACTAGATTTCCCTCAAAGGATTCTTATTGACTGCTGTGAACCTCGACATCCCAAATGTAAAGTTTAGATTTGGATTTTATCCTGGCTGTAAGATATTGTTGAAAGCTGAATGTCAGTCTTCACCTACCCCCACCCAGTGGTTCAGCGGGTTTAACCATTGAGTAGTTGAGCCACCCAGATCGGGAGAATCCCAGGTTCAATCACTGGTCCATGCTGAGGTGGCTGATCTCTGCTGGGATGGCAGTAGGGATGCTAGAGTTTGCTTCAGCCTCATAGGATTAGGGAAAAATCCACTGAGGTTTCTACTCCTGACCAATGTTCCCTCTAATTTGCAGTCTCCAACTACGCGGTCCCTTTACATTTGCGCGGTACCTTCCAGCTGCAACAGCTGGTGAGCGGCCTGCGCAGGACCTCCTGATTTGGTGCGCAGCCGCGCACCTTAGGGGGAACATTGCTCCTGATTAGAGCTGGAAAACAGATCTCGGTTGAGGACAGAATCTGGCTTGGCTGTAGTCTAGCAACCTATTCATGTTTACTGTCATGTCTATTTGAGTGTGCTGCCAGCCGCAACCAGTGCCAATGCAGTTGTACCCAGAAATGGGTAAACACTGCCCATAGAACTGTACCCAGCAACGAGTCTACACCAGCACCCGTGGGAATCTACCCAACAATAAGTCTATGCAGCATCCATGGAACTGTACCCAGCAATGACTCCACGCTGGTATCGTTGGAACTGAATTCAACAAGTTAATGCCTTCATTAAGCTTGGCGCAGTGGTAGCATTTTCACTTCTGAGTTAGGTCGTGGGTTTAAGCCCTACTCCAGGGCTTGAGATCCTAATCTACACTGACATCCCAGTGCAGTACTGAGGGAGTGCTGCATTGTCAGAGGTGTTGTCTTTCGGATGAGCTATTGAATGACTACCCCATATGTCTGTTCCGGTGGATGACACTTTTCGAAGAAAAACAAGGGAGTTCTTGTGTCCTGAACAATGCTTATTCTTAACCAACACCACCAAAACCGATTAACTGGTCATTTATCTCATTGTTGTTTGTGGGACCATGCTGTGTGCAAATTGGCTGCATGTTTGCCTGCATAAAAGCTGTGACTACACTTCAAAAAGTACTTAATTGGTCATGAAGCTCTTTGGGACATCCTAAGGCTAAGGACATAAATGCAAGTTCGTTCTTTTCTTTTAGGAGGGGAGGTGAAAGATTGGCAGATAAAAATGGAAGAGGGAACTACACAAATTGTTAAAGTGTGGAGACTCCTGAATAAGAAACTTGTGAAATAGGGTAGGAGGCTAGTATTCTATTACTGATCTTATTGATGCACCACATACCTCAAAATGGAGTCTACAATTATTTTATAAAGGGAAAAATGTTACTGATATTGGATCAAAAGTGTGCCAGGTTCGCCAAGTCTGGAGTTGGTTTGCATACCCATGGGGTTGAGGTCAGGTTAGGATCCTTGTGGGCAAGGCTGATTGTGCGGCAGGGTTGAGATCTTCTACAGTGGGGCTAGTTCAGGCTGGGGTCAGATGGTCATGAAGGGTGCAGTTTGTACTCTGTCTGTACGTACACAACCAACCACTACTTGTGCAATGTAGTGTTTGAGAATTTGTAATGTCTTTTCCAGTCTTTTGCTTTACAAGATTCTTCATCTTGCAAGAAATGTATGTAATGCAAGCTGGCCGAGTCCTTCACTGTAGCATTGGGAGTGTCCATGTGCAGCCTTGGTTGTAATTTTGTGTGTGGGGCAAACACACTACCAACTTGGCCCATGCTCATTTGTTACTGAACGCACTCATTGAGTGAAATGTGCAATCCAGTCGTCACCTAATCTTTTTTAAATGAGATTTAATTTTATTTGCATTGTAAGATTTTCTTGTGACTCTGATCTGAAGGTCCAAGTTTAACTGATTCTAGAAGTAGAAAACTCCACAGTATATGTCGAACCAATGTGGACTGTGTAGTTCTGTTGAACAAGTTGAATTATCAATGCATTACAGAGTAAGGTGGGTTTTTTAAGACAGTGGGAAGATGAAGGTAATCTAGTAATTTTAAAATATTTCCCAAGTGTTTTGCAAAAGGAGTGGTTGGTTTCCTGTTCCGAAGTGTTTCTGGTTGTGGTCACATTGGGTTATTGATTACTGTGATCCATTTGCAGGATAATTACCATTATTCTTGGTAGCTCTGCGCTAAGGTGCACAGCTAATCAGTTGATGTGAGGGTCTTTTACTCTAAATTTGGATCAGGGACTGTTCATAATCTTGCAAAGTTGAACCCAGAATGGCTTCATATTTCAGTGTAGCTAGTGTTTAAAATATTTTGCCATTGCCCTTAGCAAATTCTCCAGTTGTGTGTGACTTGAGGTGTGTTGAAATTAAACCTTTATACCATCTGGGTAATGAATCCTTCAGTATGCAATCTAAAGAAAGGTACATTGTGATACCTTCAGGTGAGTGCTATGTAATCATCTTCTGTTTACAGCAAAAAAACAATTGTTACATTATAGAAAAGTTACTCATTGTATTTAATCAAACAAACTATTTAACTGCCTTGGATCCAATCCATTATCTACATTTGTATTTTTAAAAATCCCTCCTTCAAACCAGAGGTCGTATGATCCATGATTTGCTGTAACTTTCAATATTGAGATTCTTACTGGTTTAGCTGTAGGATTGTGGGGGGTTGTAGCAATAAATTCCCCCAAAGTCTGAGCCCTCAATCCCAGTATAATTACAGTAACTTGAGAAACACAATGTCTTGGTGTGAAAATGTTGCACTATGGAAACAAGAAGTCTGGAAGGGCAGGGAAAGATTGATTAAAGTCACGATCAAAACCATTGATTTTTTTTTTTTTACACAGAAAATTGGAGATAATCACAATGTAATCCCCAAAATACCAGTTTAAAAATATCTGAAAATCTCATTCTAAGTAATGAAAATTAAATTCAGTCGTTGTAGCATAGTGGCCCTGATCATGACAAATTAGCCATTTTCTTATTGAAATTGATTGAAACTATTAGGTCAATCTATCTGACTGGTGCAAATAGATATCAAAATTGCCCCTACCCCCAAACAATTGTGAACAATATAAAAGTATATTTTTCCAATGATTGGGTGCAAGTATTGGCTGCCAGCACTGGCCAAGCAAGGTTGTTTTCCTGCTGTTGATCTACAGATTTTAACTTTTCCACTTTGTTTTCCTGCTGTTGCTGTATTACTCAATGATATTGGTACTGGTGTGTAGTGTAGTGAAGTTAAACAGATAGACTGGATGCGACTAGTGCTGATTGTCTATTGATACATCACTAATATTGAATGTTACAACTCTCGATTCTTAGTTGAGGCATAAATAATGCTACAGGGTTTTTAAGGAGAAATATCACTACTTGTACAATGTACTCTAACCTAATGGTGTGTATATTAATGTTGTTGCAGCCTTTAGGAACCCCAGTACTGATGATGCTTATCAATGCATGTTTTGTGTTTACACAATGTAAATGCAGTGTTTATTGTATATAATAACTTGATTGTAAATAGAATGGAATTAATAAAAAGGTATTTGTCTCCTTTTTCTTGTCTGTGTAGTCAGAGAAATGTTCTGTTCTGCTCCTTATCTTTTTTCAGAGACCTGACAATCTCCATGCATTAGACTTGATGTACTGACAATTAAATTAATTCTGACTGGGAAGATTCTGGGGCACCTTTTTTAATAAATATGACCTAGGCCCATAATTAGGACTAGTAGTTTGTTATGGAGTGACATTCTGCAACAAATTCAGTGAATTTCTACACTTACTCCTGTAGTGTGAACTACTACCCATATTGACAATTGAATTACTAGCCATGGACAGTACATTGAGAAGATGGGGTAACTGAAGAATCAATTACATCAAGATTGGGTTTTTAAAAAGCCTGTAATAGTAAAAGAAAAAACTGAGGATACACTAGAAAACTACCCTTTGTGGTATTAATGAAAGGCTTGAAAAGATGGGGCATCCTTTTTTTTTTCTAGGAATCCAGGGGATCTAATAGAGGCTATAAAAATTCTGATATGTTGAAGGTAAATAGTGTGAATTGGGTAACAAGAGGATTTGGATTCAGAATTATCTTGAAGAAAGGAGGAAGTTAGAAATGTTTTCACACATTATTAGAATATGGAATTTAATTATTCATTTAATTAACTTAACCTCTGTTCCAGTAGAGAGAGGCAAATAGAGCCTCGCCCCACCCACTGCCTCCAACTATAACCACTCATTCTTGATTTTAAAATTCTCATCCTTGTTTCAAATCCCTCCACGGCCTCGCCAATGTACCTCGTAAGTTGCACGGCCTGCCTCCCTCAATGCGCGGCCCATTCAAATTTGTGTATGCGCAGTATCTACATTGTGAAAGTCGGCCAGCGGCCTGTGTGGGATCCAGCAGATGACTGCACAGCTTAGCTCCACCATTGGCAGCCGTGCCTTCAGCTGCCTGGGCCCTAAACTCTGGAATTCCCTCTCTGCCTCTTATTCCTCCTTTTTAAGACGCTCCTTAAAACCTACCTCTTTGACCAAGCTTTTGGTCATCTGTCCTAATAATCTCCTTATGTAGCACGGTGAAGCGCCTTGGGATGTTTTAATAAGTTGTAGGAGCTCCAATTGGTTGAGACTTGTTTTGCTCCCTGTTAGTGGAATTAAATCCTTCACATTTCCAGTTCCCCAAGAGCCCTGTGTGCATCTGTTTCAAAGAAGCGGATGTTACCCCTGCTTAAAAATCTCTTCTGACCTTTTCCAGTTCTGTTAGGGTGATGTTGGGCACTAGGGATTAACGTTTAACCAGCACAGAAGGTCTTTATTCCCTTGTGTACTCTTCTTAGACCGACACCCTTTCAAAACCATGATTTCCCTGATTTTATAGTTTTATTGTTTTAAGATTTAGAACTAAATATATTTTCTTGTTAAATCTGTAATAGATGTGGGGAAGGTGAAGCCTTTTTACTTGAAATTTGGATTTTGGTAGAGCTGTTTTCTGGCTTACTGAAATATGGATGAAAGAAATGTATGTGGAATTTGGTTTCTGGGTGATCTTCTCCTTTAAAGGCATTTCCCCCCTACCGTAATACTGAGGTGTGTGTGTGTATATAGGTCCAGGGGGTCTGAGGTTCAATCTTAGATCTGTTTGCTGATCTCAGGAAGGGCAGCAATTGCATCTACAATAAGTCTCAGCATCCCTGGGTTAGGAAGGGGAAAACTTAGCCAGAGTTCCTGCTCCATAACACCCTCTGGTGACTCCAATGATGCCAGGATTTGGCTGGGCACAGATGCACTCTACACTCACATATGAAGAGTACCTGTGGACTTCTGCAACCTCGATGTCCTACTTGCTGTGAACTGTGTCTCCAACCTCTCTCCATAAACTTCAGCTTATCCAAATCTCTGCTACCTGTATCTTAACCTGCACCAGATCCCATTTATCCATCACCCCTGTGCTTGCTGACCTACATTAGCTCCTGGTCCATGTACACCTCAAATTTAAAATTCTCAACCTTGTGTTCAAATCCTTTCGTAGTCTTGCCCCTCTCTATCCCTGACCTCTTCCAGGCCTACAACTCTGAGAACTCTGCGTTTCTCCAACTCTGGCCTCCACACTCCTTTCACTCCACCATTGGCAGACGTACTTTCTGCCTTCTCGGCCCGATGCCGTGGAATTCCCTTCTCAACCTCCACTTTGTTCTGCTCCTTTAAGACCTGCCTTTAAACCTACCTCTTCAACAAGCTTTGTCACCCCACTTAAAAATCTCCTTTGGCTTGGTGCCAATTTTTGTCTGCTTACCGTCCTGTACTTATGTTAAAGACAGACTTGCATTTATATAGCGCCTTTCACAACCACCAGACAGCTCCGCGCTTTACGGCCAATGAAGTACTTTTGAAGTGCAGTCACTTGTAATGTGGGAAACGCGGCAGCCAATTTGCGCACAGCAAGGTCCCAGAAACAGCAATGTGATAATGACCAGATAATCTGTTTTTGTTATGTTGGTATGTAAAGGCGCTATATAAATGTCCTTTAGGGAAGGAAATTTGCCGTCCTTACCAGCTCTGGCCTAGATGTGACTCCAGACCCACAGCAATGTGGTTGACTCTTAACTGCCCTCTGAAATGGCTTAGCAAGCCACTCAGTTGTCTGCTTGGAAAAACTGCAGCAGTTCAAGAAGGCTTCTCATGGGCAATTAGGAATGGGCAATAACTGCGGGCCTTGTCGTGATTGAATAAAAATATCCACGTCTTCCTATATAAATGCAAGCCCCCTCACCCTCCCCGCCCCCCTTGTGTAATTTATGTGTAACAGTGGGCTTGACTTATACGGAGGTGCGGTGCAGCCGCGGGCTCCCATTGGTTTAACCTGCGGGGGTGTGAATGCAATGGGCGTGGCGAGTGGTGATGGACGTGATCCAGGGTTCCAGCTCCCGGGGAAGCGCATCTGGTCTTTGGAGCACTGTCTCCACTCCAGCCCCAGCCCCGGCCCTGGCGACCCACCGGGCGATGCAAGGGCACAGGCAGGTTCTGGATTTCGCGCTGGGCGGCGCCGCGGCGGCCGGTGCCTGCGTGTTGACCAACCCGTTGGAGGTGGTGAAGACTCGGATGCAGCTGCAGGGCGAGCTCCGCGCCCGGGGCTCGTACCCTCGGCTCTACCGCAACGCCTTCCATGCCCTGGCGCTGATCGGCCGGGAGGACGGGCTGCTCGGGCTGCAGAAGGGCCTGGCGGCCGCCATCCTCTACCAGACGCTGATGAACGGGGTCCGGCTCGGTGCCTACTCGCATCTGGAGGCGCTGGGCTTCACCCGGGACCAGAGCGGCAGGGTCAGTACCACCTGCAGCATCGCGGCCGGGGCAGCTGCCGGAGCCCTGGGCGCGGTGGTGGGCAGTCCGGCCTATCTGGTGAGTCCCTGTCTGCTTGTGTTAAACGCAATGGTTTGTGTTGCTGTGACACTTGGAATTGTTTTTCCTGTCATGTTGCTCTTGGCTATTTCTGCATAAACTTGCAGAGTTGTCACCGTTAAGCAAAGCTTGTCAATAATATCAACACATGGGTTCACGAGTTTAAGGTGACTGAATAAGTCGAATTCTCTATTTATGACATGAATTTCCAGGATTCTTATATTGGAAGATTCCATCCATCCCATAAAAACCAAGAACCCCGGTAGGATTTAGAGAGATTGCAAACCGAGCTAAACATCGGGGATCCTGTTTATTTATTCCCCCCACAGTGAGATATATCAAAAATAGGTCACATTTCAAACCAGCTTTGGCGAGAGTGGGATTAGTTTGCGATTGTTCGGCTTTCGTGTAATTGATATTCACTTCGCGTGGAGATGTCGCCTGGCAGCTGCTGTTGGCAAAGAAACTGAGCAGAAATTCAACGAAACTGCACAGTCAGTGTCAACAGAATCCATAACCGAGCCTGCCACGATCTTCAGACTGTAACCTTGCCTTTCATATTTAAAGGCCTGTTATCAAAGGCTTGAACTTTGCTCTTTATAATCTTGCTGACCCTTAATTACAGTTTACGGCCCGGTAAGTGAAGATTTTGCACAGCCTCCCTTTATTAACTGTAGTCAGATGGTATGATCTGAACTGGAACACATTTAAAACCAGCCCTTCCACATCATTTAATCTTGCACCTTTTGACTTCCACGGGTGAAAGAACCTTTGAAATGACGGCGTCAACGTGAATTGTGCCCGCTGCTCTGGTGTTTATAAATGTAACGCGGAGGGTTTCTAAGCACTTGCAAAACAAAACTATTTCATGCCCCGTTTTAGTAGTCTCTGAAAGGAAAATATTAACAGGTTCCTAAATCCCGCCCATCTTGGTGCAGAAACTCCAAGTGAGCCAGCAAAGTCCCACTCCAACACCTCGTCCTCGCTATCCTCCAATACATTGATTTCAAAATCCTCATCTTCCTTTACAAATCCCTCCATGCCATCAGTGCAAACAGCCTCTACAGTCTCCCCCAGCCCAAGTCCTCCATTTCACCCAGAGCCATCGGCCATTACATGGCTGGGCACTCTGGAGCACTCTCGCTAAACCTCCCTCCTCTTTGTCCCATCTCTCCCTGCTTCCAAAAGTCTCAAAATCTAACTCTTTAACCACACCATTGGTCACCTACCTCTCCTAGTGAGTTCCCAATTCTCATTCCCTGTCCGATCTGCTGTTTTGCCCAATACCTTGGGGCATTTTGCTCGTTGTTCAGGGTTAGCAGGAGCAATTGGTGACACAATTGAATCAGTGAGTTTTAGATCTACATCTGACTCCTGTGATCACCTGTCAAGTACTGATGAACAGTGATGAGATTCATTCATTTGAAGGATGCTGGTGTGATCATGAACCCTGAGGGGACAGTAGAGATGATACACTGCCCTGGTTAGTTAGTGGGATTGATCAGCTTTCCAGTGTACTGGTAAGTTTTGGAAATGATTATTTCTTCTAAACTGTCCTAATACACTTTTTTTAATTGATGAACCCAGGAGAATGTCCAGTGCCCTTAGTGTAGGACATTAGGTTTGCACCATCAGTGGCCACTCTTTCAGCTACCCTATGGAAGCCCCTCGCTGAATTTATCCGCCTTGCCACCTCCTTCCCTGCTTTCAGCAGCCTCCTAGAAACTCTGAGTCAGAAGGTTGTGGGTTCTAAGTTCCACTCCAGAGACTTGAGCACATAAAGCTAGGCTGACACTCCAGTGCAGTGCTGAGGAAGTGCCGCACTGTTGGAGGTGCCGTCTTTCGGATGAAACATTAAACCGAGGCCCCGTCTGCTCTCTCAGGTGGACGTAAAAGATCCCATGGCACTATTTTGAAGAAGAGCAGGGGAGTTATCCCCGGTGTCCTGGCCAATATTTATCCCTCAATCAACATCACTAAAAACAGATTATCTGGTCATTATCACATTGCTGTTTGTGGGAGCTTGCTGTGCACAAATTGGCTGCCGTGTTTCCTACATTATAACAGTGACTGTACTTCAGAAGTACTTCATTGGCTGTAAAGTGCTTTGAGATGTCCTGAGGTTGTGAAAGGTGCTATATAAATGCAAGTCTGTCTTTTTTCTTCTCTTTGACCCTCTCATTTTCCATTTCCTGTTTTTCCTTTTTTATATTCTTGGTGACCCTGTCCATTCTTTCTCTCCATCCTACAATGTACTCTGAGACATCTGTCTTTGAGAGCTGTAGGAATGTAAGTTGTTGAGTAGGAGAGATGAAGTAAACCAAAGGATTGTGGTTTGACGGCGCAAAGCTTTTTTAATAGTCTGAAGATTGTAGGAGGAAGAGGACTGAGGGAGGTGCCGTTCATTAATCACCTCCTTTATTTTTATTAGTGTAGCTCCTTTTGTTCAATTATATAGAATCCAGCAACCCCAGTAGCAGTGGTCGGAGCATGGGACCCTCGTAGCAGCTGTCAGTGTGAGGATCCCAGTAACAGTAGTTAGTGCAAGGAGCCCCCAGTAGAAGCTGTCGGTGCGAGGGGCCACGGTAGCAGAGGTCGATGTAAGGAATCCCCGTAACAGGGGTCGGTGTAAGGAATCCCAGTAGCAGGGGTCGGTGTAAGGAATCCCAGTAGCAGGGGTCGGTGTAAGGAATCCCCGTAGTAGGGGTCGGTGTAAGGAATCCCCGTAGCAGGGGTCGGTGTAAGGAATCCCAGTAGCAGGGGTCGGTGTAAGGAATTCCCGTAGCAGGGGTCGGTGTAAGGAATCCCAGTAGCAGGGGTCGGTGTAAGGAGTCCCAGCAGGAGGGGTCAGTGTAAGGAGTCCCAGCAGGAGGGGTCAGTGTAAGGAATCCCAGTAGGAGCTGTCAGTGTAAGGAGTCCCAGTAGCAGGGGTTGGTGTAAGGAGTCCCAGAAGGAGGGGTCAGTGTAAGGAATCCCAGTAGGAGCTGTCAGTGTAAAGAATCCCAGTAGGAGCTGTCAGTGTAAAGAATCCCAGTAGGAGCTGTCAGTGTATAGAGTCTCAGTAGCAGGGGTCAGTGTAAGGAGTCCCAGTAGTAGGGGTCAGTGTAAGGAGTCCCAGTAGCAGGGGTCAGTATAAGGAGTCCCAGTAGTAGGGAGTAGGGGTCAATGTAAGGAGTCCCAGTAGGAGGGGTCAGTGTAAGGAATCCCAGTAGGAGCGGTCAGTGTAAGGAGTCCCAGTAGCAAGGGTCAGTGTAAAGAATCCCAGTAGCAGGGGTCAGTGTAAGGAGTCCCAGTAGTAGGGGTCAGTGTAAGGAGTCCCAATAGGAGCGGTCAGTGTAAGGAGTCCCAGTAGCAAGGGTCAGTGTAAGGAATCCCAGTAGCAGGGGTCAGTATAAGGAGTCCCAGTAGTAGGGGTCAGTGTAAGGAGTCCCAGTAGGAGGGGTCAGTATACGGAATCCCAGTAGGAGCTGTCAGTGTAAAGAATCCCAGTAGCAGGGGTCAGTGTAAGGAGTCCCAGTAGTAGGGGTCAGTGTAAGGAGTCCCAGTAGGAGCTGTCAGTGTAAGGAGTCCCAGTAGCAAGGGTCAGTGTAAGGAATCCCAGTAGGAGCTGTTGGTGTGAGGAGCCACGGTAGCAGGGGTCAGTGTGCGTTTTTTGTTGTTGGTTCAGTTTATGGCTCTTGGGAGAAATTTGCTGTGGTCACTACGTGTGGGGACATCGTTTCATGTTGTGCATTTACAATTTCGCTAGAAATACTGACCAGTGGAAATCGTCATTAAAATGTTTATAATATCATTACAGTGGCCGCAGCAGATCTCCACCCTCCCCTCTGTCGCTGTACACACAAGGTGCCTCCAATTAACATTGTCACAGAGAACTGTCTCTGACACAGTCAAGTTGGTCCTTACACACACATTTACTGATGGGACTGAACAACAAGTTATTACAAGAATTTACAGCATATATCATAGACTCATTGAAACTTACAGCACTGAAGGAGGCCATTCGGCCCGTCGTGCCTGTGCTGGCTCTCTGAAAGAGCAGTCGTGCTTAGTCCCACATCCCTGCTTTTTGTCCGTAACCCTGTGAGTTCCTCATCCTATAGTACCCGTCCAACTCACTTTTAAAATTATTGATGGAATCAGCTTCCACCACCTTTTCAGGTAGAGCGTTCCAGATCCCAATAACACTCTGAGTGAAAAAAACTCTCCTCGTCTCCCCTCTAGTTCTTTTTCCAATGATTTTGATTCCATAACCTCTAGTTATTGACCCACTCACCAGAGGGAATCATTTTTCTCTATCTACTCTATCAAAACCTCTCATCATCTTGTAAACCTTTAGTAGGTCACCTCCTAACCTATTCTGTTTCAACAACAACAACAACAACTTGTATTCATATAGCACCTTTAAAATAGTAAAACGTCCCAAGGCACTTCACAGGAGTATTAAAAGACAAAAAATTTGACACAGAGCCACATAAGGAGAAATTAGGGCAGGTGACCAAAAGCTTGGTCAAAGAGGTGGGTTTTAAGGAGCGTCTTAAAGGAGGAAAGAGAGGTGGCGAGACGGACAGGTTTAGGGAGGGAATTCCAGAGCTTAGGGCCTAGGCAACAGAAGGCACGGCCGCCAAAGGTTGAGTGATTATAATCAGGGATGCTCAAGAGGGCAGAATTAGAGGAGCGCAGATATCTCGGGGGGTTGTGGGGTTGAAGGAGATTACAGAGATAGGAAGGGGCGAGGCCATGGAGGGATGTGAAAACAAGGATGAGAATTTTGAAATCGAGGCGTTGCTTAACCGGGAGCCAGTGTAGGTCAGCGAGCATAGGGGAGATTGGTGAACGGGACTTGGTGCGAGTTAGGACACGGGCAGGCGAGTTTTGGATCACCTCAAGATTACGTAGGGTCGAATGTGGGAGGCCAGCCAGGAGTGCGTTGGAATAGTCAAGTCTAGAGGTAACAAAGGCATGGATGACGGTTTCGGCAGCGGATGAGCTGAGGCAAGGGCGGAGACGGGCAATGTTACGGAGGTGGAAATAGACGGTCTTAGTTATGCTGCGGATATGTGGTCAGAAGCTCATTTCAGGGTCAAATATGACACCAAGGTTGCGAACAGTGTGGTTCAGCCTCAGACAGATGTTAGGGAGAGGGATGGAGTCAGTGGCTAGGGAACGGAGAACAGTCCTAACTTTTCCAACCTCTCCTCATAACTGAAGTCCCGCATCCCTGGTAACATCTTGGTAAACCTCCTCTGTACCCTTTCTAAGCCTTTACATCTTTCCTGAAGTGTGGTGTTCAGAATTGTCCACAATACTCCAGCTGAGACCTAATCAGTGATTTATAAAGTGCTGGCATGAACTATTTGCTTTTATATTCTATTCCTCTATTTATAAACCCAAGTAACCCATATGCTTTTTAAACACCTTATCAACTAGTCCTGCCACCTTTAAGGATTTGTGTATATGAACACCAAGGCCTCTCTGTTCATCTACACTTTTCAAATTCGTGCAATTTATATTATGCTGTCTTTCCATATTAGTCTTCTCAAAGTGCATCACTTCACACTTCTCTGCCTTGAACTCCAGCTGCCATGCTTCTGCCCATTTCACCATCCTGCCTAAGTTATCCTGAAGCCTATCACTATCCTCATCATGATCTACTACTTTGCCAAGTTTCGTATCATCTTCAAACTTTATAAAGCTGCTCCCTACACCCGAACCTAAGTCGTTTATAAAAATTGCAAAGAGTAATGGACACAAAACTGACCCTTGGGAAACACCACTGCAAACCACCTCCCAGTCTGAGAAATATCCATCCACCACCCTTTGTTTCCTGTCACTGAGCCAATTTTGTATCCATACTGCCGCTTTCCCCTTAATACCATGGGCTTCCATCATCTTAATAAGCCTTCTGGTGGCACTTTGTCAAATGCCTTCCGAAAGTCCATATATACAACATCTACTGCACTACCTTGATCAACCTTCTCTGTTACCTCATCAAAGAATTCAATAAAGTTAGTCAGACATGATTTACCTTTAACAAATCCATGCTGGCTCTCCTTGATTAACCCATGCCTTTCCAAATGGAAGTTTATTTTGTCCCTGATAATGGTTTCCAGTAACGTCCCCCACCACCAATGTTAGGCTGACTGGCCTGTAGTTTCCTGGTTTATCCCTCTCCCCTTTCTTGAATAGTGGTATAACATTAGCAACTTCCAGTCCTCCGGCACTACTCCTGTATCCAATAAGGATTGAAAGATTGTGACCAATGGTTCTGCTATTTCTACCTTTGCTTCCTTTCTATCCTTTGTATGCTTTGTAAATGCTGCAACACTTTGTTCTGTGACCTTTACATCAACAAAGAGAATGGAACTTGTTTTATCTGTGCTGTTTACACTATTCACCAATAAACCTATTGTTAATAGACTTGTATTTATATTGCACCACATCACATCTTCCAAAGCGCTTTATAACTAATGAATGTTTTTAAAGTGCAGTCACTTATTATGTAGGTAACATGGCAGGCATCTTGTGCATAGTAAGAGCCTACAAACAATGAGATAATTAACCAGTTAATCTGTTTTTGGGTGGTATTAGATGAGAGAGGAATGATAGCCTGGACATTGGCACAGCTCCTTATTCTTCTGAATTATGGAGTCATCCTGCACATTAGGCAGGTCCACATAACTCCTGACCGACAGGCTGATTGGCAGAACCTGTCTCTGGTGTCTAGGATTCTTCCGACTCAGTTCCTAGTAATCCTCCAATGATATAACAGATATCAGATAGACAAGCAGTGGAAACTTACCAGCGCTCAGTACTGGAAGGCTATGCAGTTTTATTTTGGTTTAATTCCAGCCCTCCTGCACACAATTGGGGGTCCCTAAACCTTAACTTTTGTCAACCTGTTCCTAAGCACTCTGGGCTTAGGTAGATGGGATGTCTTCCTATAGGAGTAAAGGCTGCACTCCATATCAGCCAAACGCAAGCTCTGCCTGTGTGGGTTTCTCAGTCCTTTGGTTTTGAGACTCAAACATGGGGGATGAGTTTATACATCTGTCATAAACCCGGCTGACTAAAAAAAAAGCTGAGTCCTTAATTCTATATAAATTTAAATAAACGTGGCTGCAGAATTCATCCGGCACCATTTCTTCTTCTCCCAAGAGTAAATGTCAAGGTTAAAAACATCTGATAACAAAGTCCATCTGTAACATAATCAGAATATTTGTTTTACCTCTCCAAAGTCTTGTTGTTTATTCTGTGTTGGCACCTGATTGATCGGGGTGGGGAATTCCTCGTCAGATGACATGGAGAGTTGTTGGTCAGGTAAAAATAACTCCAAGCTGTTAACCCTTAGCCTGCTCGCCACACATTCTTACTGTGGATTCAAATCGATTTTCCAGAGCTTCAGCCAGCAAAAGGATAACAATTCTGTAGATTCAAGTTAAATACACTGAACACTCTCAATGGCTCACTTAGTTTAAAGTGAGACAGCCAAGTGCCAACCGCACTGCACCTGCTGTAGTACTCAGTCATACAGACTAGGGAAGTTCCAGGGTGCACTGAGATAGACCATCTGCCCTTGAATGGCGGTAGGGGCCCTTACAATTGGGTTCAGTGCCCTGGGTTGGGGAGTAGAAAATCAGCCAGGGTTCCTGCTCCCGATCGCTGTCCAGTTACCCCTGCTGGACATGTATGAGGTGAGGCCACCTCAGGCTCAGCTGTGATGCCCTCGGCTGGTTGACTAGCATGATGGCAATCACTGTCTGGGTTTACACATGAAGATTGGCCAGGTTGAGGTGCTGGAGGTTGGCTGGCACTCATAGACATGTATCCCAGCAAGAATCAGAGCCTTCAGGAGAGAAGAGGAGAAAACTGGGTAAAATATGACACAGGTTTTTAATATAACACAGATTTGAACTTTTTAAAAATGTGTTTGCACAAACTATTAATCTGCTGCTAAAGTGCTGCTGTGTGTAACTTGATGCATCCTTTAAGCCTATGAGGCATGGTTGCTGTACCTTCCTGGGTTAATACGCAGAAGGTGCAGCCTTAGAGGTCACACTGGCGTTTTTATATACTTAAAGTGTGGCTCCTGAAGTCAATTGGAAGGTATTTCTGTGTGTGGAGCAGTTTCTCTGTGAACTGGGAGTGACTGGCTTTCTTTCTTGGAGCTATTTTTATCATATGCATACCATACACATGGCTTTTTAATATACAAGTATATTGTAGATCTGCCATGACGTTGTACATGCCATGTTGGATGATGCACTTTTTTAGAATGACAAGTGTATTATACCATATAATGCACAATGTATCATTCTGCCATGGTGCAGTAGTGTGCCTTAAGGCCACAATGTCGGATTGCTATTGAGTAAGAATTAGCTCAGGTCACTCAGAGTTACGTTGTTGTTTGGTCAAGAACTTTTGCTGATTGCAATGTGCTTGCCAATTTCAGGCTGCAGCTCAGAAATACCCAGCATTTTAAGATTGTTTTGATTCTGTAACGTGTGACGTCAAGAGTGAGGCGTTTGTGTCCACTGCCGTACCGTTTTCAATATATTACTCACAAGGCTCCCATTAAGGCCCTCGTATTGAGTCAAAGGTTATGCTGTTGCAAGGGGATACTGGGATGTGGAAGTGGAGTGAGGGGGGAGGGTTACACATCTCGAACGAGAGAATTTGAAATGAATTTTCTGGGAAATCGGCCCAGAGTCAATGAAGCAAGTGTTTTTTGATTGGTTCTTGGAAAGTAAATAATGTAATATTTTCCTTACCCATTGCAGCATAGATAATTAAATAATTCTACAGCTGCATAATTAAATCTTGGTGAACAATGTTTTCAAGTTCTCAGTATGAACAACAAAGGCAGGTGTTATTACCTTCCTCTGTCTATCTCTCTCAGCTCATTTGGGAAAAACAAATTCATAAATACTGCTATCGCCTGAGGAAAGACGAGCCTTGAGTTTTGCAGTGAGAGAATGGGAGATCTTCCAAACTATATATGCTCACACTGTAATATTCTGGGAAATGCAAGCACAGCTGTAGTTGTTACAGCTCTTCAGATAACAGTGATAGTTCTGAGAGAATATCAACTCCAACCCTAGGCTTTTGAGAGAGGCTGAGGCCTCTGCGTCAAATGTTCATGAAGATACTCAAACACACAAAAAAACAATATTATAAGTAATTGTGTTGTGAGATACGTAAGTTTTATATTTTCTTTAAGCACGGTTGGAAGGACCTGCATTGGGAAAGCGCAGCTTGCTCTGTGTCAGAAACCTGACGTTCTAAAGAAAGAAAGAACAAACTTGCATTTATATAGCGCCTTTCCCGACCTCAGGATGTCTCAAAGCGCTTTACAGCCAACGAAGTACTTTTTGAAGTGTAGTCACTGTTTTAATGTAGGAAATGTGGCAGCCGATTTGTGCAGAGAAAAGTCCCACAAACAGCAATGTGATAATGACCTGATAATCTGTTTTTATTGATATTGGTTGAGGGATAAATATTGGCCAGGACTTTGGGGAGAACTGCCCTGTTCTTCTTTGAAATGGTGCCATAGTATCTTTTACGTCCACCTGAAAGGGCAGACAGGGCCTCGGTTTAACATCTCATCCGATAGACGGCACCTCCGACAGTGCAGCACTCCCTCAATGCTGCACTAAAGTGTCAGCCTTGATTTTGTGCTCAAGTCTCTGGAGTGGGACTTGAACCCACAACCTTCTGACTCAGAGGTGAGAGTGCTACCCACTGAGGCATGGCTGACACACTAGGCTCACACATGAAGAACAGTCCCTTGGGTGAGATACCAGAGGGTGATCTGCGCCTGTGGAACAGAAGTCAACACTTCAAAGAGAGGGTGGAACTAATTTGGGTGGGGAGTGGATGTTGGAGGAACCCCTGTCCACACAGATTTATACTTGAGTTGCTCCAATGCCATGGTTTATAGGAGAAGCCCATGGGCATCTTGGAACAACTCCATTAATATCCATGGGATTCAGTGCCTCAGTCTAACCTTGGGCTGAATGCCAGCAGCACAGCTCCGTCTTCTGCTACCGTTTTAAGGCTCTGTGTTAAGTTGTTTTGCTCTTGTTTGTTTTATAGTTTGTGGTGCTGTCAGACCTGGTGTGTGCGATTCGCTGATGACTGTCAATTATCTAAAATTCTGGTGAAATTGTGTTCAAAATGGTTTTGCTCATCAGTCTGAGGGAAACGGTTTCAGTGCAGAGTAATTTAAAGTAACAGTCTGCATGTGCCCTGTAAACCTCTCCCTTTTGTTCTGTCCACTGGTCACAGATGAACTAGACAGGGAGGGTGCAGTGACCCCGTTTTCATGCTGTAGGAAGACAGAGGTGGCAATTGTTCCTGCGGCGCCCGTGTGCAAGTTCTTACCATCTTATTTAAACAGAAACTTCTATACGGCTGAGATTTAAATAGTCCTAGTGTCACATGGACAGCAGAATCTGTTCCAGTGAATTTGCACATTTACGAAGCAGAGGAAAACAACAGCTGCTGCTCTTCAAATCATGAGCTGTGGCTGGCTCGCTCGGTGTTGCTTTGTTAGGTATAGGCAGCTGATTGTGTAGCTTGCGGGTGCAGTCTTTCAGCTTCACCTTTAGATATTTCAACATTATTCATTGAATATGCATGTTGTCTATATAGCCTTCTTATATGTAGTACTTTACACTTAAGAACATAAGAAATAGGAGCAGGAGTAGGCCATTTGGCCCTTCGAGCCTGCTCCGCCATTCAATAAGATCATGACTGATCTTCGACTGCAACTCAATTTTCCCACCCTATCCCTTGATTCCCTTAGTATCCAAAAATCTATCGATCTCTGTCTTGAATATACTCAACGACTGAGCATCCACAACCCTATGGGGTAGATAATTCGAAGGATTCACAACCCTTTGGGTGAAGAAATTTCTCCTCATCTCATTCCTAAATGGCCGACCCCTTATTCTGAGACTGTGACCTCTGCACAATAACCTGCTCACTAACGCTCAGGTTGGGTTCTGCCAGGACCACTCGGCTCCAGATCTCATTACAGCCTTGTTCCAAACATGGATAAAAGAGGTGAATTCCAGAGGTGAGGTGAGAGTAACTGCCCTTGACATCAAGACAGCATTTGACCAAGTGTGGCATCAAGGAGCCCTAGTAAAACTGAAGTCATTAGGAATCGAGGGAGGGGGAAACTCTCCACTGGCTGGAGTATCGGATAACTTCACATTTCTCCACATTATATTCCATTTGCCATGTTCTTGCTCACTCACTTACCCTGTCTATATCCCCTTGAAGACTCCTTGCATCCTCCTCACAACTTATATTCCACTCAGCTTTGTATCATCAGCAAACTTGAATATATTACATTTGGTCCCCACATCCACATCATTGATGTAGATTGTGAATAGCTGAGGCCCAAGCACTGATCTTTGCAGTATCCCACTAGTTACAGCCTGCCAACCCGAAAATGACCCGTTTATTCCTACTGTCTGTTTTCTGTCTGTTAACCAATCCTCAGTCCATGCTAGTATATTACCCCCACTCCCATGAGCCCTAATTTTGTTTAATAGCCTCTTGTGTAGCACCTTATCGAATGCCTTCTGAAAATACACCACATCCACTGGTTCCCCCTTATCTATTCTGCTAGTTACAACCTCAAAAAACTCTAACAGATTCATTAAACACTATTTCCCTTTCATAAATCCGTGTTGACTGCCCAATCCTATTATTATTTTCTAAGTACCCTGTTACCACGTCCTTAATAATAGATTCTAACATTTTCCCTACTACTGATGTCAGGCTAACTGGTCTGTAGTTCTCTGTTTTCTCTCTCCCTCCTTTCTTAAATAATGGGGTTACATTTGCCACCATCCAATTCACAGGAACCGTTCTAGAATCTATGGAATTTTGGAAAATGACAACCAATGCATCCACTATCTCTATAGCCACCTCTTTTAAAACCCTAGGATGTAGACCATCAGGTCCAGGGGATTTATTGGCTTTCAGTCCCATTAATTTCTCCAGTACTATTTTTTTACCAATACTAATTTCTTTCAGTTCTCGCTAGAGCCTTGGTTCTCCACTATTTCCAGAAAGTTTTTTGCGTCTTCTTCCGTGAAGACAGGCACAAAGGGCTGGATTTTCTCAGCCCCGAGGAGGCGGGTATGGAGGCGGGACTGCCGGGAAAGTTGCAGAATTTGGGGGTGGGCCAGAAGCTGATGGAGGCGGGACTGAAACCCGACAAGTGGGAGTCCCGCCTCCAAAAGCTTCCCATTCAGAAAATCCAGCTCAAAGTATTTGTTTAATTTCTCTGCCATTTCCTTATTCCCCATTATAATTTCTCCTGTCTCAGCCTGTAAGGGACCCACATTTACTTTCGCTAATCTTTTCCTTTTTACATACCTATAGAAGCTTTTACAGTCTGTTTTTATGTCTTTCACTAGTTTACTCTCATATTCTATTTTCCCTTTCTTTATCAATTTCTTGGTTCTCCTTTGCTGAATTCTAAAATCCTCCCAATCCTCAGGCTTACTACTCTTACTACAACATTATAAGCCTCTTCCTTTGATCTAATACTATCTTTAACTTCTCTTGGACCATTTTCCTGTGGGGTTTTTGTGCCTTAAAGGAATGTATATTTGTTGTAAATTATGATTAATTCTTTAAATGCTAGCCATTGCTTGGCTACTGTCATACCTTTTAATCTAGTTTCCCAATCTACCTTAGCCAAATCGCCCCTCATACCTACGTAGTTTCCTTTGTTTAGATTTAAGACCCTAGTTTCGGATTTAACTAAATCACTTTCAAACTCAATATAAAATTCTATCATATTATGGTCACTCTTCCCTAAAGGCCCCTTTACTACAAGGTTATTAATTAACCCTTTCTCATTGCACAATAAAGCAGTCCATGCCCGCATCCAGCAAGACCTGGAGAACATTCAGGCTTGGGCTGATAAGTTTCAAGTAACATTCATGCCACACAAGTGCCAGGCAATGACCACCTCTGAAAGGAGAGAGTCTAACCGCCTCTCTTGACATTCAGTCGCATTACCATTGTCGAATCCCCCACCATCAACACCCTGAGGGTCACCATTGACCAGAAACTTAACTGGACCAGCCACATAAATACTGTGGCTGCAAGAGCAGGTATTCCGCAGCGAGTGACTCACCTCCTGACTCCCCTAAGCCTTTCCACCACCTACAAGGCACAACTCAGGAGTGTGATGGAATACTCTCCACTTGCCAGGATGAGTGCAGCTCCAACAACACTCAAGAAGCTCGATACCATCCAGGACAAAGCAGCCCGCTTGATTGGCACCCCATCCACCATCTTAAACATTCACTCTCTCCACCACTGGTGCACCGTGTCTGCAGTGTGTACCATCTACAAGATGCACAGCAGCAACTCACCAAGGCTTCTTCGACAGCACCACCCAAACCCGCGACCTCTACCACCTAGAAGGACAAGGGCAGCAGGTGCATGGGAACACCATCACCTCCAAGTTCCCTTCAAGTCACACACAATCTTGACTAGGAAATATATTGCAGTTCCTTCATCGTCGCTGGGTCAAAATCCTGGAACTCCCTCGCTAACAGCACTGTGGGAGTACCTTCACCATACGGACTGCAGCCGTTCAAGAAGGTGGCTCACCACCTCCTTCTCAAGGACAATTAGGGATGGGCAATAAATGCTGGCCTTGCCAGCGACGCCCATGTCCCATGTATGAATAATAAAAACACTCCCTGTGCTTATGAGACTGGGCTCTATGGTGTCTAATGATCTAATTGGTAAGGAATTATACTGTAATTTCCTGAATGTTAGTTGTGAAATAATTAATAGTGTAATCAAATGCTCACCTAGATCATTAGTGCTAATTCAGCAGTCAAAAAATCCTTTGGTAAGGACAGTGTTAGTCATTCACCAAGCACTTTAAAACTCTTGGTTTTAATAAATCCAAACTTAGAAATGTTGCGGAATATCAAGATTTCTGCAATTATTTTAACTTTATTGAGAGTTTGTAAATTGATTTTGTAACTTCCCAGCTAGTGCCTGAATCCTCTTCTGCAAGGTCCATAAACCACTTGTGACTGTTATGTGTTTTGCTTCCTCACAGGTAAAGACTCACCTGCAGGCCCAGTCTGCAGCCGTCATCGCCGTGGGACACCAGCACAACCATCAGGTACAAACTATTTGGAAAGAAAGGCTTACATTTGTACAGCATCTTATCAGATCTCACAAAAACGATTTCAAACACCATGAATTACTTTGAAGTGTAGTGGTCACCGTTATAAGGGCAAACATGGCAGCAACTGCGCACACAGTGAGATCCCACAAACAGCAATGAGATGAATGACCAGTCAATCTGTTTTTGGTCTTGTTGGGTGAGGGAGGACTGTTGGCCAGGACAATGGTTGAACTTTGTGCCGTATTTCATATCCTGCCATGAGATCACCTGAACCTTTGGAACAGGCACACAGAGGCTCTCAGTTTAAAGTCTCATTTGAACTATGACACCTTTTGCAATGCAGCAAACCCCTCGGTACTGCGCAGGTGTGTCAGCCTAGATTATGTGCTTAAATTCTAGGAATGAGGCTTAAACTGCTGGAATGCGTCTCGAACCTACAACCTTCTGACCCAGAATTGCTACTAACTGAGCCAAACTGGAAACAGCAGTTAAATGGTGCCTGTTCTTTGTGTTAGAAATCAGCACAGAAAATAAATCAGATCCGAGAGAGAGAGATGGATGGACATAAGAACATAAGAACATAAGAAATAGGAGCAGGAGTAGGCCAATCGGCCCCTCGAGCCTGCTCCGCCATTCAATAAGATCATGGCTGATCTGATCCTAACCGCCAATCTACTATCTATCACAGAACCATCTCCTGCATCTAACAGAATTGCACACACGAAATAGGAGCAGAATCAGGCTACACGGTCCCTGGGCCCGCTCCACTACCCACAGGGCCATGACCGATCCGAACCTAGACTCATGTCCAAATTCCTGCCCGCTCCCCGTAACCCTTAATGCCCTTTACTTCTAGGAAACTGTCTATTTCTGTTTTAAATTTATTTAATGATGTAGCTTCTACAGCTTTTTGTGGCAGCATATTCCATGGACCTACCACCCTCTGAGTGAAGTAGTTCCTCCTCATCTCAGTTTTGAAAGAGCAGCCCCTTATTCTAAGACTATGTCCCCTAGTTCTAGTCTCACCCGTCATCGGGAACATCCTCCCCGCATCCACCCGATCCAACCCCTTCACAATCTTATATGTTTCAATAAGATCGCCTCTCATTCTTCTGAACTCCAATGAGTAGAGTCCCAATCTACCCAACCTCTCCTCATATGACCACCCCCTCATCCCCGGGATTAACCGAGCGAACCTTTTTTGCACTGCCTCGAGAGCAAGGATGTCTTTCCTTAAGTAAGGACACCAAAACTGTATGCAGTATTCCAGGTGCGGTCTCACCAATACCTTGTACAACTGAAGCAATACCTCCCTATTTTTATATTCTATCCCCCTAGCAATGAAAGCCAACATTCCATTTGCCTTCTTAATCACTTGCTGCACCTGCATACTAACCTTTTGAGTTTCGTGCACCAGGACCCCCAGATCCCTTTGCACTTCAGTACTCTCCAGTTTCTTGCCATTAAGATAATAAATTGCTCTAGGATTTTTCCTGCCAAAGTGCATCACCTCACACTTTCCAGTGTTGTATTCCATCTGCCAAATCTCTGCCCACTTACTTAGCCTGTCTATGTCCCCTTGCAGGTTTTTTATGTCCTCCTCACTCACTACTTTCCCTCCCATCTTTGTATCATCTGCAAATTTTGATATGTTACACTTGGTCCCTTCCTCCAAATCGTTAATATAGATTGTAAAGAGTTGGGGACCCAGCACTGACCCCTGTGGAACACCACTAGTTACTGATTGCCAGTCTGAGAATGAACCATTTATCCCAACTCTTTGCTTTCTGTTAGATAGCCAATCCTCTATCCATGCCAGAATATTACCCCCAATCCCGTGATTTTTTACCTTAAGCAATAATCTTTTGTGTGGCACCTTGTCAAATGCCTTTTGGAAGTCTAAATACACTACGTCCACACAGTGAGGAAGAGACATAGATGGAGAGAGAAGATACCTAGGATGTGTGATTGATCCTCTTCTGCTTGCCCAGGTTTTATTGGTGCTTTTGCTGTTAAGAACATAAGAAATAGGAGCAGGAATAGGCCACTTGGCCCCTCGAGCCTGCTCCGCCATTCAATAAGATCATGGCTGATCTAGGGCTCAAAGCCACTTCCCAGCCCGCTCCCCATAACCCTTCACTCCCTTATCTTGCAAAAATGTGTCTATCTCCACTTTAAATGTATTTAATGACCCAGCCTCCACAGCTCTCTGAGGCAGAGAATTCCACAAATTTACGACCCTCTGAGAGAAGAAATTCCTCCTCATCTCAGTTCTAAAAGGGCGACCCTTTATTCTGAGACTGTGCCCCCGAGTTCTAGATTTCCCCATGAGGGGAAACAACCTCTCTGCATCTACCCTGTCGAGCCCCCTCAGTATCTTATATGTTTCGATAAGATCACCTCTCATTCTTCTAAATTCCAATGAGTATAGGCCCAGCCTGCTCAACCTTTCCTCATAAGTCAAACCCCTCATCTCTGGAATTAACCTCGTGAATCGTCTCTGAACTGCCTCCAATGCAAGTATATCCTTCCTTAAATAAGGAGACCAAAACTGTACGCAGTACTCAAGGTGTGGTCTCACAAATACCTTGTACAGTGGTAGCAGGACTTCCCTGCTTTTATACTCCAACCCCCTTGAAATAAAGGCCAATATTCCATTTGCCTTTTTGATTACTTGCTGTACCTGCATGCTAACTTTTTGTGTTTCATGCACAAGGACCCCTAGGTCCCTCTGAACTGTAGTATTTTGTAATCTCTCTCCATTTAAATAATAGTTTGCTTTTTTATTTTTCCTGCCAAAGTGGATAACCTCGCACTTTCCCACATTATACTCCATCTGCCAAATGTTTGCCCACTCACCTAGCCTGTCTATATCCCTTTGCAGATTCTTTGAGTCCTCTGCACAACTTGCTTTCCCTCCCATCTTTGTATCAACCGCAAACTTGGCTACATTACACTCGATCCCTTCATCCAAGTCATTAATGTAGATTGTAAATAGTTGGGGCCCCAGCACCAATCCTTGTGGCACCCCACTAGTTACCGTTTGCCAACCAGAAAATGACCCATTTATCCTGACTCTCTGCTTTCTGTTAGTTAGCCAATTCTCTATCCATGCTAATATATTACCCCCAACTCTGTGAGCTCTTATCTTATGCAGTAACCTTTTATGTGGCACCTTATCAAATGCCTTCTGGAAATCCAAATACACCACATCCACTGGCTCAACCTTGTCCATCCTGCTTGTTACATCCTCAAAGAACTCCAGCAAATTTGTTAAACATGATTTCCCTTTCCTAAAACCATGCTGACTCTGTTTGACTGCAGTATGTTTTTCTAAATGCCCTGCTTCCTTAATGAAGGACTCCAGCATTTTCCCAACGACAGATGTTAGGCTAACTATAGTTTCCTGCTTTCTGTCTCCCTCCTTTCTTAAATAGGGGTGTTACATTAGCGGTTTTCCAATCCACTGGGATCTCTCCAGAGTCCAGGGAATTTTAGTATATTGCAACCAATGCATCCACTATCTCTGCAGCCACTTCTTTTAAGACCCTGGGATGCAGGCCATCTGGTCCAGGGGACTTGTTGTCTTTTAGTCCCTGTTGCTGTAAATCACATCCACCTATTTGATCCAATAATCAAACCATCTCAGGTCAAGGTCAGATGTTAGTCCAGAGAAAGGAATTCCCTTTCCCTCTCTCTCTCAATCTCTCGCTCTCTCTTAATCCCTGTATTACCTCCGTTCAATACAACAGGGCAGAGGGATATTGGCACTGAATCTTCACTTCCACAGGTACTGGTTAGTAGGTCTAGGATCACGATTTTCTGGCTTTCCTCGGTGGTGGTCATGTTCCAGACGAGGTTCTGAGACCCCCACACACACAAATAAAAAGGCTGCCACTGGTGAAGAGGGGAGAGAATCCCACCGAACACGTGAGCTGTTCAGTTGGGATCCTTTCTGCACAATGTTGCCCTGCGTGGTTCTGATACTGAGGGGGTCATTTTAACCTAACTTGCCGGGTGGGAAACCCACGGGATCGGGTGGAACGCCGGATTTACATCCCACCCAATATTACTCTCTATTGACTTCATTGGAGAATAAAATCGAGCGAGGTGTAAAACCAGCGTTGCTCCTGATCCCGTCAACTTCCCCACGGGCGGATTAGGTTAATTGCCCCCAGAATATAAAAAAAAAAGACTTGCATTTATATAGCACCTTTCACGACCACCAGACGTCCCAAAGCGTTTTACAGCCAATGAAGTACTTTTGGAGTGTAGCCACTGTTGTAATGTAGCAGCCAATTTGCGCACAGCAAGCTCCCACAAACAGCAATGTGATAATGACCAGATAATTTTTTTACTGATGTTGATTGAGGGATAAATATTGGCCAAGACACCAGGGATAAATAGTGCCATGGGATCTTTTACGTCCACCTGAGAGAACAGACGGGGCCTCGGTTTAACGTCTCATCTGAAAGACAGCACCTCCGACAGTGCAGCACTCCCTCAGCACTGCACTGACGTGTCAGCCTAGATTTTTGTGCTCAAGTCTCTGGAGTGGGACTTGAACCCACAACCTTCATGACTCAGAGGCGAGGGTGCTACCAACTGAGCCACTGGCTCACACCAAATCTGAGAATTGCACTCTCCCTTCCTCCCCCCTTTCTTCAACCCCTGCCCATTGCTTTGGTCTTTCTGCAGACCATTTTTTCCATAGAGGTGCTACAAACACAATTGCCATCCTCTTCGGGTTTACTCTTGGTGAGGGGCAGCTGTGTTTATAAATCCAGTGAAATACATGTGAATGGCAAGGAACAGTGCCCCTCGGTGGCCTAGTGCATTACTGAGCCACACAGACCAGGGAGCAGATTCCATCCCTGGTCTGTGCTGAACCAGCCACCCTCAGCTGGAGCAGCAGTGGGAGTGCGTCAGTGGGCCTCTGTGACCCCAGCTTCGGGAGGGCAAAGTCAGCCGGGATTCCTGCCCCCTGATCCATAGAGCAAGGTACTGGAGAGCAGCCAGGGGGCCATACCCCAGCAAGAGTCAGTACCTTCAGGGGAGATGGGGACAATGTATATGGAATGCAGTTTAAATCGTATAAAATGGGGACCTGTTGACAGAGATTGTTCTGCATTGAGTGAACCTGAACCTAGGGGAGACATTTTTTTATTTCTCACCAGTCCCCTCCTCTTTGAATGTACTGACTCCTGGTTGCACCCCAGACAGTAAGTGTTAGCAGGCTATTCCACCCAAATGAGGCATCACAGACAGGCCCAATCCTACTCTCATCCGAACATCCACATACGCACTTTTCAGCAAGAGTCGCTGGATAGTGATCAGATTCAAGAAACCTGGAGGATTTGTATTCTCCTCCTAGCCCAGGGACACCTCAGACTGCCAGGATAGCAGAGGTCGGCACTGCCCAGACCTTGTGGTCCAGCTGCTCACTGTCTGAAAGAAATGAGAGAATCTAAAGAGATTGGAATAATGCCGACAGAACAGATTTGGACAGAATCTGGCACCGTCTGGATCTCTGAAAGTCCCTTGTGTTAAAGCAGTAATTGGTGTTAAGTGAGGTTAATGCGCTGACTCTGTGCTCCTGCTGTCACCGATAGCTTGTTGTTCTGTTCAGAGTTGGCCAGTGTTTCACTGCAGCAAAGGTCACTAATGATGTTGCAATTCTGATACAGTCAGTTATTAACTGCAGCTGAAGCTGCCAGTGTCTCGTTAACAGTAAAGGCTTTCGTGATAGAGGGAGGGGTAGCCAGAGCTGGGCTGACCCCACGAGAACACAATTTACATTTTCCATTCTGAAGTTTAATCCCATCACCCTGGCTGACTATTTCATCACACCTTCAGTTTCCTTGTCAGTCATTCTCTGACTGAGGGAACAAGTAGGGTAGTTGGACACAGGTTTACGCCACTCTGGAACCAGCCCCTGGGAGCTGTGCAGAAGCATTCCCGATTTGCCGGAGGTTAATGCTAGTAGGTTAAACTACAACTATTACATTTAGCAACAGACCAGTGACGGGCTAGTGTTACCACCTAATGCCTTCCTGACACGTATCCCCCGTGTGGCTGGCTTCCGAGTGCATTGACTTCAAGTTCCTGATCTTGTTTTCAAATCCCTTCACAGTCTCATTTCTCCTTATAAATAATGGAAAATAAGGAGATGGCAGTTGAATTGAACAGGTATTTTGCATCGGTCTTCACTATAGAGGATACAAGTAACATCCCAGAAATAGCTGTAAATCAGGAAATGGAAGGGAGGGAGGCACTCAAGAAAATTATAATCACCAGGGAAGTAGTACTGAGCAAATTGTTGGAGCTGTGGGCTGACAAGTCCCCAGGTCCTGATGGACTTCATCCTAGGGTCGTAAAAGAAGTGGCTAGTGAGATAGTTGATGCATTGGTTTTAATTTTCCAAAATTCCCTAGATTCGGGGAAGGTTCCATTAGATTGGAAAATAGCGAATGTAACTCCTTTATTCAAAAAGGGAGGGAGACAGAAAGCAGGAAACTACAGGCCAGTTAGCTTAACATCTGTCATAGGGAAGATGTTAGAAGCTATTATTAAAGATGTTACAGCAGGGCACTTGAGAAAAGTTCAAAGTAATCAGGCAGAGTCAACATGGTTTTGTGCAAGGGAAATCATGTTTAATCAATTTATTGGAGTTCTTTGAGGAAGTAACATGTGCTGTGGATAAAGGGGAACCGGTGGATGTACTGTACTTAGATTTCCAGAAGGCATTTGATAAGGTGCCACATCAAAGGTTATTGTGGAAAATAAAAGCTCATGGTGTAGGGGGTAACATATTGGCATGGATAGAAGATTGGCTAGCTAACAGGAAACAGAGAGTAGGCATGAATGGGTCATTTTCTGATTGGCAAGATGTAACGAGTGGTGTGCCACAGGGATCAGTGCTGGGGCCTCAACTTTTTACAATTTATATAAATGACTTGGATGAAGGGACTGAAGGTATGGTTTCTAAATTTGCTGATGACACAAAGATAGGTAGGAAAGTAAATTGTGAAGAGGACATAAGGAGGCTACAAAGGGATATAGATAGGCTAAGTGAGTGGGCAAAGATCTGGCAAATGGAGTATAATGTGGGAAAATGTGAAGTTGTCCATTTTGGCAGGAAGAATAAAAAAGCATATTATCTAAATGGTGAGAGATTGCAGAGCTCTGAGATGCAGAAGGATCTGGGTGTCCTAGTGTATGAATCGCAAAAGGTTACTATGCAGGTACAGCAAGTAATTAGGAAAGCTAATAGAATGTTATCGTTTATTGCGAGGGGAATTGAATACAAAAGTAGGGAGGTTATGCTTCAGTTATACAGGGCATTGATGAGACCACATCTGGAGTACTGTGTACAGTATTGGTCTCCTTATTTAAGGAAGGATGTAAATGCGTTGGAAGCAGTTCAGAGAAGGTTTACTAGACTAATACCTGGAATGGGCGGGTTGTCTTATGAGGAAAGGTTGGACAGGCTAGGCTTGTATTCACTGGAGTTTTGAAGAGTAAGAGGACTTGATTGAAACATATAAGATCCTGAGGGGTCTGGACAGAGTGGATGTGGAGAGGATGTTTCCTCTTGTGGGAGAATCTAGAACTAGGGGTCACTGTTTAAAAATAAGGGGTCACCCATTTAAGACAGAGATGAGGAGACATTTTATCTCACAGAGGGTCGTGAGTCTTTGGAACTCTCTTCCTCAGAGGGCGGTGGAAGCAGAGTCTTTGAATATTTTTAAGGCAGAGGTAGATAGATTCTTGGTAAGCAAGGGGGTGAAAAGTTATCGGGGGTAGGCGGGAATGTGGAGTAATCGGATCAGCCATGATCTTATTGAATGGCGGTGCAGGCTCGCAGGGCCGAGTGGTCTACTCCTGCTCCTAATTCATATGTTCGTGTCTCAGTGATGGCCCCAACAACCTTCACTGCTCCTCCCATAGACTCTCCGTTCCTCTCACTGGATCACTGCTCTCCTCACCCTCTGCTCCACTATCAGAGGCTGATCTCCCGCTCAGTCTGCTCCAGCTCTTTGGACCTGTCTCCTTAAAACACTTCGCCTTGTTACCTCTCCCCCTTTCTTCAAAACATCTCTTCAACTGTACTGTCTGCCCCCGTCCCCCGTAATCTTTCCTGTCCCTTGCTTGGCGTCCTTCTATTCCCCTACATGAGAGTGTTATATAAATGCAAGTTGTTGGTAACGTACAGTCCAGTCCATGAAGCTCACCCTGTGTGACGGCCATTTCCATTTGCTTGGGTGCGGACTGATTGTTGTTCAAGTGTGACCTTGTTGTATCTTCAACCCCAGGGAGTCACGACCGCCTTCTTGACAATCTACAGACAACAAGGGATTTTGGGCCTGTGGCGAGGGGTCAGTGGTGCTGTTCCTCGGGTGATGGTTGGATCTGCAGCGCAACTCGCTACATTTGCCTCTGCCAAGCAACTAGTCAAGGACCAGCAGGTGAGCGGCACGTCAAGGTGGGGAGTGTGACAAATCACTGAGAGGGACGATGATTAACAACTTCAGTCTTTCATTCAGATTATATACAATCTGGTTACAATTCCAGTTTTGTTGATTTGATAGCAAGTCGACAGGATCACGGTGCAGCAACTCATCAGACCTCAGGAGGGTCCCTGACGCTACAGACCTCTCAGGGGCTGTTGGAGGCAGAGGTCTTAGTGATGTTGCTTGTTCAATATTTCACAATCTGGGCTCTCCCCCTTCCCCCCAATGGTTTAATGCGTTTATCCAGAAACTCTTAGGTTTGGTTCCCAGCCTGAGCTGAGTTGACTGATTTCAGTTGAGGTGGCGGCAGAGGCTTGACAATTGGTTTCAGTGACCTGGGCTAGGGAGGGAAAGTCAGCCAAGGATCCTGCTCCTGACCCCTGTTGCAAAATGTGCATGTGTGGACATCAGCCCTATTATGGAATGGACGTTAAAGCCATAGAAGTTCACCAGGATGATACCATAGAAGATATTAGGACTATTTCCACTGGAGCGGAGAAGGCCAAGAAGAGATTTAATAGAGGTTTTTAAAATTATGAAGACTGAACCAGACTATTCGTGACCGCGGCGTCCTGTTCAACCCTGAGCTGAATTTCCAACTCCACATTCTCACCATCATAAAGGCAGCCTACTTCCACCTTCATAATATTGCCTGCCTCCACCCCGCCTCAGCTCATCTGCTGCTGAAGCCCTCATATATGCCTTTGTTCCCTCCAAACTCGATTACCCTAATGCTCTCCTAGCCAGCCTCACATCTTTCACCCTTCATAAACTTCAACTCATCCAAAACTCTGTTGCTCGCATCCTATCCCACACCGGCACGGACTCGATGGACTGAATGGCCTCCTTCTGTGCCGTTATGGCTCTATGACTATGACCAAGTCCAGCTCACCCATCAACTCCTCCTGGATAAAGCAGCCAGGACCAGTCGGAGTTAAAGAAAGAATTTGCATTTATATAATGCCTTTCACGACCTCGGGACGTCCCATGTTAGTTGAGGGATAAATATTGGCCAGAACTCCCCTGCTCTTCTTCAAAATAGTGCCATGGATCTTTTACGTCCACCTGTGAGGACAGATAGGACCTTGATTTAACGTCTCATCCGAAGGACGGCACCTCCGACAGTGCAGCACTCCCTCAGCACTGCACTGGAGTGTCAGCCTGGATTATGTGCTCAAGTCCCTGGAGTGGGACTTGAACCCACAACCTTCTGACTCAGAGGCGAGTGTGCTACCACTGAGCCACAGCTGACACACTGTTGGGGTTGGAGCTGGGACTGGTAGGAGCCAGAGCCAGAGCCAGAGCCAATATCAGTTGGATCCTTTAGCTGAATGGGGAGATGGTTGCCACTGCAAGCAGGATTGGAGCAACATTTGGAAGAAGTACGTACAACCTCAGATTTGCTGCTTACATTCTTGGTGATGATTATATTTTAGAATTAATCTAATTAGAAAATCAGCAACAACAACTGGCATTTATAAAACGCCTATAATGTAGAAAAACATCCCAAAATGCTTCAACGAAGCTAATCTGACAAAAATCATTGCCGAGCCAAAGAAGGAAATACTTGGAGGGTTGACTAAAAGCTTGGTCAAAGAGGAAGGTTTTAAGGAGGATCAAAGAAGGAGAGGGAGAGGGAAAGGCAGTGTGGTTTAGGGAAGGAATTCCAGTGCTTAGGGCCTAGACAGTTGAAGGCATGGCTGCCAGTGGTGGGGTGAAGGGAGTGGGGGATGCACCAGAGACCAGTTCTCGGAAGGTTGATGAAGGTTACAGAGATAATCTAAACCTAGAACCATATGGAGAGTTTTAATTTGGCCCTAACTGTTATTCTGACTCTTCAGCCAGGAGGCTTGGCATTGTCTTAACTTTAGTTCAGTTCCAAGTCATCACTATTGGTCCAGGGGGCAGCCAGGATGGTGTGGGCCTGGGTTAAAGCGAGGTCAGTAATGTTGGATCCGATGATGTTGAATCCTAACTCTTTCACTTCCCTGGTGGAACATAGGGTGTGAATTAGCTGCCACATCAGACAGCTCAGGCCTCTGTGGAGTCCATTTGAGAATCGAATTCATTAAAAGAGAATTAATGTGCTTTAATTTGTGCATTTTTTTTTTATGCAATCAGTGGTTCAGCGATGACAGTTGGCTGGTCGGTTTGGTGGGAGGGATGATGAGCAGCGTTGCCGTGGTGATCACCATGACTCCTTTCGATGTCATCAGTACAAGACTCTACAACCAACCAGTAGATGACGTTGGCAAGGTAGGTCTCCTCCCCACAATCAAACCACTCAAGTAACCATTATGTAGCCTGTGGAATCTATAATTCTTTCCGGCCCCGCCACCCATCACATCTGCTTATAGGGAGAGCTAGACCAGCCAGACTTCCAGTGGTATCTCTAAATCCACTTACCCAATAAAAAACAAACTTGGTGAAATTCAACTCATAATTGCAACATTGAGTAGAACAGAGGGAGTGTACAGGGCAGTTAGGGTTGCCTACTCTGGTTGGATGTATTCCTGGAGGATTCATCACATGACCTCCACCCACCCCGTTACCCGACACGCCCATCCTTGGGGTGCACTACCTTCCCACACCAATTGGAAAGCGATCATGATTGGATGATTCTCGACTGTCAGTCAAACGCCCCTTTATCCGCCATCTCCAATATTTTCATAATTAATAAATGAAAATCTTCAAAGAAAATGAAAAAAAATCACATTTTTTTTAATGCCCCTATGATTTTTCTCCCGGGTGTCGTTCACAGCGAGTGTCCAGGAGATTAACCTTCAATTCCTGGAGACTCCAGGACAATCCTGGAGGGTTGGGAACACGAGGGGCAGTGTGCCCTGTGAGTGTTGGGTGCCAGTGAGTGGTAGCATGTAGATTTGTTCCTGCTGTTCTATATGTGGTGAGGTGGCCTCTTGCTCGGGTTGCGGTGGGCGGATGGAGAAGAGGATGCCAAGGTGAAGCAAACCAGCTTCCCACAGCAAACAGAGGGAATGTCGAGCAGCAGTCCTGCCTCTCCCAGTAGAACCAAAGGAGAATGGGAAACTGAAAATCTGTCTAAATATTGCAGCTAAAGGGATGGAGAGGCTAACTAGCTAGTTTGTCCATACAAACCATGAACAGCTTAAGACACTTTGATAATATTTATCCATTCCTCTGCCCTGATGGCTCAGTTGGTGAGTATGCTCCCAGACCAGCACAGTCCCAGGTCTAATCCCTAGGCTGTGCTGAGTTCGCTGATTGCAGTAAAGGGAGCTACAATTAGCCTGGGCTAGGGAGAGGAATAAATTCAGCCTGGGTTCCAACTTCTAATCGCTATCCAGTGCCTCGCTGCTAAGAGTCTGGGTGTGAATCTCAGGTGAAGATAGGACGGGGCTTGGCCCCATCCACAGTCAAATAGTCTACTGGCACTCGCTGTTTGGCTTATCCACGATGAATAGTTACTTGGAAGAGGTAGCAGAGACTGGCTGGTGCCTGTGAAACTATACCCCAAGTCTGGCTAAACAGTTTACACAATGTTACCCTAGCCTCCAGCCATTCTCAGTGTCAAATTCAACTAGTTTTTAAAGTATGCGGTTGATTTTTCTCCTGTGTGCCAAACATCCCCCATACCTTATACTGGAAGGAGATATTGGGGATGATTTTAAGTGCCCTTGCCTGGCATTAACAGGGTGATAATGGCCTCAAAATGGGGTCGGTAGTCACTGGTGATGCAGCTGGCTCCATTTTAAAAGGGGGCTACCACCAGGTGTCCAAAGCATCTGCCTTTTTCAAGCGATAGGCCCCTTTTAATTTGGAAATTGGAGTCCTATTACTTAAATAGGACCCCGATTGCCATTTTAGGTAGGAACTGGTCGGAGCCTGCGCAGTGCATGCCATGGAAGAGAAGAGGCCCTCTAAAGGTCAGTCTTCAATTATTCTTGTGGGCTCACAAAAGTAATCCGGGCCGCTGTCAAAATCTACCCCATTTTATTTAAGTGATGCTGGTCAATGAGCACTAATGCATGTGTTGATATAGTGTGTGTAGTGTCCCTTGAAGAAGGATCTATCTAATTTTAAACACTTTTATTCCTTGTAGGGGAAGCTTTACAAAGGATTCTGGGATTGTTTGATGAAGGTCTCATGTAAGGAAGGCTTTCTGGGTCTGTACAAGGGAATCGGACCTGCCTACTTCCGCTTGGGCCCACACACGGTTTTCAGTCTGCTATTCTGGGACGAACTCAAGAAACTAGCCTACCCTGACTACCGAGAGAAGGCCTGAGTCACCCCGCTACAGGTACTGAGTGTTTATGTACTGGGGTGAAACCTCCCGTAGAAACAGAGGGAGTGGATGGTCTCCATCAACTTTGAGCCAAAGGAGTTGCAAAACCTGCTTGTTGGGTCTCTGGTGGAGTCCAAGAAGAGGGTGTTCCCATCCCACATGTTAGTAGGAGAGTCTGTTATTCCTCAAACTACACTGGAACAGCCTGAGTACAGCTCCACTCCATTCTACTGATGTTCCTCTCACTTCAACTGCCTCAGCGACAATTTGGTGGAGTGAGTGATTGCTACAGACAGTTATGAAACTCAGCGATGGCCCCAGGCCTGTACACCGTTTGCATCCTATGGTAACAAGGAGGCTACGACAACAGCAACGCTGGGCCACTTGGAAGGACATTATCATGTGGCTAGACTAGTCCATACACTGGTCTGGGAGCAACATCAGAAATAAATTAGGGACTGCCTCGTAAAGCGTCAGCTTGTGTTAATCTGCTGATCTGTACCCCACTGTCCCCGCCATTCCGGTCCATGTTGAGGCCTCGCTGTGGCCATCTTGTCCACCTCACGCCAGTTGCTGGGTCCAGGCCCCTGTGTCTCTAACTGTGCAGCCTCAGATTACACATTTTACAATTCCAATGTAAAACTAATGATATTGTTGCTGACCTCCTCATTCCTTGTATATCAGTGAATACACAGCCCACCCTGCAGCTTTTCACTTCCCCCTCAGCTCACTCCTTAGTTGTCTAGCTTTTTAAAAGTGTTTTTTAATTTCTTTGTATTCATCAATTTGAGGGATGTTAGTGACTGAGGAATGGAACACTTTCCACTGCAAGCACCCAGTGTCCGCATCAAGCACTCCTCGGTCCGACCCTTCTACACTGCCCCATCAAACATTGCCAGGTCATCGAGAGCACAGATTAGGTGCAGAGTAAAGCGCTCTGTAAAACATTAGCAGCACAGGTTAAATGCAGAGTAAAGCTCCTCTACACGACCCAACAATTTGTCTCTGTTCCAAATTCAGAAGAGCACTAGTGTGATATTTTCACATTTCTTACACTCGCCTCCTGTGCCCTCTCTTAATGGGATTGCCAATTTAGTGCTGAATTAGGAGCGGTTTTGTTCTGTAGGCCCAAACACATCAAGGACTGGATTGCGACTGCCCCCATCTCATTTCATGTAGGACCCATGTAACTAGCAGAGAGGGGCTTTCAACCTGCCAGTCTCGTACTGGATGTGAACAAAAACAATATTATTTGCACAAGTGAACAGCACCCTCAATGCATGTTGCACAGGTGGGACCTCGAACAGAAATCATAAATCAAGTTTTGTATAGCGATTGTTTTCACATTCAACGCTTATTGTAATGAAATAGAATTCTATTTGAGGATAAAAGTACAAAGATATTTAACTAATTTATGAATGAGCGAGGAAGAATATGTAAACGATACGGCCCTCAACATCTGGTGAGCTCTGCACCGACCTGGGATCAGAAGCTGTGGTTCCTTTTGGATTTTTTTAAATGTTGCTGTTGATCTTTTTTTTCCAAGTGCTGGAGGTGCAGAAGACAGGAGCAATCCTACCTGAGGCCTGTGGTCAGCCCGTCTAATGTTACTCTGCCAGCAAGTAAGACAGCACAGCCCGCCTTTTCTGATGGCTGGGACACTGTGGTGGAGCCTGGGGTGTCCAACTGATTGTTACACTGTTAAACCTCTGCTCCCTAAAGGTAAACGCAGTACACTCATATCCTCAGAGCCTGCATGTTATTACCTTTTACTAACTTCATACAGGGACAAGTTTTAATCAGCTGCAACCAAGAGGGTCAGTCAGTGGTAACACTTGTGAAAAGATGCTGTCTGTATTGTGAAACAGCTGGTTAACTCGGGGCAACTGCTAAATTAAAACAGTGACCGCCAGTAATCCAGGTATCGGGAAAGTTGTAGGAGCACATTGAGAATCATAGGAACAGGAGTAGGCCATTCAGCCCCTCGAGCCTGTTCCGCCATTTAATTAGATCATGGCTGATGTGTATCTCAACTTCCATATCCCTTAATACCCTTACCTAACAAAAACCTACCTATCAATCTCAGTTTTGAAATTTTCAATTGGCTCCCAGCCTCAACAGCTTTTTGGAGGAGAGAGGTCCAGATTTTCACTACCCTTTGAGTGAAGAAGTGCTTCCTGACATCACCCCTGAACGGCCTAGCTCTAATTTTAAGGTTCTGCCCCCTTGCTCTGGACTCCCCCACCAGAGGAAATAGTTTCTCTCTATCTACCCTATTAGATCCTTTAATCATCTTAAACACCTCAATTAGATCCCCCCTTAATCTTCTATACTTAAGGGAATACAAGCCTAGTCCATGCAACCTGTCCACGTAATTAACCCTTTTAGCATCGAATCACTCGCTGAAAGTTGTTGCTGGTCAATTATTGAAGAGTCTGCTCAGGATGGATGTGATGTGATTCTCCTGTTCAGACACAGTTGCACCAGCATGTGTCGTCCACATGTGTTGATTTTCCTTCATCACTGTTTGGTTGTATTACTGGGTCAGACTCCCTGCCCAGTGTGGTACTAGTCATACAGACCAGAAGGTCTCTGGTTCAATTCCTTGTCTGTGTTGAGTCAGCTGATTTACTTTGGGGTAGCAGTTGGGCACTGCAGTTAGCCTCAGTACCCCTGGGTTAGGGAGGGGGAAAAACATCAGCCAAGGTTCCCGCTCCTGATTAGTATTCAGTGACTCTTGATGGAAAGTGCTGGTGTGTGGACAATGGGTGAGGACAGAATTGGTTGTAATACTCCCCACAATTGAACAACCGACTGATATCAACTGTCTAGTCTCATGCATGAAGAATGGTCACTTGGGTGAGGTACTGGCAGGTGACTGGCACCTGTGGAACCCTCATCACAGCAAGTTGGCACCTTCAGGGGAGATGGGGGGTGAGTGGAAAAGGGATGAAAATCAGACTCCTCTGAGTTTTCTGTGATTAAATGACATTGTGGCTGTGCTCACAGAATGGGGTCTGCACCTGCCTGTGTTGGGTTCCTCATGCACTGACTCAAACATACCATTAGAAAGAGCCACGTAGAGCAACGGCTTTGCACATTTATCCATTAACAATCTATGAGTTAAAGCATTGGTTGCTTGCTGCAGTCAAGTGACTGAATACCTCACAGCTACAATGTTAGAGCATGGTGCTCCTGACTCACAATAATAAAGGCGATCAATGACCAAAACTGTATCGAACTAAACCAATGGAATGGAATCTCCAATACAAGTACAATGCTCCCGAGTCTCCTGTTCCAAACCATGCATAGATTGTGCCTGTAAGGGAAAGAGATAGTTAATTTGAATTGTGTGCTAGCATCTAGATCATTTGATGTCCCGGTGAAAGTGCCTTTCATTGTGATCTCTGTGTCTTAGCACTGAATCTCGTTACACCTGGACAGGCTGGAACTGGCCAACACAGTGCCTAGAGGATCACTCTAACCCTGCCTACACTGTGGGTCACTGTGTGCCCTGTGGATCACTGCGGCCCTGTGGATCACTCTAACCCTGCCTACACTGTGGGTCACTGTGTGCCCTGTGGATCACTGCGGCCCTGTGGATCACTCTAACCCTGCCTACACTGTGGGTCACTGTGTGCCTTGTGGATTACTGCGGCCCTGTGGATCACTCTAACCCTGTGTGCCTTTCATTGTGTTTCTGTAACACTGCAAAAAAAATACAAATTAAATAAAATAAACGTTGTGAACAGAGTTGAATTATCTTAATTTTTAAAATCACTGTATCAGCAAATTTTAAATTGAGCCAAATCGATGAGGTTCGCAACGAATCAAGGAACTGGTTCAACCAAACATAGTTTGTAATTAATAGTATTACACGATGTATATTAATAGGACAGAAAGATAGATACATCAGTGAAGGGTGCAGTGTTTTAACTCGGGGCCACTTTTGAATTATTCAGGAACAAAATGAAGTGCGGGTATGTTTAATAATATTTGCGGCAGTTTTACGTTAGAAGAGTGCAGCTGATGGCAAAACCCACTTTTCTCACTCGGACATTTTTTATCACACCTTCCCCACAACTGACCTTAGCGACTCTGGCAGGTTTACTTTAGGTTGCCGCTGACTACACCAGAATCACAGTGTGGCATCAAGGAGCCCTAGTAAAACTGAAGTCAATAGGAATCAGGGGGAAAAACTCTCCACTGGCTGGGGTCATACCTAGCACAAAGGAAGATGGTTGTGGTGGTTGGAGGTCAATCATCACAGCCCCAGGACATCACTGCAGGAGTTCCTCAGGGCAGTGTCCTAGGCCCAACCATCTTCAGCTGCTTCATCAATGACCTTCCCTCCATCATAAGGTCAGAAGTGGGGATGTTTGCTGATGACTGCACAGTGTTCAGTGCCATTCGCAACTCCTCAGATAATGAAGCAGTGCATAGCCGCATGCAGCAAGACCTGGACAACATTCAGGCTTGGGCTGATAAGTGGCAGGTAACATTCGCACCACACAAGTGCCAGGCAATGACTATCTCCAACAAGCGAGCGTCTAATCACCGCCCCTTGACATTCAACGGCATTACCATCGCCAAATTCCCCAGAAACTTAACTGCACCAGCCACATAAATACTGTGGCAACGAGCAGGTCAGAGGCTGGGTATTCTGTGGCGAGTGTCTCACCTCCTGACTCCCCAAAGCCTTTCCACCATCTACAAGGCACAAGTCAGGAGTGTGATGGAATACTCTTCACTTGCCTGGATGAGTGCAGCTCCAACAACACTCAAGAAGCTCGACACCATCCAAGACAAAGCAGCCCGCTTGATTGGCACCCCATCCACCACCTTAAACATTCACTCCCTCCACCACCAGCGTACCGTGGCTGCAGTGTGTACCATCTACAAGATGCACTGCAGCAACTCGCCAAGGCTTCTTCGGCAGCTCCTCCCAAACCCGTGACCTCTTCCACCTAGAAGGACCAGGGCAGCAGGCGCATGGGAACACCACCACCTCCAAGCTCCCCTCCAAGTCACACACCATCCTGACTTGGAAGTATATCGCCGTTCCTTCATCGTCGCTGGGTCAAGATCCTGGAATTCCTTCCCTAACAGCACTGGGAGTACATTCACCACACGGACTGCAGCAGTTCAAGGCGGCGACTCACCACCACCTTCTCAAGGGCAATTAGGGATGGGCAATAAATGCTGGCCTTGCCAGCGACGCCCACATACCATGAACAAATTTTTTTTTAAGTGCCAACGGCACTAGCACAGCACAAACAGAATATAAGAGCAGCTTAGGAATCTGCTGTTGGGTTAAGGGCGCTTGTCCCAGCAAAATAAATCCAGGGAGCTGTTCCTGCAGCTTTGCACTCTGGGACTGTATTACACGGCACAACACAGCATTAGGAGCTGGCTCCCAAATCAAATGCAATACATACGAACAATGATGGATTGGAAAAGACCTTCTGACCCATCCAGCCTGCCCTGTGCATCACAATATATGCAATCAGCACCATACCCAAAGGCCATGTGATCTCCTGGGAGAGGCAAAAAAACATAAAAACCCAGGCCAACTTGGGGGGACAAAATCTGGGAAATTCCTCTCCGACCCCCTTAGGCGATCAGTCCAGTCCAGGAGGCCACTCTGGCCCTGATGATGCTGTGCAGGGGAGCAGAACTTGTATGTCAGTCCAGCAAAACAGGAACTAAAAAGAAAACAGTGAAGGTGTAAAAGTGCTGATGGCATCTGGATAAAATTAAACAGGTGGACTAAGGGAACGGTAGGTGGTTTTTAATGTGGATATAAATGAAAGACTGGAAATATTGGAAGAGGAAACACAAAGACCACTGCTTAGACCCATGTACCACCAGATAACAGGATCTTCAACCTCTTCCAAACAAAACTTAAAGACAGTTCTGCATATAGAACAGAGTGTATTTAATAATAACCAATAACAATTATACAACTCAGCAACTACAACAGCATTTTACTTTCTAACTCCTTCCCTTCACAAACCTTCTGGGTTTTGCACTATATGCCCAATTTCCCCCTCCCCTTCACCGGGGATGGGAAGAGTCATAACTCCGCGCTCCCACAGCCTGATCCGTCAAGATTGTTAGAAGTACCTCCCTGTAATAAGGAAATAATACTTCAGGGAGGGCTGGCAAACTGGGTTTTAACAGAGCAAAATAACAAGATCAAATTAAAACAGTAGAAGTGGGGCAAATTAATAAAAAAACAGCATGCAGTGCCCACTGATCAAGGAGGCATCAGCAAGCTGGTAACAACATAAAAAGATGTTCATTGGCAAAAGTGGAAAAGGATCGGACTGTGATTGCTGACTGGCCATTGAAAAAATTTAGTCAATGGGAATCTGTCATCAACGAGGCCAATCAAATATTAGGCTGGATGTTGCGGGTGCTGGACATAAGTTAAAACAAGTTATGATGTGACTTGTTGATGAAGCAACATTTACAACAGTGTTTACAAGTTTACACATCTGACCTCAAAATAAGTCTGTGTTAGAGAGGATGCAGAGAGGAAAGGCAAGGTTCCAAATTATAAACTCATTTTCATTGGCGAAAATTAGATTGAGGGGAGACATGTTACAGGTTTTAAAATACAGAGAGTAATGGATAATTGTAAATGTTAGCTGGTTAATGTGGATTATAGTCACAGAACTATAGAACAGGACTACAAACCCAGCATCAGCTACATTCACACACACGTACACAGTTGGAGATTTTATAATAGATCAGGAAGACAGACGTTATGTACTAGTGTAGTCACAAGTCTGAATGATAGACTTTTAAAAGTGCACTGAAACAGATGCACCTCACACTTCTGGTAGACGGAAATGATATAAGCAACCCAGCGACTAAACAAGCTAAATACCCAATTAGGTTTATTTACAATTTACAACGTCAGCTGTGGCTCAGTGGGTGGCATACTCACCTCTGAGTCAGAAAGTTGTGGGTTCATAGTCCCACTCCAGGGACTTGAGCACATAAATCTAGGTCTGACACTCCAGTGCAGTGCTGAGGGAGTGCTGCACTGTCGGAGGTGCCGTCTTTCGGATGAGACGTTAAATCAAGGCCCTATCTGCTCTCTCAGGTGGACGTAAAAGATCCCATGGCACTATTTTGAAGAAGAGCAGGGCAGTTATGCCCCGGTGTCCTGGCCAATATTTATCCCTTAATCAACATAACAAAAAGAGATTATCTGGTCATTATCACATTGCTGTTTGTGGGAGCTTGCTGTGCGCAAATTGGCTGCTGCGTTTCCCACATTACAACAGTGACACTTCAAAAAGTATTTCATTGGCTGTAAAGCACTTTGAGACGTCCAGTGGTCGTGAAAGGCGCTATATAAATGCAAGTCTTCCTTTTTTTCAATTAAATGATACAATATGTAGAAATATAGCAAAGTGCAGGACCAGGAAAAATCCAGTTGGCTGTTCCCAAAAACTAGTAGCCCTCCACTGCCCACTCCCTCAAATATCTACCCACTTCTCCCACATTATCTGCCTCCCTGGGCAGTCCATTCCACATGTTCACCACCCTTTGCATAAAGTAGTTAAATTTAAGCTATCTGTGTGCTTAGCCTATTCTAAGTTTGAGTCTGTGTCCCCTGGTTCTAGAATTTGTGACAATCCTGAACAATTTGTCGATTTCCTTAAGGATCTTGAATAATATCTCTCTTCAACCTTCTCTTCTCCCGAGCAAACATTCCCAGGTTCTTGATCTTCTCCCCATAACCCAGATGCCTTAAGCCAGGTATCAGTTTTGTTGCCCTTTTCTGCACTGTCTCCAATGCCTGGAGATCTTTACTGTAGTACAGCACCTAGAATTGTACACACTACTCCAGGGGTGGCTCCACCAGTACCTTGTACCCTTGTACATGATCACCTGGGATTTGTGCTCTATCCCTTTGGCTATATGTCCGAAGGTCCAGTTAGCTATGCTTACCCCTGTTCTGCTGGTTTCAGTGAGCCATCGACCAATACCCTCAGTTCCCTCTCCTGTGTTGTGTTCTGTAGCCTAGAGCCATTTAATTTACATGCCCACTGTTTATTTCCTTTCACTAGCCCTATTACATTGCATTTTTCCATATTAAATGTAATTTGACATTCACTTCTTCTTAGGCAGTCCCTCGGAACCGAGGATGACTTGCTTCCACACTAAAAATGAGTTCTCAGGTGACTGATGAGCCCAATGCGGGACCTACAGTCCCTGTCACAGGTGGGGCAGACGGTGGTTGAAGGGGCAGGTGGGTGGGGTTCTTGGGTTGACGTGCTTTCCTTCCGCTGTTTGCGCTTGGCTTCCGCTTGCTCCCGGCAAAGAGACTCGAGGTGTTCGGCGCCTTCCCGGATGCTTCTCCTCCACTTTGTGCGGTCTTGGGCCAGGGATTCCCAGGTGTCGGTGGGGATGTTGCACTTTTTCAAGGAGGCTTTGAGGGTGTCCCTGAAGCGTTTCCTCTGCCCACCTGGGGCTCTCTTGCGTGTCGGAGCTCCGAGTAGAGCGTTTGCTTTGGGCATGCATATCGGGCATGCGGACAATGTGGCCCATCCATCGGAGCTGATCGAGCGTGGTCAAAGCTTCGATGCTGGGGATGTTGGCCTGAGCGAGAATAGCCCACCTTCTTAACCTATCCAAATCCTCTTCTATCTGTTTTTTCTGTTCCCTTTGTTTGAAACCATCCCACCCCAATTTGGTATCAACTGCAAACTTAGACAGGCTTGTTTCTGTCCACAGCACCACATCATTTACATACACTGTAAACAGTGTATATAAACTCTTTTGAATGAGAGGTTAACCCAAGGTCCTGTCTGTCCTCTCAGGTGAGCATAAAAAATCCCATGGCACCAATGTTCCCGTTAAACTGCGCGGCCAAGCAGCAGTCTGGAGGTCCCACCCAGGCCACTCAGCGGCTTTTAAATGATAAGGACCGTGCATGCGCGGAAATTTGAATGGGCCAAAAAAAATTAAAGGGAACATTGATGGCACTATGTCGAAGAAGAGCAGGGGCGTCCTTCCTGGTGCCCTGGCCAATATTTATCCCTCAGCCAACATCACTGAAACAGATTATCTGGTCATTATCTCATTGCTGTTTGTGGGACCTTGCTGCAAGCAAATTGGCTGACGTGTTTCCTATATTATAACAGTGACCACACTTCAAAAAGAACTTCATTGGCTGTAAAGCGCATTGGGATGTCCTGAGGTTGTGAAAGGGGCTTTATAAAAATGCAAGTCTTTCTTCTTTCAGAATAGCCCCAGCACCTGATCCCTTTGGCACATTGATAAAGCTCCATTTACAACCACCCTTTGTTTTTTTTTCTCATTTTTCTCATGAGGCGCTGCTGGTATCAACAGCGCACCCCAAAGATATGAATGAGGCCCAAGGCCCAATTTCAGAACAGTCTCGAGCCTCTCTGTTTGGGTGCTCTGCTTGCGCAGCGCCGAGTATAATCCTGACCCATACGAATCTACAGCAGGAGAGTTCTCTTCCCTCCTGTTTGAATGCAGTGCTAGAGTATGGTCCCATGGGTGCTGGATGCTCCACTGTACCTTGCCCAAGTGATTATGTGGGAGCTTAGATGATGATTGTTGGCAGGCTGTCCAACCATTTGCCTGTACCCAGACCATGCATCCATATTGGTTGAGGAGTTTTGGACAGGGATAATAAGTTTTTGGGGTGATAGGGTGGTGATATCAGGGAGTTGGAGGGTAATTGTGGGTGACGTTGGGAGTTGGGGTGGCTTAATGGTATTAGTGGGAATTTGTGGACAATTGGATGGGTTGAGGTAATGATGGCTGGGGTTGTTGGGCAATATTGGAAGGGCTTGGAGGTATTAATGCGTTTGGAAAATACTGGTAGGGGTTGGGGATATTAACAAGGGTAGGGGATATCAGCAGTGTTTGGGAGTATTTGGGAGTTAGTGGTTATTTACAGAATTAAGGAGTTATTTGCATTCTTAGTGTGTATTTGCAGGGTTTAGGGTATATTTGCAATGTCTGTATACTTTCAAATTTGGGGGTAGTTGCTGGGTTATTTGTGGTGTTTCAGTGCTAGTTACAGGCTTGTGAGGCGTTTATAGTGTTTGTGGGTTTTGCAGTTATTTGCGGGTATTTGCGGTTTTTTGGGGGGTATTTGGGGCATTTGCGGCTTTTGGGGGTATTTGCGGATTTTCTGGGGCTCAATCTCTGGCTCCGACATCTCTTTGGATCCACCGCCGGGCGGAGTCAACCACTCAGGGCGAGTCTGACTCGGTCGGACTTTGATCCTGGAGCCCAGATCGACAGAGCCGGGAAATGTGGGGCTTTTTCCGAAGGTACATCCCAAGCTTTGGGTGGCTTTCCCTGAGTTCGAATCCCATAGACTGCCTGCTGCAAGGTGAGGAGCCCGGGCTGGGAGAGGCGGTGGGGGGAGCCGGGTCCACGAGTTGGGCGAGCTTTAAACATTGCCCCTTGTTCTCTCCTCAGGTATGACCGCGGCTTGTGCTGTCTGCATTCTCGATCATTTGCTGCGGATCCACTTCCACATCCAGGGTTTGAAGTAAGTTTTTTTTTAAAATCTCCTGAACTCCGCTCTATATTTCAGTAGGTTTTCTCTGGGTACTCTCGATAGGTTTTTATCCAAACGTGGTTGGTTTGCGTCTAATCCCTAATGTTCTTGTGGTGTTCTGGGGGAGGGGCACAGGCCGGTGTTCTGGGGGAGGGGCACAGGCCGGTGTTCTGGGGGAGGGGCACAGGCAGGTGTCCATGGGGAGGGGCACAGGCAGGTGTTCACAGGGTGGGGCACAGGCTGGTGTTCTGGGGGAGGGGCACAGGCAGGTGTCCATGGGGAGGGGCACAGGCAGGTGTTCACAGGGTGGGGCACAGGCTGGTGTTCTGGGGGAGGGGCACAGGCAGGTGTTCTGGGGGAGGGGCACAGGCAGGTGTTCACAGGGTGGGGCACTGGCTGGTGTTCTGGGGGAGGGGCACAGGCAGGTGTTCACAGGGTGGGGCACAGGCTGGTGTCCACGGGGAGGGGCACAGGCCAGTGTTCATGGGGAGGGGCACAGGCCGGTGTCCATGGGGAGGGGCACAGGCTGGTGTTCTGGGGGAGGGGCACAGGCTGCTGTTCTGGGGGAGGGGCACAGGCTGGTGTTCTGGGGGAGGGGCACAGGCCGGTGTTCTGGGGGAGGGGCACAGGCAGGTGTTCTGGGGGAGGGGCACAGGCTGGTGTTCTGGGGGAGGGGCACAGGCCGGTGTTCTGGGGGAGGGGCACAGGCTGGTGTTCTGGGGGAGGGGCACAGGCCGGTGTTCTGGGGGAGGGGCACAGGCTGGTGTCCATGGGGAGGGGCACAGGCCGGTGTTCTGGGGGAGGGGCACAGGCCGGTGTTCTGGGGGAGGGGCACAGGCCGGTGTTCTGGGGGAGGGGCACAGGCTGGTGTTCTGGGGGAGGGGCACAGGCTGGTGTCCATGGGGAGGGGCACAGGCCGGTGTCCACGGGGAGGGGCACAGGCCGGTGTCCATGGGGAGGGGCACAGGCCTTGTGTTCTGGGGGAGGGGCACAGGCCGGTGTTCTGGGGGAGGGGCACAGGCCGGTGTTCTGGGGGAGGGGCACAGGCCGGTGTCCACGGGGAGGGGCACAGGCCGGTGTCGACGGGGAGGGGCACAGGCTGGTGTGCTGTGAGGTATCTGCGGCCCACATTTCGTGCCCTGATAGTTCCACTTTTTCCTGCACCCTTCAGCTCAAGAATGTTTTGCTCTGAAAGTTGCTGGAAGTGCCAGCCGATAACAGCGTGCGAAGGCAGCCGGCATCTGAGACCTTAGCAAACAACCAATGAGATTTAAAGATTAAGAAAGAAACAGAGGCACAATGGAGAAGGAGGGTGAATTAGAGTCAAATCAGGTACGGAAAGAGAAATAAAGAGAGGGAAAGAATGATTGGATTAAGAGAGAGAAAAAAAGAGACAAAGGAAAAGTTGGAAAAAAATGTAAGATGTTTTAAATCTCTAAGCAGAATTTTCTACTTGTAGAATGAGACTCACCAGTTTAAATAGTTCCTTTTTTGAGCCGGAGAGGTTGATTGGCATTGCATTAACAATTATCACGTTGTTAAAAGGGTTCTTAAACTGCTAAATACCAGCTTTAACTTTCATCAGCGACTTTAATTCAAGTTTAATGTGCAAATCCAGCACGTTGTTAAAAATCTGGGGTAGTTGAGGGCAAGCTGCCGTTTTCGCGAGACTAACGGTGGCGTGGCGTAAATCGTCCAGCAGCTTGTGCCGTACCACAATTCACGGGACATCTCTTCCTCGCCACAAGTTGCTGGACACTTTACACATTAATAACGGTGAGCACATTTATACTCACCGTTAGTTTGGCAGCAAATTCTGGGCAAATATTTAAGTAAATGTCTCATTGCAATTCAAATAATCTTTTATTTTCCTGTGTTAATATAGCTGTTAAAACACTACAACCCTGGCTGTAACACTCCTAAATACACTTACACACTTATTATAACTCTTCGCAATATACCTCACCCCTCACTGTAACACTCTGATAGACCCCACACCCCTCACTGTAACACTCTGATATACCCCACACCCCTCACTATAACACTCTGATATACCCCACACCCCTCACTGTAACACTCTGATATACCCCACACCCCTCACTGTAACACTCTGATATACCCCACACCCCTCACTGTAACACTCTGATATACCCCACACCCCTCACTGTAACACTGATATACCCCACACCCCTCACTGTAACACTGATATACCCCACACCCCTCACTGTAACACTCTGATAGACCCCACACCCCTCACTGTAACACTCTGATATACCCCACAACCCTCACTGTAACACTCTGATAGACCCCACACCCCTCACTGTAACACTCTGATATACCCCACACCCCTCACTGTAACACTCTCTGATATACCCCACAACCCTCACTGTAACACTCTCTGATATACCCCACAACCCTCACTGTAACAGACTCTGATAGACCCCACACCCCTCACTGTAACACTCCCTAATACACTCCACACCCCTCACTGTAACAGACTCTGATAGACCCCACACCCCTCACTGTAACACTCTCTGATATACCCCACACCCCGCACTGTAACACTCCCTGATACACTCCACACCCCTCACTGTAACACTCTGATATACCCCACAACCCTGACTGTAACACTCCGATATACCCCACACCCCTCACTGTAACACTCTGATATACCCCACACCCCTCACTGTAACACTCTGATATACCCAACACCCCTCACTGTAACACTCTGATATACCCAACACCCCTCACTGTAACAGACTCTGATAGACCCCACACCCCTCACTGTAACACTCCCTGATATACCCCACACCCCTCACTGTAACACTCCCTGATACACTCCACACCCCTCACTGTAACACTCTGATATACCCCACACCCCTCACTGTAACACTCTGATATACCCCACAACCCTGACTGTAACACTCCGATATACCCCACACCCCTCACTGTAACACTCTGATAGACCCCACACCCCTCACTGTAACACTCTGATATACCACACACCCCTCACTGTAACACTCTGATAGACCCCACACCCTCACTGTAACACTCTGATAGACCCCTCACTGTAACACTCTGATAGACCCCACACGCCTCACTGTAACACTCTGATAGACCCCACACCCCTCACTGCAACACTCTCTGATATACCCCACAACCCTCACTGTAACACTCTCTGATATACACCACACCCCTCACTGTAACACTCTCTGATATACCCCACAACCCTCACTGTAACAGACTCTGATAGACCCCACACCCCTCACTGTAACACTCCCTAATACACTCCACACCCCTCACTGTAACAGACTCTGATAGACCCCACACCCCTCACTGTAACACTCTGATATACCCCACACCCCTCACTGTAACACTCTGATATACCCCACAACCCTCACTGTAACACTCCGATATACCCCACACCCCTCACTGTAACACTCTGATATACCCCACACCCCTCACTGTAACACTCTGATATACCCCACACCCCTCACTGTAACACTGATATACCGCACACCCCTCACTGTAACACTCTGATAGACCCCACACCCCTCACTGTAACACTCTGATAGACCCCACACCCCTCACTGTAACACTCTGATATACACCACACCCCTCACTGTAACACTCTCTGATATACCCCACAACCCTCACTGTAACAGACTCTGATAGACCCCACACCCCTCACTGTAACACTCCCTAATACACTCCACACCCCTCACTGTAACAGACTCTGATAGACCCCACACCCCTCACTGTAACACTCTCTGATATACCCCACACCCCGCACTGTAACAGACTCTGATAGACCCCACACCCCTCACTGTAACACTCCCTGATATACCCCACACCCCTCACTGTAACACTCCCTGATACACTCCACACCCCTCACTGTAACACTCTGATATACCCCACACCCCTCACTGTAACACTCTTGATATACCCCACACCCCTCACTGTAACACTGATATACCCCATACCCCTCACTGTAACACTCTGATAGACCCCACACCCCTCACTGTAACACTCTCTGATATACCCCACAACCGTCACTGTAACAGACTCTGATAGACCCCACACCCCTCACTGTAACACTCCCTAATACACTCCACACCCCTCACTGTAACAGACTCTGATAGACCCCACACCCCTCACTGTAACACTCTCTGATATACCCCACACCCCTCACTGTAACACTCCCTGATATACCCCACACCCCTCACTGTAACAGACTCTGATAGACCCCACACCCCTCACTGTAACACTCCCTGATACACTGCACACCCCTCACTGTAACAGACTCTGATAGACCCCACACCCCTCACTGTAACACTCTCTGATACACTGCACACCTCTCACTGTAACAGACTCTGATAGACCCCACACCCCTCACTGTAACACTCTCTGATATACCCCACACCCCGCACTGTAACAGACTCTGATAGACCCCACACCCCTCACTGTAACACTCCCTGATATACCCCACACCCCTCACTGTAACACTCCCTGATACACTCCACACCCCTCACTGTAACACTCTGATATACCCCACACCCCTCACTGCAACACTCTGATATACCCCACAACCCTGACTGTAACACTCCGATATACCCCACACCCCTCACTGTGACACTCTGATATACCCCACACCACTCACTGTAACACTCTGATATACCCCACACCCCTCACTGTAACACTCTGATAGACCCCACACCCCTCACTGTAACACTCTGATATACCCCACAACCCTCACTGTAATACTCTCTGATATACACCACACCCCTCACTGTAACACTCTGTTAGACCCCACACCCCTCACTGTAACACTCTGATAGACCCCTCACTGTAACACTCTGATAGACCCCACACCCCTCACTGTAACACTCTGATAGACCCCACACCCCTCACTGTAACACTCTCTGATATACCCCACAACCCTCACTGTAACAGACTCTGATAGACCCCACACCCCTCACTGTAACACTCCCTAATACACTCCACACCCCTCACTGTAACACTCTGATATACCCCACACCCCTCACTGTAACACTCTGTTAGACCCCACACCCCTCACTGTAACACTCTGTTAGACCCCACACCCCTCACTGACACTCTGATAGACCCCTCACTGTAACACTCTGATAGACCCCACACCCCTCACTGTAACACTCTCTGATAGACCCCACACCCCTCACTGTAACACTCCCTAATACACTCCACACCCCTCACTGTAACAGACTCTGATAGACCCCACACCCCTCACTGTAACACTCTGATAGACCCCACACCCCTCACTGTAACACTCTCTGATAGACCCCACACCCCTCACTGTAACACTCTCTGATAGACCCCACACCCCTCACTGTAACACTCCCTAATACACTCCACACCCCTCACTGTAACAGACTCTGATAGACCCCACACCCCTCACTGTAACACTCTGATAGACCCCACACCCCTCACTGTAACACTCTCTGATATACCCCACACCCCTCACTGTAACACTCTCTGATATACACCACACCCCTCACTGTAACACTCTCTGATATACCCCACAACCCTCACTGTAACAGACTCTGATAGACCCCACACCCCTCACTGTAACACTCTCTGATATACCCCACACCCCTCACTGTAACACTCTGAAAAACCCCACACCCCTCACTGTAACACTGATATACCCCATACCCCTCACTGTAACACTGATATACCCCACACCCCTCACTGTAACACTCTGATAGACCCCACACCCCTCACTGTAACACTCTGATACACCCCACACCCCTCACTGTAACACTCTGATATACCCCACAACCGTCACTGTAACAGACTCTGATAGACCCCACACCCCTCACTGTAACACTCCCTAATACACTCCACACCCCTCACTGTAACAGACTCTGATAGACCCCACACCCCTCACTGTAACACTCCCTGATATACCCCACACCCCTCACTGTAACACTCTCTGATACACTGCACACCCCTCACTGTAACACTCTGATATACCCCACACCCCTCACAGTAACACTGATAGACCCCACACACCTCACTGTAACACTCTGATATACCCCACACCCCTCACTGTGACACTCTGATATACCCCACACCCGTCACTGTAACACTCTGATATACCCCACACCCCTCACTGTAACACTCTGATAGACCCCACACCCCTCACTGTAACACTCTGATAGACCCCACACCCCTCACTGTAACACTCTGATAGACCCCACACCCCTCACTGTAACACTCTGATAGACCCCTCACTGGAACACTCTGATAGACCCCACACCCCTCACTGTAACACTCTGATAGACCCCACACTGTAACACTCTGATAGACCCCTCACTGTAACACTCTGATAGACCCCTCACTGTAACACTCTGATAGACCCCACACCCCTCACTGTAACACTCTGATATACCCCACAACCCTCACTGTAACACTCCGATATACCCCACACCCCTCACTGTAACACTCTGATATACCCCACACCCCTCACTGTAACACTCTGATATACCCCACACCCCTCACTGTAACACTCTGTTAGACCCCACACCCCTCACTGTAACACTCTGATAGACCCCTCACTGTAACACTCTGATAGACCCCACACCCCTCACTGTAACACTCTGATAGACCCCACACCCCTCACTGTAACACTCTCTGATATACCCCACAACCCTCACTGTAACAGACTCTGATAGACCCCACACCCCTCACTGTAACACTCCCTAATACACTCCACACCCCTCACTGTAACAGACTCTGATAGACCCCACACCCCTCACTGTAACACTCTGATAGACCCCACACCCCTCACTGTAACACTCTCTGATATACACCACACCCCTCACTGTAACACTCTCTGATATACCCCACAACCCTCACTGTAACAGACTCTGATAGACCCCACACCCCTCACTGTAACACTCTCTGATATACCCCACACCCCTCACTGTAACAGACTCTGATAGACCCCACACCCCTCACTGTAACACTCCCTGATATACCCCACACCACTCACTGTAACAGACTCTGATAGACCCCAAACCCCTCACTGTAACACTGCCTGATATACCCCACACCCCTCACTGTAACACTCCCTGATATACCCCACACCCCTCACTGTAACACTCTGATATACCCCACACCCCTCACTGTAACACTCTGATATACCCCACACCCCTCACTGTAACACTCTGATATACCCCACACCCCTCACTGTAACACTCTGATATACCCCACACCCCTCACTGTAACACTCTGATAGACGCCACACCCCTCACTGTAACACTCTGATAGACCCCACACCCCTCACAGTAACACTCTGATATACCCCACACCCCTCACTGTAACACTCTGATATACCCCACACCCCTCACTGTAACACTCTGATATACCCCACACCCCTCACTGTAACACTCTGATATACCCCACACCCCTCACTGTAACACTCTCTGATATACCCCACAACCCTCACTGTAACAGACTCTGATAGACCCCACACCCCTCACTGTAACACTCCCTGATACACTGCACACCCCTCACTGTAACAGACTCTGATAGACATCACACCCCTCACTGTAACACTCTCTGATACACTGCACACTCCTCACTGTAACAGACTCTGATAGACCCCACACCCCTCACTGTAACACTCTCTGATATACCCCACACCCATCACTGTAACACTCCCTGATACACTGCACACCCCTCACTGTAACAGACGCTGATAGACCCCACACCCCTCACTGTAACACTCTCTGATACACTGCACACCTCTCACTGTGGCAGACTCTGATAGACCCCACACCCCTCACTGTAACACTCTCTGATATACCCCACACCCCGCACTGTAACAGACTCTGATAGACCCCACACCCCTCACTGTAACACTCCCTGATATACCCCACACCCCTCACTGTAACACTCCCTGATACACTCCACACCGCTCACTGTAACACTCTGATATACCCCACACCCCTCACTGTAACACTCTGATAGACCCCTCACTGGAACACTCTGATAGACCCCACACCCCTCACTGTAACACTCTGATAGACCCCACACCCCTCACTGTAACACTCTCTGATATACCCCACAACCCTCACTGTAATACTCTCTGATATACACCACACCCCTCACTGTAACACTCTCTGATATACCCCACAACCCTCAATGTAACAGACTCTGATAGACCCCACACCCCTCACTGTAACACTCCCTAATACACTCCACACCCCTCACTGTAACAGACTCTGATATACCCCACACCCCTCACTGTAACACTCTGATATACCCCACAACCCTCACTGTAACACTCCGATATACCCCACACCCCTCACTGTAACACTCTGATATACCCCACACCCCTCACTGTAACACTCTGATATACCCCACACCCCTCACTGTAACACTCTGATAGACCCCACACCCCTCACTGTAACACTCTGATAGACCCCTGACTGTAACACTCTGATAGATCCCACACCCCTCACTGTAACACTCTGATAGACCCCACACCCCTCACTGTAACACTCTCTGATATACCCCACAACCCTCACTGTAACAGACTCTGATAGACCCCACACCCCTCACTGTAACACTCCCTAATACACTCCACACCCCTCACTGTAACAGACTCTGATAGACCCCACACCCCTCACTGTAACACTCCCTAATACACTCCACACCCCTCACTGTAACACTCTGATATACCCCACAACCCTCACTGTAACAGACTCTGATAGACCCCACACCCCTCACTGTAACACTCCCTAATACACTCCACACCCCTCACTGTAACAGACTCTGATAGACCCCACACCCCTCACTGTAACACTCCCTAATACACTCCACACCCCTCACTGTAACACTCTGATATACCCCACAACCCTCACTGTAACACTCCGATATACCCCACACCCCTCACTGTAACACTCTGATATACCCCACACCCCTCACTGTAACACTCTGATATACCCCACGCCCCTCACTGTAACACTCTGATAGACCCCACACCCCTCACTGTAACACTCTGATATACCCACACCCTCACTGTAACACTCTGATAGACCCCACACCCCTCACTGTAACACTCTGATATACCCCACACCCCTCACTGTAACACTCTCTGATATACCCCACACCCCTCACTGTAACAGACTCTGATAGACCCCACACCCCTCACTGTAACACTCTCTGATATACCCCACACCCCTCACTGTAACAGACTCTGATAGACCCCACACCCCTCACTGTAACACTGCCTGATATACCCCACACCCCTCACTGTAACACTCTGATAGACGCCACACCCCTCACTGTAACACTCTGATAGACGCCACACCCCTCACTGTAACACTCTGATAGACCCCACACCCCTCACTGTAACACTCTGATAGACCCCACACCCCTCACTGTAACACTCCGATAGACCCCACACCCCTCACTGTAACACTCTCTGATATACCCCACAACCCTCACTGTAACAGACTCTGATAGACCCCACACCCCTCACTGTAACACTCTCTGATATACCCCACACCCCTCACTGTAACAGACTCTGATAGACCCCACACCCCTCACTGTAACACTCCCTGATATACCCCACACCCCTCACTGTAACAGACTCTGATAGACCCCACACCCCTCACTGTAACACTCCCTGATACACTGCACACCCCTCACTGTAACAGACTCTGATAGACCCCACACCCCTCACTGTAACACTCTCTGATACACTGCACACCCCTCACTGTAACAGACTCTGATAGACCCCACACCCCTCACTGTAACACTCTCTGATATACCCCACACCCATCACTGTAACAGACTCTGATAGACCCCACACCCCTCACTGTAACACTCCCTGATATACCCCACACCCCTCACTGTAACAGACTCTGATATACCCCTCACTGTAACACTCCCTGATATACCCCACACCCCTCACTGTAACACTCTCTGATAGACCCCTCACTGTAACACACTCTCTGATATACCCCACACCCCTCACTGTAACAGACTCTGATATACCCCACACCCTCAAAGCAGTTTAAATCAGAGGCTGCCAACCTCATTAACATATTTAAAAGGCCAACCTGCCTCCTGGGAGTGGGTTAGCTGCCCACCCCTTGCCTTGCCTCGGTAAAACCCGGAAGTCGGCAGGTTGAAGCCGGCTTCCTGACGCACTCGGAATTTTTCCTGATATAACCCCCTCACCCGCACCAATCCCACTCCCTACATGTTAAAATTCCCCCCATCATGTGGTAAGGAGATGCAGTAATTCCTCTTTCTGTTTGGTGAGAACATGAACTAACTATTCCTAGTGTCCTCAAATGAAGAGAGATTGTTTCACCTTTCCAAATCCATCCAGTAACTACTTCCACAGACTGGGGAATTCAAACTCCAACCCTATTTCAAATGGTCAGCAGCGAAACTCCACTGTTCAGATATCTGGAATTTTAAAGCATAAGGTGTTGTGGGGTATCTCTTACTGTCGAACTGCAGTGAAAATATAGAAGAAATGTAAATTATTTTACCCAGCATGTGTGATGGGTATGAGTTGAATACAATGCTCTCCTGCCCAGCCTCTCATCTCCCACCCTCCATAAACTTGAGCTCATCCAAAACTCTTCTGCCCACATCCTAACTCGCACCGTCCTGTAAACCCATCACCCCTGTGCTCGCTGACCTACATTGGCTTCCAGTCCACCAACGTCTCAAGTTTAAAATTCTCATCCTTGTGTTCAAATCCCTCCATGGCCTCGCCCCTCCCTATCTCTGTAACCTCCTCCTGCCCTACAACCCTCCGAGAACACTGCGTTCCTCCAATTCTGGCCTCTTGTGCATTTCCAACTTCCTTCGCCCCACTGGTGGCTGTGCCTTCAGCTGTCTAGGCCTGAAGCACTGGAATTCCCTCCCCAAACCTCTCCACCTCACTAGAGGACACTAGAAAAGTGGGTAAAAAATGAAGAATCTGAGTCAATGATGAGGAAAGCCCACAATCTTATTGTTTCAGTGATCCTGCCCAAGTCGGGGTCAAAGCTGCCAAGTTGCGTTCCCAACGACAAATTGTTGATTCTCTGCACTTATGCATCCTGACCATCCTATTCTCCGTCGTGGGATCAAGAGTGGCCGCTCTGGTGGTGCTGGAATTCTCGCTTCGAACAATTTCCACGTTGCTTTCCAACCATCACGTAAGTTTCAACGGTCCTTTATTACTTTTGATAGAATGACGCACAGTGTCAGCGAATAAGATCCAGACAGAACCCTGCCCATCCAGATGGACAGGGTTTGAAGGTCACATTAGGTAAGCAGGCACAATGATACTGGTGCAAATGCAGGAGATTCCTACTCTGGAATGGGAGATAAGAGGTATGTGGTGAATTCCAGGCTAGGAGGATGTTGGTTGTTACTGTGACTCACCTGCCTCAGTTGGGTGACTCTTGCTGGTCTTGGGTAGGCCCGCTTATCGGAGGATCTCGCAGGAGGTCTGAGGTGTTTCATCTTAAGTGGAGCTGCTGGCATTGACCAGCCCGCCAGACTCAAATTCCCTCTCTGGCTGGCGTAGTTTCACTTCAATAGACAGAATATTCACGTGTGCGAAACCCACACTTGCTCGGATTCTTTCAGATTTTCTTTTCCCACCTGCAATTTTTCTCTCCTCCTCTCCTGACTCTTTCTGAGGTATGATTCCCCAGGCATCAATCGCCATCCCATACCTCGGTCAAGTGCCTATTCATCATGTGTGAGCCCAGACAGTGAGTGTCGGTGAGTCCTTCCCTCATGGAAGGGGGGGCATCGCAGCTGAGCCGCTCCTGTCCCCACCTGAGGTCGACACATGTGCCCTTTTCCTGCAGGAGTCACTGGATGCCAATCAATCCCAGAGGTGCTTTGATCAATTGTAGCCCCTGCTGTTGCCCCAGTTGTGCAGTGCGGAGCAGTCGTCAAACCTGGGATCTTGCTGGTCTGTACAGCTTAGTGCACTTACCAGCTGAGCCATTTGTGCAGTGTTGGTCACCCAGACAGTCAAGACCTGGGAGATGGTGGGGATAAATGTTGCCAGAGTAGAATCTGAGGCCTGAGTTGTGAGGAAAGAGCCGAGGAAGATGGGCTTTGAAGACCCTGAAAAACGGCAGCTGAGGGGAGCCTTCACGGAGATAAATGATAATCGGTATAGAAACCGTAAATCTGGAACACTACAGGCAGCTAATTGCGAGCAGCTAAGAAGGTACAGAGGCACGAGCAGAGAAATGGGTACAGAGCTGTGAGCAGCTAGGGGGGTACAGAGCGACAAGCACTTATTGGGGTACAGAGCGACGAGCAGTTATTGGGGCACAGAGTGACAGGCAACTGTTTTATAATTGTGTAAAGTTAATTTGCTGTTTGCCCATCTGATTGGTAGATGTGAGGAGGATAAGACTGAACTTTCTAACTGATTTTCAGGGAGCCTCCCGTAAACAGATCTTCCTACTGTGCCAGTACTCTCTGGGATGCGGTATGATGGCCAGCCTGAGCTACCTGAACGAGGGGGCTCCTCACTCGACATTAAGCTTGGTGCTGAGCACAGGTCTCGCTGGCCTCATCATGTGCTACGTGTGGAAACTGGCAAAGCACGTCAGCACAATGTATGAATTACATAGTAAGGAGCGGTACTGTGGGATGTGCATTCTCCTCCTGACCACCTGGCACCAGATTCCTAAGCTGCTGTGCAATGCCTTGAAGATCGTGTTCATCGTGGCAGATGTGGCCGCTGTCTTCCTCATCAACAGAGACTTCATCACCACCTCGGAGGCAATAAGATTCTGGACGCCCCTGACCATCTGCTACACCCTGCTGGTGATTTACATGCAAGGTGAGAAATGACTGCGTAGTGACACATGATAGAGTAATCTACTACATCTGATAGCTCTGAAGTGAAAGGGAAAAGCTGAGGCCACCCCTCCCCTCCCCAGTGGCTCAACGTACCACCCAGTGTGGTACGGTGCCGTACAGACCAGCAAGGCTCCAGGTTCTATACATGCTCTGTGCTGAGTTAACTGACCTAAACCAGGGCAGCAGTTGGGACTTCGGAATCCCGGCATTTATGAGAAGGAAAAAAATCAGCTAAGGTTCCGATCCTGATCACTATCCAGATATCCTTGTTGCAAATTGTGCAGATGCGGATGAGGGGTGAGGGTAGGATCAAGTCAACTGTGAAACTCCCCATGGAAAAATGTCCTACCGACACTCGTTGTCTAGGGTCACATGTAAAGTAGGGACGGGATACTGGATGGTAGCAAGCAGCTGTGGATCCTGTACCCCAGGAAGGAGTCAGTGCCCTCAGGAGAGGAAGGGAGAAATTTGGGACAAAATGTGAAAACTCTGAAAGCTTCACCGTTTCTCCTCTCTCCTGTGACTGGGTAATTCTGTCGACTTTAATCTTGTTAACTGGTTATTTTGCATAAGGTTCCCCAGTTTACCCCGAGCCCTTCTGTGTACCGTGTTGTATGGCCCCTGCTGTTTCTGTGATCTGTGGAAACGTGGAAATGCAGCAGTTTAAAAGTAATTGTAAACTGGGAGAGACTGGTGCAGTGCGAATTATAATTAGCAAAAGGGACATCCATGGAAAGAAATGATAAGAGCCATGAACTTGTTATAAGATGAGACTGAGTCCCCAAGCAGTCACAGGGATGCATCTCCTGCTGAATGCCCAGCTCCTCTGTGTGCCCTCCCTTCTTTCATCCCACCATTGATGGCAGAGCCTTCCTGATTTGGTGTTTGTTTTCTCTATCCCTATTACATAGAATTTTATAACACAGAAACAGGCCATTCAGCCCAACAGATCTGTGCTGGTGTTTATGCTTCACGAGCTTCCTCCCACCCTGCTTTATCTGACCCTATCAATATATCCTTCTATTCCTTTCTCCCTCCTGTACTTATCTAGCATCCTCTTAAATGCATCAATGCTATTCACCTCAACTACTCACTGTGGTAGCAAGTTCCATATTCTCACCATTCTCTGGGTAAAGAAGTTTCTCCTGAATTCCTTATTGGATTTATTAGTGACTATCTTATATTTATGGCCCCTAGTTTTGGACTGCCTGACAATTGGAAACATCTACTCTATGTCTACCCTAACGAACCCCTTCATAATTTTAAAGACCTTGATCATCTCTCCGTCTTCACTTTTCTAGAGAAAAGAGCCCCAGCTGGTTCAGTCTTTCCTGATTAAAAAATAACCTCTCAGTTCTGGTATCACCCTTGTAAATCATCTTTACACTTTCTCCAGTGCTTCTACATGCTTTTTCTAATATGGAGACCAGAACTGTGGACAGTACTCGAAGTGTGGTTTAACCAAGGTTCTATATAAGTTTAACAGAACTTCTCTGCTTTTGATTTCTATTCCTCTAGAAATGAACCCCAGTGCTTTCTTTGCACATTTTATGGCTTTGTTAACCTGCGTTGCTACCTTTAATGATTTGTGAATCTGTACCCCTAGATTCCTGGATTTGTGAAGCACCTTGGGATGTTTTTATGTTAAAGATGCTACATAAATGCAAGCTGTAATAGTAAGAGGGTAAAGGGAAGATCCTGCATTACTCTTATACATGGTTAGATGGTGCAAATCTCTTCCATTTATGTGCCTGTGTAAATGATCTCTTTATCATGTTTCAGAAGAGCAGAAGCAGAATCCAAGTGAGCAGAGTACCTACCAGACGGTGGCTGTGAGGATGGGTGGGCTGCTGATTTTGACCCTGACTGTTGGGAGGTGGATGGACGTGTTCCACGTGCTCTTATCACTGTTCGGAGAGATGTGGTGTCTGATTCGAGCAGGCGCAATGCTGGAGGCCTGCAGACAACAGGTAAGTAAGCGAAGCAGTCTCTCTGCCTCTTTATACAAGGGATGACTGGATCAGGCCATTCCCTAGAGTGAAGTAAAACCCCTTCCAGACAGTGATGTACAGATGCTGATTGACAGGAAGCACTGCGGCCAAAAGGCTGATTCTGTACACAAGTTTCAGAGACCCATGTGAACACTCAGTTCCCTCACTGTACATAATTCCATGTCTGTTTTTAGTGAGTTCTGCCATTGCTTGGTTTAATGGTTTTAAAATTGATGCTGTGTTTATATTTCTGTTTACCTCTCACCATGTATGCCATGCATGTATGTTTGTTTTCCTGAAATCTAAATGTAATTAAGAAAATAGTAACATTAATAGTGCACTTACCAGCTGAGTATTCACTGCTTGCACACTCAGCTCAATATAGAGACACACCCCCTCCACATTCACACTTGCCTCAACACACACCCACACACTCCATGTTCACATTCATCTGTACACATGCAGACTTCCTTCCATGTTTACACACTCAAGTGCATTTATTTGGACTGATGCTCTTTTCTGGTGTCAGATGTCTTTTCTGGGTTTAGCTATGAAAAACTTTTTAAAGTATTTTAACGTTTCCCAACCTGTTAACAGAATTACATAGGATTACATAGGATATACGGCACAGAAACAAGCCATTTGGCCCAACCAGTCCATGCCGGCGTTTATGCTCCACACGAGCCTCCTCCCGTCTTTCCTCATCTAAATCTATCAGCATAACCCTCTATTCCCTTCTCCCTCATATGCTTGTTTGGCCTCCCCTTAAATGCATCTATACTATTTGCTTCAACCACTCCCTGTGGTAGCGAGTTCCACATTCTCACCATTCTTTGGGTAAAGAAGTTTCTTCTGAATTCCCTATTGGATTTCTTGGTGACTATCTTATATTGATGGCCTCTAGTTATGCTCTTCCCCACAAGTGGAAATACTCTCTCTGTATCCACTCTATCAAAATTTTTCATAATTTTAAAGACCTATATTAGGTCACCTCTCAGCCTTCTTTCAAGAGAAACGAGACCCAGCCTTAAACAGAAAGAATGTCTGGGAAGTAATGTCCAGGCTCGCCCATTAAGAATCGCCACTTGTGTGAGTTACTGGTGTGCAGCTGGTGCCTGAGATACTCTTCTTTCGTATGGCAGTAGCAAAGCAAATCAGATGTCAATATCTAAGTCAGATATCCAGGCCAAAGCTTCCGTTGTAACAGTGTGGATATCTTGTAGGCTGCCTGCGAATTTCCTCTGAGGGCAGTGCTCAATGATGTGCTCCAGGCTCTACAGTCGCATGATGGGGATGCTTTAATCTTCCATCTATGGAGAAGGTGGCAGCATCTATCGTGACCGTACTGAACCCCAGCAATTTACAGAACAAACGGGAAACTTCAACCTCCGTCGCCTCCAGTCCAGATCCAAGGTCGTCCCATCCTCTGTCATCGAATCACAGTATGCAGACGACGCTTGCGTCTGCGCTCACTCAGAGGTCGAACTCCAAACCATCGTCAACGCCTTCACCGAAGCGTACGAGAGCATGGGCCTTACACTAAACATCCGTAAGACAAAGGTCCTCTACCAACCTGCCCCCGCCACACAGTACTGCCCCCCGATTATCAAAATCCATGACAAGGCCTTGGACAACGTGGACCACTTTCCATACCTCGGGAGCCTACTGTCAACAAGGGCAGACGTCGACGACGAAGTTGAACACCACCTTCAGTGTGCCAGTGCAGCCTTCGGTCGCCTGAGGAAGAGAGTGTTTGAAGACCAGGACCTCAAACCCGGCACTAAGCTCATGGTCTACAGAGCAGCAGTGATACCCGCCCTGCTGTATGCCTCAGAGACATGGACCATGTGCAGCAGGCACCTCAAAGTACTGGAGAGGTACCACCAACGTTGCCTCTGCAAGATCCTGCAAATCCATTGGCAGGATAGGTGCACCAACGTCAGTGTTCTTGCTCAGGCCAACATCCCCAGCATCGAAGCTTTGAACACACTCGATCAGCTCCGATAGACGGGTCACATTGTCCGCATGCCCGATACGAGACTCCCAAAACAAGCGCTCTACTCGGAGCTCCGGCACGGCAAGAGAGCCCCAGGTGGGCAGAGGAAATGCTTCAAGGACACCCTCAAAGCCTCCTTGAAAAAGTGCAACATCCCCACCGACACCTGGGAATCCTTGGCCCAAGACTGCACAAAGTGGAGGAGAAGCATCCGGGAAGGCGCCGAACACCTCGAGTCTCTTCGCCGGGAGCAAGCGGAAGCCAAGCGCAGGCAGCGCAAGGAGCGCACGTCAACCCAAGCACCCCACCCACCTGCCCCTTCAACCACCGTCTGCCCCACCTGTGACAGAGACTGTAGGTCCCGCACTGGACTCATCAGTCACCTGCGAACTCATTTTTAATGTGGAAGCAAGTCATCCTCGGTTCCGAGGGACTGTCTAAGAGAGAAGAAGACTGAACCCCAGCAAGAGTCAGCACCTTCAGGAGAGGTGGGGGTGGGGGGAAATTTTATGTCTTCATTAAATTTAAACAATATATTATGATTTTAGAACTCTTTCTGTTTTACAGGATTCCTCAGGAATCAATCCCAGGAGGACAGTAAGACAACCCCAGATAAGTGCACAGAGGAGATCGCGAGTATCCGACACAAAAACCCTGGATCATCAAGAAGACAGTAGCTGAATGGAAAGTGGATCCGGATCCTGTACTCGGACCTACTGATTCAGCAGCCTGGCGCAACTTGGACAGTCCTGAGCTCCAACTCCTTTCAACTTGTCTATGATTTGCTATTTGTACACTGTAGAGACTTGAAGGGTGGGGTAAAGGTTGCAGGCAGGCAGACTGTGAGACCACATTTCTCTCAAAATCGGAGTTTGTTGGTAGTTGTAAATAGACACTTAAAACATTGTGGAATATGTGTGTTTTGGGGTTACCATTGCCTCATTATCACAGTAGTGAGGTTACTAATAATGTGGGTAATTGCACTGGGGGGGTGCACATCTTCTTGAAGCAGCATCTGGGACCCTCATACCAGTTAGTAAACTATGCACCTGTTTCTCTGGGGAGGGGACACCCCCACACTGACTCCGCAGCTTCTCATTTCTTCCTCAAGATAAGTTTTAAAGTTGAAGCCCCCCCACCTCCGTGCTCAGTGAGTGATGGCACCACCAACTGTGGTACTGAGGCAGGCAAATCCCAGGTTTGATTCCCTGGTCTGTGCTGCATTTGCTGATCTCATTTGGGGTGGAGCTGGGGGCACTACAAATTAGCGTAAGCATCCCTGAATTAGGGAAGGAAAGAAATTAGCCAGAGATTCTGCTGCTGATCAGTAATCACTGCTCGAAGTATGTGTGGACATTGGGTGAGGGACGGGATTGGGCTCTGTTTTGATGCCTCCCAAGTGTCAAATATTCTGCTGACACTCGATGTCTAGGCCTCCACGTGAAGAATGTCACCAGGGGGAGATACTGGAAGGTGCCTGGTATCTATGGAACTCTTAACTTGGCAAAAGTTGGCACATTCACAAGGGAGAAAATTGGATGGAAAATGTTGTCAAGTTTGAGTTTACAATTTGTGCTGCTCAAGGAGGCTTTCAGTGTGCACAATCTGACTTTGTAACAGCGAGGAAATGATGGGGAAAATATTCCAGAATCATTAAAAAATGTTGAGAGAGTCGGTGTTAGTTACTGTGTCACACTCTATTGTGAACCCAGTTACGCAGGTCCTGTAAGTGATTTAAAGTGGGTTTGTCCGTCTGTCTGTCCGTCATTTGTTGGTGACCTATCCCCGGTTTGTTTCTGTCACATTCTGAGTAAAATTCATTGAAAGTGTTTCAGTCAATAAATATTGTCAGGAAAAAAAAAGATCTGCATCTTCAGTGTAATTATCCCAACAAACGGAGCATGCTGGTGTGAATGGAGGAGCTGGTGGGGGATGGGTGGAATATGATGGTCCTTTGCCACCAGTGGGTATCAGATCTTAGCTCTGCTCTCAGGTGAGGTGGCAGTAGGGATGCTACAGTTGGCCTCAGTGCCTGGATCTAGAGAGGAAAAATCTGTTGGGGTTCCCACTCCTGATCACTATCCAGTGACCCCTGCTGGAAGTATGTGTGGAGGTCAGATGAGGACAGAATTGAATCACAGTTACCAGGTCAGATACTCTGTGGATGCTCAGTGTCAAAGTTCACAAATTAAGTGAGGTCCCAGGGGTTGCCTGGTGCAGTGCCTGGTGCAGTGCCCCTGGAACCTGGAACCCAGTACAGTACAGTCAGTGCCTTCAGGGGAGAAAAAAAATTGTGAAATTCAAGTCAAGAATTTTGCAGCGGTGTAAATGATGATTTTTGTTTTATTCAATGGGAACTCAGTCTGTGTGTCTCTGACTCGGTCTTTGCTAGGCTGCATTCGTTGTTCTGGAGATTGATGGTAGGCAACTCCTGACTGGATTCTTCAGAAAGTCCAGGAAGGACCAACGTCAGAGCAAATGTGTTAAACCATTGCGGGTTTCTAATGATGTTCAGAGGTGCGGGAATCACTAGTAATGATGCCTTGTGCCCACTGGATGGCGGGGCTGAGTCGGTTCGTGTTTGATTTATTTTGTTAGTTTTATTTGTCATTTTTCCATTTTCTTCGCACCCCCTCTCCTCCTGAAGGTGCTAAAGTACAGAAATACTGCAAAAAGAAAGGAGTTGACACCAAATGGAAAAAGACATTATTTATTCACAGACAACGTACTGACGCTACATGTCATGCCTGTGATGTACGGCAAGGAACAAGTGGCCTGAGTCACAGCTCCAAACCCAATGAGATAAAAACACAATATGCTGAAGAAACATAACGGGTCCTCATCTGAGAGAAAAACAGACGGTTTACTACTTCTACTGGGACCCTCCATCGGTGAAACATTAGCCTGCTTTCAGATGCTGACAAACCTGCTGTGTATTTCCAGCACTTTCTGTTTTTGCATCAGATTCTCATTGTTTTTCTTTTTAATCTGTTACAGACCCAACAGCATTGCACTCTGGATATGAACAGGTGGGAATTCACCCCAAGTAAAATCTTACACAAATAAATGGTTGAGATAACTAACCGTATCAGACCTGGAGTGAGTTCTCCATCGTTAAATCAAGTTACTACCCCACAATCTAGTTACATGGATATGCTGATGGGTATCCTGAAAGCGGAGGTTAAATTATCCATCGACACAAATGTCCTCGCGGGCCCAAGCACAGAATTTAACCAATGAACAAATCACATGTGTTTGGTGTGGGCCAGCAAATGTCCCTGTTGTGCTGGAGTACTTGTGTATTGTGCTGGGAGAGCTCACCCCAGACAGGAATAGTTACATTGGTGGTAGTTGGCAACTGAGGTTGATCTGCTCTGGGGGGGAGCTGTGCAGGGCCTGGAGCTACACTGATCCACGATGAATGTCCCAAAAGGTCTGCAGCCAATTCTATCAGCATAACCTTCTCCTGTAAATATAGTAAGTCAGGGACACCGTGCCGAGCAGGAGTAACACTCCACAGCAAGCTCGGATCATAGTGTGTTCAGGTTTTTCCTTCTCAGCGTAGCGCTCTATGAAACCAGACTGAGAAAGAAAGAAGACAGCACAGTTTGAAATGCGAAGAAATGCTTGCATTATATATTGTCTTATCAAAAACATCTTAAAGTGCACAGTAAGCTCTCAAAAACAGCAATGAGATGAATGACCAGTTTATCAGTTTTTGATGCTGTTGGTTCAAGGAAGAATGTTAACCAGGAGAACTCTCTGGTCTTTTCCAAATAGCAGCATGGGATCTTTAACATCCAACTGTTTTTTTTGGGACCTGGGTCCTTCAGCACTAACAGCTCATGCTGCCTGTGGTTCTTTGTTTAAAGTAAAATATCCCTTCCCATATTGGGTCCACTTCTCCCAACTTGGTGAGGGTTGGGTTTGGATGGTTGTGGGGGACTTGCATATGTGCCCAGACTCCTCAGTTCTCTCTGAGCTCCAGGCAGAGTTTACATATCACCCATTCAATGTGGCATATGCCTCTTACATGCATTATGAACTTTACCCATCTGTATCTTGTAGGGAAGGTGGCACTTCACCAGTGGGGAGAATGTAACTGTTTGCAGTTAACTGAGTTGAGCCAGCCTATGGTATGGAGAAGAGGGAATTTGTTCTTCGGTGAACAGGTCACACATGCAAATAGCTGGATCCGCAGAGACTGTGAGGTCCCGCTATGTTCTTTGTGACAGCTCAGACCATCACTCACAAAAGCTGGATGTTTGGCACAACTGGAACACATGCATGACGACCTAGTTTTAACAGCCTTTCCCCACTTTTCCTAACCCCTCCACTAAGTCATCACAATTGCTCTGAAGTTTCTGTCTCAGAGCCAAACAGACCAAATAGTTCCAAGGTTCGATGCTGGTCTGTATTGAGTTAGATGATCTCAACTGGGTGGGAGCATTTGGCAGAAGCACTGCTGGGCTAGGGAGGGGAAGAATCAGAAAGGGTTCCTGCTCCTGGTCACCGTGTAGCAATCCCTACTAGAAGTGTGCATGAAAGGTAAATATACCGTGACTTTCAGTGTGAGGACTGGCATCTGAATAATGTCCACTTCTGTGAAGTACGGGAGAGTGCTCGGGTACATTTACAGAACAATTCACTACAAAACAAAGCATGTCATTTTGTCTTTGTATAATCCCTTGGTTCGGCCTCAGTCAGAATACTGTGTTCAGTTTTGGTCTTCTCACATGGTGGGTGATATTGAGGCTTTGGAAAGGGTGCAAAGGAGGGCCACTAGACTAATTCCCAGTTTAAAGCATTTTAGTTACCCAGATAGGCTCATAGCTGGTTCTCTATATTTTAGAGAAGCATAGAATTAGAGTTCATTTGATCAAGGTTTATAAGATGATGAAGGGACTAGATTGTGTTTGTGTAGACCAATTGTTTCAACTGAATATGAAGGAGCAGGGGTTACTCAAACAAGTTATGTAGGGGAGAACTAGGTTAGATGCTAGGAGGTTGTTCTTTTCCCAGAGAATAGTGGGCCTATGAAACAGGTGGCCAGCTCGGTGAATTCCTTCAAGTGAGAGATGGATCTGTTTCTGGCTGGGGCAGAGATCATCTCATGCAAGAGGTAGGTACATTGTAGTGTTAATTAGGGCCAGGGTGGTCTCCTGGACTAATTTTGATTGCCTAAGGGGTTCGGTAAGGCATTTTTCTGTTTTCCCTCCCAGTTGGCCTGGGTTTTTATTTGTTTATTCGCTTTCTTCCAGGAGATCACATGGCTCCAGGTGGGTGGGGAGTGTGCGTATTGTGATTCACAAGACATCACAACCGTGTAGGGCCAGCTGGATGGATCAGTAAGTCTTTTCCTGGCTGCCACTTTTCATATGATCATAGGACAAATGGCACCTGTGGAACTGAGTCCCAGTGACGTAGCCAGTGGCTTCAAGAGAGAAAATTAGAGAGAGAAAAAAAAACAGTGAGGGGTGTGGGGTATATCCGAGAGTGTTATAATAAGAGGTGTTGATATATCAGGGAATGTTCCAGTGAGGGGTGTGGGGTGTATTGGGGATTGGCACAGTGAGGTGTTTGGATATATCAAGGATTGGTACAGTGAGCGATCTGGTTATATCAGGAAATGTTACAATGAGAGGTATATCGTACTGTTTCAGTGACTTTTGCACGGGTATATCAGGAAGTGTAACAGTGAGGAGCGTGGAGAATATCAGGGAGTGTTACAGTGAGGGGTGTGGGGCATATCAAAGTGTTACAGTGAGGGTGGTGGTTTGTATCAGGGAGTGTTGCAGTGAGGGGATTGGGGTATGTCAGGGAGTGTTACAGTGAGGGTGTAGGGTATATCAGGAAGTGTCACAGTGAGGGGTGTGCAGTATATCAGAGAGTGTTACAGTGAGGGGTGTGGGGTATATCAGGGAGTGTTACAGTGAGGGGTGTGGGGTATATCAGGGAGTGTTACATTGAGGGGTGTGGGGTATATCAGGGAGTGTTACATTGAGGGGTGTGGGTTATATCAGAGTGTTACAGTAAGAGGTGTGGGGTATATGAGAGATGTTACAGTGAGGGTTGTGGGGTATATCACAGAGTGTTACAGTGAGGGGTGTGGGGTATATGAGAGAGTGTTACATTGAGGGGTGTAGGGTATATCAGGGAGTGTTATAGTGAGGGTGTGGGGTATATCAGAGTGTTACAGTAAGAGGTGTGGGGTATATCAGAAAGTGCTACAGTGAGGGGTGTGGTGTATATCAGAGTGTTACAGTGAGGAGTGTGGGGTATATCAGAGTGTCACAGTGAGGGGTGTGGGGTCTATCAAAGTGTTACAGTGAGGGGTGTGGGGTCTATCAGAGTGTTACAGTGAGGGGTGTGGGGTCTATCAGAGTGTTACAGTGAGGGGTGTGGGGTCTATCAGAGTGTTACAGTGAGGAGTATGGGGTATATCAGAGTGTTACAGTGAGTGATGTTGGGTATATCAGAGTGTTACAGTGAGGGGTGTGGGGTATATCAGAGTGTTACAGTGACAGGTGTGGGGTATATCAGAGTGACAGTGAGGGGTGTGGGGTATATCAGAGTGTTACAGTAAGAGGTATGGGGTATATCAGAGAGTGTTACAGTGAGGGTTGTGGGGTATATCAGAGTGTTACAGTGGGGGGTGGGGGTATATCAGAGAGTGTTACATTGAGGGGAGTGGGGTATGTAAGAGTGTTACAGTGTGGGGTATATGAGAGAGTGTTACATTGAGGGGTGTAGGGTATATCAGGGAGTGCTATAGTGAGGGTGTAGGGTATATCAGAGTGTTACAGTGAGGGGTGTGGGGTATATCAGAGTGTTACAGTGAGGGTGTAGGGTATATCAGGGAGTGTTTCAGTGAGGGGTGTGGAGTATATCAGAGTGTTACATTGAGGAGTGTGGGGTATATCAGGGAGTGTTACATTGAGGGGTGTGGGTTATATCAGAGTGTTACAGTAAGAGGTGTGGGGTATATGAGAGAGTGTTACATTGAGGGGTGTGGGGTATATCAGAGTGTTACATTGAGGGGTGTGGGGTATATCAGAGTGTTACAGTGAGGGGTGTGGGGTATATGAGAGAGTGTTACATTGAGGGGTGTAAGGTATATCAGGGAGTGTTACAGTCAGGTGTGTGCGCTATGTCAGAGTGTTACAGTGAGGCGTGTAAGGTATATCAGTGAGTGTTACAGTGAGGCGTGTGGGTTATATCAGGGAGTGTTACAGTGAGGCATGTAGGGTATGTCAGGGAGTGTTACCGTGAGGGGTGTAGGGTATATCAGAGTGTTACATTGAGGGGAGTGGGGTATATCAGAGTGTTACAGTGAGGGGTGTGGGGTATATCAGGGCGTGTTACAGTGAGGCATGTAGGATATATCAGAGAGTGTTACAGTGGGGGGTGGGGGTATATCAGAGTGTTACATTGAGGGGAGTGGGGTATATCAGAGTGTTACAGTGAGTGATGTTGGGTATATCAGAGTGTTACAGTGAGGGGTGTGGGGTATATCAGAGTGTTACAGTGAGGGGTGTGGGGTATATCAGAGTGTTACAGTGACAGGTGTGGGGTATATCAGAGTGTTACAGTGAGGGGTGTGGGGTATATCAGGGAGTGTTACAGTGAGGCATGTAGGGTATATCAGAGAGTGTTACAGTGAGGCGGGTAGGGAATATCAAAGAGTCTTACAGTGAGGGGTGTGGGCTATATCAGGGAGTGTTACATTGAGGCGTGTAGGGTATATCAGAGGGTGTTACAGTGAGGCGTGTGGGGTATATCAGGGAGTGTTACAGTGAGGGTGTAGGGTATATCAGAGAGTGTTACAGTGAGGGGTGTGGAGCATATCAGGGAGTGTTACAGTGAGGCGTGTGGCCTATATCAGGGAGTCTTACACTGAGGCTTGTAGGGTATATCAGAGAGTGTTACAGTGAGGCATGTGGGGTATGTTAGGGTGTATTACAGTGAGGCATGTGGGGTATATCAGAGAGTGTTACAGTGAGGCGTGGAGGGTATATCAGGGAGTGTTACAGTGAGGCGTGTAGGGTATATTAGAGAATGTTACAGTGAGGCGTGTACTGAATATCAGGGAGTGTTACAGTGAGGCATGTGGGGTATATCAGGGAGTGTTACAGTGAGGTGTGTGCGCTATATCAGAGTGTTACAGTGAGGCGTGTAAGGTATATCAGTGAGTGTTACAGCGAGGGGTGTGAGTTATATCAGGGAGTGTTAAGGTGAGGCATGTAGGGTATGTCAGGGAGTGTTACCGTGAGGGGTGTAGGGTATATCAGGGCGTGTTACATAAGAACATAAGAAATAGGAGCAGGAGTAGGCCAATCGGCCCATCGAGCCTGCTCCGCCATTCAATAAGATCATGGCTGATCTGATCCTAACCGCCAATCTACTATCTATCACAGAAACATCTCCTGCATCTAACAGAATTGCACACACGAAATAGGAGCAGAATCAGGCTACACAGTCCCTGGGCCCGCTCCACTACCCACAGGGCCATGACCGATCCGAACCTAGACTCATGTCCAAATTCCTGCCCGCTCCCCGTAACCCTTAATGCCCTTTACTTCTAGGAAACTGTCTATTTCTGTTTTAAATTTAATTAATGTTGTAGCTTCTACAGCTTTTTGTGGCAGCATATTCCATGGACCTACCACCCTCTGAGTGAAGTAGTTCCTCCTCATCTCAGTTTTGAAAGAGCAGCCCCTTATTCTAAGACTATGTCCCCTAGTTCTCGTCTCACCCGTCATCGGGAACATCCTCCCCGCATCCACCCGATCCAACCCCTTCACAATCTTATATGTTTCAATAAGATCGCCTCTCATTCTTCTGAACTCCAATGAGTAGAGTCCCAATCTACCCAACCTCTCCTCATATGACCACCCCCTCATCTCCGGGATTAACCGAGTGAACCTTTTTTGCACTGCCTCGAGAGCAAGGATGTCTTTCCTTAAGTAAGGACACCAAAACTGTATGCAGTATTCCAGGTGCGGTCTCACCAATACCTTGTACAACTGAAGCAATACCTCCCTATTTTTATATTCTATCCCCCTAGCAATGAAAGCCAACATTCCATTTGCCTTCTTAATCACTTGCTGCACCTGCATACTAACCTTTTGAGTTTCGTGCACCAGGACCCCCAGATCCCTTTGCACTTCAGTACTCTCCAGTTTCTTGCCATTAAGATAATAAATTGCTCTAGGATTTTTCCTGCCAAAGTGCATCACCTCACACTTTCCAGTGCTGTATTCCATCTGCCAAATCTCTGCCCACTTACTTAGCCTGTCTATGTCCCCTTGCAGGTTTTTTATGTCCTCCTCACTCACTACTTTCCCTCCCATCTTTGTATCATCTGCAAATTTTGATATGTTACACTTGGTCCCTTCCTCCAAATCGTTAATATAGATTGTGAAGAGTTGGGGACCCAGCACTGACCCCTGTGGAACACCACTAGTTACTGATTGCCAGTCTGAGAATGAACCATTTATCCCAACTCTTTGCTTTCTGTTAGATAGCCAATCCTCTATCCATGCCAGAATATTACCCCCAATCCCGTGATTTTTTACCTTAAGCAATAATCTTTTGTGTGGCACCTTGTCAAATGCCTTTTGGAAGTCTAAATACACTACGTCCACTGGTTCCCCTATATCCACTCTATATGTTACTTCCTCAAAGAACTCCAGCAAATTTGTCAAACATGACTTCCCCTTCGTAAAACCATGCTGACTTTGTCCTATTAAATTATGATTATCCAAATGTCTTGTTACTGTTTCCTTAATAATGGACTCCAAAATTTTACCTACCACAGATGTTAGGCTAACCGGTCTATAGTTACCAGCCTTCTGTCTACTGCCCTTTTTAAATAAGGGTGTTACATTAGCAGTTTTCCAGTCTGCCGGGACCTTAGCGGAATCCAGGGAGTTTTGAAAAATTATTACCAATGCATCTACAATCCCTACCGCCACTTCCTTCAAGACTCTAGGATGTAAGCCATCAGGTCCAGGTGATTTATCCGCCTTGAGTCCCATTATTTTACCGAGTACCACTTCCTTAGTGATTTTGATCGTGTTTAGCTCCTCTCCCCCTATAGCCCCCTGTTTGTCCAGTGTTGGGATATTCTTAGTGTCCTCTACTGTAAAGACTGATACAAAATATTCATTTAGTGTTTTTGCCATCTCCATATTTCCCACCATTAATTTCCCGGTCTCATCCTCTAAGGGACCAACATTTACTTTAGCCACCCTTTTTCTTTTTATATAACTATAAAAACTCTTACTATCTGTTTTTATATTTTTTGCTAATTTACTTTCATAATCTATCTTCCCTTTCTTAATCAATCTTTTTGTTATTTTTTGCTGCCTTTTAAAGTTTTCCCAATCCTCTGTCCTCCCACTAGATTTCGCTACCTTATATGCCCTTGTTTTTAGTCGAATACTATCCTTAATTTCTTTACTTAGCCACGGATGACTGTCCTTTCTTTTACACCCTTTTTTTTTCAGTGGAATATATTTTTTTTGGAAGTTGTAAAATAACTCCTTGAATGTACACCACTGATCATGTGTCGTCTTACCCTTTAATCTATTTTCCCAATCCACTCTACTCAATTCCGCTCGCATACCTTCATAGTCTCCTTTATTCAAGCTTAGCACGCTTGTTTGAGATCCAACCTTCTCACCCTCTAATTGAATATGGAATTCAACCATGTTATGGTCACTCATTCCAAGGGGATCCTTTACTAGGACATTTTTAATTAATCCTGTCTCGTTACACAGGACCAGATCTAAGGTTGCTTGCCCCCTGGTCGGTTCAGTTACATACTGCTCAAGAAACCCATCCCTAATACACTCAATGAACTCATCCTCAAGGCAGCCCTGCCCCATTTGATTTGTCCAATTAATATGATAGTTAAAATCCCCCATAATTATAGATGTTCCCTTATTACATGCCTCAACTATTTCCTGATTGATACTCCGTCCAATAGAGTTGCAACTGTTCGGAGGCCTATAGACTACGCCCACTAATGTTTTTTTCCCCTTATTATTCCTTATCTCCACCCAAACTGTTTCATTATCATGATTTTTTGACCCAATATCATTACTCTGTATTACAGTGATTCCTTCCTTTATTAACATAGCCACCCCACCTCCCCTTCCTTTCTGCCTGTCCTTCCTGATCGTTAAATAACCTGGTATGTTTAATTCCCAGGCATTGTCACCCTGCAGCCATGTTTCTGTAATGGCCACAATATCATAACCATATGTAGTTATTTGTGCCATTAACTCGTCTATTTTGTTACGAATGCTACGTGCATTCAGATAGAGAACTTTCAAATATGCTTTGTGGCACTTAGTTCCTGCTTTTTCACTTTTTACCAGTTTACCTTTTACTCCACACATTCTGTCCCTTCCTGCCACGCTCTGATTTGTGATTCCCCTACTGCTACCTATGTCTATGACCCTCTCTGTTGTCATTTTTATTTTTTGCTCTCTTGAAACCTCCCCCCCACTAATTAGTTTAAAGCCCTCTCCACAGCCCTAGTTATTCGATTCGCCAGGACACTAGTCCCAGCACTGGCCAAGTGAAGTCCGTCCCAACGGAACAGCTCTCTCCTGCCCCAGTACTGGTGCCAGTGTCCCAAGAAGCAAAACCCATTTTTCCCACACCAGTCTTTGAGCCACGCATTCAACTCCCTGATTTTATTTACCCTAGCCAAATTTGCTCGTGGCTCAGGTAGTAATCCAGAGATTATTACCCTCGAGGTTCTGCTTTTTAATTTGGCCCCTAGCTGCTCAAACTCCCTCAGCAGAACCTCTTTCCTTGTCCTATCTATGTCATTGGTACCAACATGGACCACTACAACTGGATCCTCCCCCTCCCACTCCAAGTTTCTCTCCAGCCCAGAGGAGATGTCCTTAACCCTGGCACCGGGCAGGCAACACAGCCTTCGGGACTCTCGCTCTTGGCTGCAAAGAACCCTATCTATCCCCCTAATGATACTATCCCCTACCACTACAACATTTCTTTTTACTCCCCCCACTTGAATGGCCCCCCTTACCACGGTGCTGTGGCCAGGTTGCTCATCCTCCCTGCAGTCCCCGCTCCTATCCACACAGGGAGTAAGAGCCTCGAACCTGTTGGACAAGAGCAAGGGCTGCGGCTCCTCCAACACTACCTCCTGGATCCCTGTACCTGCCTCACTCGTAGTCACACCTTCCTGTCCCTGACCACGGGCTACTTCTGAATTAGTTACTCTAATTGGTGTGACTACCTCCTGAAACACGGAGTCCAGGTAACTCTCCCCCTCCCTGATGTGTCGCAGTGTTTGAAGCTCGGACTCCAGCTCATCAACACGGAGCCGGAGTTCCTCGAGCAGCCAACACTTACTGCAAATGTGTTCACCGTGAACATCAATGGTGTCCACCAGCTCCCACATATTGCAGCAGTAACACATCACCTGCTCTCCCATTCTATGTAATTAATTAAAAATGTATTATTTACTGTTCAGTTAATTTATGCCAGCAGTCTCTGCTACACCACAGATACCCGAGAAACAATAAAATTGAAGTTTTGTATAAAAAAAAAAGAGAAATACTCACCAACCAATCACTTACCTGCTTTCTGGTGATGTCACACTTCGATTATTTTTTACCTCTCTCCTGCTCTCGGCTTGGTGAAAGCCTACCTGGTCGCTGCCGCCTTTTACCGCCGCCGCCTCGCCGCTGTTGCTCCACCCAGGTCCGCCTCACTCTCTGTCCTGTGGCAGTTTGTTCTGAGTCTCCTCACTCTGTCCTGTGGCAGTTTGATCTGAGTCTCCTCACTCTCCCTCCTGTGACAGTTTGTTCTGAGTCTCCTCACTCTGTCCTGTGGCAGTTTGTTCTGTGTCTCCTCACTCTGTCCTGTGACAGTTTGTTCTGTGTCTCCTCACTCTCTGTCCTGTGACAGTTTGTAATGATTCTCCTCACTCTCTGTCCTGTGACAGTTTGTTCTGAGTCTCCTCACTCTCTGTCCTGTGGCAGTTTGTTCTGAGTCTCCTCACTCTCCGTCCTGTGACAGTTTGTTCTGAGTCTCTTCACTCTCTGTCCTGTGGCAGTTTGTTCTGAGTCTCCTCACTCTCTGTCCTGTGACAGTTTGTTCTGAGTCTCCTCACTCTCTGTCCTGTGGCAGTTTGTTCTGAGTCTCCTCACCCTGTCCTGTGGCAGTTTGTTCTGAGTCTCCTCACTCTCAAGGGGTGTGGGGTATATTAGGGAGTGTTACAGTAAGGCCTGTGTGGTATATCAGGGAGTGTTGCAGTGAGGGTTGTAGAGTATATCAGGGAGTGTTACAGTGTGGGGTATATCAGGGAGTGTTACAGTGAGGCATGTGGGGTATATCAGAGAGTGTTACAGTGAAGCGTGTAGGGTATATCAGAGAGTGTTACAGTGAGGCGTGTGGGATATGTATGGGAGTGTTACAGTGAGGCGTGTAGGGTATATCAGGGAGTGTTACAGTGAGGCGCGTAGGGTATCTCAGGGAGTGTTACAGTGAGGCGCGTAGGGTATATCAGAGAGTGTTACAGTGAGGCGTGTGGGGTATGTCATGGATTGTTACAGTGAGGCGTCTGGGGTATGTCTGGGAGTGTTACCGTGAGGCTTGTGGGGTATGTCAGGGAGTGTTACCGTGAGGGCTGTCGGGTATATCAGGGAGTGTTACAGTGAGACGTGTGGGGTATATCAGAGAGTGTTGCAGTGAGGGGTGTGGGTTATATCAGGGGGTGTTACAGTGATGCGTGTAGGGTATATCAGAGAGTGTTACAGTGAGGAGTGTGGGTTATATCAGGGAGTGTTACAGTGAGGCGTGTAGGGTATATAAGGGAGTGTTACAGTGAGGGTGTTGGGTATATCCGGGAGTGTGATAGTGAGGGTGTGGGGTATATCAGAGAGTGTTACTGTGAGGCGTGTAGTATATATCAGGGAGTGTTACAGTGAGGCATGTAGGCTATATCGGAGAGTGTTACATTGACGGTTGTGGGGTATATAAGAGAGAGTGTTACAGTGAGGGTGTAGGGTATATCAGGGAGTGTGACAGTGAAGGTGTTGGGTATATCCGGGAGTGTGATAGTGAGGGTGTGGGGTATATCAGTGTGTTCCTGTGAGGGGTGTGGGGTATACCAGAGTGCTGCAGGGAGAGGTGTGCTGTATATTAGAGATTGTTACAGTGAGGTTGTGGCGTATATCAGGGTGTGTTACTGTGAGTGGTGTGGAATATATCAGGGAGTGCTACAGTGAGGGGTGTAGGGTATATCAGGGAGTGTTACAGTGAGGGGTGTGGGGTAAGTCAGGGAGTGTTACAGTGAGGCGTGTAGGGTACATCAGAGAGTGCTACAGTGAGGGGTGTAGGGTATATCATGGAGTGATAATGTGAGGCATGCGTGGTATATCAGAGAGTGTTACAGTGAGGCATGTAGGCTATATCAGAGAGTGCTATATTGACGGTTGTGGGGTATATCAGGCAGTGTTACAGTGAGGGGTGTAGGGTTATATCAGGGAGTGTTACAGTGAGGCATGTAGGCTATATCAGAGAGTGCTATATTGACGGTTGTGGGGTATATCAGGCAGTGTTACAGTGAGGGGTGTAGGGTTATATCAGGGAGTGTTACAGTGAGGCATGTAGGGTATATCAGAGAGTGTTACAGTGAGGGATGTGGGATATATCAGAATGTTACAGTGAGGCTTCTAGGGTATATCAGAGAGTGTTACAGTGAGGGGTGTGGGGTATGTCAGGGAGTGTTACATTGATGGGTGAGTGGTATATCAGGGTGTGTTACAGTGAGGCGTGTAGGGTACATCAGAGAGTCTTACAGTGAGGGTGTAGGGTATATCAGAGAGTGTTACAGTGAGGGGTGTAGGGTATATCAAAGAGTGTTACAGTGAGGCGTGTAGGGTATATCCGAGAGTGTTACAGTGAGGGGAGTGGGTTATATCAGGGAGTGTTAAAGTGAGGCGTGTAGGGTATATCAGAGAATGTTGCAGTGAGGAGTGTGGGTTATATCAGTGAGTGTTACAGTGAGGCATGTAGGGTATATCAGGGAGTGTTACAGTGAGGCGTGTAGGTTATATCAGAGAGTGTAACAGTGAGGCATGTAGGATATATCAAAGAGTGTTACAGTGAGGCGGGTAGGGTATATCAGGGAGTGTTACAGTGAGGCATGTGGGATATATCATGTAGTGTTACAGTGAGGCGTGTGGAGTATGTCAGGGAGTGTTGCCGTGAGGGGTGTGGGGTATATCAGGGAGTGTTACATTGACGCCTGTGGGGTATATCAGAGAGTGTTACAATGAGGGGTATAAGGTATATCAGGAAGTATTACAATGAGGGGTGTGGGGTATATCAGGGAGTGTTACAGTGAAGCATGTGGGATATATGAGGGAGAGACACAGTTCGGCGTGTAGGGTATATCAGAGAGTGTTACAGTGAGGCGTGTGGGGTAAGTCAGGGAGTGTTACAGTGAGGCGTGTAGGGTATATCAGAGAGTGTTACAGTGAGGCGTGTAGGTTATATCAGGGAGTGTTACAGTGAGGCATGTAGGCTATATCAGGGAGTGTGACAGTGAGGGGTGTGGGATATATCAATGTTACAGTGAGGCTTCTAGGGTATATCAGAGAGTGTTACAGTGAGGGGTGTGGGGTATGTCAGGGAGTGTTACAGTGATGGGTGTGTGGTATATCAGGGAGTGTTACAGTGAGGCGTGTAGGGTATATCAGAGAGTATTACAGTGAGGCGTGTAGGGTATATCAGGGAGTGTAACAGTGAGGCGTGTAGGGTATCTCAGGGAGTGTTACAGTGAGGCGGTTCGGGTATATCAGGGAGTGTTACAGTGAGGGGTGTGGATTATATCAGAGAGTGTTACAGTGAGGTGTGTAGGGTATATCAGAGAGTGTTACAGTGAGATGTGTGCGCTATATCAGAGTGCTACAGTGAGGCGTGTAGTGTATATCAGAGAGTGTTACAGTGTGGCATGTAGGATATATTAAAGAATGTTACAGTGAGGCGGGAAGGGTATATCAGGGAGTGTTACAGTGAGGCGTGTAGGGTATATCAGAGAGTGTTACAGTGAGGAGTGTCGTGTATATCAGGTATTGTTACAGTGAGGCGTGTAGGGTATATCAGGGAGTGTTACAGTGAGGCGTGTAGGGTATATCAGGGAGTGTTACAGTGAGGCATGTGGGATAAATCAGGTCGTGTTACAGTGAGGCGTGTGGAGTATGTCAGGGAGTGTTACCGTGAGGGGTGTGGGGTATATCAGGGAGTGTTACAATGAGGGGTATAAGGTATATCAGGAAGTATTACAATGAGGGGTATGGGGTATATCAGGGAGTGTTACAGTGAAGCATGTGGGATATATGAGGGAGAGTTACAGTTCGGCGTGTAGGGTATATCAGAGAGTGTTACAGTGAGGCTTGTGGGGTAAGTCAGGGAGTGTTACAGTGAGGCGTGTAGGGTATATCAGAGAGTATTAGAGTGAGGCGTGTTGGGTATATCAGAGAGTGTTACAGTGAAGCGTGTCGGGTATATCAGAGAGTGTTACAGTGAGGCGTGTAGGCTATATCAGAGAGTGTTACATTGACGGTTGTGGGGTATATGAGAGAGTGTTACAGTGAAGGTGTTGGGTATATCCGGGAGTGTGATAGTGAGGGTGTGGGGTATATCAGTGTGTTCCAGTGAGGGGTGTGATGTATACCAGAGTGTTGCAGGGAGAGGTGTGTTGTATATCAGAGATTGTTACAGTGAGGTTGTGGCGTATATCAGAGTGTGTTACTGTGAGTGGTGTGGAATATATCAGGGAGTGTTACAGTGAGGCATGTAGGGTATATCAGAGAGTCTTACAGTGAGGGGTGTAGGGTACACAGAGATTGTTACAGTGAGGGTGTAGGGTATATCAGGGAGTGTTATAGTGAGGGTGTAGGGTATATCAGAGAGTGTTACAGTGAGGCGTGTAGGGTATATCAGAGAGTGTTACAGTGAGGGGTGTAGGGTATATCCGAGAGTGTTGCAGTGAGGCGTGTAGGGTAAATCCGAGAGTGTTACAGTGAGGGGAGTGGGTTATATCAGAGAGTGTTACAGTGAGGGGTGTAGGGTATATCCGAGAGTGTTGCAGTGAGGCGTGTAGGGTAAATCCGAGAGTGTTACAGTGAGGGGAGTGGGTTATATCAGTGAGTGTTACAGTGAGGGGTGTAGGGTATATCAGAGAGTGTTACAGTGAGGCATGTAGGGAATATCAGGGAGTGTTACAGTGAGGCGTGCAGGTTATGTCATGGAGTGTTACAGTGAGGCGTGTAGGGTATATCAGAGAGTGTTACAGTGAGGGGTGTGGGGTATATCAAGGAGTGTTCCCGTGAGGGCTGTGGGATATATCAGAGAGTGTTACAGTGAGACGTGTGGGGTATATCAGGGAGTGTTACAGTGAGGGGTGTAGGGTATATCAGAGAGTGTAACCGTGAGGCATGTAGGATATATCAAAGAGTATTACAGTGAGGCGGGTAGGGTATATCAGGGAGTGTTACAGTGAGGCGGGTAGGGTATATCAGAGAGTGTTACAGTGAGATGTGTGCACTATATCAGAGTGTTACATAAGAACATAAGAACATAAGAAATAGGAGCAGGAGTAGACCAATCGGCCCCTCGAGCCTGCTCCGCCATTCAATGAGATCATGGCTGATTTGATCCAACCTCAACTCTAAATAACACAAGAAGCAGGAGCAGGCTCAGGCCACTCGGCCCCTGGGCCCGCTCCGCCACCCACAGGGCCTTGACCGAGCCAAACTCAAACTCATGTCCAATTTCCAGCCCGCTCCCCGTAACCCCTGATTCCCTTTACTTCTAGGAAACGGTCTATTTCTGTTTTAAATTTATTTAATGAAGTAGCTTCCACAGCATCCTGGGGTAGCAAATTCCACAGACCCACTACCCTCTGAGTGAAAAAGTTTCTCCTCATCTCAGTTTTGAAAGAGGAGCCCCTTATTCTAAGATTATGTCCCCTAGTTCTAGTTTCACCCATCATTGGGAACATCCTCACCGCGTCCACCCGATCAAGCCCCTTCACAATCTTATATGTTTCAATAAGATCGCCTCTCATTCTTCTGAACTCCAATGAGTAGAGTCCCAATCTACTCAACCTCTCCTCGAATGTCCACCCCCTCATCCCCGGAATTAACCGAGTGAACCTTCTTTGTACTGCCTCGAGAGCAAATATGTCTTTTCTTAAGTATGGACACCAAAACTGTATGCAGTACTCCAGGTGCGGTCTCACCAATACCCTATACAACTGCAGCAATACCTCCCTGTTTTTATATTCTATCCCCCTAGCAATAAAAGCCAACATTCCATTGGCTTTCTTGATCACCTGCTGCACCTGCATACTAACTTTTTGATTTTCTTGCACCAAGACCCCCAGATCCCTTTGAACTGCAGTACTTTCCAGTTTCTCGCCATTAAGATAATAACTTGCTCTCTGATTTTTCCTGCCAAAGTGCATAACCTCACATTTTCCAATATTGTATTGCATCTGCCAAATCTCTGCCCACTCACCCAGCCTGTCTATATCCCCTTGTAGGTTTTTTATGTCCTCCTCACTCTCTACTTTCCCTCCCATCTTTGTATCATCTGCAAACTTTGATATGTTACACTCGGTCCCCTCCTCCAAATCGTTAATATAGATTGTAAAGAGTTGGGGACCCAGCACCGACCCCCGCGGAACACCACTGGCTACTGGTTGCCAGTCCGAGAATGAACCATTTATCCCAACTCTCTGCTTCCTGTTAGATAACCAATCCTCCACCCATGCCAGAATATTACCCCCAATCCAGTGATTTTTTATCTTGAGTAATAATCTTTTATGTGGCACCTTGTCGAATGCCTTCTGGAAGTCTAAATACACTACATCCACTGGTTCCCCTTTATCCACCCTGTACGTTATGTCCTCAAAGAACTCAAGCAAATTTGTCAGACATGACTTCCCCTTCATAAAGCCATGCTGACTTTGTCCTATTAAATTATGTTTATCTAAATGTTCCGTTACTGTCTCCTTAATAATAGACTCCAAAATTTTACCCACCACAGATGTTAGGCTAACTGGTCTATAATTTCCAGCCTTCTGCCTACAACCCTTTTTAAATAAGGGTGTTATATTAGCAGTTTTCCAATCTGCCGGGACCTTTGCTGAGTTCAGGGAGTTTTGGAAAATTATTACCAAAGCATCCACAATTCCTACTGCCACTTCCCTCAAGACCCTAGGATGTAAGCCATCAGGTCCAGGGGATTTATCCGCCTTGAGTCCCATTATTTTACTGAGTACCAATTCCTTAGTGATTTTAATCGTATTTAGCTCCTCCCCCACTAGAGCCCCCTGTTTGTCCAGTGTTGGGATATTCTTAGTGTCCTCTACCGTAAAGACTGAAACAAAATATTTGTTCAGCATTTTTGCCATCTCCATGTTTCCCACCATTAATTTCCCGGTCTCATCCTCTAAGGGACCTACGTTTGCCTTAACCACCCTTTTTCTTTTTATATAACTATAGAAACTCTTGCTATCTGTTTTTATATTTTTTGCTAATTTATTTTCATAGTCTTTTTTCCCTTTCTTAATCAATCCTTTAGTTACTTTTTGTTGTCTTTTGAAGACTTCCCAATCTTCTATCCTCCCACTAACTTTGGCTACCTTATATGTCCTTGTTTTTAGTTGGATACTTTCTTTAATTTCTTTACTTAGCCATGGATGGCTGTCATTTCTTTTACACCCTTTTTTCCTCAGTGGAATATATTTATTTTGAAAGTTGTAAAATAACTCCTTGAATGAACACCACTGCTCATGTACCGTCTTACCCTTTAATCTATTTTCCCAGTCCACTTTAATCAATTCTGCTCTCATGCCATCATAGTCTCCTTTATTCAAGCTCAGTATGCTTGTTTGAGAACCAACCTTCTCACCCTCTAATTGGATATGGAATTCAACCATGTTATGGTCACTCATTCCAAGGGGATCCTTAACTAGGACATTATTAATTAATCCAGACTCATTACACAGTACCAGGTCCAAGGTTGCTTGCCCCCTTGTAGGATCAATTACATACTGCTCAAGAAATCCATCCCTAAGACACTCAATAAACTCTTCCTCAAGGCTGCCCTGCCCAATTTGATTTGTCCAGTTAATATGATAGTTAAAATCTCCCATAATTATAGCTGTTCCCTTATTACATGCCCCAACTATTTCCTAAATAATACTTCTTCCAACAGAGTTGCAACTATTAGGAGGCCTATATACTACACCCACCAGTGTTTTTTTCCCCTTATTATTCCTAATCTCTACCCAAACTGTTTCATTATCCTGATCTTTTGACCCAATATCATTTCTCTGTATTACAGTGATTCCTTTCTTTATTAACATAGCCACCCCACCTCCCCTCCCCTTCCTTCCTGCCTGTCCTTCCTGATTGTTAAATACCCTGGCATATTTAATTCCCAGACATTGTCACCCTGCAGCCATGTTTCTGTAATGGCCACAAGATCATACCCATACATAATTATTTGTGCCGTTAACTCGTCAATTTTGTTACGAATGCTACGAGCATTCAGATAAAGAACTTTCAAATGTGTTTTGCGACACTTACTTCCTGCTTTTTCCTTATTTAACACTTTACCTTTTACTCCATACCTTCTGTCCCTTCCTGACATGCTTTCCTCTGTCTCCCTGCTCAGGTTCCCAACCCCCTGCCACATTAGTTTAAATCCTCCCCAACAGCACTAGCAAACACTCCCCCTAGGACAGCGGTCCCGGCCCTGCCCAGGTGCAGACCGTCCGGTTTGTACTGGTCCCACCTCCCCCAGAACCGGTTCCAATGTCCCAGGAATTTGAATTATTACAGTTATATAAATATAACACAGTTACAGTGAGGCGTGTACTGTATATCAGAGAGTTACAGTGAGGCGTGTAGGGTATATCAGGTAGTGTTACAGTGAGGCGTGTGGAGTATGTCAGGGAGTGTTACCGTGAGGGGTGTGGGGTATATCCGGGAGTGTTACATTGAGGCGTGTGGGGTATATCAGGGAGTGTTACAGTGAGGCATGTAGGCTATATCAGAGAGTGTTACATTGACGGTTGTGGGGTATATGAGAGAGTGTTACAGTGAGGGTGTAGGGTATATCAGGGAGTGTTACAGTGAAGCATGTGGGATATATCAGGGAGAGTTATAGTTCGGTGTGTAGGGTATATCACAAAGTGTTACAGTGAGGGGTGTGGGGTAAGTCAGGGAGCGTTACAGTGAGGCGTGTAGGGTATATCACGGAGTGTTAATATGAGGCATGTGTGGTATATCAGAGAGTGTTACAGTGAGACGTGTAGGGTATATCAGAGAGTGTTACATTGACGGTTGTGGGGTATATGAGAGAGTGTTACAGTGAGGGTGTAGGGTATATCAGGGAGTGTGACAGTGAAGGTGTTGGGTATATCCGGGAGTGTGATAGTGAGGGTGTGGGGTATATCAGTGTGTTCCAGTGAGGGGTGTGGGGTATACCAGAGTGTTGCAGGGAGAGGTGTGTTGTATATCAGAGATTGTTACAGTGAGGTTGTGGCGTATATCAGAGTGTGTTACTGTGAGTGGTGTGGAATATATCAGGGAGTGTTACAGTGAGGGGTGTGGGGTATGTCAGGGAGTGTTACAGTGATGGGTGTGTGGTATATCAGGGAGTGTTACAGTGAGGCGTGTAGGGTACATCAGAGAGTCTTACAGTGAGGGGTGAAGGGTACACAGAGATTGTTACAGTGAGGGTCTAGGGTATATCAGACAGTGTTACAGTGAGGCGTGTAGGGTATATCCGAGAGTGTTACAGTGAGGCATGTAGGGTATATCAGTGAGTGTAACAGTGAGGCATGTAGGATATATCAAAGCATGTTACAGTGAGGCGGGTAGGGTATATCCGAGAGTGTTACAGTGAGGCATGTAGGGTATATCAGTGAGTGTAACAGTGAGGCATGTAGGATGTATCAGAGATTGTTGCAGTGAGGCGTGTGGGGAATGCCAGGGAGTTTTCCCGTGAGGGCTGTGGGGTATATCAGAGAGTGTTACAGTGAGGCGGGTAGGGTATATCAGGGAGTGTTACAGTGAGGCGGGTAGGGTATATCAGGGAGTGTTACAGTGAGGCGTGTAGGGTATCTCAGGGAGTGTTACAGTGAGGCGGTTCGGGTATATCAGGGAGGGTTACAGTGAGGGGTGTGGATTATATCAGAGAGTGTTACAGTGAGGTGTGTAGGGTATATCAGAGAGTGTTACAGTGAGATGTGTGCGCTATATCAGAGTGCTACAGTGAGGCATGTAGTGTATATCAGAGAGTGTTACAGTGTGGCATTTAGGATATATTAAAGAATGTTACAGTGAGGCGAGTAGGGTATATCAGTGAGTGTTACAGTGAGAGGTGTCGGGTATATCAGAGAGCGTTACAGTGAGGAGTGTCGTGTATATCAGGTAGTGTTACAGTGAGGCGTGTAGGGTATATCAGGGAGTGTTACAGTGAGGCGTGTAGGGTATATCAGGGAGTGTTACAGTGAGGCATGTGGGATATATCAGGTCGTGTTACAGTGAGGCGTGTGGAGTATGTCAGGGAGTGTTACCGTGAGGGGTGTGGGGTATATCAGGGAGTGTTACAATGAGGGGTATAAGATATATCAGTAAGTATTACAATGAGGGGTATGGGGTATATCAGGGAGTGTTACAGTGAAGCATGTGGGATATATGAGGGAGAGTTACAGTTCGGCGTGTAGGGTATATCAGAGAGTGTTACAGTGAGGCGTGTGGGGTAAGTCAGGGAGTGTTACAGTGAGGCGTGTAGGGTATATCAGAGAGTATTAGAGTGAGGCGTGTTGGGTATATCAGAGAGTGTTACAGTGAAGCGTGTCGGGTATATCAGAGAGTGTTACAGTGAGGCGTGTAGGGTATATCAGGGAATGTTACAGTGAGGCATGTAGGCTATATCAGAGAGTGTTACATTGAAGGTTGTGGGGTATATGAGAGAGTGTTACAGTGAGGGTGTAGGGTATATCAGGGAGTGTGATAGTGAGGGTGTGGGGTATATCAGTGTGTTCCAGTGAGGGGTGTGGGGTATACCAGAGTGTTGCAGGGAGAGGTATGTTGTATATCAGAGATTGTTACAGTGAGGTTGTGGCGTATATCAGAGTGTGTTACTGTGAGTGGTGTGGAATATATCAGGGAGTGTTACAGTGAGGGGTGTAGGGTATATCAGGGAGTGTTACAGTGAGGCATGTAGGGTATATCAGAGAGTGTTACAGTGAGGGGTGTGGGATATATCAGAATGTTACAGTGAGGCTTGTAGGGTATATCAGAGAGTGTTACAGTGAGACGTGTGGGGTATGTCATGGAGTGTTACAGTGAGATGTGTGGGGTATGTCAGGGAGGGTTACATTGAGGCGTGTAGGGTATATCAGAGAGTGTTACAGTGAGACGTGTGGGGTATGTCAAGGAGTGTTACAGTGAGGCGTGTGGGGAATGTCAGGGAGAGTTCCCGTGAGGGCTGTGGGGTATGTCAGGGAGTGTTACAGTGAGACATGTGGGTTATATCAGGGAGTGTTACAGTGAGGCGTGTAGGGTATATCAGAGAGTGTAACAGTGAGGCGTGTAGGATATATCAGGGAGTGCTACAGTGAGGCGGCTAGGGTATATCAGGGAATGTTACAGTGAGGCGGGTAGGGTATATCATGGAGTGTTACAGTGAGGCGGGTAGGGTATATCAGGGAGTGTTACAGTGAGGGATGTGGGATATATCAGAATGTTACAGTGAGGCTTCTAGGGTATATCAGAGAGTGTTACAGTGAGGGGTGTGGGGTATGTCAGGGAGTATTACAGTGATGGGTGAGTGGTATATCAGGGTGTGTTACAGTGAGGCGTGTAGGGTACATCAGAGAGTCTTACAGTGAGGGTGTAGGGTATATCCGAGAGTGTTACAGTGAGGCGTGTAGGGTATATCCGAGAGTGTTACAGTGAGGGGAGTGGGTTATATCAGGGAGTGTTAAAGTGAGGCGTGTAGGGTATATCAGAGAATGTTACAGTGAGGAGTGTGGGTTATATCAGTGAGTGTTACAGTGAGGCATGTAGGGTATATCAGAGAGTGTTACAGTGAGGCGTGTAGGATATATCAGAGAGTGTTACAGTGAGGTATGTAGGGTATATCAGGGAGTTTTACAGTGAGACATGTGGGGTATATCAGGGAGTGTTACAGTGAGGCATGTGGGATATATCACGTAGTGTTACAGTGATGCGTCTGGAGTATATCAGGGAGTGTTGCCGTGAGGGGTATGGGGTATATCAGGGAGTGTTACATTGACGCCTGTGGGGTATATCAGAGAGTGTTACAATGAGGGGTATAAGGTATATCAGGAAGTATTACAATGAGGGGTGTGGGGTATATCAGGGAGTGTTACAGTGAAGCATGTGGGGTAAGTCAGGGAGTGTTACAGTGAGGCGTGTAGGGTATATCAGAGAGTGTTACAGTGAGGCGTGTAGGTTATATCAAGGAGTGTTACAGTGAGGCATGTAGGCTATATCAGGGAGTGTGACAGTGAGGGGTGTGGGATATATCAATGTTACAGTGAGGCTTGTAGGGTATATCAGAGAGTGTTACAGTGAGGGGTGTGGGGTATGTCAGGGAGTGTTACAGTGATGGGTGTGTGGTATATCAGGGAGTGTTACAGTGAGGTGTGTCGGGTACATCAGAGAGTCTTACAGTGAGGGGTGTAGGGTACACAGAGATTGTTACAGTGAAGGTCTAGGCTATATCAGGGAGTGTTATAGTGAGGGTGTAGGGTATATCAGAGAGTGTTACAGTGAGGCGTGTAGGGTATATCAGAGAGTGTTACAGTGAGGGGTGTTGGGTTAATCCGAGAGTGTTACAGTGAGGCGTGTAGGGTATATCCGAGAGTGTTACAGTGAGGCATGTGGGGTATATCAGTGAGTGTTACAGTGAGGAGTGTGGGTTATATCAGTGAGTGTTACAGTGAGGCATGTAGGATGTATCAGAGATTGTTGCAGTGAGGCGTGTGGGGAATGTCGGGGAGTTTTCCCGTGAGGGCTGTGGGGTATATCAGAGAGTGTTACAGTGAGGCGTGTAGGGTATATCAGGGAGTGTAACAGTGAGGCGTGTAGGGTATCTCAGGGAGTGTTACAGTGAGGCGGTTCGGGTATATCAGGGAGTGTTACAGTGAGACATGTGGGGTATATCAGGGAGTGTTACAGTGAGGGATGTAGGGTATATCAGAGAGTGTAACAGTGAGGCATGTAGGATATATCAAAGAATGTTACAGTGAGGCGGGTAGGGTATATCAGGGAGTGTTACAGTGAGGCGGGTAGGGTATATCAGGGAGTGTTACAGTGAGGCGTGTAGGGTATATCAGAGAGTATTACAGTGAGGCGTGTAGGGTATATCAGGGAGTGTAACAGTGAGGCGTGTAGGGTATCTCAGGGAGTGTTACAGTGAGGCATGTAGGGTATATCAGAGAGTGTTACAGGGAGAGGTGTGGGATATATCAGAATGTTACAGTGAGGCTTGTAGGGTATATCAGAGAGTGTTACAGTGAGACGTGTGGGGTATGTCATGGAGTGTTACAGTGAGGCGTGTAGGGTATATCAGAGAGTGTTACAGTGAGGCGTGCAGGGTAGATCAGAGAGTGTTACAGTGAGGCGTGTAGGTTATATCAGAGAGTGTTACAGTGAGACGTGTGGGGTATGTCAGGGAGGGTTACATTGAGGCGTGTAGGGTATATCAGAGAGTGTTACAGTGAGGCCTGTGGGGTCTGTCAAGGAGTGTAACAGTGAGGGCTGTGGGGTATGTCAGGGAGTGTTACAGTGAGACGTGTGGGTTATATCAGGGAGTGTTACAGTGAGGCGTGTAGGGTATATCAGAGAGTGTAACAGTGAGGCGTGTAGGATATATCAGGGAGTGCTACAGTGAGGCGGCTAGGGTATATCGGGGGATGTTACAGTGAGGTGGGTAGGGTATATCAGGGAGTGTTACAGTGAGGCGGGTAGGGTATATCAGGGAGTGTTACAGTGAGGCGTGTAGGGTATATCAGAAAGTATTACAGTGAGGCGTGTAGGGTATGTCAGGGAGTGTAACAGTGAGGCGTGTAGGGTATCTCAGGGAGTGTTACAGTGAGGCATGTAGGGTATATCAGAGAGTGTTACAGTGAGGGGTGTGGGATATATCAGAATGTTACAGTGAGTCTTGTAGGGTATATCAGAGAGTGTTACAGTGAGGCCTGTGGGGTATGTCAAGGAGTGTTACAGTGAGGCATGTGGGGAATGTCAGGGAGAGTTCCCGTGAGGGCTGTGGGGTATGTCAGGGAGTGTTACAGTGAGACGTGTGGGTTATATCAGGGAGTGTTACAGTGAGGCGTGTAGGGTATATCAGGGAGTGCTACAGTGAGGCAGCTAGGGTATCTCAGGGAGTGTTACAGTGAGGCGTGTAGGATATATCAGAGAGTGTTACAGTGAGGCGGGTAGGGTATCTCAGGGAGTGTTACAGTGAGGCGGTTAGGGCATATCAGAGAGTGTTACAGTGAGGGGTGTGGATTATATCAGAGAGTGTTACAGTGAGGTGTGTAGGGTATATCAGAGAGTGTTACAGTGAGATGTGTGTGCTATATCAGAGTGTTACAGTGAGGCGTGTAGTGTATATCAGAGAGTGTTACAGTGAGGGGTGTGGGTTATATCAGGGAGTGTTACAGTGAGGCGTGTCAGGTATATCAGAGAGTGTTACAGTGAGGCGTGTAGCGTATATCAGGTAGTGTTACAGTGAGGGTGTTGGGTATATCAGGGAGTGTTATAGGGAGGGTGTGGGGTATATCAGTGTGTTACAGTGAGAGGTGTGTTGTATATCAGAGATTTTTACAGTGAGGTTGTGGCGTATATCAGAGTGTGTTACTGTGAGTCATGTGGAATATATCAGGGAGTGCTACAGTGAGGGGTGTAGGGTATATCATGGAGTGTTACAGTGAGGCTTGTGGGGTATGTCAGGGAATGTTACACTGAGGGGTGTGGGGTATATAAGGGAGTGTTACAGTGAGGGGTGTAGGGTATATCAGAGAGTGTTACAGTGAGGGGTGTGGGGTATATCAGAATGTTACAGTGAGGCTTGTAGGGTATATCAGAGAGTGTTACAGTGAGGGGTGTGGGGTAAGTCGGGGAGTGTTACAGTGAGGCGTGTCGTGTACATCAGAGAGTGTTACAATGAGGCATGTAGTGTATATCAGGGAGTGTTACAGTGAGGGGTGTAGGGTACATCAGAGAGAGTTACAGTGAGGGGTATGGGATATATCTGGGAGTGTTACAGTGAGGTTGTAGGGTATCTCAGGGAGTCTTACAGTGAGGCGTGTGGGGAATGTCAGGGAGTGTTACCGTGAGTGGTGCGTGGTATATCAGGGAGTGTTACAGAGAGGCGTGTCGTGTACATCAGAGAGTGTTACAGTGAGGCGTGTAGGGTATATCAGAGAGTGTTACAGTGAGGCTTGTGGGGTATGTCAGGGATTGTACAGTGATGGGTGTTGGGTATATCAGAGAGTGTTACAGTGAGGAGTGTCGTGTATATCAGAGAGTGTTACAGTGAGGCGTGTGGGGTATGTCAGGGATTGTTCAGTGAGTCGTGTAGGGTATGTCAGGGATTGTTACAGTGAGGCGTGTAGTGTATATCAGGTAGTGTTACAGTGAGGCGTGTGGGATATATCAGGGAGTGTTACCGTGAGGGGTGTGGGGTATATCAGGGAGTGTTACAGTGAGGCGCGTGGGGTATATCAGAGAGTGTTACAATGAGAGGTATAAGGTATATCAGGGAGTGTTACAGTGAAGCATGTGGGATATATGAGGGAGAGTTACAGTTAGGCATGTAGGGTATATCAGAGAGTGTTACAGAGAGGGGTGTGGGGTAAGTCAGGGAGTGTTAATGTGAGGCATGTGTGGTATATCAGAGAGTGTTACAGTTAGATGTGTGGGGTATATCAGAGAGTGTTTCAGTGAGGCGTGTCGGGTATATCAGAGAGTGTTACAGTGAGGCGTGCAGGCTTTATCAGAGAGTGTTACATTGACGGTTGTGGGGTATATGAGAGAGTGTTACAGTGAAGGTGTTGGGTATATCCGGGAGTGTGATAGTGAGGGTGTGGGGTATATCAGTGTGTTCCAGTGAGGGGTGTGGGGTATACCAGAGTGTTGCAGGGAGAGGTGTGTTGTATATCAGAGATTGTTACAGTGAGGTTTTGGCGTATATCAGATTGTGTTACTGTGAGTGGTGTGGAATATATCAGGGAGTGCTACAGTGAGGGGTGTAGGGTATAAGAACATAAGAACATAAGAAATAGGAGCAGGAGTTGGCCAATCGGCCCTTCGAGCCTGCTCCGCCATTCAATAAGATCATGGCTGATCTGATCCTCACCTCAAATCTAAAGAACACAAGAAGTAGGAGCAGGACCCGGCCACTCAGCCCCTGGGCCCGCAACGCCACCTACAGGGACTCGACCGATCCGAACTCAGCCTCATGTCCAATTTCCTGCCCGCTCCCCGTAACCCCTAATTCCCTTTACTTCTAGGAAACTGTCTATTTCTGTTTTAAATTTATTTAATGATGTAGCTTCCACAGCTTCCTGGGGCAGCAAATTCCACAGACTTACTACCCTCTGAGTGAAGAAGTTTCTCCTCATCTCAGTTTTGAAAGAGCAGCCCTTTATTCTAAGATTATGCCCCCTAGTTCTAGTTTCACCCATCCTTGGGAACATCCTTACCGCGTCCACCCGATCAAGCCCCTTCACAATCTTATATGTTTCAATAAGATCACCTCTCATTCTTCTGAACTCCAATGAGTAGAGTCCCAATCTACTCAACCTCTCCTCGTATGTCCACCCCCTCATCCCCGGAATTAACCGAGTGAACCTTCTTTGTACTGCCTCGAGAGCAAGTATGTCTTTTCTTAAGTATGGACACCAAAACTGTATGCAGTATTCCAGATGTGGTCTCACCAATACCTTATATAACTGCAGCAATACCTCCCTGTTTTTATAATCTATCCCCCTAGCAATAAAAGCCAACATTCCGTTGGCCTTCTTGATCACCTGCTGCACCTGCATACTAACTTTTTGATTTTCTTGCACTAGGACCCCCAGATCCCTTTGTACTGCAGTACTTTCCAGTTTCTCGCCATTAAGATAATAACTTGCTCTCTGATTTTTCCTGCCAAAGTGCATAACCTCACATTTTCCAATATGGTATTGCATCTGCCAAATCTCCGCCCACTCAGCCAGCTTGTCTATATCCCCTTGTAGGTTTTTTATGTCCTCCTCACTTTCTACTATCCCTCCCATCTTTGTATCATCTGCAAACTTTGATATGTTACACTCTGTCCCCTCCTCCAAATCGTTAATATAGATTGTAAAGAGTTGGGGACCCAGCACCGACCCCTGCGGAACACCACTGGCTACTGGTTGCCAGTCCGAGAATGAACCATTTATCCCAACTCTCTGCTTCCTGTTAGATAACCAATCCTCCACCCATGCCAGAATATTACCCCCAATCCAGTGATTTTTTATCTTGAGCAATAATCTTTTATGTGGCACCTTGTCGAATGCCTTCTGGAAGTCTAAATACACTACGTCCATTGGTTCCCCTTTATCCACCCTGTACGTTATGTCCTCAAAGAACTCAAGCAAATTTGTCAGACATGACTTCCCCTTCATAAAGCCATGCTGACTATGTCCTATTAAATTATGTTTATCTAAATGTTCCGTTACTGTCTCCTTAATAATAGACTCCAAAATTTTACCCACCACAGATGTTAGACTAACTGGTCTATAATTTCCAGCCTTCTGTCTACTACCCTTTTTAAATAAGGGTGTTACATTAGCAGTTTTCCAATCTGCCGGGACCTTTGCTGAGTCCAGGGAATTTTGGAAAATTATTACCAAAGCATCCACAATTCCTACTGCCACTTCCCTCAAGACCCTAGGATGTAAGCCATCAGGTCCAGGGGATTTATCCGCCTTGAGTCCCATTATTTTACTGAGTACCAATTCCTTAGTGATTTTAATCGTATTTAGCTCCTCCCCCCCTAGAGCCCCCTGTTTGTCCAGTGTTGGGATATTCTTAGTGTCCTCTACTGTAAAGACTGAAACAAAATATTTGTTCAGCATTTTTGCCATCTCCATGTTTCCCACCATTAATTTCCCGGTCTCATCCTCTAAGGGACCTACGTTTGCCTTAGCCACCCTTTTTCTTTTTATATAACTATAGAAACTCTTGCTATCTGTTTTTATATTTTTTGCTAATTTATTTTCATAATCTATCTTCCCTTTCTTAATCAATCCTTTAGTTACTTTTTGCTGTCTTTTGAAGACTTCCCAATCTTCTATCCTCCCATTAAGTTTGGCTACCTTATATGTCCTTGTTTTTAGTTGGATACTATCCTTAATTTCTTTACTTAGCCACGGATGGCTGTCATTTCTTTTACACCCTTTTTTCCTCAGTGGAATATATATTTTTTGAAAGTTGTAAAATAACTCCTTAAATGAACACCACTGCTCATGTACCGTCTTACCCTTTAATCTATTTTCCCAGTCCACTTTAATCAATTCCGCTCTCATACCATCATAGTCTCCTTTATTCAAGCTCAGTACGCTTGTCTGAGAACCAACCTTCTCACCCTCTAATTGGACATGGAATTCAACCATGTTATGGTCACTCATTCCAAGGGGATCCTTAACTAGGACATTATTAATTAATCCTGACTCATTACACAGTACCAGGTCCAAGGTTGCTTGCCCCCTTGTAGGATCAGTTACATACTGCTCAAGAAATCCATCCCTAATACACTCAATAAACTCTTCCTCAAGGCTGCCCTGCCCAATTTGATTTGTCCAGTTAATATGATAGTTAAAATCCCCCATAATTATAGCTGTTCCCTTATTACATGCCCCAACTATTTCCTGATTAATACTTCTTCCAGCAGAGTTGCAACTATTAGGAGGCCTATATACTACTCCCACTAGTGTTTTTTTTCCTTTATTATTCCTTATCTCCACCCAAACTGTTGCATTATCCTGATCCTTTGACCCAATATCATTTCTCTGTAATACAGTGATTCCTTCCTTTATTAACATAGCTACCCCACCTCCTCTTCCTTCCTGGGAGTATATCAGGGAGTGTTACAGTGAGGGGTGTGGAGTAAGTCAGGGAGTGTTACAGTGATGGGTGTTTGGTATATCAGGGAGTGTTACAGTGAGGCGTGTAGGGTACATCAGAGAGTCTTACAGTGAGGGTGTAGGGTACATCAGAGATTGTTACAGTGAGGGTTATGGGGTATATCAGAGAGTGTTACAGTGAGGCGTGTAGGGTATATCAGAGAGTGTTACAGTGAGGGGTGTAGGGTATATCAGAGAGTGTTACAGTGAGGGGTGTGGAGTATATCAGAGAGTGTTACAGTGAGGGTGTGGGGTATATCAGAGAGTGTTACAGTGAGGGGTGTAGGGTATATCAGAGAGTGTTACAGTGAGGGGTGTAGGGTATATCAGAGAGTGTTACAGTGAGGGGTGTGGAGTATATCAGAGAGTGTTACAGTGAGGGTGTGGGGTATATCAGAGAGTGTTACAGTGAGGGTGTAGGGTATATCAGAGTGTTACAGTGAGGGTGTAGGGTATATCAGAGAGTGTTACAGTGAGGGGTGTGGAGTATATCAGAGAGTGTTACAGTGAGGGTGTGGGGTATATCAGAGAGTGTTACAGTGAGGGTGTGGGGTATATCAGAGAGTGTTACAGTGAGGCATGTAGACACTTTTCTTTTCTGTTATTTTCTTCACTTTACCTTTTCCTTTGTGAATGGCTCCTGGGAATGGTAATCTTTTCCCACTTTTAGTTGGTTTTTTTTGGCGTGAATCTGAGGGAAGAGTGTACTCAAGGGTCCAGAGTGTTGAGAGGTCCAGCGGGCGGTGGTGACCGGTTGGTGGTGGGTCTTACTGTTTTTGGAAGAGGACTTAGTTGTTGGAGCAAAGTTGATGAATCAGTTTGTGATTATTTTGTGAATCTTTTATCTGCTTTGTGACAAGTTTTATTTTTAGGCATGTTTAGGGGGCATGAATGAGGAACTGTCATGGTTACGTGTCTGGGAGAACCAACTTTTGGTGGAATATTATTGTGCAGAAAGTTTTGGCGTAATACGATTGGTGAACAACCAAAGTATAAAATAGCCAATTAGGAAGGAGAAAAACACAAGACTGAAATACTTGACCAATGAGAAAAAAGAAAATTGACCAATGGCTTGATGGTCATGACAGACACAAGAAAGATTAGGGTATCTAGTTGGCTCTGATACCGAAAAAAAAAGCAGAATTCCTGACCACACAATTTGAAAATGGTAGTTTGTGTCTGCTTTGATGCAGATAATTCTAGGTTATGCAGAGTGTGGGATGTCACATTGTTGGGAGTCAGACAGAATCAAAGTGAAAACTCCAGCCTGGAGGCTAGCCAAGCCACTAACACACTGATTGGTGCAGCTCCTCAGAACATCACTGTTGCTGGGCAGTAAGCTACAGGCCGGTTAGTCTATTTAAACTATTTTGATTGCATTGCCTTAGATCACAGTGCGAGGCCTGCTTATTTCAGTGATACTCACCCATCCTCCCTTATCTCTAATGTTCGGACACACTTTTCTCTCCACGTACTGTCCCACTCTGAATTCCAGCTCCTCTAGCACTGACTCCATGCCATTCTTCTGGCAGTATATAGCCAGCTGCCCTGTCAGGACATAAATGGAAAGGATCCCACTCCAGGTCAGCTCCTTCTTCTGCCAGGGTTTCTCTGGTTGGAAATGCTCATCCAGGATCTTGAATAAATAGTCACAGGCATTGTCAGGGCAAACTTCCCTGAAAACCCGGGGCCATCGCTTGAAGAAGATGGGGTATTTCTCCAGGAGGTCATCGCCTGCATGTCTCAGGGCTGCTGCAGCCATGCTGGGAGCTGGTTTTGATATCCTACCGGTCACGTACCTGATGTAATCCTGCGACATTACATAGGCCTCCTTCACCACATGATCATCGCTTTGTTCCGTCATCATTTGAAGCGGCCGTGGTCTGCGAGCTGAGTTTGATTATTGAGCGGCTCTGTGCTGTGGGGGAATTGGACTCTCAAATATCAGGAGACAGCTTATAGCATCTAAAAATAACTGGGACAGCATCAGGGTGACCAGGCTAGGAAAATATCCTGGCAAAATATCAGCGCTTATATTCAGAAATACTGTGAGCAAAGTATTATTAGTGATAGGAAATTCAAAAGAATCAAGCTACTGCACTGATTGCACTCATTATGTCTTACTGTTACCATGAGTCTGCTGGGTAAGGTTGAAGAAACCTGCATAGTGATGAACTGAGCAAAATTAAAACGCCTGAACACCAACAAGGAGGCAGTCTTGGATCTTCTTTTACCTCAAAGAGTTAAGCCTTACTAACCCCCTCCCCCCACCCCCACCACTCACCTCCGTAACCCCTGCTGGCATGTGCATGAGTGTGCATATCAAGGGAAAGGATCGAACTTGGCTGTAATACCTTCTACAGTTAAATATTCTGCTGACACTCCCTGTCTAGGCTCACCCGTGAAGAATGGCCACTTGGTTGAGGTACTGGGAGGTGCTCAGCCTCTGTGGAGCTGACCTCAGCCTGAGTCAGCATCTTCAGATTAGAAATGGAGAAAAGAAGTGTCGACACATTTGATGAAATGCCTTATGATGTGAATGGTTTCAGTTCTGTTGGAAATGTGGGAATGTCACTTGTGGAATGCAGATAGACAGGGTTAGATTGTCTGATCAATATCAGGTATCAGGTATCAGCATGGTCCCACAAAGAGCAATGAGATAATTGACTATTTAATCTGTTCTAGTGGTTTTGGTTGAGGGATAAATATCAACCAGGACAACTCCCCTGTGGTAACACAATACAGCTTCTGTGACTCGAACTTTATTGCATCACTTCCTGTGATTAGTCCAGGATAAATACTGGACTGATCAGTTGGATCCTGGAGAGGCATAGAGTAAGACCTCTTTTGTATGTAGCACCTTTTTAGTTGATTAAAGCTGACTTTAAGTTCACCACGTGTAAGGCTCATTCTTACGACAATTTAATCAACTTTGAAAAACTTCGCACTCAAACTTTTTGGACGAACTCGGAACTAAGGATCCAGGGAATCACCCATCATGGAAAACATCCTTAAACCATCGCGTCTTGACTTGGACCCAAACACCCCAGCAGCCGGTAAGGTGTGGAAACACTGGTATCGCACGTTTGACAATTTTCTTGAATATTGCAAGGCTGATGATGACTCAAAGTTGCGGATACTCATCAACTGTGTCACCCCGAATGTATTTCAGTATGTGGAGGAATGGGACAGTTACGAGGAGGCAATTCGGACGCTTAAGAGACTATATACTAAGACACCGAATGAGGTCTATGCCAGACATCTACTAGCTACAGCCCAACAAGGGCCGAAGGAATCCATTGATAAATTCCTCCAAGAGCTTCGCAGACTTAGTATGGACTGTAACTTTCAGGCGGCCTCAGCTGAGCTGTACCGTGAAGAAATGATCCGTGATGCTTTCATCTGCGGGCTTGCCTCCCCATTTATACGCCAGCGTCTACTGGAAAGTAAGACACTTGAGCTTCAGAGAGCTTATGACATGGCTTGCTCTCTAGATCTGGCAAAAAGAAATGCAGACCTTTATACAGTGCCCAGACCTCGGTCTACTGCCTTAACTACAGTCAGGCAATTTAAGAGGCCACAGGTGAACTCTATTAGGAAGGTCTTTATCCCTGACGATCAATCTGATGACTTCACTGATGAAGAGGATGATGACCCCACTGTGGCAGCCTCTTGGCAATCTAAGAAATGCTTCTTTTGTGGTGATGAGTTTCACCCTCGGAAATTCTGCCCTGCTCGCAATGCGTTTTGCAGTCATTGCAACAAAAAGGGTCATTTTGCAAAGGTTTGCCTATCAAGAGCCTCTACGAGGGCTTATCAAGCTAAGTCCTACCGAACTGCCCCGGTAAGGGCCTATCAAGATGTTCCGGCTAAAATCTATCGTGCTTCCTCTTGGGTTTCCTCTCGAAGAAACACACCTAGAGTTTCAGCCACTCTTTGTGCAATGACACCAATTACAGCTGCTTGTCCTCAGAACCTATTCCATGCAGCTACAAAAGCATCAATTAATGGACATACTTTAGATGCCTTAATTGACTCAGGTAGCACTGATAGTTTCATTAGGGAACAGATTGTTGCAGAGTTAAAGCTACATGTTTTCCCATCGGACCAGGCAATTGCGATGGCTCAGTCATCACTTAATACCAGAATTTCTGGCTTTTGTATGGTTGAAATAACACTTAATGGTCACAGGTATCCCTCCACCCGGCTTTCGGTGCTCAAGGACTTATGTAGTGATCTTATCTTAGGGCTGGATTTTCAAAAGCAGCATAAGAAGCTCACCATTGAGTACGGCGGATCCAAACCTGAACTCACTATTTCTAATATACGACCTCGATTACCGTTCTGTGCATTGTCAGCAGCTTCACTGGATGAACCCTCACTGTTTACCAGTATCCCTCCTCGATGCAAACCGATTATAACAAAGTCACGACGTTTCAGTCAGGAAGACCAGTCTTTTATTGCGGCTGAGATTTCTCGGCTTTTAGCAGAGGATATCATCGCGCCTTGTTCGTCGCCATGGCGCGCCCAGGTCGTTATTGTTAAGAACCCTCTACAACCTCACAAGAAACGGCTGTGCATTGACTATTCACAGACCATCAATCAATATACGGACTTGGACGCATACCCATTGCCGCGCATCGATGATATGGTTAATAAACTGGCTGAGTACACGGTGTTCTCAACATATGATCTGAAAAGTGCCTATCATCAGGTACCCTTGAAGGTCTCAGACAAGCAGTATACGGCCTTTGAAGCCAATGGACGGCTGTATCAATTTCGTCGCCTCCCCTTTGGGGTCACTAATGGAGTGGCTGTCTTCCAGCGAGCAATGGATGACCTGGTCAAACAGGAAGACTTGAAGGATACGTTTCCTTATCTGGACAATATTACTGTCGCAGGTCGCAATCAGCAGGAACATGACGCCAATCTCCAACGATTTTGGGATGCACTCCAGCACCGTAATTTGACATTAAATGCGGCTAAATCCATTGAGTCACAACCAACCATCAACATCCTTGGCTATTGTGTGAGCAATGGCATCATTAAACCTGACCCTGAAAGGCTTCGCCCACTCCAAGAACTCCCGCCACCTAAGAATCCGGCCTCCTTGCGCCGGGCCCTCGGCCTGTTTGCATACTATGCTAAATGGATTCCTAACTTCTCGGACCGAATCCAACCTCTACTGAAGGCCAGCACATTCCCACTAGACACAGCTGCTGTTGCAGCCTTTAACCTCCTGAAAAAACAGTTGGAGAAAGCGGCTCTTCACTCCATCGATGAGAGTCTTCCTTTTGTGGTTGAGTGTGATGCCTCGGAGGTGGCGATCTCGGCCACTCTGAATCAGGAAGGTCGTCCGGTGGCATTTTTGTCCAGGACTTTCCAAGGGGCTGAGCTACATTATCCTCCAGTCGAGAAAGAAGCTACAGCCATCATAGAGGCAGTACGGAAGTGGAGTCATCTCCTAGCTCGCCAGCACTTTACCTTAATCACGGACCAGCGATCGGTCGCCTTCATGCTCGATAATCGAAAACGGACCAAAATTAAAAATAATAAAATCCAGCTTTGGCGGCTGGAATTGGCCTCTTTTGGTTACACCATCCACTATCGACCTGGCAAGGAGAATGTGGCTCCGGATACCCTCACACGAGCATTCTGCTCCACCATGGCACCCTCTACGCTCGTAGACATCCATGATGGGTTGTGTCATCCGGGCGTTACTCGCATGCTACACTTCGTGCGGTCCCGAAATCTCCCATTCTCTACCGGGGATGTAAAGAAGATGTGCTCGGACTGCAGAGTCTGTGCGGAATTGAAACCTCAGTTTTTCCGCCCCTCGGGTGGTATACTCATACATGCGACCCAGCCAATGCAACGGCTTAGCATCGATTTTAAGGGGCCGTTGCCCTCTTCAACTCGCAACACTTATCTGTTGACCATGGTCGATGAGTATTCCCGTTTTCCGTTTGCCTTTCCCTGCCCCAATATGCTGACGACCACGGTTATCAGCTGCCTTGAGCAGGTATTTGCTTTCTGTGGCATGGCATCCTATGTTCATTCGGATCGGGGCCCTTCTTTTATGTCAGGAGAACTCAAGGCCTATCTCTCGGAACGGGGTATTGCTGCCAGCAGAACGACGCCTTATCATCCGGTCGGGAATGGGCAAGTCGAGCGTTTTAACGCTATCATCTGGAATGCGGTACGTCTGGCTTTGAGATCTCGGGGCCTACCCAACCAGCAATGGGAAGCAGTACTTCCAGACGCATTACACTCCACATGGTCCCTCCTTTCGACCGCCACAAATACGACGCCTCATGAACGGTTCTTCCGATTTCAGCGTCGCTCATCCTATGGGATATCTCTCCCGTCGTGGCTGACTACACCGGGACCAGTGCTACTCCGAAGGTATGTCCGGGTGTCTAAGAATGATCCCCTGGTAGATGAAGTTGAGCTCACTGACGTCAACCCTACCTACGCCTATATTCGGTATCCTGACGGTCGGGAATCTACCGTGTCATTGCGGGATCTGGCTCCCTGCCCGCCGAAACATAGAGGGACACCAGGGGATGATATTGTACCAGGCACATCTCTGGGCTCGCCAGGTGCCTCTCATCATGATCTGGATCTGACGCCGGCTGGTACCTCACTCCAGCGTGCCGACCTGGGGCAGACTGACTATGAGCCCGTCGGGGCTCGCACGCGCAGCCACGATCCACCCCGTACCGTACGCTCGGAAACGGCCACAGCCCTGCCCGACACCCGTTCGGGCACCAGTACACAGTCAGGATCGTCCTGACCCCTCACAGAGCGGGCTGGATCACTCGGACTCTGGTCCACGGCCTGCGGCGGGTAAACGGGCTAGGGGCCCTCTACCGCTACGAGAACCCAAACGGGTGCGGCTCTCCCTCGTCCAGCGGCTACGAAATGGAGGGAGCATCCCGGCCTCCTAATCTTTTGCGGGGGGAGAATGTGGTAACACAATACAGCTTCCTGTGACTCGAACTTTATTGCATCACTTCCTGTGATTAGTCCAGGATAAATACTGGACTGATCAGTTGGATCCTGGAGAGGCATAGAGTAAGACCTCTTTTGTATGTAGCACCTTTTTAGTTGATTAAAGCTTACTTTAAGTTCACCACGCGTAAGGCTCATTCTTACGACATCCCCTATTCTTCTTTTAGATCCACCTAAACAGGTAGATAGAGCTTTGGTTTAATGTCTCATCTGAAAGACAGCACCTACAACAATGCAACATTCCCTCAGTGCTGTAGTGAAGTGTCAACCTAGATTATATGCTCAAGTCCCAGGTGTGGGACTCAAACCCATGAATTTCTGACTCAGAAGTGATAGTTCTACCATTGAGCCAATCTGAAACCTGAAATATACTTCCAGATAGAGTAGTGGAGACGAATACCCTGGAATAATTTAAGAAACAATTAGATGCTGAATAGGAGACTCTCGGGATAAATTAAGATGGGCCGAATGGCATTCTTCATCTCTAATTATCTTGTGAAATCTCTCTGCTGTTGCTCTGTCTGTGCATGTCTGACATAGTTCAAATGAAATTATATTTTTTAAATTGCTTTTTTACCACAAGCAGGGCCCAGCTGCTGTGGTTGTGCAACAAAGACACTGCAAGTATAAACAAGACTCTAGAGGAGTTGCCTGTCTCCTGGGGCAGGTGCTAGATTTTGTTTTTTTTCCTGTTGAACACATTGTCACTGTAACAGAAAAACAGAAATAACATGTCATTGGCCCAATGAACACCAACTGGAATTGTAGAGATCAGCTCACCCAGGCGCTGGGGGATACGGCCAATTGCTGATGTGACAAATTTTGGACAAGCTGTTGATATAAGGACGTCTCACACATCACTGCAAATCAGCGAACCAACACATCCCAGAGTTAGAGAGAGCATTGAGGGCAAACAGTGACCCGGAAAAATACTGTACCACCGAGAATGGACACAACCAAACAGACAGACTCAAGGCAGATACTTCTGAGGGTGGGCACCACTGAGAGCAGACAGCACCTAGCAGATAGGTCAAAAACAGACAAGAACAGATACCATGAAAGTGAGCACAATCGAGCAGACGGGGCCAGGGGCTATCGCTACTGAGAATGACACCACTGAGAGGCACATGATGAGCTAACAGAGAGCGTTGATGAGGGCAATGTGGTTGACGTGTATATGGACTTCCAAAAGGCGTTTGATAAAGTGCCACATAATAGGCTTACCAGCAAAGTTGAAGCCCATGGAAAAAAGGAACAGTGGCAGTATGGATACGAAATTGGCTAAGTGACAGGAAACAGAGAGTAGTGGTGAATGGTTGTTTTTCAGACTGGAGGAAGGTATACAGTGGTGTTCCCCAGGGGTCGGTACTAGGACCACTGCTTTTCTTGATATATATTAATGACTTGGACTTGGGAGTACAGGGCACAATTTCAAAATTTGCAGATGACACTATAAACTTGGAAGTATAGTGAACAGTGAGGAGGATAGTGATGGACTTCAAGAAGACATAGACAGGCTGGTGGAATGGGCGGAAACGTGGCAAATTAAATTTAACGCCGAAAAGTGCGAAGTAATACATTTTGGTAGGAAGAACAAGGAGAGGCAATATAAACTAAAGGGTACAATCCTAAAGGGGGTGCATGAACACAGAGACCTGGGGGTATATGTGCACAAAACATTGAAGGTGGCAGGGCAGGCTGAGAAAGCGGTTAAGAAAGCATACAGGATACTGGGCTTCATAAATAGAGGCATAGAGTACAAAAGCAAGGAAGTTATGATGAACCTTTATAAAACACTGGTTTTATAAATGTACAGCTAGGCCAGTACTGTAACAAATTAAAAATGCCCCTGTAACTGCTTTCTGGGAGAGATTTTGTGAGGGAAAGGATACACAACATGTCTGGGTTTGATATTGAAATGAGGCAAAGGCGAGGGGTTGGTCTACAGAGGTCTACAGGGGTCTGATGAAAGGTCATCAACCTGAAACGTTAACTCTGTTTCTCTCTCCACAGATGCTGCCTGACATACTGAAGTGATTATTTCTTACAAATGTAATAATTACATTAGGCAGCTGATTATATATTTAACTTTTTCAGATGACCCAGGCCACAAACTGTCACTCTTCCATTGGCATGTGATTGGGGCACTCAGATTCAAGTTCCTAGGCTAAATTCAACACTAAATTGGAAATCTCACTCAGAGAGAAAGGAAGAACTTGCATTTATATAGTACCTTGCACGACCTCAGGACATTCCAAAGTGCTTTACAGCCAATTAAGTATTTTTGAAGTGCAGTCACTGTAGGAAAATGCAGCAGCCAATTTGCACACATGAACAGCAATGAAATAAATAATCAAATCATCTGTTTTGGGTGTTGGTTGATGGATAAATGTTGGCCAGGACACCAGGAGAACTCCACAGCTCTTCTTCAAATAGTGCCCTGGGATCTTTTACATCCATCTTAGAGGGCAGACTGGGCCTCGGTGTAACGTCTCATCCAAAAGCACTCCCTCAGTACTGCACTGGTGTCAGCAAGGTATGTGCTGAAGTCTCTGGAGTGGGGCTTGAACCTATGACCGTCTGACTCAGAGGTGAGAGTGCTACCACTGAGCCAAAGGCTCGACAGGCCAAATGGCCTCCTTCTGTGCTGTAACCATTCTATGATTCGAAGATTGGAACAGACAAGAACAAAAGGACAGACATACTTTGGGTAGAGAGTCCAAAGGAAGGCTGGTGTGGGAAATGGGACAGTGTCACACTGATGCTCTCTTCTGAGCTTGGGGGTGAGATACGTTATTGAGGCGGTGCAGAATGATCTTCACTCTGTATCTAACCCTGTGTACCTGACCGGGGAGTACTTGATAGGGCAGTGTAGAAGGAGCTTCAGCTCTGTATGTAATCTGTGCTTTAGCTGACATTGTAGTGTTTAATGGGGCAATGTAGAGGGAGCTTTACTCTGCATATAACACATGCTGAACCCGACTCGGAGTGCCTAATGGGGCACTGGGTGTCTGAAATGGAAAGTGTTTAATTTCCCCGGACTACCATCCCCCAATTTAATGGGAGAAAAGTTCACTCAGTAAAATGGAGGAAAAATCTTTTCCTGTCTGGTACGGTACTTTGGATTCCAGTTTATTGCTTTGCCACTTAGGAGTCTGGACTCTGAGGAAACTCTTTGAAGTCCTGGCCTCAACAGGAGAGCCTCCCTTAAAACAAACTGCTGACCAGGGCTTCCAGCACTCAAAGGGTTAAGTGAATTGCCCCTTCTCATCCCCAGCAGGTAGTTAATTAAAAGGAAATGGGATCCTGGCGGGGGGTGGGGTTGGCGGTGGAAGGTTATTTTCTATTCAAATTGTTCATCTCAGATTTTTCCTTCCCTTTAAGTAAAATTAACCATACAGTTTTGAGCTGAGACAGAAATAATTCAAATAACCAAATAAATGCTTCAGTCGGAGGAGTTTAATGCAAGACTGAACAGCAAAACAGGCTATTTCTTGTCAGTGACACATCATCTGCCAAGCAACTTCCAACGAAATCAAGCTTATCTTTCTATCACCAAATAATGAATGCATTTATGACAGCAGTGTATGACTGGATAGATAACGGAGCCTGTGCGGAGTGGGCAGGTTAGGCAACAGCTTCCTGTTTGCTGTACTAATGCCCCAGGAATTCATTTTCCTTTTATGGTAAAGTGAAACAGAGGGAGGCGGACAGACTATCCCTGAGTGAGGGAGTGAGATGATTAGAAGCAGCTCAGGCTCTCACTGCAGTTGAGTCTCCAGGCTCTGAAGGAGGTGTGCTAGTGGAACAAAACCTGCAGGGCTGTGGACAGATTTACCCTCACACAGTAAAACTACTGCTTTGGTAAGTGCTCCAGGGAACTGTGAATGGAATGGGTTTCTAGGTGTCAACCTGTAGCCAGTAGAGTACCTTAGTTATATATTGGGTTACTTTCAGGCAGACTCGGGCATCTGTATAGGACTGTAGGCAGTTCTATACAAAACGTGTCTATTTCACTTTTGTTCCTGCAATGTTCTCCCCTCCTTTCCTGAATATGCCGACATTTGCTGGGGTATAGCTTCACAGGCCCTGGCCACCCTCTGGTACCTCACTCATATGGTTATTCTTCATGTATGAGCCCAAATAGTGAGTGTCGCTAGGCTCTTTGACCACTCCTCTCCTCAGCTGATATCCACACACATGCATGTTGTAGCAGAGGTCACTGGACAATGATCAAGAGCGGGACTCCTGGCTGATTTATTTCCCCTACCTACCTCTGGGGCACCTACCCAATTGCAGCCTCCCATTACCACTCCAGCTGCGATCAGCTAACAGCGCATACCCGGATTCAAGCCTGGGACCTACCTGATCTTTATGACTCAGTACTATACTGGGCGGGGCATTATACTGTGCGATTTAGTAGATGTTTGATGTCTGTGGTTACCTTACATCGTAACAGTTTCAAGCAGGTCCATATAGCCCACATATCCACAGTAATCCTTTGGTCCATTTCTACTGACCCTGAATCCCATTTGTTGACAAGAATTAAGGACGGTAAGGTCTGAAATGTTGGATATTTGTCTATGGGTTTGTATCCTGTATTGAGGGCTGCGGTTACCACTATGATCTTCAAACTGATCACATCTTGTAGAGAGAACCGGGCAGTCCGGGTCCTTGCTGTCACAACTATGGTGTTTTATTATAGCACTCCAGTGCAGTACTGGGAGATGCCATCTTTCAGATGAGACGTAAAACCGAGGCCCTCGCGTGCTCTCTCAGGTGGACGTAAAAGATTCCTTGGCACTATTTCGAAGAAGAGCAGGGGAGTTATCTCCGGTGTCTTGGCCAAAGTTTATCCCTCAATCAACATCACTAAAAAACAGATTATCTGGTCATTATCACACTGCTGTTTGTGGGAGCTTGCTGTGCGCAAATTGGCTGCCGCGTTTCCTACATTACAACAGTGACTACACTTCAAAATGTACTTCATTGGCTTTGGGACGTCCCGTGGTCATGAAAGGCGCTATATAAATGCAAGTCTTTCTTTCTTTCACCTACCATGTGACACTGTTAAACCCTTAACCCAAAATGTATCTGAACAAATGCCGCAAAGGCCTGGTGCAGTTTATGGTGCTGTGAGAATCTGGTTTACAATCCCATTCACTTTGATTTTGCTAGTTGAGTCTTGCTAAAAGTGAAAGTTTCCTTGACACAGTTCATTAATAAGTAACAGTTGAGTATAAAAGGAAACTCCCTCCCCAGCGGCCTCGTTGTCTTCAACTCGTACATTCAGCAAATTCCACTAAAATACTTCTACTGATTTGGATTTTTAATTCTATAAAAACATAAATGACACAGTGAGGGGAAGGCTGGATCTGATCGCTATGTGTATGGGCATAATAAATGCGTTCACAAGGATTTCCTCTGGCTGGTATTCGCAGCAAAATCGTAAACGCAAATGCACCACCGTGAGGTTAATTACAGACAGTCACTGTGTTTAAAGGTCCCCTCTTTGAACTCCTGAGTGGAATTATTGTTTGCAATTCGCTCCAGGGTGTGTCATTCTTTCTCTTTCTGCAGTTGCCAAGGAGACAAGTTATTTCACTTGTTATATCAGTACAGCTTATCAAAGATCAAAGATTGGTAACTCACTCTCAGGCTTCTGTTGACAACACTCTGAAATTAGCCACCAGGAGGTGTTCAAGTGTGACCTGGGGAGAACCTGCCTCTTATTGGCCCTCCACCGTGGGTAGGGCCTAGCTCCTCTCAGGGCCTCCTGACAGCTGCCTGGCTGAGACTGGGAATTGGGTGAATTGGGGAAACGGTCCTGCACTCCTGTATTCTGTGGCATAGCACAGTGATCATTCAATGTACAATGCACTATCACAGGAGTTTGTTCTTAAAGAAAACATCCGGGCTTGTTTGCCCATTTTCCTGAGCTCCTCTCTTGACTCTTATATTCCAGTGGCACCAGCCACCCTCACCCAGTCACAGCTGACACCACTTATTTTTAACACCTCTACAATACCTAGGACACTGCAGGGAGATGGATGCACCCTGGGCCAAGCTGTTACTAATGTAGTATTACACTGTGCTGTTTGTGTTTTTAGATACTATATATGAAGGATGTCTCAGATAAAGAAGGTCTCCTCAGTTTACATTCGGCTTGCTACTCCCGGGACGATCAACACCCCAAAGACGTACAGCTCTCTTGAAGCTTCAAGGGCGGACAGTCATGTACATCAAAAACTAGTGCCATCAGCACCCAAGTCCGGGAACTACCCAAACAGTCATGGAAACAGGGGGACGAAAGGAATGGTAGGGACTATCCCATCTGCCTTCAGTTCTGCTGATGAAGGTAAGCAGAGCACTGTGTCTGTCTGTTTCAGTTCCTGCCAACTTTTCAACAGTGACAGACTCAAATGCTATAAATTACTGCGGGGCTCTCTGGGTGCACCGCTGGGAGCAGTATTGCCATGACAACTGTCCTTATTGGGATTGTTTGGGATGCAGTATGGTGGAGGTGCAGGGGAAAATAAGGAGATTTGATTGTAAGGCTGACCCAAAGATCTAGAGGAGAAATGCATTGCCTGCTGTGTTACTGAACCATGCAGATGAGGAAAGTCCCAGTTCAATCCCTTGTCAATGCTGAATTAGCTGACCTCAGCAAAGTGGTGGGGGTGCTACATCACCCTCAGTACCCCTGCGCTAGTCAGAGGAAAAATCAACCAGGGTTTATGCTCCTCCCTGATCATTATCCAGTGACTCCTGCTGTAAAATGCATGTATGTGGGACATCAAGTGAAGTCAGGAGTGGACGTGACTATGATCATATATCCCGCCATCGCTCACTGTCAGTTCACATGAAGAATGGGCGCTTTGGTGAAGAATCAGAGGGTGAACCAGAACCTATGCGGGTACCCTAACAAGCCTCCAGCAGAGGAGAGGAGAACATTGAAAAAGAACTGGTCTGTTTTTTCCAAACAGTGCAAAGCTGTGTTTTACTGAGTGAGGCCAAATATCAAACTTAAAATCTCGGAAATAACTTAAAAAGCAATTTTTGACCATTTTTAATTTGTTTCATTTTTTTGCAACTAAACACACATGCTCTGTCAAATCAGGTCTCTGGCTGTGAAACAATTTTATTACCAGGCCCTGTGTGGGGGCACCGCTTATACAGCAACATAGAGGGAGAAATGTCCGTGTGTCACAGCAGCTTGGGATGGAGGTGGCCTGGGATCGTGCAACGTGGCCCTTCACAGCCCATATTATGTTTTTTATTCGTTTGTGGGATATGGGCGTCGCTGGCAAAGCCAGCATTTATTGCCCATCCCTAGTTGCCCTTGAGAAGGTGGTGGTGAGCCGCCTTCTTGAACCGTTGCAGTCCGTGTGGTGAAGGTACTCCCACAGTGCTGTTAGGTAGGGAGTTCCAGGATTTTGACCCAGCGACGATATACTTCTAAGTCAGGATGGGGTATGACCTGGAGGGGAACTTGGAGGTGGTGGTGTTCCCATGCGCCAGCTGCCCTTGTCCTTCTAGGTGGAAGAGGTCACGGGTTTGGGAGGTGCTGCCGAAGAAGCCTTGGCGAGTTGCTGCAGTGCATCTTGTAGATGGTACACACTGCAGCCACGGTACGCCGGTGGTGGAGGGAGTGAATGTTTAAGGTGGTGGATGGGGTGTCAATCAAGCGGGCTGCTTTGTTCTGGATGGTGTCAAGCTTCTTGAGTGTTGTTGGAGCTGCACTCATCCAGGCAAGTGGAGAGTATTCCATCACACTCCTTACTTGTGCCTTGTAGATGGTGGAAAGGCTTTGGGGTGCCAGGAGGTGAGACACTCGCCGCAGAATACCTAGCCTCTGACCTGCTCTTATTGCCACAGTATTTATGTGGCTGGTCCAGTTAAGTTCTGGTCAATGGTGACCCCCAGGATGTTGATGATGGGGGATTCGGTGATGGTAATGCCGTTGAATGTCATGGGGAGGTGGTTAGACTCTCGTTTGTTGTAGATAGTTGGTATGGGGAGAGAACGGGAATATGGTATTGAGATAGAGGATCAGCCATGATCATATTGAATGGCGGAGCAGGCTCAAAGGGCCGAATGGCCTACTCCTGCTCCTATTTTTTTTTCTATAGTCATTGTCTGGCACTTCTGTGGCGCGAATGTTATCTGCCACTTATCAGCCCAAGCCTGAACATCGTCCAGGTCTTGTTGCATGCGGGCATGGACTGCTTCATTATCTGAGGAGTCGTGAATGGCGCTGAACACTGTGCAGTCATCAGCGAACATCCCCATTTCTGACCTTATGTTGGAGGGAAGGTCATTGATGAAGCAGCTGAAGATGGTTTGGCCTAGGACACTGCCCTGAAGAACTCCTGCAGTGATGATTGACCTTCAACCATCTTCCTTTGTGCTAGGTATGACTCCAGCCAGTGGAGCGTTTTCCCCCCCCCCCGATTCCCATTGACTTCAGTTTTACCATGGCTCCTTGATGCCACACTCGATCAAATGCTGCCTTGATGTCAAGGGCAGTCACTCTCACCTCACCTCTGGAATTCAGCTCCTTTGTCCATGTTTGGACCAAGGCTGTAATGAGGTCGGGAGCCGAGTGGCCTTGGCGGAACCCAAACTGGGCATCAATGAGCAGGTTTTTGGTGAGTAAGTGCCGCTTGATAGCACTGTCGATGACACCTTCCATCACTTTGCTGATGATTGAGAGTAGACTGATGGGGCTGTAATTGGCCGGGTTGGATTTGTCCTGCTTTTTGTGGACAGGACATACTTGGGCAGTTTTCCACATTGTCGGATAGATGCCAGTGTTGTAGCTGTACTGGAACAGCTTGGCTAGAGGCATGGCTAGTTCTGGAGCACAAGCCTTCAGCACGATAGCCGGGATGTTGTTGGGGCCCATAGCCTTTGCTGGATCCAGTGCGCTCAGCCGTTTCTTGATATCACGTGGAGTGAATTGAATTGGCTGCAGACTGGCTTCTGTGATGGTGGGGACCTCAGGAGTAGGCCGATATGGATCCTCCACTCGGCACTTCTGGCTGAAGACGCTTCAACCTTGTCTTTTGCACTCACGTGCTGGGCTCCACCATCATTGAGGATGGTGATATTCATGGCGCCTCCTCCTCCCGTTAGTTGTTTAATGGTCCACCACCATTCACGACTGGATGTGGCAAGACTGCAGAGCTTTGATCTGATCTGTTGATTGTGGAATCGCTTAGCCCTGTCTATAGCATGCTGCTTCTGCTTTTTAGCATGCATGTAGTCCTGTGTTGCAGCTTCCCCAGGTTGGCACCTCATTTTTAGGTACGCCTGGTATTGCTCCTGGCATGCTCTTCTACACTCCTTATTGAACCAGGGTTGGTCCCCTGGCTTGATGGTAATGGTAGAGTGAGGGATATGCTGGGCCATGAGGTTACAGATTGTGGTGGAATACAATTCTGCTGCTGCCCCACAGTGCCTCATGGATGCCCAGTTTTGAGCTGCTAGATCTGTTCTGAATCTATCCCATTTAGCACAGTGGTAGTGCCACACAACACGATGGAGGGTGTCCTCAGTGTGAAGACGGGACTTTGTCTCCACAATGACTGTGCGGTGGTCACTGCTACCAATACTGTCATGGACAGATGCATCTGCTACAGGTAGATTGGTGAGGACGAGGTCAAGTGGGTTTTTCGCTCATGTTGGTTCTCTCACCACCTGTCACAGGCCCAGACTGGCAGTTATGTCCTTCAGGACTCGGCCAGCTCGGTCAGTAGTGGTGCTACTGAGCAACTCTTGGTGATGGACATGGAAGCCCCCCACCCAGAGTACATTCTGTGCCCTTGCTACTCTCAGTGCTTCTTCCAAGTGGTGTTCAACATGGAGGAGTACTGATTCATCAGCTGAGGGAGGGCAGTAGGTGGTAATCAGCCTTGAGACTTCATGGGGTCCGGAGTCAATATTGAGGACTCCCAGGGCCACTCCTTCCCGACTGTATAGTTGCATACAGGGATGGTGATGGGGGAGTTGGGACATTGGCTGAAAGGTATGATTCTGTGAGTATGACTATGTCAGGTTGCTGCTTGACTAGTCTGTGGGACAGCTTTCCCAATCTTGGTACAAGTCCCCAGATGTTGGTGAGGAGGACTTTGCAGGGTTGACTGGGCTGGGTGTGCCATTGCTGTGTTCATAGCCATAGCAGTTAGTTACAACTGAGTGACTTGCTAGGCCATTTCAGAGGGCAGATAAGAGTCAACCACATTGCTGTGGGTCTGGAGTCACATATAGGCCAGACCAGGTAAGGACAGCAGATTTCCAGATGAGTTTTTACGACAATCCGATAGTTTCATGGTACTCACTTTTTATTCCAGATTTATTTAATTAACTGAATTTAAATTCCCCAGCTGCCGTGGTGGGATTTGAACTCATGTCTCTGGATCATTAGTCCAGGCCTCTGAATTACTAGCCTAGTGACATTACCACTACGCTACCGTTCTTCCTATGTGCTCTTTTTTCCCAGATTTTCTCCCACCTCCTCCTCCTCCCGCTCCAGAGAACACAAGAGATGCTTTTCACCTCAGCAAGATGCCACTTCCTCCTCCTCCACCTCTGCATCCCTTTGAGGGACCAGCCCCATCCTCAATTGATCCCAAACAAACCAGGCTGCAGAGACCATATGTTGGAGGGGCCCCAAAACAGCAGGTAGGCAGTGCAAGGAAGCTTCATTTTTCTTCTTCATCCCTCCTATCTTGAAAGTGTTGACTCTCAATGGGACATGGATCCTTGGAGGTCTACAAGCCTTTGATGTGTGAACCCAGACTGTGAGCGCGGAATGCTATTTAACTGTAGGACCACGAACAATCTTGATTTCCAATCTTCAGGAGATGAGAGAAAAACTAAAAAAAAGATTCAAATAAATTCTTTGACTTGAGCTGTTTTTGATGCATTCCTTCTTTGTACCAGGAATTCTCTGCACCCTCCGAATCTGAGAGACATTGTATTCCATCTCTGGGATTCAAACTGGAAGATTCCCTGACCCAAACAGTGAACAACAAGCTGAATGGGTTACCAGATTTGGGGCCAGGTAGGTGGCTGTTATTGAATATAGTAATGAATGCATTCACCCACTCCCTGGTTCTAGGGTATTACTGGGAGTGCTACACAGTGAGTCCAATGTGCGGACACCCCACTGATTTACATGTTACCTCTGTTGTATTATTTGTCACCTAGTGTCACGCGTTTTGTTTGAATAATCAGCAAGTTTTCCAGTCAACACCTCAAAATCAATTACTAATTGGGTGCCTGGATTAAGTAAAAATTGTAATGAATGTCCTGGGAAGTGTGGAGCAAAAGGCATCTCGAAACACCACTGCAGTGAATTTGTAAATATCACTTTGAATGTGGGTACTGGGCGATGCAGTGGGTTAGACTAGTGTTGTCCAATACATTAGCCACTAGCCACGTGTGGCTAATTGGGAATCCAGATGTGGCAAATTTCATTACTGATTTTAAATAAAACATGAGTAATAGACACCGTCGTTGGACGTGTGATCTCAATACTCATATTCACACGGTTGTATGCATGTGAACTTTAATCTTTTTGTGGGTTTGTTGGTAAAATGGTAAGACAAAAAGCAGAGTGTGCGAGTGTTTTTTGATCGTTGTGAGTATTTTACTTCCTTGGTTACTGAATAGAGGTAGGTGTTTGTTAAGTAAATATACACATGTGAAGTACCTGTATTGTGTGAGTGTATGTAAGGTGTTTTCTACTAAAATTAGTGCGTGCGGCTAAATCGGTGTCGCCATTGCCACACCTGTGACTAGTCCGCGATTTCTATTGGACAACTTTGGGTTAGATGCTGGGTCACCTTAGACTGATAGGATGAAAGTCTTGCCTGTAAGGATACTACATGAAATTAGCTGGAGCACTCTTGATCCAAGTTCTAGAGAATGTACACCCACAACATTAAACTGCCCCTAACGTAGCACTCATTAGCTGGTAAATGGAAGAATGTCACAGTGATACAGGGGAGGGTTGCTCTTTTGATGCAGAAGTAGAAGCACATTGTTGGAACAGTGTAGAGGGAGCTTTACGTTGCATTTAACTCATGCTTTACCAGATCTGGAAGTGCTCGATATGGACACTGGATGCCTGAAATGGAAAGTATTTCATTCCCCAACACGAACATCACTCCTTAACGATCACAAAAAAAAGTTAATTAAAACATTTGCTCTGCAGTGGAGGGTTCGGTTTCTGGAGAGGGCTACCATTGATTTTTGCAGTGATTGGTTGATTTATTAAAACTATTGCAGAACAATACAGCAACATTGCACACGTTTTTTCTTCTCAAATAAAAGCACCGCACAGCAAATAAACCTCATTTGGAATTGCAGGCTTCAAAAGGGTACCCAAAGTTTATGGTGAAAATCACTCCTTTTTGACTGGTGGCACAGTATGTTGGTAGCAAATACAACAACTAGCATTAATATGCCCCCTTTAATGTTGAGAAACATGCTAGAGCGCTTCATGGAGGTGTAAGGAAAAAAATGGATGCCAAGCCAAGATATTAGGTAGGATAACCAAAAGCTTGGTTAAAGAGGTAGGATTTAAGAAGGGCTTTAAAAGAGTAGAGGGAGGTAGAAAAGTAGAGGGAGGAATTCCAGAGTATGTGAACTGGGTAACTAAAGACAATGGTAAAACCACAGAATGTATGCAACTTGGATTTGCAGCTGTGGTTTCCCATACACTGAGTGCTTTATCTCAACTGGATTATTTGGGTGTATCCCACTGTATTTCTGTGAGTCTTGGCCAGACTGGGATCTGCTAGTTTCTGTGAGTCCTGGCCAGGCTGGGATCTGCTAGTTTATGTGAGACTTGTCCAGACTGGGATCTGCTAGTTTCGGTCAGTCCTGGCCAGGTTAGGATCTGCTAGTTTCTGTGAGTCCTGCCAGGCTGGGATATGTTAGTTTCTGTGAGTCTTGGCCAGGTTGGGATCTGCTAGTTTATGTGAGTCTTGGCCAGGATGGGATCTGCTAGTTTCTGTGAGTCTTGGTTAGGCTGGGATCTGCTAGTATCTGTGAGTCCTGGCCAGGCTGGGATCTGCGAGTTTATGTGAGTCTTGGCCAGGCTGGGATCTGCTAGTTTCTGTGAGTCTTGGCCAGGCTGAGATCTGCTAGTTTCTGTGAGTCCTGGCCAGGCTGGGATCTGCTAGTTTCTGTGAGTCCTGGCCAGGCTGAGATCTGCTAGTTTCTGTGAGTCCTGGCCAGGCTGCGTTCTGCTAGTTTATGTGAGTCTTGGCCAGGCTGGGATCTGCTAGTTTCTGTGAGTCCTGGCCAGGCTGAGATCTGCTAGTTTCTGTGAGTCCTGGCCAGGCTGGGATCTGCTAGTTTCTGTGAGTCTTGGCCAGGCTGGGATCTGCTAGTTTCTGTGAGTCCTGGCCAGTCTGAGATCTGCTAGTTTATGTGAGTCTTGGCCAGGCTGGGATCTGCTAGTTTCTGTGCGTCTTGGCCAGGCTGGGATCTGCTAGTTTCAGTGAGTCCTGGCCAGGCTGGGATCTGCTAGTTTCTGTGAGTCTTGGCCAGATTGGGATCTGCTAGTTTCGGTGAGTCTTGGCCAGACTGGGATCTGCTAGTTTCTGTGAGTCTTGGCCAGACTGGGATCTGCTAGTTTCTGTGAGTCTTGGCCAGGCTGGGATCTGCTAGTTTCTGTGAGTCTTGGCCAGGCTGGGATCTGCTAGTTTCTGTGAGTCCTGGCCAGACTGGGATCTGCTAGTTTCTGTGAGTCCTGGCCAGGCTGGGATCTGCTAGTTTCTGTGAGTCTTGGCCAGACTGGGATCTGCTAGTTTCTGTGAGTCTTGGCCAGGCTGGGATCTGCTAGTTTCGGTAAGTCCTGGCCAGGCTGGGATCTGCTAGTTTCTGTGAGTCTTGGCCAGGCTGGGATCTGCTAGTGTCTGTGAGTTTTGGCCATGCTGGGATCTGCTAGTTTCTGTGAGTCCTGGCCATGCTGGGATCTGCTAGTTTCGGTGAGTCCTGGCCAGCCTAGGATCTGCTAGTTTCTGTGAGTCTTGGCCAGGCTGGGAACTGCTAGTTTCTGTGAGTCTTGGCCAGGCTGGGATCTGCTAGTTTCGGTAAGCCCTGGCCAGGCTGGGATCTGCTAGTTTCTGTGAGTCCTGGCCAGGCTGGGATCTGCTAGTGTCTGTGAGTCTTGGCCATGCTGGGATCTGCTAGTTTCTGTGAGTCCTGGCCATGCTGGGATCTGCTAGTTTCGGTGAGTCCTGGCCAGCCTAGGATCTGCTAGTTTCTGTGAGTCTTGGCCAGGCTGGGATCTGCTAGTTTCTGTGAGTCCTGGCCAAACTGGGATCTGATGGTTTCTGTGAGTCTTGGCCAGGCTGGGATCTGCTAGTTTCTGTGAGTCCTGGCCAGACTGGGATCTGCTAGTTTCTGTGAGTCTTGGCCAGGCTGGGATCTGCTAGTTTCTGTGAGTCCTGGCCAGGCTGGGATATACTAGTTTTGGTGAGTGTTGGCCAGGCTGGGATCTGCTAGTTTCGGTGAGTCTTGGCCAGGCCGGGATCTGCTAGTTTATGTGAGTCCTGTCCAGGCTGAGATCTACTAGTTTCGGTGAGTCTTGGCCAGGCTGGGATCTGCTAGTTTATGTGAGTCTTGGCCAGGCTGGGATCTGCTAGTTTCTGTGAGTCCTGGCCAGACTGGGATCTACTAGTTTCAGTGAATCCTGGCCAGGCTGGGATCTGCTAGTTTATGTGAGTCTTGGCCAGACTGGGATCTGCTAGTTTATTTGAGTCTTGGCCAGGCTGGGATCTACTAGTTTCAGTGAGTCCTGGCCAGGCTGGGATCTGCTAGTTTATGTGAGTCTTGGCCAGGCTGAGATCTACTAGTTTCTGTGAGTCTTGGCCAGGCTGGGATCTGCTAGTTTATGTGAGTCTTGGCCAGGCTGGGATCTGCTAGTTTATGTGAGTCTTGGCCAGGCTGGGATCTGCTAGTTTCTGTGAGTCTTGGCCAGGCTGGGATCTGCTAGTTTCTGTGAGTCTTGGCCAGGCTGGGATCTGCTAGTTTCTGTGAGTCTTGGCCAGGCTGGGATCTGCTAGTTTCTGTGAGTCCTGGCCAGACTGGGATCTGCTAGTTTCGGTGAGTCCTGGCCAGGCTGGGATCTGCTAGTTTCTGTGAGTCTTGGCCAGGCTGGGATCTGCTAGTTTCTGTGAGTCTTGGCCAGGCTGGGATCTGCTAGTTTCTGTGAGTCTTGGCCAGGCTGGGATCTGCTAGTTTCTGTGAGTCTTGGCCAGGCTGGGATCTGCTAGTTTCTGTGAGTCTTGGCTAGACTGGGATCTGCTAGTTTCTGTGAGTCCTGGCCAGGCTGGGATCTGCTAGTTTCTGTGAGTCTTGGCCAGGCTGGGATCTGCTAGTTTCGGTGAGTCTTGGCCAGGCTGGGATCTGCTAGTTTCTGTGAGTCCTGGCCAGACTGGGATCTGCTAGTTTCTGTGAGTCTTGGCCAGATTGGGATCTGCTAGTTTCGGTGAGTCTTGGCCAGACTGGGATCTGCTAGTTTCTGTGAGTCTTGGCCAGACTGGGATCTGCTAGTTTCTGTGAGTCTTGGCCAGGCTGGGATCTGCTAGTTTCTGTGAGTCTTGGCCAGGCTGGGATCTGCTAGTTTCTGTGAGTCCTGGCCAGACTGGGATCTGCTAGTTTCTGTGAGTCCTGGCCAGGCTGGGATCTGCTAGTTTCTGTGAGTCTTGGCCAGACTGGGATCTGCTAGTTTCTGTGAGTCTTGGCCAGGCTGGGATCTGCTAGTTTCGGTAAGTCCTGGCCAGGCTGGGATCTGCTAGTTTCTGTGAGTCATGGCCAGGCTGGGATCTGCTAGTTTCTGTGAGTCTTGGCCATGCTGGGATCTGCTAGTTTCTGTGAGTCCTGGCCATGCTGGGATCTGCTAGTTTCGGTGAGTCCTGGCCAGCCTAGGATCTGCTAGTTTCTGTGAGTCTTGGCCAGGCTGGGATCTGCTAGTTTCTGTGACTCTTGGCCAGGCTGGGATCTGCTAGTTTTGGTAAGCCCTGGCCAGGCTGGGATCTGCTAGTTTCTGTGAGTCTTGGCCAGGCTGGGATCTGCTAGTGTCTGTGAGTCTTGGCCATGCTGGGATCTGCTAGTTTCTGTGAGTCCTGGCCATGCTGGGATCTGCTAGTTTCGGTGAGTCCTGGCCAGCCTAGGATCTGCTAGTTTCTGTGAGTCTTGGCCAGGCTGGGATCTGCTAGTTTCTGTGAGTCCTGGCCAAACTGGGATCTGATGGTTTCTGTGAGTCTTGGCCAGGCTGGGATCTGCTAGTTTCTGTGAGTCCTGGCCAGACTGGGATCTGCTAGTTTCTGTGAGTCTTGGCCAGGCTGGGATCTGCTAGTTTCTGTGAGTCCTGGCCAGGCTGGGATATACTAGTTTTGGTGAGTGTTGGCCAGGCTGGGATCTGCTAGTTTCGGTGAGTCTTGGCCAGGCCGGGATCTGCTAGTTTATGTGAGTCCTGGCCAGGCTGAGATCTACTAGTTTCGGTGAGTCTTGGCCAGGCTGGGATCTGCTAGTTTATGTGAGTCTTGGCCAGGCTGGGATCTGCTAGTTTCTGTGAGTCCTGGCCAGACTGGGATCTGCTAGTTTATGTGAGTCTTGGCCAGGCTGGGATCTGCTAGTTTCTGTGAGTCCTGGCCAGGCTGGGATCTGCTAGTTTATGTGAGTCTTGGCCAGGCTGAGATCCACTAGTTTCTGTGAGTCTTGGCCAGGCTGGGATCTGCTAGTTTATGTGAGTCTTGGCCAGGCTGGGATCTGCTAGTTTATGTGAGTCTTGGCCAGGCTGGGATCTGCTAGTTTGGGGGAGTCTTGGCCAGGCTGGGATCTGCTAGTTTGGGGGAGTCTTGGCCAGGCTGGGATCTGCTAGTTTCTGTGAGTCCTGGCCAGGCTGGGATCTGCTAGTTTCTGTGAGTCTTGGCCAGGCTGGGATCTGCTAGTTTCTGTGAGTCCTGGCCAGGCTGGGATCTGCTAGTTTCTGTGAGTCTTGACCAGGCTGGGATCTGCTAGTTTCTGTGAGTCTTGGCCAGGCTGGGATCTGCTAGTTTCTGTGAGTCTTGGCCAGGCTGGGATCTGCTAGTTTCGGTGAGTCCTGGCCAGGCTGGGATCTGCTAGTTTCTGTGAGTCTTGGCCAGGCTGGGATCTGCTAGTTTCTGTGAGTCTTGGCCAGACTGGGATCTGCTAGTTTCTGTGAGTCTTGGGCAGGCTGGGATCTGCTAGTTTCTGTGAGTCTTGGCCAGGCTGGGATCTGCTAGTTTCTGTGAGTCTTGGCCAGGCTAGGATCTGCTAGTTTCTGTGAGTCTTGGCCAGGCTGGGATCTGCTAGTTTATGTGAGTCTTGGCCAGGCTGGGATCTGCTAGTTTCGGTGAGTCTTGGCCAGGCTGGGATCTGCTAGTTTCGGTGAGTCCTGGCCAGGCTGGGATCTGCAAGTTTCGGTGAGTCCTGGCCAGGCTGGGATCTGCTAGTTTCGGTGAGTCTTGGCCAGGCTGGGATCTGCTAGTTTCTGTGAGTCTTGGCCAGGCTGGGATCTGCTAGTTTCGGTGAGTCCTGGCCAGGCTGGGATCTGCTAGTTTCGGTGAGTCTTGGCCAGGCTGGGATCTGCTAGTTTCTGTGAGTCTTGGCCAGGCTGGGATCTGCTAGTTTCTGTGAGTCTTGGCCAGGCTGGGATCTGCTAGTTTCTGTGAGTCTTGGCCAGGCTGGGATCTGCTAGTTTATGTGAGTCTTGGCCAGGCTGGGATCGGCTAGTTTCTGTGAGTCCTGGCCAGACTGGGATCTGCTAGTTTCGGTGAGTCCTGGCCAGGCTGGGATCTGCTAGTTTCTGTGAGTCTTGGCCAGGCTGGGATCTGCTAGTTTCTGTAAGTCTTGGCCAGGCAGGGATCTGCTAGTTTCTGTGAGTCTTGGTTAGGCTGGGATCTGCTAGTTTGGGGGAGTCCTGGCCAGACTGGGATCTGCTAGTTTCTGTGAGTCTTGGCCAGGCTGGGATCTGCTAGTTTCTGTGAGTCTTGGCCAGGCTAGGATCTGCTAGTTTCTGTGAGTCTTGGCCAGGCTGGGATCTGCTAGTTTATGTGAGTCTTGGCCAGGCTGGGATCTGCTAGTTTCGGTGAGTCTTGGCCAGGCTGGGATCTGCTAGTTTCGGTGAGTCCTGGCCAGGCTGGGATCTGCTAGTTTCGGTGAGTCCTGGCCAGGCTGGGATCTGCTAGTTTCGGTGAGTCTTGGCCAGGCTGGGATCTGCTAGTTTCTGTGAGTCTTGGCCAGGCTGGGATCTGCTAGTTTCGGTGAGTCCTGGCCAGGCTGGGATCTGCTAGTTTCGGTGAGTGTTGGCCAGGCTGGGATCTGCTAGTTTCTGTGAGTCTTGGCCAGGCTGGGATCTGCTAGTTTCTGTGAGTCTTGGCCAGGCTGGGATCTGCTAGTTTCTGTGAGTCTTGGCCAGGCTGGGATCTGCTAGTTTCTGTGAGTCCTGGCCAGACTGGGATCTGCTAGTTTCGGTGAGTCCTGGCCAGGCTGGGATCTGCTAGTTTCTGTGAGTCTTGGCCAGGCTGGGATCTGCTAGTTTCTGTGAGTCTTGGCCAGGCTGGGACCTGCTAGTTTCTGTGAGTCTTGGTTAGGCTGGGATCTGCTAGTTTCGGTGAGTCCTGGCCAGGCTGGGATCTGCTAGTTTCGGTGAGTCTTGGCCAGGCTGGGATCTGCTAGTTTCTGTGAGTCTTGGCCAGGCTGGGATCTGCTAGTTTCTGTGAGTCTTGGCCAGGCTGGGATCTGCTAGTTTCTGTGAGTCTTGGCCAGGCTGGGATCTGCTAGTTTCCGTGAGTCCTGGCCAGACTGGGATCTGCTAGTTTCGGTGAGTCCTGGCCAGGCTGGGATCTGCTAGTTTCTGTGAGTCTTGGCCAGGCTGGGATCTGCTAGTTTCTGTGAGTCTTGGCCAGGCTGGGATCTGCTAGTTTCTGTGAGTCTTGGTTAGGCTGGGATCTGCTAGTTTGGGGGAGTCCTGGCCAGACTGGGATCTGGTAGTTTCTGTGAGTCTTGGCCAGGCTGGGATCTGCTAGTTTCTGTGAGTCCTGGCCATGCTGGGATCTGCTAGTTTCGGTGAGTCCTGGCCAGCCTAGGATCTGCTAGTTTCTGTGAGTCTTGGCCAGGCTGGGATCTGCTAGTTTCTGTGAGTCCTGGCCAAACTGGGATCTGATGGTTTCTGTGAGTCTTGGCCAGGCTGGGATCTGCTAGTTTCTGTGAGTCCTGGCCAGACTGGGATCTGCTAGTTTCTGTGAGTCTTGGCCAGGCTGGGATCTGCTAGTTTCTGTGAGTCCTGGCCAGGCTGGGATCTGCTAGTTTCTGTGAGTCTTGGCCAGGCTGGGATCTGCTAGTTTCTGTGAGTCTTGGCCAGGCTGGGATCTGCTAGTTTCTGTGAGTCTTGGCCAGGCTGGGATCTGCTAGTTTCGGTGAGTCTTGGCCAGGCTGGGATCTGCTAGTTTCTGTGAGTCTTGGCCAGGCTGGGATCTGCTAGTTTCTGTGAGTCTGGCCAGACTGGGATCTGCTAGTTTCTGTGAGTCTTGGCCAGGCTGGGATCTGCTAGTTTCTGTGAGTCCTGGCCAGGCTGGGATCTGCTAGTTTCTGTGAGTCTTGGCCAGGCTGGATCTGCTAGTTTCTGTGAGTCTTGGCCAGGCTGGGATCTGCTAGTTTCTGTGAGTCTTGGCCAGGCTGGGATCTGCTAGTTTCTGTGAGTCTTGGCCAGGCTGGGATCTGCTAGTTTCGGTGAGTCTTGGCCAGGCTGGGATCTGCTAGTTTCTGTGAGTCTTGGCCAGGCTGGGATCTGCTAGTTTCTGTGAGTCTGGCCAGGCTGGGATCTGCTAGTTTCTGTGAGTCTTGGCCAGGCTGGGATCTGCTAGTTTCTGTGAGTCCTGGCCAGGCTGGGATCTGCTAGTTTCTGTGAGTCTTGGCCAGGCTGGGATCTGCTAGTTTCTGTGAGTCTTGGCCAGGCTGGGATCTGCTAGTTTCTGTGAGTCTTGGCCAGGCTGGGATCTGCTAGTTTCGGTGAGTCCTGGCCAGGCTGGGATCTGCTAGTTTCTGTGAGTCTTGGCCAGGCTGGGATCTGCTAGTTTCTGTGAGTCTTGGCCAGCTGGGATCTGCTAGTTTCTGTGAGTCTTGGCCAGGCTGGGATCTGCTAGTTTCTGTGAGTCTTGGCCAGGCTGGGATCTGCTAGTTTCTGTGAGTCTTGGCCAGGCTGGGATCTGCTAGTTTCTGTGAGTCTTGGCCAGGCTGGGATCTGCTAGTTTCTGTGAGTCTTGGCCAGGCTGGGATCTGCTAGTTTCTGTGAGTCTTGGCCAGGCTGGGATCTGCTAGTTTCGGTGAGTCCTGGCCAGGCTGGGATCTGCTAGTTTCGGTGAGTCCTGGCCAGGCTGGGATCTGCTAGTTTCGGTGAGTCTTGGCCAGGCTGGGATCTGCTAGTTTCTGTGAGTCTTGGCCAGGCTGGGATCTGCTAGTTTCGGTGAGTCCTGGCCAGGCTGGGATCTGCTAGTTTCGGTGAGTCTGGCCAGGCTGGGATCTGCTAGTTTCTGTGAGTCTTGGCCAGGCTGGGATCTGCTAGTTTCTGTGAGTCTTGGCCAGGCTGGGATCTGCTAGTTTCTGTGAGTCTTGGCCAGGCTGGGATCTGCTAGTTTATGTGAGTCTTGGCCAGGCTGGGATCTGCTAGTTTCTGTGAGTCCTGGCCAGACTGGGATCTGCTAGTTTCTGTGAGTCTTGGCCAGGCTGGGATCTGCTAGTTTCTGTGAGTCTTGGCCAGGCTGGGATCTGCTAGTTTCTGTGAGTCTTGGCCAGGCTGGGATCTGCTAGTTTCTGTGAGTCTTGGTTAGGCTGGGATCTGCTAGTTTCTGTGAGTCCTGGCCAGACTGGGATCTGCTAGTTTCTGTGAGTCTTGGCCAGGCTGGGATCTGCTAGTTTCTGTGAGTCTTGGCCAGGCTAGGATCTGCTAGTTTCTGTGAGTCTTGGCCAGGCTGGCATCTGCTAGTTTATGTGAGTCTTGGCCAGGCTGGGATCTGCTAGTTTCGGTGAGTCTTGGCCAGGCTGGGATCTGCTAGTTTCGGTGAGTCCTGGCCAGGCTGGGATCTGCTAGTTTCGGTGAGTCCTGGCCAGGCTGGGATCTGCTAGTTTCGGTGAGTCTTGGCCAGGCTGGGATCTGCTAGTTTCGGTGAGTCCTGGCCAGGCTGGGATCTGCTAGTTTCGGTGAGTCTTGGCCAGGCTGGGATCTGCTAGTTTCTGTGAGTCTTGGCCAGGCTGGGATCTGCTAGTTTCTGTGAGTCTTGGCCAGGCTGGGATCTGCTAGTTTCTGTGAGTCTTGGCCAGGCTGGGATCTGCTAGTTTCTGTGAGTCCTGGCCAGACTGGGATCTGCTAGTTTCGGTGAGTCCTGGCCAGGCTGGGATCTGCTAGTTTCGGTGAGTCTTGGCCAGGCTGGGATCTGCTAGTTTCTGTGAGTCTTGGCCAGGCTGGGATCTGCTAGTTTCTGTGAGTCTTGGTTAGGCTGGGATCTGCTAGTTTCGGTGAGTCCTGGCCAGGCTGGGATCTGCTAGTTTCGGTGAGTCTTGGCCAGGCTGGGATCTGCTAGTTTCTGTGAGTCTTGGCCAGGCTGGGATCTGCTAGTTTCTGTGAGTCTTGGCCAGGCTGGGATCTGCTAGTTTCTGTGAGTCTTGGCCAGGCTGGGATCTGCTAGTTTCGGGAGTCCTGGCCAGACTGGGATCTGCTAGTTTCGGTGAGTCCTTGGCCAGGCTGGGATCTGCTAGTTTCTGTGAGTCTTGGCCAGGCTGGGATCTGCTAGTTTCTGTGAGTCTTGGCCAGGCTGGGATCTGCTAGTTTCTGTGAGTCTTGGCCAGGCTGGGATCTGCTAGTTTCGGTGAGTCTTGGCCAGATGGGATCTGCCTAGTTTCGGTGAGTCTGGCCAGACTGGGATCTGCTAGTTTCTGTGAGTCTTGGCCAGATGGGATCTGCTAGTTTCTGTGAGTCCTGGCCAGGCTGTGATCTGCTAGTTTCTGTGAGTCTTGGCCAGCTGGGATCTGCTAGTTTCTGTGAGTCTGGCCAGGCTGGGATCTGCTAGTTTCGGTGAGTCTTGGCCAGGACTGGGATCTGCTAGTTTCTGTGAGTCTTGGCCAGGCTGGGATCTGCTAGTTTCTGTGAGTCTTGGCCAGGCTAGGATCTGCTAGTTTCTGTGAGTCTTGGCCAGGCTGGGATCTGCTAGTTTCTGTGAGTCTTGGCCAGGCTGGGATCTGCTAGTTTCTGTGAGTCCTGGCCAGACTGGGATCTGCTAGTTTCGGTGAGTCCTGGCCAGGCTGGGATCTGCTAGTTTCTGTGAGTCTTGGCCAGGCTGGGATCTGCTAGTTTCTGTGAGTCTTGGCCAGGCTGGGATCTGCTAGTTTCTGTGAGTCTTGGCTAGGCTGGGATCTGCTAGTTTCGGGGAGTCCTGGCCAGGCTGGGATCTGCTAGTTTCTGTGAGTCTTGGCCAGGCTGGGATCTGCTAGTTTCGGTGAGTCTTGGCCAGACTGGGATCTGCTAGTTTCGGTGAGTCTTGGCCAGGCTGGGATCTGCTAGTTTCGGTGAGTCCTGGCCAGGCTAGGATCTGCTAGTTTCTGTGAGTCCTGGCCAGGCTGGGATCTGCTAGTTTCTGTGAGTGCTGGCCAGGCTGGGATCTGCTAGTTTCTGTGAGTCCTGGCCAGGCTAGGATCTGCTAGTTTCTGTGAGTCTTGGCCAGGCTGGGATCTGCTAGTTTCTGTGAGTCTGGCTAGGCTAGGATCTGCTAGTTTCTGTGAGTCCTGGCCAGGCTGGGATCTGCTAGTTTCTGTGATTCCTGGCCAGACTGGGATCTGCTAGTTTCTGTGAGTCCTGGCCAGACTGGGATCTGCTAGTTTCTGTGAGTCTGGCCAGACTGGGATCTGCTAGTTTCTGTGAGTCTTGGCCAGACTGGGATCTGCTAGTTTCGGTGAGTCCTGGCCAGGCTGGGATCTGCTAGTTTCTGTGAGTCTTGGCCAGGCTGGGATCTGCTAGTTTCTGTGAGTCTTGGCCAGGCTGGGATCTGCTAGTTTCTGTGAGTCTTGGTTAGGCTGGGATCTGCTAGTTTGGGGGAGTCCTGGCTAGACTGGGATCTGCTAGTTTCGGTGAGTCTTGGCCAGGCTGGGATCTGCTAGTTTCTGTGAGTCTTGGCCAGGCTGGGATCTGCTAGTTTCGGTGAGTCTTGGCCAGGCTGGGATCTGCTAGTTTCTGTGAGTCCTGGCCAGACTGGGATCTGCTAGTTTCTGTGAGTCTTGGCCAGATTGGGATCTGCTAGTTTCGGTGAGTCTTGGCCAGACTGGGATCTGCTAGTTTCTGTGAGTCTTGGCCAGGCTGGGATCTGCTAGTTTCTGTGAGTCCTGGCCAGGCTGGGATCTGCTAGTTTCGGTGAGTCTTGGCCAGACTGGGATCTGCTAGTTTCTGTGAGTCTTGGCCAGGCTGGGATCTGCTAGTTTCGGTGAGTCTTGGCCAGGCTGGGATCTGCTAGTTTCTGTGAGTCTTGGCCAGGCTAGGATCTGCTAGTTTCTGTGAGTCTTGGCCAGGCTGGGATCTGCTAGTTTCTGTGAGTCTTGGCCAGGCTAGGATCTGCTAGTTTCTGTGAGTCTTGGCCAGGCTGGGATCTGCTAGTTTCTGTGAGTCCTGGCCAGACTGGGATCTGCTAGTTTCGGTGAGTCCTGGCCAGGCTGGGATCTGCTAGTTTCTGTGAGTCTTGGCCAGGCTGGGATCTGCTAGTTTCTGTGAGTCTTGGCCAGGCTGGGATCTGCTAGTTTCTGTGAGTCTTGGTTAGGCTGGGATCTGCTAGTTTGGGGGAGTCCTGGCCAGACTGGGATCTGCTAGTTTCGGTGAGTCTTGGCCAGGCTGGGATCTGCTAGTTTCGGTGAGTCTTGGCCAGACTGGGATCTGGTAGTTTCGGTGAGTCTTGGCCAGGCTGGGATCTGCTAGTTTCGGTGAGTCCTGGCCAGGCTAGGATCTGCTAGTTTCTGTGAGTCCTGGCCAGGCTGGGATCTGCTAGTTTCTGTGAGTGCTGGCCAGGCTGGGATCTGCTAGTTTCTGTGAGTCCTGGCCAGGCTAGGATCTGCTAGTTTCTGTGAGTCTTGGCCAGGCTGGGATCTGCTAGTTTCGGTGAGTCCTGGCCAGGCTAGGATCTGCTAGTTTCTGTGAGTCTTGGCCAGGCTAGGATCTGCTAGTTTATGTGAGTCCTGGCCAGACTGGGATCTGCTAGTTTATGTGAGTCCTGGCCAGACTGGGATCTGCTAGTTTATGTGAGTCCTGGCCAGACTGGGATCTGCTAGTTTCTGTGAGTCTTGGCCAGGCTGGGATCTGCTAGTTTCTGTGAGTCCTTGCCAGACTGGGATCTGCTAGTTTCTGTGAGTCCTGGTCTGGATGGGATCTGCTCAGCTTTGGGTGTCCTGGCCTGACTCTGATATGCTAGTCTCTGAGTCCTAGTCAGACCGGGTTGCATTAGTCTTTATGAGTCCTAGACCGGGTGGAATGTGTTAGTCTCTTTGTGTCCTGGCCTAGGTAGAATGTGTTAGTTTTTGTGAGTCCTGTGCCTGGCTCTGATATGCTAGTCTCTGAGTCCTGATCTGGCTGGGATGTGCTAGTCTCTGTGAGTTAAGTTCATGGCTTTTTTCCTCTCCTAGATATCTGTGCGTTTTGCAACCAGCTGATTCCGCCAACCATCCCTGCTGTTACTACCATGAACAAAATATTCCACGAGGATTGCTTGAAGTGTAGAAAATGTCAGTGCAGACTGGCGGGAAAAACTTATTACAATCTAGATGGCAACCCTCACTGTGACTCCTGCTACCAGGTACAGCAGCTATTTCTTTCACATAGAAGAGCTTCTTTTCTTTTTATAAAGTTCCTGCTTTCCTCCCTTCCTTTCCGGGAGGCACTGATTCTTGTTGTGATACAGGTATCTCCCTTAAGACAGTGTTGGAATGTTATTTGACTGTGGTGGCATCACTGCCGAGCCCAATCCTCTCCTCACCCAGTGTCTGTACATTCGATGACTTTCCATCAGCGGTCACTGGACAGAGATCAGGAGCAGGAACCCTGTCTGATTTTTCCCCTCCCTTAACCTGGAGGAAACCCAAATCAGGAAGTCCTGAGAATCTTTAATTTGTCGATGGTAAGGTTTTTGCTTTGCCTCTTCTCCACTCCCCAGATAAACCATTGCTAAAGGAACATTTTGGCATGACAGTGGGCTATGAGAAGGGTAGCCAGTCTCTCAGTGCAACACTGTAATTGTCTGTGCCGTTCTTCCATATTAGTTACCCTCCAGAAGATGGACTGGAGGTGGTATATCCTATTTTTTCACCCTTTTCTCATCATCATCTCAAAGGTTCCCCTGGCAATCAAATCTTTCCCTCCTCAAATCTGTGGGGGAACAGAAACTTTATTTTTTCTTACAAATATCCTCTGTAAATAGCCTCAGCCAGGTGAAGGGCTCAGGTTAGTTGCAGTGTGGGGCACATGGCAGATGAAGAGGTCAAGCTGGGATATGCATTATGCAGATGTGGTGAGTGTCCTTCCCATGATAAAGTCCTTCCTTCTGCACCCATCTCACCCAGTGTAATCCTTCTAGAAAGGAAAAAAATCATTTAATAAAAAGACTCAGCAAAGTTGCCTGATTTGTTGCAATGCACACAATACGGTGGATCAATCTCCTTCCTCTATCTCGCAGTGTATCAGCCACTGTGAGGGTGTTTACTGTGTTTTTTGTGCTTCTTTAAATTGCAGGACACCATGGAGAAATGTGGGAAGTGCAGAAAAGCAATAATAGATCAGATTATAAGAGCCATGGACAAGGCTTTCCATCCTGAGTGCTTCACATGTGTCATCTGTCACCGGCTCATTGGAAGTGAGCGTTTTGGAGTGAACCAGGCCAATGAGATTCACTGCCTCGAAGACTTCCAGAGGTATGACTCCAGCATTCCTGTGCAGTGCAGTGCAATGCTGAAATGATCATGTTTCAGCACAGGCTGGTTTGTGTGCTGATTCTCAGCTCTGAATGAGACACGGACTTACCCATGCCTAACCTGAGGTACTGCAAAATCATTTAAAACCTCTTGTACACTCCCTGGCTCGGTGAATAAATGCACTATGTGGTATGGGTATGGTGCTGATCTCAATTCCTGCTCTGAGCTGAGTTAGCTGATCTCAGTCAGGATAGCAGCTCGGGTGCTTTAGTTGGCCTCAGCACCCTGAAAAGTGTACGGGCATGGATGTCCAATGAGGGCTGGATCAGGCTCTGCTGTGAGGCTTCCATTCACCTCATGTTAGTTCATTCATCCAGAAGCACCCTACAGTCAGCCCATTACTGCGTCTTAAATGCATCCAGGGTTTCCACCTCCGCCACTGCCCAGAAGTCCATTCCAGGTGTTGATCATAGAATCATAGAATGGTTACAGCACAGGAGGCCATTCGGCCCATCAAGCCTATGCCGGCTCTCTGCAAGAGCACTTCAGCTAGTCCCCCTACCCCGCCCTTTCCCCGTAGCCCTGCATTTTTTTCCTTCAGGTACTTATCCAATTCCCTTTTGAAAGCCACTATTGAGTCTGCCTCCACCACCCATTCAGGCAGCGCATTCCAGATCCTAACCACTCGCTGTGTAAAAAAGTTTTTCTTCATGATCACTTTCTGTGTGAAGAAGAACTTACTGATATCAGTCTTAAAAGTCAGAGGGAAAACTGGAGAAGAAATCTCCTGTACTTGCCATTTAAGGACATAAGAACATAAGAATTAGGAGCAGGGGTAGGTCATACGGCCACTCGAGCCTGCTCCACCATTCAATATCATGGGTGATCCTCAACCTTAGCTCCACTTTCCCGTCGGATCTCCATATCCCTTGATTGTCCTAGAGTCCAAAAATCTATCGATCTCAGCCTTGAATATACTCAACGATTCAGCATCCACAGCCCTTTGGGGTAGAGAATTCCAAAGAATTTCCGACAAACAAACTTGCACAGTCTTGTTGAAGGCGTTCAGGAAAGGTCAGAGTAGTAAATATTGAAAAATCTCCATGTTTCATAATTGTAGTGTCGCCTTTGCCATTCCAAGGTGACTCAAAATGTTGCCAGTTTTCATGAGGAATCTTGTTCAAGACTGCAACACCATTTTCCATCAGCATGTGGCACTGTTGTATTTTGGAACGGCTGTGCGGACCAATCACAAATTAGGTTCCCCAAAGTCTAAGTCAGGCTTATTGGCTGCATATTATTAATAAAAACATGTAGCATTTTATGACCAAAACTTACACAATTATTGAATGACTCTTACTGCATGTCATTCAATAATTGCCTAGAATCCACAAATATAACAGGAACACATTAGTGCCAGGTAGGTCCGTGTGCTTTTCAATATCCAGGTATTGTTCAAAAGCAAACAGTTGACACTGTAAAGAGATTTCCACCAGGAGTCACATAGTATATTGGAGACTGTATCACACGTTTGGCCGGGAGACTGCAGCTAGTGGTCATATTTCCACAATAATGTTGAACCCAGTGGATAATTCATTCTTTCCTCGGTCCCTCATGCCCGGCAACTAAAATGGGAAAGTTATTAAAAGTGATTTCTCTTACTGATGGCTCAGTTGATAAATCAACTGTCACATGCGGAGCTGAGCCATGCAGACTACAAGTTCTCAGGGGTGGAAGTGAGATGCTACAAATGGACTCAGCCCTCTCGCAGGAAGGGGAAATATTAACCAGGGCAACAGCTCCTGATCAGTGACCCCCACTGGAAAGTTTGCGTATGTAGAAATTGAGTGAAGGCAGCATCGGGTTTGGCTCTCAAGAGTAAGAGAATCTGCTGCTGCGCACTATCCAGGTTCTGAAGAATGAATATTTGTGTAAGATCCCAGTGCCCATGGAAGTGTTTCCCAAGTCAGCACCTTCGGGAGAAGATGGGAGAAAATTAGTGGGATGGAATAAATTGACTCCTTTAAATCTTGCTACTTTTTTTCTGTAAACAATGTTTTTTTTTAAATGCCTGTCCGGTTTCTGATATTTGTTGCTTGTGTCTACAGGAGATATGCCCCGCAGTGCTGTGTCTGTAAAACGCCAATTATACCGGAAACTGCGAAGGAAGAGTGCCTCAACATTGAACTGTTTGGGCTCCACTTTCATGTCAACTGCTACAGATGTGAGGTGAGGTCCTGTGCACAAAGAGATTCTGGGTCAGACCGTTCATTGTCATTTCTTCACTGCAGTGAAAACGATGGTTTTCTGTCATGTTAAATATTCAGATTTTCTGGTTAAGTCAATGAGTAACTGAGCTGTACAGATCATGAAGGCCCCAGGTTTGATGTCCTCTCTGTGGTGAGTTAGCTAATCTCAACTGGAGCGGTGATAGGGAACACTATAATTGGCTTCAGGACCCTTGAGTTAGGAAGGGAAAAATCAGTCAGGGTTCCCACTCTGATCACTATTCAGTGACTCTTGCCACAAAGCGGATGTATGTGGATTGGATGAAGACAGGATCAAGCTTAGCTGTCTTTTTCCAGTTCTGACGAAAGGTTTTCGACCTGAAACGTTAACTCTGTTTCTCTCTCCACGGATGCTGCCTGGCCTGCTGAGTTTTTCCAGCGTTTTCTGTTGTTATTTCAAGCTTAGCTGTGATGACCCCACAAAGTTGAATAGCCTGCTGACACTCTATAGGCTCACACACAGTGGTGCAACCACTGCCTTCTGTCTCTTCAAATTTACCAGCCAAGGCCAGCCAGCCTTAGTTCTGAGTGGGTCAAATTCTCTGCTTGTTTGTATTGTGACAGACACTCTGGGTGTTTTCTTTGTAGTCCATGTGGTTCTGGTCCATCAAGCATTTGTATTTGTCTGCTACATATTGGAGAGGAGGCTGCTTCAGCACAATTTAATCTCCACACCCATAATGGGGCTGTGCAATCTTGGTATCAACATCACACAAAGTAAAACTGCCTCAACCGCAGTCTAGAAAGAAACGTGCACAGTCTTGAGTACTGGATTTCGGGGAGAGGTTATTTCAGCAAACAGGAAGGCCTCCTGATAGAAGAGAGGCCGTAAAAGTAAAAGATGATCTGAAGTCTATGCATTTATTCCCCTAATCTCAAGTGACAGTTTCCGTTTCCGCGGCAGCCTGAAATACCTTAGAGATTGACACCTCATCATTAAAAGTGTCATCACTACAGCGGAGGTGGAAAGATCTGGGGAGGAGGGAAAAGTTACTGCCAGGTGGCATCTATCAGGCAACACCTTGCCCAGGAATTGACCCTTGTGTAATTTCATCAGTTTTATTATTGAGTGAGGAAAAGCTGCACGCCAAAATTTGCCAGCTGTAGAATTCTGGAATGCTAGAAATAATACAATAAATGGCAGAAGTCAATATGTTACTCCATTCTGTCTTCTGAGGTGTGGAGACTGACGTTTTTATCTGATGATCCCCACGCAGACAATTTCCAATCACAATCACGCTATGGGGCGGAGGAGTTGGGATTGAGCAGAGTCTAGGTGTTGCTTCATTGAGGAGGGAATATCTAAGTATAGTTCCTTGTCCTATCCTCCCTTGGCCAAAGCAGAATAAGCAGTGGTTTAGGATTAGGTCCGCAGATTTATCTTTCCACTGGGGAGGGACGTGTGTGATAGGTTGGCCTAAACAGATACTCTCCTGACTCAGTTAGTATCACTCTTGCCTCCAAGTCAGAAAGTTGTGGGTTTGAACCATATTGGAGCTTAGGCACTTAGGGGTGATTTTTTGTGGGAGTTCTCCTGCTCATCCACCGTAACTTCGGCAGAGAAGCTACAGAAACCCCATAAAAATGACGCAGACTGTATTTATGCCTTTTTTAGGATTTCCATGGTTCTTCTGTCAAATTGACAGCGGACAATCTGAAGAACCCTTGCGGAAAATCACCCCTGTAATCTAGGCTGACATCTAGGTGCAGATTGCCACTTCGTTGGAAGTGGTGTCCTTCAGATGAGAAACTAAACTGCCCGTTCAGATGGACTTTATCGATCCCATGACACTATTTGAAGAGGGACAGAGAGTTCTCTTGGTGTCCTGGCCAAAATTCCACCCTCGACAACACCACCAGAAACAGATCAACAGGTCACTCAACTCACAACGTTTGTGGAGCGTTACTGGTGCAGAATGGCTGTTGCATTCGCCTCCAAAACAATAAACACTGCACTTCAAAGTAATTCATTATCTGTGAAGCATTATGAGACATTTCAACGTGAGAAAGATCTATACAAATAGAAGGATTTTTTAAATAAAGAAAAGCTTGGAGGTGGTTGTAACTCACTAGCAGCATTTATACATTGCTAAAACTTTGCTTGTGTAATTTGTTACGCATTTGTAGTCTTTGCTCAGCCTCCGCTGATTAATCAATTGAAACGAGTGCAGCGAAACCCTCGGACTGAAGTTAATGTCACATGATGAGGTGCAGTTTCAGCTAAACATATAGGGCTCAAAGTGCAAAAAATTGCAAGAGTTCAGTGAATACATACAGCACACGTGGTACTGAGTCATACAGAACAGGAAAGTCCCAGGTTCCATCCCCAGTCTGTGCTGTGTTAGGTGATGTGCTGTTAGGGCTCTACAATTGACCTCAGAGCCCCTGGGTTCAGGAAGGAAAAAAATCAGGGGTTTCTGCTCCCGATCACTTTCTAGCGCCTCCTGCTGGAATGTCGATGTCAGTTGACAAATGTGAGAAGTCGCACAACACCAGGTTATAGTCCAACAGCTTTATTTGAAATCACAAGCTTTCAGAGCGCTGCTCCTTCGTCCAAGTCTGTCCTCTCAGGTAGATGTAAAAGAGCCCATGGTTGGGTGGCTAGAAGTAGGGGACATAGCCAAAAAATTGGAGGCAAATCTTTCAGGAGTGAAGTTAGAAAACACTTCTACACACAAAGGGTGATAGAAGTTTGGAACTCTTCCACAAACGACAGTTGACGCTAGGTCAATTGTTAATTTTAAATCGGAGACTGATAGATTTTGTGTCAACATAAGGTATTAAGGGATATGGGGCAAAGGCGAGTATATGAAGATCAGTCATGATCTGATTGAATGGCAGAACAGGCTCGAGGGGCTAAATGGCCTACTCCTGTTCCATGCCACTATTTCAAAGAAGAGCAGGGGAGTTCTCCCCCAGTGCCCTAGCCAATATTTATCCCTCAACCAACTTCACTGAAACAGATTATCTGGTTATTATCACATTGCTGTTTGTGGGAACTTGCTGTGCACAAATTGGTTACCGCGTTTCCTACATTACAACAGTGACCACACTTCAAAAGTACTTCTTTGGCTGTAGCACTTTGGGACGTCCCAAGGTCATGAAAGACACTATAGAAATGCAAGTCTTTCTTTCTGCTCAATGTGCTGCTCAGAATAATGCCAATCTCCTCTTTGGAATCTACTGTTCCTCTATTAGTTTTTGACTATCATAGCAACCTCAACAATTACAATTATCTAAGTTCATTATGTAATTAAATTATTAAACATTTATTGATTCCTGTCCATGCACAGTGCCTTTCTATGTTTTGTATTTTACAATCAAGCGACCTTTAGTAATCCAGCAAAACTTAGTCACCTTTTAATACCGATTGAAGAGCTCCCAAAATTGCTTAGTGCGTAAATGCACTGTGTTTTTTAAATTGGTTCTATGGATATGGGTGATGCGGGCAAGGCCGCATTTATTGACATCCTAGTTGTCCTGAGAGGGTGGTGGTCGGTCTTCTCCTTGATCCGCTGCAGTCCTTGTGGTGATGATGCTCCCACAATGTTGTTAATTAACAAATTCCAGGATATTGGCCCAGCTATGAAGAAGAAACGGCAATATAATGTCCAAATCAGGATGGAGTGTGACTTGGAGATGATGGTATTCCCATGACATTGCTGCTCTTGTGCTTCTTAGTGGTAGAAGATGCAGGTGAGGGAGGTGCTGTCAAAGTAACCTTGGTGAGTTGCTTCAGTGCATTCTGTAAACCATTCGGCAGCCGTAGTGAGCTGATTATGAGTCCAGTGAGTGGAGCACCGATCACGCAAACTGCTCGGTCCTGGATGGTGTCGAGCTTCTTGAGTGTTGTTGCGGCTGTACCCATCCAGGCAAGCGGTGAGTATTCCATCACATTCCTGCCAAGCCTTGTAGAGAGGTGGTGGAGAGGCTTTGAAGGGTCAACATAGACCTGGTCTCTTGAAGGCTAACTACAACAGCACACAGAGCCAGGTTTACCTCCCCTGCATCTTCTACCACTAAGCAGCAGCAGCAAGAGCAGCAATGTCATTCTCCAGGAGGAAGAACCCTGGCCTATTTTCCTTTCACTAACCATAAGGTGCCGAGGACAATTGTAGAATTTCTACCACTAAGTTTGTTAAAATCAGCTAACTCCGCACAGACCAAGGATGCAACTGGAGACTTCTCTTGTCTGTATGACTCAGCTATTCACAGGATAAACTTGAACCGTCAGGGCAGCCTTCATTTTGAACTCTACTAAAAATGTGATTAGAATTACATGTGCTCCCATAACCTGGAGAGTTCTAAATTAAATTCTAAGGGTTAAATTTTTCTCCAGGACAGTTTCACCATTGGGGAATGTTGGGTCAGAACTCCTACCCATGAGCATGACCCCGAGCCATTTTCCTGGGACAGAGCTTATTAGATATGCAGAGCAGACTCCTGGTGGAATCCTCATCACACAGAGGGAACTCACTGCAGCTGCCCAGGAAAATTCAGTGGTGCTGCAATAGGACACCTGCTGCTGCAATGGGACACCTGCTGCAATCTCTCTCATAGGAGCAGGAAGCTTTAAATGGAGCAGAAGCAAGATTTTTTTCAAATTAAAAATAGAAAGGATTTTACAGAAGTGCGGGTCATCAAGTGACAGTAAAGGAGACTGAAAAGAGAGGAAGTCATTACTGGGGCATCTCCCTCCAACAAAAGTCATAGCAGGATTCCTGCCGCTGTCCCCGAGGATAGTGGCATCCCGGAGTTAGGTGGCTTTTGAGATGGTAGGCTAGTAAATAGGCTGGTTACCCTTGCCCCACCATCTCACCATCATTTAAATGCAGCAATGGGGTAGAGTGGAGGAAAATTCAGCCCCAAATGTTCAAAGTGACAGTGAATGGAATGAGTTTGATATAACACGAGCTGGTTACTTTACATTCAAGAACATTCACCCTACTCTTGATCAGAAGAGGGACAGTAGGCTTTGCAGAAAAGGTGCCCTAACATATATATTAGAAGAAAATGTGTACAGTGTAGGGTAGCTTGTGAATTACGAGCGATGAATACACATACAATTCTAATTACATCTTTGAATGAGTTCAAAATGCATTCACTCAAACAACACCCATGAATTAGACTTTTGCTACTTTTAAATTGCAAAACTGCAATGGGTGGCAAATGTGTGGTTCTTAATCAGCTTCAGCTGCAAATATAATCTGCTCAACCCACCTTTTTCTGGTGATGGCAGAAGATTCACTTCTTCATGGGTCTTAGAAACTGTCAGATTCACCAGAGACTGGTATGGTACTACTGTACCAAAAACCAGCGCTGAAATGTCAAAGCTCCTTTTGTTATCTCTTCAGGCTATGCAAGCACTTACCGTAGAAACAGGAATTGCTTTATTATTGCTTTAGTGCCAAACTGGAGCAAATTTGATGAAACATTGGCAGGTGAGACACAGCTAGGTGTTAGTGGTAGTGGAAGCTATTCTTTGAGCAATAGGCTAATGATGCAATAATCTGTGCACTTAGGACAGTGACTGGCCTATCAGAAACTGTGAAAACCTTTGCACTTAAACTGGATGTGCTTTAAACTCTTCAAACAGCACCTCCCAAACCCGCAACCTCCATCACCAAGCAGGACAAGAGCAGGTTCATGGGAACACCATCACCTCCAAGTCACAAACCATTCCGACTTGGACATACATCACCGTTCCTTCATTGTCGCTGGAACATCCTACCTAACAGCACTGTAGGAGTACCTTCGCCACATGGACTGCAGTGGTTCAAGAAGGCGGCTCACCACCAATGTTCCCTTTAAGCTTCGCAGCGGTCTCCCGCGTAGCCGGCTTTTAATAGGAATAACCACGTATGTGCGGTGTTTTGAATGTTCCGCGCCGCCCCTTAAAGGGGCCGTGCACCCCAAAAAAAATTAAAAGGAACATTGCTCATCAAGGACAACTAGGGATAGGCAATAAATGCTAGCCTTGCTAGCGACACCTATATCCCGAGAATTCACACTTTTTAAAATTCAATCATATTTAAACATTGAGTTAATGGCAAAAGGACTGAAATACTGAAAATTAATATATTTAACTGATGTTCACTTAAGTAGGTTTTGCTATACGGCAGTCAGTCCATCCATTGGACTGTCTTACCTTGCTGTCAAGTTTCACCCGGTTATTAACATGTTGACATAATTTCTGAGAGAAAATAAAGCTTTTAAATTCTAACAATTACGAACAATCTGCTTACCGACATTTTCAGACAGAATTTAAATAATACAATGCTACCTTTTAAACTTGAGAATTACACCCTTGTCACAGTTGGTGAAGGTAAAGCTTTAGATAGTTCGAACACTGTATACGCTTTTGGATGACTCTGCTGATGAATCATCCATTGTTCAAGAACTAGTGTTTCAAGTTTAAGCAGGAAGGCAGCTCTTACAAGGAAACATAAACAACCAACCACATCTCACATTCCATTTATATAATAGAATTGCTTTCACTGGAATCAGTTCCTTTGTTCTAATTTTGACCCAGATATGCTAGGTGGCAGCAAAACCATAATACCCATGCATGCACAGTTGCTGTAAAGGCACGAGTGTGGCATGTGTGCAGTGCAGCACTATGGTTCTGCTCACCAATTTCCCCTGATGTTGGAGTAAGTTCCATTTGGCCATTCCATCCACCTTTTTGATTGTTAGTTGATACAGTGTTAACTTTGGCCCAGATTTTGCTGTAGCAGGGCATCTAACAGCATCTACCGTTAGTTAGACTTGTTTGTGCATGTTTAGTTTTTTAAATCTTTTGCATCACGAGTGGTTGGAAGTGTGAGCTATTAATGGCACAGCGAGGGAAACAGGACAAACAACTGTATATCTCCTTAACCAGATTGAAGGATTAAGAACAAAAACAGAGGAAGGACAGAGAAGGAAGTGTAAATTAGAGTGAGTGAATTCAATATCAAATCAGATACAGAAAAAGAAATAAAGGAGGGAAAAGAAAGAATAAGAGACAGAAAAGTTAAAAAAAATTACATTTGACATTTTTAAAATCTCCAACAATTAATACCTGAAGGAATGAGACACCACACTTGTAAGAGTTAATTTTCAGTGCCAGAGAAGTTGATTGGCCATAATTAGCAATTATGTTGTTAAAAAGGTACTTACATTTGTAATGACAAGACTTAACTTTCTGTGGCGAGTTTAGTTCCTATCTACCGCGCAAATACAGCAACTTCATGACATTCAATGCAGATCATTGGTGAGGCAGACAGCGAAATGCAATTTTCACAAAGCTAACGGTGGAGCGTCATAACTCGGACAGCAACTTTTGGATATTGACATTTAACTGCGCATCTGCTCTTCGCCCGAAGTTGCTGTACCATTTACGCATAAATAACAGAGAGCGCCATTAACCTCCTTGTTATTTTGACAGGAAATTCAGGCTCATTATCTTAAGTTTATTTCTGTAAACTGCACACATCACTTTCAATTATATTTCAGTAACTGTCCCAACTCCAGTGTCTGATACCTCTTGTGCCTGTGATGTGTTTTAAGAGTCTGAAAATCAAACTACTGAGAAATCCAGACATGTAGTTTCTTTTTACCTGATGTTGAATGCACACTCTCTTCCTGTAGGGAAACACTAGTTACCCTTAGTTCACAGAACCTAAATGCAGGTTGTTAAAAGCCAAGGTTTAGGAAAAGTGTGTAGAGGAATACTGCTGGAGTTTAACCAGCTAAAACTAGACAGTTTAACAGCATGTTGCTTATCTAGTTGGGACCATCCTACACATTAAGCCGAAATAACAACAGAAAACGCTGGAAAAACTCAGCAGGCCAGGCAGCATCCGTGGAGAGAGAAAGAGAGTTAACGTTTCAGGTCGATGACCTTTCATCAGAACACATTTTGCTATCCTACACATTAAGCCATTGTTTTACAGGATTATATAGATCTGAATAGTAAAAATACCAGCCCTGCAGTGACACTCCATGTTCCATCAACGAGCCAGGCTAGCTGCTCAATCATCAACAATACTGTGTATACTACATATCTGTCCGGCTCAGGTATCGGATTACTGAATCTGCCAGAAAAATTACTTGGTTCAAATCTTCCATCAGAAGTTGTGTTTTTCAAATGTTTGATCAGGTCACTGGACTGAGAAAGGGAGCAGTCGATGTACTGTCATAGATTTTTAGAAGATGTTTGATAAGGTGTCACACAGAGGTTTGTTAGAAAAATTGAAGTGTATGGGACAAGGGAAATTGTAGCAGGATGGATAAAAAATTGGTTGACAGATAGTAAACAAAGTTGCTTGGACTGGAAGTGGTGTACCCCAGGGGTCAGTGCTGGATCCACTTTTGTTTTTTGGTATCTACATACAGATATTTTGGACTTGGGCATAGGGAATACAATCTCAAAATTTGCTTGTGATACAAATGTAGATGGATTGGAAGACAGTGAGGAGGACTTCAGGAAGACATTGGCAGGTTAGAGAATGGACATTTGGCAGAAGATGCAATTTAAGGTGGACAAGTGTGAGGTCATACATTTTTGAAGGAAAAACAAGGAATGGGAGTATATACTGACATGTGGATGAAAAGAGAAACCTACTTTAAATACATAATTCCCTGAAAGTACAAATGCAAGTAGATAAAGCCATTAAAAAGGCCAGCAGCATTTGGGTTTTAGAAATAGCATACAAGAGTAAAGAAGCAATGATAAATTTGTATAAAACATTGGTTAGGCCAGTTAGAATACTTTGTGCAGTTTTGGGTGCCCCATTATAGAAAGAACATTAAAGCCATAGTGAGTGTACAGTATAGATTCAACAGGATGGTGTCAGGGATAGGAAACTAGTTATGAGATACTCGAGATATTGGGATTATTTACACTGGAGCAGAGAAGGCAAAGGAGATTTAACATGTTTTTTAAAAATAAAGGAGGGTTTTGATAGAGAGAACAGCAAAAGACTATTTCCTCTGGTTGGGGAGTCACTAGTGAGGGGTCATCAATTTAAAATCGTCACCAAGGGAGTGAGGACAGAGGTTAGAAGAAATTTCTTTACACGGAAGGTTATGAAGCATGGAATGCTTTGGCACAAGAAATGGTTGAGATAGAGACCATTCTAACTTAAGGAAAAGTTGGATAAGTATCTGAAGCACAGGAATATACAGTGCTTTGGGAGGGGGTCGGGCAGTGGGATTAGTTTTAAATTGTTCTAGCAAAGAGCTGGCACAGATATGATGGGGCGAATGGCCTCTATTTGTGTTGTAAACTTCTATGGCTCTACCGGTTATTTTGACCTCAAAGCCCACCCCATTTACCATTGCCCCAAAGAAGTAGTAATTCGTTGGTCACTAGACAACTGATAAGTTTGAGCCCTTGCTAGATGGACAGCAAGCACCAAAAATTCCTCCTGAGCAGCATAAAATGTGAATGCATTGCCGCCATACTCCTAACCGTAGCATGGATACACACCATACTCACCGAATGATGGTTCCACCAATTGGAAATGCAGAGCGGCAGCAGCAACGGCTTGCTTCTCTGAAATCCAATCATAGTAGATACTGAATCCTTGATATACGGACATATGCTTATATACACCTGACCTCCTGACTACCAGAAGCTGCCATCTCAAGCCACATAGCTTCCTGGTCAGCTATGATGGACATCTACCTTGAACATGCTGAAAGATCTATGCAGGATAGCTTCAGATGTGCTAACTACTTTGATGCTGTAGATGTCAAGTACAATGATGCATACCAGGCACCACCAATTGCTTTATCCAGGTTCTCATGCAAGTGGCTTTGGCAAATTACAGGTTCTTTGCTGCTTGCCTCCGCATGACCTCATCTGGATAGGTTGCTATGATTGTATATTGTACAAAATAACAAGTAAACTGGATACACACAATATTTCTTATTAGTGCTAGGCTTTGTCATTCATGTACAAAGGCAATGGCAGCACATTTAAACCCATCATTCCAAATGTAAATCTATTACAATAGCAGATGGAGATGAAGTCTGGTTATTGTGTGACTGACAGCAAACTGCTATCTGGAGGAGAAGGTGTGAAGTGTGCTCAAGCTGCAATAGATGGAGTGTTGTCTGCACTATTTCAAGTGTGAACTATTACAGGATAACTGACATGTATCGTGTCATTGTGAAATTGGGAGATTAATGTCCTAACATTAGCATAGAGCGGCACAGCAAGATGATGCACCACAATACTATCAGAATATGGAAATGTTTTCATGAGGGAGCAGGAATACATTGGAGTGTTTAGGAAGGGGCAGTGCTATATTGGGAGTATTTCAGGGAGGGAGGAATGTTATTATCCGTGCATTTTCTTTGTGCTCAAAGTGAGGGATATTGGTGCCCAGAAGCGAAACTGTTCCCATTTCAGACACCTAATGCCAACATCAACCACTTCCAGGTCAGGTATAGCATAGCCATATGCAGAGTAAAGCTCCTTCTAATCTACATCAACAATATGCCCTATCTGCAGTCTCAGGAGGAGCACCCCCCCTACTGCACCAGTGTGACATTTTTTTCCATTTCCCACTCAGCTAATCTGTGGCCTCTCTGATTGATACTGCCAATTAGTGCTGAATTAGGGACAGTTTTGTGTTGTAGGCCTGTGCCCACAAGGAACTGGATTGAGACTGCCCAAATCATTTCACATAGGGCCTTTATAACCAAATGACAGACTGACTTTCATCACAGTCGTTGGACTGGATGTGGTCCCAGGAGGTGAAAGGTCAGTGTCTTGTTCACCCAATTCTCTCCATGGCGAAGTGTTTCTGACAATCAGAATAGCGTTGGGATGGGATTATGATGCTGGTTGCTCAGGTTAGCATATTATGACTAAGCAAACATTTTGGAATGTTTTGTATACTCATTCTCTGAATTAAGTGGTTCATGTTGTCTTGTGTTACAGAAATGTGGAATTCTCCTATCTCCTGACCCAACCGAGGAAGGGTGCTTCCCACTGAACAAACATGTCCTTTGCAAGACTTGCCATATGTGCCTGAGTACCAGCTCCACTATTTGAAGATTCCAGATCTGAGCAGAGCTGAAATCAGTCTGTGAACTGCTGCATAATTTCTCACTATTGTTGCAAATATCTGCTGCTCCATTTATGACTATTTCCAATAGACATCAAACCTCTGCACCTCTGAAAGATCATTCCTCACAGTTTACTGTAGAAACTCCCCCTATGGTCAATTGGTATTGAGCCATACAAACCTGAAGGTTCCAGGTTTGATTAGTACTATGCAATGATTTCACCTGGAACATCAGTAGGGGCTGTATAATTAGCCTCAGTACCCCTGGCCTAGGGAAAGTGAAGTGTAAAAATTAACTAGGGTTCCCACTCCTGAACTCTACCCAATGATTTCTACTGAAAATGCAGTGACATTAGGTGAGGCTATTAGTGGGTTTGATGGTAATACCCTCCATCGATTAGCCTGCTTCCATGCACCATCTTGGCTTCCAATGAAGAATGGTCACTTGGCAAGGTACTGAAAGCAACTGGTGCCCATGCAACTGTGCCAAGAGAAGATTAAATGCTCTCAAACAGAAAAACTGGTTAAATCTGCCAAAAGCCAAACAAAAGGACTCAGTTCAGCATTTAGCCTAGTGTATATTATGCTACTTCTAGTTATGTTGATCTTCACAAATTGAAGAATGATTCCAGATTTCTCATGCGTTTAGTGGTAAATAAATAGTTCTGTAAAAACTGGTTGCCTGTTTTAAAGTTCTTTAAAAATTCTTCTATGGCAAGAGAAACAAATTGGAGAATCTTTGACAGCAGACCAGATTGTTTCAAGGACATCATCCCCACCTTAATGCAAAGGATGATCTATTAAAAGCTCCTTAAAATGTTAGTCTTTGGGTGTTGGCTCCCATAGTATCAGTTTTGTGCAGTCAGTGGTCGCCTTGGAAGAAACAAGAAAGTAGTGGCCAAAAAAACACAATTTTATTGGGTGTTCTTGGCAGCAGTTAGACGGGCTGTTCAGTGGCAGCACTGTAGGGTTGTGGTCATGTCACAACACACAAAACCACATTATCTCCATTGTGACATCACTATTTCATGCATGTGTGTTAACCAAAATATCTCATTTGTGCATGCACAGAAATCGAAGGCCAGCACAATGCAACTGGTTTACTCCCTACACATTACAAATATAAATATGGATGAGTAGAACAGTTAGCTCACTCTCTCAAGTCTCCAGCGGTAATATAAAAGCAGCTTATGGACTGATCTAGTGATTCTAATATAAGCTTCAAACTCCATTATTACGCTCGGCATTATCTCTCCAGTGCTGCCTGATTCCAGTTGCTTTCCATGAATCAAATTTCCTTCTATGGGAGCATGGCACAAATACTTTAGAACTTGCTGCTGTACGAATTGTAATAGAGTTTTTTTAAACAACACTGGTACCAGACTGACAGCTTCAACCTTCAGGAAAACAAGGACAGGGGAAGCCCAGGGTTTCTCTGCACCTCATGGCCCACAAGGAAACTCAATTTAAAAAAAAACTTACTGGCCCTGGATCCTGTTTGGTTTGGCCTGGCATGGAAACCACCACTGCTTCCCTGCTCAGGCTGCGGGTTAAATAGCAGATTAGCCTTCGATGATGTCATCAGAGTCCAATCTGTGTTTAAAGTGGACCCCGCCAGTTTAGGAATAGGAGTAGGCCATTCAGCCCCTCGAGCCTGCTCCATCATTCAATTAGTTCATGGCTGATCTGCACCTCAACTCCACATAGCCTTGAATACCCTTACATAACAAAAATCTCTCTCAGCATTGAAAGCTCCAATTGACACAGCATCCACAGCCTTTTTGGTCGGGTTGGGGGCGGGGGGTGGGAAAAAAAAGTCCAGATTTCTACTACTCCGTGAGTGCTTCCTGATTTAGCTCCTGAACAGCTTAGCTCTAATTTTAAGATTATGTCCCATTGTTCTTGATTCCCCCACCAGAAGAAATAGTTTTTCTGTATCTATCCTATCAAATCCTTTTAAACACCTTGATCAGATGACCCCTCAATCTCCTGTACTCAATGGAATATAAGCCAAGTTTATGTTTAGGGTTCATGTGGGCATCCTTGCTACCTCCAATTTAAAATTGCAGTCAACCAGATTGGGGCAGGAACAGTGTGGGAAAGTCCCCCACTCCATTTTAACTGCCTCCCCGCCTGGTGGGGGCTTTAAAATTGCCCCTTGTGTTTCAACTGTATAACTTTAGCTGTGCAGTTTCCCTTCTTCCCAGTTATGCTTCTGGTTCAGTTGATGCTAGCCAGTGAGAGTTACTGAGCTGTATAGCTTAGAAGTGTTGTACAAACTTGCACCCATTGCTGCACTGTACTGCCCTGCTGTTAAGATCGCAGTTCAACATTCCTCCCTCGACCGACACCAAAAAAAATATTTAACTCGTCAGTCATCCGATTGTCAACAGCAGTTGCCTACAACACTTACTGCACTTTGAAAGTAACTGTCTGAAATGCTTTGTGACACTTCAAATGCTATATACATATTAAACCTTTATAAAAACACTAGTTAGGCCCCAGCTGGAGTATTGTGGCCAATTCTGGGCACCACACTTTAGAAAGGATGTCAAGGGCTTAGAAAGGACGCAGAGAAGGTTTACTAGAATGGTACCAGGCATGAAAGACATCAGTTACATGGAGATACTAGAGAAACTGGGTTGCTCTCCTGAGAGCAGAGAAGAATAAGAGATTTAATAGGTGTTCAAAATCATGAACGGTTTTGATACAGTAAATAAGGAGAAACTGTTTCCAGTGGCAGAAGAGTTGGCAACCAGAAGACACAGACTTAAGGTAATTGGCAAAAGAACTAGAGGTGACACAGGGAAAAATTTTTTACAGACTGAGTTATGATCTGAAAAGCACGGCCTGAAAGGGTGGAAGCAGATTCAATAATAAATTTCAAAAGGGAATTGGATAAATACCTGAAAGAGAACAACTTGCAGGGCTATGGGGAAACAGCAGGGACGATAGGCCGAATAGCTTCCTGCTGCGCTGTATAATTCTATGAAATGCAAGTGCATTCAGCAGTCTTTGTATCTTACACCCGCTCCCTTCCCTTGGTTGCAAATTCTAAGCACTAACCATATGATCTTCTACTATGCAGTAGTATATGATTTTTTGATGTGTTACAGATCAATTAAAATTTACAAATCTTTGCAATTGACTTTTCCATTTCCCAAAAATTATTACATTGAATCAGGAGTTGGACACAATCTCTGGCTATACCCAATCATACAGATCCTCCTCAAAATATATTTTAAGGAATTAAACAAAACTACTTCTCACCATAACTATGTTTTAGGTTGGATTACATTTCAGAGCTGGCAGAAATTTGGATTAGAAACAATGACCTAACATAACATTTGTGTTAGATTACAAAGCCAATCATGTGTCACTTGATACCACAACAAGTATGTCCTTGAAAGCACTAGCAGTTTCACCTCAATTCAAGATGAAATATACTGTGTTTTTTTGTTGAGTTTTCAAGTTTTATTTTATAACTACTATACATCAAGGCACAGTACTACAATAATATACTGTGTTACTACTGTGTGACCCAGTGAAACAGATGGAGGGACGTGGTATTGAAATCATACAGACCAGGAAGATCTAAAATTCAATTCCTGGTTAATCGGAGCTGGGGTGGCAATAGAATATTTGTTCCTGGGACAAGGAGAAAAAAAAATTGTCAGCATTCCTGAATGCTACCCAGTAATCCTAGCTGCAAGATGCTCTTTTTTAATTTGTTCATGGGATGTGGGCATCCATGGCAAGCATTTATTGCCCATCCCTAATTGCCCTCGAGAAGGTGGTGGTGAACTGCCTTTTTGAACCACTGCAGTCCTTGTGGTGAAGGTACTCCCACAATGCTGACAGTGTCATGGCGGTTTGGTACAACTGAGTGGCTTGCTAGTCAACCACATTGCTGTGGGCCTGGAGTCACATATAGGCCAGACTGGGTAAAGTTGGCAGGTTTCCTTCCCCTACAGGACATTAGTGAACCAGTTGGGTTTTTACAACAATCCGGTAGTTTGATACTAGCTTGTTAATTCCAAATTTAAAAAAAAACTAATTTAAATTCCCCCACCTGCTGGATTATTAGTCTAGCCCTCTGGATTACTAGTCCAGTAACATAACCACTAGGCTACCATATCCCTATGTTTACAATCACTGAGGACAATATTAGGTTTGGCTATGTGGCCCAGGTGGTTGGATATCCTGCTAAAACTTTGCCATAGAAACATAGAAGATAGGAGCAGGAGTGGGCCATTCGGCCCCTTGAGCCTGCTCCGCCATTTAATGAGATCATGGCTGATCATCCAAATTCAGTACCCTGTCCCTGCTTTCTCCCCATATCCCTTGATCCCCTTAGCCTTAAGAAATATATTTAATGAATTGGCCTCAACTGCCTTCTGTGGCAGAGAATTCCACAGGTTCACCACTCTCTGGGTGAAGAAATTCCTCCTCATCTCAGTCCTAAATGGCTTACCCCTTATCCTTAGACTGTGACCCCTGGTTCTGGACTCCCCCGCCATCGGGAACATCCTTCCTGCATCTAGTCTGTCTAGTCCTGTTAGAATTTTATAAGTTTCAATGAGATCCCCTCTCATTCTTCTAAACTCTAGCGAATACAAGCCCAATCGTCCCAATCTCTCTTCATACATCATTCCTGCCATCCCAGGTATCAGTCTGGTGAATCTTCGCTGCACTCCCTCCATGGCAAGAACATCCTTCCTCAGATAAGGCGACCAAAACTGCACACAATACTCAAGGTGTGGTCTCACCAAGGCCCTGTACAACTGCAGCAAGACATCCTTGCTCCTGTACTCGAATCCTCTCGCTATGAAGGCCAACATACCATTTGCCCTCTTAACCGCCTGCTGCACCTGCATGCTTACCTTCAACGACTGGTGCACAAGGACTCCCAGGTCTCGTTGCACTTCCCCTTTTCCCAATCTATTGCCGTTCAGATAATAATCTGCCTTCCTGTTTTTGCCACCAAAGTGGATAACCTCGCATTTATCCACATTATACTGCATCTGCCCAATCACCCAAATTGTCCAAATCATACTGGAGTTTCTCTGCATCCTCCTCACAACACACACGCCCACCCAGCTTTGTGTTGTCTGAAAACTTGGAGATATTACATCTAGTTCCCTCGTCTAGATCATTAATATATATTGTGAATAGCTGGGGTCCTAGCACCGATCCCTGCGGTACCCCACTAGTCACTGCCTGCCACTCGGAAAAAGACCCGTTTATTCCAACTCTTTGCTTCCTGTCTGCCAACCAGTTCTCTATATCCAAGTCAGTACCTTACCCCCAATCCCATGTGATTTAACTTTGCACGCTAATCTCTTATGCGGGACCTTATCGAAAGCCTTCTGAAAGTCCAAATACACCACATCCACTGGTCCTCCCTTATCTATTCTACCAGTTACATCCTCAAAAAATTCCAGTAGATTAGTCAAGCATGATTTACCTTTTGTAAATCCATGTTGACTTTGTCCGATCCTGTCACTGTTTTCCAAGTGCTCTGCTATTACATCTTTTATAATGGACTCTAGCATTTTCCCCACTACCGATGTCAGGCTTACCAGTCTATAATTCCCCGTTTTCTCTCTCCCACCTTTTTTAAATAGTGGGGTTACATTAGCTACCCTCCAATCCATGGAAACAGTTCCAGAGTCTATAGAATTTTGGAAGATGACCAGCAATGCATCTACTATTTCTAGGGCCACTTCCTTAAGTACCCTAGGATGTAGATTATCAGGCCCTGGGGATTTATCGGCCTTCAATCCCGTTAATTTCCCTAACACCATTTCCCTACAAATACTGATTTCATTCAGTTCTTCCCTCTCATTAGACCCTATGTTCCCCGACATCTCTGGGAGTTTATTTGTGTCCTCCTTTGTGAAGACAGAACCAAAGTATGTATTTAATTGGTCTGCCATTTCTTTGTTCTCCATTATAAATCCCCCTGATTCTGACTGCAAGGGACCTACGCTTGACTTCACCAATCTTGTCTCTTCACATATCTATAGAAGCTTTGAGTCAGTTTTTATGTTCCCTGAAAGCTTACTCTCATACTCTATTTTCCCCCTCTTAATTAATCCCTTTGTCCTCCTTTGCTGAATCCTAAACTGCTCCCAATCCTCAGGTTTGCTGCGTTTTCTGGCCAATTTATATGTTCTCTGCTTGGATCTTATGCTATCCCTAATTTCCCTTGTTAGCCACGGTTGAGTCACCTTTTTTGTTTTATTTTTATGCCAAACAGGGATGAACAAATTCTGTAGTTCATCCATGCGATCTTTAAATGTTTGCCATTGCCTATGCACCGTCAACCCTTTAAGTAATGTTCCCCAATCTATCCTAGCCAATTCACGCCTCATACCATCGTAGTTTCCTTTATTTAAATTCAGGACCCTAGTCTCTGAGTCAACTACTTCACTCTCCATCTTAATGAAGTTCTATCATATTATGATCGCTCCTCCCCAATGTCTTCATACATGAAGAATTCACACTTGGACAAGGTATTGGAAGGCTGCTATCTGTGAAACTATACTCCAGCATTGAGGAGAGCAAAAGGAGAAAAGGGGGGGGGGGGGGAGGGGGTGTGGTAGTGGGGGAAAAAGAAAGTGAACACAGATTTGTGCTGCCAGTTTTCACTAAACTGAGCAAATAAGCTGCTGTGTTTCCCCACATTAAAACAGTGACTACCCTTCAGAAGTAATTCATTGGCTGTAAAGTGCTTTGGAACATCCAGAGATCTGAAAGGCACTATAAAAATGCAAGTTTTCTTTCGTGCTTATCCCATATATCCCCAAAATAGAAAAGTAAACTTATAGTACAACCTGAATACTACACGGTAAATTACAATTTATCCCATACTTGAGGGACTGTGCCAAAGTTATTTGATCCCTCACGTGTGCGATAAAGTACTGTAAGTAACTGCTTTACATTGTACATACTATATAATGTAGTGTATACAGCAAATTAAGTGATTACACATACTAGTCATATAAAAGTTTCTTTTTCATGTAGAATACTGTATAATTGAAGGTTTCGAGTCCAATCCTCAAAGTTGAGGTGAGTTAGTTGTTCTTAGTCTGGGTACTCGAGATGTTGCTACAATCGACTTCAGTGCTCCTTGGGGTGGAGAAGGGTGGGGGAGGGGGGAAATCAGCAGAGTTTGCTGGAAACCAAACTTGCGTGGATGTTAGCAAGAACAGAATTGTGCTCGGTAAGGATAATTTCCACAGTTGAATGGCCTGCCGCCACTCAGAACTGCATACCAGCAACAGTCAGCATCTTCAGCAGAGGGGTGATGATGATTGGGGGCAGGGGCAAGGAAGTTTGAATATTAAAGAAACTGGTAAAAAAAAATCTCCAAAGCATTTTTAGAACTTTTTTTGTTAAAATATAAAATCTGCACAGGATATATTGCGTGAAACCCAACCAAACCAGAGCACAAGCATACAATATAAGCAACTGCGTAACACAAGGACAGCATCAAGGCCCCTTCAGTATTGATGTATCTTAAATAGCAATAAAGGCACAATAATGTAAATGTTGCTCTTTTGATTAAACAAATCAACTGTAAATTAATAAAACTTTAAATAAAACTTAAATTAAATTAAAATTGCTTTGGCCGGGGTGATGATGCACTCCAGTCCCCGCGGCGCCCAGTGTGCCGGCAGACACCGCGTGCTCCATCTCCAGGGCCACAAAGAGAGGCAGGCAATCGGGCCGAACGATCCCCTCGACCTGGACCGGTTATGGCTATTTTCGCCAGGCCCAGGAGCAGTCTTACAAGGAGGTCCTCCGACCCCGCCCACTCCCCTCCGCACTGGGTGACCAAAGATCAGGAGCGTGGGACTGAAGTGCAGCCAAAAATCGAGGAGCAGCCCCTTCAAATAGTGAAAGAGGGGCTGCAACCTCTCACATTCCGCGTAAATATGGAACACGGACTCCTCTAGGCCGCAGAAAAGGCAGGCGGCCTGGGAGTCCGTGAACCTGCTTAAAATCTTATTGCACGGGACTGCTCCGTGCAACACCCGCCAGGCCAAGTCCCCAATAGAAAAAGGGAGGACTCCCACGTAGAGAGCCCTCCATTGGGGACCTCCGCCTCCGCCGGACGGCAAGATGTCCGGATGACAGACGAAGGTGGTAAAGTGGAGAGTGTGCAGGAGCAGCCCATACAGGAAACCCCTCCGAGCAGAACTAAAAGGCACGGAGGGCATTTCCCTGAGACGGCTCAAGTTGTGAGGCGCCGGTTCCCGAGAGGGGTTTTGGGGCCGCGCGCCGCTGAGGAATTCCGTCCGAACGGGGGTCCGCTCAGACGGGATCGCCCCACGTGCTTGAGCCTCCTCGATACACCTAGTGGAGTCAGGGCCCAGTGCTACTTTCAGCGACTCGATGGCTTTGGCCGCGAGCCGGACGTTGGCCCAGGACAGGCGCTGCGCCAGCTCCTCCGGCGCCATCCAGCCCGCTCCTCCACCATCGAGCAGGTCCCCGACTCTAGTCACCTTGCCAGGCACAGCCCTGCCCTCCGCCAGCCACCCGAACCAGCGGTCGTGGAGGTGCGGATTCCTGAACAGCGGCTCCCAAAGGACAGCCGCCATTCCTGACGGGGGAGAACTCCGCCTGGAGGAGACGTTTTTCCAGACCCATAGCAGTTCCTGGTAGAAGACAGGCAGCTGCCGCAGGTAGGCACATGCACGGCTCAGTTCCACAAACAGGAGCTGCGTGTCGTAGTTAAGGCCGTGCAGCTGGCGGAAGAAATACGTCGCCAGCGCACACCATCGAGGAGGATTCTCCACGTACAGGTATCTCTGCAGCGTCCGAAGACGGAGTCGGCGCCCGGGTGCGAAGGCACACCAGCGCCTGACCGCCCTCCCTAAGCGGGAGACTCAGAACCGCGGCAGAGACCCAGTGCTTCCCTTTGTCCCTGAAGAAGTCGATGAGCTTCTTCTGCATCTTGGCGACAAACGCAGGGGGCGGGATCAAAGTGACCAACTGGTACAACATGGCGGCCACCAGCTGGTTTATGACCAGCGCTCGACCCCTGTAGGACAACACTCGGAGCAGTCCTGTCCAGCGTCCTAGGCGAGCGGTGACTTTGGCCTCCAGCTCTTGCCAGTTCGCTGGCCAGGCGTCCTCAGCAGAGCTAAGGTAGATTCCCAAGTAGAGGAGGTGCATGGTGCTTCAGGCAAAGGGCCTGAACTCCTCCGGCAGGGAGTCCACCCACCACTGGCCCACCAGGAGTCCAGAACATTTCTCCCAGTTGATCTTGGCGGAGGATGCGTCCGAGTAAATCTGCTGGCATTCTCGCATCCTGCGCAAGTCGACGGGATCCGTGACCATGAGGAGCAAGTCATCGACGTAAGCAGAGAGGACGGCCTCCACGCCCGGCCCTTGCAAAGCCAGTGCCGTCAACCTCTTCCGCAAGAGGCGCAGGAAAATAATGTAAATGTTACTTGTTAGTTTCAAGCAAATCATGGATAGCTCACACACTCTTCCGAAAATTCTCTTTACCCAAATTTCACTGCAACACATCAGCAAAGCAAACTAATACAACCTCAGACAGCACATTCACCATCTTTGAGTTATGCTAAACTTGTATCGAACCTTGGTTAGACCACACTTAAGAGTACTGCATACAATTCTGGTTGCCATATTATAAAAAGGATATAGAGGCACTGGAGAGGGTGCAGTGAAGATTTACAAGGATGATACCAGAAATACGAGGGTATACCTATCAGGAAAGAATGAACAGGCTGGATCTCTTTTTTCTGAAAAAAGGCTGAGGGGTGACCTAATAGCGGTCTTTAAAATTATGAAAGTTTTGATAAGAATAGATACAGAGAGCATTTCCTCTTGCGGGGAAAGAGCATAACTAGAGGCCATCAATATAAGATAGTCACCAAGAAACTGAGATGAGGAGGAATTTCTTCACCCAGAGAGTGGTGAACCTGTGGAATTCTCTACCACAGAAGGCAGTTGAGGCCAATTCATTAAATATATTCAAGAAGGAGTTATATATATTTCTTAAGGCTAAGGGGATCAAGGGATATGGGGAGAAAGCAGGGACAAGGTACTGAATTTGGATGATCAGCCATGATCGCATTGAATGGCGGAGCAGGCTCGAGGGGCCGAATGGCCTACTCCTGCTCCTATCTTCTATGTTAAATCAAACATGGAATTCAGAAGCAATTTCCTTACCCAGAGAGTGGTGAGAATGTGGAACTCGGTATCACAGGGAGTAGTTGAAGCGAATAGCATTGATGCATTTAAGAGGAGGCTGGATAAGCATATGAGGGAGATATGAATAGAGGGTTATACTGAGAGTTAGATGTGGAAAGACGGGAGGCAGCTCGAGTGGAGCATAAACGCCGGCATCGACTGGTTGGGCCGAATGGCCTGTTTCTATGCCGTATATCCTATGTAATTTGTAGCACAGTGATCCGAACAGGAAGAACTGATCTTTTGACAGATGCAAAAAAAATCTCAAAAACCTCCAAGGGTTACTAAAGACCGATTTTGGACAACTTTGAAATACCCCAAATCTCCACGCGCAATTCATGCACTTCCTCCACCCAGGGACATCTCCAGAAGCAATGGGCTTCCCCAAGTGACTATTCTTCACACGTGAACCTAGTGTCAGAACATTACCCCTCCCTAGCCTAGGAGCAGTAACGTTTATTATTGCTTCAAACTGCTATCAGTCAACCGAGATCAGTCAACTCAGCATAGACTGTGGATCCAACCCTGGGTCTTTCAACATTTGTACCACTCAGTTTCACACCATGTAGTGTATTTTCCAGTTGCGATTTTAGAATGCACTACTGCCCATCCTGAATTGAATTACAACCCACAGCTATACATTACAGAGAACTACATTTGCATAAATAAACAAGGACACAAGTTAAACTATTTAGCATAGTTCGACTCTATTGTACATTTTACAATTAAGTGCAGTGATGATACTCAGTCGTAACACACCACTTTTGCATTTAAAAAAAAATTGCAAATAGTACTGTCAAAATGACATTAAAAATAAAAGACAAATACACATTGAAAAGGCACATCTTCAGAAATAATCTTAGATCCCTGACAACCCATGGCTACATTCATCATGTAAAATGTGCCTTTTAGCATTTTCCAGTTTACAAAATGGGCATTTTAAGTGAAGGGAAATAGGATCTTACATAAAACAAAGCTCTCAGTATTATCTTTCACCTTTCGAAAGTCTGATGGAAATCTCATCTGAACTCTGCTGCTTTAAATTGAGGAGACTAATGTTAATATAGATTGTGGTTATAGACTCATTTCTCTGTTGCCCATTTTCATCCTAGACCAGGAGAAGAACCTCCCATCAAAGTATGTGCAGATTTAAGTTAAAAGCAATACCACTTCGATGTACGAACAAATTAGCACATCCATTTTTGAAAGTACTTTGGCACTTGGTTCAAAGGGGAAATGCAAGACAAAGCAAAGTTGGTTTAGAAAACTGAAAGCAGGGCAGCAGTTGAGGTACTATAATTAGCCTCAGCATCTTTGAGTTCGGGAAAAAAGGAGTCAGCATGAGCACCTGTTTGCTAGCCAATGACTCCTGCTGGAAACTGCATGCATATGGATGTCAAGAAGATGGTTGTGGTGGTTGAAGGTCAATCATCACAGCCCCGGGACATCGCTGCAGGTGTTCCTCAGGGCAGTGTCCTAGGCCCAACCATCTTCAGCTGTTTCATCAATGACCTTCCCTCCAACATAAGGTCAGAAATGCGGATGTTCGCTGATGACTGCACAGTGTTCAGCGCCATTCACAACTCCTCAGATAATGAAGCAGTCCATGCCCACATGCAACAAGTCCTGGACGACGTTCAGGCTTGGGCTGATAAGTGGCAGGTAACATTCGCGCCACAGAAGTGCCAGGCAATGACTATCTCCAACAAGCGAGAGTCTAACCACCTCCCCTTGACATTCAACGGTATTACCATCGCCGAATCCCCCACCATCAACATCCTGGGGGGGTCACCATTGACCAGAAACTTAACTGGACCAGCCACATAAATACTGTGGCAACAAGAGCAGGTCAGAGTCTAGGTATTCTGTGGCGAGTGTCTCACCTCCTGACTCCCCAAAGCCTTTCCACCATCTACAAGGCACAAGTCAGGAGTGTGATGGAATACTCTCCACTTGCCTGGATGAGTGCAGCTCCAACAACACTCAAGAAGCTCGACGCCATCCAGGACAAAGCAGCCCGCTTGATTGGCACCCCATCCACCACCTTAAACATTCACTCCCTCCACCACCGGCGCACCGTGGCTGCAGTGTGCACCATCTACAAGATGCACTGCAGCAACTCGCCAAGGCTTCTTCGGCAGCACCTCCCAAACCCGTGACCTCTTCCACCTAGAAGGACAAGGGCAGCAGGCGCATGGGAACACCACCACCTCCAAGTCACACACCATCCTGACTTAGAAGTAAATCGCTGATCCTTCATTGTCGCTGGGTCAAAATCCTGGAACTCCCTCCCTAACAACACTGTGGGAATACCTTCACTACACGGACTGCAGCGGTTCAAGGCAGCAGCTCACCACCACCTTCTCAAGGGCAACTAGGGAATGGGCAATAAATGCTGGCCTTGCCAGCGACGCCCACATCCCATATACGAATTTAAAAAAAGATCAAGCTCACCCAAGAAGCACTTCAGGACTGAATAGCATACGGACACTCAAAAGAATGGCCACTTTCAGGAGTATTAGAAGGCGGTCACCACTTATAAACAACACCGTAGCAAAAGTCAGTGCTTTCAGGAGAGAAAAGTAAGGGTATAAAAACCTGGAGAAGCATTTAAAGTTCCTGGGATGACCGTTTTCACAAATGGATAAACAGTAATTTCAGAAACTCCATATGCCACCAGAGCAAGTAGGGAAAAAAAAAATCAAAGTTTGTGAAATAATTCTCTTCCTTGCATATGAATAAAACAGGTAGATGAGGGATGAAGAGAAATTCACTTAATCTGGAGTTATCTGACTGCTCCCATTCTACTATTGTATTCATAGACTACATTTTACATTTCATTTTGAATAAACTGACAAAAAAACTGCAGAAGTAGCAGACTGAAAATTAAAAGGCAGTTAGAATATAAGGAAATGCACAAATATGCAAATGACATATAGGAAGCAACCCAGTTAGACACAACATATTGCAGTGCTACATATTGCTTCTTTATGTTTATGCTAGGACAAGTGCTTGTAAGACTGCAGCATATAAAAGATTTCCATAACATTTCAGCATTGTTAAACAGAGTGTTTCTTTTAATCATTCTCAATCTTTAACCCCCAAGCCGGATAACCCTGCTGCCAAGAGACTGGGCCAGTTGACTGCTTCCAGTCTCGCTTCAATGCCCCTTGTGCCCGGTTCCAAGTACCATTAAGCATGCTCTTCAATTAGACCCCACTTGGATCAGAAGCAAGAATTAAACCCATTTCGCCCAGTTTGTGGTTCCGAGAGATAGTCGTACGCTCCTTTTCTTTGATCACCTGGTGTGGAGAGGAGCGGGTAGGTTGGAGGACCTCCTCGTAGGACTGCTCCTGGGCCTGGCCAAAATGGCCATCAACTGGTCCAGGCAGTGGGCGGTCGTTCAGCCCGACTGCCTGCCTCTCTTCTGTGGCCCTGGAGATGGAGCACGCGGTGTCTGCCAGTACGCTTGAGGCCTTCAGCGACCGGTGGGCACCGGAGTGCATAATCACCCCCAGCAACAAAATTTTAATTTATTAAGTTTCCTTTAATGTTTTAAGTTAAGTTAGTTTATTTGTTTGTGTACACTAAAAGAGTACACTCCTTTTCTTTGGTCACCTGGTGCGGAGGGGAACGGGCAGGTTGGAGGACCTCCTTGTCGGACTGCTCCTGGGCCTGGCCAAAGTGGCCATCAACTGGTCCAGGCAGCAGACGGTCGAGGGGGGTCGTTCAGCCCGACTGCCTGCCTCTCTTCCGCAGCCACGTTTGCGCCCGGGTGGCCCTGGAGATGGAGCATGTGGTATCCGCCGGCACGCTCGAGGCATCAGAGTGCATCACCACCACTGAGAACAAAATTTTAATTTTTGTTAAGTTTCCTTGAGCGTGTTTTTGTTAAGTTACAGTTTATTGGTTGCATCAAAAGAGTACACTCCTTTCTTCTTCTTCCCACCCTGAATTGGCATTGTCAAGGGATAATCTGATGATGTTTAGTTAAAAACCTGAAGTATATCAGTTAATTAAGCAGCACAATGATACTTAGACACATGGTCCATCTTTGAAAGGAATCTGATTTCTAGAGAATGAGGGGCAGTGTTTCACTATGTAATAGGTTCTTGTGGCGATGATTTTAATAATCTTATGCAACCTGGAAGAGAGCGGCATGATCTCAGATGCCTCAGCTGCTCAGTGACTCGAGGTAATATGACACTCCTTTTGGGTCACACAAAAAAAAATCAAGGGAATCTCAGAATGAGGCATGAATAATTTAACAGGATACCCTCAAAAATGTTATACATATATGCAAAATACAATGCAACCGAGCTTTGTATAGCAACTAAATGTTTACATGCTGCGCACACAACCAGTGAACAGCAAATTGAAAGCCAGTTATGACCAAATACACATGGTTTCCACAACACAAAAATAGTTGCTGGGAAACACTTACTGGATCTATTACAAAGCATTAAGTGTACACCCGAATGGAATATGAAGCTAAACTGCAGTCACGTGTATGAATGGCATAATCACAAACCTACAATCGAAGAGCCCATACATGCTCTTCGAATGATGCCATGTGCACGAGCTACTTTTCTTCTTTTGGTTTCTGAAAGACAAGCACCATAATACCCTATCAGAATTGTGTGCAGAGTAAAAGACATTAATGAATGATAGACAACACCAAAAGGTGCAACAGAAATGCTGTCTAACCAAGAGGTGCAAAAGTACAAGGATGTGCAGGCTACAGGGGTTCTACGGGTTATGATTGCAGATAGACAAAAATACCTTAAAAAGCAACAGGCTAATTATCAATTTTGAACATAGTTAAGACCTGGTGGTGGACTGAGCCTGGGCAGCTCCAGCATTTTCCCAGGTGAAGACATCTTCTCCCCCCACAAGACATATCAAAGACTATCATTTACATCGGAGAGTGCACCCCTGCGAGCACCAACCCACCATCCTGAGTGGCGACCCAGCCCCTGCGGCCTCCCTCCTTCATCTCTCTCTCTCTATAAAGAGGCACCTCATTTTACTTTTATTATTGCCTATTGAGCAGAGGGGAGAAGGCCCCTCTCCCAACTCAATCAACAAGGGGAGAGGTGTGCCTTCACTTTTAACAGCTCCCCCTGCTCAAGGGGAAAAAAAATTACCACGGCCAAACGACCATCACCAGGCCTGTGACTTGGGGTGAGTGTAGTCCTTTTATAAATACACCCGGCTACGGCGAGCACATCATCGCCGGTGGCAGGGACAGCAAGGACGTATGCGGGCGTGGCAGCCATGGCCGCTCCTGCTGCCCCGACAGAAAAAAAACCAACAGGCATGCCACACAACAGGAAATTCCTCAATGCTCGCTCTCAATTTCGCATTGCCATTTATTTCAGTGGAAGAGCTCACATTACAAGATTATAATCAAGCCATCACCAAATGGTTTAAGAAAATAGGTTTAATGAAAACCATTATTCCCTCAGCATACAAGAACTGTTTCTTCTTCCCACCTCCAAAACAACTCTACTATAGATAACAAAATACTGCGGATGCTGGAAAATTGAAACAACAACAGAAAACGCTGGAAAAACTCAGCAGGCCAGGCAACATCCGTGGAGAGAGAAACAGAGTTAACGTTTCAGGTCAAACCCCTTCGTCAGAACATTCTGACGAAGGGTTTCGACCTGAAACGTTAACTCTGTTTCTCTCTCCACGGATGTTGCCTGGCCTGCTGAGTTTTTCCAGCGTTTTCTGTTGTTGTTTCTACTATAGATAATGCTGAGAAGCAAACGCATTTCAAAAGGGATCCTATCAAGCCAGTGTTCTATGCAGGAGCCCTTCAATAGGATATTTTTTTCCTAAAAATACCCGTGACTTAATTTTTTTAAACTCAAACAAACAAAGTGCAATGTCATGGTTACCGAGTATAATATTGAGCATGTTAGATCAAGATCCTCCATTTGTAACAGTTCCTCAAGAATCATTCATTAGCCATTAATAAATAGAACACATTCAAGTCAAAGTTCTAAGAATAGATTACTTTAATGCAGACTTCTACACTAATCAGGATGCAGAATTACCCTCGTTATCAGTGCAGCTTTCATATAATCACTGAATATACTGGGTGGATACCAAGAGACAAAGAGCAATCTTGAGAATATATCCACATCACAAGTGTGCTGCTTAACTCATTACATAATTACAGGCTTTTAAAAGCCAAGCTTAGGAGTCATCCGCTCTCAGTATGGCTTCTCAACTTTGGTATCCTGCACCATGGGTGTTGGCCTTAGGTTTCACAATCTAAGAGTACTGAGAGTTTAATCCCCTCCTTTCTTAGCAAACCCGAACAGATAAAACCGTAAATTTTTGATAACAATCCATTTGATCAAGGGTTAACTTTTTTTGAGATATGCTGATAATTTCCAGCGCACCAAAATACATTATATACATAGAACACAAAATTCTATAAAATTGGGTCTGCTGAAATACCAGATTTTTCACAATTACCAGAATTTGGTTATTGCATCACATTCACCACCTTAAACTGACATCAACTGGATTCAAATCGTAGTTTGCAGTTCCAGTCAGCACTTAAGAAATATATGGCCCCAGTCCAAGTACACAGCTGCTCACCAGAAACAAAGAGCCATACCAACATTAGATTTTTACATAAATTTCTGGAATCCTTTGTGTATTAAAGACTCAAATTTACAGCAAGAACGTGAGAAACATGTGACCCACCAGGCTATGTGGATACTTGTCTGCAGATGTATGTTTGAATGGTGACGTAGATACTTTAACACAAGATTTAATAAAAAATATTATATTTCTCTCCTTTCTGAAACACTTACTGTACAGTGGTATCACTACCCAAACTGTTGCTCTTTCCCCAGAGAATCCTTTCCTTCTCTCCAATCTGATATAAATTTAACATATCCTAATATTTTTAGCGAGCTTGTATCAGTTGATCTGTATAGGTTGCACGCAAAGCCAGTTTTATTTAGCGCTATGATTAAACGAAATAGCATCTTCCAAGACCAGATTTTTTGATCGCATGGGTTTTAACTGCTGGTTAGTCCACTATTTTTAAGCCACAAGGTAGTCTACATCTCTGGTATTCCAGCAGTGTATGTGCGCAGCACTCCCTGTTAGGGCAGAGTACTGAATGCCACAAAATGGCGGACTCTCCAGAACTTTCCATCACCTTAAAATGGCGCCCGAGTGGAAAAGGAGGGGGAGGGGAGCAGAGACAGGGACAAAGAGGGCCGAGAATGGTGGAATGACGATATTCCTGTAAGAAAACCCCATTCTGAACGAACACACAGCAGTTGTCTGATAAAAAGTTATTGGTAAAAGTTTTTTTGAAAGTTGTATTTCCTCATATCGGTCATTTCGGCGTTCAAGCCATCTAAAAATCTTCCCATATCGTTCATAATCTCCAAAATTTAGTATTAGTCGAAGGAGGCACTTATACACAGGTTAAACAGATCTATTCTTTAAATAAAATAGTGGAAATCCCTGGATTTGCGCTTTCTCAGATTCCTCTCTATTCATCGTGCTCCTGCACCGACAGCAGCTTTTCCAGAACTTTCCTCCCAGTCACTGTAGTAAGCTAAACACCAACTCTGTACGTTTGCGCAGAAAACACTCCCAGTCACTCTCCGCGCAGGCGTATTTCTACTCCCAGCTTCTGCTGCGGTCTGGGCCCTTGCGCAGTACATCGTGCCGCATTTTCCGCGCATGCGTAGAATCCGCAATTTGCCTTGGGTGTGGAAAAAAACGTTAATGTGGTACCACGCATGCGCGGTTAACGTTGGTTCCCTGGGCTGGGGGGTGGGGGAGGGGAAAAGGCGAGGATTTCTCCACGCGTGCGTGTTGCAGCGTGGAGCCGAAGCGACCCGGGGTTTCGTGGCGCTTGCGCGCCCGCGGTAGCGGATTTTGCGCACGCGCAGTGTAGTTCAATTTCGGGTCTGGGGACGAACTGTTAGCGTCTCGAGGAAAAAAAAACCGCGTCAGGTCGGGCGGCGCGAGCGAGAGTGTGTGTGTGTGCGTTAGCCTAATGGTGGGATTTTACCTCAAGGATTAACCCGGCCCGGGCCGACAGGAGCCAAGGCAAACCCGGACTTTCACTCGCACAGAAAAGGAGCCCTATGACTCGCTAAGGATGGTACGAGAAACCAGGCACCTCTGGGTGGGGAATTTGCCGGAAAATGTGCGCGAAGATAAGATTATCGAGCATTTTAAACGGTAAGTTTGGACCGCGCCGTGTGTGGTAAACACTCTGGAGTGCATTATTGTGTGGGCCCGGCCTCGAGGCCCGCCAGGGTAAACTGAAACTGGAGAAAGTGCCGGCTTCTTGCTGCAGCTGTGTGAGTGAGATCGAACACACACACACACACACACACACAGGCTGCTGGTTAAGTTCACATCCCTCACTCCGGTAAAAGAGGTCACTGGCTGCCTAACAGTATTCCTATTGTTATGTGGCATTGCTACAATCTCGAGCCGATCTGCTCAAACATCTTTTCTTATGCCACCCAACCGCTTTTAATCGCTATGGGGAGAAGGAAGATCGTTTATTTAAAAAGTGAAATGAAACACAAACACGTTTTCTGATTTTTGTTCTTTGCCCGTGACTTGGCTGAATTGATTGTGAGAATCTTGTATATGTTTTAAAAACTATTGTATCTTCTGTCTTTTAAAACGTAAAGTTTGCAACTATTTCATTGTTCATGTTGTAAATATTGGTGGTTTTGCAAGCTCCAGCCCCAGGAGAGAGAAGGATGTGAAGGTCTGACTGTGTTTTAGACACATGGGAGCTGTAATGGAGGACAGGGCTGTCTGTGGGAAACAGGGCTGGGGGAGGGGAGTACAACACAACACATTCACTGATAGCAAAGGTCCAAACTGGCGCTCATCTGCGATCAGAAACTGCTTGGCCCTGTACAGCTGAAAAACCTACAGGCACAAGAGAGACTTCTATTAGCAGGGAAATTTATATATTATGTCGTTGAAATCAATTAATTTAAGAAAACAATTTGATATGAAGTTACAGGTACCATGCTTTTAAAATTAGTTGCAATTTCCCTGAGAGATTCTGATTTTTAGGTATAGCTGTTGAATTTTGCAGTTTATTTATATCTCCTAGACAGGAAGCAGCCATCCGCGGTGCACTCAAAGCATCGAATTTGCTTCTCGTGTAGTGAACGGTTGAAATTTGGAAAATATATCTAATTTATTGTATAAAACATAATTAAATGGTGAAAGCCAGTTACTGCGTTTGCAAAATGTTTGTTTCTAACTTTCATTACTTTAATGGAAGACGAGCAGAGTTTTAAAAAATGAGGTTGTATTGATGTAAAAAGGAAATGATAAAATAGGGATACTGAGCGTAGCGTGTGGTGCTTAGCGTGAGTAAAATGGCGGATCCCATTCTCAGCATCAAGCCTCACGTTTGGCATTTGAAACATGTACTTGTACCTACCCGTCAGAGGATGTGTACCAAAACCTGATTTACCATCTCTCGTATTTCTAATAGCTTGAAACAGCATTAAGTGTTCCACAGATTCTTGTAATTGCAAAATGCTGCTCAGTAACTTGTTTTGAAAAACAATATACTTTTTAAATGTTTTATTTTACGTTTTTAATCAACATTGCATTTTTTAAATACAAAGGCAAGCCAGAACTGATGGACGACTTATCGTCACTCTTGAAGTACAGAAGCTCGATCTATTGGGGATACTTTTAAATAATGGGAAGAAAACTCATGAGTTGTTTCCTAGGACAAACACACAGAACGATCTTTATGGATTCCCAGACGTGTTAGGAATTTGACCCGGATTTCTTTTACCATATTAAATATACCTGGTTTTGAACGGCATATTTAAAAATTCAAGGAAGAGGCCAGAAGACCTAGCCACAATTGACCTAAACTTGGGATTACAGTAAAGTTTCTGTCTGTTTAAAATTATGTCACTGTATTAAAACATCATTACGTCTCTTGATCTTTTATGTTGTAAAATGCGTTCGTAAAAAGGACACTGTTGTAGCACCTCTGTCTCGGATCTTTTGCATCTTATTTAAAATTGCATTACAGGAGTAGATAACGTTGATAGTGGATCCGGTATTTGAAAGTCATATTATTTTGTTCGATGAAAAACAAATGGTAACGTGGAGATAGAGTATATTTTGGCAGCCTTCCATGTTTAGATAAAGGTTTTTAGTAAGGGACTCCTATCTTTTAGGTTGGTGCTGGAGTTGCTTAGTTACGGCTGCTTGGTGATTTGTAAAAAAGCTGTTAAATTGTCAGCGTCTTAAGTAAGATCTCGTTTACAGTTGGTGAAAGTCCTGTATAAAGCCACAAATCGTGCATTTAGTGACTGCGCTTGTTCACAATTAAGAAAAACTTCCGTATTTGTATTCCACTTGCAAGCATCCTTTTCTTATGATTAAGACATCCTTTATGTCAAGATTTTATAAATTGTTTTTACTCGTATTGTAAAGTTTACCCAATAATTTACATGACATCAATATGTTCATATTTAAACGCATATAATGTATGATAACAATCTTAACATTGTCTCGATGGCAAATTTATCCGATTTATAAGAGAGAAAAACAGGCGCACAGCTGGAAATGCTTTAAGATAGTTTTTTAAAAAATCCAACCAGATAATATTAGAATAATTCGTTCGTTTCTATAAGGGACAGAGGAAAATATTTTGCACTATTAGCAATTTCTTACACTGGACTGTGAAAAATCTGCGTTATTAAAAACATTTTAATATATTTTTATCATTGCCGTGCTGGTTACAAAAATTATTGAGAGTGATTGCGGTTGGTAGAATCTAGTGTCTATTGCTATATTTAATTATAGAAGAGGGCTGTATTTCTGCTATACCAGTTTGAAATGCAAATAAACCAGTTCCCACCCCTCCCCCACCAGAGAACGAGAGAAACACGCAAGGGGGAGGGTGCAAAAGGTTTCAGATAGAAATGATCTGGAACAGTGTTATACTTCAGGGGAAAAGTCCAAATAAACTAATAGATTGTGAAACAAACGTCGTGGCTATTTCATCTGGTGCTACAATATTCATACTGTATTTAGTGCTTTCATTGTTTTTAGGTTGGGCTATTTTGTAACATTGAGGGAGGGTTGTTAGGAAATCAATGGCATACCTCGAATCTCTTTACGTTAAATGGCATTAGATCGATAGATGCGTTTTTCTTTCGTTGTGTGTGCTTTTTACTGTCTAGAGTTAGGACAGTGTAACTAGGCGTTGTTAAAACGGGCGACGTAAGCAGCAAGAGTCGGGTTCCTTCTCGGGCAGAAGGAAGGCGAGATATAGCGTTGGCGTTTCAAATCGCTTACATTTATTTGCCCACGCAGTACTGTCATTTTTGTGTGCATGAAAACAGTAGTCGGAGGCTATGGGTAGGGCGTGCCTTCCTTGTGATCTGTTTTTTTTGCCCAAATAAGCCTGCTTAAATGAAAATCGTTAAATATGACTCAATTGTACTAATAGGAGCAATTGTTCAGGAGACTTTCAAACTGTACAACAACAACTTATTGTATTTTTATAGCGCCTTTAACGTAGTAAAACGTCCCAAGGCACTTCACAGGAGTATTATAAGACAAAAAAATTGACACCGAGCCACATAAGGAGAAATTAGGGCAGGTGACCAAAAGCTTGGTCAAAGAGGTAGATTTTAAGGAACATCTTAAAGGAGGTGGAGAGGTTTAGGCAGGGAATTCCAGAGCCTAGGGCCTAAGCAACAGAAGGCACAGCCACCAATGGTTGAGCGATTTTAATCAGGGATGCTCAAGAGGGCAGAATGAGAGGAATGCAGATGTCTGGGGGTGGGGGTTGTGGGGCTGAAGGAGATTACAGAGATAGGGAGAGACAAGGCCATGGAGGGATTTGAAAACAAGGATGAGAATTTTGAAATTGAGGCGTTGCTTAACCGGGAGCCAGTGTAGGCCAGTGAGCACAGGGGTGATGGGTGAACAGGACTTGGTGCAAGTTAGGACACGGACAGCCGAGTTTTGGATGACCTCAAGTCTACGTAGGATGGAATGTGGGAGGCCAGCCAGGAGTGCGTTGGAATATTCAAGTCTAGAAGTAACAAAGGGATGGATGAGAGTTTCAGCAGCGGATGAGCTGAGGCAAGGGCGGAGACAGGCGATGTTAGAGGTGCAAATAGGCGGTCTTAGTTATGCTGCGGACATGTGGTCGGAAGCTCATTTCAGGGTCAAATATGACACCAAGGTTGCGAACAGTGTGGTTCAGCCTGAGACAGATGTTAGGGAGAGGGATGGAGTCAGTGGCTAGGGAACGGAGTTTGTGGTGGGGACCGAAAACAATGGCTTGTCGGACAAGCATTCTGACAAGTTAGAGACCGTGGAGGGGTCGAGAGAAGTGGTAGTGAGGTAGAGCTGGGTGTCATCAGTGTACATGTGGAAACTGACGCTGTGTTTTCAGATGATGTTACCAAGGGACAACATGGAGATGAGAAATAGGATGGGGCCAAGGATAGATCCTTGGGGGACACCAGAGGTAATGATGCGGGAGCGGGAAAAGAAGCCGTTGCAGGTGATTCTCTGGCTACGATTAGATAGATAAGAATGGAACCAGGCGAGTGCAGTCCCATCCAGCTGGACGACGGTGGAGAGGTGTTGGAGAAGGATGGAGTGGTCAACTGTGTCAAAGGCTGCAGACAAGTCAAGAAGGACGAGGCGGGATAGTTTACCTTTGTCACAGACACAAAGGATGTCATTTGTGAATTTTGATGAGAGCCATTTCGGTACTGTGACAAGGGCGGAAACCTGACTGGAGGGATTGTACTGAAAAATTTTGCTATTCGACTGTAGTAGAAAACACTATTTCATGGTCGGGGTTGAATTTTGGTAACTTTGCATCCGTGGCAAAACACATCCTGTAATAAATAGGTGATACTGGATAGCCCACCTATTTTACATATAAAACTATTGTTTTGCTAAGGCGGTGATGTAGGTTTTGATACAATTGGTTTTCTCCTATCAAAGGAAAAGGCGAACAACTTGCTCTTGGTACCTAGACTGCCTGTCTATTCTGATTATTAACACTAGTTGTTTATGTTGACATGGGAAAATTAGATCGGACCAGAAATCTGCCAAATTTGACATCTGTAAACTGAATTCTGCGTTCCAAGTTGGTCTCGGCTTCAAGTGGAGCTGGGCTTCTTGCTGGGATCAGTTCAGAAGTAGATTGATACAAATGGTGCCAGGAATGCAGCTGTCATGTCTTTCCTATACCCTCTGCTGCAAAACCTTATCCTTCCTTTCCCCTCTCATCCCCCATCCCCCAAGAAAGTTGCACGCTCTGTAAAAAATATTATGATTGGGCAGCCTTTCTGAGATCCAGTAGTATAAATGGAGCAATTCCACACAGTTATAGATTCATACACCGATTGTGGAACTAGTTTCATTATAATGTAATGACATTTTTGTCGTCTTAATCGTTTCATCTACATAGCAACACCCTGACTGAATTCAAATTGGACGTTTTCCATCTCTGTGATAGTGGCCATTAACTTCTTTAGAGCGATCGTTAGCAACATTTGGTCACCAGATGTGAGCCAGTAAAAATTAATTTGGCATCCACTGTCATTTTATATGTATTTCTAATCCCTATGCATATTTGTGTGCTACAATCAAGGAAACTATCCACAGGATAGTGAAATGACAAATTTGGCTTTGACATTGCATGGCTAACAGTCAAAAGATGAATAATGAACCCTTACCCTTTTGTCTAAATGTGCTGGCTCCAAACCACCAGTTGAGATTTATTGGCATAATAGCCAACAGAGGTGCCAGCTGCTCCTGGCTACCATGTCTGAGTGACAGAACTGTTGGTTTCACATACAAGGGAAATATCTCCCAGCAGAATGCAAGAGTACCACTGGTGCTCACATCAAACTACTCTATTCTCGGTCACAATTAAAAATAATTAAGACATTTTAAAATTTATATTATTATTTACCTTGTATGCAGCCCTTAGTATCTAAGCCCCTGTCTTTGTGGAAGCACTTTGACCTCTGAGTCAGAAGGTCTTTGGATTCAAGCCCCAGTGTAGGACCTGAGACAATAACATGGGCTGGCACTTCAGTGCACTACTGAGGGAGAAGTGCTGTTATATTTTGAATGTTATGTTAAACTGAAGGCCTGCCTGCCTGTTCAGATTGATGTAAAATATCCCATTAAAAAAAAATAGGTGTTCTCCGTGTCCTGGCCAATATCACCAAACAGATTAACTGGTCATTTATGGTATTGCTGCTTGTGGGACATTGCTGTGCACAGATTCACTGGTGTGTCTGTCTACATTACAGCAGTGACTACATTTCAGTAGTAATTCATTGGCTGTGAAGCACTTTAGGGCATCCAGGGGACATCAAAGTCACTGTCTAATTGCAAGTTCTTTATTTGATAACATTCTGTTAATGATCTCGGCAAACTACTATTATTAGGTGAAAAATATTTACCGCTGTTGTGTGGCTGAAATGAATTTTAAAAAACTTCAGTATCTGGAGTATTTTTCTTAAATAGTAAAGAATACACCAAGTATTTATCGCATCTTAATCTCCAAGGAGCAGGTTTATGATCATTTTATGTACATCATTTTTTTTGTTGTGTACTAAAACAGCCCTCCCTAATCGAGAAAGGATTAGAACTGTGAATACTGTGAAATTTAGGATAAAGGAATGTATGCTGAAAAGTTTGTTCAGGGATTTTACCCCTTAATTTGCTTGCTCCTCTGCTCACACAGATGGATTTAGCTACCTCATCCAAGTTGACATTCTTCATTTTTGAGCTTCGACATTAAGTTTTGGCAGACTATTTTATCTTGGATGACATCATAACTTAGTCAAATTCTGCCCTTGCCTGATGTCCACACACACGCTCTTTAGGATAGGGATTCCTGGCAGTTTCACCTTCCTCCACAGGCCCCCCCACCCACTTCGCCCAGGAGTATTAAGACCAATTGTACCACCAGGCTGAGATCAACACCAACCAGGGAATGAACTTGGGACCTTTTGGCTAAGTTTCACATTGAGCAGTGTATTTGATAACTGAAACATTGGAGAAGTAAAAATGATTCTCTTGCTAGCTAACCTTTCAGGACATCTGTCAATATATTGGGAATCTCAGAACAAGAAAATAACTTCAGTTACAATAATGACAAAGGGCCTAGTAATCATTGACACATCCAATATCCCAGTGCAATGAGGTGCTCGGTGGAATACAACAACTTGCATTTATATAGCACCTTTAACGTAGTAAAACGTCCCAAGGCGCTTCACGGGAGCATTAGCAAACAAAGTTTGACATCGCGCCACATAAGGAGATATTAAGACAGGTGACAAAAAACTTGGTCAAAGATGTAGGTTTTAAGGAGCGTCTTAAAGGAGGAGTGAGAGCTAGAGAGGCCTCCAGATGTTGGGGCCTAGGCAGCTGAAGGCACAGCTGCCAATGGTGGAGCGATTGAAATAGTGGATGTGTAAGAGGCCAGAATACAATTTGATACACTTCATATTTCTCTTCATAGAAAGTTCATGCAACCGCTGTCTATTTTTAATATAAGTACTTGTTGTCCTACCATTTACGTGGAATAACTAACAACAACGATGTGAGAATTTGGTGGGTTTAATCCTACACTTACAATAGGTAATGTAAATACAGTTGACTAGTTTCACGCATTGCAAATTGATTTGAGTTTTTTTTAATGTGTCCTTTGAACAGGGCAAGAACAAAAATTGCTATGAATTCTGGTTTTCTTGGGCCTTTTTATAGAGCATGTAAATAATTAAGATGTTGTATACAATACTTACCTGATTGAACAATGCAGTCATGAGTGTGTTTTGATGTTGGGTCTGCCTATTGAATAAATGCATCCAGTGTGTGCTTGCTTAGTTTTCTGACTACTTCATGTGTACAAATGTGAAACAACATTTTAAAATGTTGAAAGTAGAGAAATAAAGGTATATATGGAAAAGAAGTACAGTTGTGAATTTGTGGATTTACTCGTTCTATGATAATCAGAGTTCAGATGACGGTGTTGTTTTAAATAACACAAGTGTCTTTTGAACGTTGGATCTAAATTGCTAATGGGTGCACAGTATAAATAACAGAATTCCCTGTATTCTGAAAAGATAATGGTATATCTCTAGCGAATGTCTGGTATTTTACGTATTGAGCAATTCCCAGCAGACACAAATGTAGTTTTCTGCTGACTGGATTGTGGTAATCTGGCTGTGCTTCACTTGTGTATGTATATGTTTGAATTATTATGGCTTTTGAAGTTACTAAATTGTCTGGGAACTTGATTTCAAAAGCATTTAGCACAAAAGCAGTACTGTTGCTCAGGTGATTTCTCTGTATCTACCCTATCGAATCACTTTATCATGTTAAACATCTCGATTAGATCACCTTGCATGCTTCTAAACTCAAGGGAATACAAGCCAGGTTTATGCAACCTGTCATTGTAATTTACCCCTTTGATCACTCGTATCATTCTGGTGAATCTGCGCCTATGACTCTCCGATCTCTGCGCTCCTCCAACTGTGGCCTCTTGTGCATCCCTGATTTTAATTGCGCCACCATTGGTGGCCATGCCTTTAGCTGTCGAGGCCCTAAGCTCTGGAATGCCCTCCCATAGCCTCTCCATCCTCCTTTAAGACATTCTTTTAAAACCTGCCTCTTTGAGCAAGCTTTTGGTCATCTGCCCTAATATCTCCTTATGTGGCTCGGTGTCAAATTTTGTTTTGTAACGCTCCTGTGAAGCGCCATGGGATGTTTTACTACGTTAAAGGCGCTATATAAATCCAAGTTGTTGTTGTGTCATATCTTTCCAAGGCTCATATATCTTTCCTGAGGTGCGGTGCCCAAAACTGAATGAAGTACTCCAGATGGGGCATGACTGACTTCCTCACTTTTGAATTCCAACCCCTTTGAGATAAAGGGCAACATTCCATTAGCCTTTTTGATTACTTTTTGTACCTGTGTACTAGCTTTTAGTGATTTGTGTACATGGATATCTGAATCCCATTGCTTCGCCAGAGCTCTTAGTCTCTCACCATTAAGAAAATATTCTGATTTGTCTTTCTCGGATCCAAAGTGGATGACATCACACTTCTCCACATTGAACTCCATCTGCCATAGCTTTGCCCACGCACTCAATCTGTCTTTGTGCCGTTGTGACTTCTCGCTCCCATCTACACATCTTACTGTGGCTCCAAACTTAGATATACAACTCTCTATTCTTTTATCCAAGTCATTAATACATAAAATGAAAAGATGAGGCTCCAGTACAGATCCCTGGGGAATACCACTTGTCACATCCTGCCAATCAGAGAACAAACCTTTTATCCCTACTTTCTGTCCTCTACCTCCCAATCAATTACAGGAAACTCTTTATTAACCGGCACCCAAATATCCAGAAATCTCTCTTAACCGGCAAAATTCTTGAGTAGGTAACCGGGGTTTTCCTTCATCTCTCGTTTAAAATTAACTTTAAAAAACACCCCGAGGCGTTTGCCTTGTATCGGAGCGTGTAGATTGGGAGGGGAATGTGCAGCCCGGGTAGGCAGCGGACACGACAGATGGTCAGCTGGCGGTCCCCGGGGAGACGGAGCTCCGAATGCAGGCGCATGTCAATGTGTACGGGGCTCTCGTACGTTGGGAGATATAACTCTCCGTTATCCGGACTTTTTGATTAACCGGCACCACGCCGGTCCCGTCGGTGCCGGTTAATAAAGAGTTTCCTGTACTAACCCATATCACAAGGTTACCTCCAATTCCATGTACTCTAATTTTTGCTAATCTTCTCGTGTGGAACCTTTTCAAATGCCTTCTGGAAGTCCATATAGACAACATTCTTCTATCCACCATGCTAGTTACTGTCTCAAAGTTCAACTAGATTAGTCAGACATGACCTACCCGTCACAAATCCATGCTGACTCTCATTGATCAACTGATACCTGTGGGGCAGTTCATATGAAGGGCAATTAATCCATTACCAACTTTTCTCATTGTATTCATGTTTGTATTGTGCTGTTAGTAAATTGACTTCTGCCTCATCTGTTTAATTTTTTTATTGAAACTAATAAACACAAACAGACAATTTTTTTAAATATCTGCTATTCTAAGGTGCATGTGGCATTATAATATTAGATCGCATATAATCCAGCAAGCAATTTACTGCACAAAAGGGTAATTAGCCTCTTTGGGTCACACAACTTTAGGGGTGGATTATGTAAAACGTACAGCTTCTGGATCATCACTGTGAAGGCAAAATGGTTGTATAAAAAAACAATTTAACCTGCAATTTTTAAGTGTTTAGTAGGCTGAATAATATTTTTTGGTATCCTTGGTCAGCACTTGGGTAACTTTATCCTGCAGATACCTTAACTAGATATCCTTTAGTAGATTTGTATTCTTTCACTGGATCTATTTTCCACATCAGCATATCTATACTACATTAAAAATCATTAGTGGTGTAAAATTCGATAAAGATGCCTCTAGTGAATGTAACCACCTGAATGTGCTGTAAATAACATATCATGCAAACACAACTACAACGTGACAATATTCAGAGCATGTTTCAGTATAGTTAAGATAAACCCACTTTGAAGCATTTGCTATGAATAAATGTGATGAAATTGGAGCTACTGTATATCACAATTAGAATCACTGAAACTTTAGTTATTTGTTCATTCTGGATCTGAATATCTATCTGGTTAATTTTACAACTCTCAATAGCTCTCTCAAAATTAATTCTCACTTGGAGAAGCATGGGTTAATAAGGGACAGCCAACACGGATTTGTTAATGGCAAATCGTGTCTGACTAACCTGATTGAGTTCTTTGATGAAGTAACGGAGGGGGTTGATGAAACTAGTGAAGTAGATGTATATATGGAAGATTCTATGATTCTGCAATTTATTCAACTGACCACTACTTGGCATTGTAATGGTTGTTGTTTTGGAATCTGAACTCCAAACAGTTAGTGTATCCCGTGATACATTTGTCACAACACCAAAGGACTCCAAAGTAATGTGTATTTCTTGATAATCTTGATTTATAATCTTATTAAAAATTATCCTAGGCTGGAAAATGCTTTGTGTAGATATTACGGGAGTCCTTTATATTATAAACAACCATAATCCATGATGTGCAGCTCCTTAAAGTAATAGAGGTTATTTAAAGGAGCTGCTGTGTGTAAAGTTTTCGAACTTTTTTTTGATAATCATGCAATTAACTCCTTGTATACTGTTGTCGTACTTGTGTTTGCTATATCACAGCTCTTGCGTACGTTTTCACAACCTGAAGGCTATTTAAAAATGGTAACTAGTTCCTGTGATGGTACAGTTGGTGAAGTCAGGGTGTAATAGAACTCGGGAGATTTTAATCCCGGTCTGTGTTGAATTCGTTAATCTCAACCTGAGCAGCAGTTGGGGTGCTACAATTGGTCTCAATGCCTCGATTCCTGCTTGATTGCCATCCAGTAACTATCATCTAGAAAGTGTTTGCATGTGAATGTGCAATGAGGACAGGATTGTACATAGTCATATGGCACAGAAGGAGGCCATTCGGCCCATCGAGTCCGTGCCAGCTCTCTGTAGAGCAATCCAGTCAGTCCCATTCCCCCGCTGTATCCCCGTAGCCCTGCAAGTTTATTTCCCTCAAGTACCTATCCAGTCTCCCCTTGAAAACATTGAGTGTCTCCGCTTCCACCACTTCCGTCAGCAGCGAATTCCAGGTCCTCACCAGTCACTGCGTAAAATTTTTTTTCCTCACTTCCCCCCTGTGATGCGCCTTTGTGATTGAGTACTGTGCTAACACTCACTGTCTGAGTTTTCACACAAAAATATCCACTGTGAGAGAGGTAATGAAGGGTGACAGGAGCACATAGAATTATACCCCAAAATTATGTCAGCATTTTCAATAATGGAGGAGAAAATAAAATAAAATTAGCGACTGTAAACAATTTTTGTACATTTAATTAAGGATTCTGCTTGAGCTTCACTCTCATGGTTTGCCATCTCTTTTGGGGAGAGGTTTGGCTGGCAGAAGCACTTGGGTGGGAATGGGCCAGGAGAGTGTTCATTTGATGGTGCTTAAATTGCTACTGCTGCAAGAATGCTCCAGTTGTCTCTGCTTTGTAGGTGAGTACGGGCAGCTGCAAATATTTTATTGCAGAAAGGGGAAGGGAAGTTTTTGGTGAGAGGTATGTTTTAATATCTGGAGTGGCAAGGTTGTTCAATAGTGCTGCATCTTTTCTTCATTCTGGTGCCCTTTTAGAGATATGGGCGATTTGAACAGGTTAGTGTTCATCTTAGTATTGATATGAGGATAAAGACTAGCCAAGCGGCAATGTTCAACAGGGAGGAAGGATAAAATATAATTTACTGGGATTTATTAGGCATCAGTCTACAGATTAACAGGAGCATTGGGGACAAACAATTCAGGCGAAGTTCTATCATTAAGGCCAAATAAAAACATCCCAAATGGATGAAGGGTGAGTTCATGGTCAGTACAATGGGGCAGTCTGATAACTTGCTCAGCAGGGATGGGGGAGGAGTTGAAGGGGCCCATTGTCTTGCATAGCAGGGGAGGGGCAGGCTCTCGTGCTCATCACACACCGCATGACCTTGGCTGTTCAGTTTCTTTCTGCCATTTCTGTTTAGGTGCTCTCTACTGTTGCTATGCCTTTCATGTTCAGTGTTTTTTTTCTGGGAAATCTTTCCATTTTCAGGTTCCATTCTGATCTTTGCCTCAACAGCCAACTTGTTTGTGACTCCCGTTTGACATTTTTTCTGTGGGCGACAGACTTTGTCATTTCTGCTTGGTTCCTTTTGAAAACTGTTTCTGCTTTTGATTTTTTTAAGGATGTTTAATAGAACTATGACCATTAATACTGTTTGACAGTAGGACATGCTTCTTTTGATGGTCCCTCTGCCACTATCGCTGATTATTGAGGGTGGAATAGATGGGACTTATTCAAGTTTGGACTATCGCGTAATGGTAGGCCAGTTCCCATTGATATTGATGTGTTCAATAATGGTACGTTGACAGCCCCACCTACTGGTGCACTATCTTTAGAATCTTGAGATCACTAATCATTTTTAATATTAGATTAAATATACATACATAGTGTCTCCACTGGTGGGAGGGTCTAATTACAGAGTGATAACTTTACATGTGCAGTTTACATTATAAATGTGGACATAGGAATATATAAAGAAAAATAGAACTTACATTTATATAGTTCCCTTCACCATCTCGGAACGTCCCAAAGCCCTTCACACCCAATGATAACAAATCATCCCCAAAAACTGGTTTTCTAAAGAGCAAAATGAACATGGCAATACTGAAATATCTGCAGGTTGCTAAGCAACAGAATAGTGACATTGAAGTTGGGATTTTGTTGCAAGTTTCAGTGATCTGTCTCTGCTGATTTAGCCTAGAACAATGTTGTGTGGTATGAGGTGTAAGAAAGATGACTGCAGCGCATGTGACTCAGCCACCCCACTTCTGAAAGATGCTACTTAATGTAGCATTGTAGATACAATGTACTAGATTACTGATGTCCGTGAGGATTGTTCTTTTTTTGGGAACACCACTTCCCATGTTCTGCCAGTCTGAGTAACTACCTTTAACAACAACTTATATTTATATAGTGCCTTTAATGTAATAAAACGTTTTCAACTTTTACTTTTTTTTCTATTTTGTAGCCAGTTTACTATCCATTCTGCTACTTGTACCCTGACTCCACATACTCTGACCTTAGTCACGAGTCTTATTGAAGGCATTTTGAATGTCCCATGTATATCAAATCCACTGCATTACCCTTGTCTACTCCTTATTGAATATTTGAAGAAGTAACAGAAAGTTAGTCAAGCATGACCTTCCCTTTTGGAATCCATGCTGACTATACTTTATTATATTTTCTGTTTTATTGCATCTTTGGGTAAAGATTCCATTATCTTTCCTACCACTGACGATAAACTAACTCTTCTATAGTTCCCTGGAATTGTTCTATCTCCCTTTTTTGAATATAGGATGAGTTTTAGGCCCATTTCATAGACTTCAAATGTTTGCTGTGATGTAGTTTTGATTTGGGTGTATGTTTTCAGGGGCCAACTTTAAGGGGAGACATATATTTAGCAGATAATATTCAGTTCACGGTATTTAACTAAAAGAAGAAAAGAACTTGCATTTATATAGCACCTTTCACGACCTCCGGACGTCCCAAAGTGCTTTACAACCAAATAAGTATTTTTGTGGTGTAGTCACTGTTGTAATGTAGGAAACCTGGCAGCTAATTTGCATACAGCAAGGTCCCACAAATAGCAATGTGATAATGACCAGATAATCTATTTTAGGTGTTGATTGGGGGACAAATATTGGCAGGACATTCGAGAGAACTTCTCCGATCTTGGAATAGTGCTACGGGATCTATTACATTCGGAGGGCAGACGTCTCATCTGAAAGACGGCACCTCTAACAGTGTAGCACTCCCTCAGTACTGCACTGGAATGTCAGCCTGGATTATGTGCTCAAGTCTCGGAGTGGGACTTGAATCCACAACATTGAGTCAGAGGCAAGGGTGCTACCACTGAGTCAAGGTTGACACTAGTCTGCTGCTATCATTCTTTAAGCAGCAATTCATGCAAAGCATGCAGACCTCTGGTGCCCATTATTATACATTAGTAGAAGTGAATATTTCAATTTCCGTGAATATTGCTGTTTGCATACTAAACGATTCTGCAGGTGGTTTAATGAACATACTTTAAAGTTTATGCTTTCCATTTACAACCTTTCCAGAGTTAAACAGTATACCGCAGCTGTTTTTTTTTTGGACCCAATCTTGCGCGTCAGAATAATTTTTATTTGGACTAAAGAATGTGTTCACAACCATGTATGTAAATTCACAGATTATAATTGTGCGGTTTTTTTAAACTAGGTATTACTGGTTTCTATTTTGAAGTAAAATATTACAGGGCCTTTCTGTTTTAATGGAGAAAACATTGGAGGCTTGGAAATTAAACGCTGCACTGATGACAGTGATGATTGAGTTGACAAATGTAATCACTCTGGAGCTGTACCTATTAGCTCCCAGTGGTTGTGCTTGTAGGTTAAGTGGCCCAAAGCCACTAAATCATATTTCTGGGTAATCGCAACAGTCTCTATTCTGCATCTGTATTTTAAAAAAATTGTTTATAGTTTTGAAGTAGTGGAGAGTCCTCCTCGTATAACCTCCCCGATGCAGTACAGATTAAGTTGCTACCATACAGGGGCTGTTGCAGTTGTCCTTTTGTCATTATCCTTTCCTCCTCCTCCTCCCCCACCACGGAGATGTATTAAGAGTTTGGATCGGCTGTGTGGACAGTTGATATGAAACCTGACTACAGCATGAAAATAATTTCTACCATACTTCGGGCAGGGTTTCCTTTCAATTTTTTTTGTTGTTGCAAAATTGGAACCGTCTATTGTTAGGGCTACTTTACTGCGTTAGAAAAGGTTTTGGGGCAGCGTTTGTAGTAAGTAAGAGGAACCCTAGGGCGCAGGCATCTACAAAAGAACTGTTTTTGGCTCCGCAATGCATGCATTGTGTAAAAATGTCGGTGTGGCATTCACTTCTCTCGAGAGACTTGCCTAGAAGAAACAAGGCAGCTCATTCCACAGGCAAACGCTATGCTAATCTCACCACAAATTATTTAAAAACAGATACAATCGCATTTAGAGATCGTTGTACAAGTCACTCATATCGGATAGCGGTAAGAAACCGAAAATACCTGTCCATTTTCAGAAATGGGGAAGAACCATTTGGATTTATATTTATGTAGGGAGAAATCTACAAATTAGGACGTACCGCATTGAAATCGTGCTGCAATACGAGCAGATCAAGTGATATCCCTGCTAGATCCACCCAATTTCTGAAAGGTAGATAAATTGATGACTGCGCCCAATGAAAACACTACTAGGAGCGATGTCCTTGAAATAATGGAAATCGTGTAGCATTAACTACAGAAGATTGCTTTGGGGAAATAACGTTGCATTTTAGCACCGAATTGTGGAATTAATTATAAATCTGAGGTCGTTTTTCGTTAGCATCATTGATTTACTAAACTAACACTGTTTCAAGCTATTTTTCTCTGTCTCCCACCATTATATGGGTCCGTTCGATCCCTGTGATGTGTCCCGCCATTTTACAGCATTGCACCGCCAGCCGGCTGCGAGATTGCAGCAACTAGAGAGCTTGGAAGGCAGCCACAAGGTGTGTCCATGCGGCCAGTTCAGCTCGTCACTGAGGGAAAGCACATAAGTTGCTGCTCTCGGCTTTTGCCCAAAGTCCAGCCGTTTGTTTAAACGGCCTTGACTTTTCAAAGTACACACAAGCCTGTAAACAGATAGCAACGTTTGTGTTTGAATGTGGGTTGAAGTAAGAAAAAAAATCAGATAGCAGCATTCACTGAAATGTTTGTGAAAGGGGGGACATTTTACTGCTTGCGGTTTTCACAATCAGTGATATGAAAAACATTGATCAGGTTAATTAAAACCTGTAAATTTTCCATGTTGTCCATGCTTGACTATACAGCCTTGTGCTGCAACCACACTTTTAAAATAATATTTCACAACTTAATTACCAAAGCATGCTATGTATTTCGTTTCTTCCAAGGCATTGCTCACTCTGACTGGGAAGATCAATAGTGTTGCTGGGTGTTACAGGAAGTGTGCGCTATATGCAAGACTTTTATATATGTTCTTTTTCTTTGGGGAGTAGGAGTCAAACCTCAAACACATTTCTGGAATTTGGTGTCTGGTAAAATTTCTGTTGCCATTTACAAATCAAGACATTGCTTAATGCATATTTTGAAAATTTAAAGCACAATACCAAGCCACAATTTCCAGATGAAGTAAGACTGGATTGTTTCATGGTGGTGTTGCAAAACATTGTAGACATAGAAAGAAAGACTTGCGTTTATTTATATAGTACCTTTCATGACCACCAGACATCCCAAAGCGCTTTACAACCAATGAAGTACTTTTTGAAGTGTAGTCACTGTTGTAATGTAGGAAACGAGGCAGCCAATTTGCACTCGGCAAGCTCCCACAAACAGCAATGTGATAATGACCAGATAATCTGTTTTTGTTATGTTGATTGAGGGATAAATATTGTCCAGGACACCAGGGATAACTCCCCTGCTCTTCTTTGAAATAGTGCCATGGGATCTTTTACGTCCACCTGAGAGAGTAGACTGGGCCTCAGTTTAACGTCTCAGATGAAAGATAGCACCTCCGACAGTGCAGCACTCCCTCAGTACTACACTGGAGTGTCAGCCTAGATTTTTGTACTCAAGTCTCATTGGGACTTCAACCCACAACCTTCTGACTCCGAGGCGAGGGTGATTCCTGTACTAAACTTGGGACCGTTAAAGCATCACCCTGACACTGGACACGGAGGCGTGGCAATTGGATAATTTCCATTAAAAACAGAACATCCTTAAAATGGCTACCCCAATAGCACAGTGAGTTTATTCAGTGAACAGCTGAACCATACAGATCAGGTACATCCCAAGTCTGTGCTGAGTTAGCTGATCTCAGCCAAGGTGGATGGGGAGCAGTTGGGGTATTACGATTGGCAATAGCCATCTGGGTTTGGAGGACAAAATTAGCTTATGTTTTGTTTCTGATCACTATGTAATGACCTCTGCTGGAAGTACATGTAGCTGCTTCTATTTTAGCTTAGTGATGTGGCATTGTCAAAGACTCCCAATGTGTGGATCTAGCGCAGCCAGCCGCAATCCTAAAATAAACTTGCCAAATTCCCCGTAGCCAGCTTTAGCAAATCTAGCAAGTTTACCTTGAGTTGCCACTGGCTGCACGAGACCCATACTTTAAGAACCAATGGCACTAGCATACCAACCTAAAAATAGCCTATATGTGAGCATCAGGTGAGAATAGGATCGCACTCAGCTGTGCTGTCCCTCATTATCAAGACTCATAAGTAATGGCTACTTGGATGAGGCATCAGAGTGCAATCAGCACCCAAAGAAAGACTTGCATTTATATAGCACCTTTCACATCCTCAGGACATCCCAAAGCGCTTTACAGCCAATGAAGTACTTTTGAAGTGTAGTCACTGTTGCAATGTAGGAAACGTGGCAGCCAATTTGCGCACAGCAAGGTCCCACAAACAGCAATGTGATAATGGCCAGGTAATCTGTTTTAGTGATGCTGATTGAGGGATAAATGTTGAAAAGGACACCGGGGAGAACTCCCCTGCTCTTCTTCAAATAGTGCCATGGGATCTTTTATATCCACCTGAGAGGGCAGATGGGCCTCAGTTTAACGTCTTATCTGAAAGACGGCACCTTCGACAATGCAGCGCTCCCTCAGTACTGCACTGGAGTGTCGGCCTCGATTTTGTGCTCAGGTCTCTGGACTGGGACTTGAACCCAAAACCTTCTGACTCAGGCGAGAGAGCTACCACCGAGCCACGTCTACACCTGCAAGAAATACAAGAATTCAAGGCCTTCAGAAGAGAGGAGAAAATTGACCATAATTAAAAAGACTATGTAGAAAATTGATAACCTACATTTTTAGTCATAAATTGTAATTTATGAGGTTTTCTGTTTTTTGATCACTGTTTTGAGTTTGTCTTTATTTTTAGCAGTTGTTTATTAATGGCAAATTTGTTACAAAAATGCGAGTATTGATAAAGTATCTTTTTTTTAAAGTAAAATTTTGACCAAAATCAGTATTAAAACAAAACAAAATTAATACTAAGTACTGACCGCACACTGTACAGCCTGAGGGAGCAAGCATTAAAACAAGGAGACTTGTGGATTGGCGTACTAGGGTGGGAGATTGAACTCTGCTTTTATTCTGCAGAATCAGTTTTTATTCTATTGATCTATCATACCAGAATTAAAAGTTTATTGTAAGAATGTATCAGCAATCGAGCATTGCATGCCACATTTTAGTTGTTTTATTGGCTTTAATGAATAAACAATTCTTACATTTTTTGGTGGGTGATGGTATCAATTTAATCTGAAAACTGGGAATCTTATTTAGGGAATTAAATTGTTTCAACGCATGAATTTATTTTTCTGTAGGCAGTTTGAAGCACATTGATCTGAGTTTGGTGATTCTGCAATTAGGTTAAATGGACACTGATTCTGTGTTGGTTCCGCTGTGTCCTTCACAATTTAATTGACAGAGCTAATGACCATGATGCTTAATGCATATTATACTGTATCAATGGATGATAAATTTGCGAGGAATGTGAATATGGAAATCATTTGGGACTTCTAGGTTACTTATGTCACAAGACTGAGAATTATAGTTGCCTGATCCGTTGGGGGGTGGGAGAACAGGGACTGAGCTTTCTGGGGTGGGAACAGGAACAGGAAAAGAAAGTAAACTGACGAATAGATTCTGTGATGCATTTCAGTGAATGTTGGATATGGTATCTGACCATTGATCAATTTTCTGCCTCAGGCCTAACTTTTGTTGCCTGTAGAAGAATCATACCAGGGTTACTCAGCAGGATGTAAATCAGCATTTTATAGTGGCTTTTTAAAAAATTCATTCATGGGTTGTTGGTGTCGCTGGCAGGGCCAGCATTTATTACCCATCACTAATTGCCCTTCAGAAGGTGATGGTGAGCCGCTGCCTTGAACCGCTGCAGTCCGTGTGGTGAAGGTACCCCACAGTGCTGTTGGGTAGGGAGTTCCAGGATTTTGACCCAGTGACGATGTAGGAACGGCGATATATTTCTAAGTCAGGATGATGTGTGACTTTGAGAGGAACTTTGAGGTGGTGGTGTTCCCATGCGCCTGCTGCTCTTGGCCTTCTAGGTGGTAAAGGTCGCCGGTTTGGCAGGTGCTGTCAAAAAAGCCTTGGCGAGTTGCTGCAGTGCATCTTGTAGATGGTACACACTGCAACACGGTGCGCTGGTAGTGGAGGGAGCGAATATTTAAGGTGATGGATGGGGTGCCAATCAAGCAGCTGCTTTGTCCTGGATGGTGTTGAGCATCTTGAGTGTTGTTTGAGCTGCACTCATCCAGGCAAGTGGAGAGTTCCATCACACTCTTGACTTATGCCTTGTAGATGGTGGAAAGGCTTTGGGGAGTCAGGAGGCAAGTCATTCGCTGCAGAATACCTAGCCTCTGACCTGCTCTTGTAGCCACAGTATTTATGTGGCTGGTCCAGTTAAGTTTCTGTTCAATGGTGATCCTCAGGATATTGATGGTGGGGGATTTGACGATGGTAATGCCATTGAATGTCAAGGGGAGGTGGTTAGACTTTCTCGTGTTGGAGATGGTCATTGCCTGGCACTTGTTTGGTGCAAATGTTTTGATGGGCAATGGTGTATGTTCCTTTATCCAAAAATGTTGCACATCTATCAGTACCATGGACTAGATTCTGGTGATCAGACACACAACTTTATATGTTGTGTATTCAAGACCTGGAGATTAAGAGCAGCTTAGTCACCGCCCCCCCCCCCACCCACCCCGGTCGGTCCCGTCCCGTCAAACTATATATATATGATGCTTACTCTATGATGTTGGGTATATTTTATTGAAGACAGTGCATATAGCACCTGAACAATGTATTTCCATTAGAAACCTTGACAATATAGAGTGCACTGCAAAACTGCATTTAAATTTCTTTCTAGTACAAAAAACAAAATGATAAAAATGATACAATACGAATATTGCTGATTATTTACAGACCCTCAAATGTAACATGTCGTCAGATTTGTACTGTGCGTATTTATATATAGTTGTATCCTTGAACAGTTAAATACAACTTATTTTAAATGGTTATGCTAATTATTTTTCTCTCTTTTTTTCCAGATATGGCCGTGTGGAAAGTGTCAAAATTCTTCCCAAAAGGGGCTCAGAAGGTGGAGTGGCAGCCTTTGTGGATTTTGTGGACATCAAAAGTGCGCAGAAAGCGCACAATTCTGTCAACAAAATGGGAGACAGGGATCTGCGAACGGATTACAATGAGCCTGGCACTATTCCCAGTGCTGCTCGGGGATTAGATGATACCGTTCCTATAGGAACTCGTACTAGAGAGGTTTCAGGGTTCAGGGGAGGTGGTGGGGGGCCAACATATGGACCACCACCATCACTACATGGACGGGAAGGACGTTATGAACGGAGACTTGATGGGTAAGTTCCAAGGTTTCTCTAGGCAGGGTTTTGATAAATAGTGTGGTGAGAAGCAGCAACTCATGTATAGGTTCCCCAGATGGATTTATTGAGGAAATCTGTACATTCGTGTCGTTGTTGGATATGGAAGAGAATTGAAACCAGTAGCAGCTCTGGCCTATTCGCAGTGGATCTATCCTGCAGCTGGCTGGATGACTACTCCTGGGATAAGTTTGGTTAGTTTGATGGAAGGTTTCTGTCAGTTAATATGGAGTTAACCCTCGTAATAAACTTCCCTTTTCTCCCTGGATTGCAAGCAGTTCCCTCTGGATGTATCCCTTCGATCGAGTGGCTATAATAATACTGTCTGGTACAACTAACCCGAGGAATACTATGGGATTACCAGACCTACTATTTGAGGCAATACTGAAGTGCATTGAAGACTTTCTGCAGTATTATATTTGGCTTTGGTTTAAACATAAAGTTTTGATGCACATTCTTTGGATATGAAATATTTCTATGAAGATAGAGTACTCTTGTGATCTACTATTTTCCTGGAAGGATATTACAGCCAATGATTTTCAACAGGAATACATGCAAGGAAAACTGAAGAATGAGGACGTAACAGATACAGTTATCATGGGTCTACAAATCTGTACTGTTTATTTTGTTTCTCCCTGATTGGATCTTATGGATATTTATGGGCTAAAGATAAAATATTAGAAACTTTTAAACATTTGGAATGTCATTTTCCCCGTATAATGGAATAGAGGTCATTATCTCTTCAACATGGGATTATATGCGTCCTAAAGTAGTTGTATGGCAGAGTGGATTACCTGGTTTGTGTTTGACACACTTCTTGATTCTACTTTATTGTACCAGTGGACTATCAAACAAGGGAAAACTATTAGTGGATACGTTACATTTTAACTTTCAGATCAAATGTGAAAAGATTTTATAACAATTGAATGGCTACTGGCTGCTAGAAAATGGATAATAAATGCCTTCTACTAGAAGAAAGCCCTGTGCTCTGGGAGTAACGGGTATAGTTGCTTAATATCGACTCAAGAATTGGGCTACATCTATCTACCGACATACGTCCAATTGAACGCACTCCGCCATCTCAGAAAGGTCTTGGGGTTTAGGAGTTACTTTTTAACGTTGGGAGCTATCTGTTTTCAGGCGAATGTACTTAACACTGGCAATGGAAGTTTATCTTTCTTGGGCGTTCAGTTTTCTTGATACAATCCCCAAATCAATGCGGCACTAGCACTATCCGAAGTTGGATTACCCCTTTAAGAGGGGACCAAATTGGGAATGTTTGTACACTTTTCTCTCCCTAGATTTAATTGGGATTTAGGTCGTGTTTACTGCAGTCTAAAAAGGTTGGTATGTCCTGCCATGTGTATCTTAGCCCCTCTCCTAACCCAGTCAACCCTTCCTTTCCACTAACTCCAGTAGTCATTAGCACTGCTAGAAATTCAAACAGCACTTTAGCCAATAGAATCTCACTGCCTTGCAGCTCTGTTAGCTCCTCTGCCTGTCTCTGTGTCTTTCATGGATTAGGAGTTTGTATTTGTTGTATGTCAGCTGATGGCAGTAACGCTTTGGAATCAGCTTGCTTCTTCTGATTGCTGAAAGGTCAGTGTAAAATGATTCCACAGTACATTGTAAGCTCAGTTCCGTAACTGTAGCTAACAAATTAAGTCAAGTTGACACTGTGCATAGTTTAGTGGCTTTGCTACTCAGTGTTTCCTGAATCTGTAGAATGTCAACAAAAACCTAATAACATTTTAACAGCTTGTGTGGGAGAAATGTAGAATGGAAAGGGACAAAAATTACCAGAATGAAAATAAGGTAACTTCGTAATAATGTAAAATCCAGAAATGAAAATAACCACATTCCTGGATATAGTTAGCGCATTTTTACTGAGGTAAAATATTTAGCAAATTAATCAGCCTATGGTAAATCCGATTCTACAATAATCGTTTCTATAGCTTTAATGCCTGATAATTAGGAAATGTAACAAGCTTAATAAAATGAGTATTAAGTATCAACTACATTAGGAAATGGGGAATTAACTGGTTAACTATAAAGGATGGATATTGGAAGAAAGCAAGCAGGTGATTTTTTTTTTAAAGCAGTGTGTTTTTTTGAATATAGTAAAAAAAATATTAGTAGTTTTGTGGGATTCAGTGTTTTTGTCTGTGTGTCTGGAGCTGAATGCTGGCCATTACTTTTTCCTCAGTGAATCAGGCTAGCTTTTTTGTCGTCTTTTGGACCCCATAATCCCACAGCAAGCAACCAACAACGTTACTTAATTTTTGGTACAACTTTTAATGTTCTGCCAAGTACGTGCCTAGGGGATCTCACTTGGAAGTGTAGGCACAAGTTCATCTTTCAGCAAATGTATTTGATTATGTCCTTTTCAAAGTGGTTACAGAGGGTTAGCCAATTGTGATATTCACAGATGAATCACCATCATCTTGTACAGATAATCAGCACAACTGCTGTTGCTGCTCCTTAATTCCTGCTTTCTTCCAATCATGAGTTTTCTGGTTAAACACTCGATACAAAATGGTTTTCCTCATAGTTTGCGATGTGATGGTTAGAGCCCTTAGGAATTGATTTAGTGTATGACACAATATCTAAAAATGTAAGAACTTCCTGAGTGGTTTTTAAAAAAATCAGTTGTGTAATTTAAAGTGATTAATAGATAGAGCAGAGGGAAGAGATAGTGGGAGAATTGTTACTGTAAAAGATCAAAAACTCTTAGTGTATTGCAAATATTACTTGTGTGTTAGCGCCTGGGAATTGGAAAATGTTGAAGCTCTACAGATGCCTAATTCAAAAAGTCAAATTAAAGAGAAACCTGATGCCAACTATTATAGATAGCAGCTACTGAACACATTGCTATTGCTAATTTCTCTATTGTTTCCATATACTCTCTAGTTAAAATTCAAATGCTTATTTTCCCAGAGCTTAGAATGGGTAATTTGGGGAACTTTTTGCTATGTTGCTGATGCTTGACAGATTCTTATTTTTTCCTCCTCTTCCCCCTCCCCCAACAAAACACAGGGCTTCTGATAACAGGGAGCGTACTTATGATCACAGTGCCTATGGACACCACGATCGTACAGCGGCAGGGTTTGATCGTCCCAGACATTATGAACAGGATTATTATAGAGATCCTCGGGATCGAACTATACAACACGGAGTTTATTATGGGTCAAGAAGTCGAAGTCCAACTCGATTTGAAGCTCATGATCCACGTTATGAACAAAGAGGGAGGGAACAGTTTGCAATATCGAGTGTAGTGCACCGAGACCTCTACAGGGAAGATATTACTCGGGAAGTAAGAGGGAGACGGCAGGAAAAAAATTATCAGCACAGCAGGAGTCGATCCCCACATTCCTCACGGTCAGGAAACCAGTCCCCACAGCGATCTAGCCAAGCATCAAGATCACGGCGATCTCCCAGTGGCAGTGGGTCCAGGAGTAGGTCATCAAGCAGTGATTCAGTCAGCAGCAGCAGTAGTACCAGCAGTGACAGGTAGGTGGAGAGGAGCATACCACCAATAGTTCCCACCGACTACATCCCATTTGACATCAGAGCAAAGGGGATCATTTGCCTATTTTTACCAGTCATCGGAAAAGGTGAAGTGTACAAGTTGCTAATTCAACATTTAAAAGATTCTGCTTGTTATTGTCTGTTCTTTATGCTGCCAAATTCTTGTTTTAATCTTTCTTCCTGAGAGTTTCTTAAAATTAAGTATTTAAAATAAAGGAAAAAATTAGCACAAAATCCTCATTTGACAAAACCTGTGATGTGCCTGTGTGATACAAAAGTGATAACATTGTTGTCGCTAGGATTTCAATAATGTTTTGTAGTAAGGATGTGACATTTTCATGCCGTGTCCACTGAACTGTGGAAAACACCCAGCAGTACAGTTGCGCTTCCAAAAGTGGGTTGTGTCTGGAAAGATCATTTTGTATACAACACTAGGGTAACGTACTGGTGGTGGGAGCAATTTGAGGTGATAGGATAATTACATAGGCTTAAGTGTAATTTTTTTTCCCGTATGACATTTTGGTACCAATAAGTTTTGCAGCAGTATTTTTCGCACTGCACTGAGATGGTTGTTGTATCTGACTGTCCATTCAGTTGTTTTGTGCTGAGAAAAATAAATTTGCATTATTTCAGTTACATATAATGTTTTCAAATGCACCAATTTGCTTATAGAGGGAAGGTATTGTGTGGCATTGCACGTCTTGTGCTTATAATGTAATATTATAAGACTTCTTACCAAATGTGCCACCTCACACTTTTCTATTTTGAAATTCATTTGCCATTTACACTCCCATTCTGCAAGTTTATTAATATCGTCTTAAATTTTGTAGCAGTCGTCTTCAGTATTAACTATACCCCCCAATATAGTGTCTTCCCAAATTTTGAAATTGTAGTTCTAATTCCCAAGTCCAAATCGTTTATGTAAATGGCAAACAACTGTACCGATCCCTGTGTAACACCACTTCCCACCTTCCGTCAGTCTGAGTAAATACCTTTAACCCCATCTCTCTGTTTTCTGTTTTGTAGCCAGCTTGCTATCCACTCTGCTATTTGTCCCGAGTCCACATGCTCTGACCTTAGTCATGAGTCTACTATGTGGTACCTTATCGAAGGCCTTTTGAAAATCCAAGTATATTATATCTGGTGCAGTACCCTTATCTACTCTTTCTGTTACTTCTTCAAAGAATGGTCAAGCATGACCTTCCCTTTTGAAATCTGTGCTGACTATTCTTTATTATATTTTCAGCTTTTCTATTACATCTTTGAGTAAAGGTTCCATTATCTTTCCTAACACTGCCGTTAAGCTAACTGGTCTGTAGTTCCCTGGTTCTATCTTCCTTTTTAAATATAGGAATAACATTATCTGTCCCCCAGTCCTCTGGCACTATTCCCTTTTCTAATTAATTTTTATAAATATATAATAGTGCCTCTGCTATCACTTCCTGAGTTTCTTTTAGTATGCATGGAACATGTGTGGGACTTAGCCTCTTCAAAAGTGGTAATCTTTATGTGAGAAAGCACGGGGCAACCCGTAAAATGGGTTCCCCTGAGGAAATGCCCAAATAGCCTTTGGTTTTGAAGTGGAGCATATATTTTGTCAGAGACCTGGTGTGTGTTTAAGACCCATACTTTTTACTATCTGACACTGTGCCTTTCAAAGTGTTTTTAGGAACTGCATCTATCCAACAACAACTTGTATTTATATAGTGCCTTTAACGTAGTAAAACGTCCCAAGGAGTATTCTAAGACATACAAAAAAAATCTGACACCGAGCCACATAAGGAGAAATTAGGGCAGATGTAGGTTTTAAGGAGCGTCTTTAAGGAGGAAGAGAGGTGGAGAGGTTTAGGGAGGGAATTCCAGAGCTTAGGGCCTAGGCAACAGAAGGCACGGCCACCAATAGTTGAGCGATTAAAATTGGGGATGCACAAGAGGCCACAGTTAGAGGAGCGCAGATATCACGGGGTGGGGGGGGGGGGGGGGTTGTGGGGCTGGAGGAGATTACAGAGATAGCGAAGGGCGAGGCCCTGGAGGGATTTGAAAACAAGGATGAGAATTTTGAAATAGAGATGTTGCTTAACCAGGAGCCAATGTAGATCATCGAGCACAGGGGTGATGGGTGGTAATATATATTCTGAATAAGTAACCTGTGTTTTGGTGCTTTATATAGGTCAGTAGCTGCCTTGATGTGTTTTATGCAAATACACTATTTCTTTGCATGGGAATTTTGTGGTGGTATTGAAATCAGTCTGTCATTCCTTTTATAGATATAAAATAGATGAAAGTAAATGGCACTGGTTCCCTTGAGATATGAAACTGAAAAATGTTACTTTATTATGCAAATATCATACTTTTTAGTGCATGTTTCTGACTGAACTTCAGATCTCCAAGAATAAGCTGCAAAGCAGAATTTATGGATTTTGTTGGCGATGACATTGAGTGCATGACAGCTGTCACAAGCCCTGGGGTTAGATTTGGATGTGTAGTGTCACAGTTATCAGCTAACTGTTTAATCGACTCCATACCTAAACAAGTTCACCAGAGGTTCAGGATTGAAAACACCACTCCTCCCTTAAAACAATACAGCATAAATGACTTTCTTTGTTTGTCTCAATTATTAAACTTTTTGTCTGAAAAGATCTGACAAATGCAGTTACCCTTTGTAAACTAAGAGTTGGAATCTGGGATAATGTTCCTAGAGTCAATCTTTATCACTGTTAATGCATTGCATGATGTTCTTAAAACAGCTACAATATCATTTAAATATGTAGCCCTACTTCGTTGTATTGCTGAGTTAACGACGTGTGAGTTTACTAAAAAGTACTCTGGCTGTAATCCATCCTTGGCTAACCTTGTTTACCTTACTACTCTTGATTGATTCAGAAGTAGATGATCAGTAGAAGTGGTGCAGTTAATTGCTCCCAGTCCCACCCATGCTGATCTTCAAATTGCAAAGCAGGAGATTCACAGCAGAAAAAACAGGTGTGAATCTCCAGCATATATATATTAATTTTTGCAGTGAATAAAGTCACAGTACGTTCTTTGGGCTGGTAATTTTAATGCTGCCTAGTAAATAAACTGAATAGGGGGCACAGGTAAGCATAGATGCTATGAGATTGCACTCAATTGGGGCTGTCCTGATTTTGGTCTTGCAGAGTAAAAAGGGTTAAATTGTCATGTACCCATGATCATTTGCAATATCTGTCCATTGGTGTACTGTCCATTCATTTTAACGACCCACAACTCTGGATTGACGAGACAAATGCAGTTTTTCTTCACAGAGTTGAATCTTGATAAACAACAACAACTTGTATTTAAATAATACTTCATGTAGAAAAAAATCCCACGGCACTTCACAGGTGCATAAGGAATATATGAATGTTGAGCCAAAGAAGAAGATATTAGGGCTGACCAAAAGCTTGGTCAAAGAGATGGGTTTTAAGAAAGGTCTTAAAGATGCATGGGCAGAGGGATTTAGGTGGGGAATTCCTAGGTGGCTGAAGACCAGTGGTGGCGTAAAGGGAGACTGATTTGTCAAGAAATGTTCAATTTAGATCAGGTATACTTAACTGAATTGTACAGTTCACTCACTAATTATTCGTAAAGTTCCGGGATTAATGCAAACCTCCCTGATAATACTAGAGGGCCTTGGTTCTTTACCATGCTTGATCTTTGTGTTTATGCTATTACCAATAAAGGTTAAGGCTGCTTTAGCACTGTTTTTATATCATTTACATTTGTCTCCTGACCACTTATGTCATGTGCTTTTTTCAGGGGATAGGCAGGTGGCTCGCTCACAAGGCTTTGCTTATTCCACTGTATACCTACTTTGAAAAATTGTATGAACAACCTGGAAATAACATACCCACCAATTTTCCCCTCTTTCCTTTGAGATATGCTTTGCTTCCATTCAGGAACTAACTTGTGGAGAATAATTTGGAGATCCTCTATCCTGCAGTTTTGTGGTACAGTGAGTTGTTTTACCCAAATCACTGGCCACCAGGCCATCTAAGTTCGACCGCATTGATCAATTAAGTGAACAGAAACTATTGGTTAATTGGTTAATTAATTAAATAAAGCCTGAAAAATTTAGATGTTGAAATATCCCGTTAACTGTGCATTCAGTAAAAATTGGACACCTTGCCTCACTTACTCTGTCAAAATAATTTCTGACGTTTTGTCAAGTTCTAGCAACAGCATTCAAGCCCAGCCCCTCCCCCTTCCCCATGCAAAATATTCATAACAAGTTGCTATACTCCGTTTTCCTCTTGCTTTTGTCAGCAACTCCAGATATTTCATTGTTTCGTGAAACTAAATATTCTTAACTGTTACAAGAATCTGACACAATTTTGAGTGGCTTTTTATTGGCTCACAAAGAAATTGCTACATTCAAGGAGAACATTCTTGTGCTGTAAAGTACAGAGGCCAGAAGGCCTTGCATATGCATAGTCGAACTCCATCGAAAGTAGAACAAACGTTCCCTTTTAAACAAATGGAGCCGCGTTAATGAGGTAGCCATGTATAGCCCTCATTACACTGCAGTGTGTAGCTGTCAGGTCAGGCAGCATCTGTGGAGAGAGAAACAGAGTTAACATTTCAGGTTGATGACCTTTCGTCAGAAATGTTCTGACAAAAGGTCATCAACCTGAAATGTTAACTCTGTTTCTTTCTCCACAGATGCTGCCTGACCTGCTGAGTATTTCCAGCATTTTCTGTTTTTATTTCAGATTTCCAGCATCTGCAGTATTTTTGCAACACGGTGGCATAGTGGTTAGCACTGGTGCCTCACAGCACCAGGGACCTGGGTTCGAATCTGACCTCGGGTGACTGTCTGTGTGGAGTTTGCACATTCTCCCCGTGTCTGCGTGGGTTTCCTCCGGGTGCTCCGGTTTCCTCCCACAGTCCAAAAATGTGCGGGTTAGGTTGATTTGGCTATGATAAATTGACCCTTAGTGTTAGGGGGGGATTAAATATGTGGGGTTATGGGGATAGGATGGGATATAGAAACATAGAATCTAGGAGCAGGAGTTGGCCATTCGGCCCGTCGAGCCTGCTCCACCATTCAATACGATCATGGCTGATCATTCAAATCCAGTACCCTGTCCCTGCTTTAATCCCCACAGTACACATATCCCACCCTACCCCCGTAACCCCACGTATTTAATTCCCCCTAACATATCCCATCCTATCCCCATAACCCCACATATTTAATCCCCCCCTAACACTAAGGGTCAATTTATCATAGCCAAATCAACCTAACCCACACATTTTTGGACTGTGGGAGGAAACCGGAGCACCCGGAGGAAACCCACGCAGACACGGGCAGAATGTGCAAACTCCACACAGACAGTCACCCGAGGTCAGATTCGAACCCGGGTCCCTGGCGCTGTGAGGCACCAGTGCTAACCACTATGCCACCGTGTTAGGGGGAATTAAATACGTGGGGTTACGGGGGTAGGGTGGGATATGTGTACTGTGGGGATTAAAGCAGGGACAGGGTATTGGATTTGGATGATCAGCCATGATCGTATTGAATGGTGGAGCAGGCTCGACGGGCCGAATGGCCTACTCCTGCTCCTAGATTCTATGTTTCTATGTATTGGTGTGTAGTTGGCCTTTGTTCGGCTTCCACAGTTTCCAATTTCAGAAGCCAATGAACAATGGGAATATTCTTTATCCTGACTTTCCCTAGATAGAGGTTTAAACCAACTCTGAGCTAAAGGATATTTGAGCATGGCCTATATAAATTAGATGAATTCTAATCCCCAATCTTTTTGAGTACCATATTAGTGCCCAAGAGCAAGTCCCATTCAATATTATTCACGCTATAGGGTACATTTGTAATATTAATGTGCATTCAATTTGAATCAGTACTGTTGATATGTGCAGCCTCTATTCAAGTATTAGTATAAAGCAGGATTTGGTGTTGGGAAGTTAATCAGTGGAACCAGATTTTGGAAGATTGGCAAGGTTGATTACTGAGCACACACAATGAGGAATTGGCAAGTAATGTCGGTGCTGCCTGTGTGCTTTATTTCCTCTTGGCTATTGTTTAGGCAGGTGTTGTGGGAGTCATTGTACCTGCTGTTAAATTGGCCAATATAAGAGCAGTTATATGATGTCAGTTAATTAAGTCATAGATGTTCACCCAATACCCAGTACAGCAATAAATCATTTAAAAATGTAAATAGACCTAAACTATTTAATGACTTGGATTTAATCTTCAAATCCAGTGACTGAGCGGGTAAAGTATTTTTGTATTTTTATGTTTTACTGGTGTTGGATCCCATTGTTAGAAGATTTATTTTAATTTTTTGGGTCGGAACAATGGATTCTGTGGCTCCTTCAATGATGCAGCTGGTTAAGATGGTGAGTCAATAAGCCATCCAGATCTGGAAGACCCCAGGTTTATTTTCTGGTCTGTGATGAATTAGCTGATCTTTGCCAGGATGGTTTATGTACTCCCCATGACCTTTGCTGTAAGTGTACATGTGGATAGTGGCTGAGCACAAGCTTGGGCTTGGCTGTGATGCTCTCCATGATAAAATAGTCTGACATTTGTTGTTGAGACTTGCCCACTTGGGTGAGGTACTGGACACCAACCATTGTATGTGGAGTTGTACCCAAAGAGGAATCAATTATTTTGTTGCAAAAATTGTGAGAAGTTTAACAAATTTAGAAAAATATATTGTAAATTTATTATCTAATATAGTTGCAAAAAATGTCCTTTTGAGGATGTAAAAGTATATTTTGTATGGATTAGTATTTTTGTAGGTGCAGTATCAATCAACATTCATGTTCTGTTTCATTAACGTGAGGTCTTCTGAATTGTGTTTGTACATATGCTACTGTGAAAACCTTTCAAGATTAGTGACCATCAAAAAAGTAAGCAGTCTAAGTGCTTCAAGCACTTTAATTATTCCAGTCTGTGTAAAATAAGGGAAAACGTTGATCGATCGTGAATGTGTGTATTGTGAAATAGATTGTTGGGCATAATTCAGTTACAAAGTGAGCAGATTACATTATTTATTCCAATTATAAGATATCATGACACTCTACAACTCATTACTTTAGTCCAACAATCCAAATGTAAAATTTATTGCAATTCAGGAATGGTCCAGAGATTGTAGTTGGAAGTACAGATATGGATTAAAAGTTGCTTGCATGTGGCCAAAGTTTTTAAATAGAATTGGAGATATAACAAACAAGTTTTTGTGTTCTATGTTTTTGAGTTTCAAAGCTGCAAATTCTTTGACCCTATCAAAACCGTTTATAATTTTAAAACCCTTTATTAAATTTCCTTTTGCATTCTCTGCTCCATTGAAAATAGTTCCAGTTTCTCCTCATAACTGTAGTTTCCCATTACCTCGCATCATTTTTAAAAATTTGTTCATGGGATGAGGGCGTCGCTGGCAAGGCCAACATTTATTACCCATCCCTAGTTGCCCTTGAGAAGGTGGTGGTCAGCCACTTTCTTGAACCGCTGCAATCTGTGTGGTGAAGGTACTCCCACAGTGCTGTTAGGTAGGGAGTTCCAGGATTTTGACCCAGCGACAATGAAGGATCGGCAATATACTTCCAAGTCAGGATGGTGTGTGACTTGGAGGGGAACTTGGAGGTGGTGGTGTTCCCATGCGCCTGCTGCCCTTGTCCTTGTCGTGGGTTTGGGAGGTGCTGCCGAAGAAGCCTTGGCGAGTTGCTGCAGTGCATCTTGTAGATGGTACACACTGCAGCCACGGTACGCTGTCGGTGGAGGGAGTGGTCAATATATGCTGCACACTCTCAATGGCTTTAATGTCCTTTCTTCTGTAATGGGGTGCCCAAAGATGCACAGTGCTTTGAACTGTGACCTAACCATTGCCTTGTGCAAATTTATCATCACCATGAAACTCTTGTGCTCTGCCCATGTTCATAAAACCCAAAATGATATTGGCCTTTTATATGGCTTTATCTACCTGCACACTCGTACTTTCATGGAATGATTTATTTGAACCTGGAAGTGCACCTGTTCATCCACTTCCTGCAGTGAGTGTATACTCCCATTACTTGTTTTTCCTTCCAAAATATATTACCTCACACTTCCCTACGTTAAATTGCCACCTGTCTGCCTATTCCACTAACCTATTTGTCTTCCTGAAGTGTTTTACAGTCTTTCTTGCTGTTTGCCAAACTCCCTACTTTTGTGTCATCTGTAAATTTCAATATCATGTTCCAACCCATCTCCAATCTGAACAACACACCTTTTACTCCATACCCTTTGTTTCTTGTCCATCAACAAACTTTCTGTGCACTACTTTTCTTGTTATACCATACACCTGAATTTTTGTAACAAACCTCCCGTAAGACACCTTATCAAATGCCTTCTGAAAATCTATGTACATTGTATGTACTGCATCCTGTTTATCTGGTCAGTCACCTCTTCAAAAAAAACAATTAAATTTGTCAAACATAACATGCCTTTAACATATCTGTGCTAACTGTCCTTGATTAACCTTTGTATTTCTAAACACTCACTAATTTTATCTTAAGTGAGAAGTCGCACAACACCAGGTTATAGTCCAACAGCTTTATTTGAAATCACAAGCTTTCGGAGCGCTGCTCACCTGACGAAGGAGCAGCGCTCCGAAAGCTTGTGATTTCAAATAAAGCTGTTGGACTATAACCTGGTGTTGTGCGACTTCTCACTTTTGTCCACCCCAGTCCAACACCGGCATCTCCGCACCATAATTTTATCTTGTTATGGATTCTAAGAATTTGCCTGCAGCTGAGAGTAACTAACCTATAGTTACTCGGTTTATCTATGTCTCCTTTCTTGAACATACTTTCTTGGCTATACTGTGGTCCCCTGGCACAATTTGCATATTGAAGGAAGATTGTTATTAAAACTATAAATTCCTAAGTTTTAGTTTTATTGCAGTATTTTTTTTAACAATTGTCCTTTGATTATTGACCAGTGTTCAATAATATAAACTGATTGTTAGTGTGCAGAAAGTGATTTTTGGTGGTTAATTATTAACTAAAGCTTTGGTAGAAACTGTTGCTGTAAATATGAATGTATCCCCCTTTTTTAAAGCATGTCTGAGTCAGAGCTGCGGAGTCATTGACTGAATATAGCAGATGCATACGAATAGGATCAACAGCTAATGACTAGAAAGGGGAATTGAAAGTCTGAGTTTACTTGGCAGTAAAGGTCACAGAGCAGGTTTCTTAATAGCTCATAGGGAAAGCATATTTTGACTTTTTTAAAGGTTGGGAGAGCAAGGTGGTTTGGCAAGACTTCATCTTATGTAATATTATTTGTTAGCTAAAGCAGCCTGTATTCTGCTTTTATTGTAATTCAAATTTTGGGTCTCCACTGGGCTATGGACAATTATTTCATAGCATACATACTGGGAGCCAGCTCCTGGATACCACCCTCCTAGAATCTGAATTATAGCAACAATATAAATGCAGCTTAAATGCATATGTGTTTACTGACTTGTGCTCCATGCATAGCTAATAGTTACAATCCTTTGAGAAACTTCCTAATGCAGTGTGTCTGCAGTATCCATTTTCAATTATCTTTCATTTGTAGACTGGGAATATGGCTTATTTAATGTATATTTATGCAGTTTTAGGGATATTGGAGTCATGGAAAAATAAGGATGATAAAAGACCACCAGGCCCCTAAATGCTTTCCTTATTCAATAGGTTGGCTGTCCTTCTCTCATTCCTGTAGGCTAACGTGGCAGCCAGTTTGCACACAACAGGGTCCCCCAAACATCAATGCGATCAAAGACCAATTCATTTGTTTTGGTGGTGTTGGTTGAGGGATAAATGTTGGCCAGAACACCTGGAGAACTCCCCTGCTCTTCGAATAATGCCATGTGATCTTTTACATCGACCTCAACAGGTAGCTGGGACCTCGATTTAATGTCTCATATGTCAGATGGCATCTCGATCAAGGCAGTACTCCTTCAGTACTTTTAACAAGGACTTAAATTTGCACTTGTAGAAGAAAGCTATCAAAGGATATGAGGGTAAAGAAGGGAGATGGAAGGATTATAGATGGCTGTAGCATTAGAGCTAACAATGAGTTGATTAGTCTTCTGTAGCAAAATTTCTTTGATACCACAGATTTTGTACCTGGAAAATGTACCAGACATTTAGTTTTTCAGCAAAGTGGACTTAAAACCTTAACAGCTAATAATACATTGTGGTAATTATCTCTCCTCATTTAGTCCTTCTCCCTTTCCTTCTGTATCTTTTTCATCTGGCACTTTCTCAAGTTACTCATTTTTTGACATTTAATTTAGTGCTCAGGTGATCATCCGTGTGCCCTCGAGAGTTGGGTAGTGAAATTGTACTGTAACTAATGAAATTGAAATGCAGACGTGTAGAAACCTACAGCATAAATCAGTATTCTATGAAATATGTGACAGAATGGATGTAATCTGACGTTTTATCTCTGAGCAAACTTGTTCTCATGATGACGGAGAGTCTGGTTCTGTTCACTGTGTGTGTGCCCACCCCCCCCCCCCCCCGCAACTCCTGTGAAATTCCTCTTTTTAAAGGCTAACTTGCATTGGCAATATGGGTTTCCTGTTTGTTTCGAATTCTAAACTGTTTAAAATTTTCCCACCATAAACATGTGGAAGACATGTTACATAATGTGGATATAAAGCACGGAGCAGGAAAAAAGAATGAGATAATTATGCTTCTATTGTACATGATGATGAGCTGTATATCTTAACGGCATCCATCCAAACTGGTCAATTGCCCAAATAGCTGCGGAATGAAGATCCATAATGGCTGATGTCCTTAATGATATTAATGAGTTCTTTACCTGTATAAAAGGACACCGCAGAGAATTGCAAATAAGCTATTTTCTGGATTAAAACATTATATGCGTGCAAATTTGTATCAGATTTAAGAGTACAAAAATATTCAATATTCCAAAACCGTCTACAGAAATTAAATTTGATAATTTATTGCACCTATCAGTTTTGGAGTTCTCCCAGGGAATATGTAAGGCACAGTTTTTGTGTGCTTCTAACTTAATTTCCATATTTAAAACTATAGGATTCTGACAGAAATAAACAAGATTACAGCAACTGCCAAGATTGCTAAGCACATGGAGATGGTTTAGTAATAATTTAACCCTTAAAAATCAAAGCTGATTATATCTTATGACGTTTATTTCAAGAAGATTTTGTCGTTAGAAAGCTTTTTGACATGTTTTGACTGAAAATGTTTTGGGAGAACCCGAGATTGCATGGTGCAGATTGGTCAGCTCAGCCTCACTTGATTCCCTGGCTGCGCACTCACCCAGCTCGTGTGGTTGGCAGATTGAAATGTCCGATAAAGCCAGCTATGAATTCAACCACACAAATGTGGGTAACATGATCAAAGCATTAAGTGCTTTGCCCCTTTTAGCAGAATATATCTGAATCCATACTAGTTTTATTATGTCACTAAATGTGTACTGCATAATAAAGAGAACCCATCTGGCTTTCAGATTAAATGTGCTTAAATGCCTGGAGATTTAGTTAAACATGGTAAACATTGTACATAAAAGCCCATGTGGATCATTGTCTGAGGCTGTTGTGTCACATGAATTGTGTGCAAAATAAGGTTGTTGCAGATGGCACAAAATAGCTTCAGCATCGTTTTATTTTTCCTCCATATTCATCGACATGCTGAGATTGTAGTTTTGATTGAACCAAAAGTGTTTTTTTAATGTTTATGAATGAATATTCTTAAAAAAGTGTCGAAGTAGAGTTGACTTTGTGACCTACAGACAAAGGGAAGCGATTGATTTCTGCAAAACAATTAGTCTGTGTCGGTGTGAAGAGCTGTACTCCGGTGAAGTGGACTGTAACACAGAATGCTGTAATATTTTTGATTTTTATTCTGAAGTTTGTGAGTGAAAAGGGAATACCACCAATTGAGGAACAGAATAGTAACGTTGTGTAACTGGATACCATCTTAAGCAGGCTTATTTTGGCAAACTGTTCCATGCAGTACGAGTTGAAAAGCTTGCATCTGAATATAGCAAAAGCAAGAACTGCTTGTTTGGCTTCTCAGAGCTAGTTTGAACTGGAAATATCCAGTTTGACTTGGCAGCTGGCCATGTCACAGTGGTAATATGAGCTTCACTTCCTTCTCTGATGGAGTCCTTGTGGTGCGGGGGGGGGGTGGAGAATAGAGGGGAGGCGGCATGTGACTGGCAGGAGTCTGCGGTTAACCCAGGGGGAGGAGGGGTTACATTCTCAGCCAGTGGACTGTGAAGTGCCTGTCAATTAACTTGCAGATGTTACTGCCGCCCAAATGAAGTGGAGCAGACGTGGGGGAGAGTGGCTGAGCTCTCTGGAAATGACTTCAGAGATTAAATGCCTTTATGAGGGATTTCTAACAGCTGTGCATGTTGTAATTTAGAAAAACCTTGCATGTTATTTTTGAATTTGAGAATTTCTCTTGGATTTTCATTACATTTGGCTCAAAAGATTTTCGAGTATAAAATGTTATGCACTTAATGAATATAATTTATAGTTTAAGGTCGTCGTTGTGGCTTTTGGTGACTTTTATCAAACGATGTAAAAGATACTGGTACATTTCTGTAGAACTAATTATGTTTAATTCCATTAATTAGTTTGTATTTTTATTAGACAGCTTCCTTTGTTACCCTCCTCATAGATAATTACTTGAAAAGAGTACCAGTGAGTCATTGTTGTGCAATTGCAATGAATTGTTTTTATCTTCATGTATGTTGCTGCGTTTTTGACCCACTACCGCGTTTTTGCAAAAAAAAACACTCAGCCTTGGCAGTTAAACTGCTTATATCTACAGAAATCTTTACAATGCCGTCAAAGGGATCCTGTCTATTCTTGCTCTCTTCCACTACACCATGCACTTCATGTACATTGTGTAGATGCCGTGTTTTAGCGTGGAGTTAATTTGATCCCCTGAAAAATGCTTTGCAGAAACCATTTACAGTAATTGCACAATTTGCAGAGGGGCTCTGCTAACTTTCTACTAAATGCCTCCCAGGACCACATTAACCTATATTCCACAGGGTTGGAAGTGCTAATTGTATTAGCAATTTTAAAATGCATTGGTCAGATTCAAAGTTGGTGAGCCAATAGTAATATAAATAAGCACCTGCTTCATTAATTTTCATAATTTTTGCTTTCATAAAAGTCTGTAAGTTGCTAAATTTCTCTCTTACTTCCCCCCCGCCTTTCCTTTGTCTGTCTTGTTTTTTTATTATTTTTTGAACTTTCTCTTGCATCATAGCAAATTCCGTGCCCCCCCCCTTCCTTGTTTGCTCCCTGACAATGATCTTTCAGTGTACTTAGAATCTCATTTCTTCTACAACAGTAGGAAAGAACAGTCCACATTGCGATAGAATCAAAAGTTGGCAGTATCTTTAGAAGCTCTGTTCAGTTGCACAAGTGTTAGAACTGAAAATGTCTCCCCAGGGAAATTGTTACTGAAAAGTCCTATACGTTTGTGGAAATTGCCTTATTTGCTTTCTTTATTCAGCCTAAGAAAAATACTTTGTGGCTACTTGAAGTGACTTTATATTATAGCAAACTGGGGTGTGTATATTATAGCAAACTGGGGTGTGTAAATCCTGCAATTTCCTCTTTTGTTTATCAATATTATTTAAAAAATCTTATGTCTACATACACTATTTGTATGCGTCACTTGACTTTCTGTTAATTTTTGTGTTAACTTTTCCATTATAAATTCCCATGTCCACATGCATAATGGGAAGTGCCTATGTAAACTTGTTTGCTCAATTTTTCTACTAGGCTGCGCAGTCTGGCCATTAGGTTCCCATAATGCTTTCTAAAATATTTTTTTCAACTGCCATTTTCCCCCCTCAGTTATTGAAATTTATGATGTCCAATAAAAGTGAAATCAACATAAAAAAAAATACCTATTTCACAATAATAATATGACATTTATCCATTGAATTGTCTTTTGTGTCTTCTAATGCCTTCAGTAAAGATTTTACTAGAAGAACTCGGCCTCTCCCAAAGCCTAGACTTGGAGTTGATATATTGGCCCAGAGCTGTGGCGCTGTGAGCTGAATTGGAATTGTACAGTCTTGAGCGTGTGCCGTGTATCTAGATTCCCAGGATACATCAGTACTGTCGGTCAGCTGTACTGATCGATTTTTTAGAGTTTCTAGCAGTTCCGCTCAGAAGTTTTTCAGAATTATTTGAAGAATAGCTAGTGGACACATTCCAAAAGCAGTACTGAGGTAAAATTCATAGCATTCCTTTTAAAAAGAGAGGGTGTGTGAAAAGGGAGAGAGAAAGAAATGGATCAGAGACGGGAAGATGGGTGAGAACGGAAAAGAGGTGAGGGGGGAGAAAGTGTGTGTTCCTCTTTATGTAATGTTACTTCAGTCTTTTTTAAAAAAAAATGAATTATTTAAGCCAGCTAATTACTTCACCTGTGGGTTTTTGTTGCCAGTTAGAAAAGGTTAATACTAATGGTTTACACCTGTGACAAAGATTCTAAATTCTAACAGTTTTGAAACGGTATAAGGGAGAGAGACAGAGAAAGGCAGTCAGGTAAACTATTTTCTCATTCTAATTTGATAGCTTTTTAAAAAAGAAATGAATTTTGAAGGCAGAGGAAATATAATAGAAAATAGAGGGCGAGGGAGGCCTCTGGCCTTTGCCATTCAACTTTGAGGGGAATGGATGGGAGGTTAAGGGTGAGGTGAGTGACAGTGGGACAAAGAGCAGAGCAGGATAAAAGGGTTGAGCAGGTTGTTCAGAGGGGAAGAGGTTAAGGATAGTGAGGGGAGTGATCGGAATGGGAATGGGTATTGGTAAGGGTAGGGGGCACAAGGGGAGCATGGTGTTAAGGAGAAGCACACGTCATTGGGGATGGGGATTGGACAGGAGCCACTGAGAGCCACATTTACCCCAAAACCTCTACCTCAAATGCAGCCTGCAACCTTTGGTGGCTCTTTCCCCCACATATCACCACCTCTGACTTAAAAGAAAAGGAGAAAGGGAGACAAGCAAAAAGAAGTTAAGGGGAGAACGAGAGAGGCCGACAGACGGACAGAAACAGCAACATGAAGGCACCAGGGACAGATAAGGGAAATACCATATTCTCTGACTTACCATGTGCAACATTATGGAGTTCAACTGGAAATATATTGAAAATCTTGCATCTGTGCACATTTCCTGTTTCAACTTTTCAATTATAAATTCCATTATATACATTTAGAATGGAAATTTGCCTATATAAAGCTGTAATTACACAATCTTGCACAGCGCCCCAGTTTTGCATTTTCCAGCACATTCATCTGTACTGCAGAGAAACTCCCATGCTTCAGCCAACGCCATACAACAAATAATAAACGATGAAAGGTCATCGACCTGAAACGTTAACTCTGTTTCTCTCTCTACAGATGCTGCCTGACCTGCTGAGTATTTCCAGCATTTTTGTTTTTTTAAATAGTATTATTTAAAAATAAGGACAGAATGTATGACTTTAAATGGGGTCTGAATTATGTCTGGATGTCCTGTTTCAATTAAACCCCATCTTCTAACCCTGCTTCACCTGAAGACTATACTTGGTCTTGACTTTCTAACTAGTTATATTAAAGAATCTTTACATATGCACACTCCTTCTCTAACACACATTGTCTAATTCAAACTTCTGTTTCACACTTTAAAAAGAAAATAAACAAAGTAGTCATTTGTGATGTACAGAAAAACTTGTGGAATAGAAAATACCAGAGCCACAATCTTGCTATCTTTCGAATGAGATGTTAAACCCCGTTTGCCCATTCAGGTGGAGGTAAAAGACCCCAAAACACTGTACAAAGAAGAGCAGTGGAGGATTCTCTGTGTGATGACCCACCAATATTTATCCCACCACCACTATCACTGAAACAGATTATCTGGTCATTTATTTCATTGCTGATTGTGGGAACTTCTGTGCGCAAATTAGCTGCTAGGTTTCCCTACATTACAACGGTAACTACACTTCAAAAAATAATTAATTGGTTGTGAAGTTGGGTTAACCTGAGGTTGTGAAGGATGCTATATAAATGCAGGTTCTTCTGTCTGTCTTTTTTAATTGACCCTCCCACAAAGCCAAGGTTCTGATCTCTGGTCTGAATAGCAATTAACCTTTGAATTAACCCATCCAGTGCTTACTTATGAATTAGACTTTGTAGCCTTAAAGTGACGCACTTTAGCAGAAGAATAATACATTATATTTTACATGGTATAATGTTGTATGGTATAAAAGCACACCCTCTTACCATAAGATATGCTCATTTCCTGTGCCATGCTTGTGCCTGTCATGTATAAAGACTTACCTGGCCACTGTCTGAGGCTGAACCAGACCGTTTGCCAACATTCCTGCTAAGCTGCGTGGCCGCGCAGCAGTCTGGAAGTCAACCGCAGGCTGCTCACCGGCTTTTCAGTGGAAATAACCACGCAGCCAGTTAAAGGGACCGCGCACGGAAAAAAAAATTACAGGGAACATTGCCGTTCACTACCCTGATCCTGAGCTGAGCTCCCGACCCCATATCCTCTCCATCACCAAGACCACCTACCTCCACCTCCGTAACATCGCCCAACTCCGACCCTGCCGTAGCTCATCTGCTGCTGAAACCCTCATCCATGCCTTTGATACCTCTAGGATTGACTATTCCAATGCTCGCCCAAGGCTTCTTCGACAGCACCTCTCAAACCCGCGACCTCTACCACCTAGAAAGACAAGGGCAGCGGGCGCATGGGAACACCATCACCTCCCAAGTTCCCCTCCAAGTTACACACCATCCTGACTTGGAAATATATCGCCGTTCCTTCATCGTTACTGGCTCAAAATCCTGGGACTCCCTCCCTAACAGCACTGTGGGAGTACCTTCACCACACGGACTGCAGCGGTTCAGAAAGGCGGCTCACCACCACCTTGTCAAGGGCAATTAGGAATGGTCAATAAATTCTGGCCTTGCCAGCGACGCCTACATCCCAGGAACGAATATTAAAAAAACTCTGCTGCCCGTATCTTAACTCACACCAAGTCACGTTCACCTATCACCCTTGTGTTTGCTAACTGACGTTGGCTCGCAGACCGGCAATGCCTCAATTTTAAAATTCCTTTTCATGTTTTCAAAACTCTCCATGGCCTTGCCCCTGCCTATCTCTGTAACCTCCTCCAGTCCTACAAGCCTTCAAGATCTCTGCGCTCCTCCAATTTTGGCATCTTGTGCATCCCCGATTTTAGCCCTAAGCTCTGGAATTCCCTCCCTAAACCTCTCCTCCTCTCTACCTCGCTCCTCCTTTTAAGATGCTCCTTAAAACCTACCTCTTTGACCTCATCTGTCCTAATATCTCCTTCTGTGGCTCGGTATCAAATTTTGATAATGCTCCTGTGAAGAGCCTTGGGACGTTTTGCTATGCTAAAGGCGCTATATAAATGCAAGTTTTTGTTGTTGAGGTGTAAAGTTAGTATTGTCAAATACATTTTTATACTGGATCAAATATAGCTTCTCCGGTAAAAGAAGTATAAGTTGCACTGGTCTCTTATCTAGGTGCGCCATCTAGCTCTGAAGTCCACTTTTGGTGCTGGTTATGCAAAGCCATATTCAAACCTTTCTTCAGAGACACCTGCAGTCATGTGCGTTGGTGTAGTAAATCTGTTCTTGACATAGATAAGGAATGTTTACCTTGCTTCTAATGAGTCACAGTATTTTTATTCAAAAGTAGATAAAACGACTGCCAAGAATTTTCCTCAAATAAGTACAGTGTCAGAAATCATTTCAATGCACTGAGGATACCAGGGTATTACTTAGAATGTACACTGCAGAAACAGGCCATTCGGCCCAATTGGTCCATGCCTTCTATTCCCTTCTCCCTCATGTGTTTATCTAGCTTCACCTTAAACGCACCTGTTCATAGGCTTACGTTTCCACTGTGCTCAGGGTTGGTCATTTTTAGGTACTTACTGCTGTTTGATGTGGGTGGATTTGAGCACTGTACTGTCAGAGGACATGTTCCATAGTACAATTTGTGCTTCAGTTTGAGAATGTAAAGAAGCCCCTCCATGAATTCAGTTTGGACTGTCCAAGCAAATGTTGTTTAACAAATTGAGCAGTGGACCTCCATCATTCAGGCAAAATGCATTGAATACAATAGACCAAATCTTGCTGGAGCGGCGCATCTCGCGGCGTGTGCCGTTATTTAGACTTTTTCCCGCACCCTTCAGCTCGAATATAATTTGGGCCGTAAGTTGCTGGAAGTGTGAGCTCATAATGGCGCGGCAAAGGCAACGGGGCATCTGGGACCTTAGTCAACAATGGGACCAATAGTCTATCTCCTTAATGAGGTTTAAGGATTGAGAAAGAAACAGAGGAACGACGGAGAAGGAGAGTAAATTAGAGTGGGTAAAATAAAGTCAAATCAGGTAATCAGACTGCTTGTCCAACAGTTCTGGATGAGCAAAAGTTTTCTCCAATTAAATATTGGGAAGACAGAAGCCATTGTTTTTGGTCCCCGCCACAAACTCCGTTCCCTAGCCACTGACTCCATCCCTCTCCCTAACATCTGTCTGAGGCTGAACCACACTGTTCGCAACCTTGGTGTCATATTTGACCCTGAACTGAGCTTCCGACCACATATCCGCAGCATAACAAAGACCGCCTACTTCCACCTCTGTAACATCGCCCGTCTCCGTCCTTGCCTCAGCTCATCCGCTGCTGAAACCCTCATCCATGCCTTTGTTACCTCTAGACTTGACTATTCCAATGCACTCCTGGCTGGCCTCCCACATTCCACCCTACGTAAACTTGATGTTATCCAAAACTCGGCTGCCTGAGTCCTAACCCGCACCAAGTCCCGTTCGCCCATCACCCCTGTGCTCGCTGACCTACATTGGCTCCTGGTTAAGCAGCACCTCGATTTCAAAATTCTCATCCTTGTTTTCAAATCCCTCCATGGCCTCGCCCCTTCCTATCTCTGTAATCTCCTTCAGCCCCACAACCGCCCGAGATATCTGTGCTCCTCTAATTCTGCCCTCTTGAGTATCCCTGATTATAATCGCTCAACCTTTGGTGGTCGTGCCTTCTGTTGCCTAGGCCCTAAGCTCTGGAATTCCCTTCCTAAACCTCTCCGCCTTTCTACCTCTCTTTCCTCCTTTAAGACGCTCCTTAAAACCTACCTCTTTGGTCACCTGCCCTAATTTCTCCTTATGTGGATTGTTGTCTTAAAATACTCCTGTGCAGCGCCTTGGGATGTTTTACTACGTTAAACGTGCTATATACAGGAAACTCTCCTAAATATCTGGAATTCTCTAATAACCGGCAAAATTCATACTCCGAAAACACCTGAATAACCGGAAATGTTGCCGAGTCCGAGTCTCCCGCCGTGGCCGAGTTTGTCAGTGGGGGTAGTTCTCCAAACTGCCACTACTCGGCTTCTTGGCGCTGCCAGTAGTCTCTTCCGATCCGAACACCTCAATAACAGGAGTCTGACTCTCCCGCGCTGCCGGTAGTCTCTTAACACAACATTCTGCAGGTGAGTACCCAATTATACTGCACATTTCTTGATTTTTAAAAATTTTTGTTTGTTAAAAATAGCCTCGGTAGATATACCTCTCCGTTATCCGGAATTTTTAATCAACCGGCACCATCCCGGTCCCGTCGGTGCCAGATACGAAAGAGTTTCCTGTAAATACAAGTTGTTGTTGTTGTAAAGAAAGATTGGATTAAAAGAGAGAAAAGAGAGATAAAGGAAAAGTAATAAAAAAAAGTAAACATTTTTAATTTTAATTTTTTTTAATCTCTAAGAAGAATTCACTACCTGTAGGAATGAGACTCCACGGTTTAAATGATTCTCTATGTGGGCCAGAGAGGTTGATTGGCATTGCTTTAACAATTATCACGTCGGTAAAAACATAGAAACATAGAATCTAGGAGCAGGAGTAGGCCATTCGGCCCGTCGAGCCTGCTCCACCATTCAATACGATCATGGCTGATCATCCAAATCCAATACCCTGTCCTTGCTTTAATCCCCACAGTACACATATCCCACCCTACCCCCGTAACCCCACGTATTTAATTCCCCCATACATATCCCATCCTATCCCCATAACCCCACATATTTAATCCCCCCCTAACACTAAGGGTCAATTTATCATAGCCAAATCAACCTAACCCGCACATTTTTGGACTGTGGGAGGAAACCGGAGCACCCGGAGGAAACCCACGCAGACACGGGGAGAATGTGCAAACTCCACACAGACAGTCACCCGAGGTCAGATTCGAACCCGGGTCCCTGGCGCTGTGAGGCACCAGTGCTAACCACTATGCCACCGTGTTGTGGTACTTGTGCTGTTAAATACAAGCCCTAACTTTCTGCGGAGAGTTTAATGGGCAATTAATGTGCAAATCCATCAAGTTCTTAAAAATTACGGGGAGGTTGAGGGCGAGCTGCCGTTTGTGCGAGGCAAATGGAGGATCGGCGTAAATCAACCAGAAAGTTATGGAGATTCACAACTCACGGCGAATTTCTTCTTTGCCTGAACTTGCTGGTCAATTTGTGCATTAATAAATATGTGCGTCTTGAATTGCCATTATTTTTCCAGGAAGATTTGGCCAATTATGTAGCAGTAAGAAATTATGTGTATTTTCTTTAGGTAAATGACCAGTCATTCACATAATTTATACACGGACAGAAGCACTTTGGGCAATTATCTTTTCTTTTGATATGCTATCCCTGTTGTTCCAGCCTGGTGCTTATTTGTGGCAAATGCTTGTTCTGTGAATGTGGCACCTGCCTCTATTGTTGCAACGGTGAGTACACTTCAAAAGTACTTAATTGGCTGTTAAGTGCTTTGGGATGCCCTGAGGTCATGAAAGGTGCGATATAAATGGAAGTTCTTTTTTCTTAGTGCACAAAATCAGGTACTGCAAAACTGCAATCACTTCTTACTGGTTTGTTTGATCTTTGAAAGGTATCTGCAGGGTCACCCCCCCCCATCCCCACTTGATTATTTTCTTGGACTAGAGGGATTTTGAGTTCATCCCATGTTATGGACTGTTATTTCATGGAAAATAAACAACAGGAACTGTCTTTAAAACTCCCACATCCTATTGATAGTATGTGCATGAAACTATAAAAAAAAATAGCTGTATCCCTGGTATTACAAATTTGTGGAGACCAGCAAAGAAATTCTTATTTGAGGTCTTTGACCATGCTTTTGGTTATCCCATCTCATCTTCCCTTTTTTGCTTGGCATCTGTTTTTCCTTTATGTCTCTGTGAAGTACGGGATGTTTTCCTAATTTAAGATGCCATGTACAGTATATGCAAGTTATTTATTTTACTGAGACTTGATCTCTGTACTGACTACAGGAGCTTCAGACTGCTGGGTGTAGGAAGTCTGTAATGGTATGTTTGTAAAAGTTTGTTACAATTGTGTGCATAATGCATACATGAATGAACTGAGAATTTAATTCAACTGTAAGTTAATTTTATGAAATGACTACATTCTTCTTTCTAACTATATATTAGATTAAACAATACTTTTTTGTTGAGCATTACAGAAATGTTACTGACTAATTTCAGTTTAAATACTGCTCTGCAGAAAATGAGTGCAGTTCATAATGCAGGTCAGTGTGTTTCCAAGTAGAATCAGCTGCAGGGATAGTTGTGTTAAACTGCATACTAATAATAGCTAGGATTTGGGAGTTCCCTCCAGTGCTGCTCTGGATGAAGGAAGTAAATCTGATTTGAAGTACTCTTGTAGCTGTCCTGGGCCAAGCTGTCCTGGGTCAGTGTGGAATGTGGTTGATTTACATGTCTGACTGAATAGGGACTACTCAAGTCAGGTGCTAATCAGCTTATGTCTTTTCCAATTAAAACTTTTTAAGGGTAATCCTTTGTGGCATTTTGAATAATATCTATAAGGGTGGCCATGTTGTTGGTATTAGATCGATAGAAAAGTCAATTTTAGAGTTCTAATCAAACTCTCTCTCTATTAAATCTACCAATTTATAAAGAAAGAAATCTGATAACTGCTGTTTATTTTTGAGCAGAAAAAAGTCAGCCCTTTTTAGTCATGTTTAGATTCCTGCCCAGTGTTGTATCAGCTGTTTTCCCTCTTTACGGAGTTCAATTTCCCAGTGGGGTTCCTGAGCATAATCTTTGTAACACTGACCCTGTGTATGTTATTTCATGACTCTGCTACTTTCAGGTCTATGTGCACAATGTACCTCTTCCTCCTTTGGAGATAGTACTTTTGTCCCTCCATTTTGAATGTTAGTTGGAAGAAGGCTATGGAATACAAATGAAGATCGTGGTGTGTAATCCTGCAACAGATATCACTGTTTTACCTCCTACCTGACACAAACTGTGCATGGCTGACGGTTGGAGGGGCAATTGAGAGTACAGAATGGCATTGTGTGTGGACATTAGGATCATGTAGAACATGGAACTGTAGATGTTTGTTATTGATGTGGCTAATTAAATGGTTGGTAGACGAGGTAAACAAAACATTTTGATTAACAAAACAGGGAAGCTGTTTTGCCAGTGAGTCCAGTAGTGTTTAAATGACGGGCTGGCAGAGGGAAGAGTGTGATTGTGAGGTCTAATGTTTCATATGGTAGGTCTGATTATGACTAAAGTTTGAGCTATTATTGTCAACTCAGAAGCAAATAGATGAATGCATAAAGACAGAGCATATCATGAAACAATGCAGATAAACACTGAATATACAAAAATAAAATTGTTCACCATGAAAGGCAAGTTTCTAGCCTGCAAGCAGTAATAGGCCCCACATTTGAGAAATGTTGTTAAATGTTTGTGGTCCCAGGAAACAAATCAACTGAAGACCTACAGAATAAAACCAGCTGTAGCATTTCTACTGAATTAGGATCTGTACTTATTTCACTGAGTGATTGATACCTACTTTGGTTGTGCAATTGTTAAACCTTCTGCAGTTTCAAAGTGGAATGGCTAAAGTTTGTTACTGGATTCTTCCACCACATAGGCCAATATGTAGTAGTCTCAGGATAAGGGGTCGGCCATTTAGCACTGAGAGGAAGAGGAATTTCTTCACTCAGAGGGTTGTGAATCTTAGAAATTCTCTACCACAGAGGGCTGTGGATGCTCCATCATTATGTATATCCAAGACTCAGATCGGTAGATTTTTGGGCACTAAGGGAATCAAGGGATATGGGGATAGGGTGGGAAAGTGTTGATGTAAAAGATCAGCCATAATCTTAGTGAATGGCGGAGCAGGCTCAAGGGGCCGTACGGCCTACTCCTGCTCCTATTTCTTATATTCTTAGTCCATTTTGGTGTTTATCCTCCACATAAGCAGCCGTTCCAATCCCATGTGCCTGCTCTGTTCCCATATCCCTTTATTCTTCTTTCCTTTAACCACACATCTAAACTATTCTTGAACTAATTAAAATTTATTGTCAAACTACTGAAGCTAAACCATTATCCACACATACGGTGGAATGATAAATTTTGCCCATAAATAGCTGGCATTGATCTGCACTAGAACTGTATCACTACCTCGGGTGCCACCTTGTAACTGGAATTCCTGAAGGTGTGATGTATATGAACATCATGCTGTTCCAATTTTTAAAATAAAGAGATGGGATATGCTATGTTAAACAAGCCTGGTTTTGTTTCTGTTGTGGAATTCTCTGACCCAGCATCACCCTGTAAACAAGTTGCAGTGAAACATTTTGTATTCTTTCCACATACTTTAGAATGCATACTTTAGGACCACAGTAACCACTGGGTTAGGTCAAATGTTTATCTCTGATTTCCTAAGAGAGTTTGAGCTCACTGCAGTAAGGGGTGTAATTGGCTTTCCCAGTGAGAGCCACAGATTCTTCCTGCATTACATACAGTAACAGCAAAGGGATTATTCTTCAGTATCTCATATTTATTCAAAGATAACTCCACTTAAAGCTGAAATCCTCCATTTAAAAAAAAATATATAGGCTTATCAGAAAATATCATTTAAAATGCTGTAGAAAGATTGTGAGAATGCATTATTACATAGAATTACATAGAAACAGGCCATTTAGCCCAACCAGTCTATGCCAGCGTTTATGCTCCATTCGCGCCCCCTTTCATCCTTCCTCATGCTTATCTAGCTTCCCCTTAAATGCATGTATACTATTCGCCTCAACTACTCCCTGTGGTAGCAAGTTCCACATTCTCACCACTCTCTGTGTAAAGAAGTTTCTTCTGAATTCCCTATTTGATTTCTTGGTGACTATCTTATATTGATGGCCTCTTGTTTTGCTCTTCCCCACATTCTCTGTGTCTAATCTGTCAAAACTTTTCATAATTTTAAATACCTCTATTAGGTCACCCCTCAGCCTTTTTTCTAGAGACCCAGTCTGTTCATCCTTTCCTGATAGATATTACCTTGCAGTTCTGGTATCATCCTTGTAAATCTTTTTTGCACCCTCTCCAGTGCGTTTTTATAATATGGCGACCAGAACTGTACACAGTACTCCAAGTGTTGTCTAACCGAGGTTCGATACAAGTTTAGCATAACTTCTATACTTTTAAGTGCTATCCTTCTTGAAATAAACCATTTGCTTTTTTATGGCCTTATTGACCTGCATCACAACTTAGTGATTTGTGTATTTGTACTCCCAGATCCCTTTGCTCCTCTACCCCATTTAGATTCTTATTTTCGAAGTAATATGCAACCTCCTTATTTTCTTAACAAAATGTAATACCTCACACTTATTTATGTTGAAATTCATTTGCCGATTATATGCCCATTCTGCAAGTTTATTAATGTCGTCTTGTAATTTGTTGCAGTCTTCCTCAATGTTGACTCTCCCTCTCAATTTGATGTCATCCGCAAATTTAGAAATGGTGTTTTTGATTCCAAAGTCTAAATCGTTAATATAAATTGTGAACAACAGTGGTCCCAGCACTGATCCTTGTGGAACACCGCTACCCACCTTCTGCCACTGTGAATAGCTACCCTTTACTCCCACTCTCTGCTTTCTGTCTTTCAGCCAGCCAGTTATCTATTCTGCCACTTGTCCCCTGACTTCACATACTCTGATCTTATTATGTGGTACCTTATCGAAGGCCTTTTGGAAATCTAGATATATTACGTCTACTGCATTATCCTTGTTTACTCTCTCTGTTACCTCTTCAAAGAATTTAACGAGGTTGGTCGAGCAAGACTTTCCCTTTTGAAATCCATGTTGACTTCATTATATTTTTGGTTTCTAGATGTTTTTCTATTTTCTCCTTTAGTAGGGATTCCATTATTTTTCCTACTACCAATGTTAAGCTGACTGGTCTATAGCTCCATGGACATGTTCTATCTCCCTTCTTAAATTTAGGTATAACATTGGCTATCTGCCAGTCCTCTGGCACTACACCATTTTCTAATGAATTATTAAATATGTGTAATGGTGCCTCTGCTATCTCTTCCCTAGATTCTTTTACAATGCGTGGATGCAATCTGTCCAGACCAGGGGTTTTATCCTCTTTGAGTTTGATTCGTTTATTTAATATTTCTCCTCTTTCTATTTTAAATGCGGTTATATCATTTCTAATCTCATCTTCTGATGTCATATCCACTTGATTCATCGCCCTGGTAAATACTGAAGCAAAATGATTATTTATTATTTCTGCCATTTTGCTATCACTGCCTGTGATTTTATCCTGACCGTCCCTTAATGGCCCTATTCTCATCCCGACTTTCTTTTTTTAAATTTATGTGCCTGTAGAATATTTTACTGTTTTGTTTTATGTTCCTTGATAATTTAATTTCATAGTTCCTCTTTGCCTTCCTAATTTTTTTTGACTTCTCTCCTAGTCTCTTTGTATTCTCCCTTGTCTTGCTCTCCTCTGCTGTCCATGTACTTAGTGTAAGTCTCTTTCCTTACCCTCAATTTTTCCCTTATGTCTTTATTCATCCATGGTGTCTTATTAATGTTTAGTTGTTTGTTGTTTTTTTAGCAGAATGCATTTTTCCAGGGCTCTGTAGAACACCGTTTTAAATGTTTCCCATTGCTGTTCTATATCATTGTTTGCCAATATTGTTGTCCATTTTATTTTCCCAAGTGCTATTCAGCTTTTCTCCAATCTATTACCCTGGTCTTTGTCATGCCTATGTCCTTCTACATTACAACAGTGACTACACGTCAGAAGTACTGTTACCAGACTGGCTGTAAAGCGCTTTGGGACATCCTGAGGTCATGAAAGGCACTTTATAAATGCAAGTCTTTCTTTCTCAATTATTATCCTAAACCATATTATATTGTGGTCACTATTGCCTAGATGTTCCCCTACTTTTACTCCTCTTATCTGCTCTGGTTCATTCCCTGTTACCAGATTCAGTAACGAATCCACCCTTGTTGGGCTTCTTGCATACTGGGGTTGAAAGGAGTCCTATACAGAATGTAGGAACTCCATTCCCTTATCCCCTTTACCTACCTCTTCTGGCCAATTAATTTTGGGGTAGTTGAAATCCCCCATGATTATTAGTCTATATTTGTTATTCATTTCCCTAATTTGTTTACATATTTCTTCCTCCACCTCCCACTATTAGGTGATCTTTAGATTACCCCTATTAGTGTGATTGGTCCTTTTTTTTATCTCTTATATCTATCCACATAGATTCTATTTCTGTCTTATTGATAACTGCGTTACTTTTTTCTACTGCCATTGTTATCCCTAATAAGTACAGCTACTCCACCTCCCCTTTTTCCCACTCTATCTTTTTTAAATATGTTACACCCTGCAATGTTTAATTCCCAGTCCTGATTTTTCTGTAGGAATGTCTCAGTAATCCCGACTATATCTGATTCCTTGCAACGTATTATTGCCTCCAGGTCCCCTGTTTTATTACAGACACTCTGTGCATTGCAGTACAGTTTATCTCATTTTTAATAGCAATTCCTCTCTCTTTATTTATTTTTAACCATCTTTTTATACTCCTGTTCTATAACTTCAGTTATTCCCTGGCCATTTATGTCATCCCTTAGTTTAGTCTGTTCCATGCTCTCCTTTCCTGTTTCGTTTATATTTAAGCTTGTTCCATTTCTTGTAGATCACTCCCCCCGCCATACTTGTTTTAAAGCCTTTGCGACCACACTATTTACCCGTTCCGCTAGGACACTGATCACATTCCAGTTCAGGTGGAGCCCATTCCAGCTCCATCCACAGCTCCTTCCTGTCCCAGTACTGGTGCCAGTGCCCCATGAAAAGGAACCCCTCTTTCCTACACCAGCCCTTTAGCCAAGTGTTAACTCACCTGATCTGTTTGTCTCTATGCCAATTTTCACGTGGCTCGGGCAATAATCCAGATATTATTACCCTCGAGGCTGTGCTTTTTAATTTAATTCCTAACTACTGATATTCCCGCAGCAGGATCTCCTCCCTGTTACTACCTATATTGTTTGAACCAAATGGACTACGACAACTGGATTTAACCCATCCCTTTCCAAATACCTCTCCAGCCACCTCGAGATATCCCTTACCCTGGCACCGGGTAGGCAACACACCCTCTCAGACTCTCGTTCATGGCTGCAGAGGACGCTATCCCAAATATTATAGAATCCCCCTATCACTACCACATTTCTATTCTGCTTCGCCCCGCCCCCCTTCCTGTACAGCCTTCTGAGCCACGGTGCCTTGGTCTGCATTGTGGCAGTCCTCCCCGCAGACTTTCTCCTTGTCCTCACAGGTAGCGAGTACATCGTACCTGTTGGACAGGATCCGTGTCTGCGGGACCTCCTTCTCAACCTCTCCTACCCAGCTCCCGAACAGTCACACTCTCCCCTTCCTGAACCTGTGCTTTCCTCTGGGGCGTGACTGTGTTCTGGATAAAACTATCCCCAGCCCCCGCTCTCGCCGCCTTACCCCGGCCCCCGCTCTCGCTGCTTTGGCATTTTGTGTATTTGCAGCAAATCATGGGTTCTTGTGGGAGGCAGATTGTAAATGTAATGGCGGAGAAATTGATCCCTTTGGACCTGCTTCTAGTGAAGGGTTACCTATCTTCATGTTTCTTAGTGTGGCCTATGAAATCCATTATATCAGATGGGTAAGATGAAGAAGTTGGATTTAATAAAGGTGTGCAATACTGGTACTGTAAGGAGCAAAACTGAGACTTTTGGAAAGTTGCCAGTGGTTTGTTTCTATTAGAATTTAATTAATTAATTTGGCTGTGCCTATAGGCACCTAGTTTTAACCATCACTGGTTTTTAAATTAAGTTGATGTCTAGTTTTAACCTCCTGTTGATATGTAGACCTGGCTGTTTTCGTGCCTCATTTACATAGATGTTTTGTAGGAAACCTGGGGTTTCAATTATTTTTATAAATGTTTCTTTGGGAAGAATTGTTTATGAAATGTTGGCATTTGTCTGTGGCTGAATGCAATTTAGCATAATTTATTCTCATTATATAATTTCAAGAGAATATTCTCATTGCAAGTACTAAGTGGTTAGCTGCTGTGAGTCACAAAAAAAGGTTGAGCATTCAGTGTGATGCTGCAGCACTGATAAATATATAACTAATGTGCCAAGAACATTTCTGCTTGCATCAGGATTCTGCTTTTTGTTTATTGGAAATGAATGGGAAGTTCACTATTTTGGATGAGGTATGTGTTTATCTGAATTGAGTGTAGCAAGAGTCTATTGCACTGCAGCAGCCATTTGTCATTCCATTTAGTGCTGATTCAGGAACTAAATCAATTCCCTGATTCAGCTGCTGAGATACTCTAAAGTGTGAGGTTTTCAAAAGGGCAGCTTGATCCCAGACTGCAGATCTGATATGCCAGATTCCTGAATCAGCAGAGTTCAACATGCGGCCATTGACGGGCATCTCTTGCTCTGGCTGTTTGCTTTGAACACTTTGATTGTCGTTTTAGGACATATAGAATGCCTCACTTCCTGCTCAGTATTCCTAATTTGATTTTTACATTTATTTGGGTCAAAAAGTAGATTATGCTTGTCTAATAAGGACTACTGGTGAAGCTTGTATTGTTTAAAGGGAGAGGGAGCCTTTCTCTAGCCAGAACTTACTGTTGGAGATCCACTGTAGACATGTGTTTTGAATGGAGTTTTTGTCTCTTTGCTTCATCATATATACAGGTTTTACAGCTTTATATGTAATGAAGTATGAAGAAAACCTGTTGTTCCCTCCCCCTAGTCTTATGAAAGAAATCAATCTAGTTTTGAAACAATCCTAATGTAAAAACAGAAAAATAAACTGTATGTAGGTTTTGTGCGTCCATTTAAGTTTAACTGCTTAGAGTGCAGAAGCTCTCTGTAGTTATCTTAGAGCTATATTTATGCTAATGAGGGAGGTTGTTATTTGGATTCTTTATTATTAAGGGAGTTGTAAAATAAATAAATAAATAAATATATATATATATATATATCATAACTATTATAGTGGGAGTTTCTGCTTGGGAGATTGAGTTTTTACATGGTTTCTCTATTGTGAACTACAAACATGGGCTTACATCAGCAGCAGATGTGGATGCAAAAGTGTTGCAAATGGACAAGCAGTAGTATATGGTTTCTTTTTTTTCCCAACAGGAATCTATAATGTGTACGTTTGGAGGTTATATATCACAATATTCTAATAAGCCAATGTGCTGAAATTTCATGCAGATCATTAAAAAAAAGTTAGCAGTTTAACATAATATTGGCCTGGTCAACACAACAACAACTTGTATTTATATAGCGCCTTAACGTAGTAAAACGTCCCAAAGCGCGTCACAGGAGTATTATAAGACAAAAATTTGACACCTAGATGAAATGAGTAAAAATGGATTCTGAAAATTTCTAAACAAATGAATATTGCAATAACCATTCTTGAAGCAAGGAATGATTTCTACCCAGTAGCCCTCAAGTTCATTATAGAATGACCGCACAGTAGAAATTTTCCAAAATGTCTGGTTGCACACCACACTGTGTACTTAGCAAAAAAAAAATCAGTTGCCTTTTGACTTTTATAGCTCTGTTGTGAAATAATCTTCCAGCTGGTTTAGGGTGTCAGCAGCCTGACATGATCTGACCTTGCTGCTGCAGTGGGTATAATATGACAGCACTGCTGGAAGTCAGTGAGAGTCTCGGATGTCACTCAGTGAAACAAGGGAAGACAGTTGAACTGAACGGAGTAATCATACTACTGCAGCATATTGGTTTTGATTTTTTTTGAGTGCATGTATGGGTTGTAGGCTGATCATTATGAATGCATAGTAGGTAGCTTGGCATTTTATTTTAGACATATGGGAGACTTGTTCATTTGGAATACATCTGACGTAACTGATGTTGGTCAAGCAACACCGTTGAGAACAGCATCATTGTAGAACATTCTGAATGATACTAAATCAAAAATTCACCCAAGAGACAGTTTTCTGAATTGACAGTAAATACAGTAAATATAGGTTAAAACAATAGTATTAATTTGAATCAAAATTTCCAAAGGTTGGTGCCACACTATAGATAATATACTACATAGGATTGTCTATATCTGAAACGAAAACACAAAATGCTGGAAATACACAACAGGTCAGTCAGCATCAGTAAAAAGAAGACAGATTAGTCCATTTTTAGTTCTGACAAAGGGTAAAACCCAAAATGATAAGTGTGTTCTCTCTTTACAGATGCTGGCTCACCGGCTGTGTATTTCCAACATTTTCTGTTTCTGTTTCAGATTTACAGAATTATTTTTTTATTCGTTCGTGGGATGTGGGCGTCGCTGGCAAGACCAGCATTTATTGCCCATCTCTAGTTGCCCTTGAGAAGCTGGTAGTGAGCTGACTTCTTGAACCGCTGCAGTCTGTGTGGTGAAGGTACGCCCACAGTGCTGTTAGGGAGGGAGTTCCAGGATTTTGACCCAGCGACGATGAAGGAACAACGATATACTTCCAAGTCAGGATGGTGTGTGACTTGGAGGTTGTAGTGTTCCCATGCGCCTGCTGCCCTTGTCCTTCTAGGTGGTAGAGATCGCAGGTTTGGGAGGTGCTGCCGAAGAAGCCTTGGCGAGTTGCTGCAGTGCATCTTGTAGATGGTACACACTGCAGTCAAGGTATGCCGGTGGTGGAGGGAGTGAATGTTTAAGGTGGTGGATGGGGTGCCAATCAAGCGGGCTACTTTGTCTTGGATGGCGTCGAGCTTCTTGAGTATTGTTGGAGCTGCACTCATCCGGGCAAGTGGAGAGTATTCCATCACATTCCTGACTTGTGCCTGGTAGATGGTGGAAAGGCTTTGGGGAGTCAGGAGGTGAGACACTCGCCGCAGAATACCCAGCCTGATCTGCTCTTGTTGCCACAGTATTTATGTGGCTGGTCCAGTTAAGTGTCTGGTCAATGGTGGACCCCCCCCCCCCCCACCCCCCCCCCAAGATATTGATGGTGGGGGATTAGGCGATGGTAATGTCGTTGAATGTCAAGGGGCGGTGGTTAGACACTCGCTTATTGGAGGTGGTCGTTGCCTGGCACTTGTGTGGCGCGAATGTTACCTGCCACTTATCAGCCCAAGCCTGAATGTCATCCAGGTCTTGCTGCATGTGGGCATGGACTGCTTCATTATCTGAGGAGTTGCGAATGACACTGAACACTGCAGTCATCAGCGAACATCCCCACTTCTGACCTTATGATGGAGGGAAGGTCATTGATGAAGCAGCTGAAGATGGTTGGGCCTAGGGCACTGCCCTGAGGAACTCCTGCAGCGATGTCCTGCGGCTGTGATGATTGACCTACAACCACCACAACCATCTTCCTTTGTGTTCGGTATGACTCCAGCCAGTGGAGAGTTCCCCCCCCCCCCCCCCCCCCCCCGATTCCCATTGACTTCAGTTTTACTAGGGCTCCTTGATGCCACACTCGGTCAAATGCAGCCTTGATGTCAAGGGCAGTCACTCTCCCCTCACCTCTGGAATTCAGCTCTTTTGTCCATGTTTGGACCAAGGCTGTAATGAGGCCTGGAGCCGAGTGGTCCTGGCGGAACCCAAACTGGGCATCAGTGAGCAGGTTATTGGTGAGTAAGTGCTGCTTGATAGCACTGTCGATGACAACCTTCCATCACTTTGCTGATGATTGAGAGTAGACTGATGGGGCAGTAATTGGCCGGATTGGATTTGCCCTGCTTTTTGTGGACAGGACATACCTGGGCAGTTTTCCACATTGTCAGATAGATGCCAGTGTTTTAGCTGTACTGGAACAGAATGGCTAGAGGCATGGCTAGTTCTGGAGCACAAGTCTTCAGCACGACAGCCGGGATGTTGTCGGGACCCATAGCCTTTGCTGTATCCAGTGCGCTAAGCCGTTTCTTGATATCACGTGCAGTGAATCGAATTGGCTGAAGACTGGCTTCTGTGATGGTGGGGGACCTCAGGAGGAGGCTGATCTGGATCATCCACTCTGCGCTTCTGGCTGAAGATGGTTGCAAATGCTTCAGCTTTGCCTTTTGCACTGACGTGCTGGGCTCCACCATCATTGAGGATGGGGATATTCATGGAGCCTCCTCCTCCCATTAGTTGTTTAATGGTCCACCACCATTCACGACTGGATGCGGCAGAACTGCAGAGCTTTGATCTGATCCGTTGATTGTGGGCTCGCTTAGCTCTGTCTATAGCATGCTGCTTCTGCTTTTTAGCATGCATGTAGTCCTGTGTTGCAGCTTCCCTAGGTTGGCACCGCATTTTTAGGTACGCCTGGTGCTGCTCCTGGCGTGCTCTTCTACACTTCTTATTGAACCAGGGTTGGTCCCCTGGCTTGATGGTAATGGTAGAGTGAGTGATATGCCAGGCCATGAAGTTACAGATTGTAGTGGAATACAATTCTGCTGCTGCTGATGGCCCACAGCGCCTCATGGATGCCCAGTTTTGAGCTGCTAGATCTGTTCTGAATCTATCACATTTAGCACAGTGGTAGTGCCACACAGCACGATGGAGGGTGTCCTCAATGCGAAGACGGGACTTTGTCTCCACAATGACTGTGTGGTGGTCACTGCTACCAATGCTGTCATGGACAGATGCATCTGTGACAGTTAGATTGGTGAGAATGAGGTCAAGTAGATTTTTCCCTCGTGTTGGTTCTCTCACCACCTGTCGCAGGCCCAGACTGGCAGCTATGTCCTTCAGGACTCTGCCAGCTCGGTCAGGAGTGGTGCTACCGAGCCACTCTTGGTGATGGACATTGAAGTCCCCCACCCAGAGTACATTCTGTACCCTTGCTACTCTCAGTGCTTCTTCCTAGTGGTGTTCAAAATGGGGGAGTACTGCTTCATCTGCTGAGTGAGGGCGGTAGGTGGTAATCAGCAGGAGGTTTCCTTGCCCATGCTTGACCTGAAGCCATGAGATTTCATGGGGTCCGGAGTCAATGTTGAGGACTCCTAGGGCCACTCCTTCCCGACTGTATACCACTGTGCCGCCAGCCCTGGTGGGACAGGACATACCCAGGGATGGTGATGGAGGAGTTTGAGACATTGGCTGAAAGGTATCATTCTATGAGTATTACTATGTTAGGCTGTTTCTTGACTAGTCTGTGGGACAGCTCTCCCAATTTTGGCACAAGTCCCCCGATGTTGGTGAGGAGGACTTTGTAGGGTTGACTGGGCTGGGTGTGCCGTTGTCATGTCCGTAGCCGGTGCCGAGGTCGGTACCGGGTGGTCCGTCCAGTTTTATTCTTATTGTTTTTCGTAGCGGTTTTTTACAACCGAGTGACTTGCTAGGCCATTTCAGAGGGCAGTTAAGAATCAACCACATTGCTGTGGGTCTGGAGTTACATATAGGCCAGACTGGGTAAGGACGGCAGATTTCCTTCCCTAAAGGGCATTAGTGAACCAGATGGGTTTTTATGACAATCCGATAGTTTCATGGTCACCATTACTGATACTAGCATTTTATTCCAGATTTATTTAATTAACTGAATTTAAATGCAGGTTTTTTTCCCCTAATTTCTTTGCCTTTATTTGATGATTGTGTTGCATGTGTAATGTTGTGTCATAACCTACAGTATTTGCTGTAAACATGCCACCTGTTACCAGACCTAGATGGAACCTTGTGAATGGAATTGAAATGGAAGTAAAGCAGAAAATCCATTTTTGGCTGATGTGAATTAATTTTGCTTCCACTGAATGAGAACATGCTTTCAGTTTGAAATGTTCAAATGTTGAGACTGTCCATCATTCTGTAGCAAATATTGCCAGATATATATTTACAGGGAACATACTTTGTGATTACCTTGCATGTGCGCCACAGGCAGCAATGTGGTTGACTTTTAGTTTCCATTTCTTGCCTGCTGATACATTGAGAATCTTCTATTCACTCCAGAGCTATTTTTAAGTAGCACGTCCTTGGCTCCAGTAACCTCACAAGCCTTAAGTAGATGACCCTTCAAACATCATATGTGCACATTCCAGTCAGTAGTTAACATTTGAAACATTACACGTTAGATATCATTTCTGTCTTTAAATCAATGCTGGATAATGTGTTGTACTACTCTATACGGTGTTAGTAATTACTTATGCTTGAGAATGGCACTGTATGAATTTTTCTTTATACTTAACTTTGAATGAATCCCAAAGTCACCGCTGAAATATTCTGTTGGAATGGGGATTAATATATGCGCAATTAAGTTTTCTTTCCAGCAAGGGCTAAAAAGATTGTTTGTTACAGTGTGTGAGACTCAGATGCAATAATTACTGTAGTTTTGATTTAGTGTGTGTGTCAGAATACTTTTGTTTGAACTAAAATATCTGACATTGGGGAGCTACCTGGAAGGAGAAATAACATCAATACATCGTCATTGATGCAGTCCTTCAGTGACTTTATTCTAGCTGTGTATATTTAGCTCCCTTACACTGTTGGACTTCATAGTTCCTCTAAGCCAATTATCTTCTCTCCACCCCTGATTCATGCTAGCCGTTTTAAAACAAACAACACAAAAGATAGGGTATAAAAAAACACAAAAATTAAGAAAAAGCTCTTTGGCCCCCTAAGGACATACTCCTTTCATAATCTAAGTAAATTCTACTCTTCTGTGGTCTCTAACCTACCAGTTTGCGTCCTGAGTGAAAGATATATATTCCCTGAACCCGAAAGGTAATTAAGTAAATCTCCTGAATATTCATCCAATCCCACATCTTCACTATTCAACCCTGACCTGTGTCCCCCACATGTAAGATTCACTGCCACCCCCCCACAGCCTGTGTGTCACATTAACAGTTCCGTACCATGGAATATTATCTCGGTCTATACATATCTCTTTAGTCCTGTTACCAACCAGGTATTTATCCATCTCCTTTTTGAAGGAACTAATTAACACAACATCAACAGCTTTTGTTGGGAGTCAGTTTCATATGTCTAATACTTGGGACAGGGGGTTTCTTCTGGTCTCTAGTATTGTTTGAGGTTTATTAATTTTTATCCTGTGCCCTCGAGTTCTGCACGCGCAGTGTAAGTCAAACAGCCCATGCACATTTACATCGCCTGTGCTTCTCAGCATTTTAAAGATTTCCCCCACTATAAATGTTAAACTAACTGGTTCTAAATTCTTTCCTTTTTTGACTATATGGGTTAACATTTCTTATCGTCCACTCCAAGTACAGCTAAAAGAAAAGGATGCTAGTTGGTCACAGAGGTATTAAGTATTATTAATTTGAATACATTATAAAGTCCTGATGCTGGAACCCTTACCATTGTATAAGTCACGTGCAGTGTGTGTGGTTCTTAAGTGCACATATGGTTTGCATGAAGGGAATTCATAAGAAAGGGTGCCACAATATATTGTTTGTGTTCCTCAAACACATGGGCTGCATACTTGTTACGAGACATCATACTATGCTGCAGAATGCTACATACTATGAGAGTATTAAATGTGGAAAGCCATTCTAATGGTTGAATAACATTGATGTGGAACTCAACAAGCTTTGTTACAATGGAACTGTTTATTGATCTATCGTGATAAAGTATTGTATTTTGAAAAATTATTACAACCCCTATTTTAAAGGTGTATTTTTGAGAGTGGGACTCCCGATTCAAGACATTGATGTGCATATATGTATGTAATGTTTTATGGTGTATTTTTCCCGTTCTACAGTTGTCTCCCTGCGCATATGTATCTGAGAGGGTTGGCGACCTACCTGTAGATCATTGTTGGCGCCACTCTAAACTTGACTGTAAGAGATGTGTAAGAGGCCCTAAGCTAGTTTTTATTTACAGCTATGAGCCTTCAGGGAAGTGTCAGGCCTCCCCACGGCAGCAGGATTGAGATTGTAAGAAGGGCATCAGTTTAATATTCTTTACTCTGCAGCCATGGTAGAAATGTTCTCTGACTTAGTTATCCTCCATTGTATCAAACAGGGAACTGTCTGTTTATGACTCTCGGACAAATATAACGTGGGGTGCAGTCAGTCAAATCAAACTTCTAACCAGTGGCTTTTTTTTTATAGTAGTGATTCTAGCAGCAGCTCCAGTGACGAATCTCCAGCGAGATCAGTTCAGTCTGCTGCAGTCCCTGCACCGCCAGTCCAACTCCCAACACCTGTGGAAAAGGATGAACCACGCAAGAGCTATGGAATCAAGGTTCAAAATTTGCCAGTCCGCTCTACTGGTGAGTAAATGCGCCACTTAAAAGGGATTTGAACTGTTGGGCATCAAAGTTTTTTTTTCAGTTGATATTCAGATAGATATGGCAGTCAGTTTCTGGAATATATCAAATGAATTTGAAGATTGCCTGGCACCCAACTTCAAATACTTTTCTTTTTAAGGTTAGAATATTGGCTTTTAGGGAATGTGAGCAAGTTACATTTGGAAACAATTATGATCCAATTTTATATAATGTTTAGTATATATAAAGTTCATCAGATGACATTAATGACATTGTAACCTCATGGCACAGAAATTGTTTTCAGTTTTTAATTCTCTGGCATTTCAATTCAGTTTAAATTAACAGATGGCAGCTTCTCTGCTATTTATATTCAGTATGATTTCTTCAATCCTTTGTGTGAAAATTGGAAAATCTACTGCTTTGAATATCCTTTCTTGAGAGAAAAAGTAAGGCTATCTAAATGTGATTTAAATGGGGATGTGGGGGTGTGAGGGAGAATTTTACAGTGTTTGTGGAGATCAAGCTGAATAAAAGCATATCTAATCTGCCTAATGTGCTCTGGTGTCAAACACAAATAAAATTAAAAATAAGTTAAGGATGATTGATTGATTGATTTTAAAAACATTCCCCAATTCATACACCAAGTTTTTCTCTGATAGTTACAGACATGCAATGGAAAGTGCAATCAAAAGTGACACCAGAACAGAATATTAGAAGGTGTAATTATGAATACTTCAGGCAGGAGGCACAATGATGGCAGAGCCAGTTAAGGCAATGAGTAGATGAATGACATAGGCCACAAAGGTCCCAAGTTTAATTCCCTTCTATGCTTCGTTAGCTGAGCTCAGCCAGGGTGGCAGTAGGGGATCTACAGTTGGTCCCAAAATCATGAGGTTAGGGAAGGGAAAATGGGCCATATTTCCTTTTCCTGATCGTTGTCCAATACCCCTACATGTGTGAACATTGGGTGAGGGCAGGATCAGGTGATGACCCCACGATCATTGAATAGCCTGTCTGAGGTACACATGAAAAATGACTCTTTGCACAAGTACTGGAGGCTACCCATAGAATTGTACCCCAGCGAGGAATGAATGCCTTCAGGTGTGGAGGAGAGAAAATTAGCAGGAAAAGTATAAAGAAAAAATAGTACATATACTTTAGGCGTAGCACACTTTAGAAAAATTGCACTTTGTTTACTTTCTGTTTCCTCTCTCTATTCATTTCAGTGGGACTAACTGTAGCTGATTTTACAAAACTGAAAGCAAATTTAAAATCAAAACTTTTGGGATTTGATATTATATAACAATCAGACTTGATTTTTCTGTGAATGCTAAAAGCCCAGAATTCTAACCTTAAAGTGGTTACTATTTAGCTGAATACAGTGTTTTAATTTCACAGCCCAAAATTCATTGGTTTCTTACAAGTACATTTTTTTTAGGAGAAGCTTTAGGCTGTAAGATGCTTAAGTCATGCATTCATTGTTGATATAAATATTTCCTGAATAAATTGAAATTGTAAATTGTGAATATTCGGGTCACGGCCATGTACAGAAGTTAGAATCAGAGCACACAATAAAGCTGATCTCTGCTTCTTTTCAACAGGAGCATTTAATGGGAGTTGTCTACTTTGTTTAATCCAGGGACGGCATCTTTTACAATTTCACAGTTTGCCATAATTAAACGATACTTGTATTTAAATTGCAAATATAGATTTAGGATTTCCTCTTTTTGGAGATCTGGATCCTCACTGCAGTTTAACTCTTTGTATTTCTCAGAATGTGTTTCCAACTTCAGCAAGTAACATTTATTGAAGAGAATAGTAGAGATCTGCCTTGAAATTGAGGAAAGCCCAACAGTTATAATTATTGGTCACAAGTAGCAGATCAAATCCTCTCTTGGAGAGCTCAATCCAGCTTCCCCTTCAATTGGTTTTACAGAGTTTGTAATGTCTGTCTGCTGCCTGCAGCAACGTCCAGTGCTCACCCTGCTCTCAGATCTTGGTGGTAGCTCTCAGCTGAGAATCCCTGAAAGCCCAGAGTGTCTCCCATCCCAAATCAGAAGAGTATACTAGATATAAGCAGCTATGAAATTGGAGATCACTTGTTGATTGCTAACTAAATTGGAGAAAAAAATACCTTGCATCACATAAACTACACTGCACTGAAAGCTTTCATTTTTGCATTTAGACACAAGCCTTAAAGATGGTCTTTTCCATGAATTTAAGAAGTATGGGAAGGTAACGTCTGTGCAGATCCATGGTGCGTCTGAAGAGCGCTATGGCCTTGTGTTCTTTCGACAACAGGAAGACCAGGAGAAGGCTATGAATGCGTCAAAGGGGAAATTATTTTTTGGCATGCAGATTGAAGTTACTGCGTGGACAGGCCCAGGTAGGTGTTTACTGAGCAGCGGCAAGGTTTGAGAGACTAAGGGTGTGGCGGTACAATGCACATCATGGCAAAGGCTTTGTGAAAATAAAGAATATCTGTTTTAAATTAATAATATCTTCAAAATTCTTTTTGATTTACGTAGCAACTGTCGTACATTGTCCGTTATCTTGCTGAAGAGATGAGAGGTGCATGGGCTTAGATTAGTGTTACTCAATAACTTCCGTTGACTGCTACAGTCCCAGGCAGTATCTTGCTGAAGGACCATTCTCAGAAATGCTGCAACATGATGCACCGCAGGGTGATGGGATGTGGGTCTGTGTGCATGATTTCTCCATATATTGCGCTCCTGGTTTCAATTCTGGCTTTATAAGAAAATTACTGATTGGACTGGGTGGTTGGAAGAAATGTAAGACCAATAGTTCAATTAAACTGTAGAATCTAATTCTGAAAGCATTTTCACTTGCCTTATGGATGCTGCGATAAGTATGCTTTTGATAGCATTTCCTTGCTTTTTCATACTGGACAGAAAAAGTATAGGGAACAGCGCTGAGTCTTTGCTCCGGCAATTTCGTGGCAGGGGAGGATGCTGATGGAGCCCCAGGTACACGTACAGCAACAAAACGTCTGCCATGGGCCACAGACGAAGAGGAGAGGGCAACAAATGGTCCATGAGATATATTACAAGTACCAGTGACTTAGATGACATCTGTGAATGTTAGCTTTATCTCAACTTCCTGAAAGCTACTGTAAAGCTAGGGCCAGGTTAGTCTATTTGATAAATGCATTGCAAAGAGTAGTTGTCTAGCCAATTACACATTTGTTGCTGAAGTGAATTGTGAGGATTGGAGAAACAGTTAGTAGTGACTGCATGACCACACCAAAGTAATGTATATTGCATTGTCAAATTGAAGATAGTTTGAAGAATAAGCATGAACAGTGGGATCTGGGGGTTCATATCCACAGATCTCTGAAGGTTGCCACTCAAGTGGATAGAGCAGTAAAGAAGGCCTATAGTGTGTTAGCGTTTATTAACAAGGGGTTTGAGTTTAAGAACCGTGAGGTTATGCTGCAACTGTACAGGACCTTGGTGAGACCACATTTGGAATATTGTGTGCAGTTCTGGTCACCTCACTATAGGAAGGACGTGGAAGCATTGGAAAGAGTGCAAAGGAGATTTACCAGGATGCTGCCTGGTTTCGGGGGGAGGTCTTATGAGGAAAGATTGAGGGAGCTAGGGCTTTTCTCTTTAGAGCGGAGGAGGATGAGGCGACTTAATAGAGGTTTATAAGATGATGAGGGGGATAGATAGAGTGGATGTTCAGAGACTATTTCCTCGGGTGGATGTAGCTGTTACAAGGGGGCATAACTATAAGGTGCATGGGGGGAGATATAGAAGGGATGTCCGAGGTAGATTCTTTACTCAGAGAGTGGTTGGGGTGTGGAATGGACTGCCTGCTGTGATAGTGGAGTCGGACACTTTAGGAACTTTCAAGCGGTTATTGGATAAGCACATGGAGCACACCAGAATGATAGGGAGTGGGATAGCTTGATCTTGGTTTCGGACAATGCTCGGCACAACATCGAGGGCCGAAGGGCCTGTGCTGTACTGTTCTATGTTCTATGTTCTATGGTGCTGGTGACATAATATGTTTTCGAATTTTTTTTGTTTGGGTCCCCTTGCAGAAACGGAAAGTGAGAATGAATTTCGACCACTGGATGACCGAATAGATGAGTTTCATCCCAAGGCCACAAGAACATTATTTATTGGAAACTTGGAGAAAACCACAACCTATGGAGATCTTCGAAACATCTTTGAACGCTTTGGGGAGATTGTGGTATGTACACTGCTTGGGTTAGTCACTATTGAGATGACAGGATTTCATGCTTTCTAGGAACCCCTTGTTGGAAGTGTAAATGATTTAAACTTTTTTTTAAGGTATCCATTATCCACATTCTGGTTATCCATCATCTTGATTATCTTTCAGAATTTTTGCAGGGCAAGGCCTTGTGCAGAACATTACCTCATTGCACAACTTTTGTAATTTGTATTTCATCTCTTTTTTTCTTGGTGAATAACCTACATTTGTTGTTTGTTTTGTATTTGTCTTCATTCTGATTATCTAATGACCACCTAGTGACTCCTCCCTGGGGGTGGGCAAAAGTGGTAAGCAAGGTCGAGTTGATTCCAAGACGACGTGCCTGATGATGGAAGATCGAAACTGAGTCAATTCCCTGGCAGACTCCAGATACCTGAGCTGGGCATGTCTGCAGTATTCCAGGGCACTGTTGAGGATTGACCAACCAGCCTGATTAATTAATAGGACCTAGAAGGGTAGAAAAGGACGGGTAAGGCCATGAAGGGATTTAAACATAAGGTTGAGAATTTTAAATTGGAGGCATTTGGGGTCCGGGAGCTAACGTAGGTGAGGGAGGGATGGGCTTAATGGGTGAGTGGGACTTGGTATGGGATAGGATATGGGCAGCAGAGATTTTGAAGAGCCTATGATGATTCCCAGTTCATCCATGTTTCACACACAATGGATTCTACAAAATACTAATGGCCACTGACCTGGTACAGTTTGCTTCATTAAAACTTGGGGCATCATTTACAAACTGAATTGTACCAGAAATGTGAAGTGCTCTGTTTCCAAATGATAGCATAAATGGCTCATGGATCAAAGAATTGGAGTAGTTTGAGTTTAAGTCCTAACTGGTACCGAGTCTTTGACATAAGTTCAAGCACCACCATCCATGAGGAGGAATGAGGCTGACCCTTGCTCAAATGAACAGAACAGCAACCAACTGGGAAAAGACATAGTGAATATGTTGTCCAAGCAGGTGTCTCGATATTTTTGGACATGATTTCCCCCTTACCATAAAGTATAGCACTGTATTTCCTCAAATAATCTTCTAATTTCCCCTCTCTGCTCCCTCAGACCCGAATGTAAATTACAATGGGTTAATGTGGTACACTATTTTTCCACATAAAAACAAATATAAAATGTTTAAACTAAAGTGAAAAATTACTTTCACTGCCCCATTTGATTTTAATGGGGAAAGCAAAAAGAAGAAAATAATTAAAATAGAAATCTTTAAAATTGGGAAAGAATATGTTTGTGATGACACCGTCACACAGAGTTCAAAGTCCATGCTATTGTCTTTTTTTTTAATTTAAAATGACAGGATATTGACATCAAGAAGGTAAATGGGGTTCCTCAATACGCCTTCCTACAGTACTGTGACATTGCAAGTGTCTGCAAAGCCATCAAGAAAATGGACGGAGAGTACTTAGGAAATAATCGGCTCAAGGTCAGGAAGGAGAAATACAGTCATTTGCTTATCAGGAATATTCACTTATCAGGAATTCACAGTGAAATATTAGTAAGAATTTTCTGTTGAACAATTTCTTGTATACTGTTTTTTGTTGTAACTTTACTTTTGTAATATTCCCCTCTGTTTTCTTGAGTTACTTTTCTCTTTCCTCCCTCCAAGTTTTACATTGTTCTCCTTGGCATGTTAGGTAGAGTGTCCAACCTGCAGATGTTTCTGTGGATGTAATTGGTGCCGCCTTTGGTCGACCTACCTGGGCTGTGATTGAGCAGTGTGTGAAGGCAAACATCACTGTTCCTCTCTCAGACGGGGTTGAGACAAACAAAGTTGAGCTGAGCTCTGGGGAAGCCCAAGTGCAAATGTCACCTGAGACTGGCCTCTCCTGATTGAGAATCCATTGATCTAGGTTGTAGAATTGGTCTGTTCTATTTTCCCCTCCCCTGCAAATTATTTTTCTCCCATATGTCACCCTGCAGCTCATGCGCCATCCTTGACTAAGTGAACTGGCAGATGAATTTCTCCCAGGCCTCTGCGGTTGAAGCACCTAATTCATAATGTACTAGAGTGATCCCAGTCAATTCATGCTTCAATTTCTCCCACTTCCATTTGGAAAATTGCTTTTTTTCCTGACTGGTGGTTCGGCTGAGATTGGGAGCTCACTATGTGGGGAATCATGGAGGAAGAATCCATGTCCTACAACATGGCGCAGTGCCCTTTCTTGCATTTTGTAATTGCAATTGAAAGCAAAGGCTCATCAATGTGATGCGCATTTTGCGTTACTTTAACTGGTGAACCTGGGTAGATTGTAAGACTATCTAGTCAATGCAATGTATTACACAGAAGGTAATTACAAGTTGGGCTATAATTATGCTAATATGGAATCTGGATAGAGTAATTACTTAATAAGAATGTTCAGTTAAAATCCAGTTAGTCCAAATGAATACAAGAGGCATAGACCAAAAATATTTAATTGATTTTTCAATTACTATTCACTTAACAGAAATGGGAATCAAGTATTTCCTGAAGTAGAATTGACTGCAACTACAAAAACAATTTGAGTGACCCCCTTAGCGTCATTGCATTTACATAAATGACTGCCATTTATCCTATTAGACCGGCATTGGTCTTCTGTACAAATGTAAAAATATTTTCAGATTAGACCGTTGCATGTTCTTCAGAACATATTGTAAGCACCATGTTAATGCTTCAGGACATTATGTCCTGGCGTTATAGAACGTAGGTTTGTGTCAATGCTTTGTGAGCAATTATTTCAGCTCTGGTGGAAAGGAATAGCACATCCCCAAATGGAATGAGGAAATTTGGATTGTCACCCCAATCTACTCATGCACTTCCTAAAGGCCAGTTCCAGAAGAACATTGAAATGCTGAGGCTCTGTTTCAGCTGTTAAATAATGAATGATCCAAAGATACCTGAAAGAAAGTGAGATGAATAAGATGTTCATAAAACAATATAAATTATGTATAGATTTGCATCATGTTTCTATACCAATTATCTCCAGTGAAGATTTTCAGATAGTGTATTCTGTGTTGCAATGATGACTAGTAGTACTAGTTGTAAATTTTGGAGGTGAGCCAGTTAAGTAGATTTTGTTAACATATGTGAAAATCTGTAATATAGCTTAGTTTTATTGCATTCAGGTCAGTGAGTTTTGTTACAGTTAAAATACACCTGTTCTCTCTTTCTCTCTCTTTCTCCAGCTGGGATTTGGAAAGAGCATGCCAACTAACTGTGTATGGCTGGATGGCCTGTCTTCAAACATTACTGAACAATACTTGTCCAGACATTTCTGTCGTTATGGACCTGTGCTCAAAGTAAGTGCCTTGTTGCAGCCGTTCATTTACATTTAGCAACTTATTAACAGCTGGCAGCAAGAGGATATTGAGCAAATTTTAGATTTTCAATTTTCCCCTTCAAAGTATTCCGTCTATACATTTCATGTTCTGATAAGAGCAAATGGCATTCAGTGCATAGCTGAGGGCATACTGATCTAGTTAGCTTTCAACTTTATATACTACCTCTAAAGAACCAACAGTGAAAAATAACATTTTAATCATAAGACTTAAATATGATCTTTTTGTTTGAGATTGCAATTCCTGTTTTTAAACAGTTTAGTTCCATTATCAGATTATATTTACTTCCTTGGCCAGTTTAAACATTAGAATGTTGAAAGCAGATTGGCCTGTCTGCCTCTGTGATGTCACCCTCAAAACAGTCTATTTCATATATTTTTTTCTCCACATTTTTCACATTTCAAAAAAGAACAGCACAAATACTGGGAATCTGAAATGAAAACAGAAGACATTGGAAATACAGCAGTTCAATGTTTTGGGTGCAGGTCCTTCCTCAGAGTTCACTTCTAATGAAGGCTCCCACCTGAAGCATTGAGCTGTCTTTTCTCTTTCAGATGCTGATTGACCTGCTGTCTATTTCCAACAATTTTGTTGTTTTGTGCCAAAAAGTAATCCAGATCCTCCTGTGCAGCATGAAGCTGCTAGTCATCGATCCATTTCATAGTTTGAAGTGGATACGTGGAGAAGAACGTTAATATTGGCAATAAAGAGCCACTGTTCGTGCTATAATCTGTGTTGGGTGATGTCAGAGGGCCATGGTCTTGGCTATCAGCATTGTAAGTTTTAAAACTGGCAGTTGGAACAGTAATAATCATCGAATGGTTCTAAATAGTTTTATAAAAAGGACATTGAATCAAACAACTAGTATGTTTGAGTCTTATTCAAAAATCTATTCTTCACTTCAGCTGCTCTTTTAAAGGTTTGAAAAGATAAATGAAAGCACTAACATTGTACACTAACTCCTCAATATAGCATATTCTATATCTACAACCCTTCTATCAATCTGCCATTCGCTATATCACTCTCTGATACACTTCCTCTCTAGTAACAGATTTTGTTACAGGTTCCTCACTGATGGACAAGCTGTATAAAACCTGCTTTTTATAGTACATCCTTCACTATAATCTCTATTGATAAGACCTCTGATAGCCCACTCTATTTAAGGCTCTCTTACTTACAGGCAAATTATATCAAACACCACCTCTATAACTTGCCCCTTCTCATGATACACATTTATGTGGATCTCCAAGACAGTGTTCTAGAGGGGTTCTGCTGTATATCGATCAGTTACTTGCCATTCCTGTTCAGGGAACTAGCTGACTTCTTTCTTTACCTCCTGGGACAGATTGTGTTGGATCGTCAGAAAGGAATGGCTCTGGTGTTGTACGATGAAATTGAATGTGCACAAACAGCGGTGCAGGAGACCAAGGGCAGGAAGATTGGAGGAAATAGAATAAAGGTTAGTACGAGAGACTTCATGGGGATACTAACAGTGCACTTCTTGTTCTCTTCACTCTTATATATCCTCTCTTTCTCTCTATCTCTCTGCACAGGTACATGTATACAGCAGTGTTCCCTATTTTCTCAAACACACATGCACACACATCCCTTCCCACCCCTCCCCCAATTCCATGGCATTGCATGAGACAAAGTGCAAGATGCATTCTGTGCAAAACCAGAGCATGAAATAGTAGCAAGTATTGAAGGGGATTGTAAGGTTAAAATCTGAAGAAAAAACCCAGCAAGTTTAAATTGGCATTTTGCAATGTTAAAAAGCACACTCTATTGGCATCCTGCAGTTCAAAGTGGTATTGTGGTTGGCAAGCAAACTGGAAAAACAGTTTAATGCCTTGCAAACTCAGAAGCATGTAAAACAACACCATTTGCTGCCAGTTCAACTTTGCAGTCAAATATCCAGTTGTTATTGTATGTTTTTCCTTGTTTAGTAAGTGTTGCCTCAGCTTTTAATGTCTAACAATGAGACTTCTTCCTTGTAGGTGGATTTTGCAAACCGTGAGAGTCAGCTGGCATTTTATCGTTCTATGGAAGTCTCTGGGCAGGACATCAGAGATTTATATGAAATCTTTGCTGAGAGAAGGCAAGTGAAAATGTTATTTTAAAAGGCTTCTTGAATGATAAGAACTATAGTGTCAAAGTGTTAGTCTTTCATTATAGAATTACTAAATGCATGGACTATGTTTGATGTTTTTGATTCATTTGTTTCAACTGTTTAATCCAGGAATTTCAGTTAACTTTGGCAGGCAAACATATGAGCAATCGTGACTTGTAAATTAAATGAACACAAAGAGGAGACATTTGGTAGGTTAGTGCCCCCGGGGGGCGATAACAGGGCGCTAACAACTTACCGCCCAGGCGCGGCGAGATGAAGGACTCCCGTTAACTTGGCAGGGAGGTTTGCGGCAGCGGTAACACTTTGCGCCTCAATCCCCTGCGCCCGGCGATCATGACGTCATTGCCGTGCGTAGCACCCCGGACCCAAACTTCGGTTCCGCCCCCTGCAGCATCGCCAGGCGAAAACACCGACGGCTACAGGAGGCGTTGTTCGGAAGGCCGGGCGCTTCGGGGGCGGAAGTTAAAGGGGAGGTTGCCGAGGTAAGTAGGAAAATTTCTAAAATGCTTTTTTTCAATTTTTTTCAATTCTCCTGCGACGCGATCGATCAGCCCGGCACTCTGCTGGAGTGCATGGGGCTGATCGGGCCGGATCGCGGCTGCCGTCGGGGACCAGCTAACTGGTCCCAATGCAAAGACTGCAGCGATGGCTCTTCCTTTTAAGGGAGGGAAGGAGCCTTGGATCACGGCAGCGCTGCACGGGACATTGTGCAACGCTGCACCTCTACTGCCCCGCCTGCGTCCTTTAGCGCTCCAGGAAGGAAGTGGAGCGCTTGATTTAGCACTCCACTTCCTTCCTGGAGCACAAATACCGAATTTAGAAAAAGCTGGGAATCGCTAGTGCCTGCCGCTAAGTTTCCCAGCTTTCAAAAGTTACTGCCCCCAAACGGGTCGATACCGAATTTCTCCTCCCAGGAGTTTGAGGAAAGGAAATGGTTTTCTGCATAATATACTTGTTGCTTTTGTCTCATAGCATTATTTAAAACTAAAAACTCCATAAAGCCTTTTTCAGCTGGGTGTCTAACTGGCCCCACTCATACACCAGTAACATTTTAAACTCCATTGATAAGCATACTTGGCATAATGCAGCTAAGACCAAATGAGTTTTTAAAACAAAACAATCACTCCAGTATCCATCAATCTGAGAGTCTTCTATTGTCAGGACAGAAACTTTAGGAAAGTTGCCCAGTGATGGGACTCGAATCTTAAACCACAGCAATGTAAAATAAAGTTAGTCTCAACAATTATTTAGAGATTGCATGTATTAAAAGTTAATAAATTATTACACAACTTCAAAGTGGCCCTTTCGATTTGGAGATGAATCGTTCTTAGAGCCTTTCCTCAGTCAGCAAGGACTGATTGAAACTCCTTACATCAGCGCAATTTCTGTGGAACATTAGGTGATTGCCTTGCTGGGTGTTGGCTGCTCACGGGATGGTCAGCAGGACGTGGACTGTCTCGGGATTGGTTCATTCATGAGTTGTACTGATTCAGACTCGAATGGTAATGGGTGGGCCTGTTATGCACAAACAATTAGAAAATTAACCCCCAGTATCTTTGGATTAGGCTGTAAACCGTGTTTTGATTACACGAACATAAAATGATGAGTGTTTGTCATTTGAGGAGTTATGGCTATCTTTATTGGTTCTGGGGAAACCTTGTGCTTGTCATGCACATGAAATGTTATGATGTAGATAGGTAGTGCTCCATGTAGTCTCCTTCTCCTATGTCATATAAAGCACCAGAACTTCAGCATTGAGCCACTTCACTTGTCCCCAGCTAAAGAGGTTGTGTTCTTTGCTCCTTGAGTTATATAGGTTAGATTAGGGGTAGTCCTTCTAGTTTTTCCACAGTTTGCAAGTGTATTCTGTTTCCAGAGCCAGCCAGTCTGTGTTTTCATCCGTTTCGGATTTTTTTTTCCTGGAATCGAGAATTTACCAATCCTCTCGAGAGCAAATATCACCGAAGCAGTGCTGCCCTTTCAAACCATAGGAAAAACCAAATCAAACTGACACTGTTATCGGGTTTACAGGTTTAGCTACAAGCAGTAGTCTTTCCAAATTATACGGTAACAGCTGTCAGCTCTCCAGGTAGCCATATAGAGAACTGTAAGAGCAGGCAAAACAAATAAGCAGAAACAAAACAAACTTAAGTGGCTTGAGGTAGAAAATTGGAATTTTAACTCACAGCAGAAGTCTTCTTCAAGCTGAGCTATTGTTGTTTGGTACATCTAACAGCAGTAACCCATGAAATGTATTGCCTACGTCATAAAAAACAAGGTTGGGAGAGTATATCAACACCAACTTCTGCCAATAGTTTTAAATAAATGTAAAATGCGTTTGCCCATTCACCATTGTTGATGAGCATACTTGAGGCATAAAATGTTTGTTATGAAACATATCACCATTGCCCGCCACATTTGTCTTCAGTTCTCAAACTAAACCCTTAAAGAGCAACTAAACAGTGTATCTCATGTTATTCAAGACAAAATTGAGAAACAGTAAAAGCAAAAGAAAGACCACTTACAATCAGTCTGGAGTCGTCAATCTCAATATACGTGGCCACTTGCAGTTAGCTGTCTCCATGACTCACCTATGCAAAGCACCTGACTTAGTGCTGAGTTGTATATTTAGGCAAAATCAAAATAAATGTGATCCCTCCAAGGGGGACCAGACTATTTAGCAGTACATTTTGATAACACCCAGAAAGATGTCAAGCTACATTTGACTCCTATGGTGGGTGGAGAATATATATCTTTCAAAGAATGAAGGAAACCTTATCAGGGAGTTAATCCATTTTTAGTAGAATTGGTTTGTTTTCCACTTGTGGGACCTAAAGTACATCTTATACTTACAGAAAGAAACAAGTTTACAAGTGAACAAGCAATATTTTGCCATATGGAAAATACTCTAATTGGGAAACACAATAGTGAACAAAGCAAGGAATAACAAAGCCTCAAAAAAATATTTTACAAGTTCTATTCCCATTTTAAATTTGTTCCATCTAGTTCTGTGGAGGGAAGCCTCTTAACTTTGACAGAATTGTATTTATGTAGAAAAACAAATCCTCTCAATTCCCCCCTCCCCACACCCCGTGCTGACACAATTTTCTCCTCTCCATTACTTACCCCAAGTGGCTGTTCTTCATGTGTGCGCTCAAATGGTGAGTGCTGCCAGATTAATCAACCTGGTAGAGAGTGGGACATCACATTTGAGCCCGAGTATCTCCTCAACATCATCCGCATACACACACTTTACATTTGGGATCCAGGAGTAGGAAAACTGACAGATTCCCCCCACAACCTACTGAAGGGATTCAATTGTGCAGCATCTGGCAATGCTTCAGTTGAGATTAGCCAACAGACCAGGGATCAAATCTGGGACCTTTGGTTTCGGTACCACCCCAGGCAGTGCAGTTACCCACTGAGCCATCAAAGAAGTTGAAAGAATCCCCTTCCCACGTTAATTTCTCACTCTCTCTCTTTCTTTTACAGACACACATTAATTTTATACAGCTATTGATTTGTTAAAAGAAAATGACATTTGAATTAATGTATATTTCTTTAATTAACAGGGAGGATCGGAGGGGATCATATCACGAGTATCCTGCAGATCGTGCTTACTTTGATGCGGTTAGGGGACCAGCTGCTGTATTTCCTGAAGACCCTCGTCGGGATTATCGTGCAAGAAGTAGAGATTTTTATGCTGAATGGGATCCTTACCAGGGTGATTATTATGATCCTCGCTATTATGAAGATCCACGGGAATATAGAGACTATAGAGATCCATACGAACAGGACATAAGGGAGTACAGTTACAGACAGCGAGAAAGGGAAAGAGAGCGAGAACGTTACGAATCTGATAGAGAACGAGATCATGAAAGGCGAACTTGTGAACGAAGCCAAAGCCCAACGCACTCAAGAAGAGCCCAGAGTTGCAGTGCATCACCAGCACAGTCTGAGAGACATCAGAGTGACAGCATGGACTCTGAACGTAGAATATACAGTCGATCCTCAGACCGTAGTGGTAGCTGCAGCTCACTGTCACCCCCTCGATACGATAAAGCTGATAAACCAGACAAAATCCGACCAGACCGTTATGACAAAAATGAAAAGGAAAAAGATCGGCTGTTTGAACCTGAAAGAGCTGACAAACGGACCCAAAGAAAAGAAAAGACTGAGAAACTGGAAAGAACAAAAAAAATTGAAAAATCTGAAGTGGAAAAACTGGATAAGAAAGAGAAAGCTGAGAAGCTCAAAATACGTAAGGTGAAACCTCCATCTCCAAGTTCCCCGTCTTCTGAAACAGACCAAGAAATAGATAGGGATCTAAATCCTGATGGACAGAGGGGTAAAATAAAACAAGGGAAAGAGAAAGCAGAGAAAGAAGGAGCTTCAAAAAATCGTTTGGATTTAATTCCTTGCGTGGTGTTAACTCGTGTAAAGGAGAGAGAGGCAAAAGTGATTGAGCCCTCTGTTGTAGAGAAATCAAGAAGCAAGCCAGAGAATGACGCTGTCAAATCTCCGCCTGCAGAACAGAATAAAGTACAGTTAACTCGACTCGATCAGACAAAAACAGAGCTGTCAAAATTGGAACCTACCAGGCCAAAAGTGCCAAAAGAGAAACCGCTTGCCAGCCAAATAGAGGTTGTGGATAAGGAAGTGAAAACCAAGCATAAAAAGAACCTCAAACCAGAACCGTGTCCTGAAGCACCTAATGCAATGGATATCGACAAACTGGAGGCTAGGAAGAGGCGTTTTGCAGATCCAACTTTAAGAACAGACAGGCAGAAGTTAGAGGTTAAGCGAGGCAGTCAAGAGGAAGAGGAACTGCGCCTAGGCCTAAAAAAGCAACCTGAGCTGGCAGCCTGGAGAGAAGTGCCTACAGTGGGTAAAGAAGGAGATTTGGACCGAAGGCCTGTGCGGAAAGAATTACTCAAAAGGGAGCACCGAAAAGTCAAGCAAGAAAAACTGATTCCAGCATTCAGCCCCAGAGAAGGACAGGAGTCTGCCAGTGTTTCTGTAGGGATTGGCTTGCGGCCCAGCATAGAAGCACAATCCAGATTAAGCGAGGCATCTGAAGAACTAGTGGAAATTCAAGAAATTGGATTGAAGAAACTAAACACGGCAAAGCTTCCGAATAAGGGAGTTCTTCAGCCATTGCCTCCACACCTTGATGAGATGCCAGGGGAAGGGGAGATTAAAAGAGAGGAACGGAAGAGAAAGTACAGTGGTACCTCTGAGGACACAAATGATCACAAGTCCACCCATGAGAAATTACAGACCGCTGATGCAGAAGAGAAACTTGGGATTGATATTGATTACACTCAAAGTTATAGGAAACAGATGGAGCAGAACCGCAGGCTTAAACAGCAACAGGAAATGGAGATGGCAAAATCAGAAAAATACAACAGCCCCAGGAAAGAAAATGCAGATGAATTTGAGCGAAGAAGTTTGGTCCATGAAGTGGGGAAGCCACCTCAGGATGTCACAGATGACTCTCCTCCAGTTAAACGGAGAAAAACTGATCAGTTTGACTTTGAAATTAGCATGAAGCGAGAAAGAAATTACAGGAGTTCTCGTCAACTGAGTGAAGATTCCGAGAAAACGGTCCTTTCCCCTGGATTTCGACATATTCTGTCTTATCAGGATGAGGATGATAACTCTGACTCCCCACATCAGACATTGCTACCAAAAGAACCTAAAGACTCTCCAAAACTGGACTCCACCATTCAAATTCCTGTTAGAGAAGAGCCTTTAAAATGCAATGCTTATGAGTCAAGTAAGCGAGAACAAATGCTGGACTTGGCTAGAAATAAAATAATGTCTCAGAGCTCAGAAGAAGAGACACCTCGTTGGGAAACGCGTCTAAAACCAGATGCAAGTAGACCTGACGTTAGCTTTCCCAGTAGCATTATAAAGCGAGACGGCATTCGCAAGCGTTCCGTGCGTGAGCTGGAACCAGGTGAGGTACCATCTGATGAGGATGAGGATAATGAACATAAATCCCATTCACCTAAAGCTTCAACATCTTTTGAAAGTTCTAGATTACCTTTATTTCTGCGGAATAGGGAGGATAGGCTATCGGACTTAAAGCTGTCTAGCTCTCTAGAAAGGAATAAATTCTACTCATTTGCACTTGACAAGACAATTACCCCTGACACCAAGGCTTTGCTTGAAAGGGCAAAGTCTCTCTCTTCATCCCGAGAAGAAAATTGGTCGTTCCTGGATCGGGATTCTAGGTTTGCCAACTTTAGGAAAGATAAAGATAAGGAAAAGGTTGAATCAGCACCGAGGCCAATTCCCTCTTGGTACATGAAAAAGAAAAAAATTAGAACAGATTCTGAAGGCAAAATAGATGAAAAGAAAGAAGACCATAAGGAAGATGAACAGGAGAGACAGGAACTATTTGCTTCCCGTTTCCTGCATAGCTCAATTTTTGAGCAGGATTCAAAACGCCTACAGCACCTTGAAAGGAAGGAAGATGATCTGGATGTAATTTCTGGTAGATTGTTTGGAAGGCAGGGATCTGTAGATGGCTCCAATAACACCCTAGAACTGATACAGGAGCCTGTAGTCTTGTTTCACAGTCGATTCATTGAATTGACACGTATGCAACAGAAAGAAAAGGAAAAGGATCAGAAACCAAAGGAACTTGAGCGACGAGAAATTGAGAAAGAAGTTCAGCCTAAAACACCAGAGCCTGTGTCTGAATTGAAAGAATCAGATTTAAAGAATACAATGCCTCCTTTGAGGACTATAGTACCACCACCACCACCACCACCTATCACAAATTCCCAGGCAGTACCCCCTGAACAGCAGGAAACAGTTCAGAATAAAGCAGCGAATGAAGCATTGGTGGCAGAAAACGTAGTTTCCAGCTCGGGGGAGAATCGTACAGAACCTGCCCCTGCAACTGATGCACCGAAACCTGTCATTGTTAGTGTGAGCCCCTGTGAAGAAATGGAACCTGTTGTAAACAAGCAATTAGATGCAAATGTTACTTCAGATCTAGTGGCTACGGAACAGAAATCAGCGGTTAGAGAACATCCCTCTTATTTGGATACCAAACCACCAACTCCAGGGGGAGCTGATCTACAAGAAATCTGCGCAAATACAGAACCTGAAGTACTAGAGTTCAATGCAGACTCCTCCAAACCTATCCAAAGAGAGGTGGTACCAGATGAGCACAAAGATGACAAGAGTCCTCCTATCACTGTTGAGCTGGCTATCAACCAGAAAGAAGAGCATTCGGAGGTCCATCCACAGATTTCTGACAATGAAGTAGATACGGAACCTTCTGTAGTTTTAAAAGAGAAAAAGACTTCTTCCAAAAGTAAAAGAACAAAGACTCCACTTCAAGCAATCACTACAACCATTACAGAAAAGCCTGTCACAAGGAAAAGTGAGAGGATAGACCGTGAAAAGCTTAAGCGGTCGTCCTCGCCTCGTGGTGATGCTCAGAAACTTCAGGAACACAAATTGGACATAGAAAAGGTCTCCAAAAACACAGCAAAGTCTCCAAGTTCTGCCCCCGAGTCAGAAACTTCTGAGCCAAGTCTGCCTTTAGGTAGAACAAGACGCAGAAATGTGCGGTCAGTTTATGCCACGGTTAATGATGGCCCATCTCTAATAAAAGACTCAACAGATACATCACGTTCAACCAGGAAAAGGGGCGAAAAAGAAGTTCAGGAATCATCAAATGTACAAACTCCACCACGACGGGGAAGACCTCCAAAATACCGGCGTAGACCAGGTGAAGAGATGCCATGTTTTAAAGCTGACCAGGTGAAACAAGAGGTTGAAGAAACAGAAACTAAAGACAGTACTGAAAGCGCAAAACCTGTTGAAGGGTGGAAGTCACCTCGATCACAGAAAGCTCAACAGAGTCATTCTTCACCATCTTCAGCTGCTCCTAGCAGCCACATAGGCAAGAAAGGAGTAAAAACAGAACCAAGAACAGCTGAGGTTTGTGTTGAACGTACAGATGATGTTGCAGAGTCCTTAGTTGAGCCAAGTTCAACAAGTGAGAATATTATCAAAACATCGCTTGAGGGAAATGAGATAGTAAGTGATCAAAAACCTGACAAAAATGATGGTGCATTAGAGAAGTGTCCTTCAGATAACAGTCCAAGTGAGATTGTAGAAAAAAGATCTTTAGAGAAAGGATCAAAGTCAAAGTCAGGGAGAGGGAGGAATGCAAAAGTCAGTGAAGATAAAATGTGTCTACGAAATTTGGAAATACGACTTAGCACTGAAGAAGTAAAAGGTGTTGTTCAACCAAGTGATGGAGAGGTGACTGGGACAGCAAAGAAAGACCAACTGAAAAATGACAGTCAGTCGCCCAAGCCCATTAAAGAAGAAGCGGGTAATCCATTTTCAGAACCACCCAAATCACCAGAAAAAGAAATCCCAAAACTTGAGTGTTCGCCAGAAGCTGTACAACGTGCTAAGCAGATAGAACTTGAAAGAGCAGTGGAGAACATTGCAAAATTAACAGAAATCCCAACCGTACATCCTTACAAAGAGACTACAGATGAGCCAGATGTTAGACCAGAGGAAGAAGTGGAAAAGCCTGCTCATCAGGCTAGTGAAACTGAGCTTGCAGCAGCCATTGACTCCATTATTGCAGACGAATCAGCAGAACCAGATAGCTTCCCATCTGCTCCAAGATACCCTGCTGAACAAACTGTGGCAGGTATCTCTGAAGATCAGATAGTACTCCCTACACCCCCAGACACATCGCACCCTGAAACTGATCAGGCAGTTGTGAATATGTTGGAGTCCAATACAGATGTTGGTGCCTCAGGCCGTTTGTTGGCAAAGGCGCCACCCTCAAACCGCTTGGTATCGAAGATCCCAGCTTCGGGCCGTACGGTTTCTAAAGTCCCAGCCTCAAGCCGCTCAGTTTCTAAATCTCCTGCTTCAGCAGAGAGTGTGGCTCCAGAAGTTCCCTCTTCAGTAGAAAGCCTGGTTTCTGAAGTTCCCACCTCAACAGACAGCATGATTTCTAAAGCTCCTACCTCAGCAAACAGTGTAGTTTCTGAAGCTTCTGCACCAGTAGACACCGCCTCAACGGACAGTGTGATTTCTAAAGCTCCAGTCTCATTGGAAAGCATGATTTCTAAAGCTCCAGTCTCATTGGAAAGCAAGATTTCTAAAGTTCCTGTCTCATTGGAGAGCAAGATTTCTAAAGTTCCTGTCTCATTGGAGAGCAAGATTTCTAAAGTTCCTGTCTCAGTGGAAAGCAGGATTTCTAAAGCTCCTGTCTCGGAGAGTGTGATATCTAAAGCTCCTGTCTCAGTGGAGAGTGTGATATCTAAAACTCCTGTCTCAGTGGAAAGTGTGATATCTAAAGCTCCTGTCTCAGTGGAGAGTGTGATATCTAAAACTCCTGTCTCAGTGGAAAGTGTGATATCTAAAGCTCCTGTCTCAGTGGAGAGTGTGATTTCTAAAGCTCCCATCTCAGCTGAGTGTGTGGTTTCTGAAACTCCCATCTCAACAGACGGTGTTGTTTCCCCAGCTCTGTCCTCAGACAGTTTGGCTTCTAAAAGTCAAGCTGTGGACAGTCAATCTGCAGTTTCAATTGGTTCAGTTTCCAGATCTGCTTCATTGACTACAGTGGCTGAAGCAAAGGATGCTGACGTGTGTCTCCAGCAATCTGGAAATATGTCCCAGAAAACTGAGAACGTTCCGTTGCCGGAACCTGCTGAAGTCCCACGGACTCCAAGTCGTAGAGGGCGTTCAAAACCAAGAATGTCAAGACGTATTCGGCGAGGAAGCACTAGCAGGAAGGGGGAACTAGCGGATGGCAACAATTCTGAACCTGAACCAGTGCCTGTTTCTACAGACATAAAGCAAAACAGTGTTACAGCAGAAACCATTTTAGAAAAAACTACAACAAAAACAGTGGTGGAACCACTTTGTGTTCCCAAGAGTGATCTAGACAACCTGACTAGATTAGAAGAGGGTAAACTTGATGGTATGAAAGCCTCTGAATCAGATAAGGAGTCCGCAACTGAAGCTATTTCACCTCAGGATCCACTGCATTCTTCAGCATGTAATGAAGATAACAAAAGTCCTCCATATTTTAAACTAAAGCAACTCACTGACTATACGCCTGAAGCTCAACCAAAACAAAGCATGTCAAGAGTAGCTATTAATGCTCTCCCTACCACTACTACTGCAAAGATTTCAGTAACTCCAGCACCTGTCTTGGGAACTACACATGTTAGTTCTGGGGCTGTGCCAGAGTGGATGTTAAGGCATGAGGCACCCCGTGCTTGTTCCACGCCCCCTCCTGCTGCTCCTCCCCCAGACACCAAAGCTTCTGACCTTGACACCAACTCCAGTACGTTGAGGAAAATTCTCATGGAGCCGAAATATGTGTCGGCTAAAGAAGTCCCTACCACATTTGTTACTACAGCTATAAATGAGCCACTGACTTCAGTTCGGACAGAAGAAACTTTCACTTCAGTTGAAGTTAACAAACTGGTCTTGGATGAGAAGCCTGCAGTTCCACCAATTGTTGGAGGGCAACAATTGGCAGAGGTGCCGACATTTAATGAAAAAGAAAAACATGCAAGTTCTTTGATCTCACCCAAAGTTACTTCTGTGATAAGCAGAATGCCGCCAAGTTTAGACCAAGAGGAAATGGCAAAAGTGACAGTAAACAGCCGAGGCCCTGTCAACCTTCCATCTCAGTCGCCTAGTCTCCCAACTGTGACACTGACCAAACAGAAATATAGATCAAACTTGACTGAAAATAGCAGGTACAAGCTTGGGACAGTGGCATTCATTGGGGATGAGTCTAGGCCGGTGGATAATATCCCATTAAACCAGGGATCAAGTCCAGGTCTGAGAGTAAATACATCTGAAGGGGTTGTGGTACTGAGTTACTCAGGCCAGAAGACAGAAGGTCCTCAACGAATAAGTGCTCCAATCAGCCAGATTCCACCTGCTAGTGCAGTAGATATAGAATTTCAGCAATCTGTATCCAAGTCACAAGCCAAACAGGAGCCAGTTTCACAATCGCAGCCTTTGACAAAGGGTTCACAAACTCCAACAGGCTACAGCAATGTGATTGGCACTCATTCCTCAAGTATACTTACAGGACATGGTGGCTCTCAGCCTTATAACACATCACCTGTGATTTCAAGTGTTAAACAGGAGCATCAGATCCCAGAAAAATCTGAATCTGCTATCCATTCTGGTACACTAACTGCCTCTCAACCAGGAACAGTTAAGATTGTCTACAATCTTCTGCCGAACATCGTATCTACTAACAAAAAAGGTGGAGAGCCAGTCGTTCCCAAAATTGAAGCCGTGAAAGTAACACAGCAGTCAAACCTGAGCCCAGGAATCAGCCCTCACCATGCTGCTATGCCAAGTAAGATGCAGTCAGACACTAACCACATCAGTTCTGGGCGTGGCACCCCAACAGAACGAGCTCTGCCCCTGCCTGTTTCCATTAAACAGGAACCCCATTCCCCACGCACGTCAGTTCATTCCCCCTCTCCATTTCCCAAAGTATGCCAGCCTAGTAGCACCTCATCTGCTTCCCAGTCAATGAATGCTAACATGGTTCTGAATGCTGGTCTCGCTATGACACAGTTTGTTCCTGGTGTCCATTTGCCAGAGCAGTCGGTCATTATGCCTCCTCACAGTGTGACGCAGACTCAGGTGGTCTCCTTAGGACATCTTTCTCAGGGTGAAGTAAGAATGAATGCTCCTTCAGTACCAGGTATTCCATATGGCATAAGGCCCGAGACTCACCATCCCTCCCCTAGGGCTGTCCTGCAACCTCAAATGGAACTCCGTTCACAGCGATCAAACACACCACAGTCAACAGTTATCAGGGACTTGTGTATGCCTCAGATATCCAATCAGCATCAACCTGATGAAGAATTACTACATTATCATGGACTTAGAAGGGGGTCAGGTCCCTTACAGCCTGACGTCCTTGTGATGCAGCCAGACTACAGAATCCATCCTGGAGGTTTGCGATTGGACCAATATAATGTGCCCCAGGAGATGCTGCTGCGTGATGTTCGGATGATGTACCCACCTATGACGACTGTAGGCGATGTCCACAGTGAGGCCAGACAAGCCAGGACCCCTGAAGGATCTGTTAAAACTCCTCCTGCTAGCAAAACCCCCCAGCCAGCAAAAGAGGCTCCTAAAACATCTGAAGTGAAAATGGCAAAGTCACCTCACAGTGAAGCCCGATTGATCAATGTCCCCCCTGGTTTGCCCATGTCTCAGTCTGTAATGGTCTCCCACGGCGTTCAGCTCATGCATCAAGTCCCTAGTTCCTTCCATGACTATCCACGTGTGTATCAAGAACTGCGGAATTTCCACCCTTCCCACCTCAGTCATCCACAATTTGCTGGAATAAACTTGCCATCACGCAGCATGACTCCTCAGGTAAATCCAGCAATTTTTTTCCTAATTTTCTCACCTTTCTTCCATGAAACCTTTTTTATTTTGGAGTTACTCTTATCTATGGTACTTTGCTGGTGAGGGAAATGAGTGACGGAAGGCAATGCAACTTCTGAAATAAGTCCCTAAAGAACAACAACTGTGCTTAAAATGTCTACATTCATCAGTTCTCCTGGTGCTCACGATTCCCTGTTGACAAGTCATGAAGTCAGACAACTTTTGGGACTCTGCCACTGCCATTTTTTGTCAGTTTTTAGAAGTTGTATGAGTTCCCGTGCCTAGTTTACCTCATAGAATTATAGAATCGTAAAACACAAAAGGAGGCCATTCAGCCCATCGTGCCTGTGCCGGCTCTTTGAAAGAGCGATCCAGTTATTCCCATTCCCCTCTCTTTCCCCATAACCCTGCAATTTTCTCCCCTTCAAGTATTTATCCAATTCCCTATTGAATCTGCTTCCACCACCCTTTCAGGCAGTACATTCCAGATCATAATAACTCACTACATAAAAAAAATTCTCCTCCTCTCATTTTGCCAATTACCTTAAATCTGTGTCCTCTGGTTACCAACTCTTCTGGCAGTGGAAACCGTTTCTCCTTATTTACTCTATCAAAGTCCTTCATGATTTTCAATGCCTTTTAATTTTCAATGCCTTTATTAAATCTTCTCATAACTTTCTCTTCTCTAAGGAGTAAAATCCCACTTCTCAAGTCTCTCCCCGTAACTGAAGTCCCTCATCCCTGGTACCATTCTAGTAAGTCTCCTCCGCACCTCTCAAAGGCCTTGACATCCTTCCTAAAGTGTGATGCCCAGAATTGGACACTATATTCCAGCTAGGACCTAACCAGTGATTTATAATGGTTTAGCATAACTTGCTTGTATTTGTCCTCTATGCCTCTCTTCCCACTCCCGCACCGTTACCTCTGGAGTCCCGAAGGATCTATCCTTGGCCCTCTCCTATTTCTCATCTACATGCTGCCCCTCGGTGACATCATCCAAACACACGACGTCAGGTTCCCCATGTACACTGACGACACCCAACACCACCTCTCTCAACCCCTCTACAACCTCTGATTGGTCACGCTACTTGTCCGACATCCAGTATTGGATGAGCAGAAATTTCCTCCAACTAGATATTGGGAAGATTGAAGTCATTGTCTTTGGTCCCCGCCACTGACTCTATCCATCTCCCTAGTCACTGAATCAGACTGTTAGCAGCCATGGCGTTCTATTTGACCTTGAGCTGAGCTTCCTAGACAATATCCTCTCCATCACCAAGACCACCTACTTCCACCTCCGTAACATCACCCATCTCCGCATCTGCCTCAGCTCATTTGCTGCTGAAACCCTCATCTGTGCCTTTGTTACCTCTGGACTCGACTATTCTAATGCTCTCCTGGCTGGCCTCTCATCTGCCACCCTACATAAACTTGTGCTCATCCAAAACTTTGCTGCCCATATCCTAACTCTCACCAAGTCCCGTTCACCCATCACCCCTATGCTCATTGACCTACTTGGCTTCCGGTCCAGCAACACCTTGATTTTTATCCTTTTCAAATCCCTCCATGGCCTTGCCTCCTCTTATCGCTGTAACCTCCTCCAGCCCGACAGCCCTCTGAGATCGCTGCGCTCTTCCAATTCTAGCCTCTTGCGCATCCACGATTTTAATCGCTCCACCATTGGCGGCCGTGCCTTCAGCAGCCTAGGCCCTAAGCTTTGGAATTCCCTCCCTCAACCTCTCTATCTCTTTACCTCTCTCCTCCTTTAAGACACTCCTTAAAACCTACTTCTTTAACCAAGCTTTTGGTTATCTGTCCTAATATCTCTTTATGTGGCTCGGTGTCAAATTTTGTTGATAATCACTCCTGTGAAGCGCTTTGGGACATTTTACTACGTTAAAGGCGCTATATAAATGCAAGTTGTTGTTGTTTATAAAGCCAAGGATCCCTTATGCTTTTTTAACAGCCTTCTCAACTTGTCCTATCACCTTCAAAGACTTGTTTACGTACACCCCAGGTTTCCCTTCCTTTAGAGAACTATTTGGCCTCCATTTGGCTGCACACTTGTAATTCAGAATTTGCTAGTGCATAATACTGAGTGTACACACATTTTTCCAAGCATGAAAGAAAGAACGAACTATAGCACCTTTCACAACCTCAGGACGTCATAAAACACTTTACAGCCATGGGATCTTTTATGTCCACCTGAGAGAGCAGACATCTTGGTTTAACATCTCATCCAAAGGACGGCACCTTCGACAGTGCCGCACTCACTCAGTACTGCACTGGAGTGTCAGCCTGGATTACGTGCTCAAGTCTCTGGAGTGGGACTTGAACCCACAACCTTCTGACTCAGAGTCGAGTGCTTCCACTAAGCCAAAGCTGGCGCCAAGTGCTGGCAACACTAAATCTCTGTTAAGTAATGTCACATTGTAAGGAAATCGAGCTTTTCATGGTTCCACATAACTCCCCATCAGAGGAGTTTTGATGATTTAAGTTATTGATTTGAAAATGGTTTTGTTGACTAAATAGTTTCAATTTACATTTTTACCCTATTTTGCATTCTTTAAAATGTCTGCCACTGCCAGGCATTTTTTGGCTGATACTGTGAAGATCCTGTTTTTGAATTCTGTCCCTGAACACAAATTCACAAAGTTAGAAATTGTCATACTCTGTCATTGTCCCTAAGTGGGGAGATTGTGAGTAGCCCATAGTATTGTTCTCCAGTTAAATGTCAAAATAGAGCATCTTCCTCATTCATTGAATCTCCAGTTGCCCTAGGAGATAGGGCTGGCATTTCACCTAGGATGGGGAGGGAGGAGAGCTGAGACAATATTTCCATCAGAGTTTTATATCATCTTGAGTCCGGTGATCATCTCCTCACTTCCAGACACAGCAGTCCGAGGATCTTTTCCCCCTTCCACTGTTGGCAGTATTATAAACTCTGCTCTTCCCTACAGGACCAGTTATTTCTCTTTTTAATTATTCTAAAAATAACTGATTTTCAAATTTTTTGATGGTTCAGTGTTATTATCATTTTGAGTATGTTCATCAGTGCATTTACTTACTGGAGCGCTTTACTATTTTTGCTCATATTAGAAGTCCGTGCCTGTATTCCCATCCACATTTTTGCCTGTTGTGTCGCCGAACTTTTTTACCTCAGGTGCCTCCCACAGACTTGGAATTGACCTTTTGGAATTGGGTCCGCAGTCCAAATCTGAATGAAGCACAGACACACCAAGCCAGAGGACTTTCGCAAACATCAGCTCTTAGGCCTTTCTGTGACAACTGCTATTGCATACCTCCCTGTAAACAATGGAGAAAAATTAGAATTCTCATCTCCCACATGTTCTTTCTTTCTACTTTTTATGCTGCGTGTTTTTACTTGTGCTCTTCCTCTCCCCTTGAAGGATACTCATCCTTAATTTTTGTCGCCAATATATAGCTCAAAGCCCTATCTCCCTCATACATTCCAAGCTGCACCCACAGGACTTTTGTGTGAGTGTCTAGGTATTAGTTATTTTATCTATGCTGATTTTTTTAAAAGATTGACTGAGGCATTGCTGATGTGCTTTCACTGAGGCTTTACCCTCAGCACAGGCAAAATCTTCAACAATTAAAACTTAAAAAGTGAAGAAAACTAACCTCTTGTGACCCCTGCAAAGGCTAAAGTACAACGCTTTCTCTTGGCTTTGAGCTTTTATATTCCAGCTATAGATAGATATGCAAGGTCCATGAACAACATAAATAGCCTTTCAAAGCTTAGATGTCTCCATCAACTACATTTCTCTCTTCAGATCTTTTCCCCCACCCTCCCAACTATGTCACCACTTGAAATGATGTGTTGGGAGGCAGTAGAAATGTTTTCCTCCATAACTGAATGGCATCAGCTCAAACTGGGTTACTGCATGGTTATGTCATCCCGTCTGAAGGAATTATCTGTTTGAGGAATTATCAATTAATGATCTGATTCTCGTTTCTCCACATAAAGTGTTAAATCAGTACTTTGTTCCTATCCAAGGCTTCAACTCAAATCTTCCAAAAAATCTGTGGGATGGTAGCTAATTCTCAACATAGTACACTCAAAACAAGTAAGTGTAAAAAGACAAATTCTAGATGACAATCTGGGCAACATCATTGAGACACTGGAATTAGGGGAATTTCTGTGCAGTTTTGTTGACTCCATCTTTCAGATTGATTTGGAGATCCTAGTCACTGAGTCAGACAGTCTTAATGCATAAATAAAACCAGTGATGTGGGGGAATGAATACATGAATATTTTCAATACAATGTTTGTTAAACCGTCTTCTTGAATAGGGTATTTCGGAAGGGGAACACGTACACCCTGGCCAGAGAAGTAAAACTCCACAAATATCCCAGGAATCCAAGGGATCTGCGGCTCCTGAGCATCCTCATCATGTATCTATCACCAGACTACCAGGGCAGGTGGAACTGCACTCACCTCACCTGCAACATCTACAGAGAGAGAGGCCAGAAGCTAATCCGACTTCCTATCCTTCTCCAACTGGAGTGTCTATGCCAATCAAACATGAACTGTCCTCACCACACCAGCCCCTAACCCCAAAACAACCATCTTTTATCTCCACACAATCCTCAACACCAGGAGCAGCCCCACCACCGGTGATGTCCAGGCCAGACCTTCAGACCACTGGAAAGCAGGAACCACAGCCACCCTCAGGCTCACAGAGACCTATGGACATGGTGCAGCTTCTCACAGTAAGCATCAATTATATTGCATCAGTTAAAAAGGCTAGCTTGGATTTATCAACCAACATAAAAGTGAGTTTTAAATTATATAAACCCAAGGTTTTCAAATCATTTGTAAAATGTTGAGTTTGAATACAGAGGTTGGTTAAGTTTGTGTTGCTGTCAGTCTGTTTCCTCGTGGTCATAACTGTTCCCTTATCCACTTCTATCACTAGGCTTTATTTTTATGACCCTTTTGCTTCTCAACTGCTCTACTTTGTTTCACACTTTCATCTAGTCATTATTTTTTTATTTGTTATGTTTTTAAAAACCCTTTTATTCCTCTAACTCAAGGCCGAATTAGAGGAATAAACTGCTATTAATTGAAACCTTCCTTGAAACGTTGAGCAAGATTCTAACTTGGGTGAGTAATCTACCATTTTTAGCTGAAAGAAATCCCCTTAACCATTTGCTTGCATTTCAGTAGCTCCTCTCACATGTGCTGGCTGTATACAACAGTGTACCAAACCCCCTTCATATTTATGAGCTTTCACATCAATTCAGGGAAGATATTGCATCTTTAGAGGGGTCTGCATGTGTAGCACTGAAATGTTGCAGGTTTAAAGGATCATTAAGTGTGATTTATATTTTAAAATGTTTGTCCCTTTAGAAATACCCAATTGTGTGGCAAGGTCTGCTAGCTTTGAAGAATGACACAGCCGCAGTGCAACTACATTTTGTGTCTGGCAACAACGTGCTGGCCCATCGGTCTCTTCCAGCACCTGAGGGTGGGCCTCCTCTCAGAATTGCTCAGCGCATGCGGCTGGAGGCAACACAGCTGGAAGGTGTGGCACGCAGAATGACGGTAAGTGACTTTAAAAGGCTTAGATGGGGCATTTACAATGTTTGTTATAACATTTGTGGATAAAGGCTCAAATGCTATGGAAGCAGCGAATGTTTTAACTTTTTAAAACTGTGTCTTTAAACATCATAAGTGTAATTTGGGCAGGTGTGGAGTAGGAAATATCGGTTAGAATGAAGATCACCTGACAATTTTTTTTGTTTTCTAGGTGGAAACTGATTACTGCTTATTGTTGGCATTACCATGCGGCCGTGATCAAGAGGATGTAGTGAGTCAGACCGAGTCACTGAAGGCTGGTTTTATCAGCTATTTACAGCTCAAACAAGCTGCTGGAATCATCAATGTTCCAAATCCTGGCTCGAATCAGGTATATGATCAAACAGAAATCCAGCTGCATGTTCTTTTGTCCACCGGGGGGGGCGGGGGCAGAACAGAAGATGAATGCAGGGTGGGATGCAGATTGTATCATCCTCCCAGGAGTGACCGATTGTTGCTCTCTGACTGTCTGTGTGCTGTATTAATGCTGTCATTTTGAATTAGCTTTACTGCAGCAACTGGAAATACCCTGCTGCTCCCAGCAACCCAAGAGAACTCTGGAATGCAGCCAAGCAGCATCATAGGAATTTAAACCTTTTTCAGTGGGCTGCAGGAACAGGCTATTTCCATTTTGCAATGGGATGCTGTGAACAGTAACATGTGCTTCAGGCAGAGACATTCCATAGCAGAAAGGCAGGTGACTCTTTCCTTCCTGATTCTAGTCTCTCCCCCCCACCCCACCCCACCCCATCAAAATTGACCATTTCTATGCTTTTTCTGTTAATGCTTATCATCTTCTCTTGACCAGTTGGATGTTCAGGTCTCCCTCCCCCATCGTCCTATATTCCTAGTTGACTGAATTTCAGACTAGGAATCTGGTCAGTTTAGAAACAGTGGATACTGATAGATTCAAAGGAAAGGGGTTTATTTTTGAGCTTCCCAACATGAGTGCTTGAATGAGGCTGATGTTTGCAGCACCACGACTAATAAAAATGAAATCTTGTTAGTGAGCCTGTTTTTTGCGTATCAGAATGAAACACAGTTTGAGATTCATGGGGAATTATTTTGCCATGTTGAAAGTGAAATTTTTTGTGATAATTATTATTCTACAGAAAACTTCCTGATGTTTTGGAAGCTGCACCCACTGATCTCTTGTGCTTTTTCTCTTTGCAGCCTGCTTATGTTCTTCAGATATTCCCACCCTGTGAATTCTCTGAAAGTCATCTGTCCCGCCTAGCCCCAGATTTGCTTGCCAGCATCTCCAACATCTCCCCTCATCTGATGATCGTCATTGCTTCAGTGTGAGCATTTGGTTTGCTCTCCTTTTTAATCTTGGACTCCGTTACACTGCCAACTGCCAATCTTCTTCCAAGCAGGGCCCGACTCGGACAATGGGCAGCTACGTGTTTACAATGTTTCCAGCCCTGGGCGAACTGGTGGGCTCCAGTGGCAGAGTGGGAACCCCTCTATGTAATCCTGCACTCTCGGCGATTCCTGTTTATGTGAATTGGGATTACCATTGCACTATATTAGTGACTTGGTGACTGTATGGCAGTAGATTGCTATGGATCTTATCATGGTAGCATCCTGGAACCCCTCTGATGGACTTGAAGGCAGGACCTCAGAATCCCTACCTGTTTCAGCAGGGCCAGAATTGGGATGCTTTTCAACCCCACCATCAGTTGTAATGATCAACTTTTTCCTTTTGTAAATCTCCTTCGAGAAGGAATCAAATGGGCTGATTGCTGAGAGAAGAGGGATGAACAGTTTAAACCGAAAAGGGAAATAAAGCTGGTGGGAAATGCTGAATCCTTGGAACCATGAATTCAAACTTTACTGAGATGAAAAAAAAACATACAATTTTACCTGTGCCAAAATGCATTTTCAGAGAAATCTTATTTTCATATGCGGACTTTGTACTTTCATTCATTCTTAAGTGCGCTTCACTGCTCCTTAACGCTGCCCTTCAAGATGTGAGAGTATTTTATGCTTGTCAGGACATCTGTTCGGTCTCATTAATTTATAAATTCTTTCCACAGTCCTTTCTTTGTTTTTTTTTATCCTTTTGTTGTTTGGAGCGATCCGAGTCTGATTTAAGCCAATGTGGTGAAAAGTGGTCTCCAATACGCAGCAAAAACTGGTACTGAGTAAACGAGCCCCCTACTCCTAATCGATATAGGAGGGGGACGCAAGGGGACTGGTACTCCCAAGAAAACAGGCTGCGCTGTCTGAGCCAGCCACGAACGCTGTAACTACCTACCGACAGCAAGCAGTCTCCTTGTACTTTTTAATGGCGTTTGTACATAGTACTTTTGGAATTCTGTGCTTTGGTCTGATCTGATTAACTTGTGTAAAAAAGAAAGGAAACCCCAAACCCCCAGACTTGAACCGTGTTACACAGTGCTGTAAATATTTGTAAAACTCAAAACGATTCTTTCATGGTAATGTTGAAGGCACTTATAATTTTGATACACAGAATAAAAATCTTAGCACATTATAGAAGATATGGCAGCATTCTCTCTGTACTGAGCATGTAAATAGCCTGCCAGCTGGCATCATTTAATCCCGTGACAACCAACGTTTTCAGGCGAGCTGTAAAGATATAGCTGTATCTTTTTGATGAGTAGATATCGTTAAAATGTCTCACTGAATGTCTCCTCAACATCGCTTGTTTCAGCCTGCACCACTCTACACAACTGTGGCAACTGCCCCTTCTGGAATTATTCTGTGACCATAGACTCCACTAAAGTGATTTCAAGGAGTAGCTCTAGTAATGAATGTGTTAATTCTGACACCGTGGCTGTAAGGTATGATGTGGTTATATAATTATACTGTTAATGCACTGAGAGCAACTAGACAAAGCAGAACTAATTTGCTCAATCTAAGAAACGTGTGAGTTTCTTTTCTAGTTTTAACTCTTTCCCTGTTTATCTGACTGCGTATATAGACCAGGAGACAGATGGTAAGAATATCTTCCCTTTTACATATGGTGATGGAGCGGAGCCATCTCATATTGGGGCTTCCCTGGTAGACTGCTATCTTTATTATATCAAGTTATCAGCAACTGCCCTAGTACATGTCTAACATAATTCCACAATTTAAACTGCAATTTAACAGGGTAAATTAATCTTTTTAATCGCTTCATCATTGGCAGCCGTGCCTTCAGCTGCCAAGGCCCTAAGTTCTGGAATTCCCTCCCTAAACCTCTCCGCCTCTCTACCTCTCTTTTCCTCCTTTAAGACGCTCCTTAAAACCTACCTCTTTGCCCAAGGTTTTGGTCACCTGCCCTAATAAATCCTTCTGTGGTTCGGTGTCAAATTTTGTTTTATGACGCTCCTGTGAAGTGCCTTGGGACGTTTTACTACATTAAAGGTGATATATAAATACATGCTGTTGTAATAGAAGTAAAAAATGCTGTGGAGTTTTGGTCAAGTTTTGAAAAGTTTGAGGAGTAATTTGCGTTGTGCATATCCTGAGAGAGCACTACCCCTTTAAACTATTTTACTAATTCCAGACATTCTTGGTGTTTGATCTGGTGTGTAATTTAAGTGTTTGTTGGTCTATATGTTTACTGTAATAATCCTAAACCAGGAATTTGGGTTGCCTAGATTTTTAAAAAACTTAAATGGTTGATTTGAATTTTTGAAGTCTGTAGAAGCGCCAACATCTAAAATGGAACATGATTAGAATTTTATCACTTAATTTAAATAATTCTCTGAATTAAGTTGTTCTATGTGTTTCTCTAATTCTACTTTGTTATAATCTTTACAATTGTCAAAAAATCATTGTTAAAGCTTGAAAGGGTTTCAGTTCTGAGAAGGTCAAGCCTCTTTTTATCTTTCTAACTGAAAGAATCGGGTATTTCTGGTAATCTTATTACTGGGCTGAGTCATCACAGCTGCTTTAGAAACACTTGGTTATCTTTGTTCAGACAAAAAAATGTGATGTTTATAGACCTGTTGTGCTTGTACAATTTACACAATTGGTGTTTGGAGATAGATCTTATCTTTGCAAATCTGGTACAGCAGATCCTGTGCACATTACACTCTTGTAACACCAAGACCTTTTGTACTGTATATATCTTTGTTTACCAGGCAGTTACTAGGAGCAGCCATAAACAAGAGAGATTCAAATTTATAAATGGATATCGAGATTAGATCATGCAGTCCCTACAGCGAGACAAAACCATGATCTGGGGCTGTGATCCTCAGGAGTGTCTGTTAAAGTCTGTTTTAAATCCTTGACAGATATCATAAAACAGGGCCTCAGCTAGCAAATGAAACCTACCTTGGACCAGACAAGAGACTTTAAAAATAAAACATAAGTTGGAGACGGGCTTCCCTGATAGCTCAGTGGATTTATTTCTGTGAGTAGCCGAGCCACACAGTGCAGGAACGGCCCCAGGTTCAATCTCTGATCTGTGCTAAGTTGACATCAAGTGGGGCGGTGGTAGAGATTATACAGTTGACTTCAGTATTTTTGTGTTAGGGAGGAGGAAAATCTCCCAGGGTTCCTGCTGCTGATTGCTATTCAACCACTCCTGCTGGAAGTGTGTGTGTGTGCAGATGTTGGGTGTGAGCTCAGCTGTGACAGCCCTCAAATAGCCTACGGACACTCATTATCAAGGTTCACACATCTTGGACAAGGTAGCGGAGGGTGCATACTTTCAGGAGAGGAATAGAGGTTAGAAAATTGAAGAAACATAATGGGTGACTGCTGAGCAGTGTTAGAGTATAAGGTATGTGTGGTGACAGTCATAAGCCACAGAACATAGGTCTATCTGAGGAAAGTAATAAGCATTCAGGCTCTGTGGTGGATAAAGGCACTACTGTGTGGTACTGAGAAATACAGATCAGGGAGATCCCTGGTGTGAGCTGAGTTAGCTGATCACAGCTCAGCTGATGCCCACCACAGTTGAATATCCGCTCAACACTCACTCGGCTCACGTGAAGAATGGCCACTGGAGCAAGGTGCTGGAGGGGTGCCAGTATCTGTGGAACTTTACCCCATGTTAGCACTTCCATGAGAGGAAGGGAGAAAATTTGGAGGATAAATACTGAGTGAGGGGGAAATAAAAATAGATACATTTTAAGAGGTACTAATTATTGGTTACTGGTTCAGCCTGTACTGCTATGTATTTTATCAGGATGTTGTCTCTGTATTTCTCTATCCAAATCTCCCATGATTTCCAACTGCTTCCTGTATCTGCGATATATTTACATTTAGACCTGATTTTTTAAATTTGATTTACTGTTAGTCAGACATGATTTGCCTTTAACAGATCCCTTATTAACTCATGCTTCCCCAAGTGAGACTTAATTTTGTCCATGACAGTGGTTTCTAGCAATGTTCCACCTATATATGTTACTGGACTAGTAATCCAGAGGCTTGGACTAATAATCTGGAGACATAAATTCAAATCCCACCATGGCAGCTGGGGAATTTAAATTCAGATAATTAAATAAATCTGGAATAAAAAGCTAGTGTCAGTAATGGTGACCATGAAACTACCGGATTGTCGTAAAAACCCATCTGGTTCACTAATGTCCTTTAGGGAAGGAAATCTGCTGTCCTTACCTGGTCTGGCCTGGCCTATATGTGACTCCAGACCCACAGCAACGTGGTTGACTCTTAACTGTCCTCTGAATTGGCCTAGCAAGCCACTCAGAAGTACTGCAGCGGTTCAAGAAGGCGGCTCACCACCACCTTCTCGAGGGCAATTAGGGATGGGCAATAAATGCTGACCTTGCCAGTGCGTCCATGTCCCGTGAACGAATAAAAAAATATATATATCTTTTAGGTGCGCAGCCCATTCAGTTTTGTGCATGCGCGAAATTTAATATTAGAAAAGCCGGTCCCGGGCTGCGCGGTACCGGCTGAGAGCCGTGCGGCCACACAGCTTAGAGGGAACATTGGTCTCTAGTAGTTTTCCCATCACTGATGTTAGACTGATAGGCCTGTAAATTACCAAGTGTATCCCTCCCCTTTTTTGAACAGGAGATGGTTTCTTCAAGTAGTTTTTTTTCTGGTGATTGGTTGGACTACAGGTGGTGACTTTTCTGCACTCCTGAGGCGCAACACACTTGCTCCTTTGGTTAGGAAATCTCAGGATTTTGTTCCCCAAATGGACAGGTGGCTTCTGTCACATCCTGGACCTCGGGTATCTGGACATGTTCCTGAAAAACAAGAAACTTTATTGCCTAAGACTGCTATACATGATTGAGTCAGTATATCTGGGAGATTGGACAGCACATAGAGTCATAACGGCACAGAAGGAGGGCATTCGGCCCATCAAGTCCGTGCTGGCTCCCTGGAGCAATCCAGTCAGTCCCATTCCCCCGCTCTATCCCCGTAGCCCTGCAAGTTTATTTCCATCAAGTGTCTATCCAGTCTCCCCTTGAAAACATTGAGAGTCTCCGCTTCCACCACTTCCGTTGGCAGCGAATTCCAGGTCATCACCACTCGCTGAATATACATCCATCCATCAGGGAAAAGCATTAAAGCAGGTAGAGAAAGAAAGATCTGGTGTTCTAGTGCATAGATCTCTAAAAGTTCATGAGCAATGCCATGAAGCGATAGCTAGAGCAAATAGGGTGTTGGGGTGCACTTGTAGGACAATTGACTGTAAGGCAAATCATACTATTTTGTCCTTGTACAAGACCTTGGTCAGACCTCAGTTAGATTACTGTGTCCAGTTTTGGTCTCCTCACATGATGGGTGATATTGAGGCATTGGAAAGGTGCAGAGCAAGGCCACCAGATTAATTCCCAGTTTGAAGCATTTTAGCTATCAAGATGGGCTAAAAATTGCTGGGACTTAGACTTAGGGGATGATCTGATCGAGTTTTATAAGCTGATAAAGGGAATAGATTGTGTTCCAGTTGACAGTTTGTTGCAAAAGGTTAGGGAGGACCAGGGGTCACAATTTTAAGTTGTATAAGGCCAGATCTAGGTTCGATGTCAGGAGGTGGTTCTTTTCCCAGATAATAGTGAACCTCTGGGACAGGCCGGCTTGTGCGGTGGACGCTGATTTGCTGAATTTCTTCAAGCGAGAGCTGGTCCTGTTTCTGGCTGGGGAGGAGATCAATCTTAACAAAAGGTAGGTACTGCATAGAATTATAAGGGCCAGAGTGATCTTCTGGACTCGTTTTTTGATCGCCTAAGGGGCTTAGAGAGGAATTTCCTAGATTTTTCCCCCCTCAAATTGGCCTGGGTTTTTATCTGGTTTTTCACCTCTCCCAGGAGATCACATGATTTTGGGTGGGATGGGGAGCGTATATATTGTGATGCACAAGCTATCGCAATTGTATGGTTGGCTGGACCAAAGGGTCTTTTCCTGTCTGTTAATGTTCGTAATTTGTTTCATCATTTAACGTGGAAATGAGCGGTAACTATTGCAGATTGAGCAGACAGCAGAAGTTGGAATGTGTGCAGTAATATTGAAAAATAGAAATGTTTGGAAAGTGTGATGTGTAGATGTCATGCGAGGACAGGTTCAGGCTTAGTACTGATACCCACTCCGCAATGCCAAATAGCCCAGCAACACCCATTGCATACCTTTGTGTAAAGATTGGCCACTTAAGTGAGGTACCAGAGGACTCGAGTGCCTGTGGAATTGTACCCCAGAAGGAGTCAGCATCCTCAGGATGAAAAATAGAATTGTTGGTTTATAGGCTTTAATATTGGCCAACGTGGAGATTGGATTAGAATCACCATAAATAAAATGCATAATCAATCTCATTAATGTATATTTATTTGAGTGCTGGGACCCTTTGTAAGGAAAATTTACATTAAGGTTTTCAAAAGGTTATGAAACAGATGGTATGACTGGGGTTAGTTAGCATCTGACTGTTGCTGTACAATAGATCTGGTTCCAAGGAACTCAATGGGCTAATTTTAAACCGTTTTATTCCTCAATGCAACCCTGCTGTCCTAGGTGGGCCAATGGTTTCAGGACATATTACTGCCTGTCTGGAGCAGTATGGAGTTTTATGCAGGAATATCTGAATAATGGGAGCATTATTGGTATAGGGGATTGTTTTACTTACTAGAAATTCCTGAACTTAAACAACCTTCCTGCTGTTCAATATGGCAGCTGGTATAGTGTCCACCTGGGTCTTTCAATTGCACAATATGTGGAATTTTCTGAACAGTGCAGTCCTTTAATTTGTAGCAGGACTTCAAGGTGTTTCATTGAAAAGGTCCCAGCAGAACTGCTGCTATGTCTACCATCTTGTTTGGCTTGTGCTGATTTGCTTTCTGAGCTGTTACCATGTTTTCCTGTTCCCTCACCCTCCCTCACGGGATGACAATGACTCTTTAAGGCAGTTGAACTGTATGCCACAGCTGGATTCATTCTGGAATCATTTTGGTACAAAGAATGCTGTGTAGCTGGGGTTCTTGGCAGAATGCCGGTGAGTGGACTGAAGACAATGCACACACTGTGCTTTCAGTCACTCAGACATTGCACAAACAGCCGAGGAGCTGGAACTCTGAACTACAGAGGGTTCTGCATTTCAGAGGCTCAGGCATTCACTGAGTGTGTCTGTCAACAAGGCCAACAGAGCAAAATATTTCCTAAATTTTTCCCAGCTTGACCTGTGAAAGAATTGTTTCGTTTTTTTTAGGATGTATAAAGTGTTAGAATACAAGCTGTAACATTCCTTTGCTGCTTGTGGAAATCCAGGCCCCCTTTCTCAACCCTCACATCAACTACAACAACTTGCATTTATATAGTGCCTTTAACGTATTAAAACGTCCCAAGGTGCTTCATAGGAGCGTAATTAGACAAAAATTGACACTAAGTCAAAGAAGGGCAGGTGACCAAAAACTTGGTCAAAGAGTTAGGTTTTAAAGAGTATCTTAAAGGAGGGTAGAGGGGTTTAGGGAGGTAATTTCAGAGCTTAGGGCCTAGACAGATGAAGGCACGACCACCAATGGTAGGGCAAATGAAATGGGGATGCACAAGAGGCCAGAGTTGGAGGAACGCAGAGTTCTTGGAGGGTTGTAGGATTGGTGGAGGTTATCAAGATAGGGAGAGGTGAGGCCATGAAGGGATTTGAACACGAGGATGGCAATTTTAAAATCAAGGCTTTGGTGGACTTGGAGCCAATGTAGGTCAGCGAGCACAGGGGTGATGGGTGGTATCTGCATATCACCTTCATGATATGCAGATATGATCTTGTTTTAAGTGCTCCATTACTAGGTCATTAGGTAAAAACGTGGACTAGTGTGTTACTGAGCCGTACGGACCAGGAAGGACCAAGTTTTGATCCATGCCTATGCTGGTACCTGCTTTCAACTGAGGTGCTCCAGTTGACTCCAGTGTCCTTGGGCTTGGGAAGCAGGGAAGGAAAGAAATAGGCAGTGTTCCTCCTCCTGATCACTATCCAGTGACGCCTGCTAGAAAGTTCATGATTATGGATGTCAGGATCAGGCTCGGCTGTGATGCCCCTACACTTGCACAACCTGCCACCACTCATTATCTAGGCTTGGGCATGAATAATGGTCACTTGGGTGAGGTGCTCCATGGCAAGAGTCAGTACCGTGAGGAGAAAAGGTGGCAACAAAAACACAATTCTTATCTCTAAATAAGAATACTCATTAAGATTTTTTTCCTGACCTTAACGACGGACATTTTTTTAAAAATTGCGATTTTATCTATGTGCCCGGCCAGACTAGAAACTAAAACACTATAGTGGCCCCCATGATACCATGAGGAGCCCATTGAAACGGTTTGTCCCATTGCTTCAGAAGAGTAGAGCAGTGATTTTATAACTTTAAAAAAAAATCCCTTCTCTTCCCTAACATCCCCCCACCCCTCTCCAATCATCCAGCGCATCACCCATCTGGGTATACAGGAAGAAAACCTGCTCCCCCAATCTGACACACTGCTCTGTAATTAGTTGTGAAGAAGTACACTGAAGCAGTGCAGGGTGCTGAGATACTGGCTTTCCTTGTTGGGAAGGACGACCTCTTTGCTTGGCAGCTCCTCTTGATGCTGCAGCCAGGATCGACATTTCACTGCATGAGGAAGTTGCAGCTATAATTCTGTAATTAGAAACGTGAATTGAGGTCATTTTTTATTGGGCCCTATCATTCCAATTCCAGTGGGCAGTTTTGGCCATATGACCTTCAAAAGCTTGAATGCATTGCAAAGGGTTCAGAGTTCAGTAAGTGGGGTAAGCCTCTCAGAGGAGACACTGGCAAAGCTGGTTTTATTTTCATTGGACAACAGAAATGAGGGGGACATAATCTAGGTGTTTAAATGCTGAAAGGAATGGATAATGTGAAAATAAGTAGGTTGCCTAGCTCAGCTGTGTGAAACGAGTGGACATGAGTATAAAATTAATGAGCCTCAAATGAATAGTGCCTGTGGAACAGACTGGGCAAAAGCAGTTAATACCATGTCAATGAACTTCAGACTAGAACTGGCTAAATATCTGGTGAGGAATGGGATTAAAGTTATAGGGATAAATATAGGCATAATAATCAAATACCTCAGAGTACATGAGGGTCTTCTGTGCTAAGGCACCCTCTGGGGAAACAAAGGGCCATGGTTACATAGAGGAGATGGAGTTTGGTTTAGGTAAACATCTGAGCCCTGGCAGCAGTGCAGAGAAGGGCCACAAGGCTGACCCCTTGTGTCAAAGGACTGAGGTGTGAGGCTTGGCCTCTTCACCCTTGAATGAGAGGGGTCCTTGCAGAGGTGTATGATAAGTGGAATAGAACAAGTTAATCCTGGGCATTAGTTCAAGTAAAACTAGGGCAGAGGATATAGGTACACACTGCTAAAGGGCAAGTTCAGGCATGATGTTAGAAAGCACTTCATACAAAGAGTAAACAATATATGGAATGGTCTCAGACTTTTATGGAAGGATGAGCTAGATTGCAACCTCCACCCCCACCCCCCCCCCCCCCCCCCCCGGCCCCAATCAGGATATATTTTTGTGATCACTTTTGTTGTCAGAAATTTTGCAGAACTTTCCTTCAGGAAATTAATTGTGTGATAGAGTCCCTGCTGGGGTAGATTGTACATAGTCTGTGAAAGGAGCAGGCTGGTCAGCTCCATGCTTTATAATTAAATGATAGCTTCAGCTGACCTTGGACATGTTCTACCATTCACAGTGGCAAATCACTCCAGCTTGGGCAGGGTCGGAAGGTCTTTATCAATAAGTACCAAATGTATTTGATCGAGTGACTTGTCTAGCTAGGGTAACAATCCAGAGCCCACGGGCACCAATACCAGGATTTAAAATAGGAGAAAAGGACATTTTCAGCTCCTCCAATTCTCTTAATTTCCTCCCCTAACCTGTTTGTTTCCTGAAGGCAGAAACACGCTGGCACATTGCTCCATGTGTGGCAGTAGTCCTTTGCAACCTTATCTAACTGGCCAGTCTTCATATGTATCCCTGTGTAATGAGTACGAGTACTGCAATTCAACAGAGGCCATTTCAATCAAACTATATGCTGCCTTCACGACACATCACACATATATACGTCACTCGATAGTGATCAGGAACAGGAATTCTGGTCTGGAGGTACAGAGACCAATTTTACCACTTCTCATGTTACCCTGCCTAACAGCGTTTTGACTCTACATTGAACTAGTGACCTTCCTGATCTGTAAGACTGCATATCACACCACACTTTTACCCACTGAGTCATGGGGAGATTCAGAAGGACTTCTGTCCATTTAAGATAAGTCATCAGAATGTCTGTGGCCAGAAATACCACCTTTCCCCGCCTGGTAAAATCTCCAGTACTTCCCACCAGAGGCGGCTGATCAGTGCAGTGCAGTAATGAGATTAAATCTATTTGTCTTCCAGATGATGCGATTGATGACATCCATTCCTCTGGCAGTTCTGATGAATGGACCCCACTTGAATCTTTAAGATGCTAATTGACCTGCTGTGTCAAATATCCAACATTTGTAGTTTTGCTTTTCATCTCTACCCCTGCTGCATATGCCACAATCTCAGGTCTATCTCAACTCCACCTTCCCGCCCTATGGTGAGTATTACAGCTCTTTTTTGCTCTCTAAATTAGGGAAGGGGGTTAAATTAAAAGCTAAGAACCTGTAACTTGCTAGTACTTATTAAATAAACGAAATAAAATAATCAAAGAATAAACCTAAAATATCGATTGAATAAAATTTTTAACTAATTAATTAATTAATAAAACAAGGTTAGAGATGACAGGGCAGGTGGTGTGTCGTAACTGCAGCATGCGGGAGTCTGTGGAGAGCATCGCGATCCCGAGCAACCACATCTGCAGTAAGTGTCTGCAACCCGAAGAACTTTGGCTCAGAATTGTTGAGCTGGAGTATGAGCTGCAGACATTGCGATGCATCAGGGAGGGGGAGAGTTACCTGGACACTTTGTTCCAGGAGGCAGTCGCACCCTTTAGGTTAAACAGTACTTTAGAGTTCGTCAGTGGTCAGGAACAGGAGGGTGTGACTACGAGTCAGGAAGGTATGGGGACCCAGGATGTAGTGATGGAGGAGCCTCAGCCCTGGACCTTGTCCAATAGGTACGAGGTACTTTCTTCCTGTATTGATGAGGAAAAGGACTGCAGGGAGGATGGGCAAACTGACCACTGCACTGTGGTACAGGGGGCCATCCAAGTGGGGGGGAGAAGGAAGGAATGTGGTAGTAGTAGAGGACAGTATAGTCAGGGGGATAGATACTGTTCTCTGCAGCTGCGAAAGAGAGTCCCGAAGGCTGTGTTGCCTGCCCCAGTGCCAGGGTTAAGGATATCTCCTCGTGGCTGGAGAAGAACTTGGAGTGGGAGGGGGAGGATCCAGTTGTCGTGGTCCATGCAAGAACCAACGACAGGTAGAACTAACAATGAGGTTCTGCTGAGGGAGTTTGAGGAGCTAGGGTCTACATTAATAAGCAGAACAACAAGGGTAATAATCTCTGGATTACTACGTGAGGCACACGCAAATTGGCGTAGGGTCAAGCAGATCAGAGAGTTAAATGCGTGACTCAGAGTGGTGTGGGAAAAAGGGGTTTCAATTTATGGGGCACTGGCACCAGTACTGGGGAAAGAGGGAGCTGTTCCGTCGGGACGGGCTCCACTTAAACCAGGCTGGGACTAGCGTCCTGGCGAATCGAATAACTAGGGATGTAGATAGGGCTTTAAACTAAAAAAAAAAGGGAGGTTGGGGGGGTGGGGGGAGTGGTCAGGTGAGGGGAAATTTAGAAATCTAAAGAGAAAGGTCAGGGCAATAGAGCAGTGTAGCGATTTGGGTAAAAATAAGCAGAGTGTGACGGGAAGGGACAGAGAGTTTAACGGTAGCAGTGCAGCAGAGAATAAGGTCAAAGCGGGGAATAATGGTAAAAAAAAATTAAATTAAAGGCACTTTATCTAAATGCACGAAGCATTCGTAACAAGATAGACGAACTAGTGGCACAAATAGAGATAAATGGGTTTGATCCAATAGCCATTACAGAGACATGGTTGCAAGGTGGCCAAGGTTGGGAACTAAATGTTCCAGGGTACTTGACGTTTCAAAAAGACAGGCAGAATGGAAAAGGAGGGGGAGTAGCTCTGATAATAAAGGATGACATAGGGACAGTAGCGAGAAAGGATCTCTGCTCGGAAGTTTAGGAAGTAGAATCAAAATGGGTGGAGATAAGGAATAACAAGGGGCAGAAAACCCTGGTAGGAGTAGTATATAGCCCCCTAACAGTAGCTGTACCATTGGACAGAATATTAATCAAGAAATAGTAGGAACATGCAACAGGTAATGCAATATTCTTGGGGAACTTTAATCTTCATATAGACTGGACAAATCAAATTGGCAAAGGTATTCTGGAGGACGAGTTCATGGAATGCATTCGGGACAGTTTCCTAGAACAATATGTCATGGAACCAACCAGAGAACAGGCTATTTTAGATCTTGTACTGTGTAATGAGACAGGGTTAATTAGCAATCTCATAGTAAAGGATCCTCTGGGGCAGAGTGATCATAATATGATAGAATTTCACATTAATTTTGAGAGCGACTTGCCTAAGTCCGAAATTAGAGTCTTAAACTTAAATAAAGGCAATTACAGAGGTATGAGGGGTGAGTTGGCTATGGTAGATTGGAAAAATAGATTAAAAGGTATGGCGGTAGATAAGCAGTGGCTAGCATTTAAAGAAATATTTCATAATTCTCAACAAAAATACATTCCATTGAGAAACAAAAACTCCACTGGAAAAGTGATCCAACAGTGGCTAACTAAAGAAGTTAAGGATAGCGTTAGATTGAAAGAAGAAGCTTATAACATTGCAAAGAATACTAGTAAGCCTGAGGATTGGGAGAGTTTCAGAAACCAGCAAAGGTTGACCAAAAAATTGATGATAAGGGAAAAAATAGAATATGAGAGAAAACTAGCAAGAAATATAAAAGCAGATTGTAAGAGCTTCTACAAGTATGTAAAAAGGAAGAGAGTAGCAAAAGTAAACGTTGGTCCTATAGAGGCTGAGACGGGAGAAATTATTATGGGGAATAAGGAAATGGCTGAAACGTTAAACAAATATTTTGTATCTGTCTTCACAGTAGAAGACACAAAAAGCATACCAAAAATGGTGGGAACCAAGGGTCTAATGAGGGTGAGGAACTTAACGTAATTAATATAAGTAGAGAAAAAGTACTAGAGAAATTAATGGGACTAAAAGCCGACAAATCCCCTGGACCTGATGGCCTACATCCTAGGGTTCTAAAAGAGGTGGCTGAAGAGATAGTGGATGCATTAGTTTTGATCTTCCAAAACTCCCTGGATTCTAGAATGGTCCCACCGGATTGGAAGGTCGCAAATGCAACACTGCTATTCAAGAAAGGAGGGAGAGAAAAAACAGGGAACTACAGGCCAAGTTAGCCTAACATCAGTCATCGGGAAAATGCTGGAATCCATTGGTAAGGAAGTGGTATCAGGGCACTTAGAAAATCATAACATGATTAGGCGGAGTCAACATGGTTTTATGAAAGGGAAATCGTGTTTGACAAATTTATTAGAGTTTTTTGAGGATGTAACTAGCAGAGTAGATAAAGGGGAACCAGTGGATGTAGTATATTTGGATTTCCAAAAGGCATTCGATAAGGTGCCACATAAAAGGTTATTGCACAAGATTAGGGCTCATGGGGTTGGGGGTAATATAGTAGCATGGATAGAGGATTGGTTAACGGACAGAAAACAGAGAGTAGGGATAAACGGATCTTTTTCAGATTGGCAGGCTATAACTAGTGGGGTGCTGCAAGGATCAGTGTTGGGGCCTCAGTTATTTACAATCTATATTAATGACCTAGATGAAGGGACCGAGTGTAATGTATCCAAGTTTGTTGATGATACAAAGCTAGGTGGGACAGTAAGCTGTGAGGAGAACACGGAGTCTGAAAAGGGATATAGATAGACTAAGTGAGTGGGCAGTAAGGTTGGCAGATGGAGTATAATGTAGGGAAATGTGAGGTTATTCACTTTGGTAGGAAGAATAGAAAAACAGAATATTTTTTAAATGGTGAGAAACTTTCAAATGTTGGTGTTCAGAGAGATTTGGGTGTCCTCGTGCAAGAAACACAGAAAGCTAGCATGCAGCAAGCAATAAGGAAGGCAAATGGCATGTTGGCCTTTATTGCAAGGGGGTTGGAGTATAAGAGTAAGGAAGTCTTGCTACATTGTACAGGGCCTTGGTGAGACCACACCTGGAGTACTGTGCACCGTTTTGGTCTCCTTATCTAAGGAAGGATATACTTGCCTTGGAGGCGGTGCAACGAAGGTTCACTAGATTGATTCCTGGGATAAGAGGGCTGTCCTATGATGAGAGATTGTGTAGAATGGGCCTATACTCTCTGGAGTTTAGAAGAATGAGAGGTGATCTCATTGAAACATACAAGATTCTGAAGGGGATGGACAGGGTAAATGCTGAGAGGTTGTTTCCCCTGGCTGGAGTGTCTAGAATTAGGGGGCATAGTCTCAGGATAAGGGGTCAGCCATTTAAGACTGAGATGAGGAGGAATTTCTTCACTGAGGGTTGTGAATCTTTGGAATTCTCTGCCCCACAGGGCTGTGCATGCTGAGTCGTTGAGTATATTCAAGGCTGAGATAGATAGATTTTTGGACTCATGGGGAATCAAGGGATATGGAGATCGGGCAGGAAAGTGGAGTTGAGGTCAATGATCAGCCATGATCTTATTGAATGGCGGAGCAGGCTCGAGGGGCCGTATGGCCTATTCCTGCTCTTAATATCCAAAAATCTATCGATCTCTGTCTTGAATATATATATTCAATGAGTGAGCATCCACAGCCCTCTAGGGTAGAGAATTCCAAAGATTCACAAACCTTTGAGTGAAGAAATTTCTCATCTCATCTCAGTCCTAAATGGCCGACCCCTTATTCTGAGACTGTGACCCCTAGTTCTAGACTACCCAGCCAGGGGAAATATCCTCGCAGCATCTACCCTGTCAAGCCCTGTAAGAATTTTATATATTTCAATGAGATCACCACTCATTCTTCTAAACTCTAGGGAATATAGGCTGAGTCTCCTCAATCTCTCCTCTTATGACAATCCCACCCCCCATCCCAGGAATCAGTCTGGTGAACCTTCGTTGCACTACCTCTTAAGGGCAAGTATATCCTGCCTTAGTTAGGTAAGGAGACCAAGACATAGGTACACAGGTATAGTATTGTTTTTAAAGTCGATGCAAGCTCTCCAGTACGAGAGATATTGTAATGGTCTGTGTTAAACTCCTCCCCAGTACACAGGAATAAACTATGTCCGTATATAACTCCGGCATCAGTGTCCGAGACCAATAACTGAAAAGGTCTCAGTCTACCAAGATTAAAAGAAAGTTAGAATGGCGCTGTTTCTAATAATTCTGGGCTTTTTGTATAAACAGCATTTAAAGTTAAAAGCCTTGCTGTCAAGACAGGGTAAAACTCTGCATTTCGTTCTTGTAATTGTGACCCAGCCCAGCGGCATGTGATGTTTACCAGCTGAGAATGCATTCGATTCCTGTCCTACAGCATCTACTGGTGGCAGCAAAGAGGCAGCACATGCAGACTGCATTAACTGTACGGAAACAAAACAAATTAGTCATTGTGTGGAGCTGTGGGATCTCTCGTCTATCAATGGGATGTACCCTATGTTCCACATCAACCACAGCCTGAGCGTCATCAGAAACGCCCAGAATTAAAAGCATATTTTAGACATTTTCAATGCATTTACCTAATTATTTCTGTGGTGCGGTATTGATTACCTTCATGGATAGAAGACTTATGAATTAAGTTACCCTCCATACTTCCCATACAAGGTAAATCTGGTAACTAATTCACAGAGCTCCGGGTTTCTGAAATGTTCCAGCCAAAATTTATTGTGCGTCCCTTTCCATACTATGTTACAGCGCCGCCATGTGGCCACCTAGCTATTTTGACTGGAAGAAGTTGATTTACATGGAATCATTTCAGTGCAGAAGGCCATTCGGTCCATTGTGCCTGTGCCAGCTCTTTGAAAGAGCTATCCAAATAGTCCCACTCCCCTGCTCTTTCCCCATAGCCCTGCAAATGTTTCCTTTTCAAGTATTTATAAAGTTACTATTGAATCTGCTTCCACCACCCTTTCAGGCAGTGCATTACAACAACAACTTGTATTTATATAGCGCCTTTAATGTGGTAAAACGACCCAAGGCGCTTCACAGGAGTACTTTAAGACAAATAAATTGACACCGAGCCACATAAGGAGAAATTAGGGCAGGTGACCAAAAGCTTGGTCAAAGAGGTAGGTTTTAAGGAGCGTCTTCAAGGAGGAAAGAGAGGTAGCGAGGCGGAGAGGTTTAGGCAGGGAATTCCAGAGCTTAGGGTCTAGGCAACAGAAGGTACAGCCACCAATGGTTGAGCGATTATAATCAGGGATGCTCAAGAGGGCAGAATTAGAGGAGCGCAGATATCCCGGGGTGTTGTGGGGCTGAAGGAGATTACAGAGATAGGGAGGGGCGAGGCCATGGAGAGATTTGAAAACTAGGATGAGAATTTTGAAATCGAGGTGTTGCTTAACTGGGAGCCAATGTAGGTCAGCGAGCACAGGGGTGATGGGTGAACGGGACTTGGTGCGAGTTAGGACATGGGCAGCCAAGTTTAGGATGACCTCAAGTTTACGTAGGGTAGAATGTGGGAGGCCAGCCAGGAGTGCGTTGGAATAGTCAAGTCTAGAGGTAACAAAGGCATGGATGAGGGTTTCAGCAGTGGATGAGCTGAGGCAAGGGCGGAGACGGGTGATGTTACGGAGGTGGAAATAGGCGGTCTTAGTTATGAAACGGATATGTGGTCGGAAGCTCATTTCAGGGTCAAATATGACACCAAGGTTGCGAATAGTGTGGTTCAGCCTCAAATAGATAGATGTTAGGGAGAGAGATGGAGTCAGTGGCTAGGGAATGGAGTTTGTGGCGGGGACCGAAAACAATGGCTTTGGTCATCCCAATATTTAATTGGAGAAAATTTCTGCTCATCCAGAACTGAATGTCGGACAAGCAGTCTGACAATTTAGAGACCATGGAGGGGCCGAGAGAAGTGGTGGTGAGGTAGAGTTGGGTGTCGTCAGCGTACATGTGGAAACTGACGCTGTGTTTTCGGATGATGTTGCCAAGCGGCAGCATGTAGATGAGAAATAGGAGGGGGCCAAGGATAAATCCTTGGGGGACACCAGAGGTAACGATGCAGAAGCGGGAAGAGAAGCTGTTGCAGGTGATTCTGTGGCTACGATTAGATAGATAGGAATGGAACCAGGCGAGTGCAGTCCCACCCAGCTGGACGACGGTGGAGAGGCGTGGGAGAAGGATGGAGTGGTCAACTGTGTCAAAGGCAGTAGATCACAACAACTTGCTGTGTAAAAAAAAAAAAAAAAATTAAGATTAAAAAAATAATTTAATTTTAAAAAAGGCGTGGAACAAAAGATGCATGAATCCAACCCAGGAACTCGTGTGTCATTCAACCCCCAGCTTTTTTCCTGGCATTATACTGGGGAACAGTTCCCTGGATTCGGGCAACCCTTCTATATTTCAGGTGTGCGCCTAGAGAGCTAGGATCAACAGGAATTTGACTGTGGGCAGTAGTTAAACCAATCACAACCCTCACCCAAACATCCACACATTCATGCTTTCCAGCAGCGGTCTCTGGATAGTGATCAACAGCAGGAACCTTGGTTGATTTATTTTACCCCTCCCTAGCTGATAGGTGCTGGGGCCAAATGTAGCATCCCAACTATTGCCCTGGCTAAGATCAGTTAACCCAACACAGACCAGGGATTAAGCCTGGATTTTTCTGGTCCTTATACAGGAAACTCTTTGGTATCCGGCACCGACGGGACCGGCGTGGTGCCGGTTGATCAAAAGTTCCGGATAACGGAGAGTTATATCTACCGAGGCTATTTTTAACAAACAAAAATCAGACTCCTGTTACTGCAGTGTTCGGACTTCCGACAGTGCCAGGAGGCCGAGTAGTGGCACTTTGGAGAACTACCCCCACTGACTAACTCGGCATTCGCGGGAGACTCGGACTCGGACTCGGCAACATTACCGGTTATTTGAGAGGAGTTTTCAGAGTACTCGGCGTTCGTGGGAGACTCGGACTCGGCAACATTGCCGGTTATTTGAGAGGAGTTTTCGGAGTATGATTTTTGCCGGTTAAGAGAGAATTCCGGATATTTAGGTGCCGGTTAAACAAGAGTTTCCTGTAACTCAACCTACGTGATATTTACCACTAAGCCTTCATGGAATCTCCAATTATCTATTTTAAATCTGCTCCATATTCAGCAATTGAATCTATTAACTCTGCAGTGAGTTGGAAGAAATCCCAACCCCCTACCCTTTGGGTAAGATACTCAATGAAGGTGCACACAGCATGGGGGACAGAACATATCCAGAAGCAACCAATTCGATTCATTTGGAATCCTGTTGACAAAAGGGGGTAGCCACCCGCAGATACTGTGCACAAGGGTCCAGTACATTAGCCAGCTGGGAAAAGTTAGAGGGAAGATTATTGTTACAAGATGCATTTAAGCCAGAACTGCAGCACCTCCAGGAAGCCAATCACCATTGCATGAACTAAGGCTGCCCGAGAGTTGCCTCTTATTGGAACTGAGGAAAGAAAATGTATCCCGACACCCTCACCCACAAAACACAGAACTGCATCACTTTATCTATTATATATTTTTGGAATTGATCCAAACTTTTAAAAATTATTTACAGAAACAGAAGTGCCCATTCCAATAGGAGGAAAAACTCAAGCCAGGTAGTGAGTGAAGAATTGAGTATTCATAAGTTAATAATTGTCATTCTTCAAATAGACTCGACATACCATGTACATGAGTCACTGCAATGGGGGGTGGGGGAGAATCAGAAAAATTACCCAAATCCCTAGCCCTTTAAGAGGCTTTAATAGGAATCATATGTCTTTCCTTCTTGCAGCATTTATACCAGCTACAGGGAACCACAGTCAACATTTAACATGCCAGAGGCACAAGCATGCAACCGACAAGAAACCTGTGAAAATTCCTACATCTTCCTTAGATTAGTGAGGAGACACAGAAAAGAGACAGGCTCTGTGGAACGCATACTGAGATTGTTGTTTGACTGGGACCAGCTGATGAGCAAAGCCAACAATTATTGGCTTCCACAGAAAAGCATTGAATGGTCCTTGGTTTGGGGTCAGACAGAGGTTTAAATAAAGCTTCAGCAGCTTGCAGTCTTCCTTGCCTTGGTAGACAGCAGAGTTGCCTCATTCAACCTGCCTTGCGATAGAGAGTGTTTCCTCGAGTGGTTATTAACCGCAGGCAGCATTGCTTTTCAGAGGCCTTGGACCCCGAGAATAGGGATGATACGGCCGAACCCACCCAACCTTTCTTCTGCTTGACCGATGAGCGCAAATGGATGTGGAGAGAAATTAAAGACTTGAGATCTCTCAAATCACTGCACCACCATTTGTACTCCTGCCTTTGGTCAGCACTCAACTGTGGTAATTCATTGAGGCATCCATCACTTCACCGTCAACGTTCAGGCCAAGAGACGCTAGAGAGACACTGGGCAAATGGCAGACACTGAGACCTGATGATGATCCCAGAAACTCTGTAAAGGAAGTGATGGTTTGAGAGCCCAAGTGCTGGAAACACGAGAAAGTTTCAGCCAGTGTGAAAGCCACAGTGATTGATACCAACAGCTGGAGAAAAGGAACTGAAGATGGCAGTCCATCTGTGTGGGCAAAAAAGGATGGCCATGTGGCTTAGGAGAGAAAAGTCTCTTAAAAGGGATAGGCATTTTATATTTTATTCCAAAAATATAAACCCTAATACAGATTAAAAATGTTGAAGCTGGGGCACAGTTTGAAATGTATCATAAAAGTAGTCGCTCCAGTTTCAGTGACTCGGAGCGGGTTTGGAGTTTGATGGCCGGGATGGGTGGGTAGGGCGGGGGAGGTTCTCTTTAGTCGTTAACCAGTTTTCCTCCCTCACTTAACCCACTGGAAGCCAATACCACGTGGTGTCAGCTTCGAGTCCCAGAACTGGCCCCAGATTCAAAGCAGCAAAGATCTTGTTTTGAAGATCGAACGCCATCACATCCCAGAACTTACTTAAAATTTGCGAGATTCAAACATCACCAATGCATCACTGGAAGAACCAGCCAGCGTTTATTGTTTGTGGGCAGCGTCTATCTTTACATAAATAAGTTCCGCTGATCTGTTTTCTAGAATTCGGATCCAATCACTGAAGTGCTTTCGGAGGATTTTGAACAGCTGTGCTTCTGGGGCCGTGCCCTTTAGTGACTGGCAATCGAAGCTGATGCCCCAAAGTGTGCTCTACACCTGTTCTTTGTTCTTAAAATGGGTCATCAGCTGGGCTGTCCCACAATACAGAACAACTTCTTGTCCTACACAGCTCATGTGGCTGAGCCATCCAGCATAGGAGAACAGTGCACAATCTGTGCAGCAACGTGGAGACTGGAGGTCTGGTGGCAGCTGGCGCTCATAGGAGTGGCCAATACAATGTATCCTCACCTAGTCCTAAACCTAATCAGAATATATCAGAATTATCCCATGTGGTGCATAATGTTGGCTCCTGCTTCACAGACAATTATGGGTTCAACCCCATGGGATGCTGAAACCACAAGTTCCCTGTTCCCCCCTCCCAACCCCCATTGTGCTGGACCTAGTGCATTCAATATGAAGAAGAAAATCAGAGGGCATCAGTAACAGGGCAACCCCTTCCAGCTGAACAGCGAGTGCCGTTAGTTTCAATCTTCATTCATCCTGACCGCCTGGTTTTATCATGATCCTTCAGCTGTGAATGCTCAGTGTTGTTGCCCATGTTAATTCTGGTTTTGCAATGTGATTCGATTTGAGAGATGCATAAACAGTCTCTTTACATGTAGTAGCAGTTAGAGTCAGTCTTGCAGCTTCCTATTCTTTAATGAGCAAGTCGCAGTTGAATTGCTGCATTCAGCATAGTTGATGTAACAGCAGTGCATTTCCATGTTATTAATGCTACATATCTTGCAGAGTGTACCTGGCTGCTTATATCATGCCCTCACTGTGAGGGATTCTGGCAGCTCAGGACTTGAGTCTGTTCAGTAACGGTGGGCGGGAGATCTGTCCCATCCCGTGTTCGGAACAGGAGTTCTCCCGGTTGGATGACATGCTCAGTTTGCCAGCTGCCATTGCTGTACTGCTGGTAAAAGTCTGTGTCGGCCTGGAACATGACCAGGGCCTGGGCTGTGTGGATGCGCACATGCTGCGCCAGGCTGTTGGCATCCAGGAACTTCTCCCCGCAAGAATCGCAGGCATACAGGATGTGGGCATTGGGATCTGTGGAGAGAAAGCAGCCGTTGGAGATGGCATTAACCAATGATAACCAACACTAAATTAAACAGGTCCGATGGTTGACAGTGATCCCCTCACTCTGTTACACTACACGATTTTTGATTTAATTTCAAAGCTGTGCAGCACAAAAAGCTAGGCTGACACTCCAGTTCAGCACTGAGGGAGTGCTGCACTGTCGGAGGTGCCATCTTTCGAATGAGACGTTAAACCAAAGCTCCATCTGCTCTCTCAGGTGGAAAAGATCTCATGGGACTATTTCGAAGACGAGCAGGGGCATTCCCCCGGTGTCCTGGCCAATATTTATCCCTCAATCAACATCACTAAAACAGATTATCTGGTCATTATCACATTGCTGTTTGTAGGAGCTTGCTGTGCACAAATTGGCGACCGCGTTTCCTACATTACAACAGTGACTACACTTCAAAAGTACTTCATTGGCTGTAGAGCGCTTTGGGGCGTCCCAAGGTCATGAAAGGTGCTTTATAAATGCAAGTATTTTTCTTTTTATACGGTAATCTATTAATTTCCAACTGACCATGCCAACCTTCACACAGCGAGAGGCCCTGGATCAGCTGAAGGACAACACAGGGACCCAAGTGGTGGATGGGGGCATTCTAGGCTCAGAGCTTCCTCAAAATGGACAACTTATATTGGGAACTCCTTAAATGAGCAGAACACACGGGGGAACAGTGGGACATAGAGGAGTCACAGGAGGATATACAGAGGACACGGGAAAACAGTAAAATATGAAGCAGACAATCTGGGAAACGGATATAGAGACACTGGGATACAAAGGAGACACAGTGGGGGAAAACAGATACAGACTAGACATAGTGGGGAACAGAGGGATATAGAGGAGGCACAGTGGGATGTAAAGGAGACACAGTGGGGAACATAGGATATAATGCAGACACGGTGAGGAACAGAGGGGAGCAAACTGAGGCAGATGGGTGGTTGTGATGTTTACTTGGTAGAAGGTGATCTCGGTGTTGATGAAGTTTCAGCACTGAGGCCCCTTTAATAAACCCCGTATCTCCTCCCCCAATGTTCGCTCTGATCCTCACCTGCTTCCTGAACCTGCTCCACCGCCTTCGTAATTTCCGCCTTCAGGACCTCAGTCTCATCTGCAGTCACTGCTGTTGCCACAGGAACCACTACAAGGAGATAAATCAGCAATCAAAGCAAAGGTGACACTGTGAATACAGAGACAACAGTACAACTGGATCTGAGAAAGGCCATCACTGACTGGGACACAAATATCAACACCCACAACGTATTTCTGGCTGGTGACATTCTCGCCTACATGACTCAACCATGTTGACCCCTGGCCTAGATCAGTATTCACTCAGTGTTGGCACTGGATTTACTGGCCATGTTAAACACAGCAAAATGGTGCATCGCCTCACCGTAAAACCACGGTTTGCTGGGCAGTTCAAGTCACCCTTTGACACTTAGTTTGCTGCCTGCAGTGTTTCAGAGACCGCCATATCTAAAGGAACATTACGCAGGTATGTGCTCTGCACCTGACAGGTGGCCATAGTAATGGCAATGCTCACCTGTCAGCTGGGTCACTGCAGTAGCAGCCAATTCCTCCGTTGCTAAGGTAACCATGGTATCCGTTGTAACAGTGACAATATTCCTTTCTTCCTCTTCATCCTCATCTTTACTTTTGAGTTTTTTAAGGCCGGTCTTTCCCTGATGCACGGTTTTAACGTGCGAGCGCAGATTGTCGACGCGATTGAAGCCCCGCCCACATGTGTCACAGAGATAGGGCTTTTCACCTGCATAGGAAGTGAAAGGTTATTAGAGTCAGCATTGAACACTTAATAGATACAGCAGGCTTCAGATTATACTCAACATACCTTAACCAGCCTTTAGATTAAAGCTGACACAATTTAACCAGACCCCAGATTACACCCAACATTCTTTAATCGGATCCTAGATTATACCCAATATACTTTAACTACGCATCAGATTATACCAAGCAAGCATTAACGAGGCCCCAGATTATATTCGACACACTTTAACCAGCCTCCATATTATATCCAATATGCATTAACCAGACACCAGATTATACCTGACACACTTTAACTAGGCCCCAGATTATACGCAACACACCACCAACAGGCTCCAAATTATACACAACAAAGGCTCCAGATTATACCTGGGCTAGGCACATGTCTATAGTGTTTCTTCCAGTTCCAGAAATAAGACAATCAGCCTCGGTCCAAACTATAGTAAGTTAGTCAGGTACATGACTGGTGTCATGGAACTGGAGTGGAGTTACAGATTTACTCAACTGCTCTAGTTTCTGATTTATTTTTTTAATTGGCAATTTCTTGGTGCCCTGAGTGCATTGAATCAACCACAAAATATAGGCCTGGAGTCACATGAAGGCTAGATAGGTAGGGCTATGGTCCTTTTCGCTGAAGGACCAGTTGGATTTTTACAACAATTTGGCAGCTTTCATGGTCATTTTTTTCTGATACTGGAACTATCAACCTCTGGGTGGCCATCACCACTAAACTACCGTACCCAGTCTAATTGATTGCTGTAAATCTATACTCTACACGCAATGCATTAGCTTAGTATTAACATTGGAGTTAGGAATCCTGACAGCACCAAGGATTTAAAGAGGAATCGTCTACATAGCTGGTAAATTTCCTGAAAGATCTCAATGGTTAAAATCTGCCCGTCCCGAACACAGACAGACCGAGGTCAGTGGGACCGGCCACTGCTCACCAGTGTGGATGATGACGTGTTTGGCGAGGTCACCGGCATTGACGAACGCCTTGTTACAGATGTGGCACTGGTGTGGCCGGATGTTGTCATGGTGCCGAATGTGATTGGCCAACTGACTGGACTGAGTAAACCTGAGGGGAGAGAAAGACTCAATGAACAGAGTGAGCTCAATAAAAATCCTTCGTACTGGTTACCTCAACATAACCCTCAGAACTAGTTACCTCAACCTAACCCTCAGAACTGGTTACCTCATTATAATCCTCAAAACTGGTTACCTCATTATAACCCTCAGAACTAGTTACCTCATATAACGCTCAGAACTAGTTACCTCAACCTAACCCTCAGAACTGGTTATCTCATTATAACCCTCAGAACTAGTTACCTCATATAACCCTCAGAACTAGTTACCTCAACCTAACCCTCAGAACTAGTTACCTCATTATAACCCCTCCCCCGAGAACTGGTCACCTCAACATAACCCCCGACCCCCGGGAACTGGACACCTCTATATAACCCCTCCCCTGGGAACTGGTTACCACCCAGTCCTTGGTTCATCTCATATTTTTCTGAGTTTTAAAACTTCACAATTGTAATCAAAACAGATCATTCTTTACCCTGGCCGGTCTCTGTTACTGACCTTTTCCCACAGCGGTCACAGACGTATGGTTTCTCCCCTGTGTGCTGCCGGATATGAGCGATCAGAGAGCTCGCCTGAGTGAAGCTTTTCCCACATATGATGCAGATACAAGGCTTCTCACCTGCAAAACACTTCATTTAATGTAGCCAAGAAAACACGAAGGGAGGCGATGGAAAGATAAAGCAGAGAGAACACACGGGAATGGGGGCAAGAGAGCGAATCTAAGAGAAAGGACGAGAGTGACAGGGTAAGGGAGCGTGCGAGCAAAGAGCGCGAACACAAGGCAGAGAGAACGAAAGTAAAGGAGCAGGTGAGAACACAACAGAGAGGGATCTAAAGTGAGCGAGAGAGTAAAGGAGCAAGCGAAAAAAGGTTCATCTTCGATCTTTGTCCTTGGTCTGATGTTGGAACAATTCAGCTACTCACCCATTCCCCCAGGTTTAGGGTTGCTGACATGAAACATTTCTACAGTTAGTTTTCTTCTGCTTTCCACCTTCCCTCCCACAACAAACCACCAATTTCCCACCCTCCTCTCCAGGAACTGCCAATTCTTCCTGGGGTACATTCCATGAGTACCACAGACTCTCACCCAAGTTCTTCACATGCGAGTTGAGACGGGGAGTGTCAACAGGTTATGCAAACATGGAGGGTACCCGAGCCAAACTCGACCCTGTCCTCACCTCATGTCCACATGTGCACTTTCTAGTAGGGATCACTTGACAAGCGATCAGAAGCCTGTAAAGTGGCTGGTTTCTCCCCTCCTGAGCCCCAGGGCACTGACGCCTCTACCACCACTCCAGGGATTGAACCTGCCACCGTCCTGGTCTGTATGGTTCTGGGTGCAGCAATGCTGTGCTGTGTCTGTAATTACTGTGCAAACATACCAGAATTGTTGAACTATTACTGTGGTTTTGGGTGGGGTGGGAAACAGTTTTAAAAAGAAAACACAGAGCAAAAACTCCCCAGCTGGCACTCGGTAAATGTAGATCCAGAGCTAGCTGCACAGGTCACAAGAGGGGAAACAGACAGAGAGAGACATGACATAACCACAAAGGAACGTTCCCTGTGCCCCCAGGGAAGAGCAGCTCGGGCAGCTTCTGCCATTACAGCTCCGCCCATATCCCACACGATGTTGTTACGATAGCGATTAACAGGCAGCTTCTGAGATCTCTGTCAACAGGCAAGAGGCACTACCAACCTAATTTTTTTCCCCGGAGAGGCGGGGGGAGAATCCCGCTGACTTTGTGAGCATAGGTGATTCTTTCTGAATAGTAATAATCTTCACGCACAGATACTTCAGACCGTTACCTGTGTGAATGCGCACGTGGCGCTGCAATGCTCCAGGATCAGAAAACGCGCGCTGGCAGTGCGGGCAGACGTATGGCTTCTCCCCACTGTGGATCCGCAGGTGGCGTTTAAGGTTTCCTGTAAAGTAAATCAATTGGGGTTAGAGCCAGGAGCAGATGAATAATCTGGAGTGACCTGCAGGAAAGGGTCAAACGGGGTCCAGCCCCGGAGAGAGGCACAATACAGCTCCCAGCCCCGGAGAGAGGCACAATACAGCTCCCAGCCCCGGAGAGAGGCACAATACAGCTCCCAGCCCCGGAGAGAGGCACAATACAGCTCCCAGCCCCGGAGAGAGGCACAATACAGCTCCCAGCCCCGGAGAGAGGCACAATACAGCTCCCAGCCCCAGAGAGAAGCACAATACAGCTCCCAGCCCCGGAGAGAGGCACAATACAGCTCCCAGCACCGGAGAGAGGCACAATACAGCTCCCAGCCCCGGAGAGAAGCACAATACAGCTCCCAGCCCTGGAGAGAGGAGAAGGAAAAGAAAGATCCCACAAACAGCAATAATGACCAGTTAATCTGTTTTAGTGATGTTGGCTGAGGGATAAACATTGGCCAGGACTCCAGGGAGATTGCCCCTGCTCCTCTTCGAACAGTGCCATGGGATCTTTTACGTCCACCTGAGAGGGCAGAAAGATGGCACCTTCGGCAGTGCAGCACTCCCTCAGTACTGCACTGGAGGGTCAGCCTGGATTATGTGCACAGGTCTCTCGAGTGAGGCTTGAGCTTACAACCTTCCGACTCCGAGGCGAGGGTGCTACCACTGAATGGAAACTTTAGCCAATTTGCTACTCTCCAGCCCAGGAGCACGAAAGTCAACTTGCAGCCCCACCCTTCTCATTCTGGCTGAGATCAGCTAACTCAGCAAATGGAGCCCAGCATCTTTCCTGATCACTTGACTACTTACTGCCATAACTGGCCCAGTCATCGGGGAACTCCCAGTGTGTTATTACACATTTCACAATGTTGGTGTACAGGTCACAGCGAGCCCAGCTCTCACCTGAAGTGGTGAACTGCTTCCCACATTCCCTGCACTTCAGGGGTCCATCCACAATGTGAATCTTTAGGTGGGCTTTCAAGTTCCCCAGCTGTAAAACATAGATAAAGTGACAATAATTCTCATTGCCAGCCTATACCGTATTTAGCGTTTCGCAGCGTGAATTGGCGACCAGGATCCAGAGCAAACCACCGAAAAACTCAACAAGCGTGATTGATGAGAGCGTTCCCATTCTAAAACCTTCTTGTCACACAGAAACTGAATAACATGGCCCCTTGTTGGCACAGTGCGCTGATGCTGAAATAGAAGGTGGCCTGGATCCCGCTCACCGGGTGAGTTCTGACCTTGGCTGTTGCCCTCAGGTAGAGCCAAGCGGAGCTTCCAGAATTACCAAATCTAATAGCAGTCAGCTCAGAAGCAGAGCCTTGATACATTGCTGAGAGAGACCTAAAGAGTAGGCAGAATATAAAATAAATGAGGTTGGGGGGTGGGAGGGAAGGGGGTCTAAGTTCTGATAATGGCAAAGTTGTTTGTCTCCCTCCATCATCACCAGTACCAAGTTAGGCACCTTTATCCACACTACAACTTGGTTGGGAAGTGGACAACAGCACAGAAGTGCCAAATGCTGCACCTGTGCTGGCCACCAGGGGGCGCATTTTGAACAGGGTCAGCCTGACGAAAGGTCATCGACCTGAAACGTTAACTCGGTTTCTCTCTCCACAAATGCTGCCTGACCTGCTGAGTATTTCCAGCATTTCCTGTTTTTATTTCAGATTTCCAGCGTCAGCAGTATTTGCTTTTGTAGTAGTGTCAGCCAGTTTCCCTCCTTTACAGAGCCTGCTTAAGCTCACCCAAGGGGAATGCGAGTGTGAAAAGGCCATCATCAGATGATTTTCAATTCAGCTCTCTGGGTCAGGAATCTGGCACATCATCGTGGTAATGACAACTCAATCTGTGGGATTCTCGCCCACCATGCAGATGCGAGAATCCAAATCTTTTTTAGAAAAGAAACTCTTGCTTGCTGTCCTGTGGTGTGTTTTACGGTATTGCTTTGGATGCCATTTTAGCTCCACCTTACAGCCTAATGGGCTGGACTCAGGAGAAAGGTCTCCTGGCTTGGTATAGCGCTGAGACATGTAAATTCTGGTACCATCCCCGTTCTAGGCCGAGTTAGCTGATCTAAGCCAGGGCAATAGTAGGAACGGTACAACTGGCCCCTGGATGGGGAGGGGGAGGGGGAGGGGTAAGCGTTAGCGTTAAAAAAAAATGAGCCACTACCGATCGTTGTCCAGTGACTCTTGCTGAAAGGTGTCTTCGTGCACACGTGTCAGGTGAGGACAAGAACGGAATCTCCTGTGATGTCTCTCACAGGCCTGCTGACACTCAATGACGAGACTTCCACACCGGGGAAGTACCACAGGTTGACCTGTGCTACACGAACTGTACCCCAACAAGGACACCTACTCAGAGGAGGGGGACTCTGTCCTACCTGATTAAAGCGTTTCTCGCAGTGCGGACACTTGTGAACCTTGTCCGCGTCGTGCATTTCCAGGTGGCGCATTTTGGCAGTGGGGTCGGAGAAGGACCGCTCGCAATAGTCGCACTGGTAGGGCTTCTCGCCGCTGTGAACCAGCTGGTGGCGTTTCAGGTTGCCAGAGGTGGTGAACGTCTTCCTACAGTCGTCGCACGTGTATTTGGCCTCACCCGTGTGTCGCTTCTTATGCAAGTTCAGCAAACTGATCAGCCGGTAACTCTTCCCGCACTCCTCGCAGGAGTGAGGTTTAACAGGACTGTGGGGAGAGCAGTTACAGTCAGCACATCACTCCAGTTGCAGGCTGCACCGCACATTTCTATTTTCATGCTTGGACTTAAAGCATCGCCTGGGCGCACTGCATATAGAAAAACTGGGCATGGAGAATCGCAGGGCCATAACACAGCCGACCCAATTTTCCATCCATTTAACTGGATGGGTGGACATGCCTTTCGTGCTCCAGTCAGTGCAATTACTGTTCTTTGAACCAACAGTTCGTTTAAAAAAAACCTCTGATTTAAACAATAAAAATCCATCTAAAAGAAGCAAACCTTTGGTCGCTGAACAGATTGTTGTCCCACTCCCAACTCCCACCCCTCCTGCTGTGTCCTCTCATAGAATGATACAGCACAGGAGGAGGTCATTCGGCCCATCGTGCCTGTGCCGGCTCTTTGAAAGAGCTATCCAATTAGTCCCACTCCCCTGCTCTTTCCCCATAGCCCTGCAATTTTTCCCCGTCAAGTACTTATCCTATTCCCTTTTGAAAGTTATTATTGAATCTGCTTCCACCACCCTTTTCAGGCCGTGCATCCCAGATCATGACAACTCGCTGCATAACATTGTTTTTCCTCATGTCGCCTCTGGTTCTTTTGCCGATTACCTTAAATTTGTGTCCTCTGGTTACCAGCCCTTCTGCCACTGGAAACATTTTCTCCTTATTTACTCGATCAAAACTCTTCATGATTTTGAACACCTCTGTCAAATCTCCTCTTAACTTTCTCTGCACCAAGGAGCTCAACCCCAGTTTCTCTAGTCTCGCCACGTAACTGAAGTCTTTCATCCCTGGTCCCATTCTAGTAAATCTCCTCTGCACCCGCTCTAAGACCTTGACATGCTTCCTAAAGTGTGGTGCCCAGAACTGAACACAATACTCCAGCTGGGGCCTAACCAGTGTTTTATAAAGGTTTAGCATAACTTCCTTGCTTTTGTACTCTATGCTTCTATTTATAAAGCCAAGGATCCCGTGTGCCTTTTTAACAGCCTTCTCAACTTGTCCTGCCACCTTCAAAGACCTGTGTACGTACACCCCCAGGTCTCTCTGTTCCTGCACCTCCTTTAAAATTGTATAATTTAGTTTATATTGCCTCTCCTCATTCTTCCTACCAAAATAAATCACTTCACGCTTCTCGGCATTAAATTTCATCTGCCATGTGTCTGCCCATTTCACCAGTCTATGTCCCCCTGAAGTCTGTTACTATCCTTCTCACTGTTTACTACATTTCTGAGTTTCATGTCATCTGCAAACTTTGAAATTATGTCCTGTATGCCCAAGTCCAGGTCATTAATACATACCAAAAAGAGCAGTAGTCCCAACCCCTGGGGGACACCACTGCACGTTTCCCTCCAGTCTGAAAAACAACCATTCACCACTACTCTCTGCTTTCAATCCTCCAGTCCTCTGGCACCACTCCCAAATCCAAGGAGGATTGGAAGATTGTGGCCAAAGGCTCCGTATTTTCCACCCTTACTTCCCTCAGCAACCTAGGATCCATCCCATCCAGATCGAGTGACTTTTCTACTTTGAGCGCTGCCAACATTTTAAGTACCTCCTCTTTATCTATTTTTATCCTGTCAAGTTTCTCTACTACCGCCTCCTTTACTGTGATACTGGCAGCATCGCTTCTTTAGTGAAGACAGATGCAAAGTACTCATTTAGTGCCTCGGCCATACCCTCTGCCTCCACAAGTGCACTTGTACATATTTCAGGAATTCCTCCCCCTCTTTGCCCTTTACACTGTTATTTTCCCAGTCTCAGAGTCGCTATGATGGACGTGATGCAACTTCTATCCGTTTGGGAGGTACTGACCATTCTCTGCCGTTTCCCCCTCCCACGGCCTCTGTCGATGCCACTCCCACACGCTGGAACTCTCTACTGCCTCTCAGAAATAACCTCACTCAAAGTCAGTGGTACTCAGAGCACCTCACTTATTAATGCCTGTTAGCTTTATACACCTAAAGGGAAAGCAGACGGATCACCCCATCCCCCAAACTGACAAGCGACTGGGTCACTACATTTCAGGAATCATTCCCATTGATTATAAGAGTCGCGGGGACTTTCCCATACCTGTGTGTTTTCTCGTGCGCTTTGCAGGCAGCGGGGTCGGAGAATGCTTTATTGCACTCCCTGCAGGAGAACGGCTTCTCTCCCGTGTGGATGCGGACGTGCCGCTTGTAGTTTCCCGTGTGCGTAAACTCCTTCCCGCAGTCCTATGGTAAAGAAGACACAGAATGGGCTAAAACGGTTGTAATAATGAGAGCCGTGGGGAGAGCCCCAGTGACCTCCCTGCTGGAAAGTGCAGCTGTGTGCACATCAGGTGAGCACAAGAACAGCCTCGGCTGCAAAGGTCCGTCCTGGCCAAATAGAGTGCCGACTGCCACTGTCCAGGGGGCAATCGTACAAAGAATGACCACTCGTTTGAGATGCAGGAAAGTAATCACCAACGGCAGGATTGTGACCAGCAAGATTCAGCACCTTCAGGAGACTTGTGGTGGTTGAGCAGGAAGAGGGGTGGGCAAAAACAAAAAGAAACGGTTAATCATCAGCATATGCTGTACATGAAGTGGCAGGGAGACTCCCACATTCAAGGGTCAGAATGGCAACACTTATTCTAAAGGGGGGAAAGAACCCAACCAGTGCCAGTAAATCCACTGCAGTGAACCGTTACCTTGCACTTGTGCGTTATCGATCCATAAGGACGGGATTCGGTGCGGTCGATGTACGGCCCAAAGCGGCGACGCCTGGTATCGTGAGCACTGTCCTGATCGTCCAATGTTGCATCCGACTCCGAGGCCCCGTCTAGCCTCTCGCTGTACTCAGAATGTGCCTGACTGCCTCCATGACTGTGTGGCATCATGTCGCCATTCTCCTCTATCTCAGTGTCATCATCATGCTCCATTTTATCTGCCTCCTTGAGCTCATCGTCTGCTATCTCTGTGGAGATGAACAAAACCAGGAGGCACGTTATCCCGAACGTGGTACCTTATCAGACTATTGTAGCGACCAATATTCTTTTAAAATGATTGGTTCTGAGCTGCCCTGATGCTTACTGCCCTCACCAAGTATCGTACTGAACCATACAGTCGCAGGTTCTGTCCCTGGTCTGTGTTGAGTTAGCTGGTCTCAGCTGCGGCAGCAGTAAGGGCACTACAATTGGCCTAAGTTGTCCTGGGCCAGGGAAGGGGAAAAACCAGCCATAGTTCTCACTCCTGATCTCCAGCCAGTGACTCTTGTTGGAAAGTGCGTGTGTTTATATGTTGGGTGAGGAGAGAATCAGGATCGGCTCTGTTTAGGCTTTCACATGAAGAATGGCCAGTTAGATGAGGTACCGTGGAACTATATGCCAGGAGGAGGCAGCACCTTCAGGAGAGAAAGACAGGTATTGCTTGGGGGATAAAAAGAAAAGTAAAATTGACATCTTTCTTCCTTGCACTGGCTCACTGTTCGGCTCCCACTCTCTCATTCTTAAAAATTGAAACGTATTGGTGCCAGGTTGTGGAGTGGGGGGGGGGGGCGTAGGCGTAAGAGATGGTGGCCAATGAATGTCACATTTCATATCTAATTGGTTGCTACTAATCCGGAGCTTAGCAGCAACCAATAAGAGGGTATCTCCGACCAGTCAGAGCTCAGATTTAGGGGGAAAAATTTGGTTGCTTTGCGCCTCCTGTTAGGGCGCTAATGGGGCACAAAGCAACTAGTGCCGGGGCGCGGAGCCGCCAACGCCCCCCGCGAAATTCAGCGGGAGGTTAGCAGCGGCGGTAACCATTAACGCCCCGCAGCACTGCGCCGCTGACGATGACGTCATCGCCGTGCGCAGCGCCCCAGCCGCCATCTTTGGTAGCGCCTCCTGACTTACCACCGGACGCTATGTCCGACGGGGTCAGGGGGCCCTACCTGCGGCCAAGGTGGCGCTAATTAAAGGTGAGGTGCTGGGCGGCCATTTTTGTTGCTGGCCACCTGCCAGCACCTGTCCCCGTTGCTGTCCCCGGCCTCCTCTGAAGCCCCCCTGTGGGGAGCCGGCTGCGCTCCGTGAGCCCGGCACTTCTCTTGAGTGCCGGGCTCTTTTGCCAGCACTCCGATCCCTGGTGGCCCAGCTGGGCCCCGGGTCGCACTGCGCAAGGCCCCTCCCCTTTAAGGAGGGGAGGAAGGCCTGCAGTACCGCGGCGCAACGTGCCGCAGAGCGTAGCAGAGCGGCACGTAGCGCCACGATATTCCCTTGCAGCGCCCCAAGAGGGAGGCGGGGCGCTTCCAGTAGTGCCCCGCTTCCCTCTTGGGGCACTACCGATGAATTTCGGCCACGGGGGTGCTAATTTGTTCGGGGCGCTAAAAGTAGCGCCCTGGCGAAGTTAGCGCCCCAAAGGGGGCACGACTCAATTTTTCCTCCTTAGTGTTGACCTATTTACCACAGACCAGTGAGCTATCACAAAGTAGATGGACTAACTGACAAAAGGGTGCATATAGATAAATAAATGATACTGTGCCATGAGCTTGCCCACCAGAGCAGGCTACCACTCAACTGATGATATTACAAACTGAAGACAATACCTTCATCGGGATTCTCTGAGGTGTCGCAGTCTTTGGTGTCACTTGAAATGCTTTTCCTGGCAGGAAGGTGCCGGCGTTTACCATATATCTTTGAGACGGCATCTTTCACCAAGTCCCCTAGGGAAACACAACCAGAGATAAGTCCAGAGTCAGCAGTCACCCACGTGCAGGCACACCCTCAACAAGATGAGAAATCAGTCGCGAGTGCAGGTGGCAGAAGCCAAAGAGAACAAGGAGGTGACTGGCGGGCAGCACAGCGCAATGGAGCATTAATGCACCACACCGTGGGAACATAAGAACATAAGAAATAGGAGCAGGAGTCGGCCATTCAGCCCTTCGAGCCTGTTCCGCCATTCAATAAGATCATGGCTGATCTTCTACCTCAACTCCACTTTCCTGCACTATCCCCATATCCCTTGATTCCCTTAAAACCCAAAAATCTATCGATAGTGGAAGGTGATACACACCTACAGGCTGAGCTCCTAAACAGAGCCCAAGCATTTCTCTCACGGGGAGGGGGAGAGAGAGAGAAGAGGGAGCAAATTGGAGGGACTGCACCTTGCAGCGCTCTCCTCCATCTCCTTTTGGCTGGCAGAGGCCTGTCTACCCACAGATGGTGCACAGCACAGAGAGTGTGTACTGGAATGGGGAGAGGCAAGCTGTGTGTGGATATTTCAACACTTATTGACAACACATCATAATTTAGTGTAGCTGCAAATTTTATAAACTGGTTTCTAATACTAAACAGATTCAGAATGTCTGCTCCTTTCCCCATTTAGTTGTATTGTCTCAGGTGAGTCAGACTAAATGGGGAAAGCCAGTTAACCCACCATGAGCCTCAAACTCTGCCTCACACAACATGCAGCTCTTGAAGACATGCACATCCAGCAGAACATTACTGATTCACTCTGGCTCAGCCTCCCAGCTGCTCCTGAGCTGTCGTCACTGATTTCCACCCAGCTTCCAACTACCTGGGGTCAAAAATTCATGTCAGCAAAGAGGAAAACGCGGTAAATGTACGAGCCAACCCGGGACGCATCGCGGTGAGGACACCAACTGACCAGGCTTGTAATCTTCGTCTTCATCATCTTCAAACTCCACCGCTGTATCATCATCTTCTGACTCCACTGCTGCTTCCTCCCTCACTTCATCAGCCGGGTCCTTCTTCTCTTTCTCAGGAGAATCTGCGACTGCAACCAGTTCTTTTTCCTGCTTTTCATCACTGCTCTGCGTCTCTATGCCTGTTTGTGAGACAGGATCACTTGCAGTTAGATACAGACAGCGTCTCAAACTACCAATTATTTCTAATCACTCTTTGAATAGCTTGAAGGATTTGGGGACAAAGAAAGAACAGGATAAGGGTTTAAAATGCCTCTGAACTTTTGTCTCTTTCATACATACCACTAGCCGAAGGAGAAGGCTCCTCTTTGGTGACAGCCAGTGACGGGGTGCAGGATTTACCTTCGATGAAAGTCGCACATGTGCTTACAATGTCGTGCATCTGAAGGAAGCCGGCCACTGCCTGCACGTCAAAAACGTTCGCCGAGGTCAGGTTGAGCTTGGCCGTGTACATGAATTCTAACACCTGGCCGAGACCTATGAGAAAGTATCTCAGATCACTGCACTCTATTACCACTGAGGGTTCAATCCATCCCTGGTAGCGCATGAAGACCTCCCATCTAAGTTAGTTTCAAATGTTTCAATCTATTTCTCAGTGGCTCTCAGGCACAAGCTAGAAATTTCACCTCGCTTAACCGAGCAGAGCTGCTGGGAGGCTGTGCTTCGCATTGTTTGGTATTGTCGAACAATCCAACTGGATGCTACTGCAAGGTTGCCCAGCTCATCAACATAAAGTTTTAAGAACATAAGAATTAGGAGCAGGAGTAGGCCGTACGTCCCCTCGAGCCTGCTCTGCCATTCAATAAAATCATGGCTGATCTTAGACCTCAACTCCACTTTCCCGCCCTATACCCATATCCCTTGATTCCCCTAGAGTCCAAGAATCTATCTATCTCAGTCTTGAATATACTCAACGACTCAGCATCCACAGCCCTCTGGGGTAGAGAATTCCAAAGATTCACAACCCTCTGAGTGAAGAAATTCCTCCTCATCTCAGTCTGAATTGATAGATTGATTTTTGGACTATGGGGATCGGGCGGGAAAGTGGGGTTGAGGTCGAGGATCAGCCATGATCTTATTGAATGGCGGAGCAGGCTCGAGGGGCCGCATGGCCTACTCCTACTCCTAATTCTTATGTTCTTATGACCCCTTATCCTGAGACTATGCCCCCTAGTTCTAGACTTTCCAGCCAGGGGAAACAACCTCTCAGCATCTACCCTGTCAATCCCTCTCAGAACCATGTTGCCACTAGCACGCTAGATAAATACAATCTCACTTAGATATTTTCCCTCCCTTCCCCTCCTAGATTGGGTACAGTTCCAAGTGTGCCTGCTTCCCTCATCCAAGTGATCACTCTTTACATACGAGCTTAGACACAGTGTGTCAGCATGACATTCAACTGTGAGGACACCCACAGCAGAACTAATTCCTGTCCTTACCTGATGTCTATATGCAGGGGCTTTTACTAGGGCTGACTGGATAGTGATCAGGAGTAGGAAACTGGCTGATGCTTTTCCCAGCCTAACCTGAGCATGTTGAAGCAAACTGCAGCGCCCCTCACTGCCACCTGGACTGAGATTGGCAGCACAGACCAGCGATCAAACCCGATGCCATAATGTACGCCGACAGTTCAGTGCAGCACTGAGGGAGTGCAGTATTTCGGATGAGACATTAAAATCCTGTTTGCCCTCTCAGGTGGATGTGAAAAGATCCCATGGCACTACTCAAAGAAGAGCGGGTGAGTTCTTCCAAAGTCCTGGCCAATATTTATCCCTAAACTAACACTAACAAAGACATATCAGCATAGAAATTCGTCTCGGCAGTGGCACAAAACAGGTGGTATCGGATCGGCCACTCGAGACGAATTTCGAGGCCATCATCTGGTCATTTATCTCACTGCTGTTTGTGAGACTTTGCTGTGTGAAAATTGGCTGCCGCATTTCTTACATTACAACAGTAACTACACTTCAAAAGTAATTAACTGGCTGTGCGAAGTTCTGTGCTTGTAAAAGGTGCTATATAAATGTAAGTTCTTTCGTTTCTAGCCTGTGGCGCTCAGTCTCACACTAGGTGCATATACCCAGTGAGCCATAACATCCTTCTGAAAATTGAACCGGGGAGTTTAAATAGACCCCTGGTTCAGAATGCTAGACATGAATTGCAGCATCGGGCTGCTAGTGATATTGGCTTTAACCCATTCCTGCCCATATGGCTTTATATCTCCTCTGTACTGTGGGCCAGAGCCCCAGCACCTGCCAGATTCTCACCTGCTGCATTGCTAATGTCCAGGTGCACCACATCCTTCTGGTCCAGGAACAATGTCCTGAAATACTCGCTGCACGCGGCCAGCACCGCCTTGTGCGCCTTGAAGTCGATGCCGTCCACGACGAAGGTGCAGTCGCAGAGTAACCCGAGGTGCCGCTGTTGATTCAACTGCTCCAGAACCTGATGACTGTGCTGTGGAAAATCCATCCCTGGGAGAGGGGGAAAAAAGAGATCAGCTGGGGTCACAATACAAGTCCCATTTAATTGCATGACATTCGGGACTGTGTAGTCACCATGATTATTTAGTGTACTGGTTCCAACAGACTGTAGGAAAAGTCACAGTTTAGCCAATACAACAAATTTCTACATCGATTCTGGTCAATGGCTACTCAGGTCGCTCCATGACTCTCACAGTTGGCTACCTAGTTGACTTGTGGGGAATGAATTAATTTCTAACATCAAATATTGTGCTGCTTTTCACTAAGAGCTGGAAGGACTGATGATTATGTACGTGTTTGGCAAGTCTCAACCCATTTCGAAGCAGACATGGTCCTACAGAATAAAACATCCCTAATTCAGCATTAAATTGGCTTTCTCACTCAGCGAGGCCATAGAATGAGTGATGTGGGAAATGGATTGTCTTCTGAGGTTGGGGCGAAAGAAAGCTTAACCCTGCATTTATCCCATTGCTGAACCTAACTTGCGAGTGCTTGGTGGGACAATGTAGAGAGAGCTTTACTTTGTATCTAAATTATCCTATACCTGACATTAAGTGCTTGATGCAGATATTGGTGCCCGAATATTCCATTCCTCAGCATCATCCCTCGCCTTGATGAACAGAAAAATCACAGCAACAACAAAAAAAAGCCTAACAATTACAAACCTGTCGCTCTGTTTGTCTATGTGTAACTGCAGGGCATTTTACCTGTTCACTAAAAAGCTTACACAGAAACTGTGATTGTAGTTTGTAACAGAGCTGTACTCCTCATAAGCCAACACACAGCGAGTCAATGCTACTGGGTTGCGGGGGGGGGGGGGGGGAAAGAGGGGAGGAGAGAGGGAATGAAGACAAGACAGATAAAGCTGCTGCTCACTAAAATCGCTAGCTTCCCAATGGCCAGCACAATTCGGGAGTACATTGGTCAGAGGTACACCTCCGCCCTGGGGAAGTATGAAAGCTGACAAGGCTAGGGTCAGCCTGCGAGTGAAGGCTTGTAAACAACAGAAAGCACGATCCTGAAACTATGGTTTCTACAGGGCAGAAATAATAAAGTCTTGCATTTATATAGGGCCTTTCATGACCTCAGGACGTCCCAATGAGTTTTACAGCCAATTAAGTACTTTTGAAGTGTAGTTGCTGTTGTAATGTAGGAAACGCAGCAGCTAATATGTGCACAGCAAGCTCCCACAAACAGCGATGAGATAATGACCAGATAATCTATTTTTAGTAATTTAGTAATGTTGGTTGAGGGATAAATATTGGCCAGGACACCGGGGAGAACTCCCCTGGACTTCTTCAGATAGTGTTATGGAATCTTTTACGTCCAACTGAGAGGGCAGACGGGACCTTGGTTTAACATCTGATCCGAAAGACGACACCTCTGACTGCACTGGAGTATCAGCCTAAATTTTCATGCTCAAAACTTTGGAATGGGACTTGAACCCATAACCTTCTGACTCAGAGGCGAGAGTGCTACCCACTGAGCCAAAGCAGACACGTTGGCTTTTGCCATAAAAGAAGCCTGAGTTTGGAGTTTTCCGTTCCCAGGAATGGATTTCTGGCCTTTGCCTTATAGGAAAGGTGTGAAATGGTCAATAATTGTTCCCTAAAGTTCAACAGTTACCAGGAAGTTGAAGCATCTATTGACCAAGACTTACTTACAGTGAAAGTTTGCGTGGCCCCTCGAGACTGTAGCTATATTGTCTGGATGGCCTGACAGAATGGTTTCCTGACTGCCAATTGCACCTTACAAGTGACAGAAATATGCCAGTTCTAGAACTTTGAAGGGGCGTAAATCTCTGAAACAGCAGTGCTCTCCGCTTCCATTTCGCAATTCACCAATTACATGACATGGGATCCAGAGAGACCCAGCAATCGATCAAGTCATTGTGAGTAGCTTGGCCTGCCCTTTGCTTTCCATTTGCAGTGTTTGATATCACTGGAAAACTTTGGGCATTATCCTCCTTGATCAAGAAGGTAGTTCTTAGACATTATTGTAAATTTCAGGTCTGCACTAGATATTCTCTCGGTTTCAGCAGCACCTGTCACTCCCATAAACGGACCTTACGTCCTCAATGATCTGGAAAGCACCTTTACTGTCCAATATCTAGTTATACAATAGCATGATGCAGCAGCTGTAACAGTAAGATGTTAAGATATGTGTACTGGATTCTGTGATCTCGCACATGCCCCATATCTATTTCCCTTGTCTTCCGGCAGGCGGCTGATGAGCACTCGGGTGAGATGAGACCAACTGTAAATCAACAAGTTGGCTCATTTTATATATAAAATATATAACTGAAAAGAATATCGGTAACACAGTCAGATTTACCTATTTTCTATCACTTTGGAACAGCAACAAAAACATTTTTTGCAAGCTTTATCTTTGATATGAGCCTCCATTCACTTTACTAGTTAGCATCACTGAACTGACTGGTGCTTAATTAGAGAGAGAGAGCTGCCTTTTAAACTACACCTTGGATCAGAAACCTTGCCCTCCCAACCTGAGGTGGGAATCATTGTCTACCAAGCTGGGCCTTCTGCTTTGCTCATAAAACTAATATTGTAGGTGTGAACCTTTCTGAAATGTGTCAATGACCATTGTCTCAAACTGATACGATATTGAAAGTGTACATAATTCTGTTAACTACTTCTTCTGTGCCCTATCAGATCTAATCAGCATTTACAGACAACATGTGTGCTGCTGACGGCCTCTGTGCTTCAAGTGATCTGAGCAAGATGCTCAGCCACAAGGGCACTGCTGACTACAAAGCCTGGGACTCGGTCTGAGTGACTGCTGATAGGGCAAATTTGATAGCAGATAATGTGTCCAAAAATGTCCTTGCCTCTGTTGCTCAAATCATAAACAAACTGAGCTACAATCCAGAGTCTGCCAGCTGCTCATCCACGAAGCAGCACCCCATCAAAGTAACCGAGAGGGAGAGGAAGCCACGTCAGTGGACCGCATTCATCCACGAAGGCACTCAATTACACAAAAACTAATCTAAATTGTTTTTCAGTTGACAATCGTCTGTTGCCAATCAAGGTTCAAAGTGTTCCTCCAGACAGGTACAAATGACTGACAAGTCCAGTGCTTGCCATCAAACCCACGAGGGCATCCGATGTCTGGCTAGCAAACACCCATCTGCACAGAGAATTGCAAAAAATGGAATGTCTTAGAAGGCCTTAATCAACCATGGGGGATGGGGGGGAGGGTGTGTGGTGAGATTCCACATTGCAACACCTACCAAATGGTAGGGCACTGCACACTAATGGGATTCAGCTCAAATGCTGCTCAAGATGAGAGGGGGAAGAACACCAATGATGGAGAATAGCACTGGGAACCACCAACTCACTTTGGAGCTGCCCTTCCGAAGCTGGTGACTATGATTGAGGCGCGCATGCCCACAGTGTTCCAGAGCATAGCTGTGGTTTCCATCCACAAGAAGGGGGATCTAATGTGCCTGAAAACTATTGACGAATCTCACTGACATCAATGGCTCTCAGGTGGTCCTCAGGATTATCACAGCATATACACCGAATATTTTGGAGGACTGCGGAATAATAACTCTCATAAGGAACATAAAGTACAAGTGACAGCTTTATTCGTGATCACAGAAGGTTGTCAGATTTCGGGGCAACCCACTTCCATCGATTTCCGTGATTTTGAAAAGGCTTTCAATCTAGTCACCCTCGTGAAGAAGCTGGAAACTAAGGGATGGCCAAATCATGAATTTTATCTGGGATGTATACACCAGCCAGAAGATCCAATGTAAGGGTAGATGGGAACTGAAGTTAGCTCTCTTGAAAGAGGAGGCAAAGTTGTCCACTGTCACTCATCCTAATTGATGTCTTCATCAGTTTGTTGGATGGCATTATAAAGATGTACTTGGAGTGTCTGTTGCAAACATTTCTGACGGTATTGCGGTGTTCCTTTTCATAAATATGTTGTGAATGGATTTTGGGCAACACGGTGGCATAGTGGTTAGCACTGTTGCCTCACAGCGCCAGGGACCCGGGTTCGAATCCGGCCTCGGGTGACTGTCTGTGTGGAGTTTGCACATTCTCCCCGTGTCTGCGTGGGTTTCCTCCGGGTGCTCCGGTTTCCTCCCACAGTCCAAAGATGTGCGGGTTAGGTTGATTTGGCTATGATAAATTGACCCTTAGTGTTAGGGGGGATTAAATACGTGGGGTTACGGGGATAGGGTGGGATATGTTAGGGGGGATTAAATACGTGGGGTTACGGGGATAGGGTGGGATATGTGTCGGTGCAGGCTCGATGGGCCGAAATGGCCTCTATCTGCACTGTGGGGATTCTGTGAATTCTGTGAACCTGAAGCTTTATCCATCATCTTAAACAATCCTATAATCAGTGGGATGTGGTGGGGGTGCCTCAAAGTGTCATACTACAGCTTTACACAGCTGAAGCTGGAATTTCAAAGATATTAATTGATAGATAGAAGGGTGTCTGTTTCCGCTATTGATTCATATCAGGACCTGATGTCAACTTCAACCTAGACACAGCTCTTATAGCACTCAGGAATAACCACAAATGGCTGGGATAGCACCTTCCCAGTACTAAAACTTTTCACAGTACCGACTAGGGCCACCTTTCTGGGTTTAAATGAGATGGTGCTGTTTTAAAGTGGCCTGTGCCAAGTTTCTAAAATATAAAACTTACACTAAAAATACATTTTCCCATTTACTTTTCTGTCTCACAGTGTAGAGCTGTTATTATTGAGGTTTTCAATGAATTTTCATCAGCAGCAAACATCATAACTCGAGCCCTGACCCAGGCTGGTTTAGACCCTTGCAAAAAGCAGCATCCCTTTCTGTTGACAGCGGGGCATTTTATTTCAATGGAAGATGGTGATCTTCAGGCTGTGAAAAGTCCACAGCACTTGCTGTGTCCAGGAGTGTCTTTCCTCGTCTATTCTCTGCTGGTTGTACTCTGGGAGCTTTGGTGGGCACAGCTTTTCCTCAGCATATTTCATGTTATGCTGGAGATGGCAGTTCCTTCTTAACCACTCCTACTAAGGGTCCAAGTTTTCTTAACCTACTTGTTATCACCATACTGATGGTCCTGTATTGAGAAGATCATCAGATTAGTGTCTCTCCTCTCTTCCCTGGTGTATTTGTTATTGCCTCCCTCCCTCTAACTACATGTCTCTCTATGAATTATCTTTCGATCACTCTCTCTTCCCTAGTGTCCGTTAATTGTTCCCATGTCCTGGTATATTGTCCCTCTCTCTGGTGTTTCTCTTTATTACCCCCTGCTCACCCTGCAGTATCTCCATTATTGGTTCGCCCACCCCGGCGCCTCCCTGTTTATTGAACTCCATCCAAATCGCTCTCTGTTTATTGACACTCTGCCGTGGTGTCTCCTTATTCATTGCCCCTCTTTCCCCTGGTATCTCTCTGGATACTGCAGTGCTGACCTGGTGTTCCTCCATTTATTGGCCCTCTGTCCCAGTAACCCTCTGTTTATTGGCTCTCTATCAATTGATCAGTGTATTGGTGTCTCTGGGCTCCATTAACCCTCTCTGTATCTATTGATCCGTGCATTGTTTGAGCGCGCCTGGCGGACCCTGCCTCGTCTCCATGATGGCGGCGGGAGGCGAGTCCGCGGCCTCCTTCTACCCCTCTGCCTCATAGTGCCCTTTCCTTCAGTCGGTTTCCGAAGCGCGCTGCCGGCCCCCCATTCCAGCCTAACCCTCACCTCTCTTTCCCCACGGGCTGTTGCCGGGTCCCGGCTCGCTTTCCCCGCCCTCTCTCGGGCCTGCTATCGAGGTTTGTCGCGCTCGCCGTGCCGCTGCTTCGGGCTAGCTGGGCCCTGCCGCCGCCATCTTTTCACTCTCAGATCGATTGCTATAGCCGGGGCTTCCCGCAGCCGCCAGCGCGCATGCGCTTGAGCCGGGACGCTTGAACGACTCCTCTTGAACTGGGCGGAACTGCGCATGCGCGATCCCGCTGTTCCCGGGCACGCTGGTGCCGTGTCGGGCGCCTGCGCGTCTCTGGCCGACCGTGTCTTGCGCCTGCGCACAGAGGATTTCGCGCGTGCGCTGTGCGGCCGGGGGCGAGTGAGCCGAGAAGCTAAAATGGAAGATGAGGAAATCGCGGATAATTGGGAGGAAGCGGCCGATAGTGGGGTAAGGAGCTGAGGATGAAGCCACGGGGAAGCTGGGGCTTCTTAAAAACAGGTCTCGCGGTTTGTTGACGCGGTTAAGTAGTTTTCTTAAAGCCCGCGAGTTGAGCAGGAGCAGAGTATGCAACAGTTAAAGGGTCCCAGTGAGTGTCGGCCACAAGTGTGGGGGCAGGTAGCAGGGGGAGCGGCATGAGAGGGAGCGAGTGAGGGGGGCAAGGGAGCGGGGCAAGGGCAAGGCCTGGGCCCAGGCCCAGGCCCGCAATAACTTGGAACCGCCGCACTCCAACAGGGAGTCCGCGCTGGCAGCAGGAGGGAGACTAAATACCGTAACATGACCAGAAAAGGTATTGGAAGCGAGTGATGCGGATTCCAGAGCGATGGAGGTAATGTATCCACTGCAGCGGGAGGAGCGGACTTTGCTGCCAACTCCCAGAAGTGGGCAGGCTGATCTCCCACCTCACTCTATCTTGGGGAAAGGTGAGGGGGATAATGGTGATGACTTTTCTAATGACGATAGTTGGAACAGAAAGCTGCGCATCTCAGAACAAATTAGTGCAGAGTTGAGCTGTTGGATGGCAGTGGAGTTTGGGGTATTTTTAAATCAGGTTACAGTGGAAAAACCTGTGGGATTCACTTGACAAGTGAAGTCCACATTCTCGGTTGTCTGAATTCCAAACCAAATAAGTTTTTCTACCTCTTCCCTCTCAATGTTATTTAATGATACAAGTTTATAGAACTTTGTTTTTCAAATAGAGCAAGGGTTTTGTTTCTGAAATAGGAAGAGTGTACAAAAATGCCTCTTCAGCCAACACCTTTTGAAAACAATGTAAACAGTCAATTTTTTAAATTCCCCAAAAACGTGATTATTGTTGAGACAGAGTACCTTCAGGGTTCTGCCCAGCAGCATACAGAAGGGGTAGGAAAAGGCTAGACATTCTAGATAAGTTGTGCAATAAAGCTGTGATGTATTTGTAATGGTAGTTTAGCAATGGAACTCTGTCACATTGATGCACACGGAATTATGTATTTTGGCATAATTTGCACCATTGTAAATAAAGCAATGTTGCATGAAGTTTGTGATCCTTAAGGTTTTCCAATGCAGTTGAGTTTTCAACAGCCCTGAGTAGAAGGGGGGCAAGTGGCAATCATTTAAATATTGATCAAAACTCATACATTTAAAAACAAGTCATTAAAGAAATGTATTAAAAAATGAAATTATCCTTCATCTTCCAAAAGAAGAGTTTTCTTGCTGGCGGAAAGATAACTAAGCTGAGAAATTCAGCAGCCTCTTCTGAGAGATAGATTTGATTTGTGACCACTCTGACTTGCTGTCAAACAGGAAAGTTAAAGATTATTATGACTTGTATTTGAGGTGGCTACACGGACAATTTACGGTCATGATAGAATTTGGAGTATTCAGTGTGGTGGTCTCAATTACTTGAGAGTTTTGAACTTGTTCTAGGAGCCTTAACTGGTGCTGCAGTATCTAGGACAGAGAGAATTGTTTTCTAGTATAGTACCCTCCTTGAGACCCTCCCTCTTCAGCCTGTCAGTATTCAGGTCCAAAGGATATTATGGAAGGCCCATTTAATGCTCTTTCTAAATTGAGAAGCCCATGTGAAGGATAAAGGCCCATAGTGCAGGGCACCACCAAGGCTGGAAACGGTCAAAAGGGAAAGACGGAGATGAAGAGTTCCAAGGTTCAGAATCTCTGGAAGAGAATGTGTGCCAGAGTGTGTTCTAATGTGCAATGTCACATTGATTATTCATGCCCCTGGTTATTCCATGAGAATTTTTACAGATAGAGATATCAGTGCGATTTGCCAAAAAGATCAACTAGGGTGTGACAGCTGATCTCTCCACTCTCCCAACAGCAATCATGGTGCCCTAGTTACAAAGCTCAGTGCTAACTGTAGTATGTGCTCACCTTCCATGATCTTGCCAGCAACCTCCACAATTTTGATCTCAGCAGAGGCTGCCAGCTTTAAAATCAATACAGAGCAGGCTTGATTAAATGCACTCCTGAGATTGCTCCATATGGGTTTTAAAGTTGGCAGCTCCCCTGAGATTGGTGCTGTAGAGGCTGCCAACATGAGCGCGTACTGCCTCTAGAATTGTCCCTGTAGCTGGGGAGGAGAACCATTGCTGGCTTCAGGGGAATGGTTTGGATTGGGTGTCTGGCACTTGGCGTTGTTGCCAAGTGAATTCGGGGGTGGAGCTGGGTGATTAGATGTTACATAGATACATAGAATAGAACAGTACAGCACAGTACAGGCCCTTCGGCCCTCGATGTTGTGCCGAGCATTGTCCGAGACCAAGATCAAGCTATCACACTCCCTATCACTCTGGTGTGCTCCATGTGCTTATCCAATAACCGTTTGAAAGTTCCTAAAGTGTCCGACTCCACTATGTTGCTGCAGAGAATCTTGCTAGGCAGATGTAATGGAGCTGAGTTCTGTTGGAGTAGACTTAAGGCGTGTGGATAGGCAAGGCAGTGCAAAAGCAATGTACAGTAATTTGGAGATTCTTGATTGTCCACCAGGGATGACCTGTTCATTATAGCAGATAATTGAAGTTCCACTGCAGACATAACACGCTCAATACAAACAACATGGCACCATGGTTTCTCACTGAGCGATCCAGCAAGCTCAAAGTAGCAATGATATATTTCTCCTCTTCTATACAAAATATCCAGTTATATTCCTATTACTTGTATCTAGAATATTCAGAACTCAGTCTGACCTGGACACTAGGAGGTTGATTAGACAGTTTGATTTTTCAGTTGCGTTGGTGAAACCTGGAAAGTGCAATGTCTGGTGAAGATGATAGCTGGTTATAAAATGAAACAAAAACAATGAATACTGGAAATACTCTGGGCCAATAAGCAACTGTGGAGAGAAGTAACAATTTAATGTTTCAGATAACATCTGAAACATTAAATTATCATTCTTTCGAGAGATGCTGATTGACCTGCTCAGTGATTCCAGTATTTTCTGTTTTTGTTTGCGTTCCAATAACTATAGTATTTTTACTTTTTCATTATAAAATGTTCCTGATTTCCCTACAAGCGTTGAAAGTTCAGGGGATCGCTGACCATAATAGTGTCCATTAAAATAGGACAGAGATGTTGCACTGGAAAGAGAAAAAAGTTTATAGCTAGAGGTAAAAGATAGGTCACCTATCCAACCACAAACTTTTCTTGTATCCTGTCCAGGCATGTGTGAGAATTGTTAAGGGAGCAATATTCTATTCTTGGATAAAATGGGCTTTATAGAATTGAAAGACTTGCAACACCTCACTTTAACTCACCTTTCAGACATCCCAAAGTGCTTTACATACAATTAACTATTTTCTCAAGTGCAGTGACTGTTATGTAGACATATGTGGCAGCTAATTTGCATGCAGCAAGATCCCACAAATAGCAGTTGGATGAATAACCAATTCATCTGTTTTTGGTGTTGGTTGAGGGAATGATCTTGGCCAGGACACCAGGAGAACGCCCTGCTCTTCAACTAGTGCCATGGGATCTTTAACAGCCATCAAAACAGTGAGATGGGGCCTGGGTTTCATGTTTCATCTGAAGGACAGCATCTCCAACAATGCAGCTTCTCCTTCACTGCTGCACTGGAGTATCAATATTCGATTATGTGCTCAAGTTCTGGAGTGGGACTTGAACCTATAATCTTCTGAATCTGAGGCGAGTGCTACCAGTTGAGCCAAGATGAGCCACAAGAGCTGTTGAAAGAAAAAAAAGTTTGGCATGAAGGTTGTCCAATCTTTTTGGAAGAAGCTTTAGCAGTGGAGGAGATCGTAGAATGTAATCGTACAGAAACTGGTCATTTAGTCCATCAAGTCTGCCCTGGTGTTTTTCGATATGTGGGGGTACTATTTGGGGCCTCGTGAGATAATAAGGCCTAGATTATGAACAAATGAAAATAGACTTTAGGTGGAGCCATAAAAGGCAAGATGAGAGCTGCTTTAAACGTGTAAGAGACATGCAGAAACTGTCTCTGAAGAATTGAAATAAACAAGGTTTTCCTTGCCCATCAAAGGACACTGAGGAAATCAAGATGTAGTGATTCATGCACTGCAGGATGAATGGAGGTTGTGAGTACAGAGGGCATGTGATCGGCAAGAAATGGAATGTAGAGTAGAATCAGCAGAGGAGTGGATAGGGTTGGATGGTGAGTGGGGGAGAGAGAGTACAGAGCCCTGGGGAAACTGGGTTACTGGAAAGGAGAGGATGAACCATCAACCACAGCACATACAGTGCTACAAGAGGGCTATCGGTGTTGTGGAATTGCACCCAAGCAAGGGAAGGAATCTTAATAAAAATTGCAAAGATATGTATTGTATTGTAAAAGTCATTAGTGTTGGTGTCTGGGTATTACCAAGGAGGGGGTTCCCTCATTAGCAGCAGGCTAGTGAGGAAAAACTGGTTTTGATTGGGACTGGTTTGTCTGTTTTTGATCCAAAAACTCTGAATTCAATAATGTTTTAATTTTTTTATATAAATGCTCATTGGTTTCAATATTAAATGTTAATGGTAGATGGTGTACAATATAAATTTGAAATGGAAACTGTTCACTGATACATATGGGGCTCTTTATTTAGCCTTTGTGTCTCTGGAGGACAGAGAGGGCAATGCACGTGTGGATATTGAGCAAGGAAGGAGTTGGGCTTACCCCCAGTGGTTGAATAACCGACATGTGCAAAGTAGCTCCTTTAGTGTGATGCAGATGGGCTGTTGCTACATTAGTGAATTCTCTTGTAAATGCGTCATCTGATATTCTAAACTTGAGTGTTACCTTTTTACTGTCTTGCTGAAACTGCTATGACTTCCCCAGTGACATGTTTGACTCTGCCACATCTGGTAACAGGTAATTTGAGGGAACATTTACACTGTCTGCAGCATTGATGTGAGGCTGTAGTTGGTGTACATGCAGCCTGAATCCAGCTGCTGAATTCAGGGACTTGACCAGACACTGAAACTAAGCAAAGTGCGAATTCCTGTAGAAGAGAGTCCTATTCCACTTCACTTTGGTGTCTGATCACACCTTTATTATTAGTTTACAATCCAAGTTTAGAATTAGTGCAAAGTGGTGTTGTGGAGTGTGAATGCACCTGCATACAAGCTTCTGGTAGAGAAATGATTGCCCGTCCCCTTTAGGAGGCCTGCAGTGTTTTAACAATCCTTGTGGCACAGCTACTGCTGCATCATCCTTGTGGCCTCCAAGCACCTCTTTCATTTCTACTTTAAAATGGCCATAAATCAAAAAGCATTTTGCCTTTTGTCAGATCTGCCATGCTTCTAAACGGTAGGGCGTGCCGATTTCAATTAACACATAATTTGTGGCACATTAAACTGGCACTTGCATATTCTGGTTTCTCTGACTTTATTTGGTGAAATAGATTTTTCTTTTGATAGTTCTCACACCGCCATCATGTTTGCCAGGCTGCTTAATGTATTTCAAATCCAGCTAATCTACTTTGGCTGCTCATTACTGGGCTTTGTGTTCATCTCTGTCTGTGGCTGGGTGTTCAGCTGAATATTGTTTTACAGAGCACACCTGTGTGTGTACTCATATATACGTGTGTGTGTGTTTCCTTTCTTACAGGAAATTGATCGACGGCTGGAAGCAAAACTAAAGATACAACAGAAGGAAAAGTAAGAACTATTTCTGAAAAATCACTAAAATTGTTAGTTATTGGCTCCCCCTGATGGCTGGACTGGTAAGTACCCTACTCTGTAAAACTGAGAAAAGTCCCAGTTTCTGTCCCTAGTCAGTGCTGCGATAGCTGATCTCAGCTGGGGCAGCATTACATGAGTAAATTTGGGGGTGAGAAATAGCCACTCTGCTTATTAAAGCCCATCCCTCTCGTAGCCGAATTCTCTCATCACAGTCGCCAACTCTAATTCAAACTGCCTCAACTAGAGGATTATTCCGGACATTTATCCATCTTTGAGTAAAGGTGTTCTTCCTAATATGTTTTGATTTTGCTTTTCGCTAATTTAGTTTAATGTCCTTTGGTCGTGCTTTCCCTAGCTTTTGCCAAGTACTGGGTTTGCTTTATCTGTACCATGTACTTTCCCTCTTAACTGCCTTCTTTCTGCACTTGAACTGGAGAGGTGAAAAATCAGTCCTGGTTCAGGTGCCTGATTGCTAACGGTGACTGCTGCTGGAAATACTGCATATGTACAGTGTGGAGAGGACAGGATCTGGCTTGACTGTGGTGGTCTTCACAGCTAGATATCCTGCTCATGTTCACTGTCTACACTCGCATCGGAAGGCTGGTGCTGCCAGTGGAACTGTACCCCAAAATGAGTCAGTGTCTACCGGAGAGGAGGAGAGAACATTAGGGGAAGGGAAATACTTTAACAAGACTATTGTAATTTTCCAACGCTGGTTTCCAGATGGAGCTTTCTGACCCGGGTATCTGCAAACAATACCAGGAATTGAACAGCCGCCTTAGAGTTGCTGCTGATTGGGAGGGGAGAGCAAATTGCAGGTGCCACTGACTACGTAACATACGATACAGGTGTCACAAAATCCAGAGGTAGCAACTCCAGGGCTGAGTGGAATGTAAGCAAAAGGTTCAAATAGTGCAACTGACTACAGTTGAAGCTGGACCAGTTTGACTAACATCAGCCCTACGATTACAGCTTAAAATACTCATAATTTCTATTCGCGTGCAGAGTTAGTTTGCCACAGATTTTACCAGGGAGACTAACAAGGTGGACATGACATTAGAAGAAAAGATCAAAAAGGCTATCAAGACATTTAAAATAGATAGAAGGGAGATAGTTGATAAACTATACAAATTTAGAGAGGATAAAACCGGGGGTCGAATGGACTGCATCTGCACATGCTCACACGAAGGAAGAGCTAGCAGAGGCACTAGTTCAGTGGACTGCTGGACAGCTAATGTTGTTCCTATTTTCAAAAAAGGAGATAGAACAGTTAGCTTACTGTCAGTGGTAGGAAAGATGTTAGAATCTTTACTCAAAGATGCAACAGAAAAACATCTAGAAACCAAAAATATAATATTGAATAGTCAGCATGGATTTCAGAAGAGAAGGTCATGCTTAACCAACCTTATTGAATTCAAGTAACAGAGAGTAGACAAGGGTAATGTAATATACATAGACTTTCAAAAGGCCTTCGATAAGGTACCGCATAGTAGACTTGTGACTAAGGTCAGAGCATGTGGAGTCGGGACAAGAGCAGAATGGCTAGCAAACTGGCTACAAAACAGAGTAGGGGTTGAAGACAGGTACTCAGACTGGCAGAATGTGGGTAATGGTGTTCCTCAAGGATCGGTGTTGGGACCACTGTTGTTCACTGTTTACATAAATGATTTGGACTTTGGAATCGGAAGTACAATATCAAAATTTGCGAATGACACCAAATTGGGTGTTATAGTTAATACTAAGGAAGACTGCGACAAAATACAAGAAGGCATTAACAAACTTGAAGAAGGGTGTGTAAGTGGCAAATTAATTTCAATATAGATAAGTGTGAGGTGGTGCCTTTTAGTCGGAGGAATAAAAGGTCACATACTCCTTGGAAGATAAGTCTAAATGGGGTAGAGACGCAAAGGGATCCAGGGGTACAGATTCACAAATCAGTAAAAGTAACAACATAGGTTAACAAAGCCATAATAAGCATGCAAACAAAGCACTGGGGTTCATTTCTAGAGCAATAATATTCAAATGCAGAGAAGTTATTTTAATCTTGTATAGAACCTTGGTTAGACCACACTTGGAGTATTGTGCACGGTTCTAGTATATAAGAAGCACTGGAGAAAATGCAAAAAAGATTTACAAAGATGATATCAAAACTGGGAGGGTATAACTATCAGGAAAGACTGAACAGGCTGGGGCTTGTTCCTGAGATTGAGAGATGACCTGATGGCGGTCTTTAAAGTTATGAAGGGGTTCAATAGGATAGAAGTAGAGAAGATGTTTCTACTTATGGGGGGAGTCCAAAACGAGGGCCATAAATATAAGATAGTCACTAATAAATCCAGTAAGGAATTCAGGAGAAACTTCTTTACTCACTTCTTTACTGGTGAGAATGTGGAACTCGCTACCACATGGAGTGTTTGAAGTGACTAGCATAGATGCATTTAAGAGGAAGCTAGAAAGGAATAGAAGGATATGTTCATGGGGTGAGATGAAGTATGGCGGGAGGAGGTGCATGTGGAGCACAAACACCAGCATAGACCTGTTGGGCCGAATGGCCTGTTTCTGCACTGTAAAATTCGATGCAGTGTTGACTAACCCCATTACCTTGGTGAGGGATACCGTTTATATGACGATTGATGATTGCTATCTTTACCCGGGTTTATCAGGAGAGAATCTACAGCTGGTTTTGTCTTTGTATAAAATGTACAAGATTGGGGATGTGGACTTGCAATACATGGCTACAGGCACACAAAGCACAAATGTGTTTGGTCATCATTTCCACCCTCTTTGAAGCACTTGATACTAAGAACGGTAGCATTTTCCTGAAATGAGCTTGTGGGTCACTGATCTGAAATGGGACAGCAGTTGGGGTCTCCACAATTGGCCTCAGTGACCTTGCACTTGGGAGTGGGATGAGAGAAATCAGTCTGGATTAGTGCTTTAGATCATTTATCTTCTGACTTCTGCTGGAATGTGTGGACCAACAGTGATGATGGGATTAGGCTCAGGTGCAATGGTTCTTAAAGTTGTTATTGCCTTTGATACGCGCAGGTGAAGGATGGCTGCCAGTGTTTGGTTGCTACACACCAGCACTTATCACCACCTTCAAGGGAGGGAGAGGGTGAAAAATCAGATGGAATTTGTTTTTGCTCAATCTAACTATTTCACCATCGGGAAAATTGAGGCAAATAGACATCTCTTTTTTCCAAATTGGCAAGTTGGACACTGTTCTATTGGAAGTTTTTTCTAGAGCACTGGGGCTGTTTTAAGTTGGGATGTGAATATTTTGTTCCGGTGAATTATCTCTCCTCATGATGGTGCGTTCTCCTTCACTAGTAAAGGTCTGAGGATATGGAGGGGATAGTGAAACTCCACACACAAATTGTCTTTTGCCGTACCCATCTTCACTGGAAGGCAAATAGCTCAGTTTATAGCAATTGTACGTCTGAGTCAGAAGGTTGTGCTACACCTTCCAGGACTTGAGCACGTAACCTGGGCTCACTATTGAGTAAAGTACTTGGGGAGTGCTGCATTGGTGGCCGTGTTGTCTTTTGGATGTGAAACCGACTTTTCAGGTGGACATGAAGAATCTCATGGCACTATTCAAAGAGCAGAGAGTTCTTTCATTATCTTCGCCAACTTCCCCTGCAACCAAAAACCTATTAACAGAGCATTTATTGCATTTGCTGATTGTGGAACTTGTGGGATTAGCTGTGTGCAAATTGGCTGGCACCATTACCCAATGTCTCCCGACACTTCAAAAGTAATTGAGTGTGTGTAAAATGATTGGAAAGTCCTGAGTGATAAGACACTGTATAAATGCAACTCCTTTCTTTTTGGAGGAGTGTGCTTTTTTAAAAATTCATTCATGAGATGTGGGCGTCACTGGCAAGGCCAGCATTTATTGCCCATTCTTAATTGCCCTTGAGAAGGTGGTGGTGAGCTGCTGTCCTTGAACCACTGCAGTCCGTGAGGTGAAGGTACTGCCACAGTGCTATTAAGGAGGGAGTTCCAGGATTTTGACCCAGTGACGATGAAGGAACAGCGATATATTTCCAAGTCAGGATGGTGTGTGACTTGGAGGGGATCTTGCAGGTGTACTGAGCAGCAGACTATGGATCTTGTGGGGTAGGGGGTGGTGCAAGGCCCATTGTGGAACTGGTATTTATCAGCACAAGTATAAATTAGCTCAGAAGAATCACATTTTTGAACTAACATGGCAGTCAGTGACCTGGGGAGGTAATAATACATGCATCCTTACCCATTGTGTGCTGGACCAGGCTCTCTCTCTCGGGCACGATATGAAACTGGATGGCAAAACATGGCAGCCTTAGTATTGACAATAGTTGAAAACTAGAAGTTCCAACCTGAGAAAAGTCATGAAAACAAGGACATTTTTAGATTATAAAAAGACTACATTCCTGGAATCAAAAAATGTGCCGGTGATTTCTGATCCTGATCATTATCCAGTGATCATCTCCACGCCTGCTGAGTCAGTGCTTTTCAAACTTGAAAGCCTGCCGATAACGACGGACTCCTGTCCCCACTTCCAAAAGATAGTCCACTATCCAAAAGGAAATAGAGAAATTGAAAGGAGAAGGAAAAGATGTGGAGATCATGCATCCAAGGAGCTAGATTACTTTGTGCTGAAAGTATTTTGGTAAATGCAGCACGCTGGCCTGAGGTGGGTGACCTCTTGTCCTTTTGTGATAGAAGTGTATTGCTGCAGATGTGAGTTGCTGAATGGTGATGTCCAAATAAGGAGTGTGACCTACATAGCATATTATATATTACAGGTGAAGGCAGTTATTTGGAATGTACAGTCGCCCAGCAATTGAAAATATCTTGATTGACAGTCGAGCCAGAATGTCTGTACCAGCAGAGAACTACTTTTAATCTCAAAGTTTCACTAAAAAGTCTGCAACCAGTTATAGCAAATGGTTTGATTGCTTATGATTCCACTCTTTCCTCCCACCCCCCCACCCCACACCGCCCATCTCTGCTGCCCAGCAGTTAATGGCTGCTACCAATAAATGGGATAATCATTTTGTAATCAGGCGATCACATGGTTTTGTGTGGTGTGGGGAGTATATATCATGTGATTCACTAGCTTTTGCAGTTGTGTGGGACAGGCTGGATGGATCAAAGTGTCTTTTCCTGTCCGTCATTGTTCGTAATCATGACAATGAAGAAATGGCAGTAATCTGAGGTTGGAGATGTATTAAACATGGTCTCGAACCTGGCATTTCCCTTGGATTTTGGAAAGTTGGAACAGAGAGATTATGGTGCTGATTGGCAGGCTCAGCACAGACCAGGGACTTTCTGAATCTGCCTCAACACCAATATTCTGTAAATTTACTCCCTAACCATTTGGAGAGGCCTGGCATTTTTGTTATGGTTTTTTTTTAATTCAGCCCCTTTGTCCACCTAGCCTGACGAGAAGGGCGGGTGCACAGCCTGCTAGTGGGCAGCCACCAGTGCACCGTGTCACCTCTTCCCTGCTGAGCATTACCACAGCCTTTGTACCTCAGCACAACTTGCATTGAAGCTCCACCACAATCAGTTCTTGATCTGTGTACGCTGCCTCTCCTTTTTATGTTTGACACAGCATTTGGGAGGGGGATTTCCAGAAAGTCTGTCTTAATGCTGTTTTATATTTAAACAGGAAATCAAAGCTGCCGCCTAAAGTTCCCATCGTCATACAGGATGACCTCCACCCAACGACCTGCACTCCACAGATCCGCATTCTAAAGAGACCGACGAGTAACGGGGTGGTCAGCACGCCGCATTCTGCTACAAGACCTCCTCCACAAGTCAAGTCACTGGCCCAGAGAGAAGCTGAATACGCAGAGGCACGGAAACGGATCCTGGGGAGCGCAAGTCCTGAAGAAGAGGATAAAACCAATCCAGAGAGGTAAGTGACAGGGCATGGGAAGCAGCCTTTACCCAGTGGCTAAAACTCCAAAGTTCTCTGCGGTGTGCTTTTGATCCATTTACAGTCAACCAGCCATTTAGTCATTCACTGGGATACAAGTCTACTAATGGAGCACCAAACTGTACCTGTCATGCTTGGTTGTTGTGTTGCACAATGTGAGTTTGTGCTTCACATACCCAGAGAGAATTTTTGAATTCCATCTGGCAGGGCTGCTGAACTGCGATGAGACATGGACCGAGAGAGGTTTTCTCCATGTGTCACTGCTCCTACACTGGACAAAATTTACCACTGGCTAGTATAACATGTCAAGCTATCGAACAGTGACTGGTGCTGCATTTGATTGTACATGGCTGTAGCTAACCTAGGGTATGAAGACCAGAAACATATGAGGTCATTGGTCAACAGTTTTTCCTTGCTTGTGTCAACCATTCTCGTGTCTGGGAAAGACACTAATTGAATTCTTTAGTGACAAGGCATCCATGGTGTTGAGACACCATTCTTTGACTTTATGATCAGACTTTGGTGCCATTTCCATTGTACTGGCTGGTGACGAGCCTGTCAGTATGGAGACGGTTCTGGGGTACATACCGATTCTGGTATGTAATGCAGCCTGATTGTGACTCTGCTGATCACACTTTTCCAAGATCTTCCTTCATCTGAGGAAAAAGGTCAGCGTTCAAAAATATTTGTTATGGGCTCCCCCAATGGATAAAGGCAGTATCTGGAGTAGCAATAAGCTAGAAAATCCCTTGTCTCCTGAAGCCATGGACTCTTGCTGGGGTAAGGCCCATGAGCACTGGGGGACCCCTCTGGTACTTTTACAAGTAGCCGTGCTGGAACTGATAACTGTGAGCTCTGAGGTGAATTGGTTTACTTCAGACACTCATATAGTCAATAAGCCATGCTAGGTTTGGCTAGTTCCTCCCTACATGATTTGAGAATTACACCAGTGACAGGCAATCGCTACTCCCATCTTTTTATCCCAACACCTTATGAATTGGAAATGGGGCACCAATTGTGCGTGTAGAAGGTAGAAGAGGCTTGTGTTGACAGAACTAGGTCAGTTTGTAAAGTTGGGTGATTTTGTTCCTTTATAAGACACGTACACCAGTGTGTACTACTTGCAAATGGGAACTGACTAAATGATGAAGTAAATGCATTTTCCATTATTGGCTTGAGCAAAGAAACTCTATATTGAAAGCTGTTCTGCTAGGCCTAGGGATATATCTTTAAATAGACAGCAGTTGGACAGGCTGTTCTTGTCTGGTTTCTTCCAGACCGAGACCACACTTGCGTACTGCTAGATCAGACTCCTTTGGTATGTGGGAGATAGTTTGTCTGAAGAATGAGGAAGACCCTTCAAGATGGGTATCTTCCCGTTTTTCATCTTTTGCCTGGTATAGAATTGCGCTTGGTATTTTTTTTAAACCATCTTGTCGGATAAATTTGATCTACAGCAGTGAGCAAAGGGTTTGCGGCCTGTTCTCTAGGGGTTTGCTCTGTTTTAGCACAAACAATTGAAAAGGGAGATGAAGCTCGTGATTGCCCTGAAAACCGATTACGCTAATGTAAATTTTCACGCATGCTTCAGGAGGTTGTCTGTGCTGATGTTTCATCAAAAGTGCTCACTCTGTTGTATTTATAGTAAGCATTTCAAAAACATCTTCCTGTTCCACGATTTGATAAGGAAGCTCCACAGAGAAACTTTATCTAGATTTTTGGGAGAGGGAAAATGTCTTTCAACTCATCTACATAGCTACGGTGGAATTATAAAGCCGGTTGACGTTCCATTTGGACACTGTCGAAACTATTGGTTAGCGTCCAGGTTGGACACTTCAAATAATTATTTGCCTTTGTTAATCTGTATTGTTGTCACACTTGGTGTGCTAGATCATAGCCACGTGTTAACAGCATGCTTAAAGCATTCAGAGACATAACTTCTGACCCTCGATCCTTTTGGGATAAATATCACCTCTCAACCTGATTGTTAAATATTGTAAATGGCAATATGGCCTACTTCTTTCAGAATCCTAGTTTTAACAGTATGCATGAGTAAGAACTTGACATTCACAGCACTAACCTGACACTATCTCCTGCTAAAGCTAATTGTCTTTATTTTTCAGGCCAACCAGGATCACCCAGTTGGAGGAGACCAGGCAGCAGAGCAGTGTAATTCGACAGCCCCTGGGCCCTGATGGTACACAAGGCTTCAAACAGCGCAGATAAAACGTGGGCCAGCGAGCGTGCTTTGTAAAACAGAACTCTTCATGACCGAGCGTGCAGTGTTGGACAGAGAAAACGGACTCAAGCAGAGGACCTGGTCTGCTTCTCTTGCACTGTGATCCCCTTTGCTCCGCCCACTGTGACCTTTCTCCTTGCGCACTGTGACCCCTGCTCCGCCCACTGTGGTTGGCACACTGCTGTGAGCTCTCCAAGGAAACCGTGAAGGGGAGGTTTCTTGCAATCAGACTGGCCAAGAATACATTGTGTGCCATTTCTAACCAGAAATTTGCTCCAGCAATAATACTGTTTAAGAATGTTCGATAGTTTATCTTTTAATTTCAGAAAAGAGTTTGACTATGTATTAGTGATGGGTGCTGTCTGTCTTTTCTCATCCCACACTTCACAGGATTGTTTTGGTTTCTTCCCATCTGACTCATTGCCACAGAATAGTCGTTCAAGGGTAATTATCTTACTATGCGAAGAACGTCAAAAAAACCATCCGAAATGCACCCATTTTAAAGTTGGCTCATCTTTAGCTATTTATTGTAGGCTGTATTTAAAATAAATGTTTTCAAAACATCTATCTGGAGAAACAGGATAAGAACATAAAATGGTCCACAAAAGGAATGTGGAGAACAGGCTTGGGCTGTTTGGCACAGCAGACCAAGAGATGCACAGCAGTTGTGTTCGGTAGCGCAAGTGGTCTGTTGCACAGCCAAGTCCTGTCAGATTCCTGTCCTCCCATCCATAGTAAGAGAGCAAGTCCGTTTGTTAACGGAAAACTAGTCGAGGAGGGGGGTGGGAAAAGAGAAAAGCTCTAATAGTGGCCGTGAATGTTACTGTATCTCATCCACCTGAATGTGGTTAGCTGCAGTGGCCAGATCCCAGTTGATCACCAGGATTTATTTTTACATCAAAAACTAATACGGTGGTGAGATTAAAAGTATGGCCCATTAGGGTAGCACTTAAGGTGCTAGCTGCATAATGCTGTGGTCACGTGATCTTATTCCAGCACTGCCTTATGCTCAAATTCACCAGCCATGCTTTGTGCATGTTGGTTTTTGGTATAACCTGCAGGATAGGTATAACTTGCAGTAGTAGAAAATCTCTTTGTAAAAGAGGATGTTTTGGCAAAGGCCATGCCTGTAGTTAATGCTGCTCCCATTGTGGGTCAGTGCGGAGCAGTTATTACTGTCAGAAACTGGGAAGGTTTTCAACTTGTTCTACCTGGAACCCTCCCCAGTTTTATGAAGGGGAGGAATAGGAGGAAGAGAAAAGGACAGAAATAAATGTAAATTTTTAAAAAAGGGAAATAAAATGGTTCCAATCAAATTATATGTTCCTTAGAGAAGCTGAAAGGTTTGAGGCTAAGTAGTCGAGCCCGAGGTTTTGGTACTGTGTATGTGTCTCCCTTTTGGTGGTTGTGTGCGTTCTGCGCCCTGCTGTATGACACTAAAGCGAGGTGTTGCAGTTATTGCCCATCACTAGTACATACTCTTAGTATTTTTCAAGGCAACTTATTTTCTAGAATTTCAAAAAAAAAAGCTGTTTCTAGGTCCATCTAATGTTAAAAGGGCACGTATGTAATTTCCTTTTGTATGGCTCGCACGCGAGCTGATGCAGCCATCTGTCTTGTTTGCGCGTATGCGCACGTGTATGTGTTTGTGTACGTGTGCATTCTGTATATCTGTCTGCCTGCGAACAAAATACTGCTTTTGTGTGGGGGGGGGGGGATTAATTGATGACGCTTGGTACATTTCAACCGGTGCTTGGAAAAAATATTAGCCGCCTCACTCCTATACAGCTGCTAGCACAGCCTCGCAATACACCAGCCATCAGGTTGTTTGACTGGGGCATAAAACATTGCTCAATTGATTTGGACTGGGGTTGAATAAACTTCAAATGCTGTTAATAGTCATGATGAATACTGCAAACTATCAGGCCCTAGAAGTATTTAAAACTTTTATAACGAGCAATATTCAGAGTGCTTCCCCAGCAGTTGCGTTAAATTCTAAGCTAATGTAAAAAAAAATTATTTGCCTGTGTAACTTCTTCCCAGGTTTGAGTTGTTAGTAGTACGTTGGTGAGATGTTTTCACGCAACCTGGCATGTCAGTTGATCAATGGACAGACACTAAACCTGATCTCTGGTGTTCATGAACCTGGCGCAACTGAAACGATTGCCCGAGGCTCTTCAGAATATATTTGTTCTGTAAAAGATAAAATGGCTGGCTCCCCACTGGTTCTGCGGGTTAATACGCTGTGTGATGTGGTATACAAACCAGAAAGGTTATAGTTTTAATCCAATCTCTCAGCCAAGGCAGTGGTGGCTCTATAAGTGGTCGTTGTGCCCCTGGGATAGGGAGGGGAAAATCTGGCCAGGGATTTTGTTCTTGATGGTTAGTCAGTGACCATTAGAAATGGGCAAGGGCTCAGTTGTAATCCTACTGCTTTTTCTTTTTGTTTCCCCTCATTTCCCCCTCCCCCAGTCAAATAACCTGCTGGTGCACATTGTCCTGCTCGCACATCACTTAGACAAGGTACTGCCTGTGGAACTGTACCCAAGCCTGAGTAAATGCCTTCAGGAGAGGAAAGGTGAAGGTGGAAAATTTAAGATAACTACTGGACTGGGGGATTTGTACCTCTACAAAAAGAGAAAGGTACAATTATTTATGTACCTAAAAGCACAGTTGGATTAATCGAGCAAGTAATAGTTTTATATTTCCCAGCCAGAATTACAATCAGACGACTAGTGTTTTTTTTTATCAAGCTCTGGTTTTGTTTCTTGCAGTTACTGATTTCAAAGCCCTTGTGTCTAATGGTAAGCCAAAAAACTAGTTTACAAATAGAGCAAACATATAGTAGATTACAGCAGAAGGCTAGCACTGGTATGAAATGCATTGTGCAACATTCTGGTGTTTGTGGGATCTGTTGGACTTGAGGGTCATTGCTGAGGAGGAGAAATGTGTTTGCAAACACTGGTATTGTACAGACCGAATGAAATAAAGTGACAAAGTCAAAACTAGTCTTGTGAACAGGACTGTGGAAGAGGTGCAATGTTCAGTTTGCTTGGACTGGAGGAATCAAGATGGGCTTGAAGAACATTGCGCGCTATATTCATTTACCAGCAAAACATAAGCAACAACCACAGATACTGAATTTGGTGTACTGAACAAAATCAGGATGCAGCTCGGCACAATTGCAGACAGGGCAATGGTTAAAGACCAGTTTTAGCTTAGTAATAGGTCAGTGGGAGTTGTGGATGGGATGCAGATAAAAAGGCTGGGGATGGGTTGGGGAAACAGCCTGCCCAGTAAAGCTCAGTGAGACTTCTGAATGTGCTGAGATGGGAATCTTGTTTCCTTTGCCTGCATGTTACGGGGTCTTTGTCAAAGCGTGGAGAAAGTCCTTAATGAAACCCTTTAATGAAGTAAGTCTACACAAAGATTGTCCTGCCATGTGAAATTGTTGACGTTCTGATCTCTGCTGATCCAGAGACTGCAGAATGACAGTCCTGCCTCCTGTTCAATAGGGCTAATAGCCTGGCCCCTGCCCATCATCTTCCCAGACAGCTTTGCTGAGATTGGGCTCTTTGTTATAATTGTTATATCAAACCTGCGTATGGTAAAGTTGGCATTGCTGACTTGCAGTGCCATCCAGAATTTCAGGAATCTTCCTTTTCAATAGGTATGGTTTGACCCATAGGAAAGGGTGTGTTGTAAAAATCAGTGACATGAACAATATAAGGCAATGTTGACAATAATTGGACCCTAGTGCTGTCACTGGACCTGCTCTGTACTCCCAATTGGCCAGTAAAGTATTTGTGGGAGCCAGTGGATAAAGGATAATTATCAAGTGATAATGAGTTAAGACTTGGTTATACAGGGAGCTGCAAAATAAATGAGGGGGGGGGGGGGGGTCAATTTGCAGATAAACTGTGGCTTCTGATGTAGACTGCTGTCCTTTCACTATACCTGTTTGCTGCCACAGATATCCCAAATCAAACATTAAATAATTGCAGAGATGCAAAAGTGGTGCAGGTACATTTCAAGCCTTGTGAAAGGCTCTTCCAATGTGAGAAATCAGTTTCCTGGTTGGTGAACAGACGAGGGCAGCTTTATGCTCCGAACTGTATTCCAGGCCTTTAAGAGATGTGGGGCCTTTTTTTAAAAATGAGCTTAATCAGGGCCACTTTGGTTATATCAGATTACTGGATTTTTACCAGTCTTTTGGAGATCACATTTTGTGCATTTTTTCATGAAAACAATTTAATCTTAATTCCCATAAAGATTTACTTTAATCACCAAGTTGATCCGGGCTCTCAAACAGCCAGATATTGGTGATGTACCAGCATTCCAAGTAACTTGGTTTTACTCTGGAAGTAGTTGGCTCTGGGGTTTCTTTCCCTGTGGTTTTTGCTAGGAAATAGACAAGTAAATTTGGCAAAATGGCAAAAAAAGTGAAAATGGACCTTGAAATTCATACTTAACGTTGACTTAAAGGTTGTTTTATGTTTGAGTCTCAAGACAACTTACATCTGAATTGTGTGAAACTAGTTATAATGGAATGTAATACACGTGAGTGGAATTTGTAATCTAGAAATACTGTGGGACCTTCAATAATGTCACGAGGGGCACTAAGTGTCCTTCTGCGATTATCATTGGCATTGCAGAAGCTTGAACAACAAAACTGCAAAATTTCTGTATGTGACGGGTAGCCGTATAACTTGGGATTAGGAGGAAGTTTCTTAAACATTGGAACCCCTCAGTTTCATTGCAGCTTTTTACTTGCGCCCAAGTAACTTTCTGTTTTTTTTTTTTAAAATCACCTTCTATTGTATCCCTTTTCTAATGTATGGAAGAATGCAACTTGAAGGCGTGGCTTACCCATGTTTGCTGAGGAAGACTTGGGTGGTTCCTAATTTAAATGTAAAATGACAATGTCCTTTTTTTCACTTACCCCCCACCCCCCCACTCCCCCTCAATGTTAGCAATCACCTTGTCCCTAGTCAGAAGGTTGGGACAATACAGTCAATTGACTTCTTGAAGGACTGCATTGAGGAGTTGCGCTTCAACAGTGTCACTTGCCAATACCTTTTTTATTTCTGCAGAGAATGTTGTAGACTGAAATTTGGACTTGTACAGAATTGGCCCGCAGTCTTAACATAGTTACTGGGCTACTACATCTGAATGCAAGGCAAAATGGCTAATGAGAGTAGTACGACATCTGCCCTTATCAGAGAAACAGTTCGACGGGATGATTGCCAAACGTAGAGATGGGATTTGTAGAATTGACCTGAAACATTCTGGTTGTCACTGTGGCAGCAGGTCACGTAGATAGTAGCTTCTCCATGCTCAGTGTGTTTGATGGGTTCAGTTGGTGAGCAATAGTAATAAAAAGGGGCTCATGATTTCCATTTCAGTATATCTTGCTACGTGGAAGAAAAAGCCAAGAAACCAGCCTAGTATCCAAGATGCAGAAATATTGGATTCTTGACAGATGTGTTGGGTTCCCAGTCTGATCATGTTCAGTTTTTTCCGAAGTATGACGCATGCCACTCGTATGTAGTCTCAGAAAGGTCGAACTTGCCAGGAAGCCCCACATCAATCAAGCGACCATCCTGGGGAATCATTTGAGGTGTTGTCTAGAATGTACTTATATGGCTGAGAACTGAACTGTACCGTACTCCTGACCTTTGCAGATGGGAGGGAACAGAAAGAGAAATGGGGAGGGAGAGAAGAACAAAAAATGAAAACGTTTACAAACTAGTCTGATACATAAGCTTAGACCACTGAACGATTCCAGGGTTTTGCAGAAAGGCTCTAGTTATGTACAAAATGGCTTCTGTGCACACTTCCTTCAGGTTTATAGTATTGGCTTAGTGCAATCAATATGTCTGGTCTTAATTTGTGAGTAAGTACATGAACTAAAATTTTTAATGTTCTAAATCTGTTCATTTTAAACAATGGTTTCCCTGATGTGATGCTGTTGTGGTTCTTTAAAGCTGAGTGTGTAGGCCAGCAAAAGGACCAATGATGCATGTCAAACTAGCAGGGTTCACAAGTGGCATTTATGCTTGTTGCTACGCTTGTATAATGAGGGGTTATTCTGGGAATATGCTGCTTTATTGCTATTGATGCAGTTCATTTTTCATAACTTTAGCAAAATAACATCATCCTCTTCCCGCACCTGCCCCCCCCCCCCCCACCCAAATTCCCCCATGAAGATTTCCAAGTCTGTCCTGCTGCTACTTCTGGGAATATGACTCATTTTAGAGTTGCCCTGACTCAGAAGGAAGGGGTTAGGAGCCCAAGCTTAGTTTACATGGGTTTGTGGTTTGGTTATTAAGCTTGCACCTTAGTTGTAAATGCAGGCGAAATTCAGTATGTCTGCTGCAGCTTTCACCTGACCTGTTGCATGTGGCATATATAGATTTTGTTTGCAAAAAAAAAAACTACTGTCCATTCATTAGGACCTTTTTTGAGGATTTGAGTGTCCTGGTGGATACAGACGGATGGTTATGCTACACGCCTGCAGTTGTCAAATCAGTGCTTGACTGGAAAAGATGCAGTCATGTGCAGCTTTGGCTGCACATAAAATGAGACTGTTGCGCACATTGCAGGAGCTTGAGGGACTTCACTTGCATCCTGAGATTTATTGAACCGCCTCAACTTGTTTTCATTTATAAATTGTGCAGTATAGTTTGGGGATTCTTAAAGGGCATCATCTCCATGAAAAAATGTTTGGCAAATGTTTTATTTGGGCATATGATGTAATGACAAATTGCATCACTCATCTGTGACCTTGTTGCAACAAAAATTGTATGTCTCCTTAAATCTTGGAAATACACAGTTGGTCAGTCCGCTTCTGAAAGAGAAAAATCTGTAAATGTTTTGAGTGGGTCACTTGATCAGAATGACTGTTCTCTGTCGCCAAAAGGAAAACAAAGTTTCTTGGAGCACTTTATGAAGAAACTGCCCCTTTAAGCTTGCAAAATGCTTACTCAGTGAAGTGTCTATCAGGTTCTTGCATGCTGTTGCACTCAGTCAGTGGAAATGGTGCACTCTGTGTGCCATTTGGTTAGTGATGTAAACAACTGCTAGATACCAGTCACACAATCTAAAGTAACGTATTCTTGATTGTGTTGACTAGCAGGTTATTGTCGGGTAAGATGTCTATCACTGTATTTTGTCTTTTATTTACTGGCAATGTACACAATGTAACGTTTGTGGGATTCAGTGTTAACAGCTGCTGTTTTTTGGTTGAATTTATTATAGTCCTTTCTATTTGCAGGAAGGCTGGGAAAGATGTGCAAATACTGTTTTTAATTGCCTGTATGACATCTTTATCAACAAATAGATGCTTTTGCTACTGCTTTCCTTTTTAATTTTATATTTTATCCTGCAAAATCATCTGGACCCCTTGAAGCAGCATTTTCTTGCAGCGTTCAGCAAAAGGAAAGTTCTGGTCTGTGAGTGCTGAAGATGATCTGTACAACTTCTGTTTATAACTGACTGGCAAAGTTAACTATATTTTGAGTAAAATTTTATAAGTTTAGTCTCAACAGTTTGGCCTTATTTTTGGTGTGTTTTGCTCTTTGTCTGATTTGAGGAAGGTTTCTTAAAGTAAACAGGGCTGTTATCCTCTGATTCCAGTATATTTTTTCTGTGACGGGTAGAACAGAGAGTGAGAGATTTAAAAAGGAACCCAAGAATGTAGGTATAGGAAAAGGATAGTTTACCCACTAGGCTCTTTCTGCCACATTTCAGACCTTCAGGATAACTCGGAGCAGTCTTATTTCCTTCCTGCCTTGGTTTGAAGCCTCTATTTCTCTACTGTCTGAATCCGCTGTAGGTCCATTCTCAGCAGGTCTGAAGCAGCTGAAAAGGAAAAAAAAGTTTGAATTTTGGGTCTATACTCTTTGTAAGAACTCTGAACGCTTCTGATGAAGGGTCTGTACCTGATCGTTAGCCTGTCTTTTCAGATGCTGACAGACCTGCTGTGTGTTTCCAGCATTCTTTGTTTTTATTTGATTTCCAGCATTTGCATTTCTCGATGCGTTGCTGTATCTGAATTCAGTGAAGGGTACTTTGAATAGTTAATATGCCAAAGGTGATTGGGGATAGCGTTTGGGTAGCTGCATTTGGCAGGTTGGAAGATGACGTGCAACTCTTGATCATGTCTCTATTTTCTGTCATTTCCATGCCTCTACTTTTTGAGAGCCTGTTTGTCTGATCTTCCTCTCAACCTCTCTTCCTTTCCCTCCTGAGTCCGACTCTCCCCATTCCCGTAGAGCTATATCTATCCCAAACATATCAATATTAGTGTAGTAAGACGACAACAACAACTTGCATTTTCTAACATAAAAGGGAATCCAAAAGTCTTCTGTAGGCATATAAATAGTAAACAAGTAGTAAGAGGAGGGGTAGGGCTGATTAGGGACCAAAAGGGAGACCTACACATGGAGGCAGAGGGTATGGCTGAGGTACTAAATGAGTACTTTGCATCTGTCTTCACCAAGGAAGAAGATGCTGCCAAAGTCATAGTGAAAGAGGAGGTAGTTGAGATACTGGATGGGATAAAAATTGATAGAGGAAGTCCTAAAAAGGCTGGCTGTACTTAAAGTACCCAAGTCATCAGGACCGGATGGGATGCATCCTGGGATACTGAGGGAAGTAAATATGGAAATTGCAGCGGTACCGGCCATAGTCTTCCAATCCTCCTTAGATACGGGGGTGGTGCCAGAGGACTGGAGAATTGCAAATGTTACACCCTTGTTCAAAAAAGGGTGCAAGGATAAACCCAGCAACTACAGGCCAGTCAGTTTAATCTCGGTAGTGGGGAAGCTTTTAGAAACGATAATCCGGGACAAAATTAAGTCACTTGGACAAGTGTGGATTAATTAAGGAAAGCCAGCACGGATTTGTTAAAGGCAAATTGTGTTTAACTAACTTGATTGAGTTTTTTGATGAGGTAACAGAGGGTTAATGAGGGCAATGCAGTTGATGTGGTATACATGGACTTCCAAAAGGTGTTTGATAAAGTGCCACATAATAGGCTGGTCAGCAAAGTTGAAGCCCGTGGAATAAAAGGGACAGTGGCAGCAAGGATAAGAAATTGGCTAAGTGACAGGAAACCGAGAGTATTGGTGAACAGTTGTTTATCGGACTGGAGGAAGGTATACAGTGGTGTTCCCCAGGAGTTGGTCCTAGGACCACTGCTTTTCTTGATATATATATTAATGACTTGGACGTGGGTGTACAGGGCACAATTTCAAAATTAGCAGATGATGCAAAACTTGGAAGTACAGTGAACAGTGAGGAGGATAGTGATAGACTTCAAGAGGACTTAGGCTGGTGGAACGGGCGGACATGTGGCAGATGAAATTTAACGCAGAAAAGTGTGAAGTAATACATTTTGGTAGGAAGAATGAGAGGCAATATAAACTAAAGGGTACAATCCTAAAAGGGGTGCATTAACAGAGAGACCTGGGGGTATATGTGCACACATAGTTGAAGGTGGCAGGGCATGTTGAGAAAGCAGTTTAAAAAAGCATACGGATCCTGGGCTTCATAACTTCCTTGCTTTTATAATCTATGTCTCTATTTATGATGATCCTTTATAAAACACTGGTTCGGCCTCAACTGGAGTATTGTGTCCAGTTCTGGGCACCGCACTTTAGGAAGGTTGTGAAGGCCTTAGAGAGGGTGCAGAAAAGATTTACAAGAATGGTTCCAGGGATGAGGGACTTCAGTTACATGGATAGACTAGAGAAGCTGGGGTTGATCTCCTTGGAGCAGAGAAGGTTGAGAGGAGATTTGATAGAGGTGTTCAAAATCATGAGGGGTCTAGATAGAGTAGATGGAGAGAAACTGCCCATTGGCGGACGGGTCGAGAACCAGAGGACACAGATTTAAGGTGATTGGCAGAAAAACCAAAGACAACATGAGGAAAAACTTTTTTACGCAGCGATTGGTTAGGATCTGGAATGCACTGCCTGAAAGGGTGGTGGAGGCAGATTCAATCACTGCTTTCAAAAGGGAATTGGATAAGTACCAGAAGGAAAACAAATTGCAGGGCTATGGGGAAAGGGCAGGGAAGTGGGACTAGCTGAAGTGCTCTTGCAGAGAGCCGGCACGGGCTCGACGGGCCGAATGGTGGTCTGAGCTGTAACCATTCTATGATTCTATTCTATATAGAGCCTTTAATGTAGTAAAATGTCCCAAGGCATTTCACAGGAGTAATTATCAAATATAATTTGTCACCGAGCCACAGAGCGATAATAGGACAGGTGACCAAAAGCTCAGTCACGAGGTATGTTTTAAGGAGCGTCTTAAAGGAGGAGAGGTAGAGAGGTTTAGGGTGGGAATTCCAGGGCTTTTGGGCTTAGGCAATCCATTCTGCCTGGGATGATGCACAATGTATATTGTGTAGTAACAGCTAGCTGATTAGCATGGTATAAAGCTCTAACACTTAAGAGTATTCAGATGACTGAACTGATAGTGACATTTTAATATTGGATAGATTAGCTCAGCAGCTTTACTAAGGGTAGTGTAGGATGAAAATCGGTTCACTTTCTCTAATTGGATGAGAGTTCATTTCAGGACAATTTACTGTTACAATTTATTTAGCTTTGATCCTTTTGTGTCTGAGCAGCTACATTATGAATATTCCTGGACAGTTCACTGCATTAAAATGTGAATCATTAATGAGAACTAACACTAAGCATTGAATAATAACAACTTGCATTTATATAGTGCCTTTTAATATAGGGAAAAAGTCCCAGGGTGCTTCACAGAAGCGTAATCAGACAAAATTGATAATGCGAAAGGAGATATTTGGAGGAGTGACTAAAAGCTTGGTCAAAGGTAGGTTTTAAGGAGGATAGAGAGGCATGGAGGAGAAATTCCAAAGCTTAAGGCCTAGACAGCTGAAGGAATGGCTGCTAATGGTGGGGCGAAGGGAATGGGGGATGGACAAGAGTTGGAGGAACACAGAGTAATCTTACAATAAGCAAAAAGAAAATAACAAACATTAAATGTTATGTAATGAAAGAGCCATCTGATCCCCAAGTGCCAAGATTATTTTTCCTCCCTCCTGTAGGTATTTACTGCTATTTTAAAGCACTCACTAGTACCTTGCCAAGTGGCTATTCTTTATGCCTGAAGCTAAACACAAGAGTGCCACCACTGTTTCTGCTGGGAGACCCTTATTCTATCTTCACTCGACATGCACTAATGCAGGGATCATTGGAAGACTGGCTGTAGCCAAGTGTCGTGCCACATCTGCTCTGGCTGAGATCTGGCTAACTCAGCACAGAACAGGAATTGAACTTGGGACCTTCTAGTCTGTATGACTTGGTGACATACTGCCTTAACCTTTGGGGGTGTTAATGTTAATTGAAATTGTTCCTACTCACTTTAAAAATATATACTGTAGTTTGTAAATAAGTGTAAAAAATGAATGAGAATATTGAATTATGGAATTATGTTTGGTAATGGAAGAGGGGAATTACAGGTGTTTTGGTCACTGATGCAGAAGCAAGGTAAAGTTAAATTACTGAGGGCTCTCTGGTTCAGTTGAACATAAGAAATAGGAGCAGGAATAGGCCACTTGGCCCCTCGAGCCTGCTCCGCCATTCAATAAGATCATGGCTGATCTTGGGCTCAAAGCCACTTCCCTGCCCGCTTCCCATAACCCTTCACTCCCTTATCTTGCAAAAATCTGTCTATCTCCACCTTAAATGTATTTAATGACCCAGCCTCCACAGCTCTCTGTGGCACAGAATTCCACAGATTTACGACCCTCTGAGAGAAGAAATTCCTCCTCATCTCAGTTCTAAAAGAGCAACCCTTTATTCTGAAACTATGCCCCCGAGTTCTAGATTTCCCCACGAGGGGAAACATCCTCTCTGCATCTACCTTGTCGAGCCCCCTCAGTATCTTATGTTTCAATAAGATCACCTCTCAATCTTCTAAATTCCAATGAGTATAGGCTCAACCTTTCCTCATAAGTCAACCCCCTGATCTCTGGAATTAACTGTGTGAATTGTCTCGGAACTTGATAACGACAAAGCCTGCAGTGGTACTAACCCTACGAGCTAGAAGACTCCAAGTTGCATCCATGGGCTGAGCTGTGTCAATCTGTCTCAGCTGGAGCAGCAGTAGGAATGTTCGAATTGGCTTCAGTTTTTTTTTTTCCCCTCCTTGGTCAGGGCCCTGAGTTTCTAGCTCTGGGTCACTGAATTTGGATGTCTGGTGAGGACAGAATTGGGCTGTTTAAATAGTTTGCACGCGTGTGTTTTGTTTAATTTAAAACCCATCAAGGCCAAATGTAAGTGGAAATTTGGTAACGGTATGGGGACAGTCAACAAGTTTGCCTTTCTGCTGAAAACAAAGTACGGTAACTTATGACTAACTTTTTTTAAAAAAGGGTATTAAGTTTTATAAAAAGAAACTTAATTAGCAGAATTCCGCTTTTGGTTACTGTGTTGATACTTAGTTATAAAGTAGGCGAGGCCATATGTTTGTTGAGTATCCACGTTTTATTAACCATACCAGTTAAACAACAGGAGTTGCAGGACCCAGAGCTGAGAGCTCCACGAGTCATTAAACAACAGCCTAGACACGAGTGAGACACGTGACGGCGACTTAGATGTTATGTACGTATAGAAAATGAGCACTTTGCATCACATCCTTTCCCTCACAGAAGACATACTGTCTACCCGTTTATATACAGTGGAACTCTGAAATTTAACCAAAGCAAAACACACAATCATAAACCGGCACTACGGCAAAACATTATCATTCAATCGAGCTGGAGGCTTGCGCTGTCTTCCAGATCTGCGATTGGCTATTGGTGTCTGAATACCAGGAGTTTCTGGCATTGAAGGTGGTGTTGCTTGATGTGGAGACTGTGGACAGTTTAGAGGACCGCTGGGGACCTGCATTTCAGTAAAGTCCTCGATCTCAGGAGTGCTGTTCACGGGTGATTCATCAGCATAAATCAACTGGTAGCAATTCCAGCAGTAAGTTGAGTCTCCGAGTTGCATATCGTAGCTTTCAGGACCCACGCTACAATCTCGTGCTGTAGTAGTGGTTCCTTACTTGGAGAACTGAGATGAGCCAAACAGATATCACACTTCTTGATGTATTGTTTGAGCGCTGTTGCCATCCTGGGCCAATGGAGGCTGTCGCGGGCTCTGCAGATACAACCTTCTATGCTGATGTGCATTGAATGTGTGACTGATATTAATTCCTTACGTACTGTAGCTACCTCCATGAGAAACTGTCTCTTTGGAAATCAATTCACCTTGGACTATTAGTTTGTCTTGAAAGTCAAAGTAGGGGGTGGAGACATTCAGGTACCGCTGACTTAATCCCAGGCCAGCCTTGCTGAATGATTAGGCGCGTGCAGTTGCTTCTGAACCAGGTTATCTGCTGCAGCATGATTGAGTTGTTGCCAGCGTTAGTCTCCAACTGGAAGTGATTCACAATGATCGATTTCTTCCAGCTCACGTGTCAAATCACAGATGTTAACTTCTGGCAGGTATGCTCTGTTAAGTGTATCAGCTTGGACCATCTTCTCCACTTTCTTATAGGAAACTTTCAGACTGCATTTTTGGAGCCTCAGCAACATTTTTTGAAGTCGTTTCGGCGTGTTGTTTAGTGGCTTGAGCACTAGTGATTCCAATTGACAGTGGTCTGTTTCAACATTCACCACATCCTGGCCGTAGATATAGGCTTCAGATTTATCACAGATGAACACAATCACGAGAAGTTCTTTCTCGATCTGTGTGTATCTCGTCTCTGCTGATGTTTTTGATGCATAGGCAACTGGTTGTCCATTCTGCATCATTGCTGCTCCAAGTCCAGATTGAGATGCGTCGCATTGTAGGGCGATTTCTTCCCTGAGATTGTAATAACAGAGGACTGGCGTGCTGGTGACCACTACTTTGAGTCGTTGCTACACCAATTCTTGTGATTCGTCCCAGAACCATTCTGCGTCAAATCTCCAAGCAGTTTCGTGATCTGGCAGATGTGCGAGAAACTTACTCGGATATTAAGGAAGTGGTAACAGGGTAATTAGAAAATCATATGATTAGACGGAGTCAACATGGTTTTATAAAAGAGAAATTGTGTTTAACAAATTATTGGAGTTTTTTGAGGATGTAACTTAGCAGAGTAGATCAAGGGGAACCAGTGGATGTAGTATATTTGGATTTCCAAAAGGCATTTGATAAGGTACCACATAAGAGGTTGCTACACAAGATAAGGGCTCATGGGATTGGGGATTGGTTAATGGACATAAAACAGAGAGTAGGGATAAACCAGTCATTTTCCGGTTGGCAGGCTGTAACTAGTGGGGTGCCGCAAGGAGTCGGTGCTTGGGCCTCAGCTATTTACAATCTATATTAATGACTTAGATGAAGGGACCGAGTGCAATGTATCCAAGTTTGCTGATGATACAAAGCTAGATGGGAAGGTAAGCTGTGAGGAGGACACAGAGCCTGCAAAGGGATATAGAAAGGTTAAGTGAGTGGGCAATAATGTGGCAGATGGAGTATAATGTGGGGAAATGTGAGGTTATTCACTTTGGTATTATCCTCTGCCGACTATTGAAGATATAGCTACACTTCGTATGCAATAAGTACCTTTTATTGGGCACGTTGCTACGAGAAGAGGACTTTGTGTTGATCCAACCAAAGTTAAAGCAAATTTGGAGATGCTAAGGGGCAGTGGTTAGACTCTCGCTTGTTGGAGATAGTCATTGCCTGGCACTTCTGTGGCGCGAATGTTACCTGCCACTTATCAGCCCAAGCCTGAACGTCGTCCAGGTCTTGTTGCATGTGGGCGTGGACTGCTTCATTATCTGAGGAGTTGTGAATGGCACTGAACACTGTGCAGTCATCAGCAAAATCCCCATTTCTGACTATGTTAGAGGGAAGGATGCATCCCATCCGCTCCTGGTGATTTATCCACTTTAAGTACAGCCAGCCTTTCTAATACCTCCTCTTTATCAATTTTAATCCGATCAAGTATCTCCACTACCTTCTCATTTACTATGTCTATGGCAACATCCTCTTGAAGACCGATGCAAAGTACTCGTTTAGTACCTCAGCCATACCCTCCGCCTCCATGCATAGGTCTCCTTTTTGATCCTTAATCGGCCCCACCCCTCCTCTTACTATCCTTTTGCTATTTATATGCCTGTAGAAGACTTTTGGATTACCTTTTATATTAGTTGCCATTCTATTCTCATACCCTCTCTTTGCCCCTTTTATTTTCTTTTTCACTTCTCCTCTGATCTTTCTATATATAGCCTGATTCTCAGATGTATTTGCAACTTGACATCTGTCATACCACTCTTTTTCTGCTTCATCATATTCTCAATCTCTTTCGTCATACAAGGAGCCCTGACTTTAGTTGTCCTGCCTTTCCCCCTAGTGGGAATGTACCTCAACTGTACCTGAACTATTTCCTCTTTAAAGGCAGCCCATTGTTCCATTGCAGTTTTGCCTGCCAATCTTTGATTCCAGTTTACCTGGGCCAGATGCATTCTCAGCCCACTGAAATTGGCCTTCCCCCAGTTAAACATTTTTACTCTGGATTGCTCCCTGTCCTTTTCCATAGCTAATCTAAACCTTATGATACTATGATCACTGTTCCCTAAATGTTGACCTACTGACACTTGTTCCACTTGACCTACCTCATTCCTCAGAACCAGATCCAGCAATGCCTCCTCCCTCGTCGGGCCAGAAACATACTGATCAAGAAAGTTCTCCTGAACACACTTCAGAAATTCTTCCCCTTCTCTGCCCTTAATGCTATTACGATCTCTGTCTATATTAGGATAGTTGAAGTCCCCCGTTATCACTACTCTATAATTCCTGCACCTCTCTGTAATTTCACTGCAAATTTGCGCCTCCATATCTTTCCCACTGTTTAGTGGTCTATAGAATACACCTAGTAGTGTAATGGCACCGCTATTATTTCTTAACTCTAGCCACATAGATTCTGTCCTTGACCCCTCCAAGACATCCTCCCTCTCCAGCACTGCAACATTCTCCTTGACCAATACTGCCACACCACCTCCTATCTTTCCTGAACACTTTATAACCAGGAATATTTAATATCGAATCCTGCCCTTTTTTGAGCCAGGTCTCTGTTATTGCCACAACATCATATTCCCATGTGGCTATTTGTGCCTGCAGCTCACTTACCTTGTTTACTACGCTTCGCACGTTCACATACATACACTGTAAACCCATCTTAGACCATCCTGTATTCTCTCTTGGTTTGACCCCACCTAATACCTTACTATATCTTACTTTAGTGTTCTCTGCCTCTCCCAATCCTTTGAGCACTTTATTTCCCCTTTCTAATGTTACATCCTGGTGCCCATCCCCCTGCCAAATTAGTTTGAACCCTCCCCAACAGCACTAGCAAACCTCCCCGTGAGGATATTGGTTCCAGCCCTGTTGAGGTGCAACCTGTCCGGCCTGTACAGGTCCCACCTCCCCCAAAACTGGTCCCAATGCCCCAGGAATCTAAAGCCCTCCCTCCTGCACCATCGCTCCTATTTCTATACTCACCTAGCACGTGGCACTGGGAGTAATCCGGAGATGATTACCTTTGAGGTCCTGCTTTTTAATCTCTTTCCTAGCTCCCTGAAATCTGCCTGCAGGACCTCATCCCTCTTTCTACCTATGTCGTTGGTACCGATATGGACCACGACCTCTGGATGTTCACCCTCCTGCCTCAGAATGTTCTGCAGTCGCTCGGTGACATCCTTGACCCTGCCACCAAGGAGGCAACATACCGTACTGAAGTCACATATGCGGCCGCAGAAACGCCTGTCTGCTCCCCTAACTAGCGAACCCCCTACCACTATTACTTTCCCACTCTTCTTCCTCCCCCCACTCTTCTTCCTTCCCCCCCACCCCCCCCCCCCCCCCCCCCCCCGGTACAGCTGAGCCACCCGTGGTGCCACAGACTTGGCTCTGACTATTCTCCCCAGAAGAACCATCGCCCTCAACAGTGCTGAGAACCGAATACTGGTTGGAGAGTGAGATGCACTCAGAATTTCTGTATTAGTTATGGGCACCACACTTTAGGAAGAACGTGAAGGCTTTGGAGAGGGTACAGAAGATATTTACTAGAATGGTTCCAGGAATGAGGGATTACAATTACGTGGATAGACTGGAGAAGCTGGGGTTGTTCTCTTTCGAGCAGAGAAGGCTAAGAGGAGTAAAAACAGAAAATGCTGGAAATACTCAGCAGGTCAGGCAGCATCTGTGGAGAGAGAAATGGAGTTATCGTTTCAGCTTAATCAACCTGAAACGTTAACTCTGTTTCTCTCTCCACAGATGCTGCCTGACCTGAGTATTTCCAGCATTTTCTGTTTTTATTTCAGATTTCCAGCATCCACAGTATTTTGCTTTCATATTAAGGCTAAGAGGAGATTTGATAGAGGTGTTTAAAATAATGAAGGGTTTAGATAGAGTAAATAAAGAGAAACTGTTTCCAATGGCTGAAGGATCGATAACTAGAGGGTACAGATTTAAGGTGATTGGCAAAAGAACCAGAGGCGACATGCCAAAAAACTGTCTTATGCAACGAGTGGTTAAAATTTGGAATGCACTGCCTGATGGGGTGGGGGATACAAATTCAATAGTAGCCTTCAAAAGGGAATTGGATAAGTATTTGAAGGAGAATTGCAGGGATATGGGGAAAGGGTGGGGAAGTGGGACTAACTGGATTGCTCTTCAAAAGAGCTGGTGCAGACTCGATGGGACGAATGGCCTCCTGTGCAGTACTAATCTATGATTAAGTACTCCTTGGTTGGTGGTTTGTAATTGTCGAGCTGATGCACCAGAAGAGGACGTTCTATTAATTTCATCATTATCTGAATACGTAATGTTCATGCCCTGGCAGACCTTTCTACCCAGCACAGGGTGTATTGTGTTATCGATGAGCTTACAGACCAGCTTACACCTAAAATCACCATGTTGAACCCAGATTCGTACTTGTCCTTTAACAGGAAGTCTGGAACTGCCATATGCTACAATCTCGGTCTTAAGTGGTTCAACGTTTGATAGCTTAAAATCTCATGTAGCCTTTTGATATAGGTGAAGTGGAATCACATTAGTGTGCACCAGAGCTTAGTTGGAATCCGAGGTAGTTGCCTGACTCGAGTTTAAGTGTAATACACTGAGTCATCCAAACCAATAGTATTGCCTTCATTGATGACGAAGACCTCTTCTGTCCTTGGTTCATCATGTATTGCCCTAGCTGCATTTCTATGTGCAGGTGAGTCTCTTCCATGGCATTTTACTGCGAAATGGTTGGTTTTGCCACACTTTTTCCCAAAGGCAGGGCACAGCTCTCTTCTGTGGAACTTGTGTCTCTTCCTGCAGTTCCAGCACTTATGAGTCTTTGGGGAAGCCTCTGGCGTTTTCCCGAAGTTTGCCACTGTCGCGCCTTGGGGTCTCCTTGACTTTCTGTGCGGCACTCGCGTTCTGTCCACTCGAATCCCCGATGACTTTGAGTTGCATTACCATGCTTTCAGATGCATGACAAATCTCGTCTGTCTCCAACAGAGTTAGGTTAGGCTCTTGAAGCAGTCTCTCTCGCACCTTCATATCTGCAATCCCACACACGAGTTGATCTCAGAGTATCTCTTCTGGCATTATAGATTGGAAATCGCAGTCTTCGGTGAGTTTTCGCAGTGCTGTACGATACCAGCTCTATGTTTCACCGGTTTCTTATATTCTCCTGTTGAACTTGTATCTCATAGGGAATGTTCTTGCGTGGTTGGCAGTACAGAGAAAACTTCGTTAGCACAATCCGACCACGTGAAGTAGACTTCACGCGCTTCTTTCCCGATCGCTCTCAGAAGTGTCGCCACCATTTTGTTGAGCTCCATCGCAAGGGCGTAGCTTTCCAGGCTCGCTCGAATTGCTTCCACTTTTCTGAAGCATTCGCGTCATGGATGGCAAGAGGCGGAGGTGATGGTAGAGCATATCCTGATGTCATCTTGAACACACTTTAAATGTCGAGTAACTGTTTTTAAGTCTTGCAGGCTGTTGATATGTCCACCAGAAGTGAAAGTTGTTTTAAACAATCACTAACACCATGTGTTGATACTGCTTTATAAAGTAGGCCAGTAATAAAACCAGCGCTGAGAGACACGTGATGGCGACAAAGATGTTATGTATAGAAAAGGACGTGTTTATTTGCAATACCAAAAGCTCTGATTGGTCCCCTTGGATGACAAGTCCTGATTGCTGATTGGTCCCCTTGGAGGACAAGACACACCCAGCAGTTTCTCTGGAATGTGTAATCAGATCCTCCCTGCCTACGGAATCAGTTACTTTGCAAAGTGTAATTCGAGCAAAGTGGTTATCTGCACGAACATTTTTGTGCCTTTACGTCAGTTACATGGTGTGCCTCCTCTCTCTGCCTTTGTTGGCGCCTCCTCCAATATCCCGTGGTGCTGCGGGAGCCTGGGCCAGCAGCGCCTCCTCCAGTATCCCGTGATGCCGCGGGAGCCTGTGTGAGCAGCGCCTCCGCCAATATCCCGTGATACCGTGAAAGCCTGAATCAGCAGCGCCTCCTCCAATATCCCGTGATGCCGCGGGAGCCTGTGCGAGCAGCGCCTCCTCCAATATCCCGTGATGCCGCGCGAACATCGCCTTCTCCAGCATCCCGTGATGCCCTGCGATTGTTGGGTGCGTCGGCATTGGGTCCTCCAGTAGTCGGTGGTGCGGCGGGTAGCAAGATGGCGGAAGGTGATTACGAGTCGGTGCTATGTGTGAAACCGGAGATTCACGTTTACAGGATCCCGCCGAGAGCAACGAACCGGGGCTACAGGTACGGTACGCGGGGCCTTCGAGAGAAAGGGAGTGACTACTCGCATTAATAATAAACCACGGGCTGAGTGGCACTGGAGGTTCCGGTTTCTAGTGGAGGGAGTGCGCGCGAGAAAGAGTTTGACTGAGGGGGGAGTGAGATGACGAAATGTCTGAGGGGGGGATTGAGAAGTGGAAATGACCGAGGGGGGTGGGGAGTGAGTTGTGGAAATGACTGACGGGGATTGAGATGGGGAAATGACCGAGAGGGTGGGGAGGGAGTGAGATGGGGTAAAGACCGAGGAGGGAAATGATGGGGGAAACGACTGAGGGGGGAGTGAGATGGGGGAAACGACTGAGGGGGGAGTGAGATAGCAGAATAACTTCAAGATAGGGAATAAGGACAAAGCAAAAGCTGGGAGACAGGAGAAAGCCATAGTAGACAGTGACATGATCCCCGATTGCGAGAAAGCATATGCACAATCCCAAGAGGCTGGCCTGAAATGAGGAACAATATAATGTTTTCATTGTTAATCATTTTGAACTTAGCTTTAATAATTATATATTGGGTAATTAGTGAACAATATTGTTAACTCCACAGCTGATAAATAGTGACTTCCTTTTGAGAAAATAGTCACAGTACCATAAACATTGTAAAATAAGATACAGCTATTAATGGTATTCACATCCTCTTGTTCTTTTGGCCATTGCTGAAGCAACATCACTAATAGATTCTGACCACTAGTTGGAACTAATCTAATTGTTGTTCTCTAAGTGCAGCAAACTGCAAATTCAGAATCTTGTCCAGGCAAAGAATAAGGATCCTGGGAATAACCCAAAATGCGATCTGGCAGAAATTGTCTCTACCACCATTTGATGTGGTATCCAGTCCCATACCATTTGGATGAGTCTTGTATTTGGAATGACCTGGACAGCTAGCTACTTAAAGCCCTGGGAGTGCTTTCCTCACTTATTCAAGGTCCAAGCGTGTCACTTTAATAAAGTGGTTTTGCTGCAGAAATTTGAACTGTTTGTGTTGAATTTATTGTGGCATGAATGAGATTGAATAGTTAATTTTATACCCTGTTGGAGGCCAAAGCTGAGTTGGTAGAATTGTGATTAGGGTAAATAACAATGGCTAGACAGCATTGGGAGCTGGCAGAAGGGAGCATATGTTGGTGAGGTCTTGCATTTATGGTCAGCCTGCTTGTGACAACGGAGTGCCTGCATTTTCCCTATTGCATCTAAAAATACTGGCCTATTTTACCTGTGCTAATCACAAATTAGATGGAAATTATTACATCTGTGTTTTATATTATAATCATTCAAAAGCTAAATTAAATGAATTTACACAAGGACAGTCTAGATAGTTACTTAACGTTTCTGGCAAAAAATTGCCTCCAGTTACTGGCAGTAATCATCGAGAGTAACTCCTGCATCTACCAGTAATATCACTGACCTTGCTGCTAAATCTCAGTTAAAAGAAAAAGCTCACTGGGGCAATAGGAAAAGGTGGTACTAGTTGAGTTGAAGTGCAGCAAAGGGAGGTGGGACTGGTTAGTTTTGGGGGCCGGCGGGGGTAGGGTTGCATAGAAGGCAGGGTGAGAGGGATGGTGGAGGGTGGTGGGCCTTGTTAGGTCAGTAGGCCAGTGCAGAACTGTAAACCTACTGGGTTGGAGGTGTGTTTGTGCCCTAAAGAGGAATAATCAAATGTTTTTTTTTTAAAATATGTTAGTGAACCCAGAATCTGACCTTGATCCTGTTATTGAGTGTAGTGCTTGGAGGAAATGTTTCACATTATCAGGCAGGATGCTGTTACTGCAAAATCTGGATTTTGAACTTTGTGCAAGGTCCCACTGGCTGTGTGTTCAGAGAAAGCCTTCAATGCAACTTGCACAGCTAGCTATTCAATAATCACTCAATATTGCACATATGGGTGTGTAACAGGAAACAGTTCAGCATAACAACAACTTGTATTTATATAGTGCCTTTAAAGTAGTAAAACGCCCCAAGGCACTTCAAAGGAGTGTTATCAAACAAATTGACACAGAGCCACGTAAGGAGATATTAGGGCAGACGCTTGGTCAGAGGTAGGTTTTAAGAATTGTCTTAAAGGAGTAAAGAGAGGCAGAGAGGTTTTTTGGAGGGCGGGGGTGAAATTCCAGTGCTTTGGGCCTTGACAGCTGAAGACATAGCTGCCAATGGTGGAGTGATTAAAATCGGGGATGAGCAAGAGGCCAGATATCTTGCGGGGGGATTGTAGGGCTGGAGGAGGTTACAGAGATAGGGAGTGGCAAGGCCATGGCGGGATTGGAAAACAAGGATGAGAATTTTAAAATCAAGGCGTTGCTTAACCCGGAGCCAATGTAGATAAGTGAGCACAGGGGTGATGGGTGAACGGGACTTAGTGCGAGTTAGGATAAGGGCAGCAAAGTTTTGGATGAGCTTGCGCTTATGGAGGGTGGAAGATGGGAGGCTGGCCAAGGGAGCATTGGAATAGTCATGGTTGAGAAAACCTGCTGAGAAAGAAAATCCCATTTTGGTACAAATGCAGTGTTTGACTGTGTAGTATTGCAGGTGAGCTGCTTTTGAGGAACCCGATCCTTCAGGCTTCAGGAGATAAAGTTTCCAATGAAATGAGGATTCTGTATATGGAATTGCTTCATAATGGCACAGCAAACCTGCCAGCTTCTATGCAGCATATCTGTATGTTTTGTACAACAGGTCTGTCGAGTAATTTGACAGCATGGGTTCCAATAAAAGAGTCTGGAATGAATAAACTTCAGGAAGTCAGTGCTAGAGTCTTGAGCTTTGAAAATCCCTGGTAGATTCTGGGAGTTTTATTTTTAAGCTTTGTGTAACTGACGATATTTACTGCGTTGCACACTGTATTTAATTGCATGTGTGAGAAATGCTTGGTGAGAATCATTTGCATCTGCAAAGTTGTCACCACCGGTCCACATTCAAGTTATAACAAAACAGAATTCTTGCCGTGCTGGAACTGAATGTCAATCGCTGCCTTGATTCATGTTGATTGAGTATATTGGGGGAGTGGTGTGATGGTGTGCAGTAGAACCTGGACACCTACAAACTGCAAGTTCCTACTGTGTATTATGTTATTGTGGCAAGGCTCTAAGCATCTCTTGCACCCTTCTCCCACCCTGTGCTGCTGCTTCTCTATCCCCATTGCTGGCTGCATAGTACCATCAGTTGGGCGTAGGCCACTGACCTGCCCAGTTGGGTGAGAAACATGACGGGCAAAAATATAATCTTAAAAACTGTATAAAGCGATTGGCTTATATATACACAGATAAATAGTTACTTGGGAACACCTAATCATGACTGGCAGTGTCCCACTAATAATGTACAAATCGAGAGTGGCGGTAATCAGAATCTGCAGACGGTTTGCCACACCAGCTGATTAACATCATGCTGCTGATCCCTCTGAAACCACAGAGCGTGTTTTTCCAGGAACACACTGAGCTAGCCAGTCGCAGTGCCATTGTTACTGCTGCTGAACATGCACTGTTAGTGTTTTCCTCTGTTTCAACTCGGTGTTTATCATTCAAACTGCAAGGTATGTGATAGCTGTGTCTATCCCAGCTTCATGTAACTTTTTCTTTGCTGATTCATTGCTGTCACTGTGTTGTAGAATGTCTTCACTCCTTATATTGTGATGGGGTTTTTTCTTTCCCTCCAATTTAATCCTGCTCTGTCCAGAAATTGCTGACTGTTCCATGGGCCCCATCAACCTGAGCCAGGTACCTATTCCTCATGTGGGTGTGAGCAGGCAATTTGACTGTGGAGGGGGTACTGTCTATACCATCCTCCTTCAATGCCTCTGTGTTGCCCAGCTCAGAGGGACTGCCCTCACTTGGTTCCACTTTTCCCTATCAAATTGTAGCCAGAGCATATCCAGCCAGGGCTTATCTTCTTGCAGCTGCCTCTGAGTCCCTCAAGGATCTATCCTTGGTCCCCTCCTCTTTCTCATTTACACACTGCCCTTGGCGACATCATCTGAAGACATGGGATCAACTTCTATGCGTACACTGACGACACCTAGCTCTACCTCTCCGACACCTCCCTTGACTCCCCTCCACTGCCTCTCTGCTGTCAGAGTGCTTGTCCAATTTCCAGTTTTGGATGAACGGCGATGTCCTCCAGTTAATCATTGGGATGGCCAACGCCATTGTTTTCGGCCCCTGCCACAAACTTTCTATCCTGGCTACTGTCTGGTTGAACCAGACTGGTCGCAACCTTGGCATCCTATTCGACATTGAGCTTAGCTTCCGCCCCATCCGTGTCAAAAAACGCCCACTTCTGCTTTCATTAACATTGCTCCGTCTCCATCCCTGCCTCAGTGCCAAGCCCCTCACAATATCTCCTTCTGTGGCTCTGCATCCATTTTTGTTTGATTACGCCTCTGTGAAGTGCTTTGGGGTGATTTTCTACGTTAAATGCGCTGCATAAATGCAAGTTGTTGTGCCTGCCTAATGTCCATACATGTGCACGCTCAAGCAGGGGTCACTGGGTAACAGTCAGGAACCTTGACTCATTTTTCTTCCCTCTCTCCTCTCTCTCTCTCTCTCTCTCTCTCTCTCTCTCTCTCTCTCTAACTCAGAAATGTTGGGGCTAATTGTAATACCCGCACTGCCACAGCTGAGGTGCTCACCCTGGTCAGTATGGTTCATTATCACACTTGCAGTGTCCATTTACCGCGCAATCTAGAGTTTGTGCTATTAGACACTTCATTTTCCAAAAGGATGTTAGATTCAGCAAATAAATTTGCAGAGTCAACATGATGTTGGAATACCAACTACAGGGTGAGATTATCTGCTGACAGGGTTTTACCAAGAAAGACAAAACCAGTCTGAACCCTGCTGGAGGGGCCTGCCAACTGTTTCACATGATCAGAGATCTGCGATGTGGAGGAAGTGTTGGAACAAATGCTGGAAGGAAACGCTAGCAAGAAGCAGAGCTTGCAAAGCAATTTTTTAAAACTCCCTAGAACCGAACAAAATAATGAAAAGAGAAAATTTAAAAATGTGTTGCCTATAGATAACCAAAAATGAGAAGTCGCACAACACCAGGTTATAGTCCAACAGATTTATTTAAAATTACAAGCTTTCGGAGCTGTCGCCCCTTCCTCAGGTAGAGTAGCTGTGAGAGAATCTCCCAGAATTCACAATATAAACACAGAAAAAATGTATTCAAATCTTTCCCTACATCAAAGACACACTAAGAGCACAGCCAAGACAATGAGATGTGTCCCAGGGGGTCCAACGTGTCAAAACACCTGCTGGCTGCATATCCTCTGCAGTTGAGTTTGGTTCTTGTGTTAGTTTTTTTTTTAAAAAGCTGGAAAGACCGGCCATGATGTCAAGTCACGTTCTGTATCGTGACATGAACCCGATATCGCGATTGAGGCCATCCTCATGAGTGCAGAACTTGGCTATCAGTTTCTGCTCTATGATTTTGTGCTGTCGTGTATCCCGAAGGCCGCCTTGGAGAACGCTTACCCGCAGATCCGAGGCTGAATGCCCCTGACTGCTGAAGTGTTCCCCGACTGGGAGGCAACCCTCCTGCCTGGCGATTGTTGCGCGGTGTCCGTTCATACGTTGTCTCAGTGTCTGCATGGTCTCGCCGATGTACCATGCTCTGGGGCATCCTTTCCTGCAACGTATCAGGTAGACAACATTGGCCGAGTCACATGAGTATGTACCATGTACCTGGTGGGTAGTGTCCTCACGTGTGATGATGGTATCTGTGTCCATGATCTGGCATGTCTTGCAGAGGTTGCCGTGGCAGGGTTGTGTGGTGTCGTAGTTGCTGTTCTCCTGAAAGATGGGTAATCTGCTGCGAACTATGGTACTTTTGAGGTTAGGCGGCTGCTTGAAGGCGAGTAGTGGAGGCGTGGGGATGGCCTTAGCAAGGTGTTCGTCGTCATCGATGACATGTTGAAGGCTGCAAAGAACATGGCGTAGTTTTTCCGCTCCGGGGAAGTACTGGACGACGTAGGGTACTCTGTTGGTTGTGTCCCGTGTTCGTCTTCTGAGGAGGTCTATGCGGTTTTTTGCTGTGGCCCGTCGGAACTGTGGATCGACGAGTCGAGCGTCATATCCCGTTCTTACGAAGGCGTCTTTCAGTGTCCGTAGGTGTCCATCGCGTTCCTCCTCGTCTGAGCAGATCCTGTGTATTCGCAGGGCTTGTCCATAGGGGATGGCTTCTTTAACGTGGTTAGGGTGGAAGCTGGAGAAGTGGAGCATCGTGAGGTTGTCCGTGGGCTTGCGGTAGAGTGAAGTGCTGAGGCGTCCGTCTTTGATGGAGATTCGTGTGTCCAAGAATGAAACCGATTCTGAGGAGTAGTCCATGGTGAGTTTGATGGTGGGATGGAACCTGTTGATGCTATCGTGTAGTCCTTTCAGTGATCCTTCGCCGTAACCAGGCATTGTCAACACCAATAATTATATGTATTGCAGACTGGAAGATGTGAATCAAGAGAAGTATACTCCTTATTCTGTCCCAGGTTAGTGATATGGGAACAGGACTCAGCCGCTAAAGCCTGTTCTACCATTCATTTAGATCATGGCTGACATGGCAGGAGTAAATACATATTTACTTTTGACACTGCTTTTGACATTCCTCGACAATTTCTCGACTGGTTCAATTGATTCATTCACTGTCCAGTGTAGAAGTGAGCTACACAGACCAGGAACGTTCTAAGATGGTCTCTACTGAGTTAACTGATCATAGCCACCATGGAAGTTAGGCGTGCTACTGTTAGCTTCAATATCCCTGGGTTGGGTGAGGGGGAAATCAGCCAGAGTTCCTGCTCCTGATTACTATCCAGTCACTCCTGTTCGAAAATGTCCTTCTGTGGACATCAGGATCGGGCTTAGCTCTGATGCTTCACTAGTCAAATAACCTGTCCAGGTTCATACATGAAGGGTGAACACTTGAGCAAAGTACTGGAGAGCATCTCAGGAGAGATGGGGAGAAAATTGTCAGGGTGGGAGTTTAAAAAAAAAAAAGACTTGACATTTCAATGCTTTGAGACAAAGTCAGCATCCACATGTACTGTGGGCAGAGTCTGACTACGGGTGCAGGGTATCTCTTGTATTACCCATACGTGAGACAGACCTATAATTGTCGTAAGTACTAAAAGAAAGCGAAACTTGCATTTATATAGCGCCTTTCACATCCTCAGGACGCCCCAAAGCACACTACAGCCAATTAAGTACTTTTGAAGTGTGGTCACTGTTGTAATATAGGAAACACGGCAGCCAATTTGCACACAGCAAGTTCCCACAAACAGCAATGTGATAAAGATGAGATATTCTGTTTTAGTTATGTTGGTTGAGGGATAAATATTGTCCAGGACACTGGGGAGAACTACCCTGCTCTTCTTCAAAATAGTGGCATAGGATCTTTTACGTCCACCTGAACGGACAGAAGAGACCTTGGTTTAACGTCTCATCCAAATGACAGCACCTCCAGCAGTGCAGGTCTCCCTCAATACTGCACTGGAGTGTCAGTCTAGATTTGATGTTCAAGTCTCTGGAGTGGGCCTTTTTCAGTGGACCAGTAAGAGTGACACTAGGCTGCCCCAAGATCACCAGACAAGAATCATAACCAATGCCCCTTTTAGGGCACCACTAATGTAGGAAAGAAACATATGGTCCATTAAACTAAAAGAAGCTGAAATAAGCAACAAAGTCCCAACAAAAGCAAAGGGAACCTTCCCAATTAAATCATAATGCTAGCAGTGTCTATAAGAGACTCTACTCTGCTGTGCTCACCAGTTGTAGAGGGCATCAAACATACCGCATGCTGTCTCTCCAAGGTCACCCAGGCACGGACAAGACTGCAGAAGAAATGCAGGTAACCAGAGCGACCCACTCCCTCCATGGGCCCCACTCATCCTGGACCTACAACTTGCTGTTTTAGCCAGGTCCACAAGAAGATCCTCTGACTTACCCCCCACCTCTTCACCAGGCGGCCAAAGATTAGCATAGTGGGGCTAAAGTGTAACCAAAAGTTTAGGAGCAATCCCTTAAGGTGACTAATGCAGGGGTTGCAACCTCTCGCACTGAATATATACATGGGCCATAGACTCCTGGGCCGCAAAAATCACATGCGGCCTGGGAGTCTGTGAAGGTGCTTTTTTTTAAAAAAAAAACTGTTGCATGCTACTGCTCTCTGCAACACTCTACCCCAGATCTCCAGTGGAGCAGGGGAGCACTCCTGTGTTGAGCCTTCCATTGGGGCTTCTGTCTGACGGCAAGATGACATGCCAGGGCGTGTCCGGGTGAGACATGAGGGCAAGGAAGTGGAGAGTGTGCAGGAGGAGTCTACAGGAAACCCTTGTGGAATAGCACGGAGGTAATTTCCGTGAGATGGCTCAAGTTGTGAGGCGCGGGTTTCCGAAGGAGGTTTCAGGGCCTCGTGCCCATGGAAAAACTCCACCCGAACGGCGGTAAGATCAGGCAGGATCCCTCCACACGCTTGAGCCTTGAGCCTCCTCGATACACCTAACGGAGTCAGGGCCGAGTGTGACTTTCAACGTTTGGACGGCTTTGGCTGCGGGCCGGGCGCAGCACCTGAACATCTGACGTGCCTCCGGCGACGTACAATCCACTCTGGTGCATCCCTGACTCTGTTTACCTTCGCAGCCTGAGCCCTCTGCTCCATCAGCCACATACGGGTTTGGATAGGCTAGACGGAGAAAGGCTGTTCCCACTAGTTGATGGTACAAGGACTAGGGGGCACAGATTTAAGGTATTGGGCAAGAGATACAAGGATGATGTGAGAAAAAACCTTTTTACGCAGCGAGTGGTGAGGACTTGGAACTCGCTGCCGACTGAAGTGGTGGAAGCGGAGACACACAATATTTTCAAGGGAGACTGGATAGGCGCTTGAGGGAAATAAACTTGCAGAGCTACGGGGATAGAGCGGGGGAATGGGACTGACTGGATTGCTCTACAGAGAGCCGGCGTGGACTCGATGGGCTGAATAGCCTCCTGTGCCGTTATGACTCTACGACTGAATATCGCCCAAGCCAGCCATGCGGTGGTGTTGATTGCGGAGCAGTTGCTCTGCCGAGATAGCCGCTACCTCTGACGGAGGAGAGCTCCTGTTTGAGGTAACCATGTTCCAGACCCTGATGAGATCTTGACAAAAGACGGGTAACTCCCGCAAGGCCGGAGTATACCATGCAACTTGATAAAGGAGCTGCCGGTCATAACTCAGCCCATATATCTGGCGGAAGAAAATCATCGCCAGCGCGCACCATTTGGTAGGATCCTTTATGTACAGGTATTTCTGCAGGGTCTGAAGGCAGAAAGTCACAACCTGGGTGCGGAGGCACACCAGCACCTGACCGCCCTCCGTAAGCAGGAGACCCAGAACCACAACAGAAACCCAATGCTTCTTTATCCCAGAAGAAGCCAATGTGCTTCCTCTGAATATTGGTGAAAAACTCAGGAGCAGGGATCAAAGTGACCAACCGGTACCATAGCATAGTGGCCACCAGTTGGTTTACGACCAGCGTTCGACCCCGTCTCTGGAGTGGGACTTGATCCCACAGCCTTCTTACTCAGAGGTGAGAGTTCTGCCACTGAACCACAGCTGAAAACCTGACAATCAGAATTAAGTGGTTAGAATGTAATGATTCATCTTCTTGCTAAATAGCTTTTTGCATTTCTTTTTCTTTTGATAAATTCCATTTCACCCTGGGCTGATTGCCTGGGAGAAATGCTTGTTTCTGACCTGACATACTCAGATCTACAAACAGTTTGAAATGTGGAGTTTGTGTCTCAAATTCTTGATGGCAGAAAGAGGAAGAGATACTGAAAGCCATTGCCAGGATATGCTAGTGTCACATTTCATTATATCCCGTTTGTCTCCGGAGGTGATTGTATCCTGGCGCTTAATTTTATTTTGTACTTAACAATTTTGTGGGCAGAACATGAAAATGAGTATAGATGTCAATACCATAGAACAGTCGAATTGTTTAATAGTGCAAGCTCCTGAAAATTAATCAACCTGGCACACTGCCAAACCTTCTCGTGTTTCCATCTTTGTCTTCAGTAACTGAAGCACACAAACCCATGGGTTCCAAGAAAACAAGCAGGACCGCATATAGAGAGGCAACAATAGCTGAGGAGGAAGAGGGGAAATTTTCAAACTCCGTTATCTGCATTTCATAAGAAATTGAGCTAACCGAGAGTGTCTCAGCCCCAGAGGTCCCAGGTTCAATCCCTGGTCTCTGCTTAATTTTCTGATTATGGCCAAGGTATCTCTGTATCCAAGTAATCTCTGGATTACTACCTGAGCCACGAGCAAATTTGGCTAGGGTAAATAAAATCAGAGGGTTAAATGCGTGCTCAAAGACTGGTGTGGGAGAAATGGGTTTTGCTACCTGGGACACTGGCACCAGTACTGGGACAGGAGAGAGCTGTTCCGTTGGGACGGACTTCACTTGGCCAGTGCTGGGACTAGAGTCCTGGCGAATCGAATAACTAGGGCTGTAGAGAGGGCTTTAAACTAATTAGTGGGGGGGAGGTTTCAAGAGAGCAAAAAATAAAAATGTCAGCGGAGAAGGCAATAGAGCAAAGTAGCAGTGGGGTAATTAAAAACCAGAGCGTGTCAGGAAGGGACAGAATATATAAAGATAAAGGTAAAGTAGTAAAGGGGGTAAAAGCAGGAATAAATTGTCACAAAACATATTTAAAAGTTCTTTATCTGAATGCACGCAGCATTCGTAACAAAATAGACGAATTGACGGTACAAATAACTACGTATGGGTATGATCTTGTGGCCATAACAGAAACATGGCTGCAGGGTGACAACGACTGGGAATTAAATATGCCAGGGTATTTAACAATCAGGAAGGACAGACAGGAAGGAAGAGGAGGTGGGGTAGCTATGTTAATAAAGGAAGGAATCACTGTATTACAGAGAAATGATATTGGGTCAAAGGATCAGGATAATGAAACAGTTTGGGTGGAGATAAGGAATAATAAAGGGAAAAAAACACTAGTGGGAGTAGTATATAGGCCTCCTAATAGTTGCAACTCTGCTGGAAGAAGTATTAATCAGGAAATAGTTGGGGCATGTAATAAGGGAACAGTTATAATTATGGGGGATTTTAACTATCATATTAACTGGACAAATCAAATTGGGCAGAGCAGCCTTGAGGAAGAGTTTATTGAGTGTATTAGGGATGGATTTCTTGAGCAGTATGTAACTGATCCTACAAGGGGGCAAGCAACCTTGGACCTGGTCCTGTGTAATGAGTCAGGATTAATTAATAATGTCCTAGTTAAGGATCCCCTTGGAATGAGTGACCATAACATGGTTGAATTCCATATCCAATTAGAGGGTGAGAAGGTTGGTTCTCAGACAAGCGTACTGAGCTTGAATAAAGGAGACTATGATGGTATGAGAGCGGAATTGATTAAAGTGGACTGGGAAAATAGATTAAAGGGTAAGATGGTACATGAGCAGTGGTGTTCATTTAAGGAGTTATTTTACAACTTTCAAAAAATATATATTCCACTGAGGAAAAAAGGGTGTAAAAGAAATGACACCCATCCGTGGCTAAGTAAAGAAATTAAGGATAGTATCCAACTAAAAACAAGGACATATAAGGTAGCCAAACTTAGTGGGAGGATAGAAGATTGGGAAGTCTTCAAAAGACAGCAAAAAGTAACTAAAGGATTGATTAAGAAAGGGAAGATAGATTATGAAAATAAATTAGCAAAAAATATAAAAACAGATAGCAAGAGTTTCTATAGTTATATAAAAAGAAAAAGGGTGGCTAAGGCAAACGTAGGTCCCTTAGAGGATGAGACCGGGAAATTAATGGTGGGAAACATGGAGATGGCAAAAATGCTGAACAAATATTTTGTTTCAGTCTTTACAGTAGAGGACACTAAGAATATCCCAACACTGGACAAACAGGGGGCTCTAGTGGGGGAGGAGCTAAATACGATTAAAATCACTAAGGAATTGGTACTCAGTAAAATAATGGGACTCAAGGCGGATAAATCCCCTGGACCTGATGGCTTACATCCTAGGGTCTTGAGGGAAGTGGCAATAGGGATTGTGGATGCTTTGGTAATTTTCCAAAATTCCCTGGACTCCGCAAAGGTCCCGGCAGATTGGAAAACTGCTAATGTAACACCCTTATTTAAAAAGGGTAGTAGGCAGAAAGCTGGAAATTATAGACCAGTTAGTCTAACATCTGTGGTGGGTAAAATTTTGGAGTCTATTATTAAGGAGACAGTAACGGAACATTTAGATAAACATAATTTGATAGGACAAAGTCAGCATGGCTTTATGAAAGGGAAATCATGTCTGACAAATTTGCTTGAGTTCTTTGAGGACATAACGTACAGGGTGGATAAAGGGGAACCAATGGACGTAGTGTATTTAGACTTCCAGAAGGCATTCGACAAGGTGCCACATAAAAGATTATTGCTCAAGATAAAAAATCACTGGATTGGGGGGAATATTCTGGCATGGGTGGAGGATTGGTTATCTAACAGGAAGCAAAGAGTTGGGATAAATGGTTCATTCTCGGACTGGCAACCAGTAGCCAGTGGTGTTCCGCAGGGGTCGGTGCTGGGTCCCCAACTCTTTACAATCTATATTAACGATTTGGAGGAGGGGACCGAGTGTAACATATCAAAGTTTGCAGATGATACAAAGATGGGAGGGAAAGTAGAAAGTGAGGAGGACATAAAAAACCTACAAGGGGATATAGACAAGCTGGGTGAGTGGGCAGAGATTTGGCAGATGCAATACAATATTGGAAAATGTGAGGTTATGCACTTTGGCAGGAAAAATCAGAGAGCAAGTTATTATCTTAATGGCGAGAAACTGGAAAGTACTGCAGTACAAAGGGATCTGGGGGTCCTAGTGCAAGAAAATCAAAAAGTTAGTATGCAGGTGCAGCAGGTGATCAAGAAGGCCAACAGAATGTTGGCTTTTATTGCTAGGGGGAGAGATTATAAAAACAGGGAGGTATTGCTGCAGTTATATAAGGTATTGGTGAGACCACATCTGGAATACTGCATACAGTTTTGGTGTCCATACTTAAGAAAAGACATACTTGCTCTCGAGGCAGTACAAAGAAGGTTCACTCGGTTAATCCCCGGGATGAGGGGGTAGACATACGAGGAGAGGTTGAGTAGATTGGGACTCTACTCATTGGAGTTCAGAAGAATGAGAGGCGATCTTATTGAAACATATAAGATTGTGAAGGGGCTTGATCGGGTGGATGCGGTAAGGATGTTCCCAAGGATGGGTGAAACTAGAACTAGGGGGCATAATCTTAGAATAAGGGGCTGCTCTTTCAAAACTGAGATGAGGAGAAACTTCTTCACTCAGAGGGTAGTAGGTCTGTGGAATTTGCTGCCCCAGGAAGCTGTGGAAGCTACATCATTAAATAAATTTAAAACAGAAATAGACAGTTTCCTAGAAGTAAAGGGAATTAGGGGTTATGGGGATTAGGGCAGGAAATTGGACATGAGGCTGAGTTCGGATCGGTCGAGGCCCTGTGGGTGGCATAGCGGGCCCAGGGGCTGAGTGGCCGGGTCCTGCTCCTACTTCTTGTGTTCTTTAGATTTGAGGTGAGGATCAGATCAGCCATGATCTTATTGAATGGCGGAGCAGGCTCGAAGGGCCGATTGGCCTACTCCTGCTCCTATTTCTTATGTTCTTATGAGGTATCAATTTGACAACCCTAGGCTAAGAGGAAAAGAATGAGCAAGGACTCCTGATCACTGACCAGTGACTGCTGCTGGAAAATGCACCTGGGTGGGCATTAGAGAAGGGCAGGACCAAACTTGGCTGTTATGGCCTCCACTGTTGAAATAATCTGCCAGCACCCACTATCTCTGGAGTTATATATGAATAATGGCCTCTTGGGTGAGATAATGGAGGCCTGCCAGGGCCCGTAGAACTGTGCGCAGCAACGAGTCAATGTCTCTAGAAGATTTGAGGCAAACAAATCGTGAGTAGGCGGTCAGGGATGGACAGAGTTAGGGAGGATGACCATACTGGAGGTTGGACAGAGTCGGGAGGATGACCATGCTGGGGGTTGGACAGAGTCGGGGAGGATGACCATGCTGGGGGTTAGACAAAGTCAGGGAGGATGACCATGCTGGGGGTTGGACAGAGTCAGGGAGGATGACCATGCTGGGGGTTGGACAGAGTCAGGGAGGATGACCATGCTGGGGGTTAGACAGAGTCAGGGAGGATGACCATGCTGGGGGTTAGACAGAGTCAGGGAGGATGACCATGCTTGGGGTTGGACAGAGTCAGGGAGGATGACCATGCTTGGGGTTAGACAAGTCAGGGAGGATGACCATGCTGGGGGTTAGACAGAGTCAGGGAGGATGACCATGCTGGGGGTTAGACAGAGTCAGGGAGGATGACCATGCTGGGGGTTAGACAGAGTCAGGGAGGATGACCATGCTGGGGGTTAGACAGAGTCAGGGAGGATGACCATGCTGGGGGTTAGACAGAGTCAGGGAGGATGACCATGCTGGGGGTTAGACAGAGTCAGGGAGGATGACCATGCTTGGGGTTGGACAGAGTCAGGGAGGATGACCATGCTTGGGGTTAGACAGAGTCAGGGAGGATGACCATGCTTGGGGTTAGACAAAGTCAGGGAGGATGACCATGCTGGGAAGTTGTAAATTTTCCTGCGCTTTGCTCTGGGTGACCACGTCAAGTACTTGAAATCACTTTTAAACAGGTTTTGGGAGGGAGAAAGGTTGCAATGTTGATTATCTCTTCGGCCAGAAGTCATCAGTGTTCTTTATAATGGTGGACTATGTGTTGCATCAGGCAGTGTTTGGATATAGGCCTGTATCTGTGATTCCATGCACAGTTATATCTTGGCCAATCTGACCATTTAGGAAACTAATGAGTTATATGGTGGGAGAATGTTATGTATGTGCTTTTTATTATTAACTGTACAATAATTCCACCAGCCTAGGTTCACCCTGATCAGTGGTACAGGTACTGGCCTCAGATGATGGCTTGTTACTCAAATATGCCTAACAAGAAGTTGCATTTATATAACCCGTTTAACGTAGTAAAAGGTTGCAAGAAATTTCAGATGTTGAGCGTCAAACCTACGAGTGCGGTTATGTCCCGAAGTGCGAGGGGATGACTAATGTGAATGCGTCTACCACTGAATATGGAATGGAGTTGGTGATGTCTGCCACGCAACGTGTGAAAATCAAAGTTGGGAGTACAAAATAGCACTGATAAGGTTGTGTGAGAGCTGAGGGTGTTTAGTTTTTAAGAAGCATTGTTGTAATACTACCCTTTTCCTGCTCAGAGCTGCAGATTGGAAATTGGACCAACCTGACTGGACCGGGAGACTCCGGATAACAGCGAAAGGAAATATTGCTTACATTAAGTTGGAAGACCGGAATTCAGGTATTCACCGCAACTCAAAAATTCAGATTGCCTGTGAGATGATCAAAGTTCAGTTCAGTGAGCCCATTTATAGCTTTGAACCCTCTAGAGAAAAATCCCCCCCTGTTCACATTGCACTCAGTAAAGGTGAGTGCTCTCTGTACCAAATTTTTTGAATAAGCAGCAGGGGCTGCTAATTGTCACCATGATTTTAGCGTGATGCGAGGGAGCTTCATGTTTCCTACCATAATACTTGTCCCATAATATCACCAAATGAAATGGCAGTGCCTACGTTCCTGATGTCAAAATTATTTTTATAATGCAATAATTAAAGGTACCAAGACTAACAGTAATGTATGTGGGGAAAGTACTTGTTTCCTAATGGGTGTGTTTTTGATGACTACAGATTCTGGACATTGCGCTGTGCATTTAGCAGGTATGCTCTGTAATGAGTTCTTGAGGCCACACTAACCACTGTAGAAACTTGACTTGTGGGTGACCAAAGTTGTTGCTGATATGCTGGTTGAAATGACCTTTAACCATGTATTGTTTACTTGTTCTTGTCCTCAGGAGAGTTGTTTGCACAGTCGCCAGTGGACCAGTTTCCCGGGATTGCGGTGGAGAGTGTTGTCGACTCCAGCAGATACTTTGTAATTCGCATCGAAGATGGAAATGGTAATTCTACCTGGGGGTTTTATTCAGACCTGGTGTCTCTTTAGCGTTCCACTAGTGTAGTGAGGGACATGGACTTTTGCATGATTTTGGCTGCAGTTGATTTTTCTTTTCTTTAAATTAACTTGCGAATGTTTTTGTTGCATTATGTAGTTACAGCTACCAGAGGTGATTAATGACAAGTTCAGCAGCATATCAATTAAATTAGACTAAAATCTTCCGTTATAAGACTGTCTATAATGTGACCTGTGATTGCAAATGGGAAATCCCACAATAAGGGAGTGAAAGAGACCAACCGTAAGAATGAATTTGTATTTTATATTGTGACTTATTAAATGTCTGAGCATCCCTAAATGCTTCAAATAAAATGAATTGCTTTTTTTCCTGCTGTACACTGCTGTTTTGTATGTGAAGACATTAATTATTTCGCACCTAGCAAGATCCCTCAAACAGTAAGATGATGAATGATCAGTTAATCTGATTTTGCTGCTGTTGGTTGGCCAGGACAGCAGGAGAGCTCCTTGCACTTAATAAGAACATAAGAAATAGGAGCAGGAGTAGGCCATTCGGCCCCTCGAGCCTGCTCCGCCATTCAATAAGATCATGGCTGATCTGATCTTGGCCTCAACTCCCCTTTTCTGCCTGTTCCCTATAACCCTTGACTCCCCTGTAGTTCAAAAATCTGTCTATCTCAGCCTTGAATATATTCAGTGACTCCGCCTCCACAGCTCTCTGGGGTAGAGAATTCCAAAGATTCACGATCCTCAGAGAAGAAATTCCTCCTCATCTCCGTCTTAAATGGGCGACAGCTTATTCTGAAACTATGCCCCCTAGTTATAGATACCCCCACGAGGGGAAAACCTCCTCTCAACATCTACCCTGTCAAGCCCCCTCAGAATCTTCTATGTTTTAATAAGATTACCTCTCATTCTTCTAAACTCCAATGAGTATAGGCTCAACCTTTCCTCATAAGACAACCCCTTCATCCCAGGAATCAACCTAGTGAACCTTCACTGAACTGCCTCCAATGCAAGTATATCCCTCCTTAAATAAGGAGACCAAAACTGTATGCAATATTATAGGTGTGGTATCACCAATGCCCTGTACAGTTGTAGCAAGAATTCCCTACTTTTATACTCCATCCCCCTTGCAATACAGGCCAACATTCCATTTGCCTTCCTAATCACTTGCTGTACCTGCATGTTAACTTTTTGTGTTTCATGTACGAGGACACCCAGATCCCTCTGTACCACAGCATTTGTGAAGCTTGCAGTCCCCATACACACATTGAAGCAGATTGTGAAATATGGAGATGTAATACTGAGCTGTTGTAATCTACACAACCTTGTCTCTGTACTCTTTTTACTCTTTAATTTGTATTCTGCAATTGGTGACCTCGAGAAAACAGCAACCTCCAGGTTTATATCGGCACTGATTCAGGTTTAGACAGTTGAGAGGTGATCTAATCGAGGTATTTAAAATGATTAAGGGATTCGATACAAAAACTATTTCCTCTGGTGGGTGAATCCAGAATAAGCGGGCATAATCTTAAAATTAGAGCTAGACCATTAAGGAGTGAAATCAGGAAGCACTTTTTCACAAAGGGAAGTGGAAATCTGGAAAACGCACCCGCAGAAAGCTATGGATGCTGGGTCAATTGATATGGAGCAAAGGCAGGTAAAAGAAGTTGAAGTACAGATCAGCCATGATCTAATTAAATGCCGGAATAGGCTCGAGGGGCTGAATGGTCCACTCCTAATTCTGTGTTTATATCATGAGTCAGTTAGTTATGGGTGGTACTCTAAGGTTGTCTCTCGATCACATTGATAAGTCCACTCAGTACTGGCTGGAAAGAGGATGTGTAAAATCTGAACTTGTATATACTGTATCATTTGACAAAACCTGTTTCATTCCCCAGGACGACGTGCATTCATCGGCATTGGATTTGTAGACCGGGGAGATGCTTTTGATTTTAATGTCGGTCTCCAGGACCACTTCAAGTAAGTTGTTTGACATCACAGTACTGACCGATTTTGATTGAGGATTGCTGAAGAGATGGATCAAACATTGCGATCAGGAAGTTGCAAGACCTGTCTAAAGTCTATGGAGCAAATTGTAGTGGGGTTTTAATCTGTTGTTCTTCACTAAAGAGAGCTCATATTTCCATCTTTCAGCCTCTAGTGACAGAAATTACAACAATATTATAGCTCCAGGTTGGAGTCTTGCAAAGTACCTGTAGACTTGGACACCCTGGATTGAATCAGTATGACTCAAATCACTGATGAAGACAATGCAATAAAATAAACATTCTGATTTCGTTTTGCTTATTTTCATTTTAAGGTCTAATTTTCATTGTAAGTTGTGGTTTTCAAAGCTTCAGCTATTCCCAAGCAACAGGCTGCATTTTCTTTGTTTTGTAGATGGGTTAAGCAGCAGAGTGAACTCGCCAAACAAGCTCAGAACCCAGACTCTGGACCCAAGTTGGATTTGGGATTTAAAGAGGGACAGACCATCAAGCTAAGTATTGGGGTGAGGCACTGCAGAAGTTAATTTTCAAATAATCCTGAATCTATTATTGAAAATAAGACAGGATAGTGTGACCAGAGGTCAAGAATATAAACTACAAAAAATAAATTTAAATCATGTACGAGAAGGAACTTCTTCACACAAAGTATGATAAATGTATGGGGTAAGACAGCTATCGATAGATTTGTGGATATTAAGGGAATTGAGGGAATCGGGCAGGAAGGTGGAGTTGAGGTAGAAGATCAGCCATGATCTTATTGAATGGTGGAGCAGGCTCGACAGGCCGAATGGCCTTCTCCTGCTCCTATTTCTTATGTAATCTGCCTCCACCACCCTTTCAGGCAGTGAATTCCATATTCTAACCACTCGCTGTGTAAAAAAAGTTTTCCCTCATGGCGCCTTCTGCCAATCACCTTAAATCTGTGTCCTCTGGTTCTCGACCCTTCCGCCAATGGGAACATTTTCTCTCTCTCTACTCTGTCTAGACCCCTCATGATTTTGAACACCTCTATCAAATCTGCTCTAAGGAGAAAAACCTCAGCTTCTCCAGTCTATCCACGTAACTGAAGTCCCTCATTCCTGGAACCATTCTTGTAAATCTTTTCTGCACCCTCTCTAAGGCCTTCACATCCTTCCTAAAGTGCGGTGCCCAGAATTGGACACAATACTCCAGTTGAGGCCAAACCAGTGTTTTATACAGGTTCATCATAACTTCCTTGCTTTTGTACTCTATGCCTCTATTTATGAAGCACTGGATCCCGTATGCATTTTTAACCGCTTTCTCAACCTGCCCTGCCACCTTCAACGATTTGTGCACATATACCCCCAGGTGTTTCTGTTCATGCAACCCTTTAGAATTGTACCCTTTAGTTTATATTGCATCTCCTTGTTCTTCCTACCAAAATGTATCACTTTGCACTTTTCTACATTAAATTTCATCTGTCACGTGTCCGTCCATTCCACCAGCATTTAATCAAAACCATTTCCAACCCATTTTTATTTTCAGAATGTAAGGAAGAAGGAAAACTCATCAACTAAGCCTCGTCTAACAGGTAGCGGAATAGGCCTACTCCCACCTCCTCCAGGGGCTAAAGCGCCAATACTGCTTCCACCGCCAGGGTCACCGGGTGTGCAGGATCAAGTGACGCAACAGCCTACGCAGGCACCTACTGCAGGTATAGTATTACAACAGAAAGATGAGGGTTTGTTTCCCTGTGGTCTTGTTGACCAATATCCTGAATTATACTCATTTTCCCCCCTTTAGATACAACAATCTTAGAGATACAAAGTTTTTTCAAGCTGGGTTCTTTTGACATGGAGCCAGAATCAATGAGCAGCTGTAATTGACCTCTATTTGACTACTGGAGTTTATAAGCGGCTGCAATTGCCTAGATTTTTTAAAATTCATTGACAGGACGTAGGAGTCGCCGGCAAGGCCAGCATTTATTGCCCTTGAGAAGGTGGTGGTGAGCCGCCGTCACCTTGAACCGCTGCAGTCCGTGTGGTGAAGGTACTCCCACAGTGATGTTAGGTAGGGAGTTGCAGGGGTTTGACCCAGCGACAATGAAGGAACAGCCGATATATTTCCAAGTCAGGATGGTGTGTGATTTGGAGGGGTACTTGGAGGTGGTGGTGGTCCCGTTGCCTGCTGCCCTTGTCCTCCCATGTGGTAGAGGTCGCGGGTTTAGGAGGTGCTGTTGTAGTCTTGCAGAGTTGCTGTTCAAGTGAGGCTTGAACCCGCAACCTTCTGACTCACAGGCGAGAGTGCTACCCACTGAGCAACGGCTGATGCCTAGACTAAATTTGTCTATTTAGACCACTTCCTCAGAGAGCACTTGAGTGGTAGCCTTAAAGGAACAAGCCAGGATAAGCACAGTTCCATCTTAGCAGCTGAACATCACAAATGCATTACAGACTGTGATAGTAGTGGTTATATTCAGAAGGTGGAGTCAGTTGTATTGAGTGCCCAATTTCAGATTCTTTTTTATGGCCATAGCCTTGTAGAGTCACCCTGAACTATCTGTGCTTGCTGGCTTCATTCATAAATCTGGTGTGTACTGTCTGTGAATACAGATTTCATTGATTATTTTGGATCATATCATGCTGGATAGTTTTACTGATAAATCTATAATTTTTGCAGAATTACTAGGAGGCTTTGGTGCCCCTAATCCATCTCTCCCTCTGGCTTCTCATGCTGCCACAACTGATCTGTGGGGAGACTTTGCAACGGCACCCAGGTTAGTGACCCATCCTCTAAACCTCACACCATTATTGGTAAAACGGTAAAAACGAAAGTATGTAATAAGTGCAAAGTAACAAGTGTTTGTCTAAATCAAGACAGCTATGGTTGTGTTAACTCGCAATACATGAAAAAGACAGCACAATTACCAAGGGTTTTACAATAAACAATTAGAGTGAGGTACTAGATGGGGAGCTCACAATACAATACTGGTAGCAAAATATCCCAGAATGCGGATAGACCTATTACTGTGTCGGTGTGAGTCAAAGTTGTTACACAACCCTGTTTTTATTATATTAATTTGTGCATGTGATTTTCACTTTTTCAAAAGATTTTACACATTCTACAAAATGGCTACTCAAAGCTGTTGAAAAACAATTGGGAGGGAAAGGGTTACAATCCTCGAATAAGGTTAGAGATTAGAAAAAAAGTTTGTTCCTAGACGCTGGTGGACATGTACAACAGACTCTGAGGGAGTTGATTTGGGGTTATTTGGCACTCTTCAACTGAGCTGGATTGATATATTAAGAAGGGGGAATTGAGGTTTAAAGAGATATCAACAAGAGTGCTTGATTTTTTTTTTCAGGGTAGATGGGAAGGGACTTGGATCTGTTCTTTAAAGTAGGATTGTGGCAGAGAGGGAAAGAGAATCCATGATAGAGTAATCATACATGGATTCTGGATAAAGTGGGCTTGATGAGCTAAATGGCCTTACCTTGCTTAAAATAATTTTAATATAGTTCATTTCGGGACTCTGATATGCAGTGGGTTGGCACTCTGTCCTTTCACTCTGGGACCTGGGTTTGAACCTATCCCAGACTTGAGATGAAAGTTTTCTTTATTTGCCACTGGGATGGTATAGAAATTGTCTTTTAAAAAATTTTAAAAATACATTTTGCACAAAATGACTTCTGATAACTTTAACTTTCTTGTTCTTCAGCTCTGCTACAAGCCAAGTGGCCCAGAGTGCCAATTGGGTTCAGTTTTGACATGGGGCAGCTTTCTGTTTTCTCCTTTTGAAAATGCGAACCTGAGAGACCATGATTGACACTTCCTATCTGATGAGATTCTTGGAGACGGAAGCTGCTGGGAATCCATGGTGTCAGAGCCAGCAGGATTCTGGACTCTCAGGCTGCAACCTTGGAACTTTTCATTTCCATTAACAGTGCATCTGTACCAGAACATCTATCCCATCCCTGTAACCACGATGTTCCCGAGAGCCCGGACATGGTGCTTTTGCTTCACAGTGACTGGACTCCGTCTCATAAAGGTCAATGGGACACAAATGCATATCAAAAAGGAGTTATCATGTTTTTGAATTTTTTTACGCAGGAGTATAATGTGTACTAATGGTCCTAACTTTGAAGAGTTCCTTAAACACATCAAACTGTTTCACAGACACTGTATTCAGTAGATTTCCATTCCATATGTGATAATCTTCCATTATAACAGCTTGTGGGGCGGGGGGAAAGAGTACTGTAAAGAACTGATTTGTACTTAAAGAACAAAGCACTATGATTCACTGAAGTCCTACAGAATCTCATGCCGCACGAGGAAACGGGCGAATGTCATGTTTCTTCCAAGTGGTGGTTTTGTAATCGGCGGCGGAGTGATGTGGGTGGTGATGGACGTGGTGACCGGTAGCAGACGACTGGGCTTTTAAATACTCTCTGCTTTTCTTTCCAAAATATTTGTCTGCTTTGGCCAGTGCCCTTTTACTTTTGGGCTGACCTGTGAACTATTTGTGTCTGTAAATAAGAGTTTGTCTATTTCAGTATTTATACAGATTGATGGGAAGGGGGGGAATCCTGCATCTGCGGGGGGGAGAAAAATTGGGAGCTGTTAATGTTAACGCTGGGTTAAAATCAGGGAATTTCTTTAGAGTTGGAAGAATGTTCCAAATAAAAATGTCTATTGAAGTTAATTGTGTTTGGGTGTTTTGGATTTTTGTGCTGTCCCAGAGTGCCTCTCAACCAATCGGCTACCATTAAAGCTCGGTCACCATTGTTATGTAAACACAGTAGCTGATTTGCACACGAGTGGATCCCACAAGCAGCAATGAGTCGCATGACCAACGATTCATTTTTTTGGGGTGTTGGTTGAGGAAGGAACGTTGGCCAGGACATCAGGAGAACTCCCTGCTCCTCTTTGAATGGTGCCATGAGACCTTTTCTGCCAGTGGAACAGGCAGCCCTGCAAGGCTGCACCTCCAACAATGCAGCACTCGCTCGCAACTACCATGGAATGTCAGCCTAGATTATGTGCTTAAGATCAGGAGTGGGGCTTGAACCCATAACCTTCTGACTCCAAGCCAAATGTGTTTACTAATTGAGCCAGGCTGACATGTAGAAAAGCAATACTCCAAAAGGAATAGGTGACCCCCTCGGATTTCATTAATGAAAAGAGGTTCAATAACCTCCGCAGGTGAAAGAAGAAATTCAGCCATCACCGTGGTGATGAGCCTCCCACTGAAGGGTTTGTTTACCAGTGCATTGAAGCTAGATGAATATTACAACAGTTGTTCCCAAACCTCAAGAATGTTGTTTAAGCAAGAGCAGAATTATGGTTTGTTAGCGTCTAGGGGCAGAGTTTGCTATTGGTTACCTGGCACCACAACCACAGAACAAAGACTCTATCTCTGGCCAAGTCTGTCTCCCACACTGGCTCAGATAACCAGTTTGAATAAAGGAGAGGAATTCTACAGCAAGCCCCGCCCCAGGGACGCTGAAAGAGAATTCTATAGCTCAACATTGACCACAGCAGACCAGCCAGGGATCACCCACTGCTTGCCTGACTGCTGATGTAGTAAGTACTGACTATTCCTGATTTATGATTAACCTGTTGACGGCTGCTGTAATGTTTAAAAAACATTTTGTCTTAATTATATTTTATACACACAAGAACAAAAGTATTACTCTAGTTTGAAATAATTTACCATCACACTGGCAGAGTTCCTAAATGATTTCAAACAGAAGCTATTTCATGCCGAATCAGCTCAAAATCCTAAAGATTATACAGAGATCTACTCTTGATATGTTTGTCAGTCCCTGAGGCCAGGGTGTCACCAAGTTATATTACATTTTTCTTTCTTTGTACTTGGAGAATGATGATTGGTGATTTAACTTTTCTCCATTTGTACACGGTCATAGAAGCTTGTCTGGAATTTATTTTGGAATCAAACTCTTTTAACCCCACGTTCAAGACACAGTTGTGAAAGTAAAGTGGACTTAATTATAGTTTTACACCCCAGACTAGGCTGTCCAAATTGTATGCCCAGTTTGTGAACAGTATCTTTTTTTTTCCATTTTCTCCACCGCCCCCTCCCCCTGCCCAGCACCATTTCCTTGTAGGGACACAGTTCCATGAATGTCAAGTGACATCCGTCCACTTATGATCTGTGAATTTAGACAGTAAGCATGGAGAGGGCGGCATCATAGTGGACTCCAACCCCAATGTCCAGAAACATGCACTTTCTGGAAGTGGTCTGGGACCTGGCTTATTTCTCTTGTTCCAGTTGCAGCACCCCTTCTATTACCCCCCCCCCCCCCCCCAGCTGAGATCAGTGATGGAACCTGCCACTTTCCTGTCTCAATGCCTTGGTATTCAATTGAATGGTGCATTTACCAACTGAGCTTGTGAATCATATTAAAGATAGATAATCTGAGGTTGGCCATCTGCAAAAACTACATTGTAGAGCTGGGTGTGATTGATTCACCAGAGGTTATACTTGAGTGCCAGGGACTATACACTTTTTTTCTTAACCAACATCAGTAAACTAGAACTGATCACCCATGACACAGTAGTAGCACTCTTGCTTCTGAGTCAGAAGGTAGTGGGTTCATGCCCCATTCCTGAGACTTGAGTGCATAATCTAGATTTGCACTTCACTGCAGTACTGTTCTTGATGCCATGTTTCAGATGAGATGGCAGGATGTAAAATATCCCACAGCACTATTCAAAGAGCAGAGAAGTTCTCCTGGTGTCCTGGACAACATTGAACCCTCAACCAACATTTTTTTAAATATAAAGTGATAATGTATCTCATTGCTATTTGTGGACCTTGTGTGCAAATTGGTTGCCATGTTTCCTTGCATTACAACAGTGACTACGCTTGGAAAAAGTAACACATTGGCTGTGAAGTGCTTTTGGACATCCTAAGTTTACGCAAGGTGCTATATAAATGCAGGTTTGTTCTTTCTATCTGTTTGTATCTAATAATCCCTGCAGTCCAGGGTGATAAATGGGTTTGTTCCAGTGGGATTTCATACCATGGCTCCACTTTTTTGGAGTTTGGTTCTTTTATTCATTGAGAAGCATAGGTGAAGGACCAAGGCCTATAGTGTAAGACTGGCCACCATCAAGATTGGAAAGAGTAGGGAGAAGAAGTTACTGTTTTAAAAGCCTGTAAGAGGAAGGGCATTAATGTAAGAAGTTCCATAGATTTAAGAGGAAAGTTCTGGATTGCCATAACTATTTATAAAATAGAGACAGAAACAGGAGTGCGGGGGAGAGAGGTGTTCGAGGCTGGTAATGAGAAGGGTCACCTATAGGACCATATTGGAGGCCACAATGGTACTACAAGGATGGCACTGACTCCTAAATCTGGTGAGTTGACGAATAATTGTGTGAGCACAAGCTAGAGCGGCTGAGTTTGCAAGGGTCATGACCCTTGTGCTGGAGGTATGTTGGTTTTCACGGCTGCAGGCTGACTGATGTTGTATACATTGGTGCAGCTATTTGGTTTAATAGGGTTGAGGTTTTATTGTGTGGCTTTGAGATACAAAGCAGACATTCAAGCCCCGGAAGTGGTGCAGAGAAGAGTCAGGAGCCTGATCCCGAGTGTTACGAGGACAGAATTATGAGGAATGACTGAACAAACTTTGTCTTTTCGCCATTGAAAGGAAATAACGAGCGATTACCATATGCAGTAGATGTATACGAGATAGTAAGTAGTATAAAAAGGGAAATTTTCAGCTCTACTTAAAATTGAAACTTGACTGTAGGGGGCGCAGGTTTTAATTGGGAAAAGGCAAATTCTCGACTGCTGTCCGCAAGATCTGAACACAGTGAGCAACACGTGGGATAGACTTCTGGGTTAGGAACATTTCCAAACATTTAGCAAACAGTAATGGAGGGCTTTCTGAATGGATGAGCTAAGGTGGGCTTTCTTTCTTCCCCTATTCAGATTTGCCCTGTAAACTAGTTCCCGCTCTTCACGTGTTCTGTTGAACCCTGGAACATTTAAGACCTGATGCAATGTGAACTCTGACATGGTTTTAAGAAAACTCAGTAAAAACTCGAAATATGTTCCTGTTCACTCCGGATGATTCTGTTGTAACCGAAAACATGCAGTAAAAATAAAAACACTCAACTGACCGAGACAAGCTTCAGATTAAACAAATGGGTCTTTTTTTTCCTGCATTGGTTATTTTTCGTGTTGATCGATATTTCCCATATTTTCAGCTTCACCACATTCCGCTCTTGCGTATTGGTATTTTCTGCTGTTGCTGTACTTATGCGATTCTTTATGATTTGGGGGTAAAGTGCCGGTGTCTTATCCAGAATAGAGCCGCTGCAAACCGAGCCCCGTTTAGTGTGTTCATGCATGGCGCAAGTTTAGCCTGGGTCAGAGTCTATCCTGTGAGCACATCGTCGGTTCAACCGGGGTGAGTGTGTGCCCTTTGCAAGTTTAACCTGGATCGGTACGAGTTTAAACTTACGTCGGTATGAGGTATCTGTGTACACGGTGCAGGTTTAGCCCGGGTCTGTCCTTGTGTACACTGCAAGTTTAGCCCGGGTCTGTCCTTGTGCACTCGATGCAGGTTTCGCCCGGGCCTGTCCTTGTGTACACTATGCAGGTTTAGCCCGGGTCTGACCCTGTGTACACTAGCACGCAGATTGAGCCAAGCTTCGGCTCAGTTGAAGTTGGCGCCCTCGCGGCCGCTCTGCTTTTGACCGGCTCTGGAGAGATTGAGAGAGCCCCAGCCGGTACTCGGGATCAGAGAAGGAAGTGGCTGAGATTAAAGACAGCAGCTGGGTGCGGCGATTGACCCCCGGCAGACCGAGGAGCGTGGCGTGGCGCCCGGGGGTGGGAGGTAGGAGGTGGTTTCACAGCACAAAGAACAAAAGGAGCGAAATTGGTAGAAGGGATTTAATGCAGATTAACGCGTGACCTGGAAACAGTAAGCATGAGGCCGGTTCAAACTGACCAGCAGTTGAGCGAACATTTGGTCAGATTTTTGAAAAGAATTCCCCCTTACAATCGCAATTTTAGCGAAATCTCAGCCTCTGTGTTTTTGTTGTTTGTGACTGGATCGCGGAAACAAATCGTTTTTGAGAGCAATCCAACTCCTTCCTCCTTGGAGCGTTTTACTACGCTGAGGGCGGGATACAAATGCAAGTTGTTAAATAACTCCCGGCTCCTGTCTTTCTGAAAGTAAAAGCGACAAATGGCAACTTTCGACTCCAGTAAATATTACACTTAAATGCAAATCGTAAAGAAAAACAAAAGAAAACGCTGGAAAGGGAAATATCAGTGTTACATTTGCCCTACCATATGCTTTCAGCATTTTCTGTTTTTATTTTAGATTTCCAAGTATCTTTTAGTCTAAATTTTGAATGCAAGTTTAAACCAGCATTGCACTGATTTTGGGAGTGGCGACTGAGACTGTTGACTGTCCTGGACTGGCCTGTCACTTTTTCTGATGTGACATTGACCCCCTCAGAGAGACAAGCCAGTTAGCACCTGTGGCTGCCTCTTCTGATATGTCTGCTGATTACACCTGGCCCTATCTCCCCACCACCTCACTCCAACCCACAGCTATCTCCCTTGCTGTCATACTGACTATTGTACATCGAGTCATGGATGTGTAAACATTTCCTCCAGCTGAACATTGAGAGTTTTAGTTCCAGCTTATTGTAAATTCAGCTGTGCATATCCTGCCCTACACTGAGTCCCGTTCTCCTATTGCCCCCGTCCGTGGGAAGAGAGGACAGTCGGGGGTTATATGTCCTGATTTTCCCTCAAGAAGACCCTTGTATCCACAGCTGTGGCTCAGTGGGTAGCACACTCGCCTCTGAGTCAGAAGGTTGTGGGTTCAAGTCCCACTCTAGGGACTTGAGCACATAAAGCTAGGCTGACACTCCAGTGCAGTGCTGCATTGTCGAAGGTGCTGTCTTTCAGATGAGACGTTATACTGAGGCCCCGTCTGTCCTCTCAGGTTGACATAAAAGATCCCATGGCACTATTTCGAAGAAGAGCATGGGAGTTATCCCCAGTGTCCTGGCCAATATTTATCCCTCAACAAACAAAACAAAAACAGATTTTCTGGTCATTATCACATTGCTGTTTGTGGGAGCTTGCTGTGTGCAAATTGGCTGCCATGTTTTCCACATTACAACAGTGACTCCACTTCAAAAGTACTTCATTGACTGTAAAGCGCTTTGAGACGTCCGGTGGTCGTGAAAGGCGCTATAGAAATGCAAGTCTTTCTTTCACTTCCTGTGATCGATCATCCCAGCAGAGATCAGCAGGGATGCACAAGAGGCCAGAAGCAGAGTAACACAGAGTCTGGAGTGCTCTGGATTTTAGGGCTGGATAGAGGTTACATGATTTGGAGGGGCGAGGGATGCAGGGTTTTAAACATGAGGATGAGAATTTTAAATTGGAGGCGTTGGGAGACTGGGAGCCGATGTATGCCAGCAAGGACAGGTGATGGATGAGCAGGACTTGGTGCGGCACAGGGTATGGGCAGCAGAGTTTTGGAAGTGCTGAAGTTTCTGGAGGATGGGAGGCCGTCCAGGAGAGCATTGGAATGGTCAAGTCTGGATGTGATAAAGGCATGAATGAGAGTTTCAGCAGCAGACAGGCTGAGGTAGAGGCGGAGAGGGGCGATGTTATGGAGGTGGAACTAGGTGATCTTTGTGAAGGTTGGAAGCTCATCTTGGAGTTGGATGGCGAGGTTGCATCACAGATTCGATCTCCACCATGCCATGATTTCCTTTCCTCATTGTTTTCAGATGAAGACGGGAGAAAATTAGAAACAAAAAAAAATAAAGTCTTCTAAACTCCCATCTCAGTTTTGGCAGCTCTTTCTTGTTAGAATAATGAAACCTCATAGAGTTCACTATTAAGTGTGGTCTACAATCCAATACAAGGGCAAATTATATTATTCATCAAACCCACCGAGCTAAAGATTAACATCAATGATGCAAGTAAATGATATCTGGCTCCATCCAGTGGCCAACATCAGATACTGTAGCCCCAGGTGTTGAATGATGAGAAACTGGAGTTTTGGTGATGAGGGGGTTGCAGTGTGCTCGCAACACTCTGGTCAACCTGCAGAGTGCTGGGTCCTGAAGATGGGTTCTAATTACACCGAATATTCCAGTTTTTTTTTAATCAGTTATTGTTTTTCCTTCTTCAGTGGCCTGCTGTCCCCCTCCCTCCCCACTGAGCATGATTTACTGTCTGAAGGCAGTCACAGCTTCTTCAGCTGATGAGGTGTCTTTTTCACTGCCCGCTGAGATGGAGAGGTCCTTCCCATCCTTTCAATGTGTGTTTCAATAACATGGTTGTGACTGGAAACTGGTCGTGTGTAGAATTGTGGTCATGAGCACAAGGCCTACCAATCTAAGATGTAGTGCCGTGGGGTTGCCAGCACCTCACTTGAGGACTGAATCATGTTTACGGTTCTCATTGGCTGATCCCTCCCTAGAAAAGTGAAGTGAAGTAACTCAGACCAGCAGACTTTCTAACCCTCCCTGGAAATTCCCCCTCCCCCCCTTCACTCCACACGCACCGACTGTTGTGGGGGTCTGGTTCCACAAGCACCAGTCAGCCTCTCACATCTCACTCAAGTGGTCATGCCCAGATAGTGAGTGTCAATCGGCTATTCATCCACCACAGCTAAGCCCAGTCAAGTCTTTACCCAATGCCCGCTCACGCACATTTTCCAGTAGTGATTGTTGGGCAGCGATCAGGTGTATGTTCTTCTCCCTCCCCCAATTCTTGGGCACTGAGGCTAATTGTAGCATCTACCCCACTGTTCTGCCTGCAATCAGCTAACTGAGCACCGACTGGGGTTTGAACTATTGCTGAGACTGTTTTTGTTTTGTCAGGATCAAACTATTATGTTTGCTCTGTTGCGTTTGGTACAAGTCTGGAGGATGCACGATATCACAGGGAGAGGTCACCCTGAGTCTCACTGATAACATTCACTGGAGTCTTTGATGCATAAACTAGGAGCAACTGTCGTTCACACGTACATCCTGCTGGTCACCTCAATGCATTTTATAATTCACCAATTTTTACTCAGCGAGTTGTTATGATCTGGAATGCACTGCCTGATCTCTTTCTCACTTGACGCCCATACGCACACCGTCTTAACAAGGATCACTGGATAGTGGAAGCAGATTAAATAGTACCTTTCAAAAGGGAATTGGATATATATTTGAAAATGAACATTTTGCAGGGCTTTGGGGAAGGAGCAGGGGAGTGAGACTAATTGGATAGCTCTTTCAAAGAGCCGGCATGGGCACGATGGGCCAAATGGCCTCCTTCTGTGCTGCAGGATTCTAAGATCACACAAAGATGAGGGAAGCCATTCAGCTGATCTAGCTTATCCTTCTATGGAAACCTACGATTAAATGCTTCTTGAATGACTCCTGCATTTTTGCCTTCATTGGCCTATTCCAGGTATTTTTCACTCTGTGAATAAATGCTTCCTGACATCAGTCCTGAACTTACATTTTATCACTTTGTACCTACCCTGGTGTTTGGATGTACAGTATTTAACAAATATTGAATCTAAATCCATATTTTTAAATCCCCCCCCCCCCCCTTACCTCATTTAGTGATTTAGTTTGCATTACATTCCCTGGGCTGCCTACACCCAGGCCTGTACAGATCACCCTGCAATCATAGTGAGATCTGAAGGGGTTTTTGTACAGTCAAATCCCAGAAGCATAAAAATCATTCAGACTAGATGTAATGGAAGAGGGTCTAAGATGCTTGTGACAAGCTGTGCAGCTCGAGGTCGATAATAATGAGGAACAATAAATTAAGAGAACAACATAATCATACAGAGTGCAAATAAAAATAAGGATCCATTCACCGCTGGCTCCTACATTACAACTGTGTCTTCACTTCAAGTACTTCATTGGCTGTAAAGTGTTTTGGGACATCCTGAGGCTGTGAAAGATGCTATATAAATGCAAGTCTTTTCTTTCGCAAAGCAGCACCCAGTCTAGTATTAAGCCATACAGATCAGAAGATCCTGGGTCTGTGCTGAGGTAACTAATCTCAGCTGGGGCAATGATTGGAGCACTACAGTTGGCCTCAGCACCTCTGAGTTAGGGAGGGGGACGAATATCAGCCAGAGTTCCTGCTCTTGATCACTATTCAGTGATCCTTGTTAAGACGGTGTGCGTATGGGCGTCAAGTGAGAAAGAGATCTGGCTTGGCTGTGACGATCTCCATAGTTGAATGGCCCGCTGACACTGTCTGGGCTCATAAGTGAAAAATGGTCATTTGGGTGAGTTACTGAAGCTGCCGGACACCTATGGAGCTGTGCGGCATAATCTAATTGAATGGTGGAACAGGTTCGTGGGGCTGAATGGCCTACTCCTGTTCCTATATTCCTATAACCCAGCAAGAGTTAATGGAGTCAGGAATGGAGGGGAGGAAACTGGAAAAAAGGAGATCCTGATATGCACTGCGTGGCATGACCTAGGTTGATAATAAATCTTTTAACAAGCCCTGCTGTTGTGCACTGGCTCAGTGTAGAAACTTAACAGCCTGAAGCCTCTTGCATGACATTGAAATCTGGCCAGGCTATTGATTTGTGGGATTTAATTCAAAACCACTTTCTATCATTACTGTCAGTGAAGGAGCTCCCCTTAAAAAGAGGAGAGATGGATAGTCTCAACTATTGGGGACGAGGGAGAGACAATTAAAAACACAAATACCTCCAGGCAGGTGGGAAATTTTGTTATTTTTTTCACAATATGGACCATGGGACGAGGCTGCATTTATATTAAAAGTGCTCCTCCCACCATAAATGTTCACCTTTATGGAAATGACCAGACTGTGGCCCAGAAATACTGACCTGAACTTGTTAATTATTTTTGGTAGCAATGTGTGTCAAGATGAACATAAGAAATAGGAAGTCGCACAACACTAGGTTATAGTCCAACAGCTTTATTTGAAATCACAAGCTTTTGGAGCGGCTGCTCCTTCCTCAGGTGATCTCCGCATCATAAGAAATAGGAGCTGAGTAGGCCATTTGGCCCTTCGAGCCTGCTCCACCATTCAACAAGATCATGGCTGATCTTCTACCTCAACTCCACCTTCCCGCACTATCCCCATATCCCTTAATTCCCTTCATTCCCAAAAATTTATCGACCTCTATCTTGAATATACTCAACGACTGAGCATCCACAGCTCTCTGGGGTAGAGAATTCCAAAGATTCACAACCCTTTGAGTGAAGAAATTTCTCCTCATCTTAGTCCTAAATGGCCTACCATTTATTCGGTGACTGTGACTCTGTGTTCTAGATTCCCCAGCCAGGGGAAACATTTTCCCAGCAAGGGGACCTGGGAAATACACAGCCAGTCAGTTAGTGTGTCAGCTGTGGCTCAGTGAGTAGCACTCTCGCCTCTGAAGGTTGTGAATTCTAGTCCCACTCCAGAGACTTGAGCACAAAATCCAGCCTGGCAGTCCAATGCAGTACTGAGGGAGTGCTGCACTGTTGGAGGTGCCGTCTTTCAGACTTAAAAGATCCCCCGTGGCACTAGATGGAAGGAGAGCTATCCTTCAACTAACACTACTAAAACAGATTATCTGGTCATTATCACATTGCTGTTTGTGGGAGCTTGCTGTGCGCAAATTGGCTGCTGCGTTTCCTACATTACAACAGTTACTACATTCAACAAGTACTTCATTGGCTGTAAAGCGCTGTGGGGCGTCTTCAGGTCGTGAAAGGCACTATATATATGCAAGTTCTTTCTTTCAGCATGCAGAAGGGGAAAGACGGACTTTTATGTCCAGTGCAAACCCAATAACTGCTGCAAACTGTGGCTCTGAGCTTGTGAGCTGAGTTCGATACGATCTGCTTAATCAGTGTCCGAGACGTGCTCACGGTGTAGCTTTGCTGGAGAAGGTGGGCAGTGATGTCGCTGCCGCTGTGGGGAGGAACCGGCCATGGGCTCACTGTATTCACCGATAGGCGGGGGGGGGGGGGGGGAGAGAGACCCTCGTCCTCTTCCACTCCAAGCAACGGTTACAGAGCAGGGAGCAAAGCTAGTGGCAGTATCTTCTGGGTTTGGAGAATCCAAAGAGAAGATAATTTCAAAAAAAAATTAAAAAATATTAATCCAGTTATTCAGTTCATAGCTGCAAACTTTTAATGTCTAGTTCTCATTGGATTTTTGCAGAATATTAAGCTGCACCATGTAAATATGGTGCCATATGAAGTCTCCGAGGGTATTTCAGGCCACCTGATGGTCACAGCAAGTGCTGCAGGTGGCAGGAAGCAAGGAACATGCGGCATAGAGTTACCACGGAGACAGAGGCATGCAGTTGCTAGGAGGAAATTAAAGTCATGTATCCCCGGCTGCAGAGTGTCTGCCGGGTCCTAGAACCTGCACTAACACAGGTGGCAGCTGAGCACAGCCACAGGAGGCTCCAGTTATCCTGCGTTTCAGAGACCCTAGTAATGGGACTGCGCCACAGCCACCGCTGCTCTGTAATGTGTTCTGCTGTCAGTAGAATCGAATCATAGAAATTTACAGCACAGAAGGAGGCCATTCAGCCCATCGTGTCGGCGCCGGCCGAAAAAGAGCTATCCAGCCTAATCCCTTTCCAACTCTTGGTCCATAGCCCTGTCGGTTACGGCACTTCAGGTGCATATTCATGTACTTTTTAAAGGCATTCATTTACGTTCCTGCTTTTCTGCTTGTTATTTTCTGGTTCTGACTTCCTCTTTTCCACTTTTCTTCTCACCAGTTCCACCCCCTCCTCCTCCTTCCCCTTCACCCCCTCTCCTGGAAGGTGCTGCTTTGTGATGCAGTACAGGTTCCACAGGGGCCCTCTGGCACACCACACAAGTAGCCATGTGCGAGCCAAGACAGTATGAGTTGGGTATTCAACCGTGGGGGCTATCACAGCCAAATTCGATCAAGTCCTCACCCAACATCCAGACAAACACCTCCCAGCAGGTATCACTGGATAGTGATCACGGCTGATTTGTCTCCTGTATAACCCGGGGCATTAAGGTCAGTTGTAGTTGTCAGCTAACTCAGCACAGACCTGGGATGGAACCTTCCTGGCCCTGTATGGTTCAGGACCAAACAGGTGGTGCATTTATCAACTGAGCCATTAGAACAGCTAATACAGCTTGAGTTCTACACTTAACTAGAGTGGTGCATCTGTGCATAAAGAGCAAACGCCTCGTTCCAAGGCCTGCTGTTTGTGTCTCATCAGTACGGTGCCTAAAAAAAAAGAAAGATTTGCATTTATATAGCGCCCAAAGCGCTTTACAGACAATGAAGTACATTTTTGAAGTGTGGTCACTGTTGTACTGTAGGAAACGTGGCAGCCAATTTGCGGACAGCAAGCTCCCACAAACAGCAATGATAATATAACCAGATAATCTGTTCTTGTTATGTTGATTGAGGGATAAACATTGGCCAGGACACTGGGGATAACTCCCCTGCTCTTCTTCGAAATAGTGCCATGGGATCTTTTGCGTCCACTTGAGAGAGCAGATGAAGTCGTCTAGTGACAAATACACACGGTCTAGGCATCGAGATTCCTTTTGAGCCACTACAAGGTGTTTTGAGAGAGAGAGAGAGAGAGCAGGTAATAAAGAGAAAAGAACAAAAGCCAGAGAAAGAAGGAAAAAAAGAACAGCCTCAGTTTACCGTCTTATCCAAAAGACAGCACCTCTGACAGTGCAGCATTCCCTCAGTACTTCACTGGAGTGTCAGCCTAGATTTTTGTGCTCAAGTCTCTGGAGTGGGACTTGAACCCACAACCTTATGGCCTTAAGAGGCGAGGGTGCTACCATCTGACCCACTGCTAGACTCCTACCATGTAGTGTTAGAAAGATCAGTGCTGGTCTAGGTTGTGGGGGGAGGAGTTTCTACATCTGGTCCAGTGTCTGTTCCATTGTCGTCTGCATTCCCTTTGTGTCTCATTGGGCAGGGATCTGTGTCTGGGGGATCTCGGCAGGTTTAAGTACAGTCACAGGTTATCAGTATCTGTGCTTGGGTCAAATAATTTCTAAACTTTACAGATCAATGAATCTATAAACCACCTGAATGCTCCTCAGACATTTAATCTACATATCAATGTCCATCACACTACAGACCCAGACACTAGGACCTTGCAGACTCCCGGAGAAGAGATCCTGTGTCTCCTCCAGATCCTCCCAGTGCCTGTCACATGGACGCAGTGTGTTGGGGGGGATTTAAATTAATCCCGGGTCTGACTGCTGTGAGGTGGAAAAAAGCAACAGATTTGAGGACATCGTCTAGTGACAAATACACACGGTCTAGGCATCGAGATTCCTTTTGAGCCACTACAAGGTGTTTTGAGAGAGAGAGAGAGAGAGAGCAGGTAATAAAGAGAAAAGAACAAAAGCCAGAGAAAGAAGGAAAAAAAGAACAACCTGCACTCTTCAGACCTCCGAGAAGATCCTGAGACCGATTAGTTGTAATCGGTCATTTCATTGATTACTGGAGCAGGCTGGTCGAATCACGTTCATTCCCTCCACCCCGACCTGTTCTCCATGGTACAGATTGGAAGCTCCGTTTGAAAGTTTCCCTGCTGTCGTGTCTTGACCTTTCGATGAGCTCATGTGGAGACTTTGCAGCAGAGGAGGGGTACACGCTGGAAACGGTGATCCAGGTCTGTGTGAGCCGAGGAGGAGGAGCGGGGCTGAGCCCAGGCTGTTTCATTCAGCGCTCGTTTTAATTTCATTCTCTGAGGGTTTTTTTTATAGTCAGTCAAGATCCGGGCATGAGACAGTATGCGATAGGAGACAGTTTGGATTCTTGGTCTGTGTTGAGTTCGCTGATGTCACTAGGTAGGGGACACATACTGCCAATGGCTTCATTCTCTTGTAGCCCAGTTTTGTCCCTCAGTTTCTCCTGACACTTGCTGGCTACAGATTCCCAAGGTGAAACCCCTGAACCTGCAGAAGCTGAGAAGGTTTACAATGGAAAAGGGAAGGCTGAGAGGTGACCTTATATCAACAACTTGCATAGAAGCATTCAAGATCTTAACAGGTGTAGTAGACAAGATAAGCGTCAGTCTGTTTAAGGTAGTCACAGATTCTACAAGAGGACATAGCTGTAAATTTAGGAGACGTATGGTGAAAGGACAGATGAGAGTTAACTACTTTACACAGAGGATGATGAATGGGTGAAGCACTGTCAAGGGGGTCAGTGGGGATGATTTTATTAGCAAATTCAAGAGGGGGTTGGATAAATACTTAGAGGAAAAATTAATGGAGGGATATCGTGCGATGTGATGTATCCTAGACACTGGAACATGTCAGATGGACCTGATGGTCTTTCCCAGTCCTATCTACCTCGTCCAAGTGGCCACCCTTCATATGTGAGCCCCCATAGTAAGCATCATTAGGATATTCAACTGCAGGGAAATGACAGCCAAGCCTCACCCATTAACAACACTTTCCAGTACGAGGCACCATATCAGGAGCAGGAAGCCCGGCCGATTTCCCCACTCCCTTTTGTCTTGTCTCGGTTGAGTCAGTACATGCAGTCTAGCTGCACTCCGCCAATTTTGTACGGGATTTTTTTATGTCCACCTGAGAGAGCAGATGGTTTAACGTCTCATCTGAAAGACAGCACCTCCGACAGTGCAGCACTCCCTCAGTACTGCACTGGAGTGTCAGCCTGGATTTTCGTGCTCCAGTCTCTGGAGTGGGACTTGAACCCACAACCTTCTGACTCAGCGGCGAGAGTGCTACCCACTGAGCCACGGCTGACACACCCTAGTTCAGCTGCTGCCCAGCTGAGATCTGCTAACTCAGCACAGACCAGGAACAAACCTGTGACCCTGGGGTCCTTATGGTCAGTACCACACCAGGGAGCCAATGTACCAATTTGAGTAACCAGGGGAGCACAGCTTGATTTGGGTGGGATATTTGAGAATATTCTCCCTCAGGTTCTTCCCCTTCAGGGACTCAGTTGTATGGGGGAATTAAGCTTGCTCAAGCCTGAATCCACTGCTCCGTGTCAGGAATAGCAACAGCTTTCAGGAGGGCTGGAATTCCGGAGTAATCGTGAGTTAATCTATGAGTCTCTCCAGTGCTCACTTTGACATGTTTCTCTGTCTCTTTGACAGACATTACAGTGCACGGTGCAGAGTGCAGAGAACGGGAAAGGATTTATATTTCGAGGAGACACTGAGGATTCGCCACTGACTTGTCTTTCTGCCAAAATACGAGAAATCGTCACCAAAAACTTAACGGAGGAGCAGAAATCAGGTAGGGACAAGGAGAAAGAAGAGCCACCGGGATAAATGGCAACCTCCCCACTGCTTCATCCAAACTACAAGGAGTGGTATTTCTGCAACTATAAAGTCAGAGAGTGACCCTTACCCTGCTGAATAAACAGTAACTCAGGGAGTGACCCTTACCCTGCTGAATAAACAGTAACTCCGTACAGTTACACAGGGAGTGAGCCTTACCCTGATGAATAAACAGTAACTCCGTACAGTTACACAGGGAGTGAGCCTTACCCTGCTGAATAAGCAGTAACTCCGTACAGTTACACAGGGAGTGAGCCTTACCCTGCTGAATAAGCAGTAACTCCGTACAGTTACACAGGGAGTGAGCGTTACCCTGCTGAATAAACAGTAACTCTACACTTACAGTGAGTAATCCCTACCCTGCTTATTACAGTTATAGATTGCAGAATGCATTAATGTTGTGGTGTACACAGTCTTGCACTCAGTGTCCATCAACCCCAGGAGTTGCTGGAAGTAGCCAGTGCGATCTGTCCGTGCACCACCTTTTGATCCCGTTAATTGATGTTTGCCAGATGTTGATGTTTTCTTGGTTCCCTCTGCTTGTAGCATTGCCCCTGGAGATGACGTCTGTGCTGCCTCTTCAAGAAGAGAATCGTATCTTGCAGCAGGAGCTGTCCCGTGTCGAGGACCTCCTGGCTCAGAGCCGAGCTGAGCGGGATGAACTGGCAATTAAATACAACGCCATCAGTGAGCGGGTAGGTGAACCAACAGCACCTGAGGCTTGGCACTGCCTGAAAGAAGCCAACTTTGTACTGGAGACAAGTTTGAACAACACTTGAGGATTAGGCAGTTATTTCAAAATATTCAGTGCGAAGAAGACCCAGCCTCTTACCTGCTCTTGTAGCCAGGGCATTTATGTGGCTGGTTCACGGTGACAATAAGCACCAGATTCATGCTGCCCTTGAGGTGGTGGTGGGCCTTCTTGAACTACTGCAATCCATGTGGTGAAGGAATCCACAGGGCTGTTAGGTAGGGAATTCTAGGATTTTGAGCCAGTGACAGTGAAGGAATGGCGATATATGTCCAAGTCAGGATTGTGTGTTACTTGGAGGGGAACTTGGAGGTGATGGTGTTCCCATGCACCTGCTGCTCTTGTCCTTCTAGATGGTGGAGGTCGTGCGTTTGGAAGGTGCTGTCGAAGAAGCCTTGGCGAGTTGCTGCATTGTGTCTTGTAGATAGTACACACTGCAGCCACGGTGCGCCAGTGGTGGAGGGAGTGCATGTTTAACCTAGTGGATGGGCTGCTGATCAAACGGGCTGCTTTGTCCTAGATGGTGTTGAGCTTCTTGAGTGTTGTTGCAGCTGCACCAATACAGGAAAGTGGAGAGTATTCCATCACACTCCTGACTTGTGCCTTGTAGGTGGTGGAGAGGCTTTGGGGAGTCAGAAGGCGAGTCACTCGCTGCAGAATACCCAGCCTCTGACCTGCTCTTGTAGCCATGGCAGGGAAACACAGTAAACAAGCTCTGAAATCAGCTCTATAGCAGTAATAAAATCTGCAGATTGCAAATCCTTCAATGGTTTTAATGGTGGGGTGTGAAAAGCTGATGCAGTATTGAACTAGACCTCTCTCGCTGGCGCACTCAGCCACATAGTACTCAGAACAGAGGGTACAGTTTGTAAACTATCGAAAGATATCAGGTTTGGAAGCAGGATTTGGATGTTGGGGGCTGGGGGGTTGAGATGGACATGTTGAATGCCTTTTTTGTTTAATCCTACATTCTGCCCCCAATGTTCTGCAGCCTTTACTTGTAATGATGCTGACTCTTGCTGGTACGTGGGTTCCACAGGTGTCGTGAGCTCTCCAGTATCTCATCCCATTTGAACCTGAGTGCTGCAGGCTATTCGAGGGTAACAAGTATCACAGGACAAACCTGATCTTGTCCTCACCTGATGTCCACGGATGCACTTTCCAACATGGCTCACCAGATAGTTATCCGGAGCAGGAAACCTGCCTGATTTTAGGCTCCTTAACCCAGGGGCACTGCCCGGGTGAGTTCAACAAATTCAGCACAGACCGGAGTTCGAATTTGGAATTCTCCTGGCCTGTGCGGCTCTGTACCACAGCGAGTGCTGCAATTACCCACTGAGACAGGACTTTGCCCTTGTATTTTTATGTTATTGCTTTAAAAAAAAAAATGAATGGCCCCAGTGCTCCACTGATGTGTCAGCAGTGGCTCAGTGGTAGCAGTCTTGTCTCAGAGTCAGAAGGTTGTGGTTTCAAGCCCCACTTCAGAGACTCGAGCACCTAATCTAAGATGGTACCTTACTGTAATACTGAGGGAGCGCTGCACTGTTGGAGGTGCCGTCTTTTGGATGAGATGTTAAACCAAGGCCCTGTGTGTTCTCTCAGGTGGACGTAAAAGTTCCCATGGCACTATTTTGGAGAAGAGCAGCAAAGTTCTCCCCGGTGTCCTGGACAATATTTATCCCTCAACCAAGACCTAAAAAACCAGATTATCTGGTCATTATCACATTGTTGTTTTTGGGAGCTTGCTGTGCGCAAATTGGCTGCCGCATTTTCCTACATTACAACAGTGGCTACACTTCAAAAAGTGTTTAATTGGTTGTAAAGTGCTTTGGGGTGTCCTGAGGTCGTGAAAGGCGCTGTATAATGCAATTCCTCTGTCCTTTATGTGTTAATCAGACTCAAGTAATGTTGTGTTTCTGACCCTTTGGCCTGGTTTTTGTTTTGAATTTGATCTTTGAGTTCCCTACACGCTGAAATTTAATGTTGACTCTGGGAGGAGCATTGCAGCAAATAACTGGTTGTGCCCCCATCGGTGAGGTGTCCCAGGATTCAGCACAGGCACGTTGTTTGGGAATGGAAGCTGTGTTTATGCTGCTGTCGCGGATTCATCTCCTGTTAGGAATGTGCTTAGGTTTCAGTAACGAGGCGAATGGTGGCAGTGACCCAGGAGCAGACAGCCTGCCTGGGCTTGCCTTTCTTTTTGAGTAACTCAGCGACATGTCTGAACACGCCCCAGAATAAACCCGGGATTCAGCACCGCTGATTACTTCCAATATAAGGCAGTGGACTGTGATACGCTACACAACACCTCACATTCCAAGCTACTGCAGTGCGTTAAAGGCCAGACCAACCCCCAGCCCCCCTCTAAGCTTGAGGTTTCAATTTGGAGTTCCCCATTGGCTCTGTTGGTTACTGCATTGCCCAGTGGGGTACTGAGCCATACAGACCAGGAGAGTCCCAGCTGATCTCAGCAGTAGGTTTGGAGACTTGTCGCAAGCCACTGTAACACAAGCACAAAATTGTAAGAGAAGTCACCTACATAGTGCTAATTAGTGAGAGAGACAAGCCACTATATTTCCATAAACCTTGAAGTGGATCTGCAATTGTTCTTAAATACTTTAGCACAAAGTTAGACATTACGCCCGTTTAACCTGAGGTTGAACCATAGCAATTTACAGCACAGAAGCAGACCATTCGGCCCATCATATCTGTGCTAACGCTTTGATGGAGCAATTCCAAACTAATCCCGCTGCCTTACTCTCTCCCAAAAGCCTTTTATTTTCCTCTGCTTCAAATATTTATCCAATTTTCCCTTAAAAGATGCAATGGGCTCTGCCTCAACCACTCCCTATAGCAAAGCGTTCCATGCTCCAATGGCCCTCTGCATATAGATTGATTAGGGAGAGGGGAAATCAGCCAGGCTCCTGCCCCTGATCATTATCTAGTGACTCCAGCTAGAAAGTGCCTATGTGAGGGCATCGAGCAAGGACAGGATCGAGGCTTGTCTGTAATGCCCGTCTTGATCAAATATCCTGCCCACACTCACAGTCAAGGCTGCAGAATGGCTATGTGGTCAAGGACCAGAGGGTGGCTGGTGCCCGTGGAACCCGGCTAGTCTCACCTTTTAGCAGAGGAGGGAAGAAAATTGATCCAAATAAAAAAAACTGTAAAGGCGACAGAAGAGTTTTTGTTCAGAGGAGCTTCTTAAAAAGGCACGTTGAATTTTCCTTGTGAAAACAACAGGAGGTTAATACCCTTTAATCCCCTCCCCCAGGCTGCCAGAGCGCTGTGAACCCTTGCTTTATCCCATTAATATTTCCCAGCAATCAGCTGACTTCCTCCACACACTTCCAGTTCCCTCCTCCCCCTCCCCCCCGCCCCCCATGGCTTGTCACATTGACAAGAACAGCACAATTCCCTGCTTGGTTACCATGGCTGCAGCCACTCAAGGGGGCCACTGATGTTCCAGTGAATAGCGGAGTCTTATTGGTATGGAAATTTCTAGAGGAAAGTAATTTTAAAAAGCTGACCATCTGGGCCTGCAGGGATAAGGTGACAAAAAAATAACCGTGAGACTCCCCTCCGTACTGGATCCCGTAGGTTTGATGTTTCTGTGCCATTTGGAAAAGGCAGATTTTGAATTTCTTAACAGTTTGCTGCGTGTAGCAGTTTGTCATTAACCGTAATGTGGCTGGGCCCGGGCAGCAGGCAGTTTTCTAATTAAACATAAAAGAAAAAGAAAGACTTGCAATTATATCGCGCTTATCACAACCTCAGGATGTCCAATGAAGTACTTTTTGAAGTGTAGTCACTGTTGTAATGCAGGAAACGCGGCAGCCAATATGCACACAGCAAGCTCCCACAAACAGCAAGGTGATAATGACCAGATAATCTGTTTTAGTGATGTTGGTTGAAGGATAAATATTCTCCAGGACACCGGGGATAACTCCCCTGCTCTTCTTCGAAATAGTGCCACAGGGTCTTTTACGCTTACCTGAGAGAGCAGACGGGCCCTTGGTTTGACGTCTCATCCAAAAGACGACACCGCCGACAGTGCAGCACTCCCTCAGCACTGCACTGGAGTGTCAGCCTAGATTTTGTGCTCAAATCGCTGGAGTGGGACTTGAACCCACAACCTTCTTCTTAGAGGCGAGCGTGCTACCAGTGAGCCATGGCTGACACCTTTAAATTGACGTCTCCCTTGATGGTTCGGTGGGTGAATGAAGGTGAATTTTTGATCGGTGATCTCAGCCCTGGCCGCAGTTGGGGTGCTACAGTTAGCCTCAGTTCCGCTGGGCTAGAGAGGGGGAGAGCCATCCAGGATTCCTGCTTCTGATCAATGACCAGTAACCCCTGCTGGAAAGTGCGAGTTTGTGGACATTAGATGAGGCCAGCATCAGGCTTGGCTGTGATACCTCTACAGTTGACAGCCTGCTGAAGGACGGTCACTTGGGTGATGTAATGGAGCCCATTGAATTGTACCTCAGCAAGAGTTCAGAACAGGATGGGAGAAACTGCTCCCCTGCAACCCCCCCACTCTCCTGAAGGTACCACTGTTATTGGGCTGCAGCTCCTAAGGCCCCTCCATTACCTCACCCAAGTGGCCATTCTTCATGGACAGTGAGTGTTGTCAGGATATCTGACCAGAAAGCATCATAGCCAAGCCCGACCCTGTATCCACAAGCCCACACTCTCCAGTGCGGGTCAGTGGATACTGATCGGGAGCAGGAATGCTGGATGATTGTGTGTCCTTCCTTAACTTATCCCGACTGTAGCGCCCTGGCTAGCTCAGTACAGACCAGGGATGGACCCTGGGGCCTCCCCAGCTTATGTGGGCCAGCACCACAATAGGTTGTGCGTTCACACAGCGAGTGTTTCTACTTTGAGGGAACTGGCTTGAATTTTCCTGTTGACTGGGTGGCAAGGCACTGCGGGTGCCTGTGGAACCAAACCCCCACTGTCTTCAGGACGAGTATTAAAGGGAGAAACCCAAAGGAAGTAAAGGGGGAAAAAAGGACAGGAAAATCAGAGAAACAACAAGAAAAAGTATTAGTACTGCGCCCTTTGCAGTGGCTCAGCAAATCTATCCAGTGAGTAGCTGAGCCGTATAGAACAGGAAGGTCTCCTAAGGGTTCCTCTGCTGACGATTGAATGCTGCACACTGGCACCTAACAAGCAGCCCCTTGAGTCTGGTGCCATAACCAAACAAATGGCAGGAAACACGCATGTTTCTCTCACTGGCATGTCATTTGCCCGGGCTCATCCACATATGGGTGGGCACATTTGAAGACGGTCTCAACCGGGATCTTGGGTTTATGTCACGATACATGACGTGATCCGGACTCGAGTCGTCGTTGGCTTGTTCACAGATGTGATTCCCAGTAAAAAAGTAAAAATTCTCCCAGTAAAAAAGTAAAAATTTTAAAGCTTTTCGTTTTACATACAGACGGCAGCTTTTGACACGTTAGACCCCATGCGACTCCACCTCATTGTCTCAGTTGTATCTTGCTATGTCTTTGATGTGGTACCTTCCTGGCTGACCTGATTAACTTTATCACACCTCGGCAGATAGTCAGGATGATTTAATATAGTTGTCTGCAAGTGTAAGGTACACATGCATTGTTCTCTATCTATATATGCTTTGGCGATTCTGTATCGTTTTACTTCACCCGACGAAGGAGTAGTAACTCCGAAAGCTTGTGATTTCAAATAAAACTGTTGGACTATAACCTGGTGTTGTGCGACCTCTCAATTTTGTCCACCCCAGTCCAACACCGGCATCTCCGCATCATGACATTTTATGCTACCAGGCCCCTCCTCCCGAAAGAGGTGAGAGGGATTTGACGGATTGTGTCCCCGCGCACATTTTCAGCCTTGGTTGCTCCACATTTGCTGGAAAACTGGCGGGAGAGGCCTGGAAAACTTAGGCCTCACTGTCAACTTGGAGACGTGAAGAGTGGAACTGTAACCCCCACACAGCAAGCAAAGCCCGCAGGAGGGAACGGAAGAACATTTGTTAAGGATCTTTTCACTCTTGGAATTGTGCATCAGTGCAAGCTAGAGCAGTAACTGAGTTGGATGAGGCCTGGGCTTGGTACAGTAGGAATAGTCTAGAGCTTGGTGAGGTACAGACTGCAGCTGGGAGATTAAGTCCGTCAGCCTGTTTACAACCAGGATTCAGGAGCTCTGAGAGCAACAGCAAGGGACTGACTGCCTGAGCAGTTACCATAGAGACGAGCAGAGCTTTTAAAACACAAGCGAGCCACGCCGTAACATTACAATATGTCTGAATCCCCCGACCCACCCAGGGAGCAGCTAGCACCCCCACAGCCTGAACATCCATCTGCCCCGGGGCTGTATGTGAAGAAGAGAGTTAAGCGGGCAAGTAGCCGGGTTCCTCGGGTCTGAAATGGAGAATTCCGTTGCTATAGAAACCTGAGTTTACTGGAATGAGGATGTGAAGACGAAGAGAGATTGCTTCTGACAGCAGGAGTCTGGCAGCAATCGAAGAGTCTGCCTGTAATGGGGGAGTGAGTCTGTCTGTAATGGGGAGTGAGTCTGTCTGTAATGAGGGAGTGAGTCTGTCTGTAATGGGGAGTGAGTCTGTCTGTAATGGGGGAGTGAGTCAGTGTAATGGGGAGTGAGTCAGTCTGTAATGGGGAGTGAGTCAGTCTGTAATGGGGAGTGAGTCAGTCTGTAATGGGGGAGTGAGTCAGTCTGTAATGGGGAGTGAGTCTGTCTGTAATGGGGGAGTGAGTCTGTCTGTAATGGGGGAGTGAGTCTGTCTGTAATGGGGGAGTGAGTCTGTCTGTAATGGGGGAGTGAGTCTGTCTGTAATGGGGAGTGAGTCTGTCTGTAACGGGGGAGTGAGTCTGTCTGTAATGGGGGAGTGAGTCAGTCTGTAATGGGGGAGTGAGTCTGTCTGTAATGGGGGAGTGAGTCTGTCTGTAATGGGGAGTGAGTCTCTCTGTAATGGGGGAGTGAGTCAGTGTAATGGGGAGTGAGTCAGTCTGTAATGGAGAGTGAGTCTGCCTGTAATGGGGGAGTGAGTCTGTCTGTAATGGGGGAGTGAGTCTGTCTGTAATGGGGGAGTGAGTCTGTCTGTAATGGGGGAGTGAGTCTGTCTGTAATGGGGAGTGAGTCTGTCTGTAATGGGGAGTGAGTCTGTCTGTAATGGGGAGTGAGTCTGTCTGTAATGGGGGAGTGAGTCTGTCTGTAATGGGGGAGTGAGTCTGCCTGTAATGGGGGAGTGAGTCTGTCTGTAATGGGGGAGTGAGTCTGTCTGTAATGGGGGAGTGAGTCTGTCTGTAATAGGGAGTGAGTCAGTGTAATGGGGGAGTGAGTCTGTCTGTAATGGGGGAGTGAGTCTGTCTGTAATGGGGGAGTGAGTCTGTCTGTAATGGGGGAGTGAGTCTGTCTGTAATGGGGAGTGAGTCAGTGTAATGGGGGAGTGAGTCTGTCTGTAATGGGGGAGTGAGTCTCTCTGTAATGGGGGAGTGAGTCTGTCTGTAATGGGGGAGTGAGTCTGTCTGTAATGGGGGAGTGAGTCTGTCTGTAATGGGGGAGTGAGTCTGTCTGTAATGGGGGAGTGAGTCTGTCTGTAATGGGGGAGTGAGTATGCCTGTAATGGGGGAGTGAGTCTGCCTGTAATGGGGGAGTGAGTCTGTCTGTAATGGGGGAGTGAGTCTGTCTGTAATGGGGGAGTGAGTGCTGTCTGTAATGGGGGAGTGAGTGCTGTCTGTAATGGGGGAGTGAGTCTGTCTGTAATGGGGAGTGAGTCTGTCTGTAATGGGGAGTGAGTCTGTCTGTAATGGGGGAGTGAGTCTGCCTGTAATGGGGGAGTGAGTCTGTCTGTAATTGGGGAGTGAGTCTGCCTGTATGGGGGAGTGAGTCTGTCTGTAATGGGGGAGTGAGTCTGTCTGTAATGGGGGAGTGAGTCTGTCTGTAATGGGGGAGTGAGTCTGTCTGTAATGGGGGAGTGAGTCTGTCTGTAATGGGGAGTGAGTCTGTCTGTAATGGGGAGTGAGTCTGTCTGTAATGGGGGAGTGAGTCTGTCTGTAATGGGGGAGTGAGTCTGTCTGTAATTGGGGAGTGAGTCTGCCTGTAATGGGGGAGTGAGTCTGTCTGTAATGGGGGAGTGAGTCTGTCTGTAATGGGGGAGTGAGTCTGTCTGTAATGGGGGAGTGAGTCTGTCTGTAATGGGGGAGTGAGTCTGTCTGTAATGGGGAGTGAGTCTGTCTGTAATGGGGAGTGAGTCTGTCTGTAATGGGGGAGTGAGTCTGTCTGTAATGGGGGAGTGAGTCTGTCTGTAATGGGGGAGTGAGTCTGTCTGTAATGGGGGAGTGAGTCTGTCTGTAATGGGGGAGTGAGTCTGTCTGTAATGGGGAGTGAGTCAGTGTAATGGGGGAGTGAGTCTGTCTGTAATGGGGGAGTGAGTCTGTCTGTAATGGGGGAGTGAGTCTGTCTGTAATGGGGGAGTGAGTCTGTCTGTAATGGGGGAGTGAGTCTGTCTGTAATGGGGGAGTGAGTCTGTCTGTAATGGGGGAGTGAGTCTGTCTGTAATGGGGGAGTGAGTCTGTCTGTAATGGGGAGTGAGTCTGTCTGTAATGGGGGAGTGAGTCTGTCTGTAATGGGGGAGTGAGTCTGTCTGTAATGGGGGAGTGAGTCTGTCTGTAATGGGGGAGTGAGTCTGTCTGTAATGGGGGAGTGAGTCTGTCTGTAATGGGGGAGTGAGTCTGTCTGTAATGGGGGAGTGAGTCTGTCTGTAATGGGGAGTGAGTCTGTCTGTAATGGGGGAGTGAGTCTGTCTGTAATGGGGAGTGAGTCAGTGTAATGGGGGAGTGAGTCTGTCTGTAATGGGGGAGTGAGTCTGTCTGTAATGGGGGAGTGAGTCTGTCTGTAATGGGGGAGTGAGTCTGTCTGTAATGGGGAGTGAGTCTGTCTGTAATGGGGAGTGAGTCTGTCTGTAATGGGGGAGTGAGTCTGTCTGTAATGGGGGAGTGAGTCTGTCTGTAATGGGGGAGTGAGTCTGTCTGTAATGGGGGAGTGAGTCTGTCTGTAATGGGGGAGTGAGTCTGTCTGTAATGGGGGAGTGAGTCTGTCTGTAATGGGGGAGTGAGTCTGTCTGTAATGGGGGAGTGAGTCTGTCTGTAATGGGGAGTGAGTCTGTCTGTAATGGGGGAGTGAGTCTGTCTGTAATGGGGGAGTGAGTCTGTCTGTAATGGGGGAGTGAGTCTGTCTGTAATGGGGGAGTGAGTCTGTCTGTAATGGGGGAGTGAGTCTGTCTGTAATGGGGGAGTGAGTCTGTCTGTAATGGGGGAGTGAGTCTGTCTGTAATGGGGGAGTGAGTCTGTCTGTAATGGGGGAGTGAGTCTGTCTGTAATGGGGAGTGAGTCTGTCTGTAATGGGGGAGTGAGTCTGTCTGTAATGGGGGAGTGAGTCTGTCTGTAATGGGGGAGTGAGTCTGTCTGTAATGGGGGAGTGAGTCTGTCTGTAATGGGGGAGTGAGTCTGTCTGTAATGGGGGAGTGAGTCTGTCTGTAATGGGGGAGTGAGTCTGTCTGTAATGGGGGAGTGAGTCTGTCTGTAATGGGGAGTGAGTCTGTCTGTAATGGGGAGTGAGTCTGTCTGTAATGGGGAGTGAGTCTGTCTGTAATGGGGGAGTGAGTCTGTCTGTAATGGGGGAGTGAGTCTGTCTGTAATGGGGAGTGAGTCTGTCTGTAATGGGGGAGTGAGTCTGTCTGTAATGGGGGAGTGAGTCTGTCTGTAATGGGGAGTGAGTCTGTCTGTAATGGGGGAGTGAGTCTGTCTGTAATGGGGAGTGAGTCTGTCTGTAATGGGGAGTGAGTCTGTCTGTAATGGGGAGTGAGTCTGTCTGTAATGGGGAGTGAGTCTGCCTGTAATGGGGGAGTGAGTCTGTCTGTAATGGGGAGTGAGTCTGTCTGTAATGGGGGAGTGAGTCTGTCTGTAATGGGGAGTGAGTCTGTCTGTAATGGGGAGTGAGTCAGTTGTAATGGGGGAGTGAGTCTGTCTGTAATGGGGAGTGAGTCTGTCTGTAATGGGGGAGTGAGTCTGTCTGTAATGGGGGAGTGAGTCTGTCTGTAATGGGGGAGTGAGTCTGTCTGTAATGGGGGAGTGAGTCTGTCTGTAATGGGGAGTGAGTCTGTCTGTAATGGGGGAGTGAGTCTGTCTGTAATGGGGAGTGAGTCTGTCTGTAATGGGTGAGTGAGTCTGTCTGTAATGGGGGAGTGAGTCTGTCTGTAATGGGGGAGTGAGTCTGTCTGTAATGGGGGAGTGAGTCTGTCTGTAATGGGGAGTGAGTCTGTCTGTAATGGGGAGTGAGTCTGCCTGTAATGGAGGAGTGAGTCTGTCTGTAATGGGGAGTGAGTCAGTGTAATGGGGGAGTGAGTCTGTCTGTAATGGGGAGTGAGTCTGTCTGTAATGGGGGAGTGAGTCTGTCTGTAATGGGGGAGTGAGTCTGTCTGTAATGGGGGAGTGAGTCTGTCTGTAATGGGGAGTGAGTCTGTCTGTAATGGGGAGTGAGTCTGCCTGTAATGGGGGAGTGAGTCTGTCTGTAATGGGGAGTGAGTCTGTCTGTAATGGGGGAGTGAGTCTGTCTGTAATGGGGGAGTGAGTCTGTCTGTAATGGGGGAGTGAGTCAGTGTAATGGAGGAGTGAGTCTGTCTGTAATGGGGGAGTGAGTCTGTCTGTAATGGGGGAGTGAGTCAGTGTAATGGGGGAGTGAGTCTGTCTGTAATGGGGGAGTGAGTCTATCTGTAATGGGGGAGTGAGTCTGTATGTAATGGGGGAGTGAGTCAGTGTAATGGGGGAGTGAGTCAGTCTGTAATGGGGGAGTGAGTCTATCTGTAATGGGGGAGTGAGTCTGTATGTAATGGGGGAGTGAGTCAGTGTAATGGGGGAGTGAGTCAGTCTGTAATGGGGGAGTGAATCAGTCTGTAATGGGGGAGTGAATCAGTCTGTAATGGGGGAGTGAATCAGTCTGTAATGGAGGAGTGAGTCTGTCTGTAATGGAGGAGTGAGTCTGTCTGTAATGGGGGAGTGAGTCTGTATGTAATGGGGGAGTGAGTCAGTGTAATGGGGGAGTGAGTCAGTCTGTAATGGGGGAGTGAGTCTGTGTAATGGAGGAGTGAGTCTGTCTGTAATGGGGGAGTGAGTCTGTCTGTAATGGGGGAGTGAGTCAGTCTGTAATGGAGGAGTGAGTCTGTCTGTAATGGAGGAGTGAGTCTGTCTGTAATGGGGGAGTGAGTCTGTGTAATGGAGGAGTGAGTCTGTCTGTAATGGGGGAGTGAATCAGTCTGTAATGGAGGAGTGAGTCTGTCTGTAATGGAGGAGTGAGTCTGTCTGTAATGGGGGAGTGAGTCTGTCTGTAATGGGGGAGTGAATCAGTCTGTAATGGGGGAGTGAATCAGTCTGTAATGGGGGAGTGAATCAGTCTGTAATGGAGGAGTGAGTCTGTCTGTAATGGGGGAGTGAGTCAGTGTAATGGGGAGTGAGTCAGTGTAATGGGGGAGTGAATCAGTCTGTAATGGGGGAGTGAGTCTGTCTGTAATGGGGGAGTGAGTCAGTGTAATGAGGGAGTGAGTCTGTCTGTAATGGGGGAGTGAGTCTGTCTGTAATGGGGGAGTGAGTCTGTCTGTAATGGGGGAGTGAGTCAGTGTAATGGGGAGTGAGTCAGTCTGTAATGGGGGAGTGAGTCTGTCTGTAATGGGGGAGTGAGTCAGTGTAATGGGGAGTGAGTCAGTGTAATGGGGGAGTGAATCAGTCTGTAATGGGGGAGTGAGTCTGTCTGTAATGGGGGTGTGAGTCAGTGTAATGGGGGAGTGAGTCTGTTTGTAATGGGGAGTGAGTCAGTCAGTAATGGGGGTGTGAGTCGGTCTGTAACGTGGTTTCAAACAACACACAAAGTTACATTATATACTTTTAAAAAAAGCTTGAAGAGCTTTTTTCTAAAGTGACCCATCAATCCTATCCCAGACTGCATTGACAATCAATTTAATTTTTTAAATTAATTTGCATTTTACCCTTCCACCAGTTACCCTTGTTTTTTTCCGTTCGTCACAGCCTTGCTTGCTGTCTCTTATCCCTGTGCATTCTCTCTGATCTCCATGTTGCTCCCAATTATTCCTGCATTTCCAACAGTTATCTCTGAGTTTAAAGTTTCCTTGCAAACACACTATTACCTGGGCCGCTCCCAGACCTCTGATTGCTGTGCTGAGTAAGAAGCCACAAGGATCCATGTAAGAGGGTCGGCAGGGATGGGAAGCTCAGTACAGTGTTGTCAGTCCCGAGGTTTAGAAAGAGTTGTCACTCCAATGGTTCAGTTGGTCAAAGCATTGCCTCATGTAGTGTCATGTGGAACCAGAAGGTCCCAGGTTCAATTCATGATATGTGATGAGTTAGTTGATCTCAGCAGTTGGGACAGATTGACGTCTGCACCCCTGGGTCAGGGAGAGGAAAACTCTGCCTAGGTTCTCAATTCTGATTGTTGTCCATTGACCCCCTGTGGGGACTTTGGGAGAGGACAGGATTGGACTTGGCTGTGTTGCTGTTTGAATAGCTTGCTGAATTTCACTGTCCAGACTCAAGTGACGAATGGTCACTTGGATGTCACACAGTGGAGTGAATGTTACTCCCATTGGGAATGGCGCATGCAGCTACTTTAGTTTAGAGTCGCCGGTGGTTGCTTGCTCCGGGTGTTTGAGGTATGTGTGCAACTGTGCAAGGTGTCTGTATTCAATGATTGTACCCTTGCTGAGGTGCATGTGAGGTGTCTGTGCTCACTCATTGTACCTTTGCTGTTTCATGTGTTTCTGATCCCAGTGACTATTGTTTCTCTGTCACAGCTGGAGGAGTCCCTGCGCTTGAAGGGCAAAGAGGCAGTAACGAACGCTGATGTGGGTATCCCGAACCCAAGATCAGATGTTGTAAGATGATGGTGTGAAGCAAGGTTTGACAGGGGCTGGAAAAGGTGGATAGCAGGACAAGTATAAGGCTTGGATGTGACAGGCCTTGGGAATAGGGATGGTGGATTTTGTAATTTAAGAAAAATCTTTGCAATTTCAACTGTCAAAAAGATCTTTAACAAAGCTGTCCCTGATGGTTCAGTATTGTCCAATAATTCCTCCTGGGAAGTGTGTATTTCACCTTAAATTCAATCTTAATGTGAAACTCTACAAAGAAACAGGGTGCTTTTGCATATCGCAGAGACCAATGGTAAATATTTCAAAATCCTGCTTATAGAAAGCTCCTCCTCCTCCTCCAATGCCCTGTTAGATCCCAACTTCTATCTGTTGTTCTGTGCATGAGTCCTTGAAAAATCATCTCAACTTATAAAATAGGCGACGAGGTAAAGAAGGCATGTTTCACCAGCAGGGGGCAGTCCACTGAGCATGAATATCCTACAGTGTTTCACCAGCAGGAGGTGCTGTGTCAGCAGTGACACACCTACAATAGGTGCATTGTTTTATCAGCAAGGGGCGCTGCACTGGGAATTATGCATCTGCTGCAGATGCTTTCACCAACAGGAAGCGTCTGCACTGGCGATGACACGTATCTAGGTGCTTTGTTTTACCAGCAGGAGGCACTGCACTGACACTGATGAGCCGACAGTTTCACCAGATTACTTTCCAGGTCCCCTGAATAGATTCTTGTAGGAGAATTATAGAATGTTACAGCCCATATACAGGCCATTTGACCCATTAAGTCAACATCATTGTTTTTCTCTGCATTAACCACCGTCTAATCCCATTCTCCTGCTCGCTCCCCAAGCACTTTAATATTTCTCTTATTCAAGCTGCTTTCTAATTCCCTTTAAAGGAATTTATGGACTCTGCTTCAACAACAGGCGTGGCAGAGAATTCCACATTCTAACCACCCTCTGTGTAAAGACATTTTTTTCCAAATTCCCCTCTAATTCTTTTTGTGATTGTCTTAAATTTGTGCCTCTGATTAGGAATGCCTGTAGTTTTGTGGCTTATAACACCATGAACCAATTCTTGTAGAATCCCTTACATCAGCATAGAGAGGAGACTGCCATCCCATCCGCCAGAGCTGGATCTAACTGGAGGTTCCTGAGCTGAAAGGACAGTTCTGAACCAGTGCACCACCCAGTCCCTTATTGACCTTAATTACTTCACTGGCAGCAAGCACACCACCCTCACTGGTGAAACACGCTGCGCCCTGTGTTTGCTGTTAGATTGGTTGACATTTTTGTTCTGGTGATTTTTGTACATTCTTCTTTTTATTACTGTTATCAAGTTGTTGAACTGTTTGTGCCTCTGATTAGGATACCTGTAGGAGGCAGAGCAGGCTCGATGGGCCGTATGGCCTACTCCTGCCCTTATTTCTTATGTTCTTATGTATTGATCTAAAGGCGCAATTGGCAAGTGCACCGTCCATTGTTTAATTGAACACTACAGACCAGGAAGGACCTGGTTCCATCTAGGCCTGTGCTGATTTAACTGACATCATCCTGGGCGGTGATATGTGCTGGTGCAATTCATGCCTCGGTGTCTCTTGGTTATGGAGGGGGGGTGGGGGGAGGTTGAAATCAGCCAGAATTTCCACTCCTAATCCCTATCAAGTGATTTACGCTCGAAAGTTCTTGTCGTGGACTTTGGGTGAAGACAGGCTTGGGTATGGCTACTTACATTTACAAAGCACTTTTAACGTAATACAACATCCCAAGGTGCTTAGGAAAAAACAGACGGCGAGCAATAGTGGAAGAGGTAGGGGAAGCAACCGAAGTAACAATTGAAGAGGTAGGTTTTGAGGAGAGTTGAAGGAGGTGTGAGCAGGTGCAAGGTTTAGAGATAGAGTTCCAGAGACAGATCTGCCAATGCAGGTGGAATGGAAGAAGAAGAGGGAATGCAAAGGTGGCCAGGGGCGGGAGAGCAGAGGGCATGCACTGGCATGTAGGCTTGGAGGAGGTTGCAGATGCAGGAAGGGCAAGGCTGTGGATAGATCTGTAAACAAGGACTTTGAATTCAATGCATTGGGGAATGGACAGCCAGTGGAGATTGGTGACGACGGAGGTGATAGGGGACTGGGACTTAGTGCAGGATAGGATGCAGGTGGTGGAGTTTTGGGTGATAGTTTATGTAGAGCGGAGCTTGGGATTGGGAGGTGAGAATTAGAGAAGTTAATGCTGGGGTGACAAAGATGTGAAGGAGGGTTTTGGTGCCAATGGGAGTGAGGTAAAATCAGAGGCAGGCGATGTTGCGGACAACTTGCTGATGGACAGGATAAGGGGTTTGAGGCTCAAACAGGACACCAAGTAGCCTAGACACTCACTGTCTAGACTCACACATGAAGAATGGGCAGTTGGGTCAGGTACTGGCAGGAGGGCCAGCTCCCATTGCTGGCACTGTATCCTAGTAACAGTATGCATTTTCAGGAGAGAAAGTGGTGGGGGGTGGAACTAGAGGGCGAAAAGCAATGTAAAATAGTATAGAGTCCTTGCAGGTTTAATGGTATGGCAAAATCACCACAACTTTATGAAGAAAGTTCTCTAAAGCCTTGATGACAAGAATATAGATGTAGAAATCAATCTTGGGGAGGGGAATATGTAGGATATTGCATCTGGAACTAAGAGGCATTTGGTAAACTGGGAGACACCTGAGATTCAAATATCACTCCAGATGTGGGAGGGATGTGGAGACTCTGATAGCCGCGAAGGAGCGATCGCATTACTGTGCATCCACTGAAAGATGGGTTGTAATAGAAGAGAGACACCACCCCATTTAACAGATGGCTGTCAGCTAGTTACTTTGCCTCTGGCTGGGTTGAGGTAACATTAAGTTTTCTTTTTGGCACAAGCTGAAACAGCCAATCAGCTGGAGCTCGGAGGGGCCAGGGGCCAAACGTCTGAATGAAGATCTGATAAAGAAGAACCAGATGGTAAGAAACCGCGTTGGCTACTGATGGGGCCAACTGGCCTTCCTGTGGAAGTCAGGGGTCAAGGTCTGATTAACTACACTGACGAACACAAACGGATGTCTTATCGTCATGGCAATATTCAGTTTGCCAACATGTCTGGTTAAATTGTGCTGGGCCGCATAGACCAGGAAAGTCTCAGGTTCAGTCCCTGGTCTGTGCTCAGTTAGCTGATTCTGTGCAACAGTAGGGTTGCTACACTTGACCTCAGAGTCCCTGGGTTAGGGAAGGGGAAAATCAGGCAGAATTCCAGCTCCTGATCACTGTCCAATGGTTGCTGCTGAAATATGCATGTGTGTGGATGTCGAGTAAAGACAGGACCGGGCTCTCGTGATGCCCCTTACACCTGAAACAACCACCTGGCTGAGGTACAGGAGGGCGGGTGGTATCTGTGGAACTTGCACCCTGCAAGAGTCAGCACCTTCGGAAGGGGTAGGAGAAAGGAAAGTTTAAAAAAAAAACCTACTTCAGTAATAATCACACCAGGGGACCGAACCATGTGGAGAAAGGGGATTTCTACTTTTTTAGTGCCTCATTAACATTTCAGAAACTCCCCACAAAAATTGGGCAGGTGGCAGCTCTGTCTGGACACCGCCGCCACCACACCCCCCCCCCCCCCACCGAATGGACAATGCCGTCTCTCCCCCCCCCCCCACCGAATGGACACTGCCGCCTCTCCTCCCCCTCCACCCCACCGAATGGACACTGCCGCCCACCGAATGGACACTGCTGCCTCTCCTCCCCCTCCACCCCACCGGATGGACACTGCTTGCTCTAAAATAGAGATTGGCTACCTTGACCACAAGTTGCTTGGCTCCAGAATGTTCATTGTTCTTTATTCAACCAGTTACTTATTATTTTGTTAAATTTTGCCAGATAACACTCCTGTGAAGCGCCATGGGACATTTTATTATGTTAAAGGCGCTATATAAATGAAAGTTGTTGTATTTATTTATTACCTCTTTGTGATTTCAGCTCCCTCTCCTCACTCTCCCGGTGGCTCAGTTGGTAAATGGACTGCTCAGTGTTGTACTGAGCCATTTAGACTAGGGAGGGCCCAGATCCGATGCCCTGACTGTGCAGAGTTAGCTGCTCTTAGCCAGGGCAGCAGTGGGAACGCCTCTGGTGGGATGTGGGCACACCATCCTGACATGGATTGGATCAGGATTGGGCTTAACTGTGATGCCCCTGACTTGAGTAGCACGCCAGCACTCACTGTCCAGGCCCACACAGGAAGACTGGTGACTTGGGCAAGACACCGGAGGGCGTGTGGGACTGGTGGGACTGTATCCCATCCAGAGTCAACGCCTTGAGGATGGGGCGGAGATAACTGGGAAACAGAACTCCCATTCTGACTGTGTTGTCACACTCGTCCATGGGATGGAACGGACCAGTAACAATCTTGTTACCAGATCTGTCTGTAAGTAGAAAATGGAACAGTCCGAGGTGTTCTTGTTCCAGCCTTGACTGATGCCTCTAGCTCTCTCTCTCTGTCTCTTCACAGCTGGAGCAGGCCCTGAGGCTGGAGACAGGGGAGAGGGAGCGCGAATGTCTGGAAAACAAGAGCCTGGCGCAGCAGAACATCGAGCTACGTCGGCGACTGGAGGAGGAACAGGCTTCATATAAACGCAAACTTCAGGCCTACCAGGAGGGTCAGCAACGACAGGCTCAACTCGTCCAGAAGCTTCAGTCCAAGGTAATTATGGGATTAACGCAGTGCATTATGGGAATGGACCAGTGCATAATGAACTGCGACACGGGCCTGTGGGACTTGGTGCATTTGTGGGGTTGTGCCTGTGCATATTGGGACTGACGCTGTCTGCTTCAAATGGCAGGTCCTTCAGTACAAGAAGAAATGTGGCGAGGTGGAGCAGCAACTGATTGAGAAAGCCACAGAGCTGGAACAGCACCGGCTGTCGGTAAGTGGGAGCATCAGCGCAGTGGGGGAGGGGCTGCTCCAACTCACTCTATCATTTAATTCTTTGCCCCACAATAACGTGCAAGGTACCCAGAATTTGTGTGTTACCGCAAAGCAGCTGCCTTACCGTGGAATGGGCCTATTTAGAGTAGTTGGGCGGTTACCATGGTGATGGGGCCTACCTGAGTTAATCCACCGTGTGGAAATTGTTTCCCCAGCTCTGGGCGAGGGGTCTGTCTGCCACAATTCTATGCAGGAGCAATGATTTTCATTGTTTCCTCTTTAATATCTGAGAGCTTTTTATATGTAGATCAAATATTTTAAAGCCTTTTATTGTAAAAATTAGGCATTCTGGTGGTTTTTTTCATCTTTAGAGGGTAAATACCAGCCTGGCACCCCAAGGATGCAATGATCTCATTACTGTGAAAATTAAAATTTCGTACTTGCAAACACACTTGGTCCTTTTAATGGATGGGGATTAGATTCTGAGACCTGACTCCATTGCAGATATCCAAAGGAATGAGAGGATTACTGGTGGATTTAGGACTTCTTTCTGTAATATCCTAAGATGCCTTGCGGCTGACTCCGATCCCCACTGGGGCCTCACTAAGACTGTGAGGAGATGAATTGCTTGGCTTGTAAAGTTAAAAATGCATTCATGGAGATTTTCTCTGGTCGGTGTTTCGACTGAAATTCGAAGCGCGGAACACAGAGGAAGTCTTGCTGAATGCGTTCACCGTGCAATGACACGACAAACAGCGAGGCTCACCCCCCGCGGTTTGTCCATCTCGTATTAATCAAAGTATACGATGCACTCTTCACAGAGCCGCCTGGACGTCGCAGAATCACGACTGCGGCAGTCTGACGAGGAGCAGAGCAACGAACTGGAAAACACCCTGATCCGACTGGAGGAGGAGCAGCAAAGGCACGTGGGAGCATGACATCATTCTGACCCGGAAAGGGGGGCCCCCTGTAAATATTCCCAATCCCAGGGATCCAGTGTAAATATTCCAAATCTCAAGGACCCCCTGTAAATATCCCCACAATCCCAGGGACACCTATAAAAATCCCCACAATCCCAGAGATCCCCTGTAAATATTCCCAATCCCAGGGACACCTACAAAAATCTGCAAAATCCCAGGAACCCTCTGTAAATATTCCCACAATCCCAAGGACCCCTGTAAATATTCCCAATCCCAGGGACACCTACAAAAATCTCCACAATCCCAGGAACCCTCTGTAAATATTCCCACAATCCCAGGGACCCCTGTAAATATTCCCACAATCCCAGAGACCCCCTGTAAATATTCCCAATCCCAGGGACACCTATAAAAATCTCCACAATCCCAGGGATCCCTGTAAATATTCCCACAATCCCAGAGACCCCCTGTAAATATTCCCAATCACAGGGACACCTATAAAAATCTCCACAATCCCAGGGACCCCTGTAATATTCCCACCTATAAAAATCTGCAAAATCACAGGAACCCTCTGTAAATATTCCCACAATCCCAGGGACACCTATAAAAATCCCCACAATCCCAGGAACCCTCTGTAAATATCCCCACAATCCCAGGGACACCTACAAAAATCCGCAAAATCTCAGGAACCCTCTGTAAATATTCCCACAATCCCAGAGGGCCCCTGTAAATATTCCCAATCCCAGGAACCCTCAGTAAGTATTCCCACAATCCCAGAGACCCCCTGTAAATATTCCCAGAATCTGAGGGACCCTAATACAGGAAACTTTCGTTTATCCGGCATCGACGGGACCGGCGTGGTGCCGGTTTATCGAAAGTACCGGATAACAGAGAGTTATATCTACCGAGGCTATTTTTAACAAAGAGACTCCAAGCAGCACGGGAGAATCTACTCATGCTACTGCAATGTTTCGGACTTGCGACAGCGCCAGGAGGCCAAGTAGTGGTACTTTTGAAAAGTACCCCTACTGACTAAATCGGCGTTCGCGGACTCGGACTCGGACTCGGGATCGGCAACATTGCCGGTTATTTGAGAGGATTTTTCGGAGCACTCTGCGTTTGCGGAGACTCGAATGCGACTCGGCAACATTGCCGGTTATTTGAGAGGAGTTTTCGGAGGATGATTTTTGCCGGTTAAGCGAGAATTCCGGATATTTGAGTGCCGGATAAACGAAAGTTTCCTGTAGTAGCTGCAGTGTGACAACAATTTCTCTTGGCTCTTGGTAATAGTATATTTAGTAAAAATCCAGATATTTGCACTCTGCTGCTGTAATCCACATTTTTAATGGGTGTTTTATGGGTAAGTTTCCTTCTTTTTTTCCTGTAAACTTTCTCCCCCTGTTTATTCACCCAGCCTGACATCTTCGAGTGTGCTGCCCCCACCGTCAGACCACAGCCAATGCCACCCTGTAAGTGGGCACTAGGAGGCGCCAGAGACTGCCTAGGCATGACTTACCGTTGATGTTCCAGGCCTCACCGCGGCCCCCCCATCCCCCACCGCCGCCCCTTTCTGCCCCAGGCTCTGACAGTCTCCACTTCACCATTCCTTGCTCAAAAAGTTCAGCCCAGGAATTGATTGCCTGATCCAGCTCTGTGGCAATAGTTTGCTCTTTTGTGCTGTACTGGAAGTGGTGACCTGAGCTGCCTGGTCTGGTTTAATGTACTTGTGCTCTGGTTATAGAAGTGCCAGCCTCACCCAAGTGAACTCCATGCTCCGGGAACAGCTGGACCAGGCAAACTCGGCCAACCTGGCCCTGAGTGAGGACATTCGCAAACTGACTGCCGACTGGACAAAGGCGCGGGAGGAACTTGAGCAGAAGGAGGTGGAATGGAGACAGGAGGAGGAGGTACCGTGCGACACAATTCAGTGACACCCAAGTTCACGTCAGCATTTATCATATTTCTGTATAACTCAGTCAGACTCGGACACTGCTGATTATATTCGGGGCACTGCATGGGTTTATATTTATTGGACCAAGGAACAGTAGGTTACAGAGGAGACTCACTGGGAACAGTGAGATATACCCACTGGGAACAGCGAGATATACCCACTGAGGAACAGTGAGATATACCCACTGAGGAACAGTGAGATATACCCACTGGGAACAGTGAGATATACCCACTGGGAACAGTGAGATATACCCACTGGGAACAGCGAGATATACCCACTGAGGAACAGTGAGATATACCCACTGGGAACAGCGAGATATACCCACTGAGGAACAGTGAGATATACCCACTGGGAACAGTGAGATATACCCACTGGGAACAGTGAGATATACCCACTGGGAACAGTGAGATATACCCACTGGGAACAGTGAGATATACCCACTGAGGAACAGTGAGATATACCGACTGGGAACAGTGAGATATACCCACTGAGGAACAGTGAGATATACCCACTGGGAACAGTGAGATATACCCACTGGGAACAGTGAGATATACCCACTGAGGAACAGTGAGATATACCCACTGGGAACAGTGACAGTGAGATATACCCACTGGGAACAGTGAGATATACCCACTGGGAACAGTGAGATATACCCACTGAGGAACAGTGAGATATACCCACTGGGAACAGTGAGATATACCCACTGGGAACAGTGAGATATACCCACTGGGAACAGTGAGATATACCCACTGGGAACAGTGAGATATACCCACTGGGAACAGTGAGATATACCCACTGGGAACAGTGAGATATACCCACTGGGAATAGTGGGTCACAGAGGAGACTCACTGGGAACAGTAGGTTACAGAGGAGACTCACTGGGAACAGTGAGATATACCCACTGGGAACAGTGGATTACAGAGGAGACTCACTGGGAACAGTGGGTTACAGAGGAGACTCACTGGGAACAGTGGGTTACAGAGGAGACTCACTGGGAACAGTGGGTTACAGAGGAGACTCACTGGGAACAGTGGGTTACAGAGGAGACTCACTGGGAACAGTGAGATATACCCACTGGGAACAGTGGGTTACAGAGGAGACTCACTGGTAACAGTCAGTTACAGAATAGACACGTGGGGGCAACAGTGAGTTATAGAGAGAGGCCCTAGGCATCAGTGAGATATAAGGGAGACCTGATGTGGAATAGTGGAGAGACAATGGGGAATAGAGGAATATCGGGTAGACACACTGGGGAATATTGGGAAAAAGGGCACATGGACGAGGGAACACACTCTGATATACCCTTCAGTGTAACACTCTCTGATATAGTCCTCAGTGTAATTCTCTCTGATATACCACTCAGTGTAACTCTGATATATCCCACGCCCTCACTGTAACACACCCATACAGCCCATATCACCCACTCTCTGATATACCCTACATACCCTCACACTCTCTGATATACTCCACACCTCTCACTGTATTACTCTTTAATATACCCCACAACCCTCACTGTATCACTCTCTGATATACCCCACACCCCTCACTGTATCACTCTCTGATATACCACACACCTCTCACTGTATCACTCTCTGATATACCCCACACCTCTCTCACTGTATCACTCTCTGATATACCCCACATGCCTCACTGTATCACTCTCTGATATACCCCACACCCCGCTCACTGTATCATTCTCCGTTATACCCCACACCCCTCACTGTATCATTCTCTGTTATACCCATCCCTCTCACCCTGTCTGCCTGTGTTATTTGGTGCTAGTCTGGATTGTTGAGTCAGTGAATCAGTGCTGTAATTTTTCCTGTATCTTTGATTGTTTGTAGTCCTTTAACGCGTACTTCAGTAACGAGCACAACCGCCTGCTGACGCTCTGGAGACAGGTTGTGGGTTTCAGACGTCACTTCTGTGAGATAAAATCGGCCAGTGAACGGTGAGACCCAGTGGCACAGTGTATACAGAGAATGGCGTGTGGGCCAGAGGGCGCTCTGGGGGTGGGTGTGCTGATGTTTGGCCCCTGTCTTGCTGAGATCAGCATATTATACTATTTACAAAGTACTGGTTATCATCCCAGTCACTCCTGTGGTCGACTGCTGCAAATGGAAGATCTAAGGAGGGGAAGATCAGCTCGAGTTCCCGCTCCAGATCACTGTCCACCAACTCCTTCAATAGTCTGTGAGATGGGACGACAGCGGAGGACAGGATGGAGCTTTAATGTGATGCCCCCTTTGGTTAAATACAATACTGAACTTACTGTCTCGGTTAACAGCTAGAATGGGCACTTTTTTTAAATTTGTTCCTGGGATATGGGCGTCACTGGCAAGGCCAGCATTTATTGCCCATCCCTAATTGCCCTTGAAAAGGTGGTGGTGAGCCGCCTTCTTGAACCGCTGCAGTCCGTGTGGTGAAGGCACTTCCACCTTGCTGTTAGGGAGGGAGTTCCAGGATTTTGACCCAGCGATGATGAAGGGACGGCTATATACTTCCAAGCCAGGATGGTGTGTGACTTGGAGGGGAACTTGCAGGTGATGGTGTTCCCAGGCGTCTGCTGCCCTTGTCCTTCTAGGTGGTAGAGGTCGCGGGTTTGGGGGGTGCATGACATACCAGCGGGCAACCGGCCCCTGTGGATCGTGTAAACCAGCATTCGGGGGAGAGAGACAAACCGAGAGGGGGGGAGATGCTCGGCACCACTCCCAGAATGAATTCATCCGTTCTACCTTGTTTAAACTCAACCAAGGGTTTGATCCTGGTCTAAATAACTGGGCGTGATTAATGCGTGACATGAGTTCAAATCCTACCACGGCAGCTGGGGAATTTAAATTCAGTTAATTAAATAAATCTGGAATAAAAAGCTAGTACCAGTAATGGTGAACATGAAACTACCGGATTGTTGTAAAAACCCATCTGGTTCACTAATGTCGCTTAGGGAAGGAAATCTGCCGCCCTTACCCGGTCTGACCGATATGTGACTCCAGACCCACAGCAATGTGGTTGACTCTTAACTGCCCTCTGAAATGGCCTAGCAAGCCACTCAGTTGTACTTAAGAGGGTGGCTCACCACCACCTTCTCGAAGGCAATTAGGGATGGGCAATAAATGCTGGCCTTGCCGGTGATGCCCACATCCCGTGAATGAATAAAAAAAAATGCATGTATGTGTGATTTGGGGCTTTGATTCACAAGTACGTGGGGGGGCAGGTTGGGTTGTTTCAGAAGGTAATTAACGTATTTAAATGGGTTCCTGTGGCTGTCCCGTGGGGCAGGGGAGAGTGGGGGTGGGAGTGCTCTTTTTTGTCTGAGATGAAACGATCTGTAATTTCCCCAGGGATCTCTCCGAGCTGCGGAATGATCTGGCAAAATCCTCGCGCACGATTCACGCCTCGTGCCTGAACCTGAGCGGCCACCTCCGCCTGTCAGAGACCAGCTCGACAGTGACGCTGGAGAAACAGTTTGCCCAGCTCGCGCAGCTGGAGGAGCAGCTGCGGGACAAGGTGCGGGAGATGATCCAGCTGCAAGCCAAATACGACCGGGAAAAGGCCGAACAGAATGCCAGGTGTGTGCAGCACATTTGCTCCAATACGTCATTTGACGTCACAGGATGTGCGAAACGTTAAAATTAACTGTGGGATTAAACATGGGAAGGCGTGGTTGAAGCTCCCCGGATTTCTCAGCAGTAAATGCACTATCTAGTGTGGTACCAAGTCATTCAGACCAGGGTTCCTCCTCTGGTGACTATCTAGTGATCCCTGATGGAAAGTGCAGGGATGTGAGGACATAGTCGTGACTCCCTCCATGGTTGAATTGCCTGTCGACGCTCACTGCCTGACCTCACACAAGAAGAATGGCCTCGTGGATGAGGTACACCCTGTACCCCAGTACAGATTCAGTACCAATCTTCCCTCTAATTTTTTTTTTAAGTGTGCGGTCCCTTTAACTGGGTGCCCGACCAATTCAAATTTTCGCACATGCTGACGTACAAAGGGACCTGGGTGTCCTTGTACACCAGTCACTGAAAGCAAACATGCAGGTGCAGCAAGCAGTTAGGAAGGCAAATGGTATGTTGGCCTTCATTGCAAGAGGATTTGAGTACAGGAGCAAGGATGTCTTACTACAGTTATACAGGGCCTTGGTGAGACCACACCTGGAGTAGTGTGTGCAGTTTTGGTCTCCTTACCCAAGAAAGGATATACTTGCCATAGAGGGAGTGCAGCGAAGGTTCACCAGACTGATTCCTGGGATGGCAGGACTGTCGTATGAGGAGAGATTGGGTCGACGAGGCCTGTGTTCACTAGAGTTTAGAAGAATGAGAGGGGATCTCATTGAAACGTATAAAATTCTGACAGGGCTAGACAGACTGGATGCAGGGAGGATGTTTCCCCTGGCTGGGGGCTCTAGAACGAGGGGTCACAGTCTCAGGATACGGGGTAGGACATTTAGGACTGAGATGAGGAGAAATTTCTTCACTCAGAGGGTGGTGAACCTGTGGAATTCTCTACCACAGAAGGCTGTGGAGGCCAAGTCACTGAATATATTTAAGAAGTAGATAGATTTCTAGACGCAAAAGGCGTCAAGCGGTATGGGGAGAGAGCGGGAATATGATATTGAGATAGAGGATCAGCCATGATCATATTGAATGGCGGAGCAGGCTCGAATGGCCGACTCCTGCTCCTATTTTTCTATGTTTCTATGTTTCTTCCCTGTAGAACCCAGTGAGCAGCCTGCGCGGGACCTCCAGACCGTTGCGCCACCGCACAGCTTAGCGGGAATGTTGTTCAGTACCTTCAGTGGGGGGGGGGGGGGTGCAGTGTGGGAAGAGATCATCAAAAGGGCAATAGCTCCCACAGAAGTAGTTACATGGACAGTGTCTGGGAGAGGTGGGGTTATCGTGACATGGGGCAAAGTTTGGGGAGGGGAGTTGATGACGTCTTTTAAATTTCATCCTATTGAGCTGACTGCACCAGGAAAATACAAATTCTGAGCTTTTCTTTTATATCCAGCAAAAGACATCAGTGTCACATTCCTTCTCGCTTTCACCTTGATTTACTGGGTGCATTTACACCACTAGCTCAGAGCCACACCCCCAGTAAACTTGTGTGGTGTAAATCTGGTTATAAGGATCCAACATGACTCTGAAGCAAAGTGCAGTGAGACTGTCCCCTTCAGGGCGGGCCCTGACTCTGCATTTAGGCTGCATTTACACTAACTAGAGGCAAAACCAGTTTACACTGAAGCTACAGATTGTCGTGCCAATGCAACCTGCAAATGTTTTGAGCCATCCACTTGAAGTTGCAGTTACCAAACACGGCAGCAGATGGCGCCCAAAGCCCGACTTTACCTGAACTGAGCCACTCCTTCCTCCTGTGTCTGAGCTGAGAGATGGAGACTTAACATTGGTCCCTACTGTTGCACGGAAACCATCCCGTTTACAGAAGGCACCAAAAAATGGTCAGCACGCTCCCCCCTCCTCCATTCCTACCATCCTGTCAACTTGCTCTGTGCTCTCTTGGTCTGTTTTGCCTCCAATCCCGGTGACTCAAATTTAAAAGATAAAAAAGGACGCTCGAATAAAGAATCTGCCCAGATCCCCGATGGCCCTGGGTGGCACTGAGGCAGACAGGCCAAGAACATGTCTCATTCCTGGTCCGTGTTCAGTTGGTTGTTGTCAGCCCGAGCACTGGTTAGTCTTGCTGCAAATTTATCTTCAGCATCGCTGGGGAGCAAAATCAGCCAGGGTCTCCACTTCAGATCGCTGTTCAGTGCCTTCAACCAGACAGTGCACGTGCATGAGCGCTGGGTGAAGACAGAATCAGCCGTGGTACCTTAGACGATCAAAAAGATCTGCTGACACTTCCCGCCTAATCTCATGCGGGGAGAATGACCCCGTGGGTGAGGTACGGAGAGTGACTGGTGCCGGTGGAACCCATATCCCAGCGAGGATCAGTGTCTCCAGGAGAGTTAAGGGGTAAATTGGAGATGGAAACAAATCTGCGCAGACCGACTGAGCGCAGGAGGATTACTCTGTTCAGCAACAGGTCATTGGGTGCCTCCGGGTGGCTGCAACGCGACTTGATTTGGGGCAAATGATCCTGGTGATGGCTGTGGTTTTTCGAATGGATTATTTTATAACGAACTAAAAGACTAAACTAAAATAAAAGCTAAAACACTTTCCTTATGCTGGAAATCTGAAACAAAAACAGAAAATGCTGGAAAACACTCACAGGGCAGGCAGCATCTGTGGAGAGAGAAGCAGAGTTAACGTTTCAGATCCAGGACCTTTCATCAGAACTGGAAGATGTTAGAGATGAACGGCTTTTAATAATTGCAGAGCCAGGGGAAAGGGGGAAAGAACTAAACTAAACTAAAATGTTGTGGCTGCCCTCGGGCAGCATGTGGCTTCCTGTTAACTCTGCATATTAAAGAGGTGCCATTGTCCCTTGCTCAGTGACTGTGGTACCAGCAGCACAATCTTACTGTGTGAAGCTCACTTCTACATCCAGAGGCTCAGTCACTCCCGTGTGCCCAATACAGTCGTTTAAAACCAAGCCTGGGGCAGGGGGAGACTTCCTGTGTGAACCTTTGTGGTGAAATTATAAACCTGCTCTTCAAACCGTTTCCTACATTACAACAGTGACTACACTTTAAAAATACTTCATTGTCTGTAAAGCGCTTTGGGACATCCTGAGGTCGTGAAAGGCGCTATAGAAATGCAAGTCTTTATCTTTTTAACACTCTGATATATCTGATACCCTAACTACATAGAATTGTACAGCACAGAAACAGGCCATTCGGCCCAACAAGTCTGTACCGGTGTTTATGCTCCACACGAGCCTCCTCCCACCCTACTCCATCTCACCCTATCACCATATCCTTCTTGTATGTACGTATCGAGCTTCCGCTTAAAGGCATCTATGCTGTTCACCTCAACCACTCCCTGTGGTAGCGAGTTCCACATTCTCACCACTCTCTGGGTAAATAAGTTTCTCCTGAATTCCTTATTGGATTTGTTAGTGACTATCTTATATTTATAGCCCCTAGTTTTGGACTCCCCCCCCCCCCCCCCCCCCACACACAAGTGTGTAACACTCGCTGAATCATCCCAGAACACTCTCTGTTATCCCATCCTTCTCACCTTGCCTGCCCTGTGTTGTTCGGTGCTAGTCTGGATTGTTGAGTCAGTGAATGAGTTGCTAGCACAAAGGCACAGAGGAAATCTCTCCGCCCCCCCAGGTTTTCCAGCAGGATGTTATGGGATGATTCAAGTCTGAAACACTGATGTCCCTTTAGTTGGATTGCAGTCCCTGCTCGCCAAGTGGGACCAAGTATCCCACCAACTCCAGCACGAAAGATGTAATTCAGTGTGTGAAGCACCTTGCGACCAGTCGACAATGTTGGTCAATCGCGGTATAAATACAAGTGTTTCTTTCAGAATCACGGAACTGATGGTGACCGTTGAGCGTCTGAAGACCCAGAACGGTGAGAGGGAGAAGACCATCAGCAGCCTGAGCCAGACAGTGGAGAACCTGGTGGGTGAACAGCATGCCATGAGAGGGGTGGGTGGCTCGAGTCCCGCGGTCGCTGATGAAAATATATTAAAAGCCTTCGTAACAGCTCCATATCATTGAGACACTGTAGTAAGAGGAAAAATAGATTTTTGTTTTACAAGTCAGATCTTTGGTGCCCAGTTTTCATCTTAGTGTCTGGATGCCCCACTCCAAAACCAGGTAGGTGGCAGCCTGGTCCATAGGACCAGGAGTAGGCCATTCAGCCCCTCGATTCTGCTCCGCCATTCAATTAGATCAATTAGTCCATGGCAAGGATTTCTCAGACCCTGATTCAGGGTGGGTACCATGCCAAGCCATTGGTCCTGGGATACCGGGTGCCAAGTAATGAGTGCCATGCCACATGTTGGGTGCTGGGTACCGGGTGCCAAGTGATGGGTGCCATGCCACATGTTGGGTGCTGGGTACCGGGTGCCAAGTGAGGGTGCCATGCCACATGTTGGGTGCTGGATACCGGGTGCCAAGTAATGGGTGCCATGCTACATGTTGGGTGCTGGATACCGGGTGCCAAGTGATGGGTGCCATGCTACATGTTGGGTGCTGGATACTGGGTGCCAAGTGATGGGTGCCATGCCACATGTTGGGTGCTGGATACTGGGTGCCAAGTAATGGGTGCCATGCCACATGTTGCGTGCTGGGTACCGGGTGCCAAGTGCTGAGTGCTGCATGATGGGTTGTTTGTTGTTGCAGGAGTCAAGCCGAGCTGAGGCACAGGATGTTCAGGATGGAGCTGAGATTGAGTCTGTTAAAGCAGAGATGGAGTCACTGCATCAAATGCTGAGAGACATTACACAGGTGAGGGCGTCGGAAAGGCAACTGGCACGGATTGTCTAGTTTGTTCTGGCTAGGCTGGTCACTGTGTGGTGCCTTTAAGAGCGCTCATCATAGCTCCCCCAGTGGCTCCGTTGATAAATGCACCGCCAATCGTGTAATCTGTGCTGAATTACCCAATCTCAGTCGGGACAGTTAGCCGTGGCGTCTCCTGAGCTAGGAAGCAGAAAGCATTGACACTGATCAATCAAAATACCTACAGGAGAAAATGAGCATTTGTGAGAGGGTTTGGCTGTTTGCATCACTCTCTGTTAATTGTGACTCCACTACAGTAGGAGGGTACGTACTCTATGGGGGACATGTCTCTAGCCCGGTTACTCCCTGGGGGCCTCTTTAATCTGGTTACTCCCTGGGGGCCTCTTTAATCTGGTTACTCCCTGGGGGCCTCTTTAACCTGGTTACTCCCTGGGGCCTCTATAACTTGTTACTCTATGGGGTGGGTACTTTAATGTGGCCCATTAAAGCCGTTAAACTATCGGGTAGGTGTTTGACTTTGCAGAATGCGGATTGTTGGCCATCACTGTGGTGTCTCTGGTAACCATGGTAACCAGCGCCGCCGAACGCACTCTCTCCGCAGGTCGTAATTTCTGACGCCGACAGCGGGGCTCAATTCACATCTGCTGAACGGACTGGCGACGTCACGGAAATGGATTCCTCAATGTTTAGCTCCTTGGGGTTCTCGCCCAGCCTGCGCACGCCGTCTCCACGCCGACGGACCTCTCCTCGCCGCAGTCATTCACCGGGACACAGCCTCTCGCCGGCCTTCACCGACTCCGTGTACTCGGCTGTTCAGGCCGCGGTGCAGAAGAGGCAACTCCTGACCCAGGTAGAGAAACGCCACGGACCACGAGGTCCACGATCACGGGATGAGTCCGTAACTGAATGAGCCTCCGCTCTAGTGATGACAAGACGTTTAAAAATATTTCTCTTGCATGTATCAGAGCAAGAAATGACGGGAGTGAAATAAATTTTACCCGCCGCTCTGGTTTTTTCTCCCCAATTTTGCCTCCTGCATTCCTGAGGGTGCTGACTCTTGTGGGCACAGATCCGCGGTCACATTTTGCCCACATTTCACCCAAAGGTCCATCTGAGCCCAGACAGTGATTGTCGCCTGAATATTCAGGTGTGGAGGGTATCACGGCCAAGCTTCATCTTGTCTCACCCGCCATCCAGACACGCACTTTCCAGCAGGGCTCAGGAGTTCATTTCCCCCTCTGTAACCCAAGAGGACTAAGGCCAGTAGTACCTTCCCTGGTACCGCCCTGGCTGAGATTAGCTCACTCAGCTCAGACCAGGGCTGGGATCTGTTTAGTTGCTGCCAGACATACTGTTACCACTAACGATGCTGGCAATTGAAGAGGATCAAAATTTAGACAATGGGTAGACGTGTTTGAAGACTTGTTTGACCAAAATCTTTTCCTCCATTGGGTTCCTGCTGACACACTTGGGAATGGGACAGTCTGCCTCTCGTGTCGAACCCCCGCTAGCCAGCAATACTGCTTCTAGATGATGCATGTTCTCCACGAGACTCTGCTGGTCCCACAGACTTTACCCTCCCAGTGCGCTGTGAGAGGGATTGGATTCAGGTGACCAGCAAGTCTGGGATTCAACCGTTTGGATTGCTAATTAGGAGCCCAGTGGAGCGCTGTACCCTTGGAACACTGGACCCTCTCAATGAGTTTTCAGCTCTCCAGCACTAAGGTTACCAACTCCCGCACTTCCTACTGGTAGTCCAGTTAAAGGTGTAGCCTGGAGTTACGACCTGTGACCCCTCTTTATTAACAGCACAGACGCTCTTGTTAAATCCTCGGTAACTCCTAAAACATTTTGTCCCAATAGGAACTCCGTGCAAAGTACGAGGCAACCCAAGACTCGTTGGCCAGTCTGAAGAAGCAGTTGGGCGACAGTGAGAACGAACGTCGGGCACTAGAGCAGCAGATTCTAAAGCTCCGGGAGGAGACCGAGGACTCGGTGCGAGCCAAGGATGATGCCAAGCGCGATGCCAACCGTTTCCGCTCTTCTGCGGACCTACTAGGAAGGTGAGACTGCATGAGGGCAGGTGGGTTGGTGCTGGTCATTGTCCTTATCCTTGCCCTAGTCCCTACCCCAACCGATATCAGGGCCTCTGCAGCAATGAGCTTCGTCACTCCACTTTCCCCCAAACTCGCTAGATTTTTTTCTTGTATCTCTCTGCTTTGTTTTCCCCCATGAATTTTATGCTGAGCAGAGCGATGGGTGTTAATGCTGTGGAATGGACCACCTTCTGTTTTTCAGGCACCCAGTGTCAGCATCAAGCCATCCCAGGTCAGGTACAGCACTCGTGCCAGCGTAGAGGGCTCTTTACTCTTTAACAACAACTATTCTGGGGCCAGGTACAGCACAGCTTAGATACAGTGTAAAGCTCCCTTTACTCTGCCCTTACAAAGTGCCTCAACCTCAGAACAGCGCCCTCTACTGTGAATTGCTTCCAGTTCCTGCACAACCCATCCTGTGGCCTCTCTGAGTAAATTGTCAGTTTAGTACCAGTTGGTCATCATTTTGTGCTGTGGCCCTTTGCTCACTAGACACAGGATTGAAAGTATCTCAGCTCATTTCACATCGGAATCTGACAACAATCAGACAGAAGAATCTTCAACCCAACAGTCTATTTTTATATTCATTCATGGGTTGTGGGGGTCGCTGGCAAGGCCAGTATTTATTGCCTATCCCTAATTGCCCTTGAGAAGATGGTGGTGAGCCGCCTTCTTGAGCCTGATTTGAACCAAGGTCCAGATATATGAAATCCATAAGGATCATTAAAGTTGGTTTTTTTTTAACCAATTTTCGCCATAAATTCCCAGAATTTTTGACTTAGTGGATTGGTAAAGGCTGATTCTCTCCCTATATATATATATATATATATATATATATTTGTAAAGAAGACAAATTCTCCCTGTCCTTCGTGCTGAAGATCAGGCCCCGTAGATGTGCACGCATCGCATTTCTGATGTGATCACACGTGTTGCACATCCAGCGCACAATGCGCGTGCTGTCGCTGCAAACGCGATGCGCCTGCATCCCGGGACCTGACTTTCGGCCGGAAAAGAACCGATGCTTGAGGACTAAGTGACAGTGTGGTGAGAAGACCCTGTGATGGAGATATTCCTCCACCACAACAAGAAAAGGAACCCACCTAACTCCTCGCAGACCCTCAGCTACTGCTAGATCAGTGGGATTGGCCTAATGAGTTGTTACAAGGCCTAAAGGTGACCAGGCCCATTTAACCAACTGTTGCTCCAAGAGATTTGAGGGCTTTGAGCAGCCTCGTACCAAAATTATGAGGGGCCTAGATAGAGTGGATAGGAAGGACCTAGTTCCCTTAGCAGAGAGGTCAATAACCAGGGGGTATAGATTTAAAGTAATTGGTAAAATGATTAGAGGGGAGTTGAGGAGAATTTTTTTCACCCAGAGGGTGGTGGGGGTCTGAAATTCACTACCTGAAAGGGTGGTAGAGGCAGAAACCCTCACCGCATTTAAAAAGTACTTGGATATGCACTTGAAGTGCCGTAACCCACAGGGCTACGGACCAAGAGCTGGAAAGTGGGATTGGGCTGGATAGCTCTTTTTCGGCCGGCACAGACACAATGGGCGGAATGGCCTCCTTCTGTGCCGTAAACTTCTATGATTCTAAACTGCACTACTTTGGCCCTTGGTCCCGTCTACATCTGAAAGTTGATCATAATATCTGGTCAGAACTGAAGTACCCACCACCATTTGAAAACTTAAAAATAATATTAAGGATGGTGTTGTGGATTAACACTGTCCCTTCGCCTCAGGAAGGTAGCTCCATTTCTAGCTTATCTGTGCCTCACACAATGGGTCCAGACTCCCAGTAATTGTGTTCATTAATAAAGCAATGTTTTTTTTCATCCATTTGTACTTGTTTTATTCTTTCCAAATAAATACAGATTTTTGCTGACTTGCTCTAAACTACAAAGTTTTTGGATCTAAATTCCCCACCCCCACCCCCACCACACTTTATGATGCTAAGAATGGAACCTGTAAAACAGCAATAGTTTAATTTAATGATCCTTAACTGATCCACTACACATCTCCCCTCCCCCCCCCCTCCCCCCACCCCGCACTGCCCAATTGGCCTGGTCTGTCTCACGGTTTTTCTTTCTAAAAGTGAGAAGTCAAACTTGGAGAAGTCTCTTCAGTCGCTCCAACAGCAGATTGAGCTGGCTCAGCAGGAGAACGAGAAACTACAGCTGGCCAACGGCGAACTCCAACGCCAACGGGACAACCTGGAGGACGAGAAGGAGGATATCTTGAAGGACAAGGAGAGGGCGCAGAAAGAAATCGAGCGAGGGTGAGTGAGACTGGGGATTCAGAATTGAATTGAGGCCTGCCGCTCACTTTGAGGCCCCTGGGCCCTGACCCTCCTGAATGTTCGTGTGCTTTTTCCCCCCCCCATCAGCCACAAGATACTCGAGCAGCTGGAAGTAAAGAACTCGAGTGCGAAAAAGGAGCTGATACTGGTGAAGGAGGCCTTGAGCAAGGCCTCGCTGGACAAGGAAGTGATGGAGAATGAGAAGGCTGGAATGGAAGAAGCACTGTCCAAGGTAAACTTGGAAAATGAGGAAGAGTTGCACATCCGGGCTATAATTATACACAAGACTTGATTTTATTTTCCACTCCAGTTTTTATCCTCCTCTCCGGAAGGTGGCAACTCTTGTCGGGATAGAGCTTCACGGGCACTGGGTGTTCTCGGTAACTTGCCCAAACAGCCAATCTCATGTGTGAGCTTTGACAGTGTGTGTTGCCAGGACATTTGACCGGATTGGGGGCGGGGGGGGGGGGAGCGGGGAACGTCACAATTGAGCCCAAACCTGTCGTCAACCAAAATCCGCACACATGGACTTCCAGGAGGAGTGACTGGATAGTGAACTGGACCAGGAGCCCTGGCTGATTTTTCCCTCCCTAACCCTGAGCTACTGTTCCCAACTGGGTGAAATCAGCTAACTCAGCACAAACCAGCAATTGACCCTGGGATCTGCCTGGGTTGTGCAGCTGAGTAATAAACCAGGGCTTGCATTTACCAACTAAGCCACTGGGGGGAGCTCTGTCTTTTGACTTGAACCCTTTCTGTAATTTGCCTGTCCGGGTACCTTTTCAAATAGACCGGAGTTAGACTGCAATACTGGAGCAGGAATCTTGGTGATCCGCCACAGTCACGTTCACATTGAAGGACGGACTACGTAAAAGTGGCTTCTCCGAAAAGTGTTTTGGAGATTGCAGAGATCCCACCCCCCCCTGAACACTCCTACACTCACCATCATTTGGTCGGAGGGAAAACTTCTGCTGGTCGCGATTTTCTAGCGACTTGGTAACTGCGCGTGCTCCCTGGGCAGCTGCGACCATGGACGCGGCAGAGAGAGACTGTCGTTAGCGGAGCCCCACCCCACAGCCAGACATGACACGGAACGTAGAGGGAGAAAGCCCCCTCGCCAGGGGACAGAATGCTCCCTGGTGTCACCTGTCTGAAGTTGTGCGTGGGTCGAACAGAGATCAGATGGAATATTCTCCTCTCTTTGCTGTTTTTAGCGAGCAAGCCCAAGTATAAAGTGGGGAAGGTTTGGCTTTTGGGGTTGTGCCGGATTTAACGGTGATGGAACGTTGCTTGCTCCTTCCAAGGTGGAGACTGCAAACGCCGAGATGGAACTTTTCCTGAACAAGCTGAGGACGGAACACGCTTCTCTCCGGGATTCTCTGTCCAAGATGAGTGCCTTCAATGAAGGGCTGGCCCAGGACAAAGTGCAGCTGAACAAAATCATCCTGGAGGTAACAAAACAGTTCGCAACAGAAAACCACACCTCAAGCTCATCCCAGTTTCCCCTCCCCCTCCCCCTCCTCTCCCAGAGGTGCTGACCCTTGCTGGAATACAGTTCCAGATGAACCAGCCGCCCTCCAGTACCTCATCAAAGTGGCCATTCTTTGTGCGTCCGCCTTCACAATGAGTGACAGTCAGCTATTCTACTGTGGACAGCATCACAGCCCAGCTCAATACTGTCGGTGTAAACCCTTCACACACATGCTTTTCCAGCAGGGTCACAGGGCAGTGATCAGACGCAGGAAGCCTAGCTTATCTTCCCCTCCCTAACCTAGGGACGCTAAAGCCAACTGCAGGACCGCTATTGCTGCTACAACTGATCTCAGCTGACTTGGTCCAGTCTGTGGTGGGACCTTGGACCTTTCTGGTCCGTATGAGTCAGTTCCAGATTGGGTGGTGCAGGTAGTCCCTGGACCAGTGCAGATAGTCACTGAACCAGTGCAGACAGTCCCTGAACCAGTGCAGGTAATCACTGAACCAGTGCAGATAGTCACTGAACCAGTGCAGGTAGTCACTGAACCAGTGTAGATAGTCACTGAACCAGTGCAGGTAGTCACTGAACCAGTGCAGGTAGTCACTGAACCAGTGCAGGTAGTCACTGAACCAGTGCAGGTAGTCACTGAACCAGTGCAGATAGTCACTGAACCAGTGCAGGTAGTCACTGAACCAGTGCAGGTAGTCACTGAACCAGTGCAGGTAGTCACTGAACCAGTGCAGGTAGTCACTGAACCAGTGCAGATAGTCACTGAACCAGTGCAGGTAGTCACTGAACCAGTGCAGGTAGTCACTGAACCAGTGCAGGTAGTCGTTGAACCAGTGCAGGTAGTCCCTGGACCAGTGCAGGTAGTCGCTGAACCAGTGCAGGTAGTCACTGAACCAGTGCAGATAGTCACTGAACCAGTGCAGGTAGTCCCTGGACCAGTGCAGGTAGTCGTTGAACCAGTGCAGGTAGTCACTGAACCAGTGCAGATAGTCACTGAACCAGTGCAGGTAGTCCCTGGACCAGTGCAGGTAGTCCCTGAACCAGTGCAGGTAGTCCCTGAACCAGTGCAGGTAGTCCCTGAACCAGTGCAGGTAGTCACTGAACCAGTGCAGGTAGTCCCTGGACCAGTGCAGATAGTCACTGAACCAGTGCAGGTAGTCACTGAACCAGTGCAGGTAGTCACTGAACCAGTGCAGGTAGTCCCTGGACCAGTGCAGGTAGTCCCTGAACCAGTGCAGGTAGTCCCTGAACCAGTGCAGGTAGTCCCTGAACCAGTGCAGGTAGTCACTGAACCAGTGCAGGTAGTCCCTGGACCAGTGCAGATAGTCACTGAACCAGTGCAGGTAGTCACTGAACCAGTGCAGGTAGTCCCTGAACCAGTGCAGGTAGTCACTGAACCAGTGCAGGTAGTCGTTGAACCAGTGCAGGTAGTCACTGAACCAGTGCAGGTAGTCACTGAACCAGTGCAGGTAGTCCCTGGACCAGTGCAGATAGTCACTGAACCAGTGCAGGTAGTCCCTGGACCAGTGCAGATAGTCACTGAACCAGTGCAGATAGTCACTGAACCAGTTCAGACAGTCCCTGAACCAGTACAGGTAGTCACTGAACCAGTGCAGACAGTCACTGAACCAGTGCAGGTAGTCACTGAGCCATTGGAGGCGCTCTTTTAGTAAGTTGTCAAGCAGACCGAGATGTGAGCTAATGCAGTGTTTCTCAAACTTTTTTGGTTGAAGGACCCCTTTTCAAATCGATTAGTAATCACGGACCTCCCATCGGAATTAGTCTATATAATACTCATAATATGAAAGTGCTGCATGTAAAGAGTGTTTATCTAATGCTTTTAAGAAAACAGGTAGTTACCTACAGATATCAGTGAGATTCTGGGCACTCTGCAGCAACAGACGGCCACTATTAGCCACTTAGTGCTGGACAATCTTTAAAGGTGTCAGCAGGCTGGCCAAGGTGAGTGAGGGGACGGGCACCCGTGCATGTGCTGGGATGCTGCTGGAAGCATGGTTCACTGCCAGTGGTCCCTTTAAGCTGCGCGAGCCACCCTGTCCCACTGACAGGTTCTGTAACAGCTGCACTGTGGGATTGTACGCGTTCGCGTGAACACGTTCAGGCACGTGTTTGAAGGGCTCCGCAGGCGCTCTGATCACGTGTCGGGAGGATGGCGCAGGGTCGCAGCGCCAGGGAGAGGAATCGGCTCGACCGGCAGGGAGCGCTCGTTGCAAAGTGAGTGAGAGCTGTGGGCCTCTGTGAGCAGCCGTTGGGAATAATTCGCAAGAACTGAATCAGTGTTGGCTTGAAATGACCTGATTCTACGATCACTGAAACTACTGAACCGTTTCACGAATCAGGCTGACTTTTGGCACCATCAGCATATTGGATAAGACATGCCGACCGCCACCGACAGAGGCTTACTTCTTCTCCCAGCACTATTCCTGATTAGGAAGGCAGGCACGCGACCTGCTCACAAACCTCTGCCACTTGAACCGGGCGTAAACAGACATGCAAAGTGCAGCGTCGTCCATTCACCACCTGCTGCAGCCTCCACACACAGGAGAAGGGATTTCGCTCAAATCAAGAACTCGGCACGTGCACAAACCCGGACCCACAGCCCGTCAAAGGGGCACCGCGCGCACGAAACGTTTCGGGTCACAAAGCCCTGGCGCGCACCCCCCCTCCCCCACCTCCCCCCCCCCCCCCCCCCCCTGCCCTCTGCTCCATCACACAACTCAGCAGCCCAGCCTCAAACCGAATAAATTCAGTCGGGGTTAAACGAGGCCGGAGACTGGCCGCCGGCAAACCTCGGAGAAGGAGGCGACCCAGCAGGGTACAGGTAACCCGGGGGGGGGAGTTGGTGAAACCCCACCACAACCCAAGCACTTCAGATCCCAGTACACAGACTGACTGAATGACGGAACACTTGCAGAATAAGTGGAGCACAACTGCCCCTTCATACCGTACGTGCACTGGTACTGTGCACATTTTCCACTTAAAGTTTCCATTTCCCGTCACGAGTCTTTACTGCATCAAGGGCAGCGTCTCGAGAACCCTGATTCCAGGGGTAGAGGGAGGGGCAGGAGAAGAGCCGGGCCCCGGGGAGGCCTGGCCCACTGGCCATTCAGTGACGTCCCCACCCCCCCACCCCATCCCCGGCGGCTCAGCTCAGCTCCGGCTCCAGTCACTATCCCCCGGCCCCAGCTCACAGTCCCAAGGACTCTTCCACAGTCTCAATAACAACAAGGTACGCGACGTGGGACTTGCCTGATCCCAGAGCTTGAGGGAAATCCGTGGCCCCGGTGGCGCGAGTCGATACGGGGCAGGGCGGCGGAGAGCAGACAGGCCGCGGACCCCCCACCCCCCCGCAAAGTCTCCGCAGACCCCGGTTTGAGAAACGCTGAGCTAGTGCACACCAGCCCGTGGTTTTGCTCCTTTACTCTCTGCTGTCTTGTACACTTGCAGCTAGAGGATGAGAAGGCCACACTGCTGGGTCAGAAGAAAGAAGTTGAACAGGAGAAGGCCTCGATCCGCGACGAGTTAGTCCGACTGGAGCAAGAGAAGCTGGACCTGCACACTGAGCGTCACGGCCTGGACCACTCCCTGCAGATCGTGGAGCAGAGCCGTGAGAAACTTGAGCAGGACCTGATGACGTATCAGCGGGAAAAGGGGGAGCTGCAGGAACAGCTGGGACAGGTAGAGAAACTGCTGTTATAAATCCTAACCCTGCTGCCCGAACAGCAACTCCATCCAGTTACACAGCAAGTAGCCCTTACCCTGCCGAATAAACAGAAACAGTTCCGCAACGAGTAAGATACGGGACAAAACTCAGAGCTCCACGTCTGTTTTCACGCAGGTGACTCGACAAAAGAACAGTCTGAGCGAGGACTTGCGCCAGGCTCGCGGTGAGATTGAGCGCCACGGTGAGTCGCTGCTCCGGGCGGCCAAAGAAAAGGAAGAACTGACCAGGGAGAAGGCGAGCCTTGTGGTTCAACTCACTGCGTCAGAGCGTGAGAACAGGGTGCTGGCAGAGGAAGGAGCAGGTCTCAGGTGGGTGCAGACACACGTTTGGTGGTGGGAAGAAAGAGAAGCTGCCTCCCAACTGGTCAATACAAAAGCAAAAAGTATACGATATATCTGCTATATGTCAAGCCACTCACTGACACTCCCTGACATACCCCACACCCCTCACTGTAACACTCCCTGATATATCCTACACGCCTCACTGTAACACTCCCTGACATACCCCACTCCCCTCACTGTAACACTCCCTGATATATCCTACACGCCTCACTGTAACACTCCCTGACATACCCCACTCCCCTCACTGTAACACTCCCTGACATACCCCACACCCCTCACTGTAACACTCCCTGATATACCCCACACCCCTCACTGTAACACTCCCTGACATACCCCACACCCCTCACTGTAACACTCCTTGATATACCCCACTCCCCTCACTGTAACACTCCCTGATATATCCTACACGCCTCACTGTAACACTCCCTGACATACCCCACACCCCTCACTGTAACACTCCCTGATATATCCTACACGCCTCACTGTAACACTCCCTGACATACCCCACTCCCCTCACTGTAACACTCCCTGACATACCCCACACCCCTCACTGTAACACTCCCTGATATACCCCACACCCCTCACTGTAACACTCTGTTATACCCCACACCCTTCAGTGTAACACTCTGATATACCCCACACCCCTCACTGTAACACTCCCTGACATACCCCACACCCTTCAGTGTAACACTCCCTGATACACGCCACACCCCTCACTGTAACACTCTGTTATACCCCACACCCTTCAGTGTAACACTCTGGTATACCCCACACCCTTCAGTGTAACATTCCCTGATACACGCCACACCCCTCACTGTAACACTCTGTTATACCCCACACCCTTCAGTGTAACACTCCCTGATACACTCCACACCCCTCACTGTAACACTCTGTTATACCCCACACCCTTCACTGTAACACTCTGATATACCCCACACCCCTCACTGTAACACTCTGATATACCCCACACCCCTCACTGTAACAGACTCTGATAGACCCCACACCGCTCACTGTAACACTCTCTGACAGCCTCAATCCATGGGTGACTCTGGGAAGCGAACTGTTAGTTTGGTTGTCAATTTAAAGGTGTAATAAGGTTCTAGTTATGGATTGTGCCGTTCTTCCACATCAGAGAATCATAGATCGCCCGTGGATTAAACAGTGAGGGGAACACAGAGCTCACCATCAGAAAGGTTAAAAAGTAAAGCCTACTCATGGTGTAGTGTGCTCTCCCAAGAGGTGTTGTTGGGGAATGCCCGTGCACATGACCTGTGCCATACCAGACTTCATCCTGTCCCAGGCCTAGATATAAACTCTTTCTTAGCCTAATTGTATCTTTTTATGTTCAAGGAAGCCCAAGAAAGTGAGGGGGTGAAATTGGGTGCCTTTGCGCCTCCCGTTAGCGCCCTCGTGGCGCGGCGCTGACATGAACTCCTGCCATATTTGGCGTGAGTTTTGCGGCGGCGTTACGGCGTTGCGCCCCGATCTCCTTCGCTCGGAGATCGTGATGTCATTGCCATGCGCATCGCCCCGGTAGCGCCCCAGACCCGAAGTTGACTTCCACCCCCTGCAGCAGCGCCGGTCGAAAATACCGACAGCTGCAGGAGGCGTGAATCGGGCAGCCGGCCGCTTCGGGGGCGATGATTAAAGGCGAGGTGGCCGAGGTAAGTGGAAAAAAAACTTACCTTTCCTGTTCTAGTTTTTTTCGCGGGTTCCAGCCCGCGATCGATCAGCCCGGCACTCTGCTGATCGCGCGGGATCGCGGCTGCCTGGGTGGTCCAGGCAGGTACTTTTTAAATTGCAGAGCCTGCAGCGATGGCCCTTCCCTTTAAGGGAGGGAAGGAGCCTTTGAATGCGGCAGTGCTGCTGAAGTCTCCGCCCCGCTTGATTTAGCGCTCCACTTCCCTCTTGGGGCGCTAAAACTCAATTTCGTGGTCGCCGGCGCTAATTAGCACCGGGCGCTAAAGTTAGCACCCAGGCGATGTTAGCACCCCAAAATCATCGATACCGAGTTTTTCCCCCTGAGTACGGTTACTGAGGCAAAAACCTGGTCTTTAATGCAAGTTGCCATTTGCAAGGTGGCCACGCTCACCTTCTCTGACTGTATCTCTCGTCCTGTCAGGTCTGAGAAGGAGGCGCTCGAGACCACCCTGTTTGATACCCAGCAGCAGCTGGTTCTGCTGGAGGCGCGAAAGGAACAGCTTGAAGGAGAGCATCAGACTCTGCTCCTGGCCAAAGAGGCCCTGCAAGGTAAGACCGTCACTGGGGATAGAAACGGCAGAACAACATTATAAAGTGGGCCAATTTGGGCAAAACTCTGATTTAAATGGTAAATCCCTCCCTCTCTCCCAATGCTCACACTTCTGCAATGGGTACTTTAAACACCTCGCTCGAAGTTGAGCTGTATGCCGGAACGAAGGTCCCAGGTTTATGCTGCGTTAGCTGCTCTCAGCTTTACAGTTGGCCTCAACACACACAGGGTTCAGGGAAGGAAAGAAAGCAGCCAAAGGATCCTGCTTCTCATCGCTGTGGGAGTGACCCCTGCTAGAGATACACATGAGAGGACGCTGGGTGAGAGCAGAATCCGACTCAGCTTTGATATCCTCCCATCGCCAACTCCCCTTCTGATACTCACTGTCTAGGCTCTCACGCGGATGAGGTGCAACAGGGCAGTTGGCATCAATGGGACTGTGTCCAAGCAAGAGTCAGTGCCCTCAGGAGAGGAGGGGAGAAAACTGGGGGGGGGGGGTTGGTATCCCCCTGACCCACCCTTCTGTATTTCATAATAGGTAAAGCACTTACCACTCCAATGTCCGATGCCCCAAGCCCTGTCCACTGCCCCCGGTCCCACTGTTCACTTCCCATTGTTTCCAGTCCCACTGTCCCGGTCCCACTGCCCCCTTCCCGCTGTCCCTTGTCCCACGGTCCACTTCCCACTGCCCCCGGTCCCGCTGTCCCCCAGTCCCACAGTTCCGGTCCCATGGCCCTTGGCGGCCCATATTCTCCCTCCCACTACATTGCCTTATCCCACCACCCCAGCCCTGTTAAATAACCGCACCAGTGACCCTCGATTGATTCTGTTTGTATCTCAGTTGAGAGTAACCGTGTACGGAAGGAAATGGAGATCGAGCTGGCCAAGGTGCAACGAGACAAGGAGCTTCTCACGCAGAAACTTTCCCAAACTGAGCATGAAGCGCAAGTTGCTCTGAAAAACGAGCAGACTTCCCATGAGGAGGACGTGGATCGACTGCAACGAGAGAAGGTAACAGGGGGGGGGTCAGTGGTTGGGAGTATGATGGGACCTTCTTAAATGGGGGGCGTTGTGAATAGCCACTGACTGGTACTGATGCAGACACGTCCAGTGCCTTCACCCAACCTCGCTATATATAAACTGGAAAATGCTCCGACACAGGCCTAGGACAGCCCGTGGTTCCATCACTCGTCTGATGCTGAGCTAAGTGGGGCACTGTAATTAGCCGCGTTAGTGATGGGAAGTCATCCAGGGTTCCCAGTCCCGACCGGCTGCTGCTGCTGGAAAGTGCACATGCCGGGGGTGGGGGGGGGGCATCAGGTGAGGACTATTCAAAAAGGGTGGTAGAGAGAAAGCGGGGAATTACAGACCGGTAAGCCTGACATTGGTATTGGGGAAAATGCTAGAGTCCATTATAAAGGATGTAATAGCTGAGCACTTGAAAAACAGTGACAGGATCGGACAAAGTCAACATGGATTTACAAAAGGTAAATCGTGCTTGACTAATCTACTGGAATTTTTTGAGGATGTAACTGGGAAAATAGATAAGGGAGAACCAGTAGATGTGGTGTATTTGGACTTTCAAAAGGCTTTCGATAAGGTCCCGCATAAGAGATTAGCAGGTAAAGTTAAGGCACATGGGATTGGGGGCAAGGTATTGACTTGGATAGAGAACTGGTTGGCGGACAGAAAGCAGAGAGTAGGAATTAATGGGTCTTTTTCCGAGTGGCAAGCAGTGACTAGTGGGGTACCGCAGGGATCGGTCCTTGGACCCCAGCTATTCACAATATACATTAATGATCTAGGTAAGGGAACTAAATGTAATATCTCCAAGTTTGCAGATGACACAAAGCTGGGTGGGAGTGTGTGCTGCGAGGAGGATACCGAGAAACTCCAGGATGATTTGGACAGGTTGGGTGAGTGGGCAGAAGTGTGGCAGATGCAATATAACGTGGATAAGTGCGAGGTTATCCACTTTGGTGTCAAAAACAGAAAGGCAGACTATTATCTGAATGGCAATAGATTGGGAGAAGGGGAAGTGCAACGAGACCTAGGTGTCCTTGTGCACCTTCGCTGAAAGTAAGCATGCAGGTGCAGCAGGCGGTGAAGAAGGCAAATGGTATGTTGGCCTTCATAGCGAAAGGGTTTGAGTATAGGAACAGGGATGTCCTGCTGCAGTTGTACAGGGCCTTGGTGAGACCACACCTTGAGTACTGTGTGCAGTTTTGGTCGCCTTATCTGAGGAAGGATGTTCTTGCCATGGAAGAGTTCAGCGAAGATTCACCAGGCTGATACCTGGGATGGCAGGAATGACATATGAGAGAGATTGGGTCGATTGGGCTTATACTCGCTGGAGTATAGAAGAATGAGAGGGGATCTCATCGAAACATATAAAATTCTGACAGGTCTGGACAAACTAGATGCAGGAGAATGTTCCTGATGGTCGGAGAGTCCAGAACCAGGGGTCATAATCTAAGGATAACGGGTAAGCCATTTAGGACAGAAATGAGGAGGAATTTCTTCACCCAGAGAGTGGTGAACCTGTGAATTCTCTACCACAGAAGGTAGTTGAGGCCAAGTCATTAAATATATTCAAGAATGAGTTAGATATATTTCTTAAAGCTAAAGGTATCAAGGGATATGGGGAGAAGGCAGGTACAGGGTACTGAGTTTGGATGATCAGCCATGATCTCATCGAATGGCGGAGCAGGCTCGAGGGGCCGAATGGCCTACTCCTGCTCCTATCTTCTATGTTTCTATGACAGGATTGGGCTTGGCTGTGCTGCCCTCTGCAGTCAAATAGCCTTCTGTCACTTACTGTCCAGACTCGCACCTGAAGAATGGCTGCTTGGGTGAAACACCAGAGGGCAACCAATGCCCATGGAACTGTACACAGCAAGAGTCAGCATCTTCAGGAGAGGAATTCCGAGGCTGGGCTTCTGTGCCTTTGAGTAGTAGTAGATAACCCAGTGCCGGTGTGGGAGGGCTCTGACCTGAAGAGGTGGTGTCCGTTTCTCTGTTGCAGGAAACCTTGCAGTTGGGGCTGGAGGATGAGCGAGAGGAGTTGGTTCATCAGCTGAAGCAGGAACGTGAGGAGCTCTGTGCCCGGTTTGAAGCTGAGAAGGAAGAATTGAGTGAAGAGATCACGGCCCTGCAGCAGGAGCGGGATGAGACTCTGCTGCTGGCTGAAAACGAGAAGCAGCAGGTAGGGATAAGCAGATGGGGACTGGAGCCCCACACCTCAATAACACTACCTGCTCACACTCTGCCTGCTCACACCCTCCCTCAGCCTTTGGATTTATTTAAGAGTAAAGGGTGTGGGGCATTTCCAGGCAAGATCAGTTGGGGATTCTCTCTGGCAGTGTGGGATGGCCAGCGACTGGGTTCCCCTCTTGCTGCTGGAATTTCTAGACTTGACCCTGAACTTTTCTCTGTGTTCTGCTATGTTTATGATTTGCTCACCTGGAGCCAACCACTCATAACACGGGCGGCTGATCTCCTGGGGACTGGGGTGACATGGCTGTGGTTCACTGAGGGCATCTCTGTGATTTCAACCATTCAAACTCAACATCAACGGCAGAAGAGGTTCAACTCGTCTAAAACTTTAAGCTAAGGCTACTGGTTAAATTTATTTTTGGGGCCTTTGTGCTCTTTAAGGTGAGAGATGTAATGCTCAAAGGGGAATGGAACATTTTCCATTTCAGGTACCCAGTGTCAGCTGTTAGACAGTCAACCTCCTTTCTCCTCTGGTTCACAACAACACGTTTTGAGTAAGCACGAGACTTCGTAGTGGAGTATACGGAACAGACTTTATTGATCCACAGTAAAGGTGATCAGTCTTTAACTGTATACAGAGAGTGGCTTTTTCCGGTTTCTGTATCTTTCGAGCACTCTGACATACTGTTGAAAACCATGATCCTTTATACACCATATTTTGACTACATAAAAGTAAAATATCATAGGTAAGACTGTATCTATTCCCAGACCCTTTGAAAACAGACGATTCATGTAAACAGTTTGCAGTTGTTTACTTCAGAACTACTTCCCCTAAACAAGACTTCCTCAAATGGATTCACTGCCCCTGTTTTATTACCCTAAAGCTAAAGTTACATTTTATTACCTGCACTTATTTCCTTACACAAGCACTTTACATATTAGAAGACAAACCATGCTTTCTCCTCACAACACTCCAAAGTCATCCTGTTTATATTTGAAAGCCAGGAAAGCCTGTTAATCCAAGATACAAAGAAGTTCAACTGTTAACCCTTAACTCCCAAGATGTCCCTCATACATTTCTCCAGGATGTCCAACATCAGCATTTAAGCACTCCCAGGTCAGGCAGAGCACAAGTTAGATGCACAGCAAAGCTTTCTTTGCCCTGACCTAACCTCAGTAGAGTGGCCCGACTGTACCAGTGTGACATTTTCCATTTCCCACACCAGCTATCCTGTGGTGCTCTCTAAATTACGAACAATTTTGTGCTGTGAGTTAAGCTCCACAAACAACTGGGTTGAGACTGCCTAACTGTTTCCTGTCAGTACCTTCCAGCCAGCTTCCATCCCATCAGTCTGGGCTGGATATTAAGCATAGGTCCCACAGATTGAAAGGCCAGTGTCTAACCCATTGTGCCACTAGCCCCCAACCCCAGGCTGGTTTAATTGAGAATTCCTGATTGAGTAGTGGCTGCTCGGGATTGTGCTTCTCCATATTCCTTCCTGTGACTAAGTCTAATGATTTGGTCCCTCCCACAGGTCTTGTCCTTGAAGGAGTCGGAGAAGGCAATTCTCTCAGAGAAGCTGACCAACACCCAGCGTGAACTCGCCACCGTTTCAATGGATATGGAGCAGCTGAGACGAGACACTGGCAGCCGGCATGAGCAGGACCGAGTACGTATGGTCGTCTCCATCCGCCGTGTAACTTTAGTGGCCCTGCTTGGCCGCTGAAAAGATTCACTTAATGCTTAAACAGTGCCACTCAAGGGCAGCAAAGCTGGTGAATTCACACAGGGTTGAACTTAGTTCAGAGCCAGGCTCAGGTTATCCAAGCTGAGTTGAGTTGAGTGACTCAGGAGTAGGTGTTCAGAGTGCAAACAGAAGCCATCATCAACACTTTAGAGAGAGGACATTTACACACACACGCACAGATACACGTACACATTCAGAAGCACATACACACACACATGCACTGATATGCACACTCACATATACACACACAGATACATACACACATATACGGACATGGACTCGTAGACACAGATGGACATGCACACAAAGACAAACACAGACACGCACACAAACTTATAGGAACGGAGATGTGGAATTTCTGGCACTGTATGCAACAAAGCAATTCAGTTGAATACTATGGGTAATGAGGCTCACGCGGTGAGTGGGCAAAACCATTTTGAACTCATAGTGCGAGAGCTTTTTCATGTTTCGTGTATGCTGGATGGGTGGATTGTTCAATGTGGTTCCCATTCATCCTTCTGTGTCTGGGAAGGCCGGGTATGGGATTCTGTTTCTCCGGGAAGGCCGAGTATGGGATTCTGTTTCTCCGGGAACGCTGGGTGTGGGATTCTGTTTCTCTGGGAAGGCCGAGTGTGGGATTCTGTTTCTCCAGGAACGCTGGGTGTGGGATTCTGTTTCTCCAGGAAGGCAGAGTGTGGGATTCTGTGTCTCCGGGAAGGTTGGTTATGGGATTCTGTATCTCCAGGAAGGCTGAGTGTGGGATTCTGTGTCTCTGGGAAGGCTGAGTGTGGGATTCTGTGTCTCTGGGAAGGCCGAGTGTGGGTTTCTGCGTCTCCAGGAAGGCTGAGAGTGGGATTCTGAGTGTCTCCGGGAAGGCCGAGTGTGGGATTCTGTGTCTCCGGGAAGGCTGAGTGTGGGATTCTGTGTCTCCGGGAAGGCTGAGAGTGGGATTCTGAGTGTCTCTGGGAAGCCCGAGTGTGGGATTCTGTGTCTCCGGGAAGGCCAAGTTTGGGATTCTGTGTCTCCGGGAAGGCCAAGTGTGGGATTCTGTGTCTCCGGGAAGGCCGAGTGTGGGATTCTGTGTCTCCGGGAAGGCCGAGTGTGGGATTCTGTGTCTCCGGGAAGGCTGAGAGTGGGATTCTGACTGTCTCTGGGAAGGCCGAGTGTGGGATTCTGTTTGTCCGGGAAGGCTGGATGTGAGATTGTGTCTCTGAATGCTGGATGTGGGATTGCTGACGTTTGTCCTCTGCTTCATCCTTTTCACTCGGTCCATGACCTGTCCCTCACCTCCTGCAGAGCCAAATTAATAGTCTGACATCGGAGTTGAAGAATTTCCATGCCCAGTTTGAAGAAACTGTCACCGCCCATGAGCGAGAGGTGAAGACCCAGAATGAACAGGTGAAGGACCTGATGAAACAGCGCGAAGCCACACTCCGAGAGGTTGGTATAATCAAAAGAAAGGGGCATATCCACGAAAAGTCGAGTAGGCCCAACTAGCCCCTCCGTTCGGAGTGCCCTCGCCATATAGAATCGCAGAATTTTACTGCACAAAATAGGCCGTTCGGTCCATTGGGTTTGTGCCGGCTCTCTGAAAGAGCTATCCACTTATTCCCATTCCTCTGCTCTTACCCCAGACATATATATTTATCCACTTCCCTTTTAAAAGCTATTATGGATTCTGCTTCCACCACTGTTTCTGATAGGGCATTCCATATTCTAACAACACTCTGCCTAAAAAAGGTCTCCAAACCTCTCCCTTTGTTTTTTTAAATTTATGGTCTCCATTTACTGATTCACCCCACCAGTGGAAATAGTTTTTCCAAATTTCCCTCATTAAAATCCCTCATAATTTTGAGCACCTAAATCAGATCTTCTCTTAACCTTCTTTGTTCTAATGAAAAGAGCCTCACTTTCTCTCGCCTCTCCTCCTAACGGAAGCCTCTCATCGCTGATATCATCTTACTAATCACTTCTGCACCTTCTCCATGGCCTTGACATCTCTCCTAAAGTAGAACACTCAAAACGGAACACAATATTCTAATTTTGACCTCACCAACAATATGTATAGTTTAGTATTATCTCTTTGCTTTTGCACTCTACACCTGACTCTCACTGGGGAACAGTGGCAGATACAATAGCTGGACTCCAGTACCTCAGCCAAGTAGCCATTTTTCACGCGTGAGCTTAGACACTGAATGACAGATAGCTGCTCAACCAAGTAGGGAGAAATCAGAGTCAACGCCAGCCCTGCGCTCACCCAATATCCAAACACCTGCACTTTACAGTTACTGGATAATGATGAGGGGTGGGAACTCTGGCTGATTGTTTTCCTCTTCCTAGCTGAAGGCACTGAGGCTAATTATGGGTCTCTATCGAGATTAGTTAACTCGGCACAGACTAGCGATTGCACTCATGATCTTCCTGGCCTTTTCATGAGGTGTATTTGGCCATGAGCCATGAGCCATTGCAGTGCCCAATCAGCTAGTTCAGAATGTTCTCAGTTGTAGCAACCATGGGAAAGAAGGCGAAAGCGGACAGTGCAGTTGAGGCCGATGGTCAAAGCACCAGTTAATATCCTAGCTAACCCGCGTGTCTATATGCTGGAGTAAGCGCCGACTTGCCTTTGTAGGTGGAGGAGCTGAAGACACAGCTTCGAATGGCTGAAGACGCCCGTGATGGCATCCGGCGTGACCTAATCGAAGCTCACCGTAAGATCCGAGAGCTGCAGGAGGCCCAGGAGTTGCAGCGCAAAGAAGTCATGGACCTGAAACGTTCGCTATCTGACGAAGCAAAGGAGAAGGAGGCAGTTCAGCAATCAAACGAGGAGCTGAGGTTCAGCATCAAGAAAACGGAGAGCGAAAGGATCAGGTGCGGAACTGTGCAGGACGACCAAATGTTCCCGCCCGTATTTGAATAAGAAATACAAATATATTTCTCTCCAGCTCCAGTTATCCTCCTTCTCTCCTGAAGCTGTTGACCTGTGCCTGGGGTATGGGTGCCAGCCACTTCTGAAACCTCGCCCAAGGTGGCAGAGAGCTGCCAGCGCCCTTGGAGCTGTGCCCCAGCAAGAGACAGCACCTTCAGGAGAGGAGAGAAAACAATAATGGCATTCGGCTACTGGAGCTGTTAATGAGGAAACTCCTGCATCTTATAATCTGTTGTATTTTCAGTTTGAAACGAGCCAACGAGGAGAAGGAACAGAAGATGTCTGTGCTCGAGGAGGCGAAGGCGAACGGAGAGAAGGAATCAGCAGATCTTCGAGCGAGTCTCCGAGAAGTTGAGAAATCCCGCCTGGAAGCACGGCGCGAGCTTCAAGACCTGCGCCGACAGGTAGCAACTGTCAAGGGATGTTCAATACAGTGAATTTAGGAAAAGACATGAGGAACAATCATTGTAGAGATAATTAATGGCGTTTGTAGGGTCTTGGTGTAAATCTCAATTAGAGGGACTGTTTTAAATCGGGTATTCCCTGCTCGACAGCCACCTCCTCTGATAAGATATTTGCTTCATTGCGAATCATGGGCTGAGAATTGTACTGCACACTGGGTTTTCTTTGGAAAAGAAGTGACCTAGCTGAAGTTTCAAGATTGTGAAAGGAATCGATAAAACTGACCCAGGCAACTAGTTCAAAGGGGAAGAGTTCAAATACCAGGTGACATAAGTATAAACAAATGAGGAAATTACGATTAAGAAAGGAAGTCGATGGAAATTTACACCCAACGAGCAATTGGCTTGTGGAATAATTTGCCAGAGAAGAATGTTGAAGCAGGCAGAATAAATGGGTTCAAGGCGCAGAGAGAAGGGATTAAGGGATATGATGTAAAGTGAGTCAGTGTTGGTGTCGTTGATCTATGAAAAAGGGGCAGTCTTGTTGGGTTTTAAAGGCATTTTACTTTTTCTAAAAATTCTTTTGTTGTGTCCCACTGTCATCAGTCCGACCTGTGTTTTTAAATGTTTCCGCACTCCCTGAGTCTCAGGCCATTTGTAATGTGATCCTTCACCTGTGGGTAGTCTGCTTAGCTAGTGCTCAGGTTGAATTCCAGCTCGGTGCCGTGTTTATCCATGCTCAGGTTGAATGCTAACTTGGTGAACTGTTTACCTGTGCTTGGATTAAGTGCCATCCTAATGCCCCATTTAGTCTTGCATGGAATGAATGCCAGATCAGTGACCTGTTCACCCATGCTTGGATTGATTGCCAGCTTGATGCCCTGTTTAGTTGTGCTAGAGTTGAATGCCAGCTTGGTTCATTGTTGCTCCTGCATTTTATCTTAACGTTTTGTCAGTTGTCAGGCAGAGTCTTTTTTTTATTCGTTCCTGGGATGTGGGCATCACTGGCAAGGCCAGCATTTTTTGCCCATACTTAATTGCCCTCGAGAAGGTGGTGGTGAGCTGCCTTCTTGAACCGCTGCAGTCCTTGTGGTGAAGGTACTCCCACAGTGCTGTTAGGGAGGGAGTTCCAGGATTTTGACCCAGCGACGATGAAGGAATAGCGATATATTTCCAAGTCAGGATGGTGTGTAACTTGGAGGGGAACTTGGAGGTGGTGGTGTTCCTATGCGCCTGCTGCCCTTGTCCTTTTAGGTGGTAGAGGTTGTGGGTTTGGGAGGTGCTGCCAAAGAAGCCTTGGCGAGTTGCTGCAGTGCATCTTGTAGATGGTACACACTGCAGCCACGGTATGCCAGTGGTGGAGGGAGTGAATGTTTAAGGTGGTGGATGGGGTGCCAATCAAGCGGGCTGCTTTGTCCTGGATGGTGTTGAGCTTCTTGAGTGTTGTTGGAGCTGCACTCATCCAGGCAAGTGGAGAGTATTCCATCACACTCCTTACTTGTGCCTTGTAGATGGTGGAAAGGCTTTGGGGTTATACCTGAGCTAAAGTCCACTAAAGTGATCTAGTTACTTGGCTACTGATATTTTTTAGTATTGAGAAATTCAGATGAAGAGGCCCACAGTGAAGGACACCAACATGGTTGAAAAGACAACTCGTCAGTCATATTGCGAGCTTTTTTCCAGCACAAGGGAAGTGCCGGAAGACTGACTGACAGAGCATTATTAGGCACACTGGAGTTTGAGTAGGTTTGGTGTTACCATAGTTATGCTATTTCAGATTGTTAATTTTCTTTATATCACACTTTCAATCCTGGTTTTATTGATCTCAGTTATCAGGTCTAATTTCTAAATTCTCCATTGACCAATGAAAGAAAGAAAGTTCTGACGAAGGGTCATCGACCTGAAACGTTAACTCTGTTTCTCTCTCCACAGATGCTTCCTGACCTGCTGAGTATTTCCAGCATTTTCTGTTTTTATTTTTTATTTATGAAAGAAAGAAAGACTTGCATTTCTATAGCGCCTTTCACGACCTCAGAATGTCCCAAAGCTAATGAAGTACTTTTGAAGTGTAGTCCCTGCAGTAAGTCCCTTTGCTTTCGTACAGTCGGATCCTGTGCTCCAATACAGTAGGGTTTGCAGTCTAGTACTGCAGGGTCCTGCCCTCTAAAAGCATAAGGCCTTGTGGTCCATTGCTGAGTGTTCTTACACTTCATCGCAGTTCCTTCACTCCAGTACAGTAGAGTCCTACATTCAGGTGAGGTGAGGTGGTCTTTTTTCTTGTAACCCGTTTGACGTTGATCCCCCCCAGGTGAAGATGTTGGATAGTGAAAACATGAAGAAGAATAAGGAGGTTGTGGAGCTTCAGGCCCGTGTGGCGCTGGATGAACAACGAGAGGAGGAGAGCAGACGCGAGTCATTTGAACTAAAACAGAAAATAGTGCAAACTGAAGCCAACAGGGAATCCGCTCGGAAAGAGGTGAATAAATGATCTTATTCTTGAGCACAAGCTGGACTGTGACCTAAGTACAAAGCGGTTGGAGCTGCTCCCAATGACTTGTGGTTCCATGCCTTGCTCTGTGTGGTACTGAGCCATACAATTCAGAAAGGATCCTATGGGTGTGTGGTCAGTTCTGGTGCATGTGGGACTGTCGCTGCCTTCAGAGCAGAAGTGTCAAATTGGGAAAAAAATGCAAAACAGGTGGTTTGTTTATCTTCCTCCATTTCTGTTGGTTTTCTCCCCATCTCTTCTGAAGTCACTAGCCTTTCTCAGGACCAGGGTCCCATTGACACCTTCTGGTATCTCCTGAAAGTGGCCATGTGAGCCCAAACCATGTCTGGAGGTTATTGGATCATGAAGGGAAATCACAGCCAAACCCAATTCTGTCCTCACCCAACACCCAAATCTGTATTTTCCAGCAGGGGTCAGGAGCAGGAACCCTGAATAATTTTCGCCTCCACAACCCAGGGTTGGCAAAACACCCCTACTAACCCAGGTTAGAATCATAGAAGGAGGCCTTTCGGCCCATTGTGCCTGTGCCGACTCTTTGAAAGAGCTATCCAATTAGTCCCACTCCCCTACTCTTTCCCCATAGCCCTGCAAAATATTTCCCCTTCAAATATTTATCCAATTCCCTTTTAAAAGTTACTGTTGAATCTGCTTCCACCACCCTTTCAGGCATAACAACTCACTGCGTAAAACAAATTCTCCTCATGTCCCCTCTGATTCTTTTGCTATTTACCTTGAATCTGTGTCCTCTGGTTACCGACCCTCCTACCAGTGGAACCAGTTTCTCCCTATTTACTCTTATCAAAACCACTCATTTGAATTCACCCAGCACAGACCGGGAATGGGAACTAGGACTTTCCTGATTTGTATGGCTCAGCTACTCACTAGATAAACTCACTCATCCATCGGGGGAAGCCTCAAAGCCTGTTTGTTTGTTCAGAACTGATGCCATCTGATTTATCAACTGGATTGCCACCGGCAACAAAGCTGCCGTTATTAAAGTGGTGTGACTGGGCTCAGTGAGAAAGGACGACGGTTTGAGAGCTGAGGGTTTTTCTCTCGAGCAGCACTTGGATTTCCAGCGAGTGTTTTGTCATTGCAGGTCACCAACCTTCAGCGCAAGATGGCGGAAGTAGAACAAGAATTCCGCATCCGGGAGAAAGACCTGTTGGGCGGCCTGGAGGAGGCCCAGGGAAACGGGAAGAAGCTCCTGGACAACGCGCGCAACCTCGAGTTGAAGCTGGAGAAAGCTCACGCCGAGATCCACGAGCTCTGCCTGAAGCTGAGTGCTGCTGAGGGACGGGTAAATGGATTGGAGGCCGAGCTTGCGCGGGTGGAGGGGCTGAAGCGGGACGTGGAGTTCAAGCTGGGGAGTCTGCATTCTGCACTCCGCCGCACGCTTGGAATCAGCCGAACTGGGCGGACGCAGAGTCCCGCAATCCGTGGACGCAGCATCTCGCCTAACAGACCACAATCTCCGACAAAAGGTAAACACTGCAGACAAATATTTCAGGAAGGATTTCTACTATGATTCCTAGGATTTTAATAGAGTTGAACTATAAGTCTGGGAGTTCTATTAAAAAAAACCTCCCCCCACAAAATTTCAATCGGATAATTTCATGTGTTGTCTCTCTCTCTCTTTCTTTCACTCACTCATTCACTTACTCACGCACACACACACACTATGTCTGGGTCTGTGTCTATTTCAATTCTATCTCTGTATGTGTCCTAAATGTCTGGCTCTCCTTATCTGTGTCTCAGTCGTTCTCATAATTCTATCTCTCTGTCCCTTCTGTCTCTCTCTCTCTCTCTCTTCAAATCTCTCTATCTTTGTCTCTCTCCCCTCCTACCCCCCCCTCCCCCACCCTGACCTCGTTCTATCTCTGTCTCTCTTTTTCTGTATGTCTCCCGATACTTTTTCTATCTTTATTTCAGGATGTCTCGCATTCTCATCATCCTCCATGTACTCGTGAGTAGTTCAGGTCATTAACAGAGGAACATATAGGCAAAGGACCTTGCTGATCTGTATGATGTAAGACAAATCACTGCAATACCCACTGAGCCATTAAAGGGAGCGGCTTTGGAATCTTACAAATATACACAGATCTGAAAGTCATGAAAAAGTTATTGTTATTCAGAATATCTGGCATTAGAAACAATGCTCCAATTTTCTAGGTCTCCACTCGCAACCAAAGCACAAGAAGCAGGCCTAGAGGAAAGGGCAATAAGGACAGTGAGAGGAGCCATCACCCCGTTCCACCTCCAGCAGCTGCTTACACAACAGAATTCACAGATTCCCGAGAAAGTCTTAAAAACATTGAGGACATTAAATAGAAAGTGGGAGGGGGAGAAAGCACTGATCAACCTTTCCCTGGTAAATGAGAACTCCTGTTAATTTGTTTTAATTCATTCACGGGATGTGGGCATCACTGGCAAGGCCAGCATTTATTGCCCATCCCTAATTGCCCTTGAGAAGGCGGTGGTGAGCTGCCTTATATAACTGAGGGCAGTTAAGAGTCAATCACATTGCTGTGGGTCTGGAGTCACATATAGGCCAGACCGGGTAAGGACGGCAGATTTCCTTCCCTAAAGGATAGTAGTGAACCAGATGGGTTTTTATGACAATCTGGTAGTTTCATGGTCACTGTTACTGATACTAATCAGTATTACAAATTCCAGATTTGTTTAATTAACTGAATTTAAATTCCCTTGCTGCCGTGGTGGGATTTAAACTTATGTCCAGATCATTAGTCCTGGCCGCTGGATTACTAGTCCAGTAACATAACCACTATGCTACCGTACCCCACCATGTGATGGATGATGCCGATCTTCGATGAGCCATGCTGAGGGTTACCGATATTAGTGCCCTGGTGGCACAGTGGGTAAGTGGTCACTGGTCTGGCACTGAACCACACGGACCAGCACGGTTCCAACGTTCGATGCCTAGTCGTGTTGAGTTAGTCAGTTTCAGCGGGAGTGATGGTAGAGGCCCTGCGCATGGCGTCTGGGCTACTGAGTTAGGGAGGGGAAAAAATTAGCCCGTGTTCCTGCTCTTGATCACTATCCACTAATCCCTTTTGGAAAGTGTGTGTGTGCATGGATGTTAGGCAAGGACAGGACCACTCTTGAGGTGATGCTCCCCATAGCTGAATAGCCAGCTACCACTCACTGTCCAGGCTCATACATGAGGATGGGGGCCACTAGGATAAGATAGTGGATGGTGCTCAGTGCCTGTGAATCACACTTCTGCCTGATTCAGGGTTTCAGGAGTGGCTGCGAGTAAGAGGAAAACAATTGAAAAAAAAATGTTAAGCTGTAAAGAAAGAAAGAGCGTACATTTATATGGCGCCTTTCATGACCTCAGGATGTCCCAAACAGCTTCACAATACTTTTGAAGTGTAGTCACTGTTGTAAGCTCCCACAAACAGCAATGTGATAATGACCAGATAATCTGTTTTAATGATGTTGGTTGAGGGATAAATATTGTCCAGGACACCGGGGAGAACTCCCCAGTTGTTCTTCAAAATAGTGCCATGGGATCTTTCACATCCACCTGAGAGGGCAGATCTCGGTTTAACGCCTCATCCGAAAGACAGCACCTCAGACAGCGCAGCACTCCCTCAGTACTGCACTGGAGTGTCAGCCTGGACTATATGCTCAAGTTCCTGGAATGTGACTTTGAACCCAATACCTTCTGAATCAGAGGCGAGAGTGTGACCCACTGAGCCATGACTGACACCTGTAGATGTTGTTGTGCGATTTCAGGTTTTGACAACACCTTCACCACCACAACGGACGGTCAGGGCAGCCCAATCCCTCAGACTGGAACCCCTGAGCGCAGCACCATATCCCGCCCTGCATCACCTGAGCGCTCATTCTCCCCGACCCGCAGCGAGCAATTTGTGGTCGACATTGACCCGGAAGTGGTTCGAGCAGCTCTGCGAGATTTCCTTCAGGAACTGAGAGACACGCAGAGGGACCGGGTAAGGATGGAATTGGGATCACTCCCATTGGTACTGAGTGAGACCAAGTAAGAATTGTGGGGGGGAGGGGGGGTGCTGGGTGGCAGGATCTGTAATAAGGGCACTGAGTGAGGTTGGTTAAGGATGGGAACGGAATCGATGATTGCTTAAAGGCACTGGAGAAGGTGCAAAAAAGATTTACAAGGATGATACCAGAGCTGACAGGTTATAATTATCAGGAAAGACTGAACAGACTGGGTCTCTCTTCCCTAAAACAAATAGAGGTCTTTAAAATTATGAAGGGGTTTGATAGGGTAGATGTAGAGAAGATGTTTCCACTTGTGGGGGAGTCCAAAACTAGAGGGCATAAATATAATATAGTCACTAATAAATCCAGTAAGAAATTCAGGAGAAACTTCTTTACCCAGAGATTGGTTAGAATGTGGATTTGCTACCACTGGGAGTGGTTGAGGCGAATAGTATAGATGCATTTAAGGGGCAGCTAGATAAATACATGAGGGAGAAAGGAATAGAAGGCTATGCTGATAGAGTTCGATGAAATTGGGCAGGAGGAGGCTCGTGTGGAGCATAAACATCGGCATAGACCAGTTGGGCTGAATGGCCTGTTTCTGTGCTGTAAATTCTATGTAATTCTTAATTCCGCATGTAAAAGTTAGCACTGGAAGCAACAATATCTGGGACTTTAGTGTTCAGTAATGAGTCACAGTTGACAGGTTACCTGGAGCTGACAGAACACCTTGCTGCTTTGGACCAGTCTATTGTAAGATTTAATATACTGGATTGCAGCAAGTTGAGGTATAATAGTATGCTGGAGAGACCTGGAAGTGGTTAAATGGGAGAGGGAGCTGGTGATTATTGCAATACACAATGGGACACTTAAAAAAAAAAAAAATAATTCCAAAAGGTTGTGACGCTTTAAACATCCCTGTGAGGAGAAGGAAAGTGTGTGATGAGTAAAAGCCACAATGGCATCGTGGGGACTTGGGTAACTTGTGCTCAAAAAGAAGTATTCTGCAGTTTATAAAATGAGTAATTGTCCATTGGTTGGGGAAAGGTATAAAAAGCAGTTAGCATTAACGAAAAGAAATATTAGCCAAACTAAAATGAATCTCGAAAGGAGGATGTTGAGCATACTCAAAATTAACGGGAAAGCATTTTTGCTTATATTATGAGTCAGAGGTCAGTTGGAGAAGACACAGGACCGTGGCAGGGTGGCTCAGGCAGGATTATAGATGATGACAAGGACACTGCAGAAGAGTTCAACAGATGCTCAGTATCTTAACTGTGAGAGGGCTGGGCCCTGACCCTTGTATAGCAGGTAAAATTGAACCTCAAATGGATTGCTCACACATCTCCAGGGAAACGGTGAAAACTAAATTAAAGGAGCTCAAGGTGGGAAAAAAGCACCAGGGCCAAATTAAATTTTGCCTACGGGACTGAAGAAAATGGCTGATGTCGTGAATGATGCCCTAGTAAATATTTTTAATGGTTCACTGGGAACCAAATAAGTGCTGAATGATTGGAGGCAGGTAGATTTTTAAAATGGACTAGAATCGGAATCTGCCAACGATTGACCAGTGAGTTTAACCTCTGTAGTGGGGAAATTAATGCAAAGCTTCATGAGGGATGCTCTTAATGATACCGAGAACACTGCTAACTTGATAGGGGATACTCAATGTGGTTTCAGAGAACAGAGGTCATGGTGACAAACCTGATCCAGCTATTTGAAGAAGTTACTAGAACAGTAGATCAGGGAATTTCAATCGATACTTGATTTCCAGAAAGCTTTCAATATAATGCCACGAGGGACTGTGCTAAAATTAAGTCCCGTGGTGTCAAGGGTCATATTGTGAGATAGATACAAAGGACTAAAAACAGTGGAAGCCCTAGAGGAGTATAGAAAGTGCAGGGGGGTACTTAAAAAAGAAATTAGGAAAGCGAAGAGGGGGCATGAAAAAACACTGGCGGGCAAAATAAAGGAAAATCCCAAGGTGTTTTATAAGTATATTAAGGGTAAGAGGATAGCCAGGGAAAGAGTAGGGCCCATTAGGAACCAAAGTGGCAATCTGTGTGTAGAGCCGGAAGATGCAGGTGAGGTTTTAAATGAATATTTTGCATCTGTGTTCACTATGGAGAAGGACAATGTAGGCATAGAAATCAGGCAGGGGGATTGTGATATACTTGAACAAATTAGCATTGAGAGGGAGGAGGTACTAGTGGTTTTAGCGGGCTTAAAAGTGGATAAAACCCCAGGCCCAGACGAGATGTATCCCAGGCTGCTGTGTGAGGCAAGGGAGGAGATTGCAGGGGCTCTGACACAAATTTTCAGAACCTCTCTGGCCACAGGGGAGGTGCTAGAGGACTGGAGGACAGCTAACATAGTACCATTATTCAAGAAGGGTAGTAGGGATAAACCAGGGAATTACAGGCCAGTGAGCCTAACATCAGTGGTAGGGGAATTATTGGAAAAAATTCTGAGGGACAGAATTAGTCTCCACTTGGAGAGGCAAGGATTAATCAAGGATAGTCAGCATGGCTTTGTCAAGGGGAGATCATGTTTAACCAATTTGATTGAATTTTTCGAGGGGATGACTAGGTGTGTGGATGAGGGTAGTGCAGTTGATGTAGTCTACATGGACTTCAGTAAGGCTTTTGACAAAGTCCCGCATGAGAGACTGGTCAAGAAGGTAAGAGCCCATGGGATCCAGGGGAATTTGGCACATTGGATCCAAAATTGGCTTAGTGGCAGGAGGCAGAGGGTGATGGTCGAAGGTTGTTTTTGTGACTGGAAGCCTGTGTCCAGTGGTGTACCACAGGGATCGGTGCTGGGTCCTTTGCTGTTTGTAGTGTACATTAATGATTTAGATATGAATGCAGGAGGTATGATCAGTAAGTTCGCAGATGACACGAAAATTGGTGGAGTGGTAAATAGCGAGGAGGGAAGCCTCAGGCTACAGGACGATATAGACGGGTTGGTCAGATGGGCAGAACAATGGCAAATGGAATTTAACCCTGAAAAGTGTGAGGTGATGCATTTTGGGAAGACTAACAAGGCAAGGGAATACACAATGAATGGTAGGACCCTAGGAAGGACCAGAGGGACCATGGTGTGCATGTACATAGATCCCTGAAGGCAGCAGGACAGGTAGATAAGGTGGTTAAGAAGGCATATGGGATACTTGCCTTCATTAGCTGAGGCATAGAATATAAGAGCAGGGAGGTTATGATGGAGCTGTACAAAACGCTAGTTAGGCCACAGCTGGAATACTGTGTGCAGTTCTGGTCGCCACACTATAGGAGGGATGTGATTGCATTGGAGAGGGTGCAGAGGAGATTCACCAGGATGTTACCTGGGTTGGAGCGTTTCAGCTATGAAGAGAGATTGGACAGGCTGGGGTTGTTTTCCTTAGAGCAGAGAAGGCTGAGGGGGGGACCTGATTGAGGTGTACAAAATTATGAGGGGCATAGATAGGGTAGATAGAAAGGAACTTTTCCCTTAGTAGAGGGATCAATAACCAGGGGGCATAGTTTCAAGGTAAGGGGCAGGAGGTTTAGAGGGGATTTGAGGAAAAACTTTTTCACCCAGAGGGTGGTTGGAATCTGGAACTCACAGCCTGAAAGGGTGGTAGAGGCAGGAACCCTCACAACATTCAAGAAGCATTTAGATGAGCACTTGAAACGCCATAGCATACAAGGCTACGGACCAAGTGCTGGAAAATGGGATTAGAATAGATAGGGCTTGATGGCCGGCGCAGACACGATGGGCTGAAGGGCCTCTTTCTGTGCTGTATAACTCTATGACTCTATGAGATTGCAAATTGACTAAAGGACCATACGCAATGTGTGGTTTTAAATGGAGCTTCTTCCCAATGGGGTGTCCCAGGGATCCATGCTGGGTTCTGCCCTGTTTATTATGTTTATTAACAATTGTTCAGTGTAAAACTAGGTCCAGAATAATATAAGGCTTTGAGGACTCCTCATTTGGAGTACTGTGGACCTTTACAGTCCCCCCCCACCTCAAGAAGGACATTTTGTTCCTTTAGAGAAGGTACAGGGAAGGGCAATGAAGATGATCTCTGACCTAATGCACTGAGCAATGGATATAGACTTAATGCCTTGTTTTGGGTTTATTGGAGAGGCCTAGACTTAAAAGGAATCTGAATCAGGTTTTAAATTGATCAAGGGCATCGATAGAAAACAAGTGGATAGATTGTTTGAGTTGATGGGCTCGGATAGACCTAAACTTGAGAAAGCGGAGAGTTTTTTTTATTCGTTCCTGGTATGTGGGCATCACTGGCAAGGCCAGCATTTATTGTCCATCCCCAATTGCCCTTGAGAAGGTGGTGGTGAGCCGCCTTCTTGAACTGCTGCAGTCCTTGTGGTGAAGGTACTCACACAGTGCTGTTATGGAGGAAGTTCCAGGATTTTGACCCAGCGACGATGAAGGAATATCGATGTGAGGTTAGAGTGTGGAAGTTTTATTTTCTCAGAGGATGATCGACCTATGGAATGGCGTTCCAGAGGTGGTAATGAGGATTGACTCCTTGCAGTCCTTCAGAAGGTGTTAAATGCATTTCTGGAAACAACATGATCAGGGCAGAAGGAATATAAGATTTTGGGTTGGGGCCCCCTGGGGTTTGCCTGATTGCCTTTGAAGGAGTTGAAGAGGAATTGGCTATTTTTTTTGACTCTCCCAGGTGGACGAAGGGTCGGAGGAGATATTTTAAGATTTGCCCTTTGGAAACTTTACCTGGTGAGCCAATGTGCTCTATTACAGAGGGCAGGCTGTGTGTTTGCACAATGGTTCTCTCATATGGAACAATCCTTCTCTGTTCAGATTATTAGGGAGAGGCAGTGTTAGAGCGTCAGTCAAGACCAGCTGAGGAGCAGTACTAGCTCAGGCTGATCCCTGGTCTGCCCTCTGCTAGCGAGTGCTGATTGATGGGAATAGGCAAGGCCGTAGGCTTTGAAAATCACCATGCGTGCGCATGAAACAGAAACCTGCTCGCACATATATGAACGTGGATCATCCCACTCACCCATTGCGTGCGTTTAAATACAGCAATCCAAAAGCAGTATTTTTCTGTCCTGCTGTCAATTATCGAAGTTCTTGGCGGACACCCCCAAAAGCAAGACTGTCCAGTTAAAACCCAGAGGTCTGCTCACCCTGGGCGCAAACAGGGGATAAATGAAATGGTGAGGTAAATCAATCCAACAATGTTTCATTGAAAATTGTAAGAAAGGTCCCAGCAATGCAGAACTGGCAGGGCCTCCATAAAGAGCCCATCCAAGCTCGCAGCCCATGGGGCCTGGTGGGTGATCTGTTGTAGTGACAAGTCTCGTCAGGGCCTCATTTAATGTTGGCCATTTGAAAAGAAAACACGAGAGGATAAATTTTGTGAGACTGCACACCCAACCCAGAGCCTCGCCGAATGGCAGCTGCAATTAGAGAATCAGACATTGAGGACTCGCAACCCTCCCAATGTACCACGTGGAGCCGTTCAAAATCTACCCCTACGAGCGTCCCATCAGTATCTGAAAGGGAAATATGGGGCTACCATTTTCAGTAAGTCTCTTCATCAGAGCAGCCATGAAGAGTTACAGCTGAAACATTCACCTGTCCTTCAGAAGCTGATCGACCTGCTGTCTGTTCTTGTACTGATCGTACAATTCAAACTCAATCATCTTTTGTTTATTTAGTGCCTCTCTTTCCTGAGGGGATGCCCTCAGCACGCGGTCGCTCCAGGTAATTCTGCCATCTTTCCCCTCAGGATGAAGCGCGCATTCAGGGCTCTAACCTGAGCAGACAGCTGAGAGAGATGGAGTCCGACCGGGACAGTGTCAATAGCCGCTTACAGCAGCTGCAGCGATCATTGGCTGAATGTGAGGAAGGTTGGTCACACAGCTAATCTCTCCGATTGTGGTTTTTTGGGGGAAGGGGGTAGCCTCAGTCATGTTAACTGCACCTCTGATGTAGGAGCTGGAATTTGTGTTGCACTAAACAGATGCTGACCGGGAGCTTATCCAGGTGAAGGCTGGCTGTAATGGGGAATGGAACATTTATCCATTTCAGGCACTCTGTGGCAGCAGTAAGCACTCCAAGGTCAATGTACAGCACGGCTTAGATACAGGGTAACACTCCTTCTACACTGTCCCATCAAACACTGCCAGGTCAGGTACAGCACAGGTTAGATACAGGGTAACACTCCTTCTACACTGTCCCATCAAACACTGCCAGGTCAGGTACAGCACAGGTTAGATACAGGGTAACACTCCTTCTACACTGTCCCATCAAACACTGCCAGAGAGTAAAGCGCTCTACACTGACCTTACAAGAATGCCCCCATTCTGCATCAGTGTGAAACTTTCCATTTCCCACAGCCACCATCCTCTGGCCTCTCTGAGTGAGACTGACAATTTAGTGCCAATTAGGGGCTAGTTTTGTGCTGTGTTCCCTTTCACCATTAGGAACTGGATTGAGTCTGCCCCATACTCATTTCACATAGGACTCATAGTCAACAGAGAGAAGAGAGTCCGCCTGGACCAGATTTGAATCCAGAGTTGTAAACACTATATCTAACCCAGTGTTGTCCATTTTAAGGGATTGGTTGCCAAATTGAAGGACTTTAGTTGCTCAACAATTGTACCTATGTTTATAGGGTTACTTAGATCCTTAGTTTGACCTTAGTTGGAGACAAGACCAGGTCATTTTCCCAGATGGTGCAAATGTTCCAACTTGGACATCCTGGGGAAGCTGGGGATGACTATAGTGCTCCCAAACCATCATTGTCACAGCGGCAGGGTTCCGGGGACTGTATGGGAAGACAGCATGAGAGGCATCCATTTTAATAACGGAGCAGGTTATCCAAATCCAAATTTATCCAAATCACCTTTAATTTAGAAGTCGCACAACACCAGGTTATAGTCCAACAGATTTATTTAAAATTACAAGCTTTTAATTTTAAATAAATCTGTTGGACTATAACCTGGTGTTGTGCGACTTCTCATTTTTGTCCACCCCAGTCCAACGCCGACATCTCCACATCATGACCTTTAATTTAGATTACTTCAGGCTTGAAATTGTATGAAAAGCTCATCCCTTCTAAATGCACCAGCCTAGTCCATCCCAGTGTAAGCTCAAGCAGTGTGTGCCTGGGCTCTTTATAAGGAGCTTTAACAGATGGCTTTCTCCTGACTCCAGTGTGGGCAGCCATCTTCCAGTAAGACTCCCAGAAAGCACTTCCACACACCAAGGGTAGTGGTAATCTGGAACTCTCTCCCCCCAAAAAACTGTTGAGAATTTGGCATGGGTAGTAAGGGATACTGAACCAAGGTGGGTAGATGGAGTTAAGATACAGACCAGCCATGATCTATATGAATGGCGGATCAGGCTCGAGGGGCTGGATGGCCTACTCCTGTTCCTGTGTTCCCTGTAGCCTGATTCTGACCAGAAAGGACGGACAGTGCAAACAAGGCCAAAGTTCACTGACCCAAGCTCCTGCTTCACTGAGCCCAGGTACCAATATCAGTGGAAGACTGGAGAGGTTGTTAAGGAAAGCACTGATCCTGATGACACTCTGTGTTTCTAGGTAAGCGGGGTATTGACGGGCGACTAAGCAGTGCTCAAACTGCACTTACGCTGCAGGAGGAGGCGATCCGTCGCAATGAGCGAGAACGCAAAGTGCAGCTCGATAAGATTGCAACACTGGAGAGGACCATTCAGTTAGCTGACAGTGACAGGAGAACCACACAGGTAAGGCTTACCATGAGCGATTCAGTCACCCAGCACCCGTTTCTTACAGGAATTATTACACCACGCTGGTTTCCAGTTTTCTCTTCACTCCTCTCCTGAAGATGTTGACTAATAGCTGGGGTATGGGCACCTCCTCAGTTTAACGTCTCATCCGAAAGACGGCACCTCTGACAGTGCAATGCTCAAGTCTCGGGAGTGGGGCTTTAACCCACAGCCTTCTGACTCAGAGGCGAGAGTGCGACCACTGAGCCACGGCTGAGACAATGACCACTCTTCATGCGTGAGTCGAGACAGTGAATGTAGGCAGGCTATTAGGCTGTGGAAGGAATCACAGCAGGGTCCGATTTCCTCCTCACCCAACATTTCCCGCATGGGTCACTTGAGTTGGAACTTTGACTGATTCCTCTCCGGATTCCAGTTCTGAGGCTAATACTCCTACTGCTGCCTAAGCTGGGATCAGGCCTGGAACCTGACCTGGGTGGCTCTCAATACTACACTGGGCCAAGGAGGATCTCAACCCTGCAATTATAACAGAGATCACTTGGACATCACAAGAGCATTTTAACCACTAGAGTCCTCCCACCCCACACTGCACTAGGAAGCATCTAATCGTGGACACGTAAACCAGGATTATATGGAAATCCAATGAAAACGACAAATTCTTAGTCATTAACAAATTCTCCTGAAGCTGCCAGCCCAGAACACATACTCTGCTTGTCTTAAACGAGCTCCCCTAGTGCTGGGGTCCAGACTGCTTTACTTTGTCTGGTTTCTGTTTTAGTTAACGAGGGGAGTTGAGAGATGGAGTGTCTGCCAGATTGGTGGAGCGTGTGGATACTGTGAGGCCAGGCCCAGCTCTGCCTCAATAACAGCATTAAGGTGGAGTGTTAGAATGCCTTAAAGGGGCTGTATTATGCTGCAATACACCGTACTATGTTTATGCGCGCAGTTTGTATTGGGTCTTGAGGGGAGTGAGCTGGACACTATTTGATTTGTCTCATCCTTACTTCCCCTCCACCCCAATCTTCCCCCCCAAGCTGAGCAACTTGCTCTAGCTGCTGTGACGTTCCACAGACACCAGTTGCCATCCTCATCCTCACCCCAAACTCATCCGTGATCCTAGAGACCACATATTCAATCACGACAGATGAGCCTGACCCTGTCCTCACTCGTCATCCCCATCTGTGCAGTTCCCGGCAGGGCTTACCCGAGAGCAGGCACCCTGGCTGATTTCCCGCCCTCCCTCCGCCCTTCCTAGCCCAGAACTACTGAGGCCTATTTGTGTTTTTGGTCAGGTGCCCAAGAACAGCCCCTTTGAGTGCTCCTATCTGAATGTGCCTCAAAAATAAATGTATGTTCCCCACTCAGTCCCTCTTCCACACAGCCCTGTAGCCCCTGCACAGAGTGTTGGCATTGCCTGGCATCTCCAATCACAATCCAATCCACATCAAGAAAGAAAGAAAGACTTGCATTTATATAGCGCCTTTCCTGACCATCGGATGTCCCAAAGCGCTTTACAGCCAATGAAGTACTTTTTGAAGTGTAGTCACCGTTGTAATGTAGGAAACACGGCAGCCAATTTGTGCACAGCAAGCTCCCACAAACAGCAATGTGATAATGACCAGATACTGTAATCTGTTTTTAGTGATGTTGATTGAATGATAGATATTGGCCAGGACACCGGGGATAGCTCACCTGCTCTTCTTCGAAATAGTGCCATGGGATCATTTACGTCCACCTGAGGGAGCAGATAGTGCCTTGGTTTAATGTCTCATCCGAAAGGCAGCACCTCCAACAGTTTAGCACTCCTGGAGTGTCAGCCTAGATTTTTGTGCTCAAGTCTCTGGAGTGGAACATGAACCACACAAACTTCTGACTCAGAGGCGAGGGTGCTACCCACTGAGCCACAGCTGATCACTACCCCCTGCCATCACACCAGCTCCACAAAGCCAGTGACCGCCTTAACCACCACTCCAATTAAAAGAGAACTGCTTGCCACTCTCCCAGTGGGTTTTACCTATTAGGCTCCATGTCTGGCTTGTGCTAAATTAATGGATTTCATCCATATAGCGCCTCTCACGACCTCAGGACGTCCTAAAGCGCTTTACAGTCACTGAAGTACCTTTGAAGTGTAGTCAGTAGGGGTGCTACGATTGGTCTAAGTGGCCCTGAGGTTAAGGATGGGTTACTCACCCAGCAAAATCCACGTGGACATTGGGTGAACGCAGCATCAAGCTCAGTGGTGATGCCCTCCAGGACTGGATATCCTACTGACACTCACTTTCCGGGTCACTTGAACGAGGTACCAAATGCCGTCTGATGTCCACGGAACCCGTACCCCCAGCAAGTGTCATCTTAAGGAGAGTAGGGAAGAAAATTGCAGTGAGGGGGAAAGAGTCTTTTTGCCTAACAGATCAAGGCGCGGAAATAAGAAAAACAAAGGTTAGCAAATTGCCCAGCCGTACAAAAATAAGGAATAAACTGAGTCTGGATCTGACAGGACCCTCTGCAGCCCACGGAATAACATCCAGACCAAGTCCATCAAAACACTGGAATCCTGTCCATCAGACTGGAAGATGAATAGAAGTTTGCTCCAGTGCCCTGGGCTGCATTACTAATTTGCAAGATATTGTTTAGAGAAAAACAAGGGAAAAGAAACACAGGAAGGCCATCACATTCCAGTTAATATGAGGATTAGATGGAACGTCCTTAAAGGCTAGTCCTGGAAGAGACGGCGGCTCCCGGAATCCAAGGGAACCCCACAGACTGCACTTAGCAGTGTTGGAAATTCCAGAGTTGGGTGGCTAGCATCTGGAGCGGAGTCACGTGCACTGGCTGCAGTCCAGGAGAACACTCGATATTTCTCTTGGCACTGAGTGCTGGGGGAAGGTCTGGCAGGCAGCAAGCGGTTACATTGAGAGAGAGAGAGAGACAGCCTCCTGGACTGGGGGGAGTGGGCTGGGAGCAGATTTGTGGAAAATGCTTGGCCCACCAAGCTGCATTGATAAGGAGCCCTGCGGGTGCAGTCAAGTCCACCTGTAATGAATGCCCATGGGTGGGAAGATTGTGTGGAGCAGTGCTGGTTGTACTGGCAGGCAGATTGAGGGTGCTGTCTGGAGTATGAGGAGAGGATGTGGGTGGGAGAGGGTATCCGTGGTTATAGTGAGAGGGAAACTAGTTCTTGGGTTACCGCGAGGTTGTAGTCGGCTCCTGGTGGCTCAGTGGGTAAATTAAGTTCCTGGTGTGTTACTAAGCTTGGTCTTTGCTGACTTAGCCAGCAACTCTCTGGTACCTTAGTGACAACAACAGCTTGCATTTATATAGCACCTTTAAGGTAGTAAAACGCCCAAGGCGCTTCACAGGAGCGTCATCAGACAAAAATTGACTCCGAGCCACATAAAGAGATATTGGGACAGGTGAAGCGGTAGGTTTTAAGGACCGCCTTAAAGGAGGAGGGAGAGTTAGAGAGGCGGAGAGGTTTAGGGAGGGAATCCTAGAGCTTAGGATCTAGGCAGCTGAAGGCACGGCCACCAATGGTGGGGCGAAGGAAATCGGGGAGGCACATGAGGCCAACATTGGAGGAACGCAGAGTTCTCAGAGGGTTGTGGTGCTGGAGGAGGTTACAGAGGCAGGAAGGGGCGAGGCCATGGAGGGATCTGAATACAAGGATGAGAATCTTAAATTCGAGGCGTTGCTGGATCGGGAGCCAGTGTAGGTCAGCGAGCACAGGGGTGATGGGTGAACGGGACTTGGTGCGAGTTAGGACACGGGCAGCAGAGGTTTGGCTGTCAGCTTTGACAGTGAGTGGCAGCAGGGTATTCAGCCGTGTAGGGAATGTAGGGAACCGATACTGTCCTCACCTAACATGCACACATAGCCATTCTCCAGTAGAGGTCACCAGATAGCAATCAGGAACAGGAACCCTGGCTGATTTGCCTCCTCCCTAGCCCAGGGGGCTGAGGTTAATTGTATTGCCCCCAACTGCCAACGCAGCTGAGATACATTAACTCTGTACAAATCGATCAATTGAAATATTCAGGACCGAGATCGCTAGATTTTTATTGGGTAAAAGGGATATCAAACAAAGGCAGGTAAATGGAGTTGAGGTACAGATCAGCCATAATCTGATTAAATGGTGGAAAAGGCTCAAGGGGATGAATGGCCTACTCCTGTCCCTATGCTCCGAGGATCCACCATCTGTTCTGTTTGGCTGAATGCGATCCCAAGCAGTGAGTTTACCAACTGAGGCACCCAAGGGAGCTTCCTCCTTTTGTAAGTTTTAGGGGAAAATTTTCAGTGTTCCACTTGCTGAACCATGCCTGCCGAGAGTGCACATCAGCAGACTGCATATGCACCGCCCGTGATTTTTCATTCTTTAACTTTCATGGAGTAGGACAGCAGAGAATCTCCCCTTTATTCCCTTACACTAAACCGTGTCCGTAACACGACAGAAAGAAATAAAGAATTGCATTCCTATAGCGCCTTTCCCGATCTCAGGATGTCCCATGGCGCCTTACAGCCAGTGAAGTACTTTTGAAGTGTAGTCACTGTTGTAATGTAGGAAGCGCGGCAGCAAGTTCCCGCAAACAGTGATAATGACCAGATAATCTGTTTTGGTGACGTTGGTTGAGGGATAATTATTGACCAGGACACCTCCGCTGCTCTTCTTTGAAACTGTGCCAGGGGATCTTTTACGTCCACCTGAGAGAGCAGTCGGGGCCTCGGTTTAACGTCTCATCTGAAAGACGGCACCTCCGACAGTGCAGCGCTCCCTCAGTACTGCATAAGAACATAAGACGTAGGAGCAGGAGTAGGTCATTTGGCCCCTCGAGCCTGCTCCGCCATTCAATAAGATCATGGCTGATCTGATCTTGGCCTCAACTCCACTTCCCTGCCCGCTCCCCATAACCCTTGACTCCCTTACCTTTCAAAAATCTGTCTATCTCCACCTTAAATATATTCAATGATCCAGCCTCCACAGCTCTCTGGGGAAGAGAATTCCAAAGATTCACGACCCTCTGAGAGAAAAAATTCCTCTCATTTCCATTTTAAATGGGTGCCCCATTATTCTGAAATTATGCCCCCTAGTTCTAGATTCCCCCACGAGGGGAAACATCCTCTCTGCATCAACCTGTCAAGCCCCTTCAGAATCTTATATGTTTCAATAAGATCCCTTCTCATTCTTCTAAACTCCAATGAGTATAGGCCCAACCTGCTCAACCTTTCTTCATAAGTCAACCCCTTCATCTCCGGAATCAACCTCGTGAACCTTCTCTGAACTGCCTCCAATGCAAGTATATCCTTCCTTAAATAAGGAGACCAAAACTGTACGCAGTACTCCAGGTGTGATCTCACCAACGCCCTGTACAGTTGTAACAGGACTTCCCTACTTTTATACTCCATTCCCTTTGCAATAAAGGCCAACATTCCATTTGCCTTCCTAATTACTTGCTGTACCTGCATGCTAACTTTTTGTGATTCATGGACAAGGACCCCCAGGTCCCTCTGTACCTCAGCATTTTGTAATCTCTCTCCATTTAGTGGAGTGTCAGCCTAGATTATGTGCTCAAGTCTCTGGAGTGAACCCACAAGCCTGCTGACTCAGAGGCGAGAGCCCTACCCATTGAGCCACGGCTGACACCAAGATAAAACACAAGAGGTGAAAAGCAGTACTGCACTCCAGCGCTTCCAATCACTATCTTCACTGTTTGTGTTTTAACTGCAGGACAAAATGAGCAAAATGAAAGCAAATGAGGCCAAGCTGGAGAATGAGAAGCGCAAACTGAAGGAGATCCTCGATGCCTCCGAGAGCCGCATCACGAAGCTGGAGCTGGCTCGCCGCTCGCTGGAGGGAGAGCTGCAGAGAATGAAGCTGGTCATGAGTGACCGGGAGACCGAGATCCAGGTGCTTCAGGACCGCATCGAAACCCTGCAGAGGCAGGTGGCCGACAGCCAGACCAAGGCCAACAGCCTGCAGCTGACAGCAGACCGGCTGAATTCCTCCCTTGCCAAATCGGAGGAGGGAACGGGCCAACTGAAGGACAAAGTGCAGAGCTTGTCGCTGTTGCTGTCCGACAGGACAGCCGGTGCCTCTGCACTCCAGGAGAAGGTGATGCAACTGCAGAAGACATTGACCAGCAGCGAGCACGACCGCCGCATCCTTCATGTGAGTGTCGCCATGGTTACACTGCCCGGCAGGACCCTCACTACACACACACAAATCACATTTCTGGATTTTACATCTAAAATACACCCACTGGGCTCCCACTGGCAGTCTGACCTGCTCCAGAATTAGCTGCACTCTTTATCAAACATATTTATTTAAAGAGGAGCCTCTTTTCCCTTTCAAGGGGCAATCTCAGCAACATTACTTCCTAGACTCATCTATGCCTGAGCAGTTCATCTATTCTCTTCCTCTTCTGCCATCCTCTTCCCCTTCTGAATTCTCTTCCACATTTTCTTTCTCCCTTCCTCTCCATCCTATTTTTCTCTCTCCATGTCTCTATCCTCTCTCCCCTCTTACCCTTCTCTTCCTCGCCATCCTTTCTTCCCCCTCCATCCTCTCTCCCCCTCTCTCCCTTCTCCTCCCCCTCCATCTTATCTTCTCCCTCCATCTTATCTTCCCGCCATCTTCTCTTCTATCTCTCCATCTTTTCTTCCCTCTCTCGGATCTTAAAGGGGCCCCTTTAACAATCCGTTAAAGGGGCCGCGCAGCCCCAAAAAATTACCCGGTCTGGCCTACATGTGACTCCAGACCCACAGCAAAGTGGTTGACTCTTAACTGCCCTCTGAAATGGCCTAGCAAGCCACTCAGTTGCATTCAAGAAGGTGGCTCATCACCACCTCCTCGAGGGCAACTAGGCATGGGCAATAAATGCTGGCCTTGCCAGCGACGTCCACATCCTGTGAATGAATTTAAAAAAAAACGTATCTTTCCCTCCATCTTATCTTCTATCTCTCCATCTTCTCGTCCCTCTCTCGGACCTACAGAGCCGCGGGGGTGGGGGGGGAGGCTACTTTTATTTTGGTTGGACATTTAAAGTAATTATGTAAGCGTTCCTCCTTCAAGGAACACCACCAAAAACAGGTTATCTAATTATTCATCTCAATTACTGTTTCCGGGACCGTTCCATGTGTAAATTAGCTGCCATTTTTGCTTACATAGCAACAATGACTACACTTCAAAGAGCCTTCATTGGCTGTGAGGCCCTGTGTGGGATGTCATGAAAGGTGCTATATAAATGCACCTAGAAGGGTATGCAGGTAGGGTTAGATGAAGTAGGGTGGGAAGAGGCTTGTGTGGACCAGTTGGGCCGAATGGCCTGTTTCTGTGGGGTAAATTCGATGTAACTTCTTTCTTTCTTTTCTGACTTTCTTCCTAACAGTTGAGATTACCGTATAGTTATAAACAACTGGGCCTCACAATGTCGGCTTTTGTTGTCCTCCCTTTCACTGTACCTCTTAGCCTGTTGATTCTTTAAATCTTTTTAGTCCCCAAGTGTGTACTGACGTCTGAGCTACTCACACACCTGTTTCCTCTCAACCTGGCAAAGGTGGCTGGAGATCGACAGGCCAGACATAACAACGCACAGCCTGGCTGCAGGCCCAGGAGAGGCTGGGAGCCGGCCGAGCCTGTTTCACTTCATTCTGAAGGTGTCTCTCAGGATAGGTGCACGCGATGGTATTGGCTGCCCCTGTGGCTACGGTTAGTAAGGTAGAAAGGTCAGAGCTACTGAGAATCGCTAAACAGGGAATTGGCTCCTGTATAGTGAGGGTGGCTAAAGGCGGAGTAGTTTTGTGCTGGTCACAGTTATAGCCCCATAACACAAGTTTGTTTTTGCTACTAATAGTTGTTTTAGTAATCATTCACAACTCCTCAGATAATGAAGCAGTCCATGCCCGCATGCAACAAGACCTGGATGACGTTCAGGCTTGGGCTGATAAGTGGCAGGTAATATTTGCGCCACACAAGTGCCGGCCAATGACTATCTCCAACAAGCGAGAGTCTAACCACCTCCCCATGACATTCAACGGCATTACCATCGCCGAATCCCCCACCATCAACATCCTGGGGGTCACCATTGACCAGAAAATTAACTGGACCAGCCACATAAATACTGTGGCAACAAGAGCAGGTCAGAGGCTAGGTATTCTGCGGCGAGTGTCTCACCTCCTGACTCCCCAAAGAGTTTCCACCATCTACAAGGCACAAGTAAGGAGTGTGATGGAATACTCTCCACTTGCCTGGATGAGTGCAGCTCCAACAACACTCAAGAAGTGCGACACCATCCAGGACAAAGCAGACTGCTTGATTGGCACCCCATCCACCACCTTAAACATTCACTCCCTCCACCGTGGCTGCAATGTGTACCATCTACAAGATGCACTGCAGCAACTCGCCAAGGCTTTTTCGGCAGCACCTCCCAAACCCGCGACCTCTTCCACCTAGAAGGACAAGGGCAGCAGACGCATGGGAAACACCACCACCTCCAAGTTCCCCTCCAAGTCACACACCATCCTGACTTAGAAGTATATCGCCGATCCTTCATCGTCGCTGGGTCAAAATCCTGGAACTCCCTACCTAACAGCACTGTGGGAGTACCTTCACCACACGGACTGCAGCGGTTGAAGAAGGTGGCTCACCACCTCCTTATCAAGGGCAACTAGGGATGGGCAATAAATGCTGGCCTTGTCAGTGACGCCCACATCCCATAAGCAAATTAAAAAAAAAATCAGGGATGGGGCATCTCAACAAAAGGCCAAAGTGTTGGTGATGTAGTGTGTGTGAATGAATGTGTGAGTGACAACCTGTCTGTGTATGTGTCTGACAGCCTGTGTGTGTGACAGTGAATGTGTGTATGTGTTTGGTGTCATTGAATGTGTGAGATAGCCTGTGTGTATGTGTTTGGGGTTGGGAGGGGCAGTCGCTCTGCCAGTGGCCTATTATTACACTAACTTCCCAGTCAGTATGATGATCATGATGATCAGAGACCAACTGAACTGGACCCCAGAACACTGAGCACCAGTGTCGGCGTCCTCACCTCTTCGTTAGCTGCCGGCCTGAGAGTTCCTTACAAGGCGGGTGTGCATTGCCTTTACAAATGCAAATCCATCACCCAAGTACAAAAACAGCTGGGATGGGAATATAAGATGGCAGGACAAGCTGAGCCAGAGGGATGAGAAGAGGTAGAGACAAGGCAGGGCTGGGAATGTAGAGGAAACACAGATTAAAACAGGGAAGAATTGAGGAATGAGAAGGGAGAGGGAACAATGGGACGGGGGAGCGACGCAGTTAGTGCAGTCATTTTACACTTACATTTTTGTAGAAACAATGCAAGTGTGCGAATGGCACTGAAGGAGAGGCACAGCATGCACGAACAAACATTCTACCTAAGAATTAACACAGGAATTCTCCAGACCAGTGAAAGAAAGAAAGAACTTGCATTTATAGAGCGCCTTTCACAACCTCATGACGTCCCAAAGCGCTTTACAGCCAATTAACTACTTTTGAAGCGTGCTCACTGTTGTAATGTAGGGAAACGCAACAGCCAGTTCACACACAGCAAACTCCCACAAACCGCAATAAGATAAATGACCAGATAATCTGTTTTCGGTGTTGGTTGAGGGGATAAATGTTGGCCAGGACTGCCCCACTTTTTTTCGACTAATGCCATGGGATCTTTTACATTCACCTGAGAGGGCAGATGGGGCCTCGGTTTAACCTCTCATCCGAAGGACAGAACCTCTGGCAGTGCTGCACTCCCTCAGTACTGCACTCGAGTACGTCAGCCTAGATTATGTGCTCAAGTCTCTGGAGTTGCACTTGAACCCACAACCTTTTGGCTCGGAGGTGAGAGTGCTACCACTGATCCGAGGTGATTTGTACAACACACCCAGCATTATCAAGATTAGCATCAGATTTATACAAATGAGCAGAACGGTTCAAATCTAAATTCTCCAAATGCAAACAAGATACGGGGATTGATTCAAAGGGCTGGATTTTGAATGACCCATGGAGTCGGGTTTGGAGGCGTGTGGGGGGTTAAATTTGCGGGGTCGGGGTTTCCGACCCCATCCCGCCTCCACGCAATTTTGACATAATCAGTCGCGGGGTTCCTGACTCCGTCCCGCCTTCAAGAGGCGGGAGAGGCCATTAAAGCCCTTAACAAGCTCTAAATTGGCTCTGTAATGCCATTTTGAAACGCTGTAGCTAGTTTAACCCTCTTCTGACGTGAAGCACGCCTGGTGTGAAACACTCCAGTGAAACCTGGCGGGAGCACAAGTGGATAGCTGACTATCGGCTGCAGGTCCACTATTACAACGGAGATGTGATGAAGGTAGTAGTATTAGGTCTGAACGTCGCCTCTGATGCTGCTGCATTGAATGTCTTCAGAGACTGCCTGGGAGGACTTGCTTGGCAAAAAAATCTCTCTCTCACTCACTCACTCACACACCACACCCCATTTTTGCATCCAGGTCTCCACTCACATCAAAAGCCAGGCAGGTCCTCTCTCACCAACAGTCTCTGAGACTGGGCATTCAGCAATGATGACATCATCAGAGGCGTCTTTCAGACTGAAAACACTAATTAGTTCATGGGTTCCCACATGCTCCAACTCAATTGCCCAATTAAGTGAAAATTGCATCAGGCATCCACATTAATCTGGAGTCGGGGGGGAAACACGAAATGCGGATTACACGACCCCCAACCCGACCCCAAGACAAAATCCAGCCCAAAGTGTCCAAAACCACCAGGATTTGTAACTTACTCTGATCTCATTGTTGGCCCAGTCTCACTTCAACACACTGGCCCCGAAATTCCTCGTGTCGCCAATTTGCAGGGCCAGTGGGAGGGTACCTCATCAGCATGAACCAGGCGGGTGTAACACCACTATAGGTGCATCTCTGCCACCTGCCTGCCCCGTGCCCGCGTGTTACCCCGGTCTCCCAACCCCAGCCATGTTCTCTTTGGTCCCTTGAGCCAGTGAAATGTTTTTTAAAAGTCTTTGGGGTGCTTGTCCGGGCTTAGAGCCTCCTCACCTCTGGCTCTGCCCCGGCCGTTATTTGCCTTGTAAAGGGTGGATGGAAGTTTCAACCCCTTACCAGGCACTGAGGAATCTCCCAGAAACAGCAGAGTCCTGGTGCAACCATTTCTCTGGGGATTCTGCTGGTTTTCTGCTGGAGTTACAGCGGAAGACTGGTGGAAACCCCACAGAATTTCAGAGCCACAATGTTCACAAGACAATGTTAGACCTATAGTGGTGACTGCGCAGAAACGTAAAACACACTGGCTGGCACAATGTCAGATCCTTGGAGCTTTCCTTACTTCCCCGTTTTCCTGCGCTATCTGCTCCTTACTCTCTCCGTCCCATGCTATCTGTGCGTGTCGGCTTGGAGAGCTTTGATCCCTCCTCCCCTCCTGATCGCAGCCCGGCTTGAGGCACTGAACAAAGGCAAAAGAGGGAGGGAAAATCAATGGGGGCGGGGGTTGGGGAGGCAGCATAACCAGGCCAGTGTCACTCAGCTCCTGACTGCCAGTCCAGAGTGTACACACTCGGGAGCAGATTGCTTACTCACCTTAAACTGGCAACACAGAGTCCAGCAGAGGAACAAAATGGGAAAGGTCAAAGTGTAACACACAACTCTCCACAATAAACATGTACAGTATTATAAGACCCTCAACAGCTTTCATTCTGCTGGTGTACAGTCCACCTGCCGGGGGTGCTCTTACGCCTCAATTTAGTCACATTGAGTTGAGTTTTCGGGAGGGTGTAAGCACATGGCAATCTAGCTGCCCTTATTTCCCCGTTTTCCTGCAATCTTTCAGCCTGCCTCTGTTACGATATTTCACTGAGCTTTTTTATTCTTTCCCTGATTCTTTCCTCTACATTTCTGAACATGTTGCTTCTTGCTGGAGTACAGTTCCACAGGTGACCTCCGGTGCCTCAGCTTGGTGGCCATTCTTTATGTGTGAGCATAGACTGGCTGTTTGACTGTGGGAGGCATCACTGCCAACCCCCAATCCTGTTCTTGCCTGATGCCCACACGTCACTGGATTTTGACCAGGGGCGGGAGCCTTAGCTGATTTTTTTCCTTCTTTTGCCCAGGGAGTCACAAGGTTGTGGGTTCAAGTCCCACTCCAGAGACTTGAGCACAAAAATCTAGGCTGACACTCCAGTGCAGTACTGAGGGAGTGCTGCACTGTTGGAGGTGCCGTCTTTCGGATGAGATGTTAAACCGAGGCCCCGTCTGCTCACTTAGGTGGACGTAAACAATCCCATTATTTTGAAGAAGAGCAGGGGAGTTATCCCCGATGTCCTGGACAATATTTATCCCTGAAACAACTTCACTAAAACAGATTATCTGGTCATTATCACATTGCTGTTTGTGGGAGCTTGCTGTCCCATATTGGCTACCGCGTTTCCTACATTACAAAAGTGACTACACCTCAAAAGTACTTCACTGACTGTAAAGCGCTTTGGGACGTCCTGAGGTCGTGAAAGGCACTATATAAATGCAAGTCTTTCTTTTCTTTTCAGGGACACGTATAGTCTTCCATTTAAAGAGATTTATAGATGCTGCCCTGGCTGAAGCCAGCTAACACGGCACAGACCAGGAATCAAACCTGGAACCTTCCTGATCTGTTTGGCTCCTGCTCCTCTCTCAGCCATCAGACGTGCTTTTTCCACTTGAGTTCTATAGAAAAAAAATTGTTAAATTAAAATTCTGAGGAGGCCGGAAATTTTGTCTGTTCCCCTTGATTGTGTTGCTCCTCAGAGCCCTGTAGACTGCATCATTAAGTCAGTCTCTAATCATAGGCTTGTTCAGCCTATTGAACCTGACACATCTCAAGTGAGACTCACTGTACAGCCTGATTCATTCCAAACCTGGCCCTGATATTTGACGTACTGCCAATGTCGTCTGGCTGGCACACTGACCACATTCCCCGATGTGGTCCAAACACCGCACAAGGGCCTGGAATACCCACCTCCCGTGGCAGGTTATACAAAGCTGTAGCAGCCCTGCCAAAAAAATACAAGGACCATCGACGTCACTGCAACAGGCAATAAAACCAACACCACCAGAACTAGCCCTGGAGCCATCCATAAATGCTTCCCAGCCTCTGTAAAATGCTCTGGATTACAGTTTGTTCTCCAGGCCACCATCAGAGACTGATCCTTCAGTTACTCTCCCCGCCCCCCCCCCCTTCTCTTCAGAGCTCTCTCCCTAACCCACTCCACTTCCCTATCTCCTCCCTAACCCAGTGCATCTCCCTACCTCTCTACCTAAACTACCCCACTCCCGACCTCTCTTCCTAAGTCATTCCTCCAAGTCATTCATCACCTCCCAAGTTCTCCTCCAAGTCGCACACCATCCTGACTTGGAAATATATCGCAGTTCCTTCATCGTCGCTGGGTCAAAATCCTGGAACTCCCTCCCTCCCACACGGACTGCAGCTGTTCAAGAAGGCGGTTCACCACCACCTTCTCGAGGGCAATTAGGGATGGGCAAAAAATGCTGGCTTTGCAAGCGACGCCCAAATCCCGTGAATGAATAAAAAAGAATTCCACCTCCCTACCTCTCTCCCTGTCACTCCACTCCCTACCTCTCTCCCTGTCACTCCACTCCCTACCTCTCTCCCTGTCACTCCATTCCCTACCTCTCTCCCTGTCACTCCACCTCCCTACCTCTCTCCCTGTCACTCCACCTCCCTACCTCTCTCCCTGTCACTCCACCTTCCTACCTCTCTCCCTGTCACTCCATTCCCTACCTCTCTCCCTGTCACTCCATTCCCTACCTCTCCCTGTCACTCCACCTCCCTACCTCTCTCCCTACCTCTCCACTCCCCACCTCTCTCCCTGTCACTCCACTCCCTACCTCTCTCCCTGTCACTCCACCTCCCTACCTCTCTCCCTGTCACTCCACCTCCCTACCTCTCTCCCTGTCACTCCACCTCCCTACCTCTCTCCCTGTCACTCCACCTCCCTACCTCTCTCCCTACCTCTCCACTCCCTACCTCTCTCCCTGTCACTCCACCTCCCTACCTCTCTCCCTACCTCTCCACTCCCTACCTCTCTCCCTGTCACTCCACTCCCTACCTCTCTCCCTGTCACTCCACCTCCCTACCTCTCTCCCTGTCACTCCACCTGCCTACCTCTCTCCCTGTCACTCCACCTGCCTACCTCTCTCCCAGTCACTCCACTCCCTACCTCTCTCCCTACCTCTCCACCTCCCTACCTCTCTCCCTGTCACTCCACTCCCTACCTCTCTCCCTACCTCTCCACCTCCCTACCTCTCTCCCTGTCACTCCACTCCCTACCTCTCTCCCTACCTCTCCACCTCCCTACCTCTCTCCCTGTCACTCCACTCCCTACCTCTCTCCCTACCTCTCCACCTCCCTACCTCTCCACCTCCCTACCTCTCTCCCTGTCACTCCACCTCCCTACCTCTCTCCCTGTCACTCCACCTCCCTACCTCTCTCCCTGTCACTCCACCTCCCTACCTCTCTCCCTGTCACTCCACCTCCCTACCTCTCTCCCTGTCACTCCACCTCCCTACCTCTCTCCCTGTCACTCCACCTCCCTACCTCTCTCCCTGTCACTCCACCTCCCTACCTCTCTCCCTGTCACTCCACTCCCTACCTCTCTCCCTACCTCTCCACCTCCCTACCTCTCTCCCTACCTCTCCACCTCCCTACCTCTCTCCCTACCTCTCCACCTCCCTACCTCTCCACCTCCCTACCTCTCTCCCTGTCACTCCACCTCCCTACCTCTCGCCTTTCCTTCAAAGCCCTCAAAGTACTTTTACAGTTTGTGCGCTGCAGGTGGGAGAAGCTTGGTACTCCTAATACCAAAGGCACGCTATAATATAAATGAGGCAGATTCTGTGGCTCTGAAGGTGTGTTGGGTCCGACATTTTGTGAATCCCGAGAACAGAGGTTGGAGGCACGGAAAACAGCGGCTCTTTCCATTGGCCCTCCTACAACACCCGGCAGCACATGGGTGCTATGAAGAGGGGAGAGTAGGGCTTGGAATTCCAGTGTCTCCATGGTCTCAGAGCATGAGGCACAGGTCAAAACCTTCTAGAGCCTAACTCTCGGACTGTGTGTTCAGTTCACCCCTTAATCTCTCTTGTCTCGTTCAGTGTTCTCCACTCGTCCTTGTAAAGAGCTCTGAAATATTCCCCTCTGTGAGGACACAGTGGGGCAGAATTTCCACTGTTCACTATCAATAGTGAAATTGTAAGAGTGTGACTCAAGAAAGAGTTTACAATTTCACTGTAGAAGTGAACGGTGGGAGTTACCTCCCGGTAAACGCAGGGTGTTATATGTATGGATCACTCTCTCCCACTCGTTATCTCTATACAACCGTTGATCCCGCAGATTCTACACTACGTCAGTAATGTATGACTGTGCTGTTACTGAGCATCTATTTGGATTTAAATAATAAATATGTTTAAATTAAATACAGCTTGAGGCCTGTAGCTGGTCCCTACCTCTCTCGTAATCATTTATCCTTGCTTTCTATCTCTCCATCTTTAAATAGGTCTCTTACCACTAGTTCATTGTGCTCCTCTGCCTTTGGCATCCCTGATTAAAATCGCTCAACCATTTGTGGCCGTGCCTTCTGTTGCCTAGGCCCTAAGCTCTGGAATTCCCTGCCTAAACCTCTCCGCCTCTCCACCTCTCTTTCCTCCTTAAAACCTACCTCTTTGACCAAGCTTTTAGTCATCTGCCCTAATTTCTCCTTATGTGGCTCGGTGTCAAATTTTTTTGTCTTATAATACACCTGTGAAGCGCCTGGGGACGTTTTACTACGTTAAAGGCGCTATATAAATACAAGAAGTTGTTGTTGTTGTGGTAAATGCGCTCATCTGTAGGGACCTCTGCGGTGATTTAGGCCCCAGAGGTCAGGGGTTACCTGATGGGCGCAGGGGTTCCTTGGTTTTGGAGCTGATTATTGTGGCTATAGCTTTGAGTTTATCCCCACACCCGCTCCTCCCCCAACGATCGGCAGCAGGGCCCGCAGGGTATCGCTGCACTTTCCAACATAACTGATGCCGTCCCTCACTTCTCATAGAAACCTGGACTAAAAGCGAGGTCCGCACATCCAAAACCAGGCAAGGGAGGTTAGGGCACGGGGTGAGGTCACTCTTGAGTTGTTGCCGATGAAAATGCATTGAGAAATGTAATAATTAATGCCTCGGCATCATAACTCAAATAAGTTTTGTTCTTTAGAAATCTGCAGATAGTTTGTTTGCAACCTGTGCTGTCCATAGTCAGTGCCCTTTGCTGGAAGCGCTGTGGGCATCAGGCGAGGGCAGAACCGAACTTGGCTCTGATGCCCCCCTGGGGTTGAGTAATGTGCCGACGCTCACTATTTAGGATCACAGCATGAAGAATGGCCACTTGGATGAGGTACCAGAGGTGGCCTGCATCTGTGAGACTGCACCCCACTCTTCAAAAAGGGAGGGGAGAAAATCCGTGGTTGGGGGAGGTGAATATCAAGGCAAAGTTAATTCAGGAGCAGGTATTACTGGGTATCAGAATGGGTTCTGCAAAGATTGGGAGAGCCAGGTTGCTGTATGAATCTCACACCTGGGATACCAGGTGCAAACTGCATCTAATTTAGTTCCAGTCAGTGAATGAAATATGAGTTTGTCAGAAGAAGAGAGCTGAACTTTCTGCTGATTTTTTAAAATCTCGTGTTGCAGGAGCGTCTGGAGGCAGCACGTCAGGCTGTTATCGAGACAAAGAAACAGAACTCCTCACTGGCCGACAGGGTCCAGACCCTCCAGAATGAGCAGCAGGACATGGAGTTGCAGCGGGTGGAGCTGGAATGTCAGCTCCGCAAACAGCAGGAGGTGAGAGCCTTGAGCTTGTATTTGCTGCATTTTGGGGTGAATTCTGTATTCGTTAAATTGTCAAATGTCAGTTCCAGAAATAGAAGGTTTTTCTGCTTTTTGTTGTTGGTCTTATTGTCAAGCAGGTACAGCAGGGGTAATATGTAAAATAAAGCTCCCTCTACACTGCCCCATCAACACACCCAGGTCAGGTACAGCATGGGTAACATGTAAAATAAAGTTCCCTTTACACTGCCCATCAAGCACTCCCAGGTCAGCTACAGCATGGGTAACATGTAAAATAAAGTTCCCTTTACACTGCCCCATCAACACACCCAGGGCAGGTATAGCATGGGTAACATGTGAAATAAAGCTCCCTTTACACTGCCCCATCAACACACCCAGGGCAGGTATAGCATGGGTAACATGTAAAATAAAGCTCCCTTTACACTGCCCCACCAAGCACTCCTAGGTCAGGTACAGCATGGATTAGATGCAAAATAAAGTTCCCTCTACACTGCCCCACCAAGCACTCCTAGGTCAGGTACAGTATGGGTACCATGCAAAATCAAGCCCCCTTTACACTGCCCCATCAGGCACTTCCAGGGCAGGTACAGCATGGGTAACATGCAAAATAAGGCTCCCTCTACACTGTCCCATCAAATACTCACAGGTTAGGTAAAGCATGGATTAGATGCAAAGTCTGTTGACTTCAATGGAGTGTAAAATCGGGCGGGGTGTAAAGCCAACGTTGCACCCAATCTCGTCAGTTTCCCAACAGGCGGGTTAGGTTAAAATTGCCCTCCTCCCCCAGGTGTGTGGTGACCCCAATCTCGTGCCTTGTGATGAACAGTCCAGCTGGGAAGAACTCATTTTGTTTTCTGGGCCTTTCGTTCTCCATCTCTCCTTCAGATGTTGCGCCAGCGTCAGGAAAGCGACGAGATCGCATTGCAGAGTGTTCAGAAACTTCAGGAGGAGAAGCATCTTTTCCAGGAGCGTCTGGGTGTCCTGCAGCGCGCCATCGCCCAGCTGGAGAACGAGAAGCGCGAGGTGGAGCGGTCATCAATACGGCTGGAGAAGGATAAAACTGCCCTGAAAAAAACACTGGACAAGGTGGGTGTGAAATATCCTGGGCTTGTAAGGCAGTCAGAACCTGCCCTAATAAAACAATGCTCGTTCTAAGGGTGACAACTGATGGGGCTGAAATGTATCAGGAGTGTACTGGGGATTTTTTTTTTAAATTGAGAGGCCACAGTGAGGTACAGCATGGGTTAGATCCCAGTTCCTGGGATGAGAGGGGTGTCCTATGAGGAGAGATTGAGTAGAATGGGCCTGTACTCTCTGGAGTTTAGACGAATGAGAGGTGATCTCATTGAAATGTATAAAATTCTTCGAGGGCTTGACAGGGTAGATGCTGAGAGGCTGTTTCACCTGGCTGGAGAGTCTAGTACTAGGGGTCATAGTCTCAGGATAAGGGGTCGGCCATTTAGCACTGAGATGAGGAGACATTTCTTCACTCGGGGTTGTGAATGTTTGGAATTCTCTACCCCAGAGGGCTATGGATGCTCAGTCGTTGAGTATATCCAAGACTGAAATCATTAGATTTTTGGACACTAAGGGAATCAAGGGATATGGGGATAAGGTGGGAAGATGGAGTTGAGGAAGAAGATCAACCATGATCTTATTGAATGGCGGAGCAGGTTTGAGGGCCGTATGGCCTAATCCTGCTTCTATTTCTTATGTAGGTGCCAAAGCCCATAGTTCAGGACACACCAAAGTTGAGGACAGTAGAAGATAAAGTGGGGTAAATCAGGAAGTAGTGGTGAGATTATGCCACTTTTGGGTTTTAAAAGCCTGAAAATTGTTGGAAGGATGGAAGACTGAGGGTGTGAGGGGTCCATTATTTGAGGTCCTTGTTGGGCTTTATTGGCTTTTCTTGTTTCTAAAAGTCCTAGTGCAGGACTTGAACTCTGAAGGCTGTGAGTTTGAGCCCAAGACCAGGGTTTGAGCTCCCGTGCTGTAATGAGGGAAGGCTGCATTATCAGCAGTGCCGTCCTTCAGATAAGACATTAAACCAAGGCCCTGACTCCCTCCTCCTGTGGTTTATATGGATGTTAAAGATCCCATCTCCGATGTACTGAACAACATTCCTCCCTCAACCAACACCTTATTGCTTGAAGAAGAGCAGGGAGTTCTCCCGGTGTCCTGGCCAACATTTCTCCCTCAACAAACATCAAAACAGATTTTCTGGCCATTCACCTCTTTATTGTTTGCAGGATGTTGCAGGCACAAAATGGCTGCCGTTTTTCCCAACATAACAACAGTCACTGTACTATAAAGTAATTAATTGTGTGACATGCTTTGAGACATTTTGTCGATATGAGAAAGCGCTATATAAATTAGTCTTTTTTTTCTTAAAGCTTTTTAGAGTTTTCAAGCAGTACTCTAGTCTGCAGTCAGTCTGCAAACAATAAGACTGGTATGTTCGGCTGTACGTACAGGACCTTGGCAATAGCTCTGGTTGGAGCAACAATGTGTTTTTAAATTGATTTCAGCCTGGTGTTGATAGAATCATAGAATGATACAGCACAGAAGGAGACCATTCGGCCCGTCGTGCCTATGGCAGAGCTATCCAATTAGTCCCACTCTCCTGCTCTTTCCCCAGAGCCCTGTAAATTTTTTCCCTTCAAGTATTTATCCAATCCTCTTTTGAAAGTTACTATTGAATCTGCTTCCACCACCCTTTCAGGCAGTGCGTTCCAGATCACAACAACTCGCGGCGTAACAGAAAAAAAGTTTCCTCATGTCACCTCTGGTCATTTTGCCACGTGTTGTAACACGTCATGTTATTGTTTGCAGCCTTGTACTTGAACCGGGTAGTCATAACGTCTCATCCCATTGGTTGCAGGTGGAGCGCGAGAGACTGCGGTCGGAGGAAGATACCATGCGCGTGTCTGCAGAGAAAGGGCGCCTGGATCGTTCACTCACAACAGTGGAACAGGAGCTCGTGGAAGCTCAGACACAGACCCAGCAGCTGCAGGTAAGAGCCAGCAGGTAGAGGCCAAATACACATCGACCCGGAATACAATGGGCAGGGCAAGAGCACACCTCAACAGTGCAAGACAGTACAGAGAAAACTATGAGAAGTCGCACAACACCAGGTTATAGTCCAACAGATTTATTTAAACTTACAAGCTTTCGGAGCTGTCGCTCCTTCTTCAGGTAGGGTAGCTGTGAGAGAATCTCCCAGAATTCACAATATAAACACAGAAAAAATGTATTCAAATCTTTCCCTACATCAAAGACACACTAAGAGCACAGCCAAGACAATGAGATGTGTCCCAGGGGGTCCAACGTGTCAAAACACCTGCTGGCCGCATATCCTCTCCATTTGGGTTTGGTTCTTGTGTTAGTTTTTTTTTTAAAAACCTGGAAAGACCGGCCATGATGTCAAGTCACGTTCTGTATCGTGACATGAACCCGATATCGCGATTGAGGCCATCCTCATGAGTGCGGAACTTGGCTATCAGTTTCTGCTCTATGATTTTGCGCTGTCGTGTATCCCGAAGGCCGCCTTGGAGAACGCTTACCCGCAGATCCGAGGCTGAATGCCCCTGACTGCTGAAGTGTTCCCCGACTGGGAGGCAACCCTCCTGCCTGGCGATTGTTGCGCGGTGTCCGTTCATACGTTGTCTCAGTGTCTGCATGGTCTCGCCGATGTACCATGCTCTGGGGCATCCTTTACTGCAACGTATCAGGTAGACAACGTTGGCCGAGTCACATGAGTATGTACCATGTACCTAGTGGGTAGTGTCCTCACTTGTGATGATGGTATCTGTGTCCATGATCTGGCATGTCTTGCAGAGGTTGCCGTGGCAGGGTTGTGTGGTGTCGTGGTTGCTATTCTCCTGAAAGATGGGTAATCTGCTGCGAATGATGGTACTTTTGAGGTTAGGCGGCTGCTTGAAGGCGAGTAGTGGAGGCGTGGGGATGGCCTTAGCAAGGTGTTCGTCGTCATCGATGACATGTTGAAGGCTGCGAAGAACATGGCGTAGGGTACTCTGTTGGTTGTGTCCCGTGTTCGTCTTCTGAGGAGGTCTATGCGGTTTTTCGCTGTGGCCCGTCGGAACTGTCGATCGACGAGTCGAGCGTCATATCCCGTTCTTACGAGGGCGTCTTTCAGTGTCCGTAGGTGTCCATCGCGTTCCTCCTCGTCTGAGCAGATCCTGTGTATTCGCAGGGCTTGTCCATAGGGGATGGCTTCTTTAACGTGGTTAGGGTGGAAGCTGGAGAAGTGGAGCATCGTGAGGTTGTCCGTGGGCTTGCGGTAGAGTGAAGTGCTGAGGCGTCCGTCTTTGATGGAGATTCGTGTGTCCAAGAATGAAACCGATTCTGAGGAGTAGTCCATGGTGAGTTTGATGGTGGGATGGAACCTGTTGATGCTATCGTGTAGTCCTTTCAGTGATCCTTCGCCGTAGGTCCAAAGGAAGAAGATGTCGTCGATGTATCTGGTGTACAGCGTTGGTTGGAGGTCCTGTGCAGCGAAGAAGTCTTGCTCGAACTTGTGCATGAAGATGTTGGCGTATTGGGGTGCGAATTTGGTCCCCATGGCTGTTCCGTGTGTTTGGGTAAAAAAATGGTTGTCGAAGGTGAAGACATTGTGGTCAAGGATGAAGCGGATGAGTTGTAGGATGGCGTCCGGAGATTGGCTGTTGTTGGTGTTGAGTACTGAGGCTGTCGCAGCGATGCCGTCATTGTGGGGGATATTGGTGTAGAGTGCCGATACGTCCATCGTGACGAGCTGTGTTCCTGGTTCAACTGGTCCATGGGTGCTGAGTTTCTGCAAGAAGTCTGTAGTGTCGCGACAGAAGCTGGGGGTTCCCTGTACGATGGGTTTCAGGATGCCCTCGACGTATCCTATTAAAGAGGTGCCATCGTCCCTTGCTCAGTGACTGTGGTACCAGCAGCACAATCTTACTGTGTGAAGCTCACTTCTACATCCAGAGGCTCAGTCACTCCCGTGTGCCCAATACAGTCGTTTAAAACCAAGCCTCACACAGGGTTCCGTTGCCCTCGACGTACCCAGAGAGGTTCTCACACAGGGTTCCGTTGCCTGATACGATAGGACGTCCGGGTGTGTTGGCTTTGTGTATCTTTGGGAGGCAGTAAAAGTCTCCTACGCGGGGAGTACGTGGGATGAGAGCGCGTAGGATGTTTTGAAGGTCTGGATCGAAGGTCTTGATCAGTCTATTGAGTTGGCGGGTGTGTTCTTTGGTCGGATCTGCGGGTAGCTGTCTGTAGTGTTCCTGGTTGTCCAGTTGTCGGTATGCTTCTTTGCAATAGTCCATTCTATTCTGTATGACGATGGCTCCTCCTTTGTCCGCTGGTTTGATGACGATGTTGCGGTTGGTCTTGAGAGCGTGGATGGCGTTGCATTGTGCTCGGGTGACATTCTGGACTGTCTTGTGAGTACGGCTGATGAATCTGGCGTTGATGCATTTCCTGACAGCTTGAGCATACATGTCAAGCTTAGGGCTGCGACCCTCCGGAGGGGTCCAAATTGACTCTTTCTTCCTCGGTTGTAGCACTGCGGTTCCCTCTGTCTGCTGTTCCGGATCATTGATTGTCTCATTAGGAATGTTGCTGACATCTTGGGATTTGTGGTAGTATTCCCGGATCCTCATTCTCCTGATGAATTCCTCTGTGTCCGCCGCGAGACCGATGGGGTCCATTTTGGTGGTGGGGCAGAACTTGAGCCCTAGGGCGAGAACTTCGATTTCGTCTGGTTGAAGGGTGTGGTCCGACAGGTTGACGATGGACTTCCCTGTGGTTGCAACCGTGGTACCGGGGGAGGCAGAGAAAACTAAGCATCCAGCACCTAGGCCTGAACCTGAAGTGTACCTTTAATTAGGACCACTCTAGTTACCATGTTCTATACTCAGTCATTGAACAATTGATGCCCAATAAAGAAATGTCACGATTAATCTTGTCACTGTAACTGACCTTAACTCCGTACATGCCACTGTCAGCCTATATTTGTTTTTACAGATGTTTTCTCCACTCTGGCCCAATTCGTCTCCCCTCTTTTCTTGAAGCATTGAAACATTTTGGGATTTGGTTCCAAGCGCGCCGGTTGCTATCGGGAACTTCCCCCCCACTCCCCCAACGGAAACTTCCCCCAAATGGCCATTCTTCATTCTGAGCCCAGACTGTGAGCATCGGCAGTTATCCAACTGAGGAGGGCATCACAGCCGTGCACAATCCTATCCTCACCTGACACCCACACATGAGCATTTTCCAGCAGGAGACACTCGATGGCGATTGGACAGAGGAAAGTCTGGCTGATTTTTGGCTCCCTGTCCCATTGGGTGCTGAGGCCTGTTGTAGCGCCTCCAGTAAAGAATGTTTTAATGTGTAACTTAAAGTTAGCAATGAATTGAGGATCAACCTCACTGTCCAGTGAGTCCACACTGCGGCTTGGGATTTACACACTTAAATGAAAGCTGTTGGAGTCGGCAGTGTGAAGCTACTGACAGCACTGGAGCGAATGTTTAATGGGCTGCGTGTCTGAAAGAGTAAGGAGATTGTTATATGTTTCCATGAGTGCTGAGGAGGCAAATGTTCATCCACTTGAGCCTCTAAGGAAGTTGTGTCTGGAGTCGGGAATCTCTGGAGAGCGAGGCTGGGTGTCTGCCAAGTGGGGAAGTGAGGTACGAATATTATTTCATCCAGATGTGGTAGTAAGTCAGTCAGTGCTATTGTAACTGGGTTCAGCCACTATGTTAAATCTAACCTCAATCCTCAAGGCCCATAAATTACATGATTAATGGCAATGTGCAGCTTTGAAACTCAACAAACTGAAGCCTCCAGTACAAAGTAAGTAATGACTGAAGCACAGTTAATATAAATGGATCCTTCCACTGAGCCAGACCATTCTCAGAATGAGGTTCCTGTGCTCTGTTATGGCAGCTGTCTGCGTTGTCTATAGGGCTCTCACTGGTCTTGCATCTCAGTGTAATACGACTGCACCGTCTACCAGGCTCCACGTACTTTGCTAATTGTTTAACTTACTCTGAAGTCCAGTCCATTTACTGACCATTAACTAGCCCGTAAACCTAGACTGACAGCTGCTTTCAGTTTGTTGCTCCAAACCACCGATCGTTTCATTGGCTACGTATTAATGAGCTCCGGCTACACGACAGTGAGGCTGCTTCTTTCCGCTTTTAAGATGCTGCCAGATAAAGACGACGGCCTGGACTTTCCGCTAGGTTGCGCTGTTTTTTTTTAAGGCAGTTCGCCTGAAATCGGCCAAGCCATCTTTTCGGACTCGATCTTTTGCGCGAGTTTAAAAAAAAAATCAAGCTAGAAGCCAGCCCCGCCCACAAACTGGCCATGCCCCCAGATTGAATTTATCTTCACGGCGAGTTTCCACTCATTGCGCCCGTTTGCGGGCCTTCGAGGAAGCTCTAAAAATTAAGCTTTTCTTAGGCGCAAGGACGCTAACATGCACGATTTAAAAGCTTTTGAATATGATTTTTTTGACTTTATTAAGAAACTGACTACTGTACACCAATATAACTATAGTTTTTTCAAGTCATTTTCAGTTATTTAAAATTGGGTTACTCACAGGTGCTGGACTAGACACTCTGATTAAAAATGCTTATTTTCTGTGCTAAACCCATATTCAGCTGCATTAATCAAACTGCACCAAGTTACCACTTTTAAATATATCGTGGAATATTTTTTAATGCAAAAATTCTTTTAAAAAAATTACGTTCTAAAACGCTGCCCGTTTGCGCCTGTTCATATTTGGTGATATGCAAATTAGTTTGAGCAGAAACCTGAGCAAAAAAACCACTTCTTAAAACTAGCGCAAATTTGGGTGCAATTCGCGCCCGGATCGCCGATTGCGCCCAAAGCGGAAACTCTTGGCCTCCATCTCTTGTGCAGTGATGGTCCCAGTCCCAGGTTTACCGCGAGCCCCACAATTTGCTGACATTTTATTAAATTCTCTCAATTTTAACTGTATGTAGATATGTCCAGCACAAATACTTTAAAAAGTTAACGCAAATTTTGGAACTTGTGAGTAAACCTTGAGGGTTGGCATTGTTGGGAAGTCGTCTGCCCCTTGGTGTCGCTCGCATGTCAACTCAGCACTCTGTTAAAGAAAAAGAAACACGTGCATTTATATAGCGCCTTCCATGACCTCAGGACATCCCAAAACGCTTTTTGAAATGTAGTCACTGTTGTAATGTAGGAAACGATGATTAGCAGTCAATGAGTTCTGCAGCAGTGAATGTAGCTGTACCTTGCATTATAAGACCTTATTGTTGTAGCTCTATCAGGTCCCAAACCTATGACATACAATTGCATTCAATTACTAGGGGCCACAAGTTAATCATTCGGAGTAAGAAGGGAAATCAAGGGGAACCTTTTCACCCAAAGGGCAATAGAGTCATAGAGCTGGATTTTCAATGACCCGTGGAGTCGGGTTTGGAGGCGTGTGGGGGGTTAAAGTTGCAGATTCGGGGGTCCCGACCCCATTCCGCCTCCACGCAATTTTGATAAAATCGTGTACGGTGTTCCCGACTCCGTCCCGCCTCCAAGAGGCGGGAGAGGCCATTAAAGCCCTTAACAAGCCCTAAATTGGCTCTGTAATGCCATTTTGAAACGTTTTAGCTAGTTTAACCCTTTTCTGACGTGAAGCACGCCTGATGTGAAACACGCCAGTGAAACCTGGCGGGAGCACAAGTGGATAGCTGACTATCAGCTGCAGGTCCACTATTACAACGGAGATGTGATGAAGGTAGTCTCTCTGTCTCTCTGTCTGTCTGTCTGTCTATCTGTCTCTCTCTCTCTCTCTCTCTCTCTCTGCTGAGATGCTGCTCATTTTGCATCCAGGTCCTCTCACAGCCAGGCAATCTCTGAGACCAGACCAGGCAGTCTCTCTGACCTACAATGATGACATCATCAGAGGCGACTTTCAGACTGAAACCACTAATTGGTTCATGGGTGCCCACATGCTGGAACTCAATTGCCCAATTAAGTGAAAATTGCATCAATCTCCCACATCCAATTTCAGGCGGGTGGATAACACGACATGCGGATGACACGACCCCAACCTGACCCCAAGACAAAATCCAGCCCATAGAATGAGTTACCAGGGCAGGTCTTTGAAGTGGGCAGTGTAAATGGGTTTAAGAGATGACTAGATGTGTTTCTAGAGAGATGGGATTGAGCATTATGGTGAGAAGGTGGGGTTGATCTGTAAAGAAAAAAAATGGGATGGACTTGTTGGGCCTATTGCTCTGTTCCTGTTCCTCAAACTTCTTGTAGCTTTTAACCAGTAAATGATCTCAGTGAGCTGCTGGTGAATGGAAGGTCTGGTTGTCTGTCAGTGGCGGTCCATTCTGTGAGGGTCTGACTGGGAAATATGTTGAAATATTAGATGGTCAGTTTTTCTCTTTCCACTCCCTGCTGATCCTTGAAGATGGAATTACAGATTATTAGGAAGAAGATTTCGTCTTGTCTGGTGAGTGCAGCTGTCTTGTTTAAAACAGACCTGTCCCAACAGACAGTGCCAATGTCTCAAACACGACTTTCCTTTGCGCTGAAGTCCTTGTTGTGCCAGCAGTGAGCTAGTAAAGCCTTTGCTCCCACTCCTAATGCCCAAAAGCCAAGCTCATGGGGATGCGTTTACGGGTGTTAGTGGATGCTGGCTAATTCACATATATGTCACAGCTTGAAGAATCTGAAGGTTTAGTCACAGAGGGTGGGAAAATCCACATGCCGTAATCCAAACAGTTAATGGAGTCAGTGGGAGAGCACCCCATTTGCATGGGGCTAGTGGGTACATGCACCAGTACGAGTGCATCTTGGGAGCACTCCAGTTCATGCTGCCAGGAACTCCGACACCTGCCAGTCTGCGGAGGGTGCCCAGGCCATCCCCTCCCCTTCGAGACCCCATTTGCATCCCCCTTCAGTATAAGGGGCAGATAATTGAAACGTTCTAAAAATCTATATATATTAGATAGATTTGGTCATCTTTGGGTGTCGAGGACACTTCTCTGCCCTGTGTCCCCCCGGTGTGTCCTGATTACACCCTTCCGGAGGCTGATGTACCTCAGCTGACAGTGTGCCAGAATCCAGTCTTAAGCAGGGTCCCTTATAGGCTATGGGAAGTGGAACTCCATCTAGGAAGTCCTCAGCCCCGCCCTCACCCCCTCCCTCTCTGACACGACTGGCTTCCTCAGGAGTCTCTCTACCTTTAACAAGGCCAAGTGGAAAATCCAAAATAAGGTCAAGACCAGGAACATCCAGCTCCCAACTTTTCTCTAAGCCTTTCTGGTGAACTCCCGTCATATGTGAGCCCAGCCGTGGGTACAACCCAGCTGAGTCCACATCTCACCCAATGCTCACTCACACTGGTGCTCTTTCCAGCAGGGTTATTGGATAGTGACCAGAAGCGGTTTTTCCTCTTCCTATTCCTATCCCAGGGATGTTGATGACTGTCCTAGCATCACCTACTGCCACTCTGTCTGAGATCAGCTCACTCTGCCTAGCCATGGGTCAGACTTGGCACCTTCCTATTCTGTACGGCTTGCTTCCTCGCTGGGTGGTGCAGTTACCAGCTGAGGCAATCGAGAAGCCGTGAATGGTTTTGATGTTCTCGCAGAAGGTCGGGGATGGCATTGCAGGACTGCTTCCTCCATCCCACCCCATAGCCAGGGCAACTCTAGCCTATTCACTCCCCGTGATCTTCTCTCACAGCTTCCAGGCTGAGAGAATCCCTGAGAAAGGCAGTGTTGGGGAAGAATCCAAGGAAAATAAAATGAAAATGGTCAGGTCTACATTGGGAGTCCTATTCTTGGCTTTTGGGCTAATGATTTTCAAGCCTATTGTGGTAGATGATAGCGTGACAGCAGAACTAGCTCCCCAAGATCGTGCTTTGGCATTCAATGCCTGCTACTGCTAGGAACGATCTGTTCACAAAAATTGCAGATAACATTATAAACTGCTAGTACCCAGCCTTACTAGTACCCAGCTTTACTAGTGCCCTTGTCAGTGGTTAAATACCCCTGTGCAATTTATAACTAGAACTTTTCCAGTAAATGTTTGACCTTTCATGCAAAAGGTTGTAACCCTTCCATTCTGAGTCAAGCGAGTGATGGGGTTAGAGGTTAAAGCAGTGTTTCTGTTTGTCTGATCGTGTTGGCCAAATATGGCTCCTCCTGTAGCAGGCGACAGCATCATCCTCCTCACTCTCCACCCTGAGCTGAGAGATTGACAGCTCAGAGGGTGTATTGTAGACCAGTCTGATAAGTCGTTATTAATTTAGGCCTTTGCCAGATACCGGAGCCACTTACTTACCCAAACAAAAACAATGACAGGGTTGAGATTGTCATGTTATTCTGAGAGTTGAGAATTGAGTGTTGTCTGTGATCTCGGCATGGTCCCTCTCCCAGTTCTGCTATAGATCAGCAATGGCTCCGCATAAAATGTTCCCCTTGTTTTGCAGATGGTCTGACATGGAGCTGGAGTTTGCTTTGAAACATATCAAGTAAATGCAGTAGTTGATGGCCTTCGGTGAGAGGAGATCTTTGTCCCCTTTCCCTGACTAAATTCTCTTCCCCCCCCACCCCCCACCCCCCACCCCACCTCATCTGACTATTGCTGTTCCCTCTTCAGGCCCAGCTTTCAGACATCGAGCAGTCTCACACCCAAAGCCTGATCGAAGCTGCCGCCCGCCATCGACAGGAGCTCCAGAAAGAGACGGAACGACTGCGTGTGGCTCAGTTACAGACCGAGAGGACACTGGAAGCACGAGAACGGGCACATCGGCAGCGCGTGAAAGGACTTGAGGAACAGGTACCCAAAGCGGGTCTTTTCCCCCTCCTGTCTGGAAAGCACTGACTCTTGCTGGGGTCCGATTCTACAGGAGCCACCAGCCTCTGGTATCTCAGTCAGGTGACCGTTCTCCATGCATGATCCTAGATAGTGAATGTTGACCATGCCGAGATCACAGACAAGCCTGGTCCTGTACTCAGTCTTCACTTACGCTCACCAGGAGTTACTGTATAGAGATCAGGAGGAGCAGGGACCTTGGCTAGTTTTATTTTTCTCTCTAACCAGGGGCGTTGAGTACAATAGTTGCCGCATGGCTGAGAACAACTAACTCAGCAGAGACCAGGGTTGAACCTGACGGGTGTGTATTGCTCAGTACCACAACAGGCAGTACATTTCCTTTGTGAGTCAATACTTCTGCCACACAAGGCAGCCACTCCATAAACTCACAGCTGTGTCTGCATTGGGATGAGCTTCATCTCCATCTAGAGTGAAATGTGTTTCATCGGTTTCTGTCCATATAGCAAGAGTACTACCTCAGGATAGTGTCCATCAGGAATGTGTACCACCTCAAGGATAATGCACTCCAGTAGGATACCCTACCACCACAGGATAGGATACTACATCAGTACAATGTGCCACATCAGTAGAACACTGTACCACTTCAGGATAGTGTACCACCCTCTGTATGGTGCTCTGACAGGGCTCGACAGACTGGCTGCAGGGAGGATGTTTCCCCTGGCTGGGGGGTCTAGAACGAGGGGTCACAGTCTCAGGATACGGGGTAGGACATTTAGGACCGAGATGAGAAGAAATTTCTTCACTCAGAGGGTGGTGAACCTGTGGAATTCTCTACCACAGAAGGCTGTGGAGGCCAAGTCACTGAATATATTTAAGAAGGAAATAGATAGATTTCTAGACACAAAAGGCATCAAGGGGTATAGGGAGAGAGTGGGAATATGGTATTGAGATAGAGGATCAGCCATGATCATATTGAATATATGAAGAGCTGTGGAGGCTGGGTCATTGAATATATTTAAGGTGGCGATAGACAGATTTTTGAACAATAATGGAGTGAAGGGTTATAGGGAGTGGGCAGGGAAATGGAGCTGAGCCCAAGATCAGATCAGCCATGATCTCATTAAATGGCGTAGCAGGCTCGAGGGGCCAAATGGCCTACTCCTGCTCCTTATGTACCTCAGGATAGTGTACCGCCCTCTGTATGGTGCTACATCAGGATAGTGTACCACCTCGAGGGATAATGGATGCCAACCTCATTTGGGTTTATTGGATAATATGTGGTCATGTATATGTAAATAAACCTGCTTCCCAATGGTGATAGAATTTCCCCAGGATGATTATTAATTAAATCCTCTATTTAAATTTGGGGAACAGGTCTCCTCCAAGTCTTCAATGCCTACTGTTTTTATATTAACCTATTTGCTTCTGTGGGGAATATAAAATACCCAAGCACTAGGGAGGGCTAGACTGATACCAAGGTGAGTGTACAGACTAGAACAAGTCTGCATTCTGTACCAATATACCCAGGTGGGCTGTAATGAATACCATGTAATGCATTGTTTAATAGCGAAGTCTGTGCCACACGGGAGGGAGAATGATTGTTGGCAGAAGTGGGTGGGGCAAATCTTATCCACTCCAGCTGTACCCTGGGAGGGGTTTATCTCAGCCAATCTCCCTGGATGAATTCAAGTGAGGGTTTCCTATGGGACTTGAATCTGCATCTGTCTCCACTCTGTATTCTAATCACTTATACTGTGGTTTTACTCTGTGTCTTTGTTTGTTATGTGCTGCAGATATCGACTCTGAAGGAACAACTGCAGCAGGAGCTCCGGAGACGCCAGCCTCAGTATTCCCAGTCCATCCTCTCTGGAAACTAACTCCATTACAGACACTTTGCAGCGGCCATGTGGCGGGATATCAGCCTGCATTCCCTTGTACAACAGTGATCAACCACAAGATGCACCAGACCCCTACTGACAGCAGAGTCATGCCCCCCCCCCCACCCCACCCCAACCAACATCTGGATCAAATTGTCACCACAGGGACCGAATCTAATGCTTCCAGTGTTGGGAGGAATCTCCAGCAGCGACGTTGTTACAGGACAGGCTTCATGTACTCCTCATTTCTTTCCCTTGTGTTTGTGTTCCGTATGCAGGTTGCCACCACTTCTCTTATAAAGACCACTCCGAGGGGGCTGCCAATGCGTTTGGAAGTGGTCAGGCAAACTTCCCTTTGATACCCCTCAGCGCAGAGTTGGGGCCAATCTAAAAAAAAAGTTGAAACTAAGCAAAGGGATACTTTTTCGGGGACCTGGTTTTGTTCGGTATCCCCTTCTTCCCATTTTAGTAACAAAAATGGCAACAAACTGTTCAAATTTTAAAAAGGATTTTCAGCCTCGAGAGGATTAGACACGCTGATCTGAGGTGGTTAAACTCCTGAACAGTAGTCTTAGAAGGTTAGACCATCCGGGCCTCTCAAACACAGGTCCACGAGGGTTAGACCTCCGTCCTTCCCCGAGCGCTTGTCTAAAAGAGTTAGCGACTCTCCTGAGATTACAGCCCCACCTATAAGCTAAAGCTTGTGCAAACTCTAAACCCACCCCCCACCCCTCCCAATTATGTTCGCTGGAAGCGGCTCATTTCTCTTTCAGGCCTTGTAGTGCTCTGCCAGTCGTTGATTGTGGGTATCGGCCCATTTGCTTTTCTGTGCGATTTGAGAGCACTGGTACCTGCCCACCATCAGCAGACACATCAAACACATTTAGCCCCAACCACCACTCTCTGTCCCGGCTCATCACTGTTTCCCACCTGTCGCGGAGCCTTTGAGCATCGACAGCCTGTTGCACCAGGTTTGAATTGCTGTACTTCCACTTGTTTGCTGATCTGTCGGCATTTATAATGGAAGGCTCTGACTGGCTGAGTGCTTCAGTGGTATATGTAAAGAAGGATTCTGATTGACTGAGTACAGATCGTCTCGTTCTGACATAAAACAGAAAATCCGCACATCCGAGAAAGTCATAGGGACCATTTGTAGGGTTTAGGCTGTCCACAGGGGCTGTGATGAACACTCTGGTCATTAGCTGTCTAATGTTTGAGTGAGAGGCTATCTGGAAGCTGTACACTGAAAATCCAATTTACTAATCTAGTTTTTTTTAACATAGAACTCCTATCTTTTCACTGCAGGGTCTCGCGGTGTGGAGCTGTTATTAGTTACTAAGTTTTTCCAATTAATTTTCATCAGTTGCAAAGCTAACATCACAACTTGAACCCCGACCCCACTCTCTGCCACTGATCAGTATATATTGGCAGGAGGTGCCAGTCTTAATGAACTTGGCAGAGGTTAAACTATTGGAGCTGTTGTGTGCTATTGATGGAAGAGCTATTTTTTTCTGGTCGAGACTGGCAAGACTTAATACTGGGGACTGAAGCGAGAGTCAGAGGCACCAACAAACCCGCATCAAAGAAAGAAAGACTTGCATTTATATAGCGCCTTTCACGACCTCAGGACGTCCCAAAGCGCTTTACAGCCAATGTACCTTAGAAATATAGTCACTGTTGTAATGTAGGAAAGGCGGCAACCAATTTGCACACAGCAAGTTCCCACAAACAGCAAGGTGATAATGACTAGATATCTGTGTTTAGTGATGTTAGGCGAGGTATAAATGATGGTCCAGACACTGGGGAGAACTCCCCTGCTCTTCTTCGAAATGGTGCCATGGGATCAACATGGAGAAAGACGGCGACGATTTGCAGCAAAATGTTAACTTTCGCCAATGGGGACACAACATATGACGCAGGATAAGGAGAGGATGCTTCAAGTACTGTTGTGTGCTTTACTCCCATCCTAGCTTCGGCTTTTTAATCTAACCATGTCCCTGGAACTTGCACTGTTAGCTTCTCGACCAGCATTTGTGAACGATCTCATAAATTGTGTTTGTATTTTATGTTTAAGTATAGATTACTGTGGTGCTACACTAAATGAATGCTGGGGAAACCTAGTTCCAGATTAGCAGGAGAGATTAGGCCAATGAGATAGATTTTTATTAAAGAACTGAAGGGCTTTTTAAAAATAATTGCTGCAGAATTTTGAGTGCAGGACAGGTTCTGTTAACACACGGCTCACATTAGAGTTTTTACTAGTGTAATATTAGAGCTTCCCTGAGCTGTCAGTGGATAAATGTGGTACTAAGCCATGCAGACTGGGAAGGTCCCAAGTTCGATCCTGATCTGTGCTGAGTTATCTGATCTAAGCCGGGTGGTCATTGGGGCCTCAGTGTCCTTCGGCTAGGGAGGGGCTGCTCCTCTGACTGTCCTTCGCCCGAGTGGCCATTCATATGACTGTCGGAGGAGGGGGAAGGGCATCACAGCTGAGCCTGATTCTGTCCTTGCCCAAAATCCGCACAAGCGCGCTTGGCAGCAGGAACTGGTGGATAGAAGTCAGGAGCAGGAACCATGGCTGATTTCTCTCGCCACTGCCCTAAGATCAGACAACTCAGCACAGACCAGGGATTGAATTTGGGCTTTGTGGCGTAGAATCGCACTGGCTGGTGCATTACACACTGATGCACAGGGAGAGAGTCTCTGTACGATAAGAGACTCTGACAGTGCACATAGGTGCTGACCCAGGTCCAACTGTCTTTGTGTACCATTAGTTTCTATATTTTTTTCCGTGTAACTTATCAGAATCCATCTAATGAATTGGATTTGAGGATAAGTTTAATTTAATAAATTTCATTCAAAACAGATTTCATTCTATAATTATCAAGAATTTATTATAGCAACTTCTCTTGGACTGTCTGTCCATAAAGCAAATTTATTCTGAAATATTGCAATAACTAGCAGTTGATGAGACCAAACTCTAATTGTTTGAGGCAGCTAATGTTCATCTCCTTGCATGCATCTGGGTATATTTTTGCAAGTCAGTGTTTAGACCAGTTTCCCAGAAGAAGTGAACTATTAACTAAAGCTGAGTTTTGAGATCATGTGCATTAAGACTACTGTGTTTGTGAAATTAATGTTAAATGTTGAATTCTAAATACACCAGCTCCATTGTTTGACGGTATCTTTGATGTGCTGTAGACAGTGGAACGTAGACAGTTTATCAGAGCTTAATGGAGCTTACTGTCTCTGTCCAGGCCCATTCTTCATCTGACTAGATGAATAGTTTTTCAAAACTAGCTAGAGTACTATAATTTTTTTAAGTATTGCTTTTTTAAAAGATAGATTTAAAATCACAAATGATCTTTTGTTCATAATCTAAAGAAGAAATCAATGCAAACAACACTTGAAATATCTATTTTTGGTGTGTTTTAAAAAATGTTTCCCTGTTTTCTAGTCTTTTCTGATGTTTCCCAGTGGCTTAGTGCTGATAGTTCTGGCATCATCTTTAAACGAGAGCGAGAGAGCTCATTGTTTCTGGTTTCTTGTACTTAATCCAGACAAGTGCAGAAGGTGTTTTGCATCTGCCATTTTCTAACAGATTGTGACAGATGCTGGGTGATGTTTTACATCTTCTCGAGGTTATGTCTGTCCCAGAGCCCTGTGGAGTTTTCGCGGTGTAGTTTGGGAACCTCACAAGGCGATTCTTGCTGTCCTGTTATAGAACCTTGTGGGGCCCTTGCTGAGCTGTACTGGAACATCAATGAATTCTGGAACTGATGGCCAAAATGCAGTCGGGATGTCTGGCACTCGGGTAACCAATGCTAAGCCGTATCGAAACTGGCAGTGTGAGCCCTGGGGAACAGAAACATCTGGTGCCATACCCAGCGATGAAATTGAGACAGTTGTTTTCAGAGAGGGATGACCAGCAGGGAGCATCTTGAAATATGCTGGAGCTGCAAGGTTGAATCGATCCCACCAAGATCCACCTGCAGCGTTCCCAGCCGTTCCCTCATCATCGCATGTTACCTTTTATATTAATTTAGCTTTTTTTTTTGCCCAACACCAGATTGCAGAAGAGAGCATCCTGTTCTGACACTCTCTTTCTCCAAAATGTTTGCTACATCTGAGCCCTGTGATGTGTTTGTGCTGATTTCAAGTGCGTTAGGTGGCTATTTTTGTCGGTGTGTTACTGCTTTAACCATTGTTCCATCCCTTGCATCCACTAACTGTACTTAACCTGTTCAGTGTTACTCAGTGTTATTTTTCTACTCAAATGTTTTATATCACACTGAGAAGGAGTGGATTGGAGAGATGATGGGTGCCACTCATTATGATGGGCACTTTGCTGTGTGACTTGCAGTGTTAGATGGTACAGAAAATAAACAGTGAACAAAATTCAATTATCCCGTTTGCTTTAAGAAAATGTTTTTTTTGCTTTCATTCATTTTTGATAGCAGTCCAGCTGCTACAGAAATTATGCGGCGCATTCTGGATTGAGACCGGAATTTGAAACCGAGTTTGATTGATGTTGAACTCTTCAGGGGAAAAATTGAGTCATGCCCCCTTTTGGGCGCTAACTTCACCGGGGCACTACTTTTTCGCCCCCACGGCCGAAATTCATCGGTAGCGCCCCAAGAGGGAAGCAGGGTGCTACTGGAAGTGCCCCGCCTCTCTCTTGGGGCTCTGTGAGTGAATATCACGGCGCTACGTTCCAGCAGCGCCATGCGCTGTGGCACGTCGCGCCGCGGTACTGCAGGCCTTCCTCCCCTTCTTAAAGCGGAGGGGCCTTGCGCAGCGCGACCCGGGGCCCAGCTGGGCCACCAGGGATCGGAGTGCCAGCAAAAGAGCCCGGCACTCAAGAGAAGTGCCGGGCTCACGGAGCGCAGCCGGCACTCCACGGGGGGGCTTCAGAGGAGGCCGGGGACGGCAGAGGGGGCAGGTGCTGGCAGGCGGCCAGCAACAAAAATGGCCGCCTGGCACCTTCCCTTTAATTAGCGCCGCCCCGGACGCAGGTAGGCCCCCCTGACCCCGTCGGACATAGCGTCTGGCAGTAAGTCAGGGGGCGCTACTGAAGATTGCAGCTGGGGCGCTGCAAACGGCAATGACGTCATCGCCAGCGGCACAGCGCCGCGGGGTGCTAACGGTTACCGCCACCGCTAACCTCCTGCTGAATTTCACAGGAGGCGTTGGCGCTGCTGTGCCCGGGCGCGAGTTACTTTGCACCCTGTTAGGGTGCTAATGGGAGGCGCAAAGCAACCGAATTTTTAGGCCTTAGATCCTAAGCCATGACCAGGTCTGTTGTGGGAAGAGCTGTCTGAATGGCTATTTTAGCGCATTGCGAGAACAAGGAGTGATCGGACCCTGGCGGTTGCCTCTGATTTTTACCTCCCTCCCTGTGTGGAAGTATCTGGCCTCCACTCTACATCGCCTTTTAGAACAATTAACATTAGGAATGCCCGGATGCAGATTGTAGGGGCTCGATTTTGCCAGGCCCACGGAGGCGGGATTGGAGGCGTGTGAGGTGTTAAAATTGCAAAAAATGGCGGGTGGCTCCGATCCCGCCTCCGAGCAATTTTCCCAGAATCGGGGTTTCAGACCCCGTTTCCATCCTGCCTCCAAGAGGTGGGATAGGCCCTTAACTAGTTAATTGCCTCTATAATCCCATTTTGAGAGGCCTTTCTGATTTTAACACTTTTCCCCCGTCCTGCACGTCTCCTCTGGAACACGCCAGTTAATCCTGGCGGCCTCACAAGTGGATTGCTTACTAACAGCTGCAGCTCCACCATTAAAAAGGAGTTTTCTCCAATGATCATTTGCAGGTGGCAGAACTTTGTTGTCTCAGGTCTGGGGGAACTTTTAGCAGACATACTCATTGTTATGGAAGTTTGGAGCCTGACACCCATCTCCAGTGTGACCTCCTGGGAAACCCCTCTCCCCACCTTGACTGAGCGCTTCCTCAACTGAGGCATATACCAGAAGCATAAGAACCATTTATTTCCTTTCCTCCTGGACATCAGATTCGGACGAAGACCAGCCGTGGCAGCAGCAGAACCATGAACAACAGCAGGAGCGCCAAGCTGCTGCTCACCCACCTGAAGCTGCACAGGCCAGAAGGCACCAGCGCGCGACCACATTGCTGCCCGGGATGCAAGGGACGCACTCATGTTGGCCAGATTTGCTTAGCCTGCACAATCAAACACTTTTGCCTCGCACCTTCTTACCAGAGCATCGACAATGGGCAAGAACCTGTGGATTCCTATCACTCTGACCACCATACTGACAATTGCAAGTCACTCTAAGCCCTCAATGTGGAAGTCCTATTTGCGAAATGACACAGGCCACAATTTCAACAGTTTGCCATCAGAATTTTTTATCACAACAAGCAACTGATGGCATTTCAAAAAAAACACAACATAACACCCAAGTGACTACCCTTGTGACTACTCGTGCATTATCTTCCTCTTATGCATGCTCCTACGTAGTGCTTCCCCTGTGGCTTCAGCAAATGTGGAGGCCCCTTGCTCATTTTCTTGCTGCTCCTGTCTCGACACCTTTGGCGGCCGTCCTGAGATTGCGAACCTGTGAGGGCTCAGCAACAATCTGCTGCTCCTGCGGCTGTGCAGGGGTTGAGACGCCCATCTCAGTTGGGTGAGGACTCTGGTGGGGCTTTGACCGAGGGCTTTGCAGTGGCATGGTCATGTGAGCGCTTGGAGAGGAGCCCCCACTTCCTTGTTTGCCACCAACATCCCTCTCATGGGTCAGCCCCAGTTCAGAGCTAGCAAGTGGCTTCACAGCACCTTGCTGCACTTCAGGGGGGCCATGAGGACCTGTTTCTGCACTGGAAGTCCTACTCTAGAGAACTTCCATGAAGGTCTGGTTTCTATGCTCAATAGCTGACCATCGCTCCTCAAGAGATGCCAGTCTATTCTGAACAATGACCATGTTTTCTACACTCTGGTGACTTAGCTCCTCCATGGCCGTAGCCATCCTCTCCGCTACCGTAGCCATTTTTCCCACGGAGGTTGCCATCCTTTCCGTGATGATGCGTTCATGCGTCAATGCCTCCACAAAGGCTCTGCTCATGTTCACGATGGACTCCTCTATTCACTCCACACTCGCAGTGACCCTGGAGACAAAACCTGCCAGAGACTCCTGCACCTGTTCCTGGAGTTCCAGCACCGCTCTCGTTCTGGATGGACCCGGAGGCACAGGGTCGACATGCAGCTGAGCCGAGCTGGCAGAGTCCTGCGCCCTCCGACGAGGACTCTCCACTGCTGTCCCTGTCTCCACCATCTGCTGATGCTCACTTGTGAGTTGTGATACACCAGGTGACAACACTACTCTATCTCGCAAAGGTCCCACCGAGGTGTGAGTGTCTGCGTTGGTGCTGGCTGTGTGGAATTCTGCTGACGCTACGCCCTCAGCGGTTGCAGCTTCCTCTGAGGAGTCTTGAAGCTCAGGCTGTTCCTCCTGGACAGTGGGGACGGGGGCTTTCGATGGTCCTGTGGGGGAGTAAAGGAGTCAGAGATGTGAGGTAAAGGCTGCATGCACATTGAATTGTGCAGATGATCATAAGTCAATCTGTTAGAGCATCAGAATCATTACCAGTCACTCATGCAATGTCAATGAGAGAGATGCCAAACTATTCTGTCACCAGCTTGCTGTGATGTGCCCGTCTGTACGTCCCCAACTTGCGAATCTTCCTCGACCCCGGCGATTTCCAGGGCTGCCCCCTCCGAGGTGGTGAGCTGGGCTACTGAGGGTGGCCCTCCTTCTGTCCTCGCTCTTTCCCTCTTAGTGTGGGCTCTCTTTTCCTGCAATGAGGGCAGAAGTGGAGTTTGAGTGAGAATGAAGGAGTGAGTGTAGAGAATCCATAGCATAGATGCTTAGAAGGAGACAAAGGGCCCTCCCTGTGTGTTGTAAGTTGTTGTCATTGCATCACAATGATAGGGAGTGTGAGGGCTGCATGGTCAAATAGTTAAGTGAATGTGACCATAGAGGGAATGGGTAAGGGTGCAGGGATGTCGGTGTCAAGTGGGATGTGGAGGAAGAGGTTGGCAAAGCAGAGTGCTGGTGAGGAGAGGCGATGGGGATCAGATTGAGGTTGATGGGAAAGTCATACTCACTTTTCCTGTGCGGAGAAGGTCATGAAACCTCTTCCTGCACTGCAGCCAGGTTCTGCGGCACAGAGATTGAGTTGACCTCCTGGGCCACTTGGATCCACACAGCTTTAGTCTGCTGGGGAGGCTTTTTCCTCCCTGAGGAAGGGAAGAGCACCTCCTTATTTGATCTTGCTCCCTCCACCATCGAACCTTGGAGCGCACATTGGCCTACTGCTGGACATAGTTGCTGAATGAAGCGATCACAACAATGGGCATAAAGTTTAAAGTCTCCAGAAGAAGCAAGGCTGCTTGCAGGCCTTAAATCCAGCAACATTGATGATGTCATCGGAGGCGACTTTCTGTATGAAAAGACTCATTGGGCCAGGGGTTTCCACATGCTGGAAATCAAGTGCCCAATTAGGGCAAAATCGCACTTTTTTCCCACTTCGCATCAGAGTTGGGGTCCTGACACGCCCCAGCCTGCCCCCAATGGCAAAATCGAGCCCTAGGTCTGAGGCCACCACTATCTCTCAGTGGGACAGTGGCTGTCACACCCAACACCCTGCGGACCATTAATCTTTGTGCTGTTAAAGCAATATGAAAGGGAGACTCGAATAAAAACGAGAGGAACGGAATGACAAGTGTTGTTTAAGTGACTTTTATTTTTGTACAAAACGGAATATATCAGTTATAGTATGAATCAGATTACACAGAAATATCTCACTCGGCTGCACATACTGCGGCACCTCCTCCCAATGGTACTTCAAGAACATTTATACCAAGGAGTTCTGAGCAAGCACATGTCTCAAGTTTCATTTTTCTAACTGTTACTGCTTTAAACTGTGCAGACGGATCGGAGCAGATATGAAGCAGCTTTTTTGGGGGGCTTTTTTTCTCTAAGTTTTGTCCCCCCCCTCCCCCTCCTTAAGGCACTGACTCTCTGCTGGGTTACATATCCATGGGCACTGGACGCCCTCTAGAATGTTGCTCCAAGTGACCATTCTTCATTTATGAGCCCGGATAGTGAGTATTAGCAGGCTATTCCATCATGGGATTCATCAATCCAATCCTCACCTGTTGTCCCAGTACACATGGATTTTTCCAGCAGGAGTCGCCAGGATAGCAGTCAGGAGCAGGAACCTTGGCTGATTTTCTCCTCCCTAACCCAGGGGCATTGAGACCAATTGCAGCCCCAGTACCGCCGCCCTGGCTGAGATTGGCTAACTCCACACAGACTGGAGATGAAATTGGGGGTCTTCCCGGTCAGCATAGCTCAGTTGCACACTGGGTGGTGTATTTATAACCGAGCCATAGGGGGCTTCTCATTTCCCTTTTGATCTGATATAGTCATTGTTGGAGCCAATGGGTTGCTGATATTAGACTCAAAAAATCATACAGCACAGAAGGAGGCCATTCAGCCCATCGTGCCTTTGCCGGTTCTCTGAAAAGCTATCCAATGGACTACACTCCCCTGCCCTTTCCCTATAGCCCTGAAAATTTTTCCTTTTTAAGTAGAGATCCAGTTAATGTGGACTATCCTACGTGGACCTCACTGGAAAAAAATCATATCAGAATTGGCAAATTGGGTCATTACAGCAAATATATATTGGTGTAAATGTTTGGCCACTAGATGTCAGTCACACATTCAAAAGCATGCTGTGGACATGGTGGTGCTAAACACTGTTACTGCGCCAATTTTTTTCTCTCCACCATGAGCCTTTAAATAGCATTTCATATTCTGGATACTGGATAGGAGTCTGAATTGCCAACTGGTTTGAGATTCTCAGCTACTCCTGTTGATTAGAGCAGAAAGTGTGCTCCAAATTGGATGGGCCTAGGCTGGTACCATGGAACCTACATGTCCTTTAGGGTCTAATTTAGTTCCTTGTATTTAGGCCTAATGCCGGGTGTTGCTGTATTCCCATTTTATTTTATTTAAATCCAGTTGATCTCATCACTACACTCCTCGGATGCAATATAATGTCCTGGGAAACAACTGAAGCGTCAGGAGAAAAGCCAGCGGCTGAAGCAAAAAATAATCCCATTTTACTCTGTCAAAATGCTTCTGAGGTATTTCTGCCACCAACGCCATATTGCGGCATAAAGGACACGAATTCCAAGCCTCAAGCGAGGTCCTGCGCGCAAATCCTCGTGGATCCCAAGAACTGCTGTTGTTTGCAGCGTAGAATATGGCCACCAACGGATTAGCGTCGAGACCAGCAGCACACTCACTGCAAGATAAGACGGCAAGAGGCGGCGCTGCAAGATCACAGGCCTCCGCTGAGGGCCATTCTCACAGCACCCTAACAGCAACATACAAACAGCAGAACAGGCATGTTTCAACCTTTACATCCTGCACATGTGTCAATGCTCCCCGCGCTGTGTTTAGGGATATTTAAGCACCATCAAACATAATTATTTCAAAAAAATAAGATGCAACAGAAAGTCAAGTTTGATAAACTGAAGATATCCTGAACTCCTCAGAAAGCCTCTAAATCCAGTATAAGCGCACACTGTTGCATCCCAACAGCTGCTGAGTCAAGGGTATTACTGCGTTCCTGAGGAGAGTTACAGGGAGGAAGGCTTCAGCTGACAGTAAACGTTTTTGATCACACTTGGCAGTAGTGCAGCAGTAACTATCGCAACACATGGGGATGTAGCAACCCCATGAAGTCTCAGTGTGGCCAAGTGGTCTTGTGAACATTGGATTAGCTAATGTGTTCGTCCAGTGAGCAGGATCTTGGAATCCTAGAAACGACTGATAGTAATTTTTGAATGCTAAACAGATTTGTTTGAAACTACTAATTTAACAGAACAGTTAACATACTGTGTTAACGCCTCCATTGAAACAGCAGGCAAATAAGCGTGTTGAGCATTCCTGTGCTGATATCGCACATAGTCACATCTAGGCTCTAATTACTATAGATTTAAATCCCTGAATAGAAATTGCACCAGTGACACCCTGTAGGTTGGAGAAGGGTTCATTTGTGTCTGAAACACAGAGAGCTGCCTAGGAGTGTGTAACGAGGCTGTACAGTAATACTGAGGAGTGAAAAGGCAGCAAGAGTGAATGAAGCTTATTGGGTTATTAATGCCTGGGAGCATGTTACAAGATTGTGGTAGATGCCTGGGAATGTACTACAAGGCTGTAACCGATGACTGGTAGTGTGTTACAGGTGGGAATTCAGTTGAGGAGTTCAAATAATAGCATAAACATGAGCCTAAAGTTCAAGTGCTGTGTGAACATCCATTGAACCCCTTAGAGCACATTCTCTCTCAACTATTTATTTTATGATATGCATAAGACGCATCTTATTATCACCCAGACATGTTTGGGGGATGGGGGGGGGGGGGGAATTCCGATGCTGTGGCCCATGATGGCTCTGTGTATTGTGACATGGAACAGGTACTGCAGGTTTAGAAATTTGGTTATGCTTATTGCCAATACAAACTTCTCATTAGTAAAAAAAAATCCTTGCTCCCGATTCCTTTTGTTCCAGTAAAACCAGAAATGGAGCTCAAACCATTCAAAAAGGAATCAGATTAGACAGGACTACAGGTATTAGGGATATGCACAGACTGAGCTGATCAATTATTCTATGGGACACGATGAATTTGGAGGCGGCGGGGGCAGGAAGGTGCTGTCTGGTGAGGCAGGAGGCCAGGGTTGACTAATGTGGACGTGAGGATGGATGCATGCTCTAGTGTTTTGCTTGATTGCCTTTGGGGATCAGGGAGTCTTTATACAGAACTTTCCCCCAGGAGATTAAAAGGTGGGATAGAGTTCATGATACAGTAGATCGTACATAGAGTGGGTGGGGAAGGGTCATTGATCGGACAGATTGCACAGGGTCTGTGGAAGGAGTGGGCTTGGCTTGATGGACCAAAGGGTCTATTCCATTTCCAGGCTTTATTGTCTTATAAAAAGACCCATCTTAATTGTTGGGACTGTGTCACAGCCTTGCACCACACTCTCAGCCATATGCTCTGGAACCTGTACAGTTCTATTTTGTAAAAGCTTACAGTTTTGTGGTGATGGTTTTCTTCCTTTGGGTGTGGTGACTATAGTGGTGCCATAAGAGGGAGAAGAGTGGGTTCCCCCCCCCCCAATCCCTGCCCCCCTTTATGGACCACTGGCAAATGACACAGTATTTGTTTACATTATTTGAAAAACATAAAACAGTAACAGTCGTGTGCAGCGGCACTGAGATGAGTACCTAGGTCACTACAGGAAAGAATTACACTCAGGCGGCTGATGCCTGCCTCCTAGTCCTCCATTCAGTGCAGCAGAGGCCAGGGAGTAGGTGAGCTATTCTCTTAACTACAGAGGAGGGACTTGGGAGAGAGAGGGGAAAACAGAAAGCTCTAGAAATTGTGAAGATTAGCAGAAAATGCTTAACCCATTCATACTAAATTTTGCCATTCGTTATTTTAAACAGGCATTAAACCATTGAAAATAGTTGACAAAGGGATTTAAAATGAACACATTAAACATTTGTTCGCCAATCTTCGTACAACATCACTTTCAAGGCCAAAGAGTCTAACTCGTCCATTCAGAATTGAGCTGGCATATGGGATCAGTGCAGTGTGAGTTTAGTCTATTTGGGTCACACACCAGTTCCGGCTTTGCCCTGACACGAAAGGTGGTGTGCGACCAGCTAGGATTGAATCAATCTTCAGACGCAAAAGCACCTGGTGGTTCTGAGACCTGACCTGCAGATCAGAGTGTAAATGTGTGCAGTTCAGGTCCCAGAGGGAAAAGTTGAGCAAGGATGAGAGAGGAAAAGAAATCTCATGGTTCGCCAATTGGTTGTCTCTCTTGGAGATATGATGTTAAAAATATTATAACGGCTCCAAAAGTAACAAGATTGTTTTGTGAACATGTCGCAATGTCGTGTCGCCATACAAGTATCAGGATGTCACCATCTAAACAAATCCAACAAACTCAGATCAGAAGGGCTGGTATAAACCGTCCCTCCAAAAGGTGAAGCGAACTCGGGAGTGACTCACTCAGAGTTCGATTGCTGGTGTTTAAATCATGTTAGGCTGCCTTCAGAACAGAATTGTGCTGCAGGATGGGTTTTGGTATTCGATTCATTCCCAACTACAGACATCATGCGGTTTCTATTTTCTTCGTAAACTTAAAAAATCCTAAAAATCCGGACAGACAAAGCATAAATGGCAGGTCAGCAATAGGTAACAGCAATGATGTGAAAGGAATCTGTCGAATTTCTTTGAGGAGGTGGCTAGAGGAGGGACAGTAAGTTCAGTGCGAGGTACTCTCCATCCGCTATCCTTCTCCCAGACAAGCACAATACAGCCAACAAGGAATGGCAAAGGCTTTGGTTCATGCATCATCATGGCAACACGGGTAAAAAGCTGGAATGACTGAATGCCCAAGGCTTCATACGTAACCCGCATTGTAATGATCCCCTCCCCCAAACAGTAAAAATCTAGAACATTATGTGCACATAAAAAACGGACTTTATCTTGAGGTTTATACGAAAAATCCCTCAGCACCATCAGAGTTACAGAAATATGAAAATGATCCCTCTAAATTATTTAATGTCATATTATTGATATATACGGAGATTCCTCTATCTCCTGGACCAAGGCTCCACGCGTGGCCCCTTCATCGATTTGCTCGTCCTTCTCAACAGGAGCCACAGCTCTTGACGCACGATGAAGCCATCTGGCCACAGAGCCCACTGTTGGCCATGACCCCACACTTTGAGTATTGGTCTCGGCACAAGTCAGCTGGAAGGGAGAAGGAGAAGATGAGAACAGGGAGAGCAAATAGGGTGTGGATTACTAAGAACATAAGAATTAGGAGCAGGGGTAGGCCATACGGTCCCTCGAGCCTGCTCCGCCATTCAATAAGATCATGGCTGATCTTCGACCTCAACTCCTCTTTCCTGCCCTATCCCCATATCCCCCAATTCCTCCGGAGTCTAGAAATCTATCTATCTCAGCCTTGAATATACTCAGTGACTGAGCATCTACAGCACTTTTGGGGCAGAGAATTCCAAAGATTCACAACTGTCTGAGTGAAGAAATTCTTCCTCATCTCAGTCTTAAAAGGCCAGCCCCTTATCCTGAGACAATGTCTCCTAGTTCTAGACTCTCCAGCCAGGTGAAACAATCTCTCAGCATTTATCCTGTCAAACTACCTCAGAATCTTATATGTTTCAATGAAATCACCTCTCATTCTTCTAAATTCCATTCTAAACTTAGACACTGTTCATAAAGGGAATACGACCCAATAGCAAACAGTCAGTAAATTCACTTGTTTCTTTATAAAAATCTGTGTGTTCACACATGTGACATGGAGGGCAGGCTAAGTGTCCCAAACTTTGAACGGTACTACTGGGTGTTACAGTTCCAGGGGATCATTGTCCGGGACAAGGCCACACAGCCTCCGGCTGGCTGTAGAAAGGAGTGCTGCTCTTTCAGCCTCCTGCACACTCACCCCTTCCCCAGGGAGGACCGGTAGTTGCTTAAAAACATCCCATAACACTGTTAACATTAGCGAATATGGGGAAAATTCTGTTGCAGTCATGTTCTGCCACATTGTCTTTGATGTAATGTTTTCCTGACTGACCTGTTTGGACACCATCCACACCTTTGATTGCCGTGATTATCTCTCTGCTGAGGTGTGATAAAGGGCAGTTGGAAAGATTAACTGTAATCATCTGGCAGTGTTCTCTGACTATATATGCTGTGCCTATATGCATCTCTTCACTTCACCTGACGAAGGAGCAGCGCTCCGAAAGCTTGTGATTTCAAATAAAGCTGTTGGACTATAACCTGGTGTTGTGCGACTTCTCACATTTGTCCACCCCAGTCCAACACCAGCATCTCCACATCATGTTCTTCCAGCAACCAACTGACAATTTTCACAAGATAGTTTCTATCCACAATATCCAAATCGGATACCATCTTCAGGAATCTGTGGTTCTTCAACAAAAAAACCCAGAATGGAACAACCCCACTGGAATTGTTCCTCCAAAGCACAAAGCTTCCCCGTAGAAACATCTCCTCCTTTTGCTCCATTCTGTCCTCTGTGTCACCAGAGAGCCTGCTTGGTGTCCTAGGGTGAGACTTGGGCCATACACTAACATGGGAAGACTAGATAGGGGCATTGCAGCTGACCCTCCCAATCTCTACTGAAGCAGAATGAGAAAGGGAGACCTCAAACTACTGCACCATACCTCACCTCTCACACTCCAAAAACTGACCCTGGATCACGAGCAGAACTGGGGTGAAAAAGAGTGTGCCAGCACACATTCTGATTATAGCCAACACCTTTTGTATCCCTGACTCCAGGCCTTCCAGAGAGAGTTCCAGATGACCAGTGGAGCCATGACAGGAATCGGAATCCAAACCCAAGCTCATGCCGCTCAGCCTACTGCTAGTGGCACGATACCATCCCTGCCCGTTCAGTTGTGGTTCTGAGGCCGAACACTCACCTCTCAGTAGCTCCTCGTGAGCACAGACGGTGCGAACACAGACCTCCTTGTTAACCACATAGACCCTGCGAAGGCTGCAAAGCAGACAATGTGAATGATGGGGACAGAAACCAACACATGCTGCAGAATAACAGAAGTTACGGTTGAAATACATTCTACAGAATAGTCTCTGTTTTCAGAAATTCACAATATTTGATTTGATTGCTACACCCTCTTCCACTCATAACCCCCATCAGATCCTGATATGGAGAGGGTGCGATGCGATTGAAAGAGTCGTTACATCCTTTCCAGTATGTCAATCTATTATCTGGTATAGTATGGCAGCCCGCAAGGCTCATACAGAGCAATGTGGCCTGCAGCTTCCTTACAGATCCAAGTAGGGTGCAGGTGCCTGAAAGAGAAGTTTGTACCTCAGAATGCCTCACCTTTCCAGGTAAGGGTAATTTTTTTTTAACCATTTACCACAGAAAGGATTTGAAAATATAGGCCTCGCGATTAACCTTCCCATGACCGGGGACTGAGGGTTAAAAAGTGAAATGCGCAGAACGCAATCCCAACACGCCGTCCACGTGCCCGCTGACATTTTTACTGTGGTGGATATCGGGGCTTCATTAACATTTTAAATCCGGCTCCCACAGGGCAATTGGGAGCCCGGTTTTGAAACTTACTGCTGCTACACGGGTTTCCCAGGGGTCGGGAAACTCGGCAGTAAAACGGAGGCAGCAGCTGCCGGCTCCCGGGGAGGAGACAGAGCTACAAGATGTTAACAAAGTCTTGCTGTTAAGATTGACAGGACCTCTGGGTCCCCGGTTTTGCCAGGCTCCTTCGGTCGTTTTCGGTCACGCCCTTCCCGCAAATATCGGGCCTCAGATACTTTTAATGTTGGGTTTTTAAAAGCGGAATGTTAATGAGCTAGCTTTGATGTTGCTTCCCCATAGATTGTTAACCTATCTTGGCAATTAAAACACACTTCACACCCCTCAGAACGGGATTGGTGCATAGGGTGTCCGAGGTGGGTGGAGTACCCGGTAAAGGAGAACGGCATGAGGCTAGGCCTCATTTTAATATTTTACATCTGTCTCCCGCCCAAAGCTGGTGGGAATGATGTCAAGGTGGGGGGCGGGCGGGTGGGGGTAGAGCGAATTGGGGCAGGAGCTTGATGCCGAGGTGACCCAAGGGAACGATCCCTGGCATAAGGCAAGTGCTGGCGGGGGGTTGGGGGTGTTTACAAACAGGTGTAGGGAGGAAGAGGGAGGGCAGGAGCAGGGGAGGCCCAAAATGCCTTCCGGGCCTGGAGAAGCACTCCTGCTCCTCTTGGCCTCCAAGGAATTCTGCCGAAGATTAAAAAATAAAACTTACCCTGGCCTCTCTGGCCAACCTTCGGCCTTTCTCTGGCAGGTTTTCCACAAGACAGGCCTCCCCTCAAGTTGTAGTTAAAAATCGTCACGCTGTTCAATTAGGCCCGCGCCTGTCTGTAGCGAGAGCCTCAGCTGACTCGAAAATGGCGCTGGGCGGAAACGGAGCAACCTCAGGCCGGTTGGGGGGGGGGTTAAAATTACCCCCCTCCCCCCCATTGTCTCAGAAAGCCTTTGATTCCTTTTTTGGTTGTGAACAAAAAGGACACAAGGTACAGATTGTGACACGAGGTTAGAAACGGGAGAGGGGCAGTAAGAAGATACCGAGTTTAGTCAACCCACTGATGTGTAGCATATTCATTATTTTTGTACTATTCCGCGAAGACATGCTCTACAGATTGAATTAAGCGAATCTGATCATAACAGTTTCTCTGTATGTTCTCGTGCTGTGAAATAAGCAACTCAATGATTTGTATCACGCTTCATCTCACCAAGTGTTTGCTTAGTTTGCCCTCTGAGAGATTGAAGGAATACACATGCAAAGGCATATCTGGTCCAGGTGACAAAGGGGGTATTGTTGTTACACTCCCAGGTTATACTATCGCACAAGTAGAAGTAGGGCAGTGAGTTAACTCCCACAAGAGTAGCGCACTTGGACTGCTTATGGAAGTGACTGATGTCACTGAACCCGAGAAGGTATCTACAGCAGACTCGCGTTTGTAACAATGGTAAGAAAGTCTGATGAAGTAAGGTTTAAGTGGAAGACCGCTTTAAGACACAAATAAAACGTTCTCAAATAGGTGAACGACGAGGACCGAGTGTGCTTACCTGTAAAAACAAAGGCTCTTGAGGCACTGTTTGCAGGGTCTGTGTACAGAATAGAGTCTGGTGCATGGATACTGCTCCTCCCTGCAATCTGATAGGCAGAGAAAAAGGAAACGTTGCTGTAAGGGTTGGAAGTGGACCCAGCACAAACAAGCACAACTGTTTCACCACACCGACCAAGGTCAGTCAATCCCCGGCCTGTGCTGAGTTTGCTAATCTCAGCTGAAGCAACTGTAGAAACATGGGGGAAACAGAAAAAAAATGGCGAAGGTTTTTTTTTAAAATTCGTATATGGGATGTTGGCGTCGCTAGCAAGGCCAGCATTTATTGCCCATCCCTAATTGCCCTCGAGAAGGTGGTGGTGAGCCGCCTTCTTGAACCGCTGCAGTCCGTGTGGTGAAGGTACTCCCACAGTGCTGTTAGGGAGGGAGTTCCAGGGTTTTGACCCAGCAACGATGAAGGATCGGCGATATACTTCTCAGTCAGGATGGTGTGTGACTTGGAGTGGAACTTCCTGCTCCTGGTTGCTCTACAGCGATTCCTGCTGGTAGAGCACATGTGTAGTTGTCTGATGAGGACAGGATTGGGTTCAGATGTAATGCCCCCACAGTTGAATAGTTTGGTGATACTGTCAGGATTCACACATGAAGAATGGCTATTTGAGTGAGGGACCAGAGGGTGTCCAGCTCTTGTGGAACCATTCCCCAGTGAGAGAGTCAACACCTTTAAGTTGATTGAGTTGTTTGATGAAGTAACGGAGAGGGTTGATGAGGGTAGTGCGGTTGATGTGTATATGGACTTTGAAAAGACGTTTGATAAAGTGCCACATAATAGACTTGTTAGCAATATTGAAACCCATGGGATTAAAGAGGCAGTGGCTGCATGGGTATGGAGAAATTAGCTAAGGAACAGAAAGCAGAGAGTAGTGGTGAACAGTTGTTTTTCAGACTAGTGGGAGGTGTGCAGTGGTGTCCCCAGGGGATCGGTATTGAAATCACTGCTCTTTTTGATATATATAAATATATTAATGACCTGGACTCGGGTGTACAGGGCATAATTTCAAAGTTTGCAGATGACACGAAACTCGGAAATGTAGTAAACAGTGAGAAGGATAGTAACAGACTTCTGGAGGACAGAGACAGACTGGAGAAATGGGCGGACACATGGCAGTTGCAATTTAACGCAGAGAAGTGTGAAGTGATTCATTTTGGTAGGAAGAATAAGGAGAGGCAATATAAATTAAATTATACAATTTTAAAGGGGGTGCAGGAACAGAGAGACCTGGGGGGGAGGGGTGGTGTATGTACACAGGTCTTTGAAGGTGGCAGGACAAGTTGAGAAGGTTGTTAAAAACCATGGCTTTATAAATAGAGGCATAGAATACAAAAGCAAGGAAGTTATGCTAACCTTTATAAAACAGTGGTTAGGCCTCAGCTGGAGTATTGTGGCCAATTCTGGGCACCACACTTTAGGAAGGATGTCAAGGCCTTAGAGAGGGTGCAGATGAGATTTACTGGAATGGTGCCAGGGATGAAAGACTACAGTTATTTGGAGAGTCTAGAGAAGCTTGGATAGTTCTCCTTAGAGCAGAGAAGGTTAAGGGGAGATTTAATAAAGGCGTTCAAAATAATGAAGGGTTTTGATAGAGTAAATAAGGAAGTAAATAAGGAGAAACTGTTTCCAGTGGCAGAAGGGTCAGTAACCAGAGGACATAGGTTTAAGGTAATTGAATAAAGAACCAGAGGCGACATGAGGATTTTTTTTCTTCATGCAGCGAGTTGTTATGATCTCAAATGCATTGCCTGAAAGGGTGGTGGAAGCAGCTATAATAGTAACTTTCAAAAGGGAATTGGATATATACTTGAAAAGGAAAAAATTGCAGGGCTATGGGGCAAGAGCAGGGGAGTGGGACTGATTGGAGAGCTCTTTCAGAGAGCCAGCACAGGCACGATGGGCCGAATGGTCTCCCTCTGTGCTATGTGATTCTGTGATTTGGGCGTTGGTTGTGGTGCCATGTGACTGGCTCACACATGAAAAAGTGCCATTTTGGCAAAGTACCACAGTCTCTGGAATTGTAGTCCAGTAAAGGTCAGCACTTGAGAGAGAGGAGAGGAGAAAATTGGGGGAAGTAAGAAATTTCAATTAGTTTCTCTTTGATCTTGAGAAGCTGATCTCTAAACAAGTCTAAATTGACGAAAAACAAGCTGTCCATTGTGAAAACCTTTTAAAATTACAGTCAGAGGCTAATCACATCGTTTAGATTTTGTCCAACATTTCATTTAGATTTGAGGAAATGAACTAAAAGCACATATTTTACAAATGATGGTAATAACTTGCAGTGACTGAACTGGTGCCAGCATCAAAACAATCAAAAGATCAAACTATCTCTCTATAGTAACCACACAAAGCTAGACCTCACCATGATATTGCATAGAAAATGTAGTATAGAATTCAATTTAACTCCTTACTCCCCTGAAGGGAGACAAACTTATATTTATATTGCACCTTGTCAATCCCTCAGAAACACCCCAAAATGATCGAATTAATTGCTAAAATTAATTCAATTTTGATGTGCAGTTATTGTTGTTATGCAGATAAATGCAGTTTCTGCACTGCAAGATCTCAAACAGCAGTAAGTTGAATCAATTAATTGTTTTTTTGGTGGTGTTGGTTGAGGGAAGAATGTTGGCCAAGACACTTGAACCACGTGCAAATGTATCATCCAAAGGACTGCACCTCCCACTATGCAGCACTCCCTCAGTAATGAGTTGAGTGTAAGCCAAGATTATGTACTTGAGTCCCCAGAGTGTGTCTTGAACCTATAACGCTTTGACTCGGAGATAAGAATGCTACCAACTGAGCCAAACTAACACAGAAGATGTAGATGTAATTTATCTAGATTGTAGATGTAATTTATCTGGATTTTCAAAAGATAAGGTACCCCATAATAGACTGATGAACAAGGTCAGAGAATGCGGAGTCAGGGGACAAGTGGCAGAATGGATTGCTAGCTGGCTTCAAGACAGAAAGCAGAGAGTAGGAGTAAAAGGTAGCTATTCACAGTGGCAGAAGGTGGGTAGTGGTGTTCCACGAGGATCAGTGCTGGGACCAATGCTGTTCACAATTTACATTAACGATTTAGACTTAGGAATCAAAAACACAATTTCTAAATTTGCGGATGACACCAAATTGGGCGGGATAGTCAATACTGAGGAGGACTGCAACAAGTTACAGGAGGACATTAATAAACTTGCAGAATGGGCATATAATTGGCAAATGAAGTTCAACACAGATAAATGTGAGGTATTACATTTTGGTAGGAAGAATAGGGAGGTCACTTACCACTTGGAGAGTGCGAGTCTAGGTGGGGTGGAGGAACAAAGGGATCTCGGAGTACAAATACACAAATCACTGAAAGTTGCGACACAGGTTAGCAAGGCCATAAAAAAAGCAAACCAAGCACTAGGGTTTATTTCTAGAGGGATAGAATTGAAAAGTAGGAAAGTTATGCTAAACCTGTATCGAACCTTGGCTAGACCACACTTAGGGGTAAAAATTCAGTTGGTTGCGCCTCCCGTTAGCGCCTTAAGAGGGCGCTAATGGGGCGCAAAGCCGCTAACGCCCGGGCGCAGCGATGTTTGCGCCGCTCGGGAACTTAACTAGAGATTGTGCGGCGGCGCTAAAACTTACCGCTGCGACTACCTGCGCGCGCAGATTGTGACGTCATTCCATGGTGCAACGCCCTTGTGGCGCCCCGGAGCGGAAATTGAGTGGCGCCCCCTGCCTTACCGCCTGGCGCATCCAACGACCAGAAGACTGGAACGCTATCAATCGCTGTGGGGCTGGGGGGGGGGCGCTATTTAAAGGGGGCCTCTTCCTGTCTTTTATTGTTGGTGGCATTTTTTAACTACGCATTCTGAGAGAGAGAGGGAGAGACTTCTGGAGAGATTCAACGTTGTGTGAAGGAGTTTTGGGTACTGAGCAGCACTTTGCAGGTTCATTTTGATTTGCCATTCCTTGTATCGATTTAGCAGAGACTGTGGGAGCTGCACTCTGAGCTCTTTGCCTGGTACTCTCCATTGTTCTTTCCAGCACATTTGATGTGCAAGTCTCTCCAGGCCGAGATTCAAGGCTGCAATGAACAGGATGTGGATGGAAAGCAAGATTAACCATCCCCTTTAAGAACTGGCCCGTGCCATTGTGTGTGTGTTCCATTGCTGACTGACATTACATGAGCTTCGCCAGCGCTCTGAGGTAGCGCCTCACTCCTTGGCCTTTGTGCCTTAAGACAGGTGTGCAGCGCCTGATTTAGCGCTCCACTCACCTCCCGGGGCGTTAAAAGTGAAGTTTCCAGTCAGTGCCGATAATTAGCGCCAGGCGCTAATATTTGCGTCCAGACGATATTTGCGCCCCAAATGGGGCGCGACCTAATTTTTACCCCTTAGAGTACTGCGTTTTTTTGGTCCTCATATTATAAAAAGGATATAGAGGCACTGGAGAAGGTGCAGAGAAGATTTACAAGGATGATACCAGAAATGCGAGGGTATACATATCAGGAAAGGATGAAAGGCTGAGTCTCTTGACCTAATAGAGGTCTTTAAAATTATGAAAAATTTTGATAGAGTGGAGAGAGAGAGAATGTTTCCACTTGTGGGGAAGAGCATAACTAGAGGCCATCAATATAAGATAGTCAGCAAGAAATCCAATAGGGAATTCAGAAGAAACTTCTTTACCCAAAGAGTGGTGAGAATGTGGAACTCGCTACCACAGGGAGTGGTTGAAGCGAATAGTATAGATGCATTTAAGGGGAGGCTAGACAAGCATATGAGGGAAAGGGAATAGAGGGTTATGCTGATAGATTTAGATGAGGAAAGACGGGAGGAGGCTCGTGTGGAGCATAAATGCCGGCATGGACTGGTTGGGCCGAATGGCTTGTTTCTGTGCCGTATATCCTATGAAGATAAAGAGACTTGTTGCGGTGTGGCCTTCAGTAATCAAGTGGCCATTCTTTATGTGTGTGAGCTTAGACAATGAGCAGCAACAGGATATTCGACTGTGGGCCAACACAACTGAGCCAGATATCTGTCTTTATCCGACATCTGTGCACACGCACACACTTTCCAACATGGGTCACGGGATAGTGATCAGGAGTGGAACCACGGCTGTTTTTTATCTCTACTTAGCACAAGGGTGTTGAGACTAATTGTAGCACCCTGGCTAAGATCAACTAACTCACCACAGATGGAACCTGGGACCTTCTACTCTACATGGCTGGTCACAGAATTTACATTTTATAAAATAAAACCTCTAGATGTGTCCATGACTACGGCAGGAAACTGTCCCAACGCAGTCAGCACAGCTTCTGCAGTCTTCTCCTCCGAAGCCTGCAAGGCTCCATGCTTGGCCCTTCCTAATTCCCGTCATATGTTGCCACTTGCCAACATTATCCCTAAGAATGAGGTTAACTTCTACATGTACACTGACTGACCATACCCAGCTTTATCGCTCGACCATAACCCACAGCTCCACAAGTCGTGGATGAGCCAGAACTTCTTGCAGCTCGTTATCGGCCGGATCAAAACTATTCTGTTCGGCCCTCACCAGAAACTCAGTACCTTCACCCTTACTTCCGGCCCCCTCCCTGGATGCCCATTTAAGTTCAACCTGACTGTGCGCTGTTCAATCTCACAACCAGTCTGTCACCAAAACTGCCTACTTCTAAACCCAAAATATTGCCTATCTCCATGCCTACCTCACCCCCACTATTGCTGCAACCTTCGATTGTGCCTTTTGTCACCTCCAAACTCAACTTTATTCAGCGTCCTCCTTGACAGCCTCCTGGGTTCCACCCTCCATAAACTCACAAACTCTACCAGAACTCCGCCACCCATAACCTGTCCGCTCACTCGTCTTTAAAACCTCCATTTGCTCCCTGTCCCTCAGGATAGCGACTTCAAAGGCCTCGTCCTCATCTACAAATCTCTCCACAACCCCATTCCTCCCCACCTACGAAAGCTCCCCCACCGTATAGCTCCACTTACACCCTCCACATTCAGGTCTCTGGTCTACTGTGAGTTTCCCCTCCCCTCCGCCACCCTCTGCTCCACCATCTGTGACAGAGCCTTCAGCCATTTGCCCCTGAGTTTTGGAACTCTGTCCCTAAAGTCCTCCCCCTCGTTTCTCTCCCCAGCTTTAAAAGCCTCCTTAAAACCTAGCCTTCAGCCACTTCCCCTAATTTCCTTCCTGCCCAGCTCTGACCCAAACTGTGAAGCAACTTGGCTGTTTTGCTACATGAGAGGTTCGATATAAAATGTAAGTTATTGCTTTCAAAGAGCAGGGTGGGCTTCTCACATGGTAACACAATGTTTTTTATATAAACGATAAGTCTATTAGTTATTGTCTGTCCTATTGTTCGAGTCTTCAGTTATTTTTAAGTGGTTCTACTCCTGCTTCAGCTTTGGCTCCCTTGATCCCAGCTGCTCGGACGGGCTGCAACTGCCTTCAGGTGCGTACAAGCTCTCCCACATCGCTCCTTGCTGAACTGCTTTGACAGCTGTGTAAAGTCAGCAAAGATGGACTCAAGTCTACAGCTAGTGGACTGGCTTTTCATACAGTACAGGAACTAGAACATGCCATTAGTCCGAAGGGAACATTAAAACCGTCACGCTACCTAACCATTTTGATTTATTTTACACCTTCCTTAAAATGATAATATAATTCAATTTGTGCTGCGGCTCCTCGATACAAATCCAGGCCAGACACCGGAGAGGATGTCTCTTTGTTGTGGGATTGGACGATACAGTGGGTCGCCACTGACCTTTCACCTGTGGCACCTTGACAGACAATACTGGCTTAAAATAAGACAGTAGGAGATGTACAGTGCCAACTCTCACTACCTCAAAATAGTTATTCTTGAAGGGTTAGGAGAGGATGGAGCTTTAACCTGGTGGCTCTGTGCAGGATTCACAGATCAGATAAGAGCTAAGCCAACAGCAGTGCCAGCAATAACATTGCCAGTGTGCCCTCTAAATTCCAGCACCAAACTCTGCATTTTCTTACACGCGGCTTTGGTCCAAAGAGAAGAAGCCAAATTATACAAATTATTAGTAAGGAATAAAATATTGAAAGCAGCTGTTAAAATATTGTAAATCCAAGGGGCTAAGTGGATGGCTCCAAGTACCCTTGGCAAACTGTTGTTGGAACTGTATTCAGACTATGTTCAAACACGTCCCTTTTAATCAGAACAACACGGCTCAATGTAACTCTGTTCATAACGGTCAGTTTTTTGGGGCAAAATATCCATCTGTCCAGTTTACTGAGCATTCCCGAATCCCAACTAGTAACCATTTGTGGTGTCAAATGGTCCATTTCCTCCACGTGAGTTTCATTAATTCCGATTGTGACAAAAATTATGCATTTTTTTTTTTTTTAAGGTGGAGGATTTTTTTTACTAAGTTTTTTCTTGCTGGCCACAGCAAACACAGGGGTAGAACTTACAACATTATTACAGGGCTTGACAGGGTGAATGCTGGGAGAATGTTTCCCTTGGCTGGGGAGTCTAGAACCAGGGGCCACAGCCTCAGGATGAAGGGTCGGCCATTCAGGACTGAGATGAGAAGAAATTTCTTCACACAGAGGGCGGTGAATCTTTGGAATTCTCTACCCCAGAGGGCTGTGGAGGCTCAGTCATTGGGTATATTCAAAACAGAAGTCGATAGATTTCTGACTAGTAAGGGCATCGAGGGATATGACGATAGGGCCGGTGAATGGAGTTGAGGCAGAAGATCATCCATGATCTCATTGAATGGCGGAGCAGGCTCAAAGGGCCGAATGGCCTACTCCTGCTCCTATTTCATATGTTCTTATGTTCTAACTGGTTACTGCCAGCTGTTTCTATGAACTGCATAGATATACATTATGGTCTGGTGTGCTAAAAACACTGAAATGCTTACCCTGGACTATTGGCGTCAATTGGATTGTTCTGAAATGATGAGATGGCCATTGTCTTTGGATGGGGACCCATCTCACAGCTCATTCAAAATGTTTGGAATAGATCAATGGATTTCCCACGAGTGAAACAGTCCATTCAATTACAAGCATCCTATGGGCCAGCTTACGGTACATATTTGCTTGGTGGCTTTATTTAGGTTGTTTTGAATCCTGTGAATGTCTAGTCACCTAAATGTGGTTATGAAAAACAGTTTGTTTTGTATTCCTTCAAAGGAATTTGGTGATATTGCATGGAGACAGCAGTCAGTCTGACGCAAACAGAGAAACGGAGTGGGGCAGCAACTCTGTGGTAGCATTCGGAACAAGGTGGATGAATTAGCTGCGCAAATAGAGGTAAATGAATACGATTTGATTGGGATTACAGAAACATGGCTCCAGGGTAGCCAAGGCTGGGAACTCAACATCCAGGGTTATTCAATATTTAGGAAAGATAGGGAAAAAAGAAAGGGAGGTGGGGTAGCTTTGCTGGTTAAAGAGGGGATTAACACAATTGAAAGGAAGGATATTAGCTCTGATGATGCGGAATCTGTATGGGTAGAACTGAGAAATAACAAGGGGCAGAAAACGTTAGTGGGAGTGATATATAGACCTCCAAACAGTAATACGGAGGTTGGGGACGGCATTAAAAGGGAAATTAGAGAAGCATGCAGTAAGGGCACAGCAGTCATCATGGGTGACTTTAATTTACATATAGATTGGGCTAACCAAATTAGTAAAAATACTGTGGAGGAGGAATTAATAGAATGTTTACGAGATGGTTTTCTGGAACAATATGTCGAGGAACCAACCAGAGATCAGGCCATCTTAGACTGGGTATTATGTAACGAGAAAGGATTAATTAGCAATCTTGTTGTACGAGGCCCCTTGGGTCAGAGTGATCATAATATGATCGAATTCTTCATTAGGATGGAGAGTGAAGTCGTTGAATCAGAGACTAGGGTCCTGAATTTAAATAAAGGAAACTACGATGGTATGAGGCGCGAATTGGGTAGGATTGATTGGGGAATGTCACTCAAGGGGTTGACGGTGGATAGGCAATGGCAAACATTCAAAGACTGCATGGATGAACTACAGAATTTGTTCATCCCAGTGTGGCATAAGAATAAAACAAAAAGGGTGACTCAACCGTGGCTAACAAGGGAAATTAGGGATAGCATAAGATCCAAGGAGAGGGCATATAAATTGGCCAGAAAAAGCGGTAGCCCTGAGGATTGGGAGCAGTTTAGGATTCAACAAAGGAGGACAAAGGGATTAATTAAGAAGGGGAAAATAGAATATGAAAGTAAGCTTGCTGGGAACATAAAAACTGACTGTAAGAGCTTTTATAGATATGTGAAGAGAAAAAGATTAGTGAAATCAAGTGTAGGTCCCTTGCAGTCAGAAGCGGGGGAAGTTATAATGGGGAACAAAGAAATGGCAGCCCAATTAAATGCATATTTTGGTTCTGTCTTCACAAAGGAGGACACAAATAACCTCCCAGAGATGTTGGAGAACATACGGTCTGATGAAAGGGAGGAACTGAAAGAAATCAGTATTTGCAGGGAAATGGTGTTAGGGAAATTGACGGGATTGAAGGCCGATAAATCCCCAGGGCCTGATAATCTACATCCTAGGGTACTTAAGGAAATGGCCCTAGAAATAGTAGATGCATTGCTGATCATCTTCCAACATTCGATGGAATCTGGAACTGTACCCATGGATTGGAGGGTAGCCAATGTTACCCCACTATTCAAAAAGGGTGGTAGAGAGAAAGCGGGGAATTACAGACCGGTAAGCCTGACATCGGTATTGGGGAAAATGCTAGAGTCCATTATAAAGGATGTAATAGCTGAGCACTTGAAAAACAGTGACAGGATCGGACAAAGTCAACATGGATTTACAAAAGGTAAATCGTGCTTGACTAATCTACTGGAATTTTTTGAGGATGTAACTGGGAAAATAGGTAAGGGAGAACCAGTAGATGTGGTGTATTTGGACTTTCAAAAGGCTTTCGATAAGGTCCCGCATAAGAGATTAGCGTGTAAAGTTAAGGCACATGGGATTGGGGGCAAGGTATTGACTTGGATAGAGAACTGGTTGGCGGACAGAAAGCAGAGAGTAGGAATTAATGGGTCTTTTTCCGAGTGGCAAGCAGTGACTAGTGGGGTACCGCAGGGATCGGTCCTTGGACCCCAGCTATTCACAATATACATTAATGATCTAGATAAGGGAACTAAATGTAATATCTCCAAGTTTGCAGATGACACAAAGCTGGGTGGGAGTGTGTGCTGCGAGGAGGATACCGAGAAACTCCAGGATGATTTGGACAGGTTGGGTGAGTGGGCAGAAGCGTGGCAGATGCAATATAACGTGGATAAGTGCGAGGTTATCCACTTTGGTGTCAAAAACAGAAAGGCAGACTATTATCTGAATGGCAATAGATTGGGAGAAGGGGAAGTGCAACGAGACCTAGGTGTCCTTGTGCACCAGTCGCTGAAAGTAAGCATGCAGGTGCAGCAGGCGGTGAAGAAGGCAAATGGTATGTTGGCCTTCATAGCGAAAGGGTTTGAGTATAGGAACAGGGATGTCCTGCTGCAGTTGCCTTGGTGAGATCACACCTTGAGTACTGTGTGCAGTTTTGGTCGCCTTATCTGAGGAAGGATGTTCTTGCCATGGAAGGAGTTCAGCGAAGATTCACAAGGCTGATACCTGGGATGGCAGGAATGACATATGAGGAGAGATTGGGTCGATTGGGCTTATACTCGCTGGAGTATAGAAGAATGAGAGGGGATCTCATCGAAACATATAAAATTCTGACAGGTCTGGACAAACTAGATGCAGGAAGAATGTTCCTGATGGTCGGAGAGTCCAGAACCAGGGGTCATAATCTAAGGATAAGGGGTAAGCCATTTAGGACAGAAATGAGGAAGAATTTCTTCACCCAGAGAGTGGTGAACCTGTGGAATTCTCTACCACAGAAGGTAGTTGAGGCCAAGTCATTAAATATATTCAAGAATGAGTTAGATATATTTCTTAAAGCTAAAGGTATCAAGGGATATGGGGAGAAGGCAGGTACAGGGTACTGAGTTTGGATGATCAGCCATGATCTCATCGAATGGCGGAGCAGGCTCGAGGGGCCGAATGGCCTACTCCTGCTCCTATCTTCTATGCAGCCGCAGAGGTTAAGGAACAGTGCTTCCGAGGTCAGTTTAATACTAGGAGTTACTGTAGGGAAAGTGTCTGCTGCTTATGATTCAGAGAATAGTGAATTTTATATTTACTGTAAATCTCCTGTTTGTATTTAACACTATTCATTTGTGTTTAAGCGCTCACTGTTTTTTGTTTATGCAAAACGTATATAAATGTATATATATTTATCTGTAGGTTTACACCCTGAGCTGCATAGACCCTAACACTTAACCCTCTATCCCAAACACATCCATAATCTTTAACTCTCAGTCTATTCCTTATCTTTAACTCTCAGTCTATTGGAGTGTATACTATTCAACTTACCGAAGATAAGGAGATCACGTAATAGTGTGTGATATATTCCAGTAAGCTAGAGTACAGAGACAAGGTTCTCTGATTGAGGCCTGGGTGTTGCTTTGTTTAAGAACATAGGACATAAGAATTAGGAGCAGGAGTCGGCCATACGGCCCCTTGAGCCTGCTCCGCCATTCAATAGGATCATGGCTGATCTTCGACCTCAACTCCACTTTCCTGCCCGGTCCCCATATCCCTTGATTCCCCTAGAGTCCAAAAGTCTATCTATCTCAGCCTTGAATATACTCAACGATTCAGCATCTACAGCCCTTTGGAGCAGAGAATTCCAAAGATTCACAACCCTCTGAGTGAAGAAATTCCTCCTCATCTCAGTCTTAAATATCGACCCCTTGTCCTGAGACTATGCCCCCTGGTTCTAGACTCTCCAGCCAGGGGAAACAACCTCTCAGCATCTACCCTGTCAATCCCCCTCAGAATCTTACATGTTTCAATGGGGGAGAAATTCAGTATCGCCCCATTTGGGGCGCAATTATCGTCCGGGCGCAAAGATTAGCGCCTGGCGCTAATTATCGCCACCCACTGCAAACTTGACTTTTATCGCCCCTGGAGGTGATTGGAGCGCTAAATCAGGCGCTTCACACCTGTCTTAAGGCGCAAAGGCCGAGGAGCAAGGCGCTACCTCAGAGCGCTGGCGAAGCTCATGTGATGTCAGTCAGCAATGGAACACAGACACAACGGCGCGGGCCAGTTCTTAAAGGGGAGGGTTGATCTTGCTTTCCATCCACATCCTGCTCATTGCAGCCTTGAATCTCGGCCTGGAGAGACCTGCACATCAAATCTGCTGGAAAGAACAATGGAGAATACCAGGGAAAGAGCTCAGAGTGCAGCCCCCACAGTCTCTTCTAAATCATTACAAGGGCAAATCAAAATGAACCTGCAAAGTGCTGCTCAGTACCCAAAACTCCTTCACACAGCGTTGAATCTCTCCAGAAGTCTCTCTCTCTCTCTCTCTCACAGAATGCGTGGTTCTAAAATGTCACCAACAATAAAAGGCAGGAAGCGGTCACCTTTAAATAGCGCTCCCCCAGTCCCTTCCTGACTGCAAAACGCTCCCCTCAACCTGTCGTTGCTAGCGGCAGGCGGTAAGGCAGGGGGCGCCACTCAATATCCGCTCCTGGGCGATACCAGGGCGTTGCGCACTCGACTGACGTCATGATCTGCGGGTGCAGGAGATCGTGGCGGTAGTGTTTAGCGCCGCCGCAAAATGTCTAGTTAATTTCGCGAGCGGTGCAAACATCGTCGCGCCCGGGCGCTAGACGCTTTTCGCCCCATTAGCGCCCTCTTAAGGCACTAACGGGAGGCGCAACCAACTGAATTTTTCCCCCAATGAGTTTACTTTGATATTGGGCAGATAAAGGCACAATGTGTCTCACACAGGATGTGATATCCACTTATGGGAGCAGCCAGTGACACTAAACTCAAGGAAGCATCTTGTATCACAATCCCCAAAAGGTTAACAATGACCTTCACTAACCATCAGCCTGTGATCACATATTAGGAAACTTGGGCGCATACTATGCATCTTTTTCTGTCCATTTATGTCCATCCCTAACCCAGGGATGCTGAGGCTAGCTGCGTGCCTGAACTCCTGATATGCACTTGTAGCAGGCAAGGCTCCCGCTGGTAACAAAGTTGGAAAGATACCCCTTCTAAAATATCAAGCAGAGGAAACATTCTCATATTTGTTTCCAGTGCTGCTATACGTAGTGACTGGAGAAATCCTCTACCAGCAACTTGCACAACACAGTTGCCCATTTTCAGAGGCGTGCAGCTGTGACTCGTATCCACAAGGAAAAGTCAGGAGAGGAGCCAAGTTGCCCAGCATATTGTAATAAACAGTAACAAGGGCTCAGGGTTTCCGAAACCTGAAACTACAGTGAATTATACTCATTGAAACATATAAAATTCTGACAGGGCTAGACAGACTAGATGCAGGGAGGATGTTTCCCCTGGCTGGGGGGTCTAGAACGAGGGGTCACAGTCTCAGGATACGGGGTAGAACATTTAGGACTGAGGTGAGGAGGAATTTCTTCACTCAGAGGGTGGTGAACCTGTGGAATTCTCTACCACAGAAGGCTGTGGAGGCCAAGTCACTGAATATATTTAAGAAGGAGATAGATAGATTTCTAGACACAAAAGGCATCAAGGGGTATGGGGAGAAAGCGGGAATATGATATTGAGATAGAGGATCAGCCATGACCGTGTTGAAGCTCGAAGGGCCGAATGGCCTACTCCTGCTCCTATTTTTCTAAGTTTCTGTGAATTAACCTGGGACGGTGTGATCATTTAATTACTTACCAAGAGGGCCAGGCTCTGTGGGTTCTGTTTCAAAATTTGTGCCTATTAAGAAAAGAAAAGAACAATTAGCTACATCCAAGTGACCACCAACACAGCACTTAAACAAGATGCTCTTGTGCATTGCAGGTACTACAGTGCGATTGTTGAATGGGAGGCATTTTGATGAGAATACCCTAACTTGCACCAAGTCCCATTCACTCATCATCCCTGTGCTCACTGACCTACATTGGCTCCCAGTCCACCAATACCTCAAATTTAAAATTCTCATCCTTGTATTCAGATCCCTCCATGGCCTCACCCCTTCCTATCTCTGAAACCTCCTCCAGCTCTACAACCCTCTGAGAGCTTTGCGTTCCTCCAATTCTGGCCTCTTGTGCATCCCTTACTTCCTTTGCCCTTCCATTGGTGGCCGTGCCTTCAGCTGCCTAGGCCCTAAGCTCTGGAAGTCCCTTCCTAAACCTCTCTGCCTCGCCACCTTTCTCTCTTCCTTTATGATGCTTCTTCAAATCTACCTCTTTCACCAAACTTTTGGTCACCTGTCCTAATATCTCTTTCTTTGGCTCAGTGTCAATTTTTGTCTAATTATGCTCCTGTGAAGTGACTTGGGATATTTTACTATGTTAAAGGCACTATAGAAATGCAAGTTGTTGTTGTTGTTGTTGTTGAACATAATCTTCATAAACCTAGATATTATGGTATTGGTGATTTTTGATTATCTTGTTAAACTTTCTCCAAACAATTTTCTTGCGCCCTGTCCTGAATGTGTTGAACAATTGCCTCCAGTGCCTCACACAAATGGGCATTCTTTATGTGTGAGCCTTGACAGTTCTCAGCGACAGGCTTTGCAAATGTTGGAAACATCAGAGTCAGGCCCAATCCTGTCCTCGACCGACATCGACACACACGCACTTTCCAGCGGGGATAGTGATCAGGATGTTATTTTTCCCCATCCCTAACCCAGGGATGCTGAGGCTAACTGTGATGCTGTCTTGGCTGAAATCAGCTAACTCAGCACAGAACGGGGATCAACCTTGGGATCTTCCTAGTCTGTACGGTTCAGTTACTCACTGTAAAGACTCACAGGCATTGGGGGAGCCAATCATTTGCTTTATAGCATCTGTATGAGGTAGGATATTGTGTAACTATAACTATCATGATGTCACTCGTTACATGTAATCTACACCCATACAGTCTGTACAATACCCTTCAGTACCTAAATCAGTCAGGATCTCTGAGGTCTGGACTGGTGGAAAGATTACTTGTGGAAGAAATCCAGGACCTATAAGAGAATGACAGCCAGTCAGTTGAAAATAACAGGGGTCTTCTTAGACCATGAGCCCAGGCCTTCAACACCAGTGGATCAAGTGATTTCTGGGCCTCACACCGGCCCCCCAAAGCACATAACAATATTTGTGCATCGTAACCTGTGTGTCTGGCAACTGAGTTGTTAAGAACTTTTTTGGAGAGGGTGTTGTAACTGGGATTCATAAGAATGTAGAATCAGAAAAGGTCATCCATCCCATCAAAGCCACTCCATCTGCAGCCGATCTACAGTCTACCTTATCACCGATCCTACCCCATTCATTTAATCTTCCACAGCCATGTACAATTTAGCACACCATGAACTCTAACCCATCCATTTAATCTCTTTCCACAGGACAGGTACAATCTCCACTCTACATTACAAAAGTGACTACACTTCAAAAAGTACTTAATTGGCTGGAAATTGCTTTGGGACGTCCTGAGGTAGTGAAAGGCACTATGTAAATGCAGGGTTAATTTTCTCTCTTTATCGTGGACTTTACCCCACTCAATTAATCTCCTGTATAAATATTCTCTGATCCCCAAAAGATAATCAAGCAAAACTTCAGACTATTTATCCACTCTCACATCTCCATTATTCAACCCTGGCTGTGGTAGTTGTCCAGATAACATCACCACCTCACAGAACAGAAAACATCATGTTCTGTGGGTGGCTTAATCATTTCACTTATTACCATGTTTGCTTCTGAGCCAGAACGTTGTGGGTTCAAGTCCCACTCCAGAGGAGAACATAATTTAGGCTGATACTCAAGTGCAGTGCTGAGGGAATACGACATTATTGGAGGTGTTGACGAGATAATTAAACCGAGGCCCTGCGTGTAAAGCAATTAAGATGTTTCAACAAAATGATACGGTGGCCTATAAATGAAAATCTTACTCAGCTGTCCCAGAAGCCTCCGATCTTGGTTTCAGATATTAATGACGTTCCTTTTTGAGGGAGTTCATTGTCTCACCTCAGTTGCTCTTGCTGAGAGTCTCACTCCGGTTGTACTGTGCCTTTGCACAGGATGAGGAACTAGGCTCAGCCGATCTGTTTTTGTTCCTGTGTTTTCGACTGCATGGAGGCATTTGGAACGAGGGAAACCGTACCCATTGCAAGTCAGCGAAGCCTACATTACAACAGTGACGATACTTCAAAAAGTACTTAATTGGCTGTAAAGCACTTTGGGACATCTTGAGGTTGTGAAAGGCGCTATATAAATGCAAGTATTTATTCTTTCTCTTCTTTCAGGAGAGGAGGGGGAGAAAAACCCAACCCTTGGATCCATTAGGAGTCTGTTCCACTGGCACGCAAGAGGCAGGCTAGTGTTTACAAGGTTTCATTGCGGGCGAAGTTGCTAATGCTGTTTTTCCATGACACTGACGGCTGTGCACATGCTCCATGTTCCTTTACATGGTATTCCCCATGGGCAACAATTGACAATAGTGTAAACAACTGGGATGCTGTCCAACTGCAACTTGGACCATGCCACAACTATTAACAAAAAAAAACAAACCGAGAAACAGCTGGACCTCATTGCACCACACTAATATCTGCTGGCACATATCCAACTCCAAGAATGCTCCTCTCATTCCCTGAGTTTAGTCCTTTCTCCTCCCCCCCCCCCACCCCCGGCCAGACTGCTCCACTCTCCTTCCACGAGGCCCCCCAACACCCCCAGGGGTCTTGCCACCTAGTCTCAGACATAACTATCCTGTCTCACTGCTTTCCTTACCGCAACAACCGATGCTACCCTTTCCCAGTCCCATTTCCCTCTCATGTGGCCCTTTCTTCTCCCCCCCACCACAGTTTTCCAATCAATATGTAAAACAACATCTTTGAGAAGTTCTTTTATCATGCCTGCTGAAAATCAGCTCCAATGATTTGTTGCTATGTAAGCAGGTATGAAAATTGTGCCTTGTTTGAGAAAATTCTACTTAATTTCTTTGCCCTGTGTTATCTGATGTGCAGTCAGTGTGCGCTGGGGAATGGAATGTACCATTTTTACTAGAGCATGGGGAGGTGGAAAAGTTCGAGTTAACTCCTCATCTCACAAGTGAAAATATATGAATTTGTACTCCAGGTCAGGGTTAATAATTGTTGTTGTAGCCATGGGTAAATTTGTGTAGCAGGACTTCAGGCATTGCAAAAGTTGACTTTTAGTTGAAGTTAGTGTAGCCCTCTATGGGTCTGGCAGTCATGTTGTCTTTACACCTGAACAGGTAAAGATTTTGCTGCGAGCTCTGGGAAATGTCATTTCTTCCTTAGTACAAGTTTAATATTTTGTATTGAAGTGAATCTGCAGAGCTCAAGGGAGCTACCTGTACAGGTGAGACTGTCACGGAGTCTGTGATTTGATTTGATTTGATTTGATGGAGTGAGCGGGTGTGTCTATGAACAGGTACAGGAGGGAGTCACAATTTCTGCAGTGATGAATTTATTGAGAATTATTTTTAAATCAAAAATATAAGGCTGTCAATTAATCACAGTTACCTTCTGCAATTAATGCGTTCATTTTTTTGGCGATTTTTAAAAAAATGCGCATTAATCGCGGAAGTTACGCAGAGAGGAGGGAGCCGGGCGAGGCGAGGATGGGATACGGGTAGGGAAAGCCTGAGGGAGGAGGCATCAGGGCGAGGATGAAATGGCTGAAGCATTTGGAAGCAGAGTTCAGGGTCGAGCAGGATGCCATCCAGTCAGTTCTATCCAACGTTCTACTCAGGAGCTCATTACCTTTCCCCAAAACTCAGAATAACTCGAAAAATAACTTTCCATTACTTTTTCTTTTGGTTTCAGGAAAAATATGCACTTGAAGTGCCGTAACCTACAGGGCTACGGACCAAGAGCTGGAAAGTGGGATTAGGCTGGATAGCTCTTTTTCAGCTGGCACAGACACAATTGACTGGAATTTTTTTTAAATTCGTTCATGGGATGTGGGCGTCGCTGGCAAGACCAGCATTTATTGCCCATCCCTAATTGCCCTTGAGAAGGTGGTGGTGAGCCGCCTTCTTGAACCGCTGCAGTCTGTGTGGTGAAGGTACTCCCACAGTGCTGTTAGGGAGCGGGTTCCAGGATTTTGACCCAGCGACGATGAAGGAATGGCGATATACTTCTCAGTCACTTGGAGGGAACTTGGAGGTGGTGGTGTTCCCAGGCGCCTGCTGCCCTTGTCCTTCTAGGTGGTAGAGGTCACAGGTTTGGGAGGTGCTGCCGAAGAAGCCTTGGCGAGTTGCTGCAGTGCATCTTGTAGATGGTATACTGAAGCCATGGTACGCCGGTGGTGAAGGGAGTGAATGTTTAAGGTGGTGGATGGGATGCCAATCAAGCGGGCTGCTTTGTCTTGGATGGTGTCGAGCTTCTTGAGTGTTGCTGGAGCTGCACTCATCCAGGCAAGTGGAGAGTATTCCATCACACTCCTTACTTGTGCCTTGTAGATGGTAGAAGGGCTTTGGGGAGTCAGAAGGTGAGACATGCCGCAGAATACCTAGCCTCTGGCCTGCTCTTGTTGCCACAGTATTTATGTGGCTGGTCCAGTTAAGTTTCTGGTCAATGGTGATCCCGAGGATGTTGATGGTGGGGGATTCAGCGATGGTAATGCCGTTGAATGTCAAGGGGCGGTGGTTGGACTCTCGCATGTTGGAGATAGTCATTGCCTGGCACTTCTGTGGCACGAATGTTATCTGCCACTTATCAGCCCAAGCCTGAACGTCGTCCAGGTCTTGTTGCATGCGGGCATGGACTGCTTCATTATCTGAGGAGTTGCAAATGGCACTGAACACTGTGCAGTCATCAGCAAACATCCCCATTTCTGACCTTATGTTGGAGGGAAGGTCATTGATGAAGCAGCTGAAGATGGTTGGGCCTAGGACACTGCCCTGAGGAGCTCCTGCAGCAATGTGCTGGGCTCTGATGATTGACCTCCAACCACCACAACCATCTTCCTTTGTGCTAGGTATGTCTCTAGCCAGTTTTCCCCCCGATTCCCATTGACTTCAGTTTTACTAGGGCTCCTTGATGCCAGACTTGGTCAAATGCTGCCTTAATGTCAAGGGCAGTCACTCTCACCTCACCTCTGGAATTCAGCTCCTTTGTCCATATTTGGACCAAGGCTGTAATGAGGTCAGGAGCCGAGTGGCCCTGGCAGAACCCAAACTGAACATGAGTGAGCAGGTGCCACTTGATAGCACTGTCGACGACACCTTCCATCACTTTGCTGATGATTGAGAGTAGACTGATGGGGCAGTAACTGGCCAGATTGCATTTGTCTTGCTATTTGTGGACAGGACATACCTGGGCAGTTTTCCACATTGTTGGATAGATGCCAGTGTTGTAGCTGTACTGGAACAGCTTGGCTAGAGGCGCGGCTAGTTCTGGAGCACAAGTCTTCAGCACGACAGCCGGGATGTTGTCGGGGCCCATAGCCATGCTGTATCCAGTGCGTTCAGCCATTTCTTGATATCACGTGGAGTGAAACGAATTGACTGTAGACTGGCTTCTGTGATGGTGGGGACCTCAGGAGTAGGCCGATATGGATGATCCACTTGGCATTTCTGGCTGAAGATGGTTGCAAACGCTTCAGCCTTGTCTTTTGCACTCACGTGCTGGGCTCCACCATCATTGAGGATGGGGCTATCCATGGAGTCTCCTCCTCCCGTTAGTTGTTTAATGGTCCACCACCATTCACGACTGGATGTGGCAGGACTGCAGAGCTTTGATCTGATCCGTTGATTGTGGGATCGCTTAGCCCTGTCTATAGCATGCTGCTTCTGGTGTTTAGCATGCATGTAGTCCTGTGTTGCAGATTCCCCAGGTTGGCACCTAATTTTTAAGATATGCCATGTGCTGCTCCTGGCATGCTCTTCTACACTCCTTATTGAACCAGGGTTGGTCCCCTGGCTTGATGGTAATGGTAGAGTGAGGGATATGCCGGGCCATGAGGTTACAGATTGTGGTGGAATACAATTCTGTTGCTGCTGATGGCCCACAGTGCCTCATGGATGCCCAGTTTTGAGCTGCTAGATCTGTTCTGAATTTATCCCATTTAGCGCAGTGGTAGTGCCACACAACACGATGGAGGGTGTCCTCAGTGTGAAGACGGGACTTCGTCTCCACAATGACTGTGCGGTGGTCACTGCTACCAATGCTGTCATGGACAGATGCATCTGCGACAGATAGATTGGTGAGAACGAGGTCAAGTAGGTTTTTCCTTTGTGTTGGTTCTTTCACCACCTGTCGCAGGCCCAGACTGGCAGCTATGTCCTTCAGGACTCGGCCAGCTCGGTCAGTAGTGGTGCTACCGAGCCATTCTTGATGATGGACATTGAAGTCCCCCACCCAGAGTACATTCTGTGCCCTTGCTACTCTCAGTGCTTCTTCCAAGTGGAGGAGTACTGATTCATCAGCTGAGGGAGGGCGGTAGGTGGCAATCAGCAGGAGGTTTCCTTGCCCATGCTTGACCTGAAGCCATGAGACTTCATGGGGTCCGGAGTCAATGTTGAGGACTCCTAGGGCCACTCCTTCCCAACTGTATACCACTGTGCCGCCACCCCTGGTGGGACAGGACATACCCAGGGATGGTGATGGAGGAGTTTGGGACATTGGCTGAAAGGTATGATTCTGCGAGTATGACTATGCCAGGCTGTTGCTTGACTAGTCTGTGGGACAGCTCTCCCAATTTTGGCACAAGTCCCCAGATGTTGGTGAGGAGGACTTTGCAGGGCCAACTGGGCTGGGTGTGCCGTTGTTGTGTCCATAGCCGGTGCCAAGGTCGATGCCGGGATGTCCGTCCGGTTTCATTCTTATTACTGTTTTTCGTAGCGGTTTGTTACAACTGAGTGACTTGCTAGGCCATTTCAGAGGGCAGTTAAGAGTCAACCACATTGCTGTGGGTCTAGAGTCACATATAGGCCAGACCAGGTAAGGACGGCAGATTTTCTTCCCTGAAGGACATTCGTGAACCAGATGGGTTTTTACGAAGACAGAGCAAATATGTAACGGCACAAGGGAGTATGGCAAGGCTGGATGGCATTTATTTTAATGCAAGGAGTCTTGCGAGTAAGGCAGATGAATTGAAGGTGTTGATGAACACATGGGAGTATGATATTGTTGCTATCACAGAGACATGGTTGAGGGAGGGACAGGACTGGCAGCTCAATATTCTGGGGTATAGAATCTTCAGGCGAGACAGAGGGGGGTATAAAAGAGGAGGGGGTGTCGCAATATTAATCAAGGATTCAATTACTGCTGTAAGGAGGGATGATATCTTAGCAGGTTCCTCTAATGAGGCCATATGGGTAGAACTTAAAAACAAAAAGGGGGCAAGCACTTTGCTGGGAGTGTACTATAGGTCTCCATACAGTCAGGGGAAGATAGAGGAACAGATATGTCGGCAAATCTCAGAGAAGTGTAAAAATAATAGGGTAATAATAGTAGGGGATTTCAACTTCCCCAATATTAACTGGGATAGTCAGAGTGTGAAAGGCTTAGAGGGTGCGGAATTCTTAAAGTGCATCCAGGAGAGCTTTGTGAGCCAGCATGTAGAAAGTCCTACAAGAGAGGGGGCGGTACTGGACCTAATTCTAGGGAATGTAGCCGAGCAAGTGGTAGAAGTGTTAGTAGGAGAGCATTTTGGTGACAGTGACCATAATTCGGTGAGATTTAAGGTAGTCATGGAAAAGGACAAAGATGGACCGGAAATAAAGGTTCTAAATTGGGGAAAGGCCGATTTTAATATGATAAGGCAGGATCTGGCCAAAGTGGACTGGGATCAGCTACTTGTAGGAAAATCCACATCAGAGCAGTGAGGGTCTTTCAGAAAGGAAATAGAGAGAGTACAGCGGCAACATGTTCCCATAAAGGTCAAGGGTGGGACCAACAAGCCCAGGGAACCCTGAATGTCAAGGGATATACGAGAATGGATTAGGGAAAAAAGGGAGGCTTTTGGCAGATACAAAGGACTAAAAACAGTGGAAGCCCTAGAGGAGTATAGAAAGTGCAGGGGGGTACTTAAAAAAGAAATTAGGAGAGCAAAGAGAGGGCATGAAATAACACTGGCGGGCAAAATAAAGGAAAATCCCAAGGTGTTTTATAAGTATATTAAGGGCAAGAGGAAAACCAGGGAAAGAGTAGGGCCCATTAGGAACCAAAGTGGCAATCTGTGTGTAGAGCCAGAAGATGTAGGTGGGGTTTTAAATGAATATTTTGCATCTGTGTTCACTATGGAGAAGGACGATGTAGGCATAGAAATCAGGCAGGGGGATTGTGATATACTTGAACAAATTAGTATTGAGAGGGAGGAGGTACTAGCGGTTTTAGCGGGCTTAAAAGTGGATAAATCCCCAGGCCCAGACGAGATGTATCCCAGGCTGCTGTGTGAGGCAAGGGAGGAGATTGCAGGGGCTCTGACACAAATTTTCAGAACCTCTCTGGCCACAGGGGAGGTGCTAGAGGACTGGAGAACAGCTAACATAGTACCATTATTCAAGAAGGGTAGTAGGGATAAACCAGGGAATTACATGCCAGTGAGCCTAACATCAGTGGTAGGGAAATTATTGGAAAAAATTCTGAGGGACAGAATTAGTCTCCACTTGGAGAGGCAAGATTAATCAAGGATAGTCAGCATGGCTTTGTCAGGGGGAGATCATGTCTGACCAATTTGATAGAATTTTTCAAGGGGGTGACCAGGTGTGTGGATGAGGGTAGTGCAGTTGATGTGGTCTACATGGACTTCAGTAAGGCTTTTGACAAAGTCCCGCATGGGAGACTGGTCAAGAAGGTAAGAGCCCATGGGATCCAGAGCAACTTGGCACATTGGATCCAAAATTGGCTTAGTGGCAGGAGGCAGAGGGTGATGGTCGAAGGTTGTTTTTGTGACTGGAAGCCTGTGTCCAGTGGTGTACCGCAGGGATCGGTGCTGGGTCCTTTGCTGTTTGTAGTGTACATTAATGATTTAGATATGAATGTAGGAGGTATGATCAGTAAGTTCGCAGATGACACGAAAATTGGTGGAGTGGTAAATAGCGAGGAGGGAAGCCTCAGGCTACAGGACGATATAGACGGGTTGGTTAGATGGGCAGAACAGTGGCAAATGGAATTTAACCCTGAAAAGTGTGAGGTGATGCATTCTGGGAGGACTAACAAGGCAAGGGAATACACAATGAATGGTAGGACCCTAGGAAGGACACAAGATCAGAGGGACCTTGGTGTGCATGTACATAGATCCCTGAAGGCAGCAGGACAGGTAGATAAGGTGGTTAAGAAGGCATATGGGATACTTGCCTTCATTAGCCGAGGCATAGAATATAAGAGCAGGGAGGTTATGATGGCGCTGTACAAAACGCTAGTTAGGCCACAGCTGGAATACTGTGTGCAGCTCTGGTCGCCACACTATAAGAAGGATGTGATTGCGTTGGAGAGGGTGCAGAGGAGATTCACCAGGATGTTACCTGGGCTGCAGCGCTTCAGCTATGAAGAGAGACTGGACAGGCTGGGGTTGTTTTCCTTAGAGCAGAGAAGGCTGAGGGGGGGACCTGATTGAGGTGTACAAAATTATGAGGGGCATAGATAGGGTAGATAGAAAGGAACTTTTCCCCTTAGTAGAGGGGTCAATAACCAGGGGGCATAGTTTCAAGGTAAGGGGCAGAAGGTTTAGAGGGGATTTGAAGAAAAACTTTTTCACCCAGAGGGTGGCTGGAATCTGGAACTCACTGCCTGAAAGGGTGGTAGAGGCAGGAACCCTCACAACATTCAAGAAGCATTTAGATGAGCACTTGAAACGCCATAGCATACAAGGCTACGGACCAAGTGCTGGAAAATGGGATTAGAATAGACAGGGCTTGATGGCCGACGCAGACACGATGGGCCGAAGGGCCTCTTTCTGTGCTATATAAACTCTATGGGCTGGATTTTCATTGACCCGTGGAGGCAGGTTTGGAGGCGTGTGGGGGGTTAAAATTGCGAAAACTGGCAGGACGGACACAAGTCTGCCTCCACGCAATTTTCATGAAATCGTGTCTGCTGGTCCCGACTGCGTCCCGCCTTTAAGAGACGGGATAGGCTGTTAAGGCCCTTAACAAGCACTAAATTGGCTCTATAATGCCATTTTGAAAGGCCTTTGTGATTTTAACCCTTGTTCTACGTGAATCTCTCTCTCTCTCTCTCTGAGTGGTGGTGTAACAATATGTGGGAACAGACTTAGGGCTGCTGCTGCTCATTTTGCATCCAGGTCCTCTCACAGCAAAGGCCAGGCAGTCTCTGAAGACCTTCAATGCAGCAGCAATAATGACATCATCAGAGGTGACTTTCAGACTGAAACCACTTATTAGTTCATGGGTTCCCACATGCTGGAACTCAATTGCCCAATTAGGTGAAAATTGCATCAATCTCCCACATCCAATTGCAGTCGGGTGATAACACGAAAAGTGGATGACACGACCCCAACCCGCCCCAGTATCAAAATCCAGCCCTATGACTCTATGACAATCCGGTAGTTTCGTGGTCACCATTACTGATACTAGCTTTTTATTCCAGATTTATTTAATTAACTGAATTTAAATTCCCCAGCTATCGTGGTGGCATTTGAACTCACGTCTCCGGATCATTAGTGCAGGCCTCTGGATTACTAGCCCAGTAACATAACCACTATGCTATCATTCCCAGAAATTTCTATGATTTTACCTCCGTCTCTGTGTTATACTGTTAATTCTACCATCGTATAACCACCAATCCTCCTTGTACTAATTGATCCAGTTTATAATCAACCTTTTTCTCGGCAGATAAATCACCCCCTGCTAACAGTAAAGATAAGCCTGACACATAGGCCGAAACGGACAAGAATGTAACCAACATGACAACCAGAAATTATGATAGTAAAGCGGACACGTTAAATACTTAGGCCGATGACAACAGGATCAATTAAATATGTGGTTCACTGCGATTAAAGCATTTTAATTGCGAGATTAATGGATAATTTTTTTTTTTTTAATCGCTTGACGGCCCTACAAAAAACATTTCTTGATCCATTTTGATAGGACGTTAAACACCTATAATGTGCGGCACCAAACTGGCCTTCAGATTCAGATGTGTGAACAGGAGGCTGGACAGCTCTCCAGGGGCAGGCATTTTTATAAGATGTCAGACAAGAGAAGGACAGTTAAAAAGTTTTGTTTCAAAGCTGGTGAAATCAGCTGCCAAATGGATCAATGCATCCCCTGTTGAGGTACTAAGCCATATCTAGAGTAGCGGGGAGGAGTCCCTGTCCCAATCCCTGGTCTGTGCTGAGTTAGCTGGCCTCAGCATTCGGAGTGCGACAACTGACCTCAGCACCCCTGGACGGAGGGCTCCAGACTTTGATTGCTACCCAGTGGCCTGTGCTGTTTCTGTGTGCACATGGGTATCAGATGAGGGCACTCTGCCCTTCATGGATGAACAGCTTGTCCAAACTTATTGTCTAGCCTTGCACGGAAAGAATGATGACCTGGGCGAGGTACAGAGAGCAGCTAGTGCCTGTGGAACCCATACCCCAGCAAAGAGTCAGCACCTTCAGGAGAAGTGGGGAGAAAAAGATTCAAGGAGAAAAATGTTTTCTCACTAAGGTGATGAGTTCACCGTGACAGAGTCTCCACATTCAGTGGAGGAAAGAGTTTAAAAACAAATTATAAAAACGAACCATTAATTATATAAGCTACATGTATGGAGTTTACCTCTGGCACCAAGACTGCTCCTGACTATTGCACTGAGTTCTGAGTGTAGAACTCCCGCTACACGTGGAATATTTTACACACTTGCAGTATTCTAAGTTCGTTACCTTATTTCAGGAGGGGCTGCTTGATGTAGAAAAAGGTGCAATATCAACACTTACCAGTATACTCAAAATCTGTGTTATAATCCTCACCTGGGGAAGGAGAAAAGAACAGTGGTCATTGACAGGTCATAGAGTGACCTCGGTCTTGTTTAAAACACTGGCACGATGATGTGAAAATGCACTGTGCCCTGTTGGTTTGTTTAACCTGCATCATCAGCGCCAGTGATTTCCCCCGGGGGGCGGTTCCCGATCTCCTGCCATAACATTGGTGGACATCCGAGAGAAATGGCGGAAACGGCCATTTTCACCAGGGTGCCCGCAAAAGTTACAGTGGAAGATCGTAAACCCCCGTGGTAATTCTACACAACCTTTCACCCCTTCTTTAGCGCCTTAGTCCCAAGGGGGTGGTGCTCACCCATTCGTAGCTTCTACCCGAATTTCCTGCAGAGCCACCACAGAAACGGGGGAGGGGAGGAAGATGGTGATGATAACGATGAGGATGAGAAGGAGGAAGAGAGACTTAAGTACCTACTGGCCAACTACCATGATGACGAGGAGGAGGATGAAGAAGAGCGAGGTAATGGTGGACTGAAGGCCACCCGTGAGTTCCTGCTCAGAACTTCTGCACCAACCCTCTCCAACTCACCCTTCTGCGTCACTTGCTTCTTCACTTCCAGGCACCAGCTCAGATATCTTTTCACTTGGGGGCAATTAGATAGTGTTGGTGAGGATGTGCTGGCCGATTCGGAGCGCGGGGGAGCCAGAGGACTGGGAAGTGGGTGCAGATGTGAAACCTTTCCAGTGAAGGCTGGGGAGAAAGCTGCTTATGGCTTCGGAGTCGTGGGACCCAGATCCCATGCCCGAAAAGAAGGATGTACATGCAGGCTCTGAGGATGTGTAGCAACTGACAGGTGTGACTCTCGAGTCTACAGCTTTCCTGTGCAGCAACATCAGGGAAAGTTTTTCCTCATTGCAGGGACCAATGGAGTGTGTGGCAGCTTCATTTGGAATCTGCAGCAGGTCCCCTCATAAGAAGTGCCAGGGACCAGTCAGTGAATCTACCTCCTCTGAAGCACAGACTGCAGTTCTGGTCAGTTGGGATTTGGCAAGCGGATTGCGGGAAGGATCAAAAAGCCTTGGGAAACTCGGGGAAGCATTTTAATGGCGGAAACAGCTCCCATCTGATTTTCCTGCCTTAAAAAATGTCCTGCGCCATTTATGCACTGCTAATGTGCTGAAAGCGGCACAGAAAATCATGCCCCAACATTCAGACCTGTTGATTATAGCGAGGTCAAACCCGGGCCTCACCCATGACACTATTTGGAAATATCTGACCCTGGTCCATCCTGGATCAGTGGCGAAAATACCTATTCTAGGCCTGTCTTGGGCCAGTTCTGGAGATATCTGTACCAGATCTGGCCTGGGCTGGTATTGATGGCACCCTTCGCCCTCTGATGTGACAGTAAATAGCGTTGACTGAGGAGATGCACACTCAGTGTAGCTACAGATGTGGCGAGGGACTGGAGCGGAGATGCTGAAGAAGACACGGACAGCCATATTCTAGAGACAATAGCTGGGACTTTCCTTGGCGCTGCTCCCGCTCTGACGCTGTAACTTCACTGGAAGTGCAGTAGAAACCCTGCTTCTGCGCAAAAACGCGAAGGTAACTTGCATTCTAACCGTACAGCATTTTGAGTCAGTAGATACAAGCGAGCAGATGCTTACTTATCTGGGTTTCGTATTGTGTATACTGTGGCTGTAGAGGGTACAAGTGAGTGTCTGGCAGATCATCGTACTGACCCTGAAGCATCACTGCAAAGAGAAACAGATGGTGAGACACAGATCAGAGGAATTCCATATTAAATTTGCTTTATCTGTTGGACAAGGCACAAAAAAAGCTTACATTCTGATAGCTGAACATTCTTTCACCTCTTGCCTTCTGGATGTAAACGGGTTGCCGATTCGCTATCGTCCATTTTACACCATCTACCCTACACAATGCAGTCTTTCTTTATCTTTCTATTTTATCGATATTTTTTAAGATCAGTTTTCCTCTGAACTTTTCAATAAGCAAAGGAAACCGTTCTGATTGTTTCCCGCCCAACTAATGGGATAGAGCTGCGATTTAATTGGAGATAGCTGTAATATAACGTGTGCCACAAGATGGAGGCAGTTCAGAGACGATTCACGAGGTTAATTCCAGAGATGAGGGGTTTGACTTATGAGGAAAGGTTGAGCAGGCTGGGCCTATACTCATTGGAATTTAGAAGAATGAGAGCTAATCTTATCGAAACATATAAGATACTGAGGGGGCTCGACAGGGTCGATGCAAAGAGGATGTTTCCCCTCATGGGGAAATCTAGAACTCGGGGGCACAGTCTCAGAATAAAGGGTTGCCCTTTTAGAACTGAGATGAGGAGGAACTTCTTCTCTCAGAGGGTCGTAAATTTGTGAATTCTCTGCCCCAGAGGGCTGTGGATACATTTAAAGTGGAGATAGACAAATTTTTGCAAGATAAGGGAGTGAAGGGTTATGGGGAGCGGGCTGGGAAGTGGCTTTGAGCCCAAGATCAGCCATGATCTTATTGAATGGCGGAGCAGGCTCGAGGGGCCAAGCGGCCTATTCCTGCTCCTATTTCTTATGTTCTTACAAAATATAAAGTGAGTCAAAGGAACTGGTAACGGTTTTCTCCCTGCTGTCCCGAGGGTGTCAACTTCTTCCTGGGGTACAGTTCCATGCAACAGCCTTCTGGCTCTCCCCCAAGTGAGCCTAGACCAGGCTATTCAACTATGGGGACATGACAGTTGAGCCCGCTCCCGGCTTTGCCCCAGATCCACCCACAACCACTTTTGCAACATGGGTCACTGAATTCAGGCTCAAGATTGGGAATTTTGACTGATCTTTCATTCTCTACCCAGGGACTCCCCACGTCCAATTGTAGTGCCCCTACTGTAGTCCCAACCTAGGATCAGCTAAACCATCGCACAGTGTGGAGGGGGTGGGGAAGCAAGGGAAAAATGTGTTTCGCAGAAGTTCCCGTTATTGAAGTGAAGTATTTTTGACGCCGCTCCCTCAACACCGCTGCATGTTTTTGTACTCACCGGGTAGACAGAGGAGGACGAGGCAGGCGGCTCTCGCAGCCATGTCTGCAGTCAAGATGTGCTTGTGGAGTAGTTAGAATTCCAGGCACACTGTCTGGGAGAACAAGCAGAGCGGCGTTAGCAGGAAATATCTGAGAGTTCCACGGACAGATCAGACAGAGCGGCTCCCAGTGAGGCCCTCACTGTTTACAGCTTATGCACAACAGAAACCAGAGACCGATTTGTTTAACTCACCATCAGGTACACTGCAGACAGAACAACCCTAAAGGAGACAATTCAAAGCTCAAGTACCTCCGTTCCTCCCTCCCCGAGTCTGGGGATACGATTCCCATTTGTGCCACACACAGTGTGTAGCGATGCCCTGCGTTAGCTATACTCTGAAACAGCACCAGGCAGCACAGACAGAAACTGCAATTGTTTCCGAAACACAAATTTACTATTTTTTTTCTGTTAATTTTTCAATGTCATGGTTTTGGCGGGGGGGGCGGCGGAGGTGGAGAGGAGGATGAATTTGGTTAGAGAACATAAATGATTCCATTGAATATTGAAGGCGACAAGGGTTCTGCGTTGTGAGGGTATTGTTGTGTATGGTGTTCTGTTGGTCATTGCAAGGAATCAGGAGCCCCTCACTGCAACTGGCCTGTGCCCCACACAACTTGGTAATGCTGAACAAAATTATCAGCGTGTTCATCACAAGCAATGATTAGTGGCAAGTTTCAAGTAAGTCTGTAAGTCAATGGCCCAGAAATTGATCTCGCTCTGTTCCCGCGGGGGTAAGGCTTTCCCGCGATCTCTCACCTCGCTTGTGCTTTTTCAGATCCAGCTCGCACGAACTTCATGTTCTAGAGATCAGCTGGGCAGTGCTTGCGTATCCCAGCGGCGTAGTGAATTCGTGCGAGCTGTGGGATCACGTGACTCAGTTAGAGCCAATGGCAGCACACCATCTTCCATTCATAAGTTTCACAGCACGGCTGTGAAATCTATGAATCTTACACCCCCCCAAAATAACAGCTAAACCTCAATTAAATTTAAAAAAAAAAAACCAGCACATTAATAAAATAAGTATAGTTAATTAAATTAACAATTTTAAATAAAAAATTAAATTTTTGAAAAAATTTAAAATCTTTTAAAAAGTTATAAAAATAAACTTACCTGTCTTTAAAGTCTCTAAAAAAGATATACCTGTTAAAAAAAATTCAAAAAAATACTTAATTCACTACTTACCTTGTTAAAAGTGGGTCTTACTCCTCCTTTTTACATTTCCAAAATCTTCCGTACTTACCTGCGCGTCCAAAGCATGAAGTGCACAGCGTGCGCGCAGCCTGTAGCGCGCACGCGATGCACCGAGGACCCGCCCCCTTTTCAGAAGAGCAATTGCCGGTTTTCAGCGCATGCGCAGGGCATGCAGAAAACCGGCAATTGGAGTGGGAATACGCGAGATTACGCACTGCGTACTCTCGCGTCCCGGGATCAATTTTCGGCCCAATATATTTGTACAAGTAACAGTAATATACACAAAGACATAAAAAGATATATGCAAATACAATACACGTGCAGATATATAACCACACGTATACACAAAAAGACATATACAGGCGCATAGACACAAACACATATATACTTACACAAACATGCATACACAGACACACAACATATGTACAGTATTATGTACACATGCACATGGACACAAGAACATATACATACGTACATGTACATACTGCCATATTTATATACATGAACATATAAACACAGGTACATACACACACATATGCATATATGCACACACACACAATGTACATATACAGCACACTGTATATTATACATGATCCCTTGAAAGTGCGAGTATAAGTAGATAAATCCATTTAAAAAAATCAGTAGTATTTTGGGTTTTATAATTAGGGGCATAGAATAGGATGGCAAAAAGATAATGATAAGTTCATACAATTCAATGGTTAGGCCACAATTAGAGTACTGTAGGAAGCTTTGAGTACCCCACAACAGAATAGACATTCGAGCCATAGAAAGCATATAGTGTAGATTCAGCAGGATGATACCAGGGTTAAAAAAAACTGTAGTTATCAGGAATGACTTGAGATACTGGTACTATTTCCGCTGGAGCAGGGAAAGCTAAGGGGAGATTTTACACAGGTTTTTTAAATTCTGAGGGATGAAAGGGCTATTTTCTCTGGTTGGGGAGTCACTGACAAGGGACCACCAATTTAACATTCTCACTAAGAGAGTGAGGCGAGAGGTTAGGAGAAATTTCTTGATGCAGAATTATTGGAGCAAGTAACACGTTACCACATGGAGTAGTGGAAACAGATGGTTACATTTAAGGGAAAAGGAGATAAATATTGGAAGCACAGGGAGATACAGGACTATGGGTAGAAAGCAGCTCAGTGGAATTGATTTTGGATTGCTCTAGCAAAATTCGTCAAATGGCCCCCATCTGTGCTACAAATGTCTGAGATTCTATGGTATGGATATACAAACTCACATGCTATACACAAATACGTACAAACACATACAGGTATATATATATAAAATATATACATTCCCCCCCCTATCCTGAAGGTGCTAACTCTGGCTGTAATTTGGTTTCACAGGCACTGGTATCCCTCTGGCTCCTCGCCCAAGTGGCCGTTCTTCATGTATCACTGTAGACAGCGAGTGTCCGCAGGCTACTTCTCATCGAGGGACATCATAGCCGAGTCCAATCCTGACCTGACGTCCATGCCCTTTCAGCACAGGTAGCGATGAGATGCAGGACCCTGGCTGATATTCCTCACCCAGAGCGGGCACTCCGAGACTGATAATAGGGCCCCCAACGCCCCCGCCCCAGCTGGGATCAGCTAACTCGGCACAGAACTGGGATTGAACTCGGGACTTCCCTGGTCTGCATGGGTCAGTACCACACCAGGCACTTGCTTTACCAAGTGAGCCAGTCCGGGGGGGGGGGGGGGAAAATCGGAATTATCTGGTAATTCGAATTAAGCAATTTGTTTCAGCGAGTCTTTGGCTTAGTGGTAGCATTCCTGAGTCAAAAGGTGCAGGATTCGACCCCCGCTGCGGATAGTCCCAGCGAGTGGAGACCTGGAGCCCCGGCTCTGAATTCTGTGTTGAGATCCAGTGGATACTTGTGTCCGCTGGTCCCCCTCATCATTTGGGCTGTGGGAGCCCATAAAACCCTCCTGCCCTAAAGGACCAACCACCCCACTAATGGGCCTGCAAATCCTTCCACTACTTCACATTATTCTCCAAGGGAAGTGAGGGAAGATATGAAAACAGCAAGGACAGGAATTTAGAAACTTCAAATTCGAGGAGTGGACTGTACAGCAGACTCTCCCCACATCTCTCTCTCTTTCTCTGCTCCCCCTCCACCTTCTCTCCCCACTCTCCACCCCCCCGGAAGGTCAGGGATTCAAGTCCCTCTACAGGTCTCTAGAACATCATTTTAGGCTCACATTCAGTGCATTACTGAGTGAGTTCTGCTTTGTTGGAGGTGCTGTCTTTCAGATGAGCTGTTAAGCCGAGGCCCCATCTACCTACATGGACGTAAAGGATCGTTTGGCATTATTTGAAGAAGAGCAGGGGAGTTCTCCCGCTGTCCGGGGTAATACTGAACCCTCAACAAACATCACCAAATCAGATTAAACGGTCAGTTGTCTCATTGCTGTTTGTGAGACCTTGCTATGAAGCACTTTGGAACGTCCCAAGGACGTGAAAGCCACTGCAGGTTCTCTCTTTTCTTTCGTTCCCTCCCTTTCCCCCTCTAACCCCCTTTTACCTAACCTTCTCCTTTACCCTATCTCACTTCATGTTCATCTCCCTTTGTCTCCTTCTGCTCTGTTTCTCCCTCTCACGCTCCCCCCCCCCCCCCGCTTTTTGTCCCTTCCTCAACCTCTCTCTATCTCCCTCGCCATCTCACTAATACACATTTACTGAGTGATGTTATTACTGAGGAGGAACAGACTCCCATTTGCTTAACCCTGCAGTGACCCCCATTGGGCTGTTTGGGGTCCTGTTTTGATGCTCCACTCGCCCCTCCATGTTGTGACCAAGCGCGGAATGAATGCATCCTCCCTGCCTTGCGCCTCTTCGGTTTCCGAAAAACACAGAAAATTAGTAGGTTGCAGCTGCCGTCACTGTAACAGAGGTTTGGGGGAGGGGCTTTTTAATTAATTTATTTCTCAATGTTTTCATTTTTTTCTGCTTTGGGCCTGTCCTCTCTGGTAGTCTTCGTGTTGCCGATTGTGCGTCTGTTCTCCAGCTGTGTAGTGAGGGGTGGGATTATCAACGTTCCTGGCAGCTCCCTGCAGCTCGACACCAGCTCGTGTTGTTAGGATTGGTCATCAGTTTTTGTTAAAACACAAATATTAGCTGAAACCCAAAGTGCCCTGAACACGCCGCTCCAGACATCCCCTCCTCCCAATCACACCGGTAAAGGGACGTGTCTGTCAAACACTGAGCCAGTCCTACAGGAGAGGAGAGTCCATGACTAGTTTGGTGAGGATGTGTATGTGTGAATCCCACCAGCCCTGGAGACCCCCAAGGTGAATGTGAGGGGGAAAGCCCTCAGCGAATGGGACTGGGGGTTGAATCTGCTCCAAGCTGGAGACCCCTCGGTATAGGCTGCAGACAGCCTCTGTAACCCGAGACAGATCACCTCATGCCACTCAGGATTCATCTTCCTGTAATCATTTGAGGTACCTTGGCACTGGTTAAACTACTGTTATAGGTGTTAAATCAAACTTTGGTGAGAGCCAATGGCGGGGGAGAGTGGGAGGAAATGGGTGAATATTTTCAAGGAACAGCAATATGCAGCTGTAATTCTTCAATCCCATTCAGCCGCCAAAGCTGGTGTGGAGCAGGAAAGGATTCCTGACCCCACCAGACCATACAAGGTCAGTGCGAGGTCACCTAATTTCAATAAATCGGGCAGGCGCCCGTGCCAAAATGATTTTGAGCTTCCGTTAGAAGAGGGATGCAAGATACAACGCCTGACAGCTGTTGGGACACGGGGATGCAGCTTAAAAATCAGAGGTCTGCACCTAATCAGCCCCTTTTATAAGGAGGCTGAATTAAAATTAGTCAGAACAATTCTGGGGTCTTCCAGGCCATTCTCCAAGCCTAGAGACTCTTGTGGATCCCACTTCCACCAACCCATGGACCTAGATGCCAGTAACTTTCTGCCTGAAACCACAAGAAATCTCAGCAGCCCTGCCTCCTTTTATGGCCATTTATGAGGCAGACAGAATGAGAGGGACTTTTGAGGGAGAGAAACTCCTGAGGAAGAAATACATTAAAGGGTGCAGTGGAAGAGCAGGAAGCTGTGGTGTGCAGCTGGCTAGGGTCCAATGGGTCAGAATGACCTGCTTGCTGCTGCCTACGTCATCCCACCCCCGCAGGAGATCCCAACGGGTATCTTTGAGGCAGATACTCGGCATTGCCAGGTCTCGCCCAATATTCCACCCCCGCCAGTTCACTCCTGCTGCTTCTGTGCCAGGACTCTGCCCCATCCTCACCCACTCAGAGCCCCGAACTTCCATTGGCCCAGTCCTTACCAGTTTCCACTGGCTCCCTGTGCCCCTACCAATCAGCTTCAAGGTCTTCAATTACCTCATCTACTCTTCTTCAGCAATCTCCTTCAGCCTTATCCTCCTGCTCACACCCTTTGTTACTCGACACTGGTCTACTTTCTCTGTGCTCTTCGCTCCATCATCAGTAGTTGTGCTTCCAGCTACCGTGCCCTGCTTTCTAGAACTCATTCCCAAAATCCCTCCACCTTACCTCCTCACTCCTGCTTTCAAAGCCCTACTAAGGACCTTTCTCTTCGACCTACACCGCAAATCCATTCTACATGGTCTTTTCCACTTGGTGTCTATTTTTCTTCTTCTCTTCTGTATAAAGTGTGCGGGACATCTTTCCAATGTGATGAGTGCAGTATGCATGCAAGTTGTTGTTGAATAGAAGCTGAATACAGGTAGGCCTCAGGCTTTTTACTCCCTCTGAGGATCAGAGGTTTGTGTTGCACATTGCCAATTTATTTGGCTCTCAGAGATTTACAATATTTCTGTGTTTCCAATCTTCTTATGTCAGCTGTGGCTCAGTGGGTAGCACTCTGGGTCCTGAGTCAGAAGGTTGTGGGTTCAAGTCCCACTCCAGAGACTTGCCCACAAAAATCTAGGCTGACACTCCAGTGCAGTGCTGAGGGAGTGCTGCACTGTCGGAGGTACCGTCTTTCGGATGAGACGTTAAACTGAGGCCTCGTCTACTCGCTCAGGTGGACGTAAAAGATCCCATGGCACTATTTTGAAGAAGAGCAGGGGAGTTGTCCCCGGTGTCCTGGTCAATATTTATCCCTTAATCAACATCACAAAAATAGATTATCTGATCATTATCACATTGCTGTTTGTGGGAGCTTGCTGTGCGCAAATTGGCTGCCACGTTTTCTACATTACAACAGTGACGACACTTCAAAAGTATTTAATTGGCTGTAAAACGCTTTGGGACGTCCTGAGGTCGTGAAAGGTGCTATATAAATGCAAGTCTTTTCTTTTTTCACATCCAACACAATACTTAACTCAGGAGGGTTTGTGCAGTGATTATTTATTGCATTGGTTCCTTGGGACTCTCACAGCGGTTGCTTCTGTTTCTGCAGCAGTTATGGGGGAGGTTGTGTGTTTTGGCTGATTCTCCAGTCATATGCGCACAGCCCCCCATTTCCTTCCAGTCGCAGTTATTGATGCACTGGGTTCCAACTTTAGCTCTCCTAAAAATCACTGGTCTGTCTGGTATCCAGGACGTATTTAGTGAGCTGGAGTTAGGTAATCTCGCCCAGGACAACAATTGGAGCACTACTGCCAGGCTTGAGGGGGGGATGTGAGATCAGCTAGGGTTCCCGCTCCTGATCCTTATTCAGTGACACCTACTGGAAAATCCACGTATGTGGAGGTTGAGTGAAGGCAGAATCGGGCTCAACTGTAACGCTCCCTAAAAATCCCGACGACGCTCTTGTCTAATCTCACGCATGAGGAATAGCCATTTAGGTGAGGGTGGAGAGCAGCCCGTGGGACAGAACCCCAGCAAGAGTCAAGATCGGAGCTTAGAGAGTTAGAGGAAAAAAAGACACTTTCCACCTTCGGTTATCCCTGGGTAGAGAGCACCTCATATAACTGGAGCCAATTTTACACCTTTACACTTTCCAACTTTGTGATTCAGGTGATGGAGAGTGTCCCACAATTTGTACAATCCAATTCCACCATCCTCTTAGCTGTGAATGGTGAGAGGCGGGTCCTTGTAATGTCTGACTGAGAGTTTCTGGGACGTGAGTTTGTCAAATTGTTTAGCATCCCGTTTCCGCTGAGAGAAAGAGATCTGCTTTCATTCTTCAGTCTGATTGTAGTGAGCGCGTTAAAGGAATGAGCCACGAAATCCACAAGGAATAGTGTGGCCACAGGCAAGATAGCAGTTCAAAGTGATTCCTGAGGGAGGGGAGAGGGTTCACAACCAGCCGCAGCCAACAGTGAACCCGCGCCGGGCCCCACAGCGAACACAGCAAAGAGCCACAAGCAGGCTGGGCAGAGCTGCCTGTCTTGAGCACAAACAGGGGTAACAGAAGTGAGTAACACACAGTGTGGGACTGCACAGAGCGACCCTCTGCCACCTGCAGCCCTGTGGCACAGAAATAGGGCACCACCTCATGCAATGCCCCACGCAACGCGCTGCTCAGTAAAGTGAGCCTCTATCTGTCATAGAATCATGGAATAGTACATCACAGAAGGAGGCCATTCGGCCCATCGAGTCTGTGCCAGCTCTTTCGAAGAGCAATCCAGTTAGTCCCACTCCCCCGCTCTTTCCCCATATCCCTGCAATTTTTTCTCCTTCAAGTATTTATCCAATTCCCTTTTGAAGGCTACTATTGAATCTGTTTCCAACACCCTATCAGGCAGTGCATTCCAAATCCTAACCACTCGTTGTGTAAAAAGGTTTATCCTCATGTCGCCTCTGGTCCTTTTGCCAATCACCTTAAATCTGTGCCCTCTGGTTATCGACCCTTCAACCACTGGGAACCGTTTCTCTCTACTCTATCTAAACCCTTCATGATTTTAAACACCTCTATCAAATCTCCTCTTAGCCTTCTCCGCTCTAAGGAGAACAACCCCAGTTTGTCCAGTCTATCCATGTAACTGTAATCCCTCATCCCTGGAACCATTCTAGTAAATCTCTTCTGTACCCGCGCCAAAGCCTTCACGTCCTTCCTAGAGTGCGGTGCCCAGAATTAGACACAATACTCCAGCTGGGGCTGAACCAGTGTTCTATATAGGTTTAGCATAATTTCCTGGCTTTTGTACTCGATGCCTATTTATAAAGCCCAGGATCCCATACGCTTTATTAACTGCTTTGTTAACCTGTCCTGCCACCTTCAAATATTTGTGCACAAACACCCCCAGGTCTCTCGGTTCTTGCACCCCCTTTAAAATTGTACCATTTAGCTTGTATTGTCTCTCCTCCTTCTTCCTACCAAAATGTATCACCTCACACTTTTCTGCGTTGAATGTCATCTGCCATGTGTCCGCCCATTCCACCAACCTGTCTATGTCCTCTTGAAGTCTATTTTTTTAATATTTGTTTCTGGGATGTGGGCGTCGCTGGCAAGGCCAGCATTTATTGCCCATCCCTAATTGCCCTTGAGAAGGTGGTGGTGAGCCGCCTTCTTGAACCACTGCAGTCCGTGTGGTGAAGGTACTCCCACAGTGCTATTAGGTAGGAAGTTCCAGGATTTTGACCCAGTGACGATGAAGGATCGGCGATATACTTCTAAATCAGGATGGTGTGTAACTTGGAGGGGAACTTGGAGGTGGTGGTGTTTCCATGCGCCTGCTGCCCTTGTCCTTCTAGGTGGAAGAGGTCGCGGGTTTGGGAGGTGCTGCCGAAGAAGCCTCGGCAAGTTGCTGCAGTGCATCTTGTAGATGGTACACACTGCAGCCACGGTATGCCGGTGGTGGAGGGAGTGAATGTTTAAGGTGGTAGATGGTGTGCCAATCAAGCGGGCTGCTTTGTCCTGGATGGTGTCGAGCTACTTGAGATCTTCCTCACTGTTTACTACACTTCCGAGTTTTGTATTGTCTGTAAATTTCAAAATTGTGCCCTGTACCCCCAGTCTAAGTCATTAAGGTATATCAAAAACAGCAGTGGTCCTAGTACTGAACCCTGGGGAACACCATTGTATACCTCCCTCCAGTCCGAAAAAGAGCCAGTCACCACAACTCTCTGTTTTCTATCCCTTAGCCAATTTTATATTTATGCTGCTACTACTGCTCCTTTTATCCCTTGGGCTTCAATTTTGCTAACAAGCCTATTATGTAGTACTTTATCAAACGCCTTTTGAAAGTCCATATACACAACATCAACTGTACTGCCCTCGTCTACCCTCTCTGTTACCTCATCAAAAAACTCACAACACGATTTGCCCTTAACAAATCCATGTTGGCTTTCCTTTATTAGTCCGTGCTTGTCCAAGTGGCTGTTAATTTTCTCCTGCATTATTGTTTCTAAAAGCTTCCCCACCACCGACATTAAACTGACCGGCTTGTAATTGCCAGGTTCATCCTTCTCCCCTTTTTTGAACAAGGGTGTAACATTTGCAATCCTCCAGTCATCTGGCACCACCCCTGCCTGATTATAAATTACTATTTTAAGAACATAAGATTTATTAAACAGATTTGTTAAGGTCAAATCATTTAATGTGTGGTTTTGATGGAATTTAACATTTGTGAGCTTCCCCCATGGTTCAGGAGGTAGGTGCACAACCCCGGCCTCTTGTGCATCCCCCACTCCCTTCGCCCCACCATTGGCGGCTATGCTTTCAGCCGTCTAGGCCCTAAGCTCTGGAATTCCCTCCCTAAAACTCTCCGCCTCTCTACCTCTCTCTTTTCCTTTAAGATGCTCCTTAAAACCTACCTCTTTGCCCAAGCTTGGAGTACGGTAGCGTAGTGGTTATGTTACTGGACTAGTAATCCAGTAGGCTCTGATTAATGATCTGGAGACATGAGTTCAAATCGCCACCGTGGCAGCTGGGGAATTTAAATTTCTGTTAATTAAATAAATCTGGAATACAAAGATGGTGTCAGTAATGGATTGTCTTAAAAACCCATCTGGTTCACTAATGTCCTTTAGGGAAGGAAATCTGCCGTCCTGACCCAGTCTGGCCTACTCCAGACCCACAGCAACATGGTTGACTCTTATCTGCCCTCTGAAATGGCCGAGCAAGCCACTCAATTGTATAAGGCGGCTCACCACCACCTTCTCAAGGGCAATTAGGGTTGGGCAATAAATGCTGGCTTTGCCAGCGATGCCCACATTCTGAGTGAATTTTAAAAAAGCTTTTGGTCACCTGTCCGAATAGCTCTTTCTTTGGCTTGGGGTCAATTGCCGTTTGATAATGCTCCTGTGAAGCACCGTGGGACCTTTTTTACTACGGTCGAGGCGCTATATAAATGCAAGTTGACAATATGATGGCAAAGCACGTTTGGAATGGTTTAGAAGCAGCATCTCCATTGGTAAAATGGAGTTCATCCTGTGGGAGATCACTGGATGAGATTCCAGCCCTTTCAGGGCTGCAAGCCAGGTCCGTGTCATTTAGAAGCCTCACAGTTCAGCTTTCTCTGCGGGAGTCCCTGCTGTGTTCTGGCAAACCTGCAGTTGCTGAAGCCCACATCTGGGTGCAATTACTGTGTATCCTCCACCCCCCCCCCCCCCCCCACCCCATACACAAACATACACACACACCTCCCCCACCTCCAGCTCCACATCCCGGGGCTTCAGACTCTCCAGGAGAACAAAGAGCTTTGGCTTCTGAGTTACAGTTTGTTTTTCAGGCACACGTCCTGAAATTAACTTTTTAAATTATAAAAAAAAAGTTTGATTCAACTATGAAGCTGGACTTGAAGGATCAGTATCAGGTATTTTTCCTGAAGGAATATCTGTGTGAATCAGGCTGAAATATTGTTGGATAGACAATTATTTAGAGCACACAGCTAGGAGCAGTTCACACCTCACAGGGTGATTCAAACCTTACCTCTAATTGGGATAAAAAAACACAAAATCCATTTTCCTACAACCTGATTTCCCCCCCCCCTTTCTCTTTGTTTAAATTTAATTTGTACAACTCCCAAGAGTTTCTAATTATTTAACAGAAACAGATATGAAACACAGTTCCCCTTTCAGCTGGAGATTTTGAAGTTTTATCTAAAGTTCGAGCTTGATGTGATCAGAATGCCACACACTGCAGGAAAGTACAGATAGTTTGCGATCTCAGCCTGCATTTGTGGGTCTGAAGGCAGGCAAGCCGGGGGCTTTGCTCTCCTACACAATATCCAGTATATATTCATCTTGTTCTTACCAGATCCTCTTCTGGAACTCTCCAACTGCGCTCCGAGTGAGTCTGACTGAAACACACTCCAGATGGCACGCCAGCTCCTGCCCCTGCCGCTGGACTCCTCTGGGTCTTAAAGCCTGGTTATTTAGCAGCAATGTAACTCCAGTAATGAGGGTGACTAACAAGCTGTCAGCAATTAAGTAAATGTTTAGTAACTTTTGCAGAGCTGACAGCTCGTTAAGGTAAGCGCCACCAGAAATATTTCAGTCATTCATTCCAGAAGATCCCCCTCCCATCTCTGCCTTCTAACCTCTCTCTCCATCACAATCTTTCCTTTATTTTATGGATACAACTATGGTCAGTGCTCCACTGAACTTTCCTCTCTTGTTCCTGACACCTACCCACGCACTCTTTCTCCCCTTGTCTCATCAGTTTTATTCCTTGACCGCTTTCTCCCCTCCTCTCCTGAAGGTGTTGACTCAGTGCTGGGGCGCAGTTCTGCAGGTGCTGGTTATCCTCTGGTGCCTCACCTAACTGGCCATTATTAATGTGTGAGCCTAGGTAGTCAATCTTGATGGGCTATTCCACCGTGTAAGTCATCACAACTGAGCCCAATCTTGCCCGCACTCAACATTCACACTCCTGCACTTTCCAGCAAAAGTTATTGGAGACTGATAGGGAGTGAGAACCCTGGCTGATTTCCCCCCTCCCCTTTCCTAACCTAAAGGCACTGAGGCCAATTGTAACTTTCCTATTACGGCCCCATTTGAGCTCAGACTAAGCACGGACTGAGCAGTATCCAGACTCACTGGCCAACCGCCAGTCCATGCAGCTGCCTCGCCCAGTGCCCATTGACCAACCAATTGCCCCCCCCCCTAAAATTCTCCTGCCTGGAGTCTATCTGGCGCAGAGAACTAAGCTGTGGAAGCTGCCCAGGCAATGGGTACACAATCTGTAAGAATGTTTCCGGTGACCCTGTGCACAAACAGAATGGAAACCTGCACTCAGGCGGTTGTGTGGAACACAAGGCCTTGGGAAAGTTCTGACGAAGGGTCATTGACCTGAAACGTTAACTCTGTTTCTCTCTCCACAGATGCTGCCTGACCTGCTGAGTATTCCCAGCATTTCCTGTTTTTATTTCAGATTTCCAGTGTTGTTGGGGCCTTAAGCGGACCAACCGTGAAGGAGAGTCGACGCGTTACCCGACTTAGCCCGACTGAGCAATAAAACTCAAACACCAATTTACACGGTTAAATGCGGGAGTACACTTTATTGCAGAGCGCTCTGGGAGAGCAGTGATGCACCCGCGTGTAGTCACCGACCTCTCAGATAAGTCACTCCGGGGCACAGTATTTTATACATCCATCATTGATCACATCGTGCTCACATGAGCGCGTGATAGTTATTAGAATCCAATCAATTTTATGTATACAATTGTTAAGCATGGTAAATAAATTCAATTAACGTCAGGGTACAGTTGATGTGATCAGCCTCGTCTATGTGACAGTGTTATCTCGAGCCCTGTATGTTGTAACGTTGTCTGACAAGGCAGACTGCCAACCCATTGCAGCATGTTAAAGTCCTGTGTCAGCGAATTTAAAGTTCATTAACTGGATGAGTTTTTCTTCTCCGACATTTCTTTAATAATTTTCTTCTCCAACACCAGCATTCCCAAAAGGGAAGGTCTGTGATAGGATGGAAGGCAGGACAGATTAAGAGACAAAAGGGATGATGGTGCGAGGCAAAAGGAGATGGTAATGGGACAAGTTAAGAGACAAAAGATGGCTCTAGATGAAGTGTAAATGGCAATGGCAGAATGATCAACAGCTGCCATGTGAGAGAGAGAAAATAAAATGATAGGGGCAGAGGTTATGGTCTGAAATTGTTGAACTCGATGTTGAGTTCAGAAGGCTGTAAAGTGCCTAATCGAAAGATGAGGTGCTGTTTCTCGAGCTTACGTTGAGCTTCACTGGAACAGTGTAAGAGGCTGAGGACGGAGAGGTCAGAGTGGGAGTGGAGCGGAGAATTAAAGTGACAGGTGACCGGAAGCTCGGGGTCACCCTTACGGACTGAACAGAGGTGTTCCGCAAAGCGGTCACCCAATCTGCGTTTGGTCTCCCCAATGTAGAGGAGACTGCGTCGCTACTGAGGCAAATTGGAGAACGCGCCACTGCTACCTTACTTGAGATCAGCTAGCACAGCACAGACCTGGAATGGAACATCTGATGTCGATGGTTCAGTGTAGGGGTGGTGCATTAACTCAGGTCAGGTAACCTGCTGCCTCTTGGGGGTAAAAATCGGTTTGCGCCCAAAAATGGACGTATAGGAGGCGCAGGGAACGATCCCTGTGCCTGAATGGATGGGCCCGAGGCACACCTAATATTGGGCCTCGGATATCATTATCATTGAACCAGGGGAGCCACAGACATCAAATGGGCGTCCCCAGGCTGCTCGCCAAAGAAGAGGCCTCGAAGATCGGGCCTCTGCGTCACCAGCACCTCAGGTAAGTCCTTAAAGGGGATAGGGAGAGGGGGTAACCGGGAGGGGCCAATAGTGAGACGGGATGCCTTGGGGTGGGGGGGCGACTAGGAGAGAAGTGAGCGGTGGCCAGGATCGGGGAGGGTAGCGGTGGCTGGGAGGGAAGACGACTGTGGCAATCAGGGTGCTTCGAGGTCACGTTTGGGGAGGAGTCAAGGTCGCAATCGGAGGGGAGGGGGCGAGCGATGGCCAGCAGCAGCCCGCAGTTTTAATATGGAGTCAGGAGGAGTACGATTGCTCCTCCCGGCTCCTCATTCAGATAAGTAATTTTAACAAACTTACCTTTTTGGTTGCAGCCTACAGCAGTCCCTTTAAGGATCGTCTGTTAGGCCACATGTAGACCTAGTTTTCATGAATGCAGCCTGCCTCAGGGAAAAACAATATTCCAGAGGAGGCCTCAAACAGGCGTTAGGCCTTTATTTGCATATGCAAAGGGACTATTGACTGTTTCAGTTGCTGGTCCCAGATGCTTTTTCCCCCCCTATACCAATATGGCAGGCCTGCTGGTAATGAACACGCACTTCATGTCGGCCATATTTGAGGCTTAGGCGCCCAATTAGCACCCGAAAAAGAGGCATGGCGCCATCTAGGCTTAGACCTGAATGGTCAGAGAGCAGTTATAATTTTAACCCATACATTGGATTAATCAATGCCTTTGGGAGCGGAGACAATTGGGGAAAAACCCGCGTTACCAATGCAAAATCCATGGTTGCATCAAACTTACCTTTGCATGGATGTGCTAGACAGGCTCAAAGGGCTCAGATCCAATAAAACTCCAGAATATACCCAGGGGTGAGGTAGAAGTCTATGATATATTGACACTCATCACAAGCGAGTCATTGAATACAAGGAAGGTGCCACTGGTTTGGAAGGAAGCCAATATGGAGGCTGAAAGAGATCTGGGAGTGATAGCAGATATCAACACTGATAATGCCTAGTCATACGAACGATGACATAGAATAGAATCATAGAATGGTTACAGCACAGAAGGAGGCCATTCGGCCCGTCGAGCCCGTGCCGGCTCTCTGCAAGAGCACTTCAGCGAGTTCCACTCCCCCGCCCTTTCCCCGTAGCCTTGTAAAAAAATTTCCTTCAGATACTTATCCAATTCCCTTTTGAAAGCCGTGATTGAGCCTGCCTCCACCATCCTTTCAGGCAGTGCATTCCAGATCCTAACCACTCGCTGCTTAAAAAAGTTTTTTCTTATGTCGCCTTTGGTTCTTTTGCCAATCACCTTAAATCTGTGTCCTCTGATTCTCGACCCTTCCGCCAATGGGAACAGTTTCTCTCTATCTACTCTGTCTTGACACCTCATGATTTTGAACACCTCTATCAAATATCCTCTCAATCTTCTCTGCTCTAAGGAGAACAACCCCAGCTTCTCCAATCTATCCACGTAACTGAAGTCCTTCATCCCTGGAACCATCCTCGTAAATCTTTTATGCGCCTTCTCTAAAGCCTTCACATCCTTCCTAAAGTGCGGTGCCCAGAATTGGACACAATACTCCAGTTGAGGCCGAAAGGACCCATCCAGGCTGTCCGACACAACTGTGATGCCTTGTGGCTCACAATATATACACTCCCCACCACTCCCAAAACCATGTGATCTCCTGGGAGAGATGAAAAAATAGGTAGGGAGTTCCTGGATTTTGACCCAGCAATGATGGAAGAACGGTGATATATGCCCCCTCCTGTTTCCCATCTACATGCTGTCCCTCGGCAACATCATCCGAAAACACAGCGTCAGTTTCCACATGTACGCTGACGACACCCGCTCTACCTCACCACCACCTCTCTCGACCCCTCCACTGTCTCGAAATTGTCAGACTGCTCCAGTACTGGATGAGCAGAAATTTCCTCCAACTAAATATTGGGAAGACAACGCTCCTGTGAAGCGCCTTGGGACATTTTACTATGACAAAGGCACTATAGAAATGCAAGTTGTTGTTGTTATTGTCCAAGTCAGGATGGTGTGTGACTTGGAGGGGAACTTGGAGGTGATGGTGTTCCCATGTGCCTGGTGATAAAGGACTGAGCTTTGAGGAAAGGTTAGAAAATCTTGGACTCTTCACTCTTCAGCTGGATGAGAGGGGATCTTATCGACATATAAATAGTAAGTGGAGTAGAAAAGATTAACCCTGCATCACCTTTTCAAAGTAAACCCAAGCTGCAGGACAAGGGGACACTGGTACAAACTAGTAGAGGGCAAGTCCAGCGCTGCTGTTGATAAGAATTTAAATGGAGTAGAGCAGCAGAGAAACCTGGGTGTGCAGATATGCAGATCTTTACAAGTGATCGTGCAAATCAATACACCAGTAAAAAAGACAAACAGAATCATTGGCTTTGGATCTAGAGGCATGGAAAACAAAACCAAAGGAGGCAATGGTGAACTTGTACAAGTCCTTAGTTGGGTCGCAGTTGGATTATATTGTACAGTTTTGGGTATCCCATTATAGGAAATTAGGGCTTTTTCGCTGAAGCTGAGAAGGTTGGGGGATGATGACCTGATAAAGGTCATCAAGATTGTGATGGGTGATGATAAGGTAAATAGTGACAGGTTGTTTCCATTGGTCAGCAAGGCAGTTACGAGGGGGCAAACATTTAAGATAATCACAAAAAGAATGAAATGAGAGGTTCTAAAAAATTCCTTTAAACAGGGTGGTTAGAATGAGGAATTCTGTGCCTTATCAGAACCCATCACAATCTTGATGAAACTTTATCTGTGCCAGAAACACAGAGTTCATAAATTCTTTTATAAGTGAATCTGATATCAGATACTTGAAGGTGATGAATATTAAAGGGTATGGAGAGTGAGCAGGAGATGTTAAACCGAGGCCCTGTCTACCCTCTCTGGTGAACGTAAAAGATCCCATGGCACTATTTTGAAGAAGAGCAAAGCAGTTCATCCTGGTGTCTTGGCCAATAGTTATCCCTCAACCAACATCACTAAAAACAGATTATCTGGTCATTATCACATTGCTATTTGTGGGAGCTTGCTGTGCACAAATTGACTGACCTATTTCCCAAATTACAACAGTGACTACACTTCAAAAAAGTACTTAATTGGCTGTAAAGTGCTTTGGGAAGTCCTGAGGTTGTGAAAGGCGCAAAATAAATGCAAGTCTCTCTTTCTTAAGGGCCTTTACTATGCTGGAACATTCCCTGAAGTCAGGAAATGGTCTCCACACAAAGAATGATCACAGGTCTCCTGGGTGGGATAGTGGAGACTGAAACTCAAGAGACAGTTCAATGCTGTGACAGGGGATCATGGCTTTCTGGAGAAAGATGAACGAACTGGGCCGAATTGCTTCCCCAATCTGTACTTGGTGATCTTTGTGACCTCTTCTGTTTCAGTGTAATGCACCACCTTGTGGTGATAATGTCACATTGCAGCAATGTAAAAAAACACTTCACCTGAACCAAACACTCTTTTTTTAAAGATCGGCAGGAGTTTAGTTGTGGGAAGCTGGGTGCAGCCCCTCTGATGATTCTGTCCCAGTCATGGACATGGGTATTTATTGTTTCAGTGTGTCAAAGGGTGCAGTTAAAGGAGGGCATCCTGACAGCAGGAAGAAGGAGGCTCCAATGGCCTAGAATGAGGCAGAGATGTACAGCTGGACCTGTCCCTGTAGCGATGGACCAAGGCCTGAACACAGTCCTTTACCAATGTAACAAGGTCATTGCATTTCAAAACACATTCATTGCGTAAAGTTACAAAATTCTTTCAGAGGGAATTTGATAGTTGCTTGATGAAGAGAAATATTAAAGAATGTGGGAATGAGCAGGAGAGTGGGATTAGAGAAGGTGGCTATGGTGCAGACCTGATGGGCTGAAGGCCTGTTTTTGTGCTATAACGCTCTATGATTCTGTGATTGCATCTCTCAGAAACATCTCAAAGTGCTTCAGATACAGTGAGTTACATTACATAGGATATGCGACACAGAAACAGGCCATTCGGCCCAACCAGTCCATGCCGGCGTTTATGCTCCACTTGAGCCTGCTCCGTCTTTCCTCATCTAAATCTATCAGCATAACACTCTATTCCCTTCTCCCTCATATGCTTGTCTAGCCTCCCCTTAAATGCATCTATACTATTCACTTCAACCACTCCCTGTGGTAGTGAGTTCCACATTCTCACCACTCTTTGGGTAAAGAAGTTTCTTCTGAATTCCCTATTGGATTTCTTGGTGACTATCTTATATTGATGGCCTCTAGTTATGCTCTTCCCACAAGTGGAAACATTCTCTCTGAATCCACTATCAAAACCTTTCATAATTTTAAAGACCTCTATTGGGTCACCCCTCAGCCTTCTTTTTTCAAGAGAAAAGAGACCCAGCCTGTTCATCCTTTCCTGATATGTATACCTTCGCATTTCTGGTATTAACCTTGTAAATCTTCTGTGCACCCTCTCCAGTGCCTCTATATCCTTTTTATAATATGGCGACCAGAACTGTATGCAGTACTCTAAGTGTGGTCTAACCAAGGTTCAATACAGGTTTAGTATAACTTCCCTACTTTTCAATTCTATACCTCTAGAAATAAACCCTAGTGCTTGGTTTGCTTTTTTTATGGCCTGTGTCGCAACCTTTAGTGATATGTGTATTTGTACTCCGAGATCCCTTTGTTCCTCTACCCCACCTAGACTCGCACCCTCCAAGTAATAAGTGACCTCCCTATTCTTCCTGCCAAAATGTAATACCTCACATTTATTTGTGTTGAACTTCATTTGCCAATTATATGCCCATTCTGCAAGTTTATTAATGTCCTCCTGTAATTTGTTGCAGTCCTCCTCAGTATTGACTATCCCCCACAATTTGGTGTCATCCGCAAATTTAGAAATTGTGTTTTTGATTCCAAAGTCTAAATCGTTAATATAAATTGTGAACAACAGTGGTCCCAGCACTGATCCTTGTGGAACACCGCTACCCACCTTCTGCCACTGTGAATAGCTACCCTTTACCCCTACTCTCTGCTTTCTGTTTTGAAGCCAGCTAGCTATCCATTCTGCCACTTGTCCCCTGACTCCGCATTCTCTGACCTTGTTCATCAGTCGACCTTGTTCATCAGTCTATTATGGGGTACCTTATTGAAGATCTTTTGAAAATCTAGATAAATTACATCTACTGCATTACCATTGCTTACTCTCTCTGTTACCTCTTCAAAAAATTCAATGAGGTTGGTCAAGCAAGACTTTCCCTTTTAAAATCCATGTTGACTATTCATTACTATGTTTTTGCTTTCTAGATGTTCTTATATTTTCTCCTTTAGTAGGGATTCCATTATTTTTCCTACCACCGATGTTAAGCTGACTGGTCTATAATTCCCTGGACATGTTCTATCCCCCTTCTTAAATATAAGTATTATGTTAGCTATCCGCCAGCTATGGCACCACACCTTTTTCTAACGAATTATTAAATATGTGTAGTAATGCCTCTGCTATCTCTTCCCAGATTCTTTTAAAATGCGTGGATGCAATCCATCCGGACTAGGGGTTTTATCCTCTTTGAGTTTGATTAGTTTATTTAATATATCCCCTCTTTTTATTTTAAATGCACTTATCTCATTACTAATCTCATCATCCAATGTCATGTCCACCTGTTCTATCTCCCTGGTAAATAGAGATGTTTCAGTGTGAAAGGCACTGTATAAACACAAGTTTTATTACTTAGTGTGTGGAAGAGTGAAACGAGAAACAGAAGTCCACAAAGGAGGTGGATTGATGACACCAGGATTGGACGAGCAATGGAATCCATGCTAGAAAGGGAAAAGGGAAGGACTGTGCCAAGTAGGTTCATCCTTCCACGAGCCTATGAAGGGAGGTCTGCTACAATTGGTCTGGTTTTCAGCAGCATTACTATTACTGCAATGACGATAGAAACCAGTGAATAACTAATTAACAAATATTAAATAAATCAGAAGTGGGGTAACTCTCCTGCTGTGCTCTAACTGATCCAGATAAATATTGGGAGGACAACAATAACTCCAAATGACTCCCCAAAATCTTTCCACCATCTACAAGGCACAAGTCAGGAGTGTGATGAATACTCTCCACTTGTCTGGATGAGTGCAGCTCCAACAACACTCAAGAAGCTCGACACCATCCAGGACAAAGCAGCCCGCTTGATTGGCACCCCATCCACCACCTTAAACATTCATTCCCTCCACCGTGGCTGCAGTGTGTACCATCTACAAGATGCACTGCAGCAACTCGCCAAGGCTTCTTCGGCAGCACCTCCCAAACCCGCGACCTCTTCCACCTAGAAGGACAAGGGCAGCAGGCGCATGGGAACACCACCACTTCCAAGTTCCCCTCCAGGTCACACACCATCCTGACTTAGAAATATATCGCCGATCCTTCATCGTCGCTGGGTCAAAATCCTGGAACTCCCTCCCTAACAGCACTGTGGGAGTACCTTCACCACACGGACTGCAGCAGTTCAAGAAGGCGGCTCACCACCACCTTCTCGAGGGCAATTAGAGATAGGCAATAAATGCTGGCCTTGCCAGCGACGCCCACATCCCATAAACGAATAATTTTTTTTAAAAAACTGTCACATTTATACAGCACCTTTAGCAACAACAACAACAACAATTTGTATTTATATAGCGCCTTTAACATAGTAAAATGTCCCAAGGCGCTTCACAGAGGCATGAAGAAAGAAATGGATGCGAGCCAAAAAAGGGGGTATTAGGAAGGGTGATCAAAAGCTTGGTCAAAGAGATTGGTTTAAAAGAGTCTTAAAGGAGGAGAGGTGGAGGGGCTTGAGGGGATTCCAGAGTGTGCAGCCTGGGGGGCTGAAGACCCGGTGAGGTGAAGGGAGGGGGGTTGCTAAGATGCTGGAGTTAGAGAAACTTTCAGCAGTGGAGGAGGCCACATAGATAGGGAGGGTAAGGCCATGGAGGGATTTAAACACAAGGATGATAATTTAAAATTTGGACACCACATGTAGGTTAGCTAATACAGGGGTGATGGGTGAACGGGATTTGGTGCGAGTTATGATGCGACCAGCAGAGTCTTAGATGAACACAAGTCTACAGAGGGTGGAGGATGGGAGACAGCCAGGAGAGCATTGGAATAGTCGAGCATGGAGGTGACAAAGGTATGGATGAAGGTTTCAGTGGACTATGGACTGAAGTAGGGACGGAAGCAGGTGATGTTACGGAGATGGAAGTAGACAGTCTTTATGATGGTGAGGATATGGGGTCAGAAGCTCAGGTTCGAATTGGACACTGAGGTTGTGAAAATTCTGGTTCAGTTTGAGACAGTGGCCAGGGTGAAGGATGGAGTCAGTGGCGAGGGTAGGGAGTTTGAGGTGGGGGAAAAAGACAATGGCTTTGGTCTTCCCAATGTTGAGCTGTAGGAAATTGCCTCTTGTCTGATAGCAGGGAGAGGGGTCAAGGGAGAAGGTGCAGCGATAGACCTAGGTGTTATCAGCATACATGTTTTTTTAATTATTCGTTTATGGGATGTGGGCGTCACTGGCAAGGCCAGCATTTATTGCCCATCCCTAATTGCCCTTGAGAAGGTGGTGCTGAGCCACCTTCTTGAACCGCTGCAGTCCGTGTAGTGAAGGTACGTCCATAGTGCTGTTAGGGAGGGAGTTCCAGGATTTTGACCCAGCGACGATGAAGGATCAGCGATATACTTCTAAGTCAGGATGGTGTGTGACTTGGAGGGGAACTTGGAGGTGGTGGTGTTCCCATGCGTCTGCTGCCCTTGTCCTTCTAGGTGGAAGAGGTCGCGGGAGGTGCTGCCGAAGACGCCTTGGCGAGTTGCTGCAGTGCACCTTGTAGATGGTACACACTGCAGCCACAGTACGCCGGTGGTGGAGGGAGTGAATGTTTAAGGTGGTGGATGGGGTGCCAATCAAGCGGGCTGCTTTGTCCTGGATGGTGTCGAGCTTCTTACAGAATATCACAGAATCCCCACAGTGCAGATAGGGGCCATTTCGACCCATCAAGCCTGCACCGACACATATCCCACCCTAGCCCCGTAACCCCACGTATTTAATCCCCCTAACACTAAGGGTCAATTTATCATAGCCAAATCAACCTAACCCACACATCTTTGGACTGTGGGAGGAAACCGGAGCACCCGGAGGAAACCCACGCAGACACAGGGAGAATGTGCAAACTCCACACAGACAGTCACCCGAGGCCGGATTCGAACCCGAGTCCCTGGCGCTGTGAAGCAACAGTGCTAACCACTATGCCACCGTGCTGCCCAAGTGTTGTTGAGTGTTGTTGGAGCTGCACTCGTCCAGGCAAGTGGAGAATATTCCATCACACTCCTTACTTGTGCCTTGTCGATGGTGGAAAGGCTTTGGGGAGTCAGAAGGTGAGACACTCGCCGCAGAATACCTAGCCTCTGACCTGCTCTTGTTGCCATAGTATTTATGTGGCTGGTCCAGTTAAGTTTCTGGTCAATGGTGACCCCGAGGATGTTGATGGTGGGGGATTCGGCGATGGTAATGCCGTTGAATGTCATGGGGAGGTGGTTAGACTCTCGCTTGTTGAAGATAGTCATTGCCTGGCACTTCTGTGGCGCGAATGTTACCTGCCACTTATCAACCCAAGCCTGAACGTCGTCAGGTCTTGTTGCATGCGGGCATGGACTGCTTCATTATCTGAGGAGTTGTGAATGGCGCTGAACACTGTGCAGTCATCAGCGAACATCCCCATTTCTGATCTTATGTTGGAGGGAAGGTCATTGATGAAGCAGCTGAAGACGGTTGGGCCTAGGACACTGCCCTGAGGAACTCCTGCAGCGATGTCCTGGGGCTGTGATGATTGACCTTCAACCACCACAACCATCTTCCTTTGTGCTAGGTATGACTCCAGCCAGTGGAGAGTTTCCCCCCCCCGATTCCCATTGACTTCAGTTTACTAGGGCTCCTTGATGCCACACTCAGTCAAATGCTGCCTTGATGTCAATGGCAGTCACTCTCACCTCACCTCTGGAATTCAGCTCCTTTGTCCATGTTTGGACCAAGTCTGTAATGAGGTCGGGAGCCGAGTGGTCTTGACGGAACCCAAACTGGGCATCAGTGAGCAGGTTATTGGTGAGTAAGTGCCACTTGATAGCACTGTCGATGACACCTTTCATCACTTTGCTGATGATTGAGAGTAGACTGATGGGCGGTAATTGGCCGGATCGGATTTGTCCTGCTTTTTGTGGAAGATGACTCCATGTCTGTGGATGATGTCATCAAGAAGAAGCATCTAGATGAGTAAGAGGAGGCGTGGGCGAGAAGAGAAGCCATTGGTCGAGATGATCAGGCTAGTATCAGAGTGGAACCAAGTGAAGACAGTCCCACTGAGCTGAAGAACAGAGGAAAGGTGTCGGAGCAACATAACATGGCCAACTGTGTCAGAAGTCTGAAGAGAGGACCAGGAGGGAGAATGCACCATGGTCACAGAGAATGTCTTTCTTGATTTTGGGGCCATTTCGGTGCTATGGGAAGAGGGAACCCGATTGGAGGGATTCGAACATGGAGTTGCAGGAGAGATGAGCATGGATCTGGGAAGCACAACACATGAATTTTGGAAAGGAAAGGGTGATTGGAGATGCGGCACTAGTTTGCAAGGACAAAAGGGTTGAGGCTAGTTTTTTTGAGGAAGGTTTGGATGACAATGGTTTTGAAAGGGAGGGGACAGTACCTGAGGAGAGGGAACCATTTACAATATCTGCTAGCATGGGGGCCAGGAAGGGAAGTTAGCTGGTCGCCAGTTTAGTTGGGCTGGCTTTGAGAGAGCAGGAGGTGGGTCTCATGAATGAAATGAGTTTGGAGAGGGGAGAGAAAGCAGAGAGAGGTTGTTTTCAGGACTAGGGCAGGAGGCTGACTAGGGAGGTTTGGCTTGGTGGGGAAGGGGGGAAAGCAGCTGAAAGGATGGTCTCTATCTCACTGATAAAGAGGTCCTCGCACATGTTGTTAGGAGAGGGTGGATGGAGCAGGGGAGAGGGTTTAAGGAGACGGTAGTGGAGAAAAGATGCCGGGGGTTATCTTTGCTCTGCAGGATGCTGCAAAAGTTGTGAGCGGTTTTGGCAGAGGAGTGTGAAGCCCAGTAGAGCTTGATGTGATCCAGATGATGGATGGTTAAGCCATTTGAGTGCCAGGTCCAACTCTCTATCTCTCCTCCTTTAAGACGCTCCTTAATACCTAACTCTTTGACCAAGCTTTTGGTCGCCTGTCCTAATCTCTGACGAAAGGTCATCGACCTGAAACGTTAACTCTGTTTCTCTCTCCACAGATGCTGCCTGACCTGCTGAGTGTTTCCAGCATTTTCTGTTTTTATTTTAGCTTAGATAGCTCCAGTTGAAAAGCTCGGTCCATTTGAAAATCTGGGGCCAGCATGGGCACAATGGATGGAATGGCCTGCTTCTGTGCTGCAATTTCAATGATTCCTCAGAGCTCATAAAAGATGAGTGCTGATCAGGCTAAATATAGAAAGTTCAGCGGGGAAGTGAAAAAGAAAATAAGAGGGGCAAAGAGGGTATGAGAATAGAATGGCAGCCAACATAAAAGGTAATCCAAAAGTCTTCTATAGGCATATAAATAGTAAATGGGTAGTAAGAGGATGGGTGAGGCTGATCAGGGACCAAAAAGGAGACTTACACATGGAGGCAGAGGGTATGGCTGAGGTACTAAATGAGTACTTTGCATCTGTCTTCACCAAGGAAGAAGATGCTGCCATAGACATGGTGAAGGAGGAGGTAGAGGAGATACTGGATGGGATAAGAATTGATAAAGACGAGGTACTAGAAAGGTTGGCTGTACTTAAAGTAGACATCCTAGGACGCTGAGGAAAGTGAAGGAAGAAATTGCGGAGGTACTGACCATAATCTTCCAATCCTCCTTAGAAATGTGGGTGGTGCCAGAGGACTGGAGAATTGCAAATGTTACACAAAAATGGGTGTAAAGATAAACCCAGCAACTGTAGGCCAGTCAGTTTAACCTCGGTAGTGGGGAAGCTTTAGAAACAATAATCAGGGACAAAATTAACAGTCACTTGGACAAGTGTAGATTAATTAAGGAAAGTCAGCACAGATTTGTTAAAGGCAAATTGTGCTTAACCAACTAGATCGAGTTTTTTGATGAGGTAACAGAGAGGGTTGATGAGGGCAATGCGGTTGACATGGATTTCCAAAAGGCTTTCGACAAAGTGCAACATAATAGGCTTGCCAGCAAAGTTGAAGCCCATGGAATAAAAGGGACAGTGGCAGCATGGATATGAAATTGGCGAAGTGACAGGAAACAGAGAGTAGTGGTGAACAGTTGTTTTTCAGACTGGAGGAAGGAGTCGTGTTCCCCAGGGGTCGGTACTAGAACCACTGCTTTTCTTGATATATATTAATGACTTGGATGTGGGTGTACAGGGCACAATTTCAAAATTTGCAGATGACACAAAACTTGGAAGTATAGGGAACAGTGAGGAGGATAGTGATAGACTTCAGCAAGACATAAAGAGGCTGGCGGAATGGGCGGACACTTGGCAGATGAAATTTAAAGCAGAAAAATGTGAAGTGATACATTTTGGTAGAAAGAATGAGGAGAGGCAATGTAAACTAAAGGGTACAATCCTAAAGGGGATGCATGAACAGAGAGACCTAGGGGTATATGTGCACAAATCGTTGAAGGTGGCAGGGCAGGTTGAGAAAGCAGTTAAAAAAGCTTACAGGATCCTGGACTTCATGAATAGAGGTATAGAGTATAAAAGCATGGAAATTATGATGATCCTTTATAAAACACTGGTTTGGCCTCAACTGGAGTGTTGTGTCCAATTCGGGGCACCGCGCTTTAGGAAGGATGTGAAGGTCTTAGAGAGGGTGCAGAAAAGATTTACGAGAACGATTCCAGGGATGAGGGACTTCAGTTACGTGGACAGACTGGTGAAGCTGGGGTTGCTCTCCTTAGAGCAGAGAAGATTGAGAGGAAATTTGATAGAGGTGTTCAAAATCATGAGGGGTCTGGACAGAGTCGATAGAGATAAACTGTTCCCATTGGCAGAGGGGTCGAGAACCAGAGGACACAGATTTAAGGTGATTGGCAAAAGAACCAAAGGCGACATAAGAAAAAACTTTTTTACGCAGCAAGTGGTTCGGATCTGGAATGCACTCCTTGAAAGGGTGGTGAAGGCAGACTCGATCAATGCTTTCAAAAGGGATAAGTACCTGAAAGAAAAAAATTTGCAGGGCTACGGGGAAAGGGCGGAGGAGTGGGACTAGCTGAGGTGCTCTTGCAGAGAGCTGGCACAGGCTCGATGGGCCTAATGGCATCCTTCTGTGCTGTAACCATTCTCTGATTCTATTCTATGACCACTAAACAGAGAGGGCACTAATGATGCTCAGCCAGCAGAGGGTGCACAAAGGCCATGTGTAGTTCTGAAATAAAAACAGAAAATGCTGGAAATGCTCAGCAGATCAGGCAGCATCTGTGGAGAGAGAAACAGAGTTAACATTTCAGGTCGATGACCTTTTGTCAGAATTGGAAAAATTTAGAGATGTAACAGATTTTAAGCAAGTGCAGGGGCTGGGAAAGAGGGGAGGGGAGGAAAGAACAAAAGGAAAGGTCTGTGATAGGGTGGAAGGCAGGAGTGATTAAATGACAAAAGGGATGATTGTACAAAGCAAAAGGGGATGGTAATGGGAGTTCTGTTCCTCAGCCAGCAGAGGCGGCACAAGGGCCATGTGCAGTTGTGTTCCTCAGCCAGCAGAGGGTGCACTGGAGCCATGTGTAGTTGTGTTCCTCAGCCAGCAGAGGGTGCACTGGAGCCATGTGTAGTTGTGTTCCTCAGCCAGCAGAGGGTGCACTGGAGCCATGTGTAGTTGTGCTCCTCAGCCAGCAGAGGGAGCACTGGAGCCATGTGTAGTTCATCTTACTTCTTCTTAGGCAGTCCCTCGCAACCGAGGATGACTTGCTTCCACATTAAAAATGAGTTCTCATGTGACTGATGAGTCCAATGCGGGACCTACAGTCTTTGTCACAGGTGGGGCAGACAGTGGTTGAAGGGGCGGGTGGGTGGGGTTCTTGGGTTGACGTGCGCTCCTTCCGCTGTTTGTGCTTGGCTTCCGCTTGCTCCCAGCAAAGAGACTTGAGGTATTCGGCGCCTTCCCAGATGCTTCTCCTCCACTTTGTGCGGTCTTGGGCCAGGGATTCCCAGGTGTCGGTGGGGATGTTGCACTTTTTCAAGGAGGCTTTGAGGGTGTCCTTGAAGCGTTTCCTCTGCCCACCTGGGGCTCTCTTGCCATGTCGGAGCTCCGAGTAGAGCGCTTGTTTTGGGAGTCTCGTATCGGGCATGCGGACAATGTGGCCCATCCATCGGAGCTGATTGAGCGTGGTCAAAGCTTTGATGCTGGGGATGTTGGCCTGAGCGAGAACACTGACATTGGTGCGCCTATCCTGCCAATGGATTTGCAGGATCTTGCAGAGGCAGCATTGGTGGTACCTCTCCAGTGCTTTGAGGTGCCTGCTGTACATGGTCCATGTCTCTGAATCATACATGAGGGCGGGTATCACTGCTGCTCTGTGGACCATGAGCTTGGTGCCGGGTTTGAGGTCCTGGTCTTCAAACACTCTTCCTCAGGCGACCGAAGGCTGCGCTAGCACACTGAAGGCGGTGTTGAACTTCGTCATCGATGTCTGCCCTTGTTGACAGTAGGCTCCCGAGGTATGGAAAGTGGTCCACGTTGTCCAAGGCCTTGTCGTGGATTTTGATAATCGAGGAGCAGTACTGTGTGGCGGGGGCAGGTTGGTAGATGACCTTTGTCTTACGGATGTTTAGTGTAAGGCCCATGCTCTTGTATGCTTCGGTGAAGGTGTTGACGATGGTTTGGAGTTCGACCTCCGAGTGTGCGCAGACGCAAGCGTCGTCTGCATACTGTAATTCGATAACAGAGGATGGGACAACCTTGGATCTGGACTGGAGGCGACGGAGGTTGAACAGTTTCCCGTTTGTTCTGTAGATTAGCTCCACTTCAGCGGGGAGCTTACTGAGGGTGAGATGGAGCATTGCAGCCAGGAAGATCGAGAAGAGCATTGGTGCGATGACACAGCCTTGCTTGACACCGGTCCGTACGTGAATTGGGTCCATGGTGGATCTGTTGGTCAGGATCATAGCTTGTATGTTATTGTGAAGCAGACGGAGGATGGTGACAAACTTTTGAGGGCAGCCGAAGGTGCACAAGGTCCATGTGTAGTAGTGTTCATCAGCCAGCAGAGGGTGCACAAGAGCCATGTGTGGTTCTGTTCCTCAGCCAGCAGAGGGTGCATAAGAGCCATGTGTAGTTGTGTTCCTCAGCCAGCAGAGGGTGCACTAGAGCCACGTGTGGTTCTGTTCCTCAGCCAGCAGAGGGTGCACTAGAGCCATGTGTGGTTCTGTTCATCCAGTTTTATCCTTTTTCTGTCGCCAATTATTTTGGCAGCTGAGTGTGTGACGTGGGCATATTTCACAGTCTTCAAACCAAACTATTGAGAGTCCACACAGGTGGCGTAGTTGGCCGATGTGGAATGCATATTCTCCCCACGTAGGGACACACCCTACTTTTTTCTCTGCATTACAACAGTGACTACACTTCAAAAGTACTTCATTGGTTGTAAAGTGCTTTGGGACGTCCTGAGGTTGTGCAGGCCCGAGAAAAATGCAAATCCTTTCCCCTATTGAAGCAGTAGGTGTAAGTAGATGGATTCAAAGAAAGACTTGCGCCATTCACAACCTCAGGATGTCCCAAAGCGCTTTACAGCCAATGAAGTACTTTTTGAAGTGTAGTCACTGTTGTAATGTAGGAAATGCGGCAACCAATTTACGCACAGCAAGATCCCACAAACAGCAATGTGATAAAGACCAGATAATCTGTTTTAATGGTGTTGATTGAGGGATAAATATTGGCCAGGAAATCGGGGAAAACTCCCCTGCTGTTCTTCAAAATAGTGCCATAGGACCTTTTAAGTCCACCTGAGAGAGCAGACGGGGCCTCGGTTTAACTTCTCATCTGAAAGATGGCACCTCCAACAGTGCAGCACTCCCTCAGTACTGCACTGGAGTGTCAGCCTACATTAATGGGGGGAGAATGGTAGACAACAGGATGGTGAGGACTCAGTTGGGTAGAAGGCAGGAGACAGGTTGGGGAGTGGGAGTTGGGACAGTCAGAGGAGGCTATGTGGGCGGTCTTAATTTTGGACAAAGAAGCCCACAAATTCCCTGCATTTAAAGTTTGAGGTGAGGAGGGGGAACCTCTGAGCAGGTGCTTTTTCTCAAAGGGACAATGTATTCACAATATATATAAATGATCTAGACGAGGGAACCAGATGTAATATCTCCAAGTTTGCAGACGACACAAAGCTGGGTGGGCGTGTGTGCTGTGAGGAGGATGCAGAGAAACTCCAGTATGATTTGGACAGGTTGGGTGATTGGGCAGATGCATGGCAAATGCAGTATAACGTGGATAAATGCGAGGTTATCCACTTCGGTGGCAAAAACAGGAAGACAGATTATTATCTGAACGGCAATAGATTGGGAAAAGGGGAAGTGCAACGAGACCTGGGTGTCCTTGTGCACCAGTCGCTGAAGGTAAGCATGCAAGTGCAGCAGGCGGTTAAGAAGGCAAATGGTATGTTGGCCTTCATAGCGAGAGGATTCGAGTACAGGAGCAAGGATGTTTTGCTGCAGTTGTACAGGGCCTTGGTGAGACCACACCTTGAGTATTGTGTGCAGTTTTGGTCACCTTATCTGAGGAAGGATGTTCTTGCCATGGAGAGAGTGCAGCGAAGATTCACCAGACTGATACCTGGGATGGCAGGAATGACATATGAGGAGAGATTGGGTCGATTAGGCTTATATTCGCTAGAGTTTAGAAGAATGAGAGGGGATCTCATTGAAACTTATAAAATTCTAACAGGACTAGACAGACTAGATGCAGGAAGGATGTTCCCGATGGCGGGGGAGTCCAGAACCAGGGGTCACAGTCTAAGGATAAGGGGTAAGCCATTTAGGACTGAGATGAGGAGGAATTTCTTCATCCAGAGAGTGGTGAACCTGTGGAATTCTCTACCACACAAGGCAGTTGAGGCCAATTCATTAAATATATTCAAGAAGGAGTTAGATATATTTTGTAAGGCTAAAGGGATCAAGGGATATGGGGAGAAAGCAGGGACAGGGTACTGAATTTGGATGATCAGCCATGATCTCATTAAATGGCAGAACAGGCTCGAGGGGCCGAATGGCCTACTCCTGCTCCTATCTTCTATGTTTCTATGTATCTCTTAATAGCAAATTGCACATAATTGCAGCTCATATAACCTTTCTTTAAATAGTATCTATTCTGAAACCAAAAAAACACAAAGCAATATCGAGTGAGGATTGGGTAATTTAAATTGAAAAATCTAACTTTCTCTAATATTGGATATTTCAGATGAAATGTTTGAGATGGAGATGGCCTAAGAGAGCACATTGTGCAGATTCAACAGGATGCTGCCAGGGGCGTATATTATAGTTATAAGGAGAAACGTGAGTTACTGGGACTATTTATATTGGAGCAGAGAAGCTAAGAGGAGATTTAACAGAGGTTTTGAAAAATAATTCAGGGTTTTGATAGGGTGAAGAGGGAAAGACTATTTTGTCTGGTTGAGAAGACAGTGGTGAGGGGTATTCAATTTTAAATTGTCATTAAGAGAGTGGGAAGGAGGTTAGGAGAAGTGTCTTTACACAGAGGCTTGTTGGAGCTTTGCCACAGGGAGTGGTTGAGGCAGAGAACGTTGTATCTTTTAAGGGAAAAGTGGATAAATATTTGAAGCAGAGGAAGATACAGGGCTGTGGAGAGAGAATGGGACAGTAGTTCTGGATTGATGTAGCAAAGAGTCAATACAGACACGATGAGCCAAATGCTGTAATCCTCTTTGGTTCTATGGATTTGCAGAAAGGATTTGTATTGTTTAAAAATGGTTTAATGTTTAGCTCCCTAACATCCATTCCCACCCTGAACTTCAAAGTGATTCTCAACCTGAAGAAAGATACCTGGATTCTTTGGAATTAACACTGCACTGTAATACCTGGGACCCTCTATGGTGTCCCTGGGACTGTAGTTCCTGTGGATACCATGGCTCTGAATGTGAGGCACGCACTCCTCTTACTCATCTAGTCTTTTCACATTGTATTATTTCATAAATGGAGTTATATTGTAAAAGGGGTCCAGACAGATTATCACAAGCACTTCCCACACCCAGCAATTTGACTCATTTGGGACTTGGAGTTCAGTCCTCACTTCTCTCCCACTCTGACTGCAGCCCTGTTCCACTGAGCGTGTGTATATAGAAACTAATCTGTGGCGAGTGATTGGTGCCTGCACTGGTGACAGGAGCTGAGATTTCGATGGGGGTGACTCTGCACTAATTCTGAATGGCAAAGGTGACAAAAGGCCTTGTGAACCTAAACACTGACATCTATGGAAAATGCAGGGAGCTGTCAGTTAGACGCCCCTTAAAACCTACTTCTTTGACCAAGCTTTTGGTCACCTGTCCTAATATCTCCTTATGTGGCTTGGTGTCAAGTTTTGTTTGATAATCGCTCCTGTGCAGCGCCTTGGGACGTTTTACTATGTTAAAGGCGTTATATAAATGCAAGCTGTTGTTGTTGTATGTAGATGTCTGTTCATTCACATGCAGTTGATTTGACTGCAATTAATAACAAGCCCCACCAGCTCATCTTTTCATACCTTTTGCATCTACAGGTATTTGTGTATTGCAGTCGGGCGTGTAACCGATATGTCGCTGCTCCAAAGTGAGGTGAAGGGTGGAATTTCCAGACTGCTTACCTGAACATCGTGCTAAATGCTGGTGTGAAGTGAAGGTGACAATGAAAATAAATAATAAGGGCATTAAAAGGATCACTGACAGTTAACTGTACAAGGAGTGAAGTGCAGTCTGGTTGGGTGTAAAAGATGTGTTTCATGACCCACCAGCATTTACTGCTGTGTCTGGGACTCTGTGCCTGGAAGGGCTGCCTGCAGGTTCAGAGTGTCTAAGGCCAGTTCTGTGCGTGACTGATCCGGCCAATATCTCTTCTGCCATCGTCCTTCATTGCAACTTAGTTCCCAGTGCTCCGTGCTCCAAAAGAACACATGGAGAACTCCTTTCTTTTCTTCCCATAGTACTAAGACATCTTTACGATCCATCTGAATTACCAGAACAGGTAGACAGGTCCTGGTTTCAAATTTCATTCAGAAGCTGCCATCTGCACCAATGCAGCACTCCCTTAGTACAGAGGCGAGTGCGCTATCAACTGAGCAACCTGTCACTTCAACCCAGAATAAGGGCGTCTCACTCCAGAGAGCTGGGAACCCTGCAGGGCAATGGTCGGAGCACAGCCGTTGGTCTCAGTGAGCTGAGCTCAGGAAGGAATTATCAACCAGGTTTCATAGAATCATAGAATAGTACAGCACAGAGAGGCCATTCGGCCCATCGAGTCTGCGCTGGCTCTTTGGAAGAGCAATCCGGTTAGTCCCACTCCCCCTGTTCTTTTCCCATATCCCTGAAAAATTTTTCTCCTTCAAGTATTTATCCAATTCCCTTTTGAAGGCTACTATTGAATCTGTATCCATCACCCTATCAGGCAGTGCATTCCAAATCCTAACCACTCGTTGCGTAAAAAAGTTTCTTCATGTCGCCTCTGGTTCTGTTGCCAATCACCTTTATCTGTGCTCTCTGGTTATCGACCCTTCAGCCATTGGAAACAGTTTCTCTTTATCTCCTCTAGCTAAACCCTTTCTGATTTTAAACACCTCTATCAAATCTCCTCTTAGCCTTCCCTAGTCCGAGGAGAACAACCTTTGTACAGACTGAACTACTGGTGAGAGCTGTGCCAGTAACTGGTGGAAGTGACTGTTGGCAGGAATATGATAGGACTCAGCTGAATAGCCAGCTGACATCCACTTGGGCTATTAACCAGAGGGTGGCTGACACCCATGGAACAGGAGTCAGCGCCTTTGAGACAAGGGGAGGGGACTGAAGATATTGCTTTAAAGTCTATGGGGTAAAAATTCACTTGGTTGCGCCACCCGTTAGCGCCTTAAGAGGGCGCTAATGGGGCGCAAAGCCGCTAACGCCCGGGCGCAGCGATGTTTGCGCCGCTCGAGAACTTAACTTGAGATTGTGCGGCGGCGCTAAAACTTACCGCTGCGACCACCTGCGCGCGCAGATTGTGACGTCATTCCATGGTGCAACGCCCTTGGGGCGCCCCGTAGCGGAAATTGAGTGGCACCGCCTGGCGCTTCCAACGACCAGAAGACTGGAACGCTATCAATCGCTGTGGGGCTGGGGGGGGCGCTATTTAAAGGGGGCCTCTTCCTGTCTTTTATTGTTGGTGGCATTTTTGAACTACGCATTCTGAGAGAGAGAGGGAGAGACTTCTGGAGAGATTCAACGTTGTGTGAAGGAGTTTTGGGTACTGAGCAGCACTTTGCAGGTTCATTTTGATTTGCCATTCCTTGTATCGATTTAGCAGAGACCGTGGGAGCTGCACTCTGAGCTCTTTGCCTGGTGCTCTCCATTGTTCTTTCCAGCACATTTGATGTGCAAGTCTCTCCAGGCCGAGATTCAAGGCAGCAATGAAGAGGATGTGGATGGAAAGCAAGATTAACCATCCCCTTTAAGAACTGGCCCGTGCCATTGTGTGTGTGTTCCATTGCTGACTGACATTACATGAGCTTCGCCAGCGCTCCGAGTTAGCGCCTCACTGCTCGGCCTTTGCGCCTTAAGAGAGGTGTGCAGCGCCTGCTTTAGCGCTCCACTCACCTCCCGGGGCAGTAAAAGTGAAGTTTCCCATCAGTGCCGATAATTAGCGCCAGGCGCTAATATTTGCGTCCGGACGATATTTGCGCCCCAAATGGGGCGCGACCTAATTTCTACCCCCATGGGTCACGTAGTTACTGTCACTCAGACTTGCTTGCTCTGTTGAGTGCGTCTAATCAGTTCCCGAGAATCATTTTTTCTGTGCTCTTGTTATTCCCGGCTACTTGACTTGGCTGGGTGAAGCAGTATCTGAGTTTTGTTTTCTTCTCCTGTCGAGAAAGGCGAAGAGAAGCACCGGCAGTTTGAGTGAAACTGGGAGTCAGTCTCTGTGCGAGAGTGACAGGAACTGAAACTCGAAGCAGCTCCACTCAATTCATCTCAGCAGCACCAGTTGCAGCAACAGAATGATGACGTGGAAAATGCAAACAATTGAGATTCATTGTGCAGTGACTGGGCGAATGGATCCGACGGAGATCCCACCACTGAAATTAAACGTATAAAAGTCTCCCTCGGCCTGTGCTGCTCAATCGCCGGGCATTTATTGGGTGTTATAACTGGCTGCAGCATCCCAGGGTTCAGGAGCAGAATAATCAGCCAGGAGTCCCGTCTGATTGCGATCCAGTCAGATGAAGACAGGCTTGGGCTCGGTTGTCTGGGCTCCAAATGAAGAAGGGCCTGGTAGATGAGGCACTGGCAACAACTCCCGCAAGAGTCAATTGTCTTCAGGAGAGGAAGAAATCTGGAGGTTCTGCAAACAATTTCAGGATAACTACCTGAAAAACAATTTGAATTTTAGTTTTGAAATTGCATTTTTAACTTGGTGGAGGAGCAGCTGCAGAATCAGCACCTGTTGTGTATATATTTACACTTTGGGTTCACAAACTGGGACAGGATGACCCAGCAGCTTCCAGTGGCATATCCTGCACATGCACGATGGGCCGAATGGCCTCCTTCTGTGCTGTATCATTTGATGATATCACAGCCTGGCCTGCAACTAGAAAAAGCCTGGGAGCAGTTGGATGTGTTTTGGTGCGATGATTAATGGGCTGGGTGATCACCGGCTGTGCAAAGTGCTTGTCCTGCTTATCAGTGACCGGAGAGAGGTCAGACCTGCTGTTGAATTGGTCTGAAGTAGGCACTTTTCCTACCCAGGGCACCCTCTTAACTTTATAATTCACGTATGTTTATTTGCAAAGGTGGGCAGCCTTGCGTTTTCTTGCATGTTGCTCACACACCTGTGTGTTCACAGCAACTTCAGATTATCATTTAAAAGAAAGAAAGAACTTGCATTTATATAGCGCCTTTCATGACCCCAGGACATCCCAAAGCGCTTCACAGCCAATGAAGTATTTTTTGAAGTGTGGTCACTGTTGTAATGGAGGGAAACACAGCAGCCGATTTGTGCCCAGCAATGAAATAAATGACCAGCTAATCTGCCTTTGATGGTGTTGGCTGATGGATAAATGTTAACCAGGCGACCGGGAGAACTCCCCTGCTCTTCCTGGAAAAGTTCCATGGGGATATTTTACGTCCACCTTAAAGGGCAGACGGGGCCTCAGTTTAACAACACAACTGAAAGACGGCACCTCCGACAGTGCAGCACTCCCTCAGTACTGCCCCTCCGACAGTGCAGCGCTCCCTCAGTACTGCCCCTCCGACAGTGCAGCGCTCCCTCAGTACTGCCCCTCCGACAGTGCAGCACTCCCTCAGTACTGCCCCTCCGACAGTGCAGCACTCCCTCAGTACTGCCCCTCCGACAGTGCAGCACTCCCTCAGTACTGCCCCTCCGACAGTGCAGCACTCCCTCAGTACTGCCCCTCCGACAGTGCAGCACTCCCTCAGTACTGCCCCTCCGACAGTGCAGCACTCCCTCAGTACTGCCCCTCCGGCAGTGCAGCACTCCCTCAGTACTGCCCCTCCGACAGTGCAGCACGGCACTTAGTTACTGTAAAAAAAAAATGAATCCAGCTTAATTCAACAGTTCGGGACATTTTCCCCAAAGAAATAATAATTTTGAAGATACTGGGATACACGGCAATATGGATGGCACTTCTGTCATGTTAGGTGACATGAACAGTGCAGATACTATGGGCTATTTATGACTATTCTCATACATGTCAACTGTCAGCTTTTCACACTAACAGGGAGCCTGACAAAAAGCACAGATCTCCCCTTAATGATGCTTCTACCACTAATGGAAGTGATTCTGGCTTCTGCGTACAGCAGGTCCAGTAGGAGGGAATTCTTGTGAGAACAGGAATAACCACAGAGTAGCAGCTGGAATCACTTCAAGTAGCACTACGGTAAGAGCAGCAACAAAAGGGAGGGAAGAGGGAAGGGAGGAAAATGATGGGAGATTGGGAAGAGGGCAGAAGCCAGGAACGATGGTCTGGAGGTGGGGAAATAAGAGTAGTAGTATAATTGGGGGGAGGGGGAAGAGTGGCAGTATTAATGGGGGCGGGGGGGGGGGGGGCGGAAGAACAGTGCCAGCGTTAACTGAAGGGTGATGAAGAGTACCAGAATTAACTGGGGAAGGGGGATGAGTACCAGCATCAATGAAGGGGAGGCGGGGAGAGGAAGAATTCGAGTATGCTCATCCAGAACTTTGCTGCCCGTATCCTAACTTGCACCAAGTCCCATTCATTGCCCCTGTACTCGTTGACCTACATTGGCTCCCAGTCCGGCAACACCTTGAATTTAAAATTCTCATTCTTGTGTTCAAAGAGGGCAGAATTAGAGGAGCGCAGATATCTTGGGGGGCTGTGGGGCTGAAGGAGATTACAGAGATAGGGAGGCGCGAGGCCATGGAGGGATTTGAAAACAAGGATGAGAATTTTGAAATTGAGGCGTTGCTTAACCGGGAGCCAGTGTAGGTCAGCAAGCACAGGGGTGATGGGTGAGCGGGACTTGGTGCGAGTTAGGACACGGGCAGCCGAGTTTTGGATGACCTCAAGTTTACGTAGGGTAGAATGTGGGAGGTCAGCCAGGAGTGCGTTGGAATAGTCTAGTCTAGAGGTAACAAAGGCATGGATGAGGGTTTCAGCAGCGGATGAGCTGAGGCAAGGGTGGAGATGGGCGACGTTACAGAGGTGGAAATAGGCGGTCTTAGTTATGCCGCAGATATGTGGTCGGAAGCTCATTTCAGGGTCAAATATGACACCAAGGTTGCGAACAGTGTGGTTCAGTCTCAGACAGATGTTAGGGAGAGGGATGGAGTCAGTGCCTAGGGAACGGAGTTTGTGGCGGGGACCAAAAACAATGGCTTCGGTCTTCCCAATATTTAACTGGAGAAAATTTCTGCTCCAGAATTGGATATCGGACAAGCAGTCTGACAATTTAGAGACCGTGGAGGGGTCGAGAGAAGTGGTAGTGAGGTAGAGCTGGGTGTCATCAGCGTACATGTGGAAACTGACGCTGTGTTTTCGGATGATGTCGCCATGGGGCAGCATGTAGATGAGAAATAGGAGGGGGCCAAGGATAGATCCTTGGGGGACACCAGAGGTAACGATGCGAGAGCGGGAAGAGAAGCCGTTGCAGGTGATTCTCTGGCTACATTTAGATAGATAAGAATGGAACCAGGCGAGTGCAGTCCCACCCAGCTGGACGACGGTGGAGAGGCGTTGGAGAAGGATGGAGTGGTCAGCTGTGTCAAAGGCTGCAGACAAGTCAAGAAGGATGAGGAGGGATAGTTTACCTTTGACACAGTCACAAAGGATGTCATTCCTGACTTTGATGAGAGCCATTTCGGTACTGTGGCAACGCAGAAACCTGTTTGGAGGGATTCAAACATGGAATTGCGGGAAAGATGGGCACGGATTTGGGAGGCGACAACAGATTCAAGGACTTTGAAGAGGAAAGGGAGATTGGAGATGGGCCGGTAGTTTGCAAGGATGGAGGGGTCAAGGATTGGTTTTTTGAGGAGAGGGGTGATGACGGCAGATTTGAGGGAGGAGAGACAGTACCTGAGGAGAGAGAACCGTTAACAATGTCAGCTAACATGGGAGCCAGAAAAGGAAGTTGGGTGGTCAGCAGTTTAGTGGGAATGGGGTCGAGGGAGCAGGAAGTGTGTCTCATGGACAAGATGAGCGCGGAGAGGTCATGAGGGGAGATCGGAGAGAAACTGGAGAAAGATGCGAGTTCAGGGCTAGGACAGGGGGGAACCTTAGAGGAAGTTTGGCCCGGTGGGCTAGGGGAAGGAAGGGAAGTGGCAGAGGCAGCTGAATGGATGGTCTCAACCTTAGAGACAAAGAAGTCCATGAGCTCCTCACACTTGTTGTCGGAGGTGAGGGTGGAGGAGACAGGGGAGAGGGGTTTAAGATGACGGTTAGCAGTGGAGAATAGAAGCCGGGGTTTATCTTTGCATTCCAGAATGATTCTGGAACAGTGAGCAATTTTGGCAGATGAGAGCAGGACCTGATAATGCTTTATGTGGTCCAGCCAGATCTGGCGGTGACTGGCTAAACCAGTTGTCCGCCATATCCGTTCAAATCTGCGTCCCTTGAACTTAAGGGAGCAAAGATGAGGGCCGTACCAGGGGGAACGGCCAGGGTGAGAGAGAGTAATTGTTTTAATAGGGACTAGGGCATCAAAGGTGGTGGTGAGGGTGTGGTTGAGCAGTTTGGAAGCTGCAGAAATGTTGTGGTGAATGGAGGGCCAAAGGCTGGACAGTTGGGATTTCATAATTGCAGTTGTAAGAGAGTTGGGAGAAATCTTTTTCCAGGGGCGGACACGGAAGTAGGGTTGGGGAGGGGTGGAAGGGGGATGTGGGTGGAGAGCGATACGAGGAAGTGGTCAGAGATGGCCTTATCTGCAATTGACACGATGGGAGATGGCAAGGTCGAGGGGGTGGCCGTGAATATGGGTTGGGGAGTTTACATGGACGAAGAGATTAAGAGAGTATAGGAGGCTAGTGAACTCAGAGGAGAGAGAGCATGATGAATTGAGATGGAGGTTGAAATCAACAAGGATGAGAAGTCATTCAGTGCAGAGGCTGAGGGAGGAAAGCAGTGAAGATATCTCGGCAATAACATTTTTATGGTACTTGGGTGGGCGGTAGAGAACGAGAATTTTAAATGAGAGGTGAGAGGGGTGGAATAAGGTGAGATGCTCAAAGGAGGAGAAAGTGCAGGAGGAGTAGGGGGACAGACCAAGGTGTGATTTGGTGATGAGAGCCACACTGCCACCACGGCAGTCTGAGCGGAGCAAGTGGTGGAAGGTATAGCCAGGTGGGGAGGCTTCATTTAAGGGTAAGGTGTCATCACCCCTCAACCAAGTTTCCGTCAGGGCCATGATGTCGATGCAATCATCCACGATAAGCTCATGGATTGAAGAGGCCTTGTTCGCAAGTGAACGGACGTTCTGGAGGGAGATGTGGAGAGGGTCGGTGATGGCTGCCCCATTGCCAGCATCCACAGGGTCAGCACTGAGGGTGATAAGTTGGACGGGGAGGAGATTGGCAAAATTAGCCCTCAGTGGGTGCACTGGGTAGGAAGGTCGGCGAGAGAGTAGGATGGGACGGTTGGGGTTACTGCTCATAAGGAGGCAGCGATGAGTGCCTCGATGGGCCCTTCGTAGGATGCCAAGAGAGGCACAGAGGGAAGCTGTAGGCTTATCTAAGAGGGAGTGGAGAGAGCAGCAGCACAGTGAGTAGTTAAACTCACTTTCGCGGGCTTTTTTGCAGAGGCCAGTGTCGGGAGCGGAGAGAGCAGCAGCACAGTGAGTAGTTAAACTCACTTTCGCGGGCTTTTTTGCAGAGGCTTACCAATCTCACAGACCGGTGGCAGCGTTCCAGAGCCACGTCACAATTCAAAAAGTGACGCGGACAAGAGGAAGCAGCTGATTGGGTGAGTACGGCCAGGTGAGTATTTATACTACTCTGTAGTTTGACAGTTAAGGTTAATAGTTTATAAAGTTTAGAAGGTCCTAATTTTTGTGGTTATAGTTTCTAAGGTCTCTGTTGTGTAGCAGGGAGTGCTAGTATACAAGGGCCCTTGAGTATATCATTTAATTGTAGTGTAATTTGTGGTATTGATTTGAGTTAATTTAAATTAATTAAAGGATAAGTCATAGCAGCACAGCTCAGCCCCGTGGCATGCTCCTCCTGCACTATGTGGGAAATCAGGGACACTTCCTGTGTCCCTGTTGACCATGTGTGCAGGAAGTGTATCTAGCTGCAACTACTGGCAGACCGCATTGCGGTGCTGGAGCTGCGAATGGATGCATACTGGAGCATTCGCGATGCTGAGGACATCGTGGATAGCACGTTTAGGGAGTTGGTCACACCGCAGGTAAAGGCTGCACAGGCAGGAAGGGAATGGGTGACCACCAGGCAGAGTAGTAGGCGCAGGCAGGTAGTGCAGGGGTCCCCTGTGGACATCCCCCTCTCAAACAGATATACCACTTTGGATATTGTTGAGGGAGAAGGCAGCAGCAGCCAACTTCCTGGCACCATGGGTGGTTCTGCTGCACAGGACGGGAGGAAAAAGAGCGGGAGAGCTATAGTGATAGGGGATTCTATTGTAAGGGGAATAGATAGGCGTTTCTCCGGCCGCAAACGAGACTCCAGGATGGTATGTTGCCTCCCTGGTGCAAGGGTCAAGGATGTCTCGGAGCGGCTGCAGGGCATTCTGGAGGCGGAGGGTGAACAGCCAGTTGTCGTACCAACGATATAGGTAAAAAACGGGATGAGGTCCTAAAAGCTGAATATAGGGAGTTAGGAGGTAAATTAAAAAATAGGACCTCAAAGGTAGTAATCTCAGGATTGCTACCGGTGCCACGTGCTAGTCAGAGTAGAAATAGAAGGATATTTCAGATGAATACGTGGCTAGAGGAATAGTGCAAGGGGGAGGGATTCAAATTCCTGGGACATTGGAACTGGTTCTGGGGGAGGTGGGACCAGTACAAACTGAACGGTTTGCACCTGGGCAGGACCGGGACCGATGACCTAGGGGGAGTGTTTGCCAGTGCTGTTGGGGAGGGTTTAAACTAAAATGGCAGGGGGTTGGGAACCTGTGCAGGGAAACAGAGGAAAGGGAAGCAAGGATAGAAGCAAAAGACAGGAAGGAGAAAAGCAAAAGTGGAAGTCAGAGAAATCAAGGGTGTAAATCAAACAGGGCTACATTAAATAATAATTCTAAAAGGACTAAGAGTGTTAAAAAAAACAAGCCTGAAGGCTTTGTGTCTTAATGCGAGGAGCATTCATAATAAGGTGGATGAATTAGCTGCGCAAATAGATGTAAACGGATATGATATAATTGGGATTATGGAGACATGGCTCCAGGGTGACCAAGGCTGGGAATTCAACATCCAGGGGTATTCAATATTCAGGAAGGACAGACAAAAAGGAAAAGGAGGTGGGGTAGCATTGCTGGTTAAAGAGGAGATTAACACAATAGTAAGGAAGGATATTAGCTCTGATGATGTGGAATCTGTATGGGTAGAGCTGAGAAATACCAAGGGGCAGAAAACGTTAGTGGGAGTTGTATACAGACCCCCAAACAGTAATGCTGAGGTTGGGGATGGCATTAAATGAGAAATTAGAGACGCGTGCAATAAGGGCACAGCAGTTATCATGGGTGACTTTAATCTACATATAGATGGGGCTAACCAAATTAGTAACAATACTGTGGAGGAGGAATTCCTAGAGTGTATACGGGATGGTTTCCTGGACCAATATGTCGAGGAACCAACTAGAGATCAAGCCATCTTAGACTGGGTATTATGTAATGAGAAAGGATTAATTAGCAATCTTGTTGTGCGAGGCCCCTTGGGGAGGAGCGATCATAATATGATAGAATTCTTCATTAAGATGGAGAGTGAAGTAGTTGACTCAGAGACTAGGGTCCTGAATTTAAATAAAGGAAACTACAATGGTATGAGGCGCGAGTTGGCTAGGATGGATTGGGGAGCATTACTTAAAGGGTTGACGGCGGATAGGCAATGGCAAACATTTAAAGATCGCATGGATGAACTACAGAATTTATTCATCCCTGTTTGGCATAAAAATAAAACAAAAAAGGTGACTCAACCATGGCTAACAAGGGAAATTAGGGATAGCATAAGATCCAAGGAGAGGGCATATAAATTGGCCAGAAAAAGCAGCAAACCTGAGGATTGGGAGCAGTTTAGGATTCAGCAAAGGAGGACAAAGGGATTAATTAAGAGGGGGAAAATAGAATATGAGAGTAAGCTTGCAGGGAACATAAAAACTGACTGTAAAAGCTTCTATAGATATGTGAAGAGAAAAAGATTGGTGAAGTCAAGCGTAGGTCCCTTGCAGTCAGAATCAGGGGAATTTATAATGGGGAACAATGAAATGGCAGACCAATTAAATATATACTTTGGTTCTGTCTTCACAAAGGAGGACACAAATAAACTCCCAGAGATGTCGGGGAGCATAGGATCTAATGAGAGGGAGGAATTGAATGAAATCAGTATTAGTAGGGAAATGGTGTTAGGGAAATTGACGGGATTGAAGGCCGATAAATCCCCAGGGCCTGATAATCTACATCCTAGGGTACTTAAGGAAGTGGCCCTAGAAATAGTAGATGCATTGCTGTTCATCTTTCAAAATTCTATAGACTCTGGAACAGTTCCCATGGATTGGAGGGTAGCTAATGTAACCCCACTATTTAAAAAAGGTGGTAGAGAAAAAACGGGGAATTATAGACCGGTAAGCCTGACATCGGTAGTGGGCAAAATGCTAGAGTCCATTATAAAAGATGTAATAGCAGAGCACTTGGAAAACAGTGACAGGATCGGACAAAGTCAACATGGATTTACAAAAGGTAAATCATGCCTGACTAATCTACTGGAATTTTTTGAGATGTAACTGGTAGAATAGATAAGGGACAACCAGTGGATGTGGTGTATTTGGACTTTCAGAAGGCTTTCGATAAGGTCCCGCATAAGAGATTAGCGTGCAAAGTTAAAGCACATGGGATTGGAGGTAAGGTACTGATTTGGATAGAGAACTGGTTGGCAGACAGGAAGCAAAGAGTTGGGATAAACGGGTCTTTTTACGAGTGGCAGGCATGACTAGTGGGGTCCCGCAGGGATCGGTGCTAGGACCCCAGCTATTCACAATATATATTAATGATCTAGACGAGGGAACTAGATGTAATATCTCTAAGTTTGCAGACGACACAAAGCTGGGTGGGCGTGTGTGCTGTGAGGAGGATGCCGAGAAACTCCAGTATGATTTGGACAGGTTGGGTGATTGGGCAGATGTATGGCAGATGCAGTATAATGTGGATAAATGCGGGGTTATCCACTTTGGTGGCAAAAACAGGAAGACAGATTATTATCTGAACGGCAATAGATTGGGAAAAGGGGATGTGCAACGAGATCTGGGAGTCCTTGTGCACCAGTCGCTGAAGGTAAGCATGCAGGTGCAGCAGGCGGTTAAGAAGGCAAATGGTATGTTGGCCTTCATAGCGAGAGGATTTGAGTACAGGAGCAAGGATGTCTTGCTGCAGTTGTACAAGGCCTTGGTGAGACCACACCTTGAGTATTGTGTGCAGTTTTGGTCGCCTTATCCGAGGAAGGATGTTCTTGCCAAGGAGGGAGTGCAGCGAAGATTTACCAGACTGATACCTGGGATGGCAGGAATGACGTATGAGGAGAGATTGGGTCGATTAGGCTTATATTTGCTAGAGTTTAGAAGAATGAGAGGGGATCTCATTGAAACTTATAAAATTCTAACAGGACTAGACAGACTAGATGCAGGAAGGATGTTCCCGATGGCGGGGGAGTCCAGAACCAGGGGTCACAGTCTAAGGATAAGGGGTAAGCCATTTAGGACTGAGATGAGGAGGAATTTCTTCACCCAGAGAGTGGTGAACCTGTGGAATTCTCTACCACAGAAGGCAGTTGAGGCCAATTCATTAAATATATTCAAGAAGGAGTTAGATATATTTCTTAAGGCTAAAGGTATCAAGGGATATGGGGAGAAAGCAGGGACAGGGTACTGAATTTGGATGATCAGCCATGATCTCATTAAATGGCGGAGCAGGCTCGAGGGGCCGAATGGCCTACTCCTGCTCCTATCTTCTATGCTTCTGTGGAGTCAAGCCTGGGACGGCGGCAGGAGAGTAGGAAGATCGAAGAGTAATGAAGGATTGGGGTAGGGATTTGGAGGGCAGAGTATCGAGAGAGGAGAGATGAAAGGAGGCACGACGACAGGAGAGAGCAGTCAGGGAGGGATAGAGAGAAAAGGAAAAGGGGGAGAAAAAGTGCAAAAGTATTGAATGGCTCGGGTCCGGAGCAGCAGCCAAAGTGCGCATGCGAATGGACACAGGGGAAAATCTCAGGTTACATAGGCCTGGTTAAATGTAGTAATTAATGGGATACATATTTCCTGGTAGCAGGGAATAGGTTGGGAACAATAGTAGGGAGACCAGGGTCAAAGTCAGAGGTCCCATGGAGGGACAAAGCCGACGTAAGCAGGATGGGGCCGGTACGGAGCATCGACGAACCGCTGTCCAAAGCAGGCGAGTGAAGTCCAGAAGCTATTTGAAGGGTAGAGTTCGAGGATGGAGGCTGTTGCCGTAGGAATGAGAGTCGGTAGCGATGCAGAGAGATGATGGAGAAATTGACGCAAGTTGGAGGTCACCGGAGATCAAAGCGGCGGAAAAAAAATAAAACCACAAGCCGGCGACCAGCAAAGCTGAAAACCAGTAGAACGAGTCACCGGACAGCAAGTGAAGCAGCAGCTGCTGAAAAATCCGCAGAACCAGTTCAGCAGAGACACAGCCGCAGTTTAAAAAATAAAAATCTTTTAGCAGCAGAGATAGAGAAACAGCAGTGTAATCCAGTGCAGAAACGTAGTGGTGTAATCCAGTGTAGTTCAAAGCAGAAACGTAGTCTAGATGTCCGGAGAAGTCCAGGAGATCGGAAACCAATTTGACAAAAGAATTTCGCAGCTTAAGACTTGAAGCGACTGAAAAGCAGAGCAGCGCCACAGCCGCTGAGTGAAACCGTGTAGTCAGTAGAGCAGCGAAGTCCTGTCCGCGAGGAATCCAGTGATGGAGGTCAAGTTTCAGCAGAGTTCCGGCAGTTGAAAAAGCTCAGGTGAGAACAAAGACACGCCGGAGATGGGCAGTGGACTCTGCAGGGGTAGCTTTAAATTTGTGGTTCGAACTTGTAGTGTGGGCTGAAATGCCTTCACTATCAGAGCCAGGGCATCTTAAGCAATGGAAGAAAGGAGATTGGGGGAAGAAAGGGCAAAGTATGGCAATGGATGACCAAGGATAAAGTTCTGTGTTTTAAACTGTGTATTAAAGGCAACAAGCCAGTTGGTAGATTGTTGCAGATCACAGTCTGCTTTAGACTGATGCGCTAAAATCAGAAATATATTCCACCACAATCTGTAACCTCATGGCCCGGCACATCCCTCACTCTACCATTACCATCAAGCCAGGGGACCAACCCTGGTTTAATAAGGAGTGTAGACGAGCATGCCAAGAGCAGCACCAGACGTACCTAAAAATGTGGTGCCAACCTGGGGAAGCTGCAACACAGGACTACATACATGCTAAAAAGCGGAAGCAGCATGCTATAGACAGAGCTAAGCGATCCCACAATCAATGGATCAGATCAAAGCTCTGCAGTCCTGCCACATCCAGTCGTGAATGGTGGTGGACCATTAAACAACTAACGGGAGGAGGCGGCTCCATGAATATCCCCATCCTCAATGATGGTGGAGCCCAACATGTGAGTGCAAAAGACAAAGCTGAAGCGTTTGCAACCATCTTCAGCCAGAAGTGCCGAGTGGATGATCCATATTGGTCTCCTCCTGAGGTCCCTACCACCACAGAAGCCAGTCTTCAGCCTATTCAATTCACGCCACATGATGTCAAGAAACAGCAAAGGCTGTAGGCCCCAACAACATCCTGGCTGTCATACTGAAGACTTGTGCTCCAGAACTAGCTGCGCCTCTAGCCAAGCTGTTCCAGTACAGCTATGACACTGGCATCTATCCCGACAATGTGGAAAACTGCCCAGGTATGTCCTGTCCACAAAAAGCAGGACAAATCCAATCCGGCCAATTACCGCCCCATCAGTCTACTCTCAATCATCAGCAAAGTGATGGAAGGTGTCGTCGACAGTGCTATCAAGCGGCACTTACCCACCAATAACCTGCTCACTGATGCTCAGTTTGAGTTTCGCCAGGACCACTCAGCTCCAGACCTCATTACAGCCTCGGTCCAAACATGGACAAAAGAGCTGAATTCCAGAGGTGAGGTGAGAGTGACTGCCCTTGACATCAAGGCAGCATTTGACCGAGTGTGGCATCAAGGAGTTCCAGTAAAATTAAAGTCAATGGGAATCAGGGGGAAAACTCTCCACTGGCTGAAGTCATACCCAGCACAAAGGAAGATGATTGTGGTGGTTGGAGGTCAATCATCACAGCCCCAGGACATCGCTGCAGGAGTTCCTCAGGGCAGTGTCCTAGGCCAACCATCTTCAGCTGCTTCATCAATTACCTTCCCTCCATCATAAGTTCAGAAGTGGGGATGTTCGTTGATGATGCCATTCACAGCTTCTCAGATAATGAAACAGTCCATGCCCGCATGCAGCAAGACCTGGGCGACATTCAGGCTTGGGCTGATAAGTGGCAGGTAACATACGCGCCACACAAGTGCCAGGCAATGAATATCTCCAACAAGCGAGAGTCTAACCATCACCCCTTGATATTCAACAGCATTACCATCGCCGAATCCCCCACCATCAATATCCTGGGGGTCACCATTGACCAGAAACTTAACTGGACCAGCCACGTAAATACTGTGGCAACAAAAGCAGGTCAGAGGCTGGGTATTCTGCGGCGAGTGTCTCACCTCCTGACTCCCCAAAGCCTTTCCACCATCTACAAGGCACAAGTCAGGAGTGTGATGGAATACTCTCCACTTGCCTGGATGAGTGCAGCTCCAACAACACTCAAGAAGCTCGACACTGTTGAGGCTGCCGCGAAAGACGAATTAAGGCTGAATCCATGTGTGGAAAACAAGAGACTTTTTTAATACAACTGCATGGCACAAAAATGGCTGAACAGACTGCTCCCAGAATTCTCTGGAAAAATCCTGAGGCCCCGCCCACTCCTGCCTTAAAGGTAAGGTGCATCGATATATTGTCCACGGACGGAAAAGTGGATTATGCCCGTTTAGGTGGCGATCCGCCACACAGCTCCCCCCAGAATCCGCTTAGGAGGTGTGGACGAGATGGTGCGGCAGTCTGATGGGCCAGCCGGAACGGCTCTTGTAGGACGCCGGTGGACGTGGAACGGCCGGGCGTGGAGCAGCCGGGTGAACCGGCTTGAGGGCAGGTCGGCCGCGTGGAGGTGGACGAGCTACAGGGACCTGCTCACCTGGGCTCCGAGTGTGCTGGCTTGAGTCGGTCAACCGACACTTTTTCGGTCCTGTCGCCCACTTGCAGGGTGAAAAATTTGTCCCCAGCCTGTAGCACCTTGTAGGGCCCGTCATACGGGGGTTGAAGGGGTCCGCGGTGGGCGTCGTGCCGGCTTAGTGGGACTTGTGAGGTGGATTCGCCGTGTCGGGCAATGGGCACCGGGGCGAACTGCAGCGCCGGTGAGGCGAAGTCGTGGCGTTGCTGGTCGGCTGACCAGGGTGTCGTGGCGGTGGGCAGGAACTCGCCGGGTACACGCAGCGGCTGACCATACACGAGCTCTGCTGCCGATACGTGGAGGTCTTCTTTAACCGCGGTGCGCAGGCCGAGGAGGACCCACGGAAGTCGGTCGGTCCAGGCGCCGTCCTGGAGGCTGGCTCGAAGAGATGCCTTCAAGGATCTGTGGAACTGCTCACACAGTCCGTTGGCTTGGGGGTGGTACGCTGTGGTGCGGTGAATGGTCACCCCGAGATTGCGTGCGACGGCGGTCCAGAGTTCAGAGGTAAATTGCGGACCTCTGTCCGACGTCATGTCGGATGGGACGCCGAACCGTGCGACCCAGGTGCTGACGAAGGCTCTGGCTGATGTCGGTGGTGGTGGTAGAGGTCAGTGGAATTGCCTCGGGCCAGCGTGTGGTGCAGTCAACGATGGTCAGCAAGTTCGTGTGGCCTTGCGACGGCGGCAGGGGCCCGACGATGTCCACGTGGATGTGGTCGAATCTCCGCGAGGGGACGGTAAACTCCTCGAGGGGTGCTTTCGTGTGTTGCTGTACCTTGGCCCGTTGGCAGGCTAGGCAGGAGTTGGCCCAAGTACGCACGTCCTTGCGAAGGCCGCGCCAGACGAAGCGGTTGGCTACCAATTTGATGGATGCGCGGGCGCCGGGGTGGGAGAGGTTGTGGAGAATGTCGAATACCCGGCGGCGCCAGGACGCTGGGACGACGGGCTGAGGTTGACATAGGGATATGTCGCACTTGACCGTGACTGCGTAGCCCTGGTAGGTTGGTGGGTGCGGAGAGCAGATCAGGGTCGGTGATCTGGTCTGCTGCGAGTTGAGCGTAGTCGACTGCCAGGTGTGCGGCGTGGATGGCGGGGCAGTCGGCTACCACATTGTCTCGGCCGGAGACGTGTTGGATGTCCGTGGTGAACTCGGACACTGCCGCGAGCTGGCGCTGCTGCCTGGCGGACCAGGGGTCGGTTGTCTTTGCCATTGCGAATGTCAGGGGCTTGTGGTCGACAAACGCAGTGAAGGGGTGGCCCTCAAGCAAAAACCGGAAATGGCGGACCACCAGGAACAGCGCAAGGAGCTCGCGGTCGAAGGTGCTGTACTTGACCTCCGGGGGGCGTAGTTGGCGGCTGAAGAAGGCAAGTGGTTGCCAGGCGCCGTCGACCCACTGCTCATACACGGCGCCGACCGTGTGGTCGGAGGCGTCCGTGGTGAGCGCTACCCTGGCATTGGGCCGTGGGTGCGTGAGCAGGGTGGCGTTGGCGAGCGCGGTGTTGGTGGAGTCGAAGGCGGCGGACGCGTCTGCCGTCCATTCGACCGCCATCTTGCCGCTCCTGCCCCGGAGGGCTTCATACAGGGGCCTCATGAGGGATGCCACTTTGGGGATGAAGCGGTTATAGAAATTCACCATCCCGAGGAACTCCTGGAGGCCTTTGATGGTGGTGGGGCGGGGAAATTGTTGGACGGCCTGCACCTTGGTGGGCAGGGGAATGGCCCCAGCATGGGTTATGTGGTGGCCGAGGAAGTCGATCTTGTCCAGGCCGAACTGGCATTTGGCTGGGCTGAGGATGAGCACGTGGTCGCTGAGGCGCCCGAACAGGATGCGAAGGTGTTCGAGGTGTTCCTGCTTGGAGGAACTGGCTACCAGGATGTCGTCCAGGTAGACGAACAGGAACTTCAGGTCCCGAAGGACCGAGTCCATGAGCCGTTGGAATGCCTGGGCCGCGTTTTTGAGGCCGAAGGGCATCCGCAGGAACTCGAACAGGCCGAAGGGGGTGATTACGGCCGTCTTGGGGACGTCCGCGGGGTGGACGGGGACTTGGTGATAGCAGCGCACCAGGTCGACCTTGGAAAAGACTGAGCGGCTGGCCAGTCTAGCCGAGAAGTCCTGAATGTGCGGCACGGGGTACCGATCAGGGGCGGTGGCGTCGTTGAGGTGGCGGTAATCCCCGCAGGGGCGCCAACCTCCGCCTGGTTTGGGGGCGATGTGGAGTGGGGAGGCCCAGGGACTGTTGGAGCGGCAGATGATGCCAAGCTGTTCCATGGTGGCAAACTCGGTCCGCGCGATCTCCAGTTTGGTCGGGTCCAGCCTGCGGGCGTGGGCGTACACTGGGGGGCCTGTGGTGGGGATGAAGTGTTCCACCCCGTGTTTGGCGGCCTCCGTGGAGAAGGTCGGATTGGTAAGGGCCGGGAATTCGGCCAGGAGTGCCAAGTAGTCATCCGTGGCCCGGGCGTGGCACTGTGACGCCATGTCGGCGGGTTGACGGGGGGCCAAGGCGCCCAGGATGGGGGACATGGTGTTCATGTCCACGAGGCGGTGACGGGGGATGTCTACCAGTAGGCCGTGGGCGCACAGGAAATCTGCGCTGATGAGAGGGGAGAGCACCTTGGCAGTGATGAACACCCATCGGTAGCGGCGACCAGTGAGGTCAAGGGTGACTGTCCGGGTGCCATACGTCCGGATTTCCGAGCCGTTAGCAGCAGCCAGCGCCGGTCCTCGTTCGCCCTTTTGGATGTCGAGGGAGGAGGCCGGGATGATGCTGTGCTGAGCCCCAGTGTCGCACAGGAACCGGCGGCCGGTTTTGTCATCTGTGACGAACAGCAGGGAGCCCGCGTGGCCCACGGCCATCGCGGGGGCTGGTACGGGGGCGGACTTGAAAGAGCAGGGAGGTGTGCACCGTTGTGCCCTGGCGCCGAACCGTGCGTGGTAGTAACAGTGGCCCGGGTTAGTGGGGCGTGAAGGCCCCGTGGGCCTGGTGGCAGGCCCTTGTGGCCGCGTGGTGGCCGGTGAGGGGCGTGCCCAGGCATTGGCTGCCAGGTCCGGAGTGACGTCGCGGCTGGAGTGAGCGGACAGCAGCTTGTCGGCCTCATCGGCCAGGGCTTCCAGGTTCGTGAGGCCGGACGCCACGATCGCTGGGCGGATGCTGAGAGGGAGCTGGCGGATGAACAGCGTGTGGAAGAGGGATCCGGGTGGGCTCTCGTCGGTGAGGGAGAGCATGTGGGAGAGGAGGTCTGACGGTGAGGCTTCACCGAGGCCTGGGAGGTCGAGGAGGTGGCAGTTTCGCTGATATGCCGAGGCCGTAAATTTTTTAAGGAGCGCTGTCTTGAGATGTGCGTACTTGCCTTCCTCTGGTGGGTTCTGCAACGCTGTCCAAACCTTCGAAACTGTGGCGCTACCGAGTGATGTGACGAGATAGTCGTACTTCGTCCCATCTGTGGTGATGTTTCGTAGCCGGAAGCGAGATTCAGCTTGGAGAAACCAGGCTTCGGGCTGGTTTTCCCAAAACTCCAGCAGTTTCACGGAAACTGCGTTCGTGTCCGCCATTGCAGTGCTCGGAATACGTTCTGAGCGTTGGGGTCACCAATGTTGAGGCTGCCGCGAAACACGAATTAAGGCTGAATCCATGTGTGGAAAACAAGAGACTTTTTTAATACAACTGCATGGCACAAAAATGGCAGAACAGACTGCTCCCAGAATTCTCTGGAAAAATCCTGAGGCCCCGCCCACTCCTGCCTTAAAGATAAGGTGCATCAATATATTGTCCACGGACGGAAAAGTGGAAATGCCCGTTTAGGTGGCGATCCGCCACAACACCATCCTTCATCGTCGCTGGGTCAAAATTCTGGAACTCCCTCCCTTACAGCACTGTGGGAGTATCTTCACCACACGAACTGCAGCGGTTCAAGAAGGCGGCTCACCACCACCTTCTCAAGGGCAATTAGGGATGGGCAATAAATGCTGGCCTTGCCAGCAACACCAACATCCCATGAATGAATAAAAAAATTAGTCCAGTTTATTTACAATTGTATCTGATGATGAGCTCAGAAGTAGTGATTACTCACAGTATTGTTTATATACAGCCTCCCATGATTAAAGCATGTGGCATTTTTTTTTCTCACTGAGTTAACATAACTCAAAGAATGACTCCAAATTTCAGAGGCCTTTGCAATTCTGGCACATGCGCAGTCCGCGGGTGGGATACCCGGAAAGGATGGGCTCGCGGGAGCGGGGTGCGTGATGACGTAGCACGCCGCGGGGGAGCCAGCGAACGCTATGAGAAGGCGGCCGGACGAAGATGAGCTCAGGTAAGGCGGGGGCGGAAGAAAGAAAGAGTCCGGGGTCTCGGCAGCAGGGAGTTTGGCCTAGAGTCGCCTTACACAGAGATCGGGGTCGGGCATCTTGTTCCTGCGTCCCGCTCTGATCCCAGCACCCAGCAACTCCTTAGCAACCCGGGGGCTTCCAGGAGATGCTGCAGTGAGGGGACTGAGTCGACCCCAGTTGGCACTGCACAGGGTAACATCCCCCTCTCAGCAAAGTCTCTACAGCTGCCGCAGGGATGGATGTTCACTGTCGGGGAATACCTTTCAGGGATTCGAATCAGTATTGCAATGTTCACTCTTCAATAGAAGACCATTTCTTATTTATTTGAATCCATGCTTTATGACATGTAATTGGTATAGCACCTTTAATTATAGCAAAATATCCCAAGAGTGAGAATAGGGGGTTGAGGGTTAAGAATTTAGGGAAGTGACTGAAAGCTCAGTTGAAGAGGTTGGTTTTAAGAAGGCACAGTTTAAGTTTTCTCGCTTTGCAGTTTATTTGGTGACTGGATTCACTGCCCTTCTGTATCATGAGTATTGCAGGTGATTTGATAATTACACGTGGATCAGGTACTGCTTTGCGTTTCTCTAGGCTATTATCGAGTGTGTTTCCACGTATACTGTTGTATAAGTTGAAAGAGTGATGGTGCAGTGTTGGCTGGGAGATCTCATTAAAGAGCAATGGCAGGGATCCACGCTGTGTCTATTGGAGTGGGAATCAAAACAGATAGCAGTGCAATTATAGATTCTGTTCTTTATAATTTGGGTTGTGTTTAGAAAGAGCATTTGGAGCAGGGTGAAATAATGAGAGAGGCCTGTATATAGTACCTTATTGCATATCTCAGTATACCCCAGTGTGCTTGTGTGGGAGCATGCTGCCCACATCCTGTTGCATGCCAGGTCCCACTTTCTCAACATCCCTGTACTACTTGATCTCCATTTATTCCCTGTCCCCCAGTACTTCATATGTAACATTACTTTTGGAAGTGAAGCCACTGTTGCAATGCTGGTGATGTACTGTTGTTTATATGTCTGTCACTGATGGTGTGAACAATTTGCAGTGATGAATTAAGGGTGTCACACAACATTAAAGTGTATTGGCTTAAGTGTGATTTTCTTTCTCTATAATGAACTGGTACCCATATTCTAAATAAGCCTGGGGTGACAACTCTGTTACGAGCTTTTATATTTGTTGAAATACATGAAAATAAAAATACGGAACTGATGGGTTCATGTCCTGGTCACGTTGACTGAGTTTTGGTGTGATTGTTGTAATATTGATCCTATTGATGGGAAGGTTTATTATGAGCCATCCGAAGATGTGTTTGGTTATCGATGAAAGATGAAGTCTTCTATTTCCTTAGTTGATATTTCTGACTGGGCCAACTTGTGTCTCAGTTGAAGTTGAGCTAATGTTTCTTGAGCAGCAGCCCATATTTTTCAGAATGTACGAGGCCCACGACATAAAACTACCCCTAAATTTGGCACTCGATTGACAAACCTTACTCTAGGGGCATCTGTAGTTAAGGCTTTGGGAAAGTGATGTCTGTGTGTTTATATTGATACAACGTGTCCTGGCCAATATTTATCCCTCAATCAACATCACTAAATCAGATTATCTGGTCATTATCACATTGCTGGTTGTGGGAGCTTGCTGTGTGCAAATTGGCTGCTGCTTTTCCTACATTACAACAGTGACTCCACTTCAAAAAGTACTTCATTGGCTGTAAAGCACTTTGGGATGTCCGGTGGTCATGAAAGGCGCTATATAAATGCAAGTCTTTCTTTCCTTTCTCATCCCAAGCCTTTCCTTTCTCATCCCAATGGAATAATTGTAGACCCACTTTTTCATAGGTTTACGATTCTGCCATCGGGTTAAAGGAGATGCTTTTAGCAACATAAACATTGAACCTTGTTTCCCACATTACAACAGTGACTCCACTTCAAAAGTACTTCATTGGCTGTAAAGCGCTGGTCGTGAAAGGTGCTGTATAAATGCAAGTCTTTTTCTTTGTTTTCCTGGATAGAAGCACAGGATATTGAGTTTGGGGCTGAGGTGCTGATTAGAAGGCACCTGACTTGGGAATGCTTGATGGTGACATACTGTGCCTGAAGTGGAACGTGTTCCTTTCCTAAACACTGAACATCCCTCATCTTGACTAACACACAAAAATTAATTCTTATAAAAAAAAACCAGCAAGCTGTGCTTTGTCTGGGAGCCAGGGCATATGCCCAAATAACCAGTCCTACATTACAGATTACTGCAAAACCCCACACATTGCACAATGCTCTATAGGCTGTCTGGTAGTAATGCTCTGTTGCCAAGTTAACCTATATGTAAACAATTGTCCTTGAATCATCATTTATTTAAAACTTTAAAAAAAATCTATTTTAAGCTGTTTTGTGGCAGAATGAAATCCGGCGACACCACCTCATCAAATTATGTAGACGAATGACCACATTTTGCTCATGAAATATATACTAAAGGAAGCAGGGTTACCACACAAAAGAGAGAAGTAACTCTTTCGTTCCTTTTACAGTGTCCGCTATGGCTCAGTTGGCCGCATACTCACCTCTGAGTCAGGAGGTTGTGGGTTCAAGTCCCATTCCAGAGACTTGAGCACAAAATTCTAGGCTGACACTCCCAGTGCACTACTGAGGGAATGCTGCACTGTCGGATGTGCCGCCTTTTAAATGAGACGTCTGCCCTCTTGGGTGGACGTAAAAGATCCCATGGCACTATTTCAAATAAGAGCAGGGGAGCAGTGTTCTGGGCCAATATTTATCCCTCATTCAACATCACAAAAACATTATCTGGTCATTATCACATTGCTGTTTGTGGGAGCTTGCTGTACGCAAATTGGCTGTTGCGTTTCCTACATTAAAACAGTGACTACACTTCAAAGATACTTCATTGGCTGTAAAGCGCTTTGAGCGTCCTGAGGTTGTGAAAGGTGCTATATAAATGTAAGCAATGTTCCCGTTAATTTTTTTTTGGGTGCGCGGCCCATTCAAAAATACCACGCACGTGCGGTTTTTCCCATTTAAGAGCCGGCTGCGTGGGAGCTCTAGAGCGCTGCGCAGCTTAAAGGAAACATAGAATGCAAGTCTTTTTATTTCTTTTAGCTAATGTGCTTGTATCTATTGTTGTCCTATAAATATCATTCCTGCCCTGTGATGTTTGACTTTCAGCAGAATTTCCATTTTGATCAAGCTCTCCACTTCTCTGGAAGATGAAATGGCTGGAAGTTCCTTTGTGTCCACTGTGACTTGCCATGGATAAAGGTTAAAAGAGGCAGGAATTTCTTCACATAAAGGAGGAAGTTTCACTGCAGAAAGTCTCACTCAGTTTCGCTAAACACAGAGAAAATTAATCACCGTTAAAATGGATTTTAAAATTAATTGGGGGTATCTCCGGTGTGAATCCCATTTTCTACTACCTTACAAAGTTATACAAAGTTATTCAAATTTAAAATTAAAGTTAATGGTGGGAGTTGTAGTAGAAAGTGGGTTTCACACCCAGGATACCCCCAAACATGCTGAGTAACACTTTGGGGAGACACTACGCTAAGTAAAATTTTAGATAACTTGTTCAAATTTCACACCTACTTAAAACATAAATGTTTTGCATATAAATGTCCTAGTCACTTTGGGGCTTCTGATCAAAACCCATGTTTTTTGTTTAAAATGCTTAATGTAGCAAATCCTCCAGATCGGTTGCTGAGATGATCTGTGTGCTGAGGGTGCTTGTGTGGTGTACAACCCTTCTTTTGTCGCATAGTTTGCAATTTTAGTTTTAGAGAGAGTCTATTCTAATAGCTATCCTGAATACAAAGGACTTTATAATGTAAGCCTACTGTTTTGGAATGGGGGCTCAGATTAAAAAGAGTCACTGACTTCAAAAGAATAGGTGGAGAAAATAGGGATTGAGAAGCACATGGTTGAAAACATGTTGCATAGGGGTATCCTGCAGACTGGACTGTGTTACAAGGCTGTAATATGCTGAGTTGCTGTTCTTTTGTTACCGTCACTTTAAAAAAAATTCATTCATGGGATGTGGACATCGCTGGCAAGGCCTGCATTTATTGCCCATCCCTAATTGCCATGTGTTATATTACTAGCTATATAACCATATGTATAACAGAGGTAAGGCTCCTTTATATAATGTGTGTTTGGGCAGTCTCAATCCTGTTCCCAATGAACTCTGGCCCATAGTACAAAACGGTCTCTAATTTAGCACTTTATTGGCAATCTCATTCAGAGAAGGATGGGAAATGGAAAAATGGCTTCTGAATTTGAGGTTGAGGGTGAAGCATTTTTTATTTATTAATTCACGGGATGTGGGCGTCGCTGGCATGGCCAGCATTTATTGCCCATTACTAGTTGCCCTTGAGAAGGTGGTGGTGAGCCGCCTTGTTGAACCGCTGCAGTCTGTGAGGTGAAGGTATCCCACAGTGCTGTTAGGGAGCGAGTTCCAGGATTTTAACCCAGCGACATTGAAGGAACGGCGATATATTTCCAAGTAAGGATGGTGTGTGACTTGAAGGGGAACTTGCAGGAGGTGGTGGTGTTCCCATGCGCCTGCTGCCCTTGTCCTTCTAGGTGGTAGTGGTCGTGGGTTTGGGAGGTGCTATCGAAGAAGCCTTGGCGAGTTGCTGGTAAATTCTGCTGCGTGTCTGCATTATACGAGTTGCAGTGGCAATTTAGCTTATTAAGATGCTTAAACTAGGGTTCGCAGGTAAGATGATAGTCAGGCAGTGCTTACACTGAGCAATACTGCTCTGTTCTATAGAACTGGAACGCAGAGCTAGAGTGAGGTGAGGACTGCGCTGCTCCATGTGGTCAAATAGCTTGCTGATACTTTCATATCAGCCTCGACAGTGAGTATGTGTACCCATGGAACTTTTTTTTTAAATTCGCTTATGGGATCTGGGCGTCGCTGGCTTGGCCAGCATTTATTGCCCGTCCCTAGTTGCCCTTGAGAAGGTGATGGTGAGCCGCCTTCTTGAACCGCTGCAGTCTGTGTGGTGAAGGTACTCCCATACTGCTGTTGGTAGGGAGTTCCAGGATTTTGACCCAGCAACGATGAAGCGATATACTTCTAAGTCAGGATGGCGTGTGACTTGGAGGGGAACTTGGAGGTGGTGGTGTTCCCATGCGCCTGCTGCCCTTGTCCTTCCAGGTGGAAGAGGTCGTGGGTTTGGGAGGAGCTGCTGAAGAAGCCTTGGCGACTTGCTGCAGTGCATCTTGTAGAGGGTACACACTGCAGCCACAGTACGCCGGTGGTGGAGGGAGTGAATGTTTAAGGTGGTGGATGGGGTGCCAATCAAACGGGCTGCTTTGTCCTGGATGGTGTCGAGCTTCTTGAGTGTTGTTGGAGCTGCACTCATCCAGGCAAGTGGAGAGTATTCCATCACACTTCTTACTTGTGCCTTGTAGATGGTGGAAAGGCTTTGGGGAGTCAGGAGGTGAGACACTCGCCGCAGAATACCCAGCCTCTGACCTGCTCTTGTTGCCACGGTATTTATGTGGCTGGTCCAGTTAAGTTTCTGGTCAATGGTGACCCTCAGGATGTTGATAGTGGGGGATTCGGCGATGGTAATGCCCTTGAATGTCAAGGGGAGGTGATTAGACTCTCGCTTGTTGGAGATAGTCATTGCCTGGCACTTCTGTGGCGCGAATGTTACCTGCCACTTATCAGCCCATTTCTGACCTTATGTTGGAAGGAAGGTCATTGATGAAGCAGCTGAAGACGGTTGGGCCTAGGACATTGCCCTGAGGAACTCCTGCAACGATGGCCTGGGGCTGTGATGATTGACCTTCAACCACCACAAACATCTTCCTTTGTGCTAGGTATGACTCCAGCCAGTGGAGAGTTTTCCCCCCCGATTCCCATTGACTTCAGTTTTACTAGGGCTCCTTGATGCCACACTCAGTCAAATGCTGCCTTGATGTCAAGGGCAGTCACTCTCACCTCACCTCTGGAATTCAGCTCCTTTGTCCATGTTTGGACCAAGGCTGTAATGAGGTCGGGAGCCGAGTGGTCTTGGCGGAACCCAAACTGGGCATCAGTGAGCAGGTTATTGGTGAGTAAGTGCCGCTTGATAGCACTGTTGATGACACCTTTCATCACTTTGCTGATGATTGAGAGTAGACTGATGGGGCGGTAATTGGCTGGGTTGGATTTGTCCTGCTTTTTGTGGACAGGATATACCAGTTTTCCACATTGTCGGATAGATGCCAGTATTGTAGCTGTACTGGAACGGCTTGGCTAGAGGCGCAGCTAGTTCTGGAGCACAAGTCTGTACCCCAACAAGGAGTCAACACGTTGGGGAGAGGGAAGGAGGAAAGAAATTTTCAAGGAAAGAGGGTAGCGAGCTCATTGCAGGATATTCGTGCATGTAGGAGTGGAGCAGTTGTACAAAAGGCCATTGTGGTGCAGTGCGGTAGGTAGAGATTTGTATCAAACCAACAGAATGGAAGTATACAAACCACATATTAAAATCAAGTCTAAGACCTAAGCCCTGTATGGCACAGAATGTATTTATCCTGCTGAGGTCAGCTTGTGCTTCTACCTATACACAGCTGGAATTGGCCTAGTGTTGCATAATGCTGTATTTTTTCTTCAAGTATAACAACTCTTCTGAACAATGCTTGTCAGAAAAGTTGTTTCAGATTTGTACTTCACATAGGATAGAATTGAATGACTGCTACTTGCTGGTACGATGAAGTAAAATGAAATGAAGATTTCCTATATAAAGACTGTTAGAGAAACTTTAATGGATCACATCGTAAAATGTGGGAACAGAGAGCATTTTGGTTATGATTGAGGCCCTAAAGTGGTGACCGAGTTTTAGTAAATAACACAAACTGAAAGCAACATGATTACAGAGGCCTTGTCCTGCCTGGAACTTGTACCTTTCCCTAGAAAAGCTCTCACTGCATACATTTTAACAAAAAAAGGTTAGCATTTCTCATCCTCAGTTCCAATGTGTTAAAAGCTGTGGGTCAGTGGGTAACACTCTCGCCTCTGAGTCAGAAGATCGTAGGTTTAAGTCCCACTTGAGGAACTTGAGCACAAAATCTAGGAAGACACTCCAGTGCAGTGCTGAGGGAGTGCTGCACTATCGGAGGTGCCGTCTTTTGGATGAGACATTAAATCGAGGCCCCGTCTCCCCTCTCAGGTGGGAATAAAAGATCTCATGGCACTATTCGAAGAAGAGCAGTGGAGTTCTCCCCGGTGTCCTGGCAATATGTATCCCTCAACCAAGGCTGGTTTGTGGAACCTTGCTGTGTGCAAATTGGCTGCTACATTTCCTACATTACAATAGTGACTATACTTCAAAAAGTACTTTACAACTATTTAAGTGCTTTTGGATATCCTGAGGTGATGAAAGACGCTATTTGTTTGATAACGCTCGTGTGAATCGCTTTGGGACATTTTACTACATTGTACTATATAAATGCCAGTCTTTCTTTTTCCTTCTAAAATGAAATGAAGATTTCAAACAGAGGTAAAATAAACCCAGTCTGTTTCTTGTTTTGTTCCATCAAGAGGAAAGAGTGTATCCCCGAAGCTGTTAAATTGGTTTGTAGCGCGATTCATCTGCCTCCAACTCCTTGATCACATTGGCCAACCTCTCCATCCATGAACATAGTTGCTTTCCTTTGACTTACTTCAGCATGTAATAGCTGAAAACTGCTTCACCCAGCAACCGCTCACTGGCATCTTTGTAAATAAAATTGAAGGTTAAAACTTTGTAAATAAAATTAAAACCAAGGAGCTTCACAGTCTTTGAATTGGGGTGACATGCTATTTTTTTCAAATTTTCTTTTAATTTTCACAAACGATATAAACCACAAACAAAAATGTCTGGAATTTAAATTTTCGCTGCTTTCATTTCCTGTCATCAATCAAACTTGGTGTGTAGAATTAAGCACTTCCACCGCAAGTGCGTTGACACTTTTAACTAAGGATTCAATGAAACAAAATGCAATAGAGACCCATGGAACATGTATGCGATGGTTTGGGAGCGGAGTTCCTACTTGTTACAGCAGCGCAAACTCTGTGCATTCCTGCTGATGTATTTTCAGATTTGACACCAAGACATGCGGTGGGTGGGTGGGTGGGGGACTGGGTTTGAGGTTTACTCCAATCCTGGTGTTTTGATTCCCTACTAATAGCATTGCTGGATGGGCAGGGAGGTGGCGCTTCATGTTATTTCTGTACATTCAGGGGTAGGTCACCCTCTTCGCTCAAGGACTCTTGAGATTCTCCCCCCATAAGAAGAAATTCGTATTTCAGGCTTGAAGTTAAAAAGCAAAAAAAAGCTGCTAAACTTGCACAGATCAGATGTTCTCATATTGGCCCGGATTATGCGATCAGCGGCGAAGGAACGGCGCTCGCTGTTCATCACGTGCACAGCTGCCCACAGACTTTTCGCGGGCTTTTGAGCGGCAACTTACGGTTCCTAGAGATCATTTCCAGCACGGCGCCCTCTACAGCGGATCTGTGGCATGTGTGAGCAGGGAAAGCAACAGCGCAGCTCTTCAACTAATCAGATTGAAGAATCCTCACTGAGCCACGTAGAGGCTAAACTGGAAAGTATAAATTAGAATATTTAATTCATTGTAAAATCATGTACAGAAAGCAAAATAAAGAGAGGGAAACAAAGATGGGATTAAGAGAGAGAGCTAAGAGACAGAAAGAAAAAGTTTTAAAAAATTTTTTAATTCTTAATTTAAAAAAAAATCTCCAACAATAATTAAATTCTGAAGGAATGAGACACCACACTTGTAAAATTAAATTTTCAGTGCCAGAGAGGTTGTTTGGTAGTAATTAAGATTTATCACGCCGTTAAAAATTCACTTGCATCTGAATGCATCAGCCCTAACTTTTTCTGGCGTGTTTGGTGGGTAACTAGTGGGTAAGTACTGCAACTTCACACCCTTACATGGATTTCAGTGCCGAGTCTATCGGCGAGGTACCGGTGGGCTGTAGCTTGTGGAGGAGCAGGGCAAATTGGACAGCAATTTCTGCGTTTTAACTGCGCATGTGCGGACTCCGGTTGTTGCTGTCCTATTTACTCCATAACGGTGAGCACTGATAGCTTCACCGTTATTCTCAATGCAAAATCCGGGCCATTATTTTCTTTCTCTCACGCCCCCGTCTCTACTTTCCATGCGACGATTGTGTTCCTGTTTTTATTTCTCTCTTTCTCGCAAAGCACCTTGGCATCTAACTTCAAGGTGAAAAGTGTAAAGCCAGCAGTGCTCATCGCAGGATCTCTCTCTGCATACGTCTCTCTTCTCACTGCCAGCTTCCACGGTAGTCTTAACCTCTCCTTTAAATGCACATTGACAGATCGAAAGCTGACGTGAAAATGGGGAGGAATGCAGTGTGCGAGTGCAAGAGACAGCATGTCCCTAGAGATGTAGACGCTAGACTCAGGAATATCAGACTAGAATTTGCAGGCGACTTGCAGGTTACATATGGCCGGTGTCTGTAGTTTGGACACCCCATATCTAGGTTTGCGTGAAGAACAGCCACTTGGACAATGTGAAGCCATACCGCAGTGAGGAAGCAGTGTCTTGAGGTGGCAAGGGAAATGGGCACTGTTCGTATATTAGAGTTTTTATGGTATTTTACAAACTCACTAAAGTAGAGGTCAAAAACACCCAGGCCAGCTGTTATCCTGTCTGCTATGATAATGCAGCTGCAAAGATAATCTAAAAACTGAGTTTTCATGAAAAGATGAGAGAACTGGGAATTGCCAGCAGCAAATGGGGATGTTTTACAAAGAGGGGTTTCAGTCATAAGCATGCTCTATCGCGACAAGAATAAGGATATGAATGTCTCCTAGCAACTGAGCTTGAGCGTGTTGCTAAAGAGCTCGTCATATTGTGAGTGTGTTATTTCCTAACAGAGAGAGACCAGGCCTGACTCTTTGCTCATTGTAAAATAATCAGTGGGAAATTAGATGCTCAGCTGCAAGCCCTCCTGCCAGAACATTACTGTGCTACTTCGCTTCACAATGGAGATCGTGGGTAGGACACTTTGATCAATCTTTTAATTGCTTTAAAGTTATATTTGTTGAGTAATGTTAAATCACTGCGGCAGAGCAGCAGGGAATCCAGCTTTGCGGTCCAGGGAGCCTGTCCTGCGGGTTAATGGTGCCGCCTGATGTGGGGTACGCATCACGAGTATAGTTCGTTTATAGAGAAGTCATTACTGGGAAAGGCCGCAAGCAAAACTGAGAGCTACCCGGAACAAAGTTCAGGGAGTGGTACAGGATGTTTATTGTGACTAACTACTGCCTGGGCAATTCATGTGGCTGTCTCCTGAGAGAAGCGCCTGTAGTGTCATACAATACTGAGCATTTTAAAGCAGTCTCTTGCTTTACTGTCTTTCCCCTTTCGCAGTCTTGCCTGGAAAGTTGTGAGAGATGCTTGTAATGTTTGTAGGAGATGTTTCATCCAAGTTCTGTAATTTCGAAACTAAGCAGAACTGTGACACGAGAGAAACTTGAAACGTAAGCGGTTTTCCCGGAGAAGAGCATGCACTGCAGTAGCTCAGTTCTGTGGTCTTTCACTCCACGGCTGCACTGTAGTGACATCTTTGTTGTTTGGATCAACATTTTTATAGCCGCTGTAGAATAGGTTTCGGATTTAGCACTGAATCAGAGTTTTGTGTAGCGTGCATTACGGTTATCTAGAACTTGGGTTGAGACCCTGAACACATTTCATATGGATCCCTAGCAGGCAGAGGAGACTGGGCTGGATATGAACCCTGGTCTCAGGTAATTAGCCACCCTTTCACTTTGTTGGGAATGGAGGTCTGCAGAAGGGCTTCATGAGGGTTAAAAGGTTACGAACCCCTTTTGTACGGGACGATTAATTGAGCAAAATTGCTGGAGCAAAGAAGTGCCTTGATTGGTAGCTGTTGGTTTCGGGTAGTGAAAGTCTGGTTGGGTTACAATAAGGCTGCACATAGTTTCTGTAACTGTTGAAATTAAAACCCTGACTCAGTTGATGCACTTCCCTGGTGTGGTACTGAGCCATGCAGAGCAGGAAGTTTCCTCCCTGGCCAGTGCTGAGTTAGTTGATCTCAGCCAGGGTGACAGTAGGGCAATACAGTTGGCGCAGTGCCCCTCGAGGTGGGGAAAATTCAGCTCGAACTCATGCTCCTGATCAATATCCAGTGACTCTACTGGAAACTCTGCAAGTTGATATTGATATTGATACAGGATCGGGCTCAGCTGTGAGATCGTCCATGGTGAACAGCCTGTACTCACTGTTTAGGTTCACACATGAATGGTTACTTGGACAAGGTGGCCGGTACATGTGGAGCCCAGCCCAGCGACAGCCTGTGCCTTCAGGAGAGGAGAGAAAAGAAACATTTTCAAATTGTGAACAAAAAGCATTGTTTTGGAGACCAATGAGTCAAATCTGATCTATAATGGAGCTGTGGTTCAGATGAAGCACTGGGCCCATGTTGGACTGAGTTCAATTACAATTCAAGGGTAATACTAATTATTTGAAGGCTAGTTGATAGGTTTTAAAAATGGCAATGCAACACCAAATGAATGTCAGTAGATCAGCTCGTGTTTATATATTCAACCTAAGTGTACGTCATCTAACCTTCAGAAGTGTTTCTATATATGTACTCAAACTGTGCAATTTAATGCCTCTTTTCATCCTTCATCAGTTACTGGTGCACTGTGTCCTCATGCCTCTATTTGGGAGATCGCCTCTGTTTTGTTCCACATTAAATACTGATCTGATGCCAATAAGAAGTTGTTTTAAAATCAGTATTTGGCTCCGTTTGATGGATCAAGTTACAGACTACAAACTGTATAGAAAACTTTATCACAATCACAGTGCTGCTGATGAGCCATTTTTAATGCTCAAGATCTAACTTTTTACTCTTTTAAAAAAAAAAATTCCCTCCCCCTATTTTTCATATCCAAAAACCTGTGTCCCCCTTCAGGTAATACCACCCTGTAACAAGTTGTCAGTTGCACAACCTGCCCACCCATATTGCCTGTGCGCACACCTTCTAGCAAGCTGTCACTCGTATCTTTTGCTGCAAAGAATTCTGTATTAATATTCATAAACCTCAGTTAGGAAAGGGCCTAACAAAGGAACTAAGCAGCAAACTGCAGATTATCAATGCTGCCACTTTTATATGTCCCTCCTCCCTTCCTTCCCCCAACGGCTAGAGATTTCGACATTCTCTGGCCATCTGTCTTGTCGCTGTTTTCCTGTTTGAAGAATTTAACTACTTGTTGTCTCAGTTTTACTCTCTGAATGTTTTCATTTCTAGTGCCGTAGATCAGAGATGTACAACACTTTGGGATGGAGGGGAGGTGAATCCATGTCCCACAACTAGTGAGTGGGCTGCATATGATCATTTTTGGGGGTTTGGTAGAATCAGGATTAAACACCATGTCCAGTTAATTTGCTTTCTAATACAACATTTCCACATTCGCTCACACTTTCATGATCTCAGTTTTTGCACAAAATATATATTTACTGGAAAACCATTTCTTGCACAAGTCGGCTTTTCAGACTGAGATCTGGGTTTGCTTTTGCTTTGCTGGGTCTTCTACCTGTGGTCCCAACCTTTGTCATGGACAACTAGAGGAAATCCTGCAGATGTTTGTGAACCTTGAACCTTGATCAGAAATGGAATGTCTGCAGGTTCATTTGTCAAAATACTTGTTCACACATACTTGCTACCAGACAATGACATGCTGGGTGTGACATCGCAGGCAAGTAGTTAAAAATTGCTGGCAGACTGCATCAAACCTGATTTTCAGCTGATTGTTGCGTTGGAGCTAATTTGAATTGCTGGTGGGGCAGACTCACCATTGACAGCAAAACAGTTTCCATAGAGCTCCAGCTTTTGCCATTTGTTGTGGAAGTCTGTTAAGGGGCTGGTAAACTCGCACACAGTGAATTGGCCTTTGTAGTTCCTTTTCAGTGGCGGTGCGTGAGGGAAGGTGTGACTGCTCATCGCGAGCCAGCTGACTTTCAAACAGCTGGAGCTTAGTTGCAAAAATGTGCACAAGGTCGAGTTCCTCTTTCATGACCTGGTGAGCCCATTGAGAAATCCTTTAGAAATGCAAGGTCCATCAGCCATGCCTTGTTGCAGTATTCTGGCAGAGGTCATCTCTTCTGCTCCATGAAGAGTTGTGTTTTACGACACAATTTCAAGAACTGCGTACCATACTGGCTGAACCACTGTTTGTCATTGTGGTGCAGCAGGACTCTGCATTCGATTCCTACTGCAAATAGTGAAACTGGAGCTGTTCGGGCCTATTGATTGAAGCTAACAGCCTAGATGACTATAACGATCCTTGTCTCGAGGTTGCTTATTCCGGCTGCCATAGCTTCTCGATGTACACTACAGGGGTGGGTGATGAGCTGGGTCAGGACACCTGCAACAGAAATGATAATGTATTTAATGTTGTCTCTATGTCTGCGCCTGAGCAGTGGCTACAGCATCTGGCAGGCAGTGGTCAGCTAGCAAGCTTAGCCCATGGCAGCTTCAGGCATAAAATAGTCTCGTCCAGACACACACAGAGATCAAATCCTTTTAAACAAAGCAACTTACCGTACCAGAAATGTAAATGATCAACACATTTAGGCTTTCTTTTATCTTTTGTGGTTTCCTGAATGCTGTCCAAAGCAGTGAGCCCTTCTATGACATTGAAGGAACCATCAACTCCTCAAAGATGAGCAGCTGGACAGTGTCCATATTAACAGTGCTTTTTCCACAGCAGTGCTGTAACACATAAAACCCTGGGCCTTTTCAATGACTTGCTCTGCAATATGCTTTGGCAGTTGTTTTATCCTTTAGTGGACTGTGATCTCTGCACTCCTCCAATTTTGGCCTCTTGCACATCCGCGATTTTAATCGCTCCACCATTGGCGGCCGTGCCTTCAGCTGCCTAGGTCCTAAGCTCTGGAATTCCCTCCCTAAACCTCTCCGCTCCTCTCTCTCTCCTTTTAAGATGCTCCTTAAAACCTACTTCTTTGACCAAGCTTTTGGTCATCTGTCCTAATATCTCTGTGGGTCGGTGTCAAATTTTGTTTGATGACGCTCCTGTGAAGTGCCTTGGGACGTTTTTCTACATTAAAAGGTTCTATATAAATGCAAGTTGTTGTTGTTGTGTGCTAAACTGATATTGGTTCGGATAGACAATGTCTGCTTTGGCCTTCATGCGCAATTGACAAAAGCAGCACCAAAAAAAGGTTTTTGACACCTTTGGAACTGCACCACAATGAAAATTGCTAGGATGGTGTCCTCTCCGCACTCTGCATACTGGAAAGCAGAGAAAGTTGATTTTTTCAATTTACTAACCACCTTACCCCTACTACTACTACTTTTGTATGATGGTAAAAGCTTATAATGGGATGTCTAGTTTGGCTCTCCATTCGATGGCCTCCTGAGATGCCGAGTGGAGAAATGAGGTGTCTCCCGCAACAGATCTCAGTGGACAGGTTGATGTGATGTGTTCCATGGTCTGGGACTCATGGCCACAGTCGCACTTTGGGTCGTCCCTCATCTTCCACTTGTGGAGCAGGTGGCCGCATCGTCCATGCCCTGTGTGGATTCGGTTGAGCGCTGTTCACTGTCTTCGAGGGAGGTCCAAGCCAGGGGCCTCTGCTGTTGGGTCAGTGATGAGGTGTTGGTTCTTTTGTGTTGCGTGCGTCTCACAATTCCGTCCATCTGGATAGTGGGTTGATACCGGCTGCATGAATATTGGCTGCTGTTTCCCAGAATTGCCATTGCGATTTTAAGCGCTTTTGTGGTGGGTTTTTCACGTCTTCATGAATGGGAAGGTCGATGTTGCTCACTGTTGATGTGTTACTGGAAGGCATGCAAGAGCAATGGAGTCTCCCTGTCTCATGTTCACTCTGCACACAGTCAGGGTGAGATGGGCACATTTGCTTTCAAGGAAATTACAGGATAGAAACCACCTTTTACAACTTCCCCAGTAACTGTCACCACTCTGATGTGTGCTGAGAGGATCAACAACCCAAAAATATCGATCATAGGTCCGTATATAATTGTACAGACCAACCACGAGGGCCATTACCTCTTTCTGCTGTGGGTTCAATGTTGGGTAACTTCCCATTAATTTCACGGAGGGTAATTAGGGTGTTTACCAGCAGATTTACAGATATAAGTAACAATGACAGTATTTAACATCAGTACAGCTTTTATGTGGCTCTGGATTGTAAATACCACAAATCAGATTAACAGATTAATTCAGTCGAAAAATCTCACTTGCTGTGATTCATGATTTTTTTAATATCTTGCTGCCTAATTAGCTTGTGTCGATTTGCTGCACAAAACTTTGATTATGCAATTTGAAACGATACAGGAGTTTGTCATTTCTCACATCATAACTGAGTGGAAGTCAGGTGCAACACCATAAGGACAGAGTCAGCCCAGGTCACTGTCCTGCAGCTTGTGCTGGTTGGGTTTAAACACAGCAGTGCTGAAGGCCTGGGGGAAGCTTGACTGCTGTCTTGTCTGTGGACACCATGTGGCCCAAGAATCATATAGCACAGAAGGAAGCCATTTGGCCCATCGTGCCTGTGCAGGCTCTTTGAAAGAGCTACCCAATTGGTCCCACTCGCCTACTCTTTCCCCAGAGCCTTGCAAATTTTTCCTTTGTATATAGCCAATTCCCTAATTGGGAAAACAAGAGAAAGAGGACAATTTCTCAAATTAACAAACATAGGAACATCAAAAAAATTCATGGGACAGCCATTCTAGTACTTCAGTTAACCAGCCCAGCATCCAACTGCTTCCCTAATGTTTTCGATTTCACTACCTTACCCTGGTAGATCAATGTTTCTTCGTATACAGACAAACCCCAGAAAGAGTCAGTGCCGTAAAGAGGGAGTGTTACTCATTCAAAATATTTTCCATAAAAAAAAATCCAACCTTTTTATAATCCAGCTTTTGGGTTCATTTCTACACGTGTTAGACTTCTGCTGATTCTAAAGAATATTTGTAAATAATCAAAGGAAATCCTTGTGCTGCGGACATCAGCATTTCACATTGTAACGGCCTGGCGGGAAAGTCAAGAGTGTATGTATGGCTGTGTCTCCAGATAAAGCACCGCTTTATCCTCACTTAATAGAACTGTGCTTTGTTTCTGTCTGTCGCTAGTGAATGGTTGACTCCAGACTAAATCACTGCTCTCTGTGGAAATCCATGGCGAGTTGTTCGATAATATACATAGGAACGATCACTCACAACTCGGCTCACAACATCCTGGTGAAGGGTTACCCAATGTGCAAATCGTGGGCCCAACATGGATAAGCTCATTGCTTTTCCTGCATTTTGTGAGGAAGCTTGGATTGAGAAATTTCTCCGGGCAAGAATGGAAACAGGAGCATGGGGATTAGGTGGGTCAACGGCTAGAGTAGAAACAGGAGGGCAGAGGTGAGGTGGGTAGAATAGAAACAGGAGACTAAGATCGAAGTGGGTCAGCGGGGCCAAGTAGAGTTAGGCTGGTGTTAAACAAAAATATTGGTGAGAACAATAGTGCACAGGATGTCTCCGTGAACTCGCTGACTGTGACTCCTACAGGAAACAACAGGGCAACAGAGCTCAAAGTCCATTGTTTCTGTACAGATACTGTCCATGATCTCTCACCACCTGATTCTGCTCACTTACCTTTGTTTCCATGTACCCTGCATGAACTGTGTTCAAAACCCTCAATTCTCCAAGAAAATCCTGGGGTCTCCTAACCAGTCCGTGCATCTGAAGTCTCTTTGGATGTTTTTCTACTTAAAGACACTGTAAATGCAAGTCGCTATTGCATGACAGAATTGCAGTGGGGTGTGGTGGTGAAGTCTTAGTCCGTGGGAGCGGCTTTTAACCGGAGGTGAGGTGATTCAGGAACAGAATCTGGCACGGAAGTGAGGTGCTACAGCAACCAAATAGTTTACCTGTTAAACATTCTTCACCATTGCAGTCAGTTCTACTGGTTTTATAGACTAAGCTTGTTCATATCTGCATCTTGAGTAAAACAGGTGCACAATAGAAGCTTAACCTGAAGCAGTGGTGTGTGTTTCAGGTCTCCCTTGGCAACCGGCTATTAGGTGAGTTCTGCTACTTCCTTTCTGTTGGACGAGTGCCTGTGGCTGCTGAAGAAACTTTTCTCGCTTCTTAAGATTGAGATTTTTATCCGTTTTGTTTTCATTCTCAACTAGAATTTATGTTTGGTCCCAAAGTACACAAATGTTATGGAAGGATTTGTAATTCTAACTTGAATAGCTGTTGGAAAACTAGACACTTTTAGGTAATGGAGAACAGCAGAATTCTTACCGCCCTCACCCACCTTTTCTCCTCTTCTGAAGGTGCTGATTTGGACCAGAGAATATTTCCTTAATTATTAATCCCTTCAGAATTAACTAAAGCAATGGGGTGTTTGCCATGTGACATTGCTATGGACATTTTTTACTACTCGTGCATACCAGTCAGGAGACACAGGATTTACTTGAAGAATTGAAGGTTTGACTACAGTTCATGTAAGGAACAAAGGTAACTGAACAGAATTAGGTGGGGAGGGATCATGGAACGTGCAGAATCTGTACAGAAAGAGCAATATAAACCTGGAGCTGTTATTACATTAAAGCTAGAGAGAGTGTCAGAGAGTATATTACCCTATGGGAAAGAATGTCATTATTAGAAGTTAGGGTTGGCCATTTGGTGTGCTCGGCCGCAGTTACAGACAGTTTGAGTGAGGAGGTCTGCATGAGCTAGACTTGAGCCAAAGATCTCAAGCATTTGATTATACCCGAGTGCTGAAGTCAGAACGAGCTTTGTACAGTTTTTAATATTTGTTTTTGCAGCATTTATTGGCCTCCTCTAATTGTCTTGAGAGCATTAAGAGTCAGCCACGTAGTGTGGAACTGGAGTCACATATAGGCCAGGCCAGGTACGGGCGGCAGTTTTCCTTACAGCGACTTTATAACAATCCAGCAACTTTCATGGTCATCTTCTGGTGCTAGCTTACAAATTACTAAGTTTTTTGAATTCAGTTCCACAACTTGCCATGATTTGAATTTATGATCTCCTAGGTTGCTAGTCCAGTTGCATAACAACCAGGCTACCGTACCCCATATCCAGTGGGAGGAGGAGCTGGGCAGTGGGACCCCTAAAAGGGATAAATACAAGTGTGTGAGGAGGGGCAGAGACACCTGGTTATAATGGTCTGAGAGCACAATATCGCCACTTTGACTTCAGCCCCGATTAGCAATGACGTTCCATTTGGTGTTTTTGCTGACCCTGTGTAGCCCCTCGCGTGTGTGTTGCCCCTTCCATTTGAAGGTGTTTTGTCCATTATCTAGGTATTCAGCTGCTACTTGCTCTGTGCTCACTACCATGGCATGTCAGCCAGTCTGGACATTATTAAATGGTCAGTGACGAAAAGTAAAGAATTTGAATTAACTCACTTGTACCTTGTGGGGGAAGGAAGCAAAATATTGCAGATGTTGGAAATCTGAAACAAAACCAAAAAATGCTGGAAACACACAGCAGGTCAGGCAGCATCTGCAGAGAGAACAGATAAGTTAATGTTAGCTGTGGTTCCTTCATCAGAATTAAAATACATTTTAGATGAACGGCACTTACAAAGAAATAGAACAAAAGGGGAAAGGTGAAAGATTAAAAAAAAAGACATAACCTTACACTGGAAAAGAAATAGAATAAGCTGTAAAGTACTTAAGTGGAGAACAGGAGATGGTTAAGTGGTAGGAGTAATATAAGTATGAGTCAATAGGAGGCATAATGAGAGAAATCAAAAAAAGACGTATATGAGACACACAGGGGTATATTTTAATTCTCCACCCCACCTCCCCCACCAATGGGAGGGTTAAAATCATCCGATTTCACTTACCGGCTCGAGACTGCACTATTCCCGCCCGGCGACATCTTATCTTCACTGACTTTGAAACCAGCCGAGGCTCCCACTGCAGGCAGCGTGGGCCTAATTTACATCCAAAGGTCACGGCCTGATGCACTTACCTCATGCCGGGGACCATTCCTTTAGGTCCCTGGTGATGTCTAGCTCCCATCTCAATTCCCGCTCCCGGCCCGTCAATCCCGCAGGCTTTGGGCAGGAGACAGATTTTTAAAAAACTTAAATGAGGCTCGGCTGTTAAAATCAGCCGCGCCACGCTTCCTTCATGACTACTGCTGCGCTGCGTGCATCGAATCCCCTACGCACCGATCCTGCCCTGAGTTAAAATTGACTCCAGAGAATGTGTGAATAGCTAAAAGGGATAGGAGATGGAAGGATGAAAAACTGGCAAAATGGAGCAGCCTCCAACAGCCCTGGAGCTTGGTAGTCCCAGGATCAATTCCTGATCTGTGCTGGATCAGCAGGTCACCACAGCCTGTGTAGCAGTTGGGGCTCCACAATTGGTCTCAGCGTTTCTGGGCAAGGGAGGGATAAAATCGGGCAGGATTCTCATTCCTGGGACCCCTGCTTGAAAATACGAGGAGCAGACTGACTGCCATGAGAACATGAAGTCTAGATTGATCGAAAGTATGATTTGTTCCTAACTCTCCCAACCTAGCATTCAGCTACATCAGGGAAGCCCCTAATGTTGCCTCTACTGCCCCATGTGGCAGATTATACCAGATGTTTACCACCCTTTATGTCAAGAAGTTGTTCCTACTATCAGTTTTAAAATTCAGTTTCACTAATTTATATCAATGTCCTCTGGTTCTACTAGCCTGTTCTACTTGTAAGCAGTATTGTGAATTTATGGTATCTAAACCACTTATCATTTTTGAGTACGTCCATGCGGTCCCCTCTTGCCTGTATAACTTGTTCTTCGCTAATCTTTCCTCATAGTTCATCCCCCTTATATTTGTGATTATTTTTGCTGTTCTTCTCTGTATTCTTTCTAAGCAGGAACATATTTTTTGTAACATGGTGGTCAGAATTGAACACTGTACTCCATTGTAGAATCTCAACACGTAATTCTGTTACATTCCAGCTGTTCTGGTGAATATCCCAGCATTGTATTAGCTTTTTTAATTGCTTCACCATATTGAGATCTTGCTGGGTTTTCTCTTGTTCGAGATGGTCATTATCTGGCACTTAACTGGTGTAAATGTTTCCTGCCCCTTGTCAGCCCAAGCCTGGATATTCTCCACGTCTTTTGTTATGGGCTGACATGGGCTGCTTCACTTGAAGCAGGTGATACAGGGCTATAGGGAGAGAAAAGAGCAGTGGAATTAGTTTTGGATTGCTCTAGCCAAGACATGATAGGCTGAATGACCTCTTTCTGTGCTGTAAGTCTCCATGGTTTTATTATCTTGTTTTTGACAATGTGTCTGTTATTCTCAGGTCCCTTGCCAAGTCTCTCTGTACTGATTAATTTCCTTTCATTGCATATTGATGTTGCACATTTTTTTCCTCTAATGTGCAATACATTTGTCAGTATTACATTTCAGTTGCCACTTTTTGGCCTAGTTATATAACTTCTTCTTTTGTAGATCTTTAGCACTGCTCTCTGTATTTTAGTTGTCTGCAAACTTCACACTCATTTGGTTTCAGTGTTTAAGTCATTTGTTTAAACGAGAAACAACAATGGTCCAAGCACCGAATCCTGACGATTCACTCAGTGCCTCCACACCCTAGTCTGTTATTAGATCTCCCCTAGAGCCCTCTATTTCCTGTTTTAAACAGCTTCTTTTGCTACCCTCGATTCCCAATATTTAGCTTAATTAGACGTCTTTCTTTTAGTTCCTTGTCAAAACCTTTCTGTAAGCCTCCGATGGTCAAATAATCTTCTATCGCTCACTGTCTAGGCTCATGTATGAAAAATTTGAGTCTTGGGTGAGTGACCAGAAGTTTGCCAACTCCCATCGAACCTAAAGATCGTGCCTGCAGGAGAGGAGAAAATTGGAAAGCCAAATATTAGTAAGAAAAGCTCAATGTAACCTTGAGTGGCTAGGTGACAATATATAAATAATGCTCACTTTGTATGGATAGAGGGAAGTCGCTCTGCTACTGAACACCACGTCATTAAGCTGAAGACAGTCTCAGTGTGATGTTACACTAGAAATAGTCATGTCATTCTTGACTGTGGTTTAAAAATTACTCCTGAGAGATGCAGTTGACAAAGTCTATTTGAGCAGTTCCCTGTAAAAAATGAATTTGGGCAGTGGAAGTAACATTCATAGCAGACAGAAATCACCAACACACAACTGACTTCAGCTGCCTTGTTCCTACTGCCTGGCATTTCCTCCCCAAACCTCTTGCTTCTCCACCTCCCTCCACTCTTTTAAGACTGCCCTTAAAACCTACCTCTTTGCCCAACCCCTTGGTGACCCTTCATAGTTCTTTTCTCTTTGGCATCTATTCCTCGCCACGCCTCTCTGAAATGCTTTACTGTGTTAAATGCAAGTTGTTGTTGTCATCATCATCGTCAGTCTATCACCACAGGCTTACATCTGGGTTGTCACCAGGCTTGTTTACAGTAGGACACTAGTGTCCAAAATATGACATTTGCTATGTTTGAATTTTGTGGGCCTTGAGATTTGAAAGGGTTGTTCTTAGTGTAGTTGCCTAATTGGTGTTCAATCCTAAATCAAAGTACCAAGATCTGTTAGTATTAACAACTTAAGATATATACAGATTCATTTGATCATGGATTTAAACCTTGTGTGCGGCCCCTGAGGCTCCATGATAACGTATGTGGCCCACAACAATGGAAAGGTTTGGTATCCTGGTTTAGAAAATTCACACATAAGCCAATTCATTTGTTCTGTGAAACTCATTCATCCCCTTGGATTGCTCCAACTGCTAGCACCACAAGCGACAGACATTCAGCCACCCACCAGAATGTCACTCTAGTGTTATACAACTCAAACTGCACTCTCCAGACACAGCTCAGCTTTGCAAGGACAGAACCAAGTGTTTTTCACATTCAAATGATCACAGTACAGTACAAAGATTTCACACACCTGTTGTTGGTCTTTACTGAAATCCTAGTGACTGTATCAGTGGAGCAAAAATGTTGGTATTTAAAAATAAATCTGCTTGAAAGTTAACAGCTTTATTGTGGTTGTACCACAGCCATCATCCTGTGACAACTAGACACTGCTGCTCAGTATACGCTGAGGTAGATGGTGGACTGAAATAGTTTTCTGTTCTTTGACAGATAGCAGCAAGCTGCTGAAGGACCAGCCATCCTGTTACGGCACAGTCCAGCACTCCGGGGCCAACATCTCCATGGTAATGTATTGCGCAGGGGCTAAGAAGTATGAAATCAGGTGTCTGGGTGGTCAACATTGGTAGCATGTTTGTTTAAAAATGTTGAAAGAGTCTTTAATTCTCTTTTGTGAAGACGTGGACACTTTTATATTCTCCCCCACCCCTCTGATTGGACTATGCATCTGCATCTGACTATGGGAGTATGTGATCTGGCCCACAGGGCCATTAGGGTTGCTTTTAGCTGGCCAGCAGGAGATTTGTTGGGACATCCCAGTGGAAACTCATGAGCTAATTTATTTCCCCACCTCAAAGTATTTATCCAGAGGTTCAGCAGCCCTGGACTGACTCTGAAGTAAGTGGACCTGCTCCAGAATGCACACTGCTCCTCCCTATACCTGGCATCACTGGAGTGACCAAGGGGCGAGGAATAAGACTTCCAGCGATGGGTCTTAGTGAGGCAGCAAATTCAATGATTCATTTTAAGAGGTGATATAAATAGCCGAGTTGGGGCAAGTGCTTTGAACAGTAAAGTACTCCTAGGCTTTATTTCCCTTTTAAGCAACAGAATTTTAAAATTTAACAGATTTAAGAAAGATCTGTTTAATTCCAGAATCACTTTGGGATTTTGAGACGTTAGATTTTGGATGCACCAAATTTTCACAATTATATTAGGTCATTGTGAGTGAACTACATGGTACTGTTATTAACTGGGGTTCTGGGGTTTTATAGTAAAGTGAATAACCTGCACACTCCTTTGTGGTATTAATGCTCTCACATTTTCTGTGCAGCAGGTGACTGGATACCAGAGAGTGCAATGGCGGGTAATTCTCTGCCATATTCTTACTGTGCTGACAGTGGGTCTATTGTGGCTAGTCTTTCACTGGAAGCCTGTTCTGGAAGTGCTTGCTAAGTGCCAACCCTGCCAGCTGAGCCAATCCGACTGGGTCGTAATCAAGGTAAGAAAAAACAAACTTGGACATGGGATACAACTGACATTGTTGAGGCTTGAAGCTCAGTTGATAGGTTCTTTGAATGGCAGCTCTCCTGTGGTTACTGTTATAAGTTTTAGCAACAGCTGTCAGTCAAGGCAGTTAACCACTGATAGTCCAATTACTTGTTGGCATGTGCCTTCTATGGGAGGGTAGCTGATTGGCCTCCCATCTCAAAGCTGACTTTCTGTTATACCACGGTATGTATATCTCCCTCAGGTGCAAGTGGTTGAAGTATTATCAGTACTGATGAAGTCTTGAAGTTTTCCACCTACAGGTCTTCAATTTTTAGTGGATGAAGGTGGAGAGCTAGCATGGTGAAAGCAATCCAGAAAGTTTCCAGACCTCGGCCTTGTACCGCTTTCTATTCTATTCTTTTTGTTGTGACCTCATGTTCAACAATACACATCTGACTGACTTTCGTGATGAGTAATTTTACTATAAGTAGATACTTGCCTGAATGAAATTTTGCTCACCTGAATAGGCGATCATTTAGTTTTGAGGAGGAAGCCTCTTTTTAAAGGAGATTCTTGATGCTGAGATTCTCCTTTTGAGTTGTAAAGAGACTGTGCAGCTTCACGGATTGAATAAGAAGCAGCCTAGTATGGGCTTTTTGTTCTAGTCAAAGATCCTCATTTTTTAATCTTCTGAGGATTATGTATTTTAATCACGCAAAATCTTAAAACAATTTAGTTCTGAAGTGTTTCTTTGGTTTGCCTCAATTGTTAGTTACTTAAACTTTATGTAAGATTTATTTGTATCAGTTTGTAAAGATCAGAATGACAGGAGCTAATGTTTAAACTGGTTTCTTGCAGGATTCGTTTAACCAGCAGTTCGTAGCCAAAGTTTGGACAGAGGAGATAGAGGATGACTGGTTAGTTCTTCTATGCTAGTCAGAATTGCTGTGCATACAGAGCTACTGAATCATAGCTGACAGTGAAACTGTCCTGAACAACTACAGCTTTAATCCAGCGTTCAGTGGATTATTGAGATGGTTACCCAAAGATCCGGAGACACTAAATATGTGTACATACCTGAGCACTAACTGACCCCCCAGCCAGAATGGCACTAGGAGTACTACAATTGGCATCAGTGCTTTGGGCTGTGGAGAGGAAAAATCAGTCAGGGTTCCTGCTCTTGATTGCTATGTATTGACCCCTGCTGGAAAGTACAAAAAGTACAAAATGCTCTCCACAGTCAAATAGTCCATTCACACTCACTGCTTAGGCTCAGAAATGAAGAATGGCTACTTGGGGTGGGGGTTACTGGGGGCAGCTGTGAAAACACACCCTAGCAAGAATAAGGGGACCATGTATCCTGTAATTTTCTTCACTTTAGAGATGACGGAAGAAAATTACAACCGATGGCTGCTGGTTATCCGTGCTGAACCAGATCCTGTACTCACTCCACCGTTACTTTTCAGCAAGAATTTTGGCTGATTTCCCCCCCCCCCATCTACATACTCTAATTGCAGTACCCTCACCCAACCTTGCCTGAGATCAGCTAATTTAGAACTACCCTGGGCTGTGCCTCTTGCCATTAAGCAATCAGGAGAACTCCTAGAAGGGTGAGATTTGTTAATTTTGGTTTGCAGGAGCTAGGACTGGCTGGCATTGCACAGGTCTTGATCATGCCTCTGACAGGTTACATTGATGAATTCTATGGAAATGTCAGCAGTCCAATCCTACTCTTCCTACCAAGGAGGATGGTATAAATACATGAGGGGCAGAGATCTGTTGTAGTTGGAACATTGAAATGCTACTGCAGAAATCTGGGGCTAGAGCTGCCTGCTTCTGTGTCCGTGTCTCAATCCACTTCTCCATTTCAAGTTATTAGAAAATGTTAGCATACGAACCAGTTCCCAGTGTAATGCTCTTGCTTTTCTGTGTCTCTATTTTATAGTTTTCCTCATCCAGTTGAGTCTAGCGAAGATGATAACCGAATTACTTTAGCCATAGGAGTGCTTGAAGATGACTGGAAGGACACTATTCAACTTCAGAAGCAGGAGGAGGTAGGAGATCAGATACTGTGTTACCCATGTGTTATATTACTAGCTATATAGCCATATGTAATACAGAGGTAAAGCTCCTTTATATAATATGTGTTTAGGCAGTCTCAATCCTGTTCCCAATGAACTCTGGCCCATAGTACAAAACAGCCTCTAATTTAGCACTGAATTGGCAACCTCATTCAGAGAAAGATGGGAGATGGACAAATGTCACACTGGCTTCTGGATTTGAGGTTGAAGGTGAAGCATTTTTTATTTATTAATTCACGGGATGTGGGCGTCGCTGGCAAGGCCAGCATTTACTGCCCATCCCTAGTTGCCCTTGAGAAGGTGGTAGTGAGCTACCTTCTTGAACCGCTGTAGTTTGTGTGGTGAAGGTACTCCCACAGTGCTGTTAGGGAGTGAGTTCTAGAATTTTGACCCAGCGATGATGAAGGAACAACGATATATGACCAAGTCAGGACTTGGAGGGGAACTTGGAAGTGGCGTTCCCATGCGCCTGCTGCCCTTGTCTTTCTAGATGGAAGAGGTCGTGGGTTTAAGAGGTGTTGTTAAAGAAGCTTTGGTGGGTTGCTGTAGATGGTACACACTGCAGCCATGTTGCGCCGGTGGTGGAGAGTGAATGTTTAAGGTGGCGGACGGGGCTGCCTTGTCCTGGATGGTGTGTGTCCCTGAGTATTGTTGGAGTTGCACACATCCAGGCAAGTGGAGACTATTCCATCTGACTTGTGCCTTGTAGGTGGTGGAGAGGCTTTGGGGAGTCAGGAGATAAGTCACTCGCCACAGAATACCCAGCCTCTGACCTGGTCTTGTAGCTACAGTATTTATGTGGCTGGTCCGGTTAAGTTTCTAGTCAATGGTGACCCCCAGAATGTTGATGGTGGGTAGGGTTCGACACCAGTGTATTGTGGTGGAAGAGTACAGGGAGCTTTGCTCTGCATCTCATCTTGTCGTGTCTTACCTGGGAATACATGATGCGGCCATTAGGTGCCTACAATAGAAAGTGTTCCATTCCCCGGTATAAAACAAATTCAGTGCTGTCAACTATGAAATACCAGTTTTGTGTTGATTAACAGAACCAAGTTGTGACTTTTTTACTTGCTGTTTGTGCAGCAAGCATATTGGTATGCAATATAAAAATATAGAAGTGTAGATTTGATTTAAAAACAAAGGACCACACCAGACTACTTCGCTTCCTTACCTGTCCAATCCACCCCAAAACTGATGGGAAGAGTTTGTTAAAGGGAGCCGACATGAATGGTCACAATACATGCTGAATGTGAACCAGGTATAAAGGGCGGCTGTTTTTGAACCTTGATACACCCAAGGAGTGGATTCATTTTCTAGACCACATTACATTTCAAAATTAAATTTTGTTGAGCCCAATTAATAGCTATCTTGGAAAGGTAAAATGTCTGAGGTCACCTTTTCTCATTCAGTGTCATCACTCATTCAAATCCCAATAATTAGCTTCACCTGAGGTAACATGGTATTGCTGTGATCAGGGTCCCTTGTAGTTTGTAGCAAGGTCCCATTCTAATCTTTATAAACGGTGCTTTTTTTTCTCTTAAAAGAAAAATGTGATTCGTTACTACACTTTTGAGGGTTTACGCTACATTTGGATTGAGAACAGTGAAAGCTTCTGCAAGCTCAGGTACGTAAACTGGTGTAGGAACACTTAAGTCTGGATTTTCATTGACCCGTGGAGGCGGGTTTGGAGGCGTGTGGGGGGTTAAAATTGCGAAAACTGGCGGGCGGGCACAAGTCCGCCTCCATGCAATTTTCATTAAATCGTGTCTGCTGGTCCCGACTCCGTCCTGCCTTTAAGAGGCGGGATAGGCTGTTAAGGTCCTTAACAAGCACTAAATTGGCTCTATAATGCCATTTTGAAAGGCCTTTGTGATTTTAACCCTTGTTCTACGTGAAGCATGCCTGTTGTGAACCACGATTGTGAAACCTGGCGGGAGCACATTTCGAAAGCTGACTATCAGCTGCAGGCCCAGTATTACAACGGAGTAGTAGTAGTAGGAAAAATATCTGGGAGCAGACCTAGGGCTGCTGCTGCTCATTTTGCCTTCAGGTCCTCTCACAGCAAAGTCTCTCTCTGTGTCTCTGTCTCTGTCTCTGTGTCTCTGTCTCTGTCTCTCTCTCTCGGATAACACGACCCCAACCGGCCCCCCTTAGTGTCTCTGCGTGGTTACTTATTGGGAATCGGCCACTCCCTTCTATGGGATTGTACTCTGAGCCAGTCTGGATTAGATCCTTTGGCACACTTTTCTGCTTTTGTGTGTATTTTCCGCATAATTCCATCGAGTGACAATTATACCTTGTAGTTTATACCTGTAACCTGGAGATTAGGGGAGGATGAGCATGTCCTTTGATGTATATACCACCTACTTACTCACGAATGGAGCACCTTGTGGTATATACTTATATCTTCAATACCCAGATGTTTCTCTCCATTGCACACTAGAAAACAAAAGTGCAAATTAACAAACCTTAGACGAGGTGAATAGCATTCCTGTTCTCTCCCGCTGCCCCCACAGAGTAGTGGATATGTTGAACAGATGCCGGCAAAAACACTTAGTACTGTGTCGATTGAACTCCTATCGCAAAACAACTGCATAATTTAAGTATGGGATCAAAAAAAGGATGGTTCATAGTGTAGGATGCCATTGAGCTTAAAAGGAGGAATAGAAATGAGCTAAATCAGGAAGCACTGATTAAATGATGTCAAGTGTGGGTTTTGGGAAGCTATAGATTGTAGGAGGGAGGAAGGAAGATTGAGGGAGTGAAGGAATTCCATAATTTTGTGCTTCTTGGATATTACTGTAGCTTGGTTTGGAGACTCATGGTGATGAGTTTCTGTGTGTGTCAGATACCTGACTGACCAAAACGAGAAGTTAGACTTGTATGAAACCTAGAAAGATATGGATCAATATTGATGTCAAAATGCTCAGGTCTCCAGTGTTTTTGTTGATGCCTTGCACCATAGATGTTGTTTGTGGAATATTGCTCGTCAGTGTTGAATAGGGTAAGATGCAAGGTTGGCTTGATAGCTTTACTTGATTACCTTTGTGATTGAGGAGACATTTCAGTTTTATTTTATTAGCGGTTTTACCTGTGGTTGGTCAGGAGATTAACAGGGTTGGGAAGAGTCCAGGACGGAGCAAACTATGTAATCTGCAAAAAGAAAAAAGAAAGACTTTCATGACCTTAGGACGTCCCAAAGCGCTTTACAGCCAATGAAGTACTTTTGAAGTGTAGTCACTGTTGTAATGTAGGCAACGTGGCAGCCAATTAATCTGTTTTAGTGATGTTGATTGAGGGATAAATATTGGCCAGGACACCAGGGATAACTCCCCTGCTCTTTTTCAATATAGTGCCATGGCATCTTTTACGTCCACCTGAGAGAGCAGACAGGGTAACATCTCATTCGAAAGATGGCACCTCTGACAGTGCAGCACTCCCTCAGTACTGCACTGGAGTGTCAGCCTCGATTTTTGTGGTCAAGTCTCTGGAGTGGGACTTCAACCCACAACCTTCTGACTCAGGCGAAAGTGCTACCCACTGAACCACAGCTGACACTGCAGATGAATGAGCTTGGTGGTGGGCCTGGCCTTTTGTTTGTACACTCTTCTCCTTCCCTACATATTCTGTTCTTAACCAGGGTTCCTCACTAGTGGCTGTGCCTTCATTTTTTTTCTTTTCAATTTTTCCCACGATATGAACTACTCACTTGGCTTCTCCTCCTGCCCTCATACCGTTGCCTCCAGCGTCCCCCAAGGATCTATCCTTGGCCGCCTCCTCTTCCCCATCTATATGCTGCCCTTTGGCGACATCATCCACAGACATGGTGTCAGCTTCAACATGTACGCTGATGTCGCTCTGCTATATTCCCTACCATCTCTCTAGACCCCTTCACTGCCTCTTTATTGTCAGACTGCTTGTCTGATATCCAGGATGTGCTGCAATTTTCTTCAATTAAACATTGGTGAGACCAAAGCTTTCGTCTTCGGACCCCACCACAAACTCCGTAGCCTTGCCACCGATTCCATCCCCTACCCAGCCACTGTCTCAGCTGTTCACAAACTTGACGTTCTATTTGACCCTGAACTGAGTTTCCGGACCCATGTTCCCTCCATTACAAAGACCAATTACTTCTACCTCTAACATTGTTTGCCTCCGTCATTGCCTCAGCCCATCTGCTGCTGAAACCCTCATTAATGCATTTATCACCCCCAGACTCGACTATTCCAATGCTCTCCTGTCTGGCCTCCCATCCTCCACCTACCGTAAACTTTAGTTCATCCAAAACTCTGCTGCTCACACATCACCTCTTTCCTTCCCGACCTATATTGGTTGCTAGTCCCCCAACACCTGAAATTTTAAATTCTTATCCTTGCGTTTAATTCCCTTCATGGATTTACCCCGCTTTAACTTCCTCTAAATCCCCCTCCCCCACCCCCAACCATAGAACTCTCCGTTCATCTGACTCTGGCCTCTTATTCACCACCCCCCTTCCTTTGCCTCACCATTGCCTTCAGCCGCCTAGGCCCCTGGAATTCATTCTGTAAGCCCCTCTGCTTCTCAACCACCCTCTCCTCCTTAAAGCCCACCTCTTAGACCAAGCTTTAGCTCACCCCTTCTAATATCTCCTCCTTTGGCTCCGCATTTATTTTTCCCTTCTGCCTCTGCGAAGTGCCTTGGGACATTTTTTTCTATATTAAAGGTATATAAATGCAAGTTGTTTTTATTTGTGTGTTTTCCCCTTTCATATGATTTTTTTTTTTGCAGTGTTCTCGAAGAGGCGCTGACATGTGGAGACATTCACAGGCAACGGAGGGGACTCAGCAGACACAACCAAAACACAAAGTGAGTTTGCGGCAGATTCTAGAGATTTGTTGTATCTAAACAGACGGAATGTTTTGCTGAAATATCCCTGACCGCGAGCAGTTGGTAAAGCTCTGAGGAGGAGCAGGCCTTTGGCTTCAGGCTTTGTGACAGGTGAACCTACGTCCGTTTAATGGCTGTTGCTTACAATAACATGAGAGATGGCCACACAGCTTAATTTGTAAAATGTAGAACTCATTTTCTAGGCTCTTTCCTGATTTTTCAGAGGATTTGTGCTGCTGAGCCATAAACATCAGGGAACGCTGGAATTACCATTTTATAGTTGTCCACTTTTTGCTTAAAATCAGCGAATGGAGGAAAATATATTTCTAGAAAGTACATGCTCAATCGCTGGCCTGCATTGAAATTAGCTATTATCAGCTGGGGCAGCTGTTGGAACATAGGAACAGGAGTAAGTCATTCAGCCTCTCAATGCCTGATCTGTATGTCAGCTCCATTTGCCTGCCTTTTCTCCATATCCCTTGATATCCTTACCTAACAAAAATCTATCGATCGGCGTCATGCACATTTCAATTGGAGTGCTACAATTGGTCCCCGTACCCCTGGGCTATAGCAGGGGAATATCAGCCAGAGTTCCAGCTCCCAATCACTGCTTGGCGACCCTGGCGACCCTGGCTACAAAGTGTATTTGTGTGGACGATGGATGAGAACAGGATCAGACTTGGCTGTGATGTGCTCCGTGGATGAACGGACGGCTGGCATTCACTGTCTAGGTTTGCATATGGGCAAAATGCCAGAGGGCTACTAGTGCCCATGGAGCTATGGCCCAGCAAGAGTTGGCCTCTTCCAGAAAGGGGGGAGATAATATGAAATTGAATTTTGTACAGTTACTGTTTAATGTTGTAATGGAAGCAGGAGCACACATGGGGAGATAACGACATGTGTGCCAATGTACAGAGTATAATATTCATGTTCTTATAATGTGTCTATCTGATCTCCAGATTCACGCAAGGATAATCAAGTGTGTAAATCATTGAGTTTGAAACCTGATAAGGTGCAGAACATGTGCCCATCGTGCTATCACTTATTTCTTTAATTGCAGAAGGCGGGTGTACGGACCAAACGTGATTGATGTGCCTGTAAAATCATATTTCAGACTATTAATAGAGGAGGTGAGTCGAGGTGGCCCTACTTTTTCATAGAAAACAGTCCCATTTTTGGGTCAGGCAGATAGTATAATGATTAAGATGCTAATTTTACAGTGGAATGCTGACATAAGGTATTGTAGCTCCAAAGTTCTGCGTACATGGTGGGAGACAGGTTAGTGCCACTGGGCATGTTCCTGTTCTCATTCATGCTGTTGTGGGCAGATGCAGATGGAGACTTGGCACTTCATCACAAGGAAGGAGGAAGCATCAGCCCAGATTGCACTATTGCACCACTTAGTTGTTGGTCATAGAAAGGCAATACCCCTCATACTATTGACCCTTAGAGATACTCGTCCCCTTTAAGTGGGGGGACAAAAATCAAATCTCCCATTGTTGGTGGGGAGAAAATGCTTGCTCAAAAGTAAGCACTTCCAATATTAGTTGAACTCAAATTGTAATTATCAGTGGAGAAGCCTGGGGGTCTTAACCATCCTTCCAGCTTGGACCAAATGCAAGAAAGCAAGTACCCTTAATAAGAAAAACTATAAAGGTGCCATACAGTGTGGGTCTGAGCGCGAAGAGGAAGGTTCCAGCTTCAACCCCTGGTCTGTGCTGAGTTAGCTGATCTTGACCTGTGTAGCAGGAGGGCAGTAAATTGGCTTCGATGCGCCTGGGCTAGAGAAGGGAAAAGGATTAGAGTTTCTGCTATTGATAAGTGCTCCATGACCCTCTGCTCTATGTGTGTGCACTTACATGTATGTATGTATACTGAGGGTGAAGGCAGTATTGAAGCTGCCACAGTGAAAGAGTCTGCTGGTGCTCACCATCCAGACTCTCAAATGAAGAGTCACCAGTCAGTTGAGGTACTGAAGGGTAAATGATACCTGTGGAACCCTATTGTAATTCAGCACGTTCAACAGTGGAAACAAGGAAAGTAATGAACTCTGGGGAAGAGACAATGAAGGTGAATGGCAGCCCTATTGACCTTTACAGTCTTCCTGTTCTTAGTTGGCCTTTTCTGGTTGTACAACTTGTTAGTCAATTCTGAAGGTTCAAAAAATAATTTTTGATTTTTTTTTTTCCACTTCAGGTGCTGAATCCATTCTACATTTTCCAGGTCTTCAGTATTATACTTTGGATCACAGAGCAATATTATTACTACGCAGGGTGCATCCTGTTCATCTCCGTACTATCCATTGGTATATCCCTATACCAGACACACAAGGTACAGCATGAAGGAACAATTCACAGGGATGGCTTATGTGTAATGGACCTGAAGATCCGTTACTGGAAATAAGATTGGTTTGGTGCCTTGATATCGTTTTAAATATGAAACAAAAAAGTTGGGTTATAAATAAATGAATATTTACATGGTCCTGTTAACTGGGAAACAGTAATTTGCAGACATTGACAGATTTCCACTGATTCACAGAATATTTAAGGGTTTTCTCCAACTCCATCCGTCACCTATTTATTTGAATGATTTGGAGTGTTGCTTCTTGTTTGTTGGGTGTTATGAGAGCATGGGTCTTGCACTAAACATCCGTAAGACAAAGGTCCTCTACCAACCTGTCCCTGCCACACAGTACTGCCCCCCGATTATCAAAATCCACGACAAGGCCTTGGACAACGTGGACCACTTTCCATACCTCAGGAGCCTACTGTCAACAAGGGCAGATGTCGACGACGAAGTCCAACACCGCCTTCAGTGTGCCAGTGCAGCCTTCGGTCGCCTGAGGAAGAGAGTGTTTGAAGACCAGGACCTCAAACCCGGCACTAAACTCATGGTCTACAGAGCAGCAGTGATACCCACCCTGCTGTATGCCTCAGAGACATGGACCATGTACAGCAGGCACCTCAAAGCACTGGAGAGGTACCACCAACGCTGCCTCCGCAAGATCCTGCAAATCCATTGGCAGGATAGGCGCACCAACGTCCGTGTTCTTGCTCAGGCCAACATCCCCAGCATCGAAGCTTTGACCACGCTCGATCAGCTCCGATGGACGGGTCACGTTGTCCGCATGCCCGATACGAGACTCCCAAAACAAGCACTCTACTCGGAGCTCCAACACGGCAAGAGAGCCCCAGGTGGGCAGAGGAAACGCTTCAAGGACACCCTCAAAGCCTCCTTGAAAAAGTGTAACATCCCCACCGACACCTGGGAATCCCTGGCCCAAGACCGCACAAAGTGGAGGAGAAGCATCCGGGAAGGCGCCGAACACCTCGAGTCTCTTCGCCGGGAGCAAGCGGAAGCCAAGCGCAGGCAGCGCAAGGAGCGCACGTCAACCCAAGCACCCCACTCAACCACCGTCTGCCCCACCTGTGACAGAGACTGTAGGTCCCGCATTGGACTCATCAGTCACCTGTGAACTCATTTTTAATGTAGAAGCAAGTCATCCTCGGTTCTGAGGGACTGCCTAAGAAGAAGAAGTTATGTATGAAAATGAGGCTTTTCCCCTATTTTATGGTAATTCGCAGCGGGTTTGCCAGCAAACTGCAAAGGTTTTACACACCACAGATTTGGGGAACATACAAGCTCGCATGCACTGTGCAGTGATAGAAGGAATGTACCTGCTGCTCAGACCCAGTGCTTCAAGAACCCTACAAACCTCTCTTAACTTGTGGTGATTGTCACTACCTTTTACTAGTTGTATGCTTTGTACAGTGAGAACTTTTAAGACAATTTATAGTGGTTTTTGATTAATGGGGACAATCTGATAAATGGAGAGAGTTGATTCCCACTGATGGTGTAGATTAGCTGCCTAACCATACAGTCCAATACTACAGTACAGATAGAAAAATAAATTCAGGGAAGGGAATGCTAATTTCCCTTCTCTTTCATTCCCGCCAGCATTGAAATTAATTGCCCTGACACTTATTTAGAAGGGGAGTCTTGTGCTAATGTAGCTACAAGATGCCTCTGCTGCACGTTGTTTACTAAATGGAGAGTGTTGCCTGTAGTTGTGGGCCATCTCCCTAGTGTGCGACACAACTTCAGATTCACAGCACTTAGCAATTCTTTCTTGCTCGCTGTGATTTCCACAGAAACGCGGGAGGAGGTTACATGGCTGAAAACCAAATCCAATGTTTTGGATTACACCACGAACCAATGACGGTGAAGGTTGAGTGACTGCTGACTATCGGAAATCCAAGTCATTATCTCCAAAACATTTTGGTTTGAGTCAGATGTTACTGTTGTATTACTGGTGCAGAGACGAGCAAGACAAATGCACCCTGTGATGTGGTACTGAACCTTACAGACCCAAGAGCTTCCAGGTCAAATTCCCAGTCTGTGCAGAGTTAGCTGATCTCAGCCAGGGCACCGCCTCTGGACTAGGGAAGGGAAACATCTGCCAGGCCTCTGCTTCTCATTGCTATCCAGTGATCGCTGGGCAGTATGCATAAATGTCAGCTGAGGAAGGATCAGGTTCAACTGTGATACCCTCCACGCTTTAATAACCTAACAAATCACCGTTGAGATCAAAGTTTCTGTCTTTGTGGCCACATAAGTGCGTTCCATGGAGCCTCGAGGGCCACATATAAATTTTAAATCCATGTTCCCATGAATTTGCGTATATCTCAAGCTGCTGAGACCCATCGTCTCTTGCTGTTCTGATTTAGGATTTAATCACTAATGAGGCATCAGTGCTATGAACAGCTCTTTGCAAAGCTCCAGACCCACAAAGTTCAAACTGGAGAAATCAGTGAAGGCGAAGGATAAACACTGATAGGACTGAATTGCCTGAGACTTGAGCCCTGGCGTGTCAGAGTTTGAGGGGCACATGTTGGGTCAGAGTTAGGGTAAGCGAAAATCGCACATGAAGGATGCCAACTTGAACGACGTGCAGCAGGACTTCTGGCACTGCTGGATTATACTCATCAGAATCAGCATTCGGGAGAGGAAGGAAGTAAATTGTGGGGGTGGGGGGAAGCTTTAAAAAAATACTTGGCGAAGAGATGAACAATGCTGACTTAATGTGCTGGTTTACCTTGTAGATATATGATCAGTACTAGAACACAAACCAGAGGGAAGTGTGCGAAAACTATTGCGGCCATAACTGCAGAGAAGGGAGGAAATAAAAGGCAGGCACTTCACTGAGCACGTCTTCTGTATTGCAGGACTGTGGGAGTCAAAAGGAAGCTACAGGGTAGGCCCCGTTTGTACCCAAAGATTGATTGTAGAAACCAGGAAATGGACAGACAAGAGAGTTTAGATCTGTAGATTAAACAACAAAAGTTGCTCCTGGTAAAGGGTATTGTAAAGGAGGTAATAATGTTAATAAGTGTGAGATTAAGTTTATTAGTACTGCGAATTATTTGAACGTTTCATTGCTTTCTCTACCCTCCTGTCTTTCCTTTCATACTTTAGATGTTGTTCGCTGATCTGTACTGTGGCACTATGAAGCTTGAAGGTTTGACAATCAGATACGAAAATCCTAGAAAATGCCAACAGTGACATACAATCATCTACAGATTTCACATACTCTCTGGTTACTGCAAACATATCACTTTTAAACCTGTATTAAACAAATGTAAATAAATAAATAAAATGACTAGCTTGGAAATAGTAGGACATGAGAAAACAGCTTGTAGCGTCAGAGGCAAGCAATGCACTTGCCCTTTGTGTTTGTGGGTTATGTCTTTCCACCGGCATTGATTACCAACGCCCACATCCTGTCACCTGACATTGGCAATTACCGACATAATTGTTGTCCAATAGAAATCACGGACTAGCTACAGCAACACCGTTTAAGCCACATGCACTAATTTTAGTAGAAAACGCCTTACATACACTTGCACAATACAAGTAAATGTACGTCAAGTTTGCAGACGACACAAAGCTGGGTGGGCGTGTGTGTTGTGAGGAGGATGCAGAGAAACTCCAGTATGATTTGAACAGGTTGGGTGATTGGGCAGATGCATGGCAGATGCAGTATAATGTGGATAAATGCGAGGTTATCCACTTTGGTGGCAAAAACAGGAAGGCAGATTATTATCTGAACGGCAATAGATTGGAAAAAGGGGAAGTGCAACGAGACCTGGGAGTCCTTGTGCACCAGTCGTTGAAGGTAAGCATGCAGGTGCAGCAGGCGGTTAAGAAGGCAAATGGTATGTTGGCCTTCATAGCGAGAGGATTCGAGTACAGGAGCAAGGATGTCTTGCTGCAGTTGTACAGGGCCTTGGTGAGACCACACCTTGAGTATTGTGTGCAGTTTTGGTCGCCTTATCTGAGGAAGGATGTTCTTGCCATGGAGGGAGTGCAGCGAAGATTCACCAGACTGATACCTGGGATGGCAGGAATGACGTATGAAGAGAGATTGGGACGATTGGGCTTGTATTCGCTAGAGTTTAGAAGAATGAGAGGGGATCTCATTGAAACTTATAAAATTCTAACAGGACTAGACAGACTAGGTGCAGGAAGGATGTTCCCGATGGCGGGGGAGTCCAGAACCAGGGGTCACAGTCTAAGGACTGAGATGAGGAGGAATTTCTTCACCCAGAGAGTGGTGAACCTGTGGAATTCTCTACCACACAAGGCAGTTGAGGCCAATTCATTAAATATATTCAAGAAGGAGTTAGATATATTTCTTAAGGCTAAAGGGATCAGGGGATATGGGGATAAAGCAGGGACAGGGTACTGAATTTGGATGATCAGCCATGATCTCATTAAATGGATGAGCAGGCTCGAGGGGCCGAATGGCCTACTCCTGCTCCTATCTTCTATGTTTCTATGCCATATGTATATATTTACTTAACAAACATCTTGCCACCATTCAGTAAACAAGGAAGTAAAGCACTCAACGATCAAAAAACACTCGTACACTCTGCTTTTCATTTTCCCAAGAAATGCACAAAAAGGTTAAAGTGTACACCATGTGAATATGAGTGCTGAGATCATATGGTGTCTGTTACTCATTTTTTAATTTACTAATCAGAAGTGCAATTCGCCACATTTGGCTAGTAGCTAATGTATTGGACATCGTGACCTATAGCAATGTTAAGGTTAATGGGCAACAAAGCTGAGACGTTTCATGATGTAGTCACTGATTGTAACTGTTTTCTTTGGTGTGTGCAGCAAAGCGTGACATTACGGAATATGGTAAAGCTGACGCTCAATGTGCAGGTCCGCAGAGATACTGGGGGTGAGTGACTGATACTTACATTATTACTGTATAAATACAGGGTAGTATACAGGCTGGATTGTCTTACATAATGGGTAATTCACAGTGTGAAGTGTGTTACAAGACAGTAACGCGTGGGGTTGAGATGTTGCCTAAAACAATGAGAGTATCTTTGTCCAACGCTTAGTTGCCCATTCTAGTACTGAATTGTAGAGATAAAGGTCTCCAGTTCAGTCCCCTGGCTGTACTGCGTTAACTGATCTCAGCTAGGAACATCAGGAACATAGAAACAGGAGTTGGCCATTCAGCCCCTCGAGCCTGTTCGCCATTCAATGAGATCATGGCTGATCTGTACCTCAACTAAAGAATTTATATAGCGCCTTTCATGACCTCAGGATACCCCAAAGCACATAACAGCCAATGACGTACCGTTGAAGTGTAGTCACTGTTGTAATGTAGGAAACCAATTTACACACAAAGGTCTCACAAACAGCAATGTGATAATGACCAGATAATTTTTTTTAGAAATGTTGGTTGAGGGATAAATGTTGGCCAGGACGCCGAAGAGAACTTCCCTACTCTTCTTCGAAATAGTGCCATGGGATCTTTTAAGTCCAGCTGCAAGAGCAGACGGGGCCTCGGTTAAATGTCTCATCCCGAAGACGGCATCTCCAATGGTGCAGCACTCCCTCAGTACTGCACTGGAGTATCAGCCTAGATTTTGTGCTCAAGCCTCTGGAGTGGGACTTGAACCCACAACCTATTGAGTCGAAGGCGAGAATGCTATCACTGAGCCACAGCTAACTCCATTTATCCATCTTTGTTCCATATCCCTTCATACCCTTAACCAACAAAAATCTATTGATCTTAGTCTTGAAAATTTCAATTGACCCAGAATCCATAATCTTGAAGGAGCAATGGTGCAGCACTCCCTCAGTACTGCACTGGAGTATCAGCCTAGATTTTGTGCTCAAGCCTCTGGAGTGGGACTTGAACCCACAACCTATTGAGTCGAAGGCGAGAATGCTATCACTGAGCCACAGCTAACTCCATTTATCCATCTTTGTTCCATATCCCTTCATACCCTTAACCAACAAAAATCTATTGATCTTAGTCTTGAAAATTTCAATTGACCCAGAATCCATAATCTTGAAGGGGCAAGTTCCAGTATCCTTTGAGTGAAAAAGTGCTTCTTGATTTCACTCCTAAATGGCCTAGCTCTAATTTTAAGATGATGCCTGTTACAGTTACAGTTTGTTTCTGTGTTCTTGGGCTAGGAAGGGAAATATCAGCAAGAATTCTTGCTTGTAAGTATGGGAAAGTGTGTGAGGACATTTAATGAGGATGGGATTAGCTGCGATGTCCTGCTTGGTTGAGTAGCCTATCAACACTCACTATTATAGAAGGAATGGCAGACTTTGTATATTCCTGAGTAAATGACAGTCACTGTATGAATTATTTCCACATACATGTGCACATACAGCTGTCCTTGTATTGGCCTGCCTATTCCTGATTAGACACCTGAAGTACCACTCAATGTTTGAGGACAACCCTTCAGCCCTTCCCACCCCATGTGTGTGTCATTCATGGAGTTGGACTGAACAACAATATGAAATATAGTTAATATTAAGTATGAGGTGGTTATTACTCTGATTATTTTAATGGAATACATTAATAAATGCCCATCGTGCACTGCTATTCCTGCCGAGCAGTTTTTCAATCCTACTAGAACCCACAAATGTTCAATAGTTTGAAATTACAGAGAGCACTTTGTATAAATGGTCTTAGTATAAATGCTTAACTCACTCGTAGCAAATTCCTTTCTGTGATATTGTAACAAGTGTTAGCCAAATAGCACAGAAAGGACTTTGGGCACAAGCAGGTTAAACATTTGTATGAGAATTGTAATTTCTACCCTATAGTGTTTATTTACACATTCTTTAAAAGTAATCACTGCCATAACCTTGTGATTGTACTTTAGGCTGTAAATGAATTCAATATTTTGACTTAATGGCCTAGTCTGTGGCCTTGTCCTTGAGATACACTGTTAGTCCTTGCTAGCTTGTCTCCTGTACTCTGTTGATAATGGGTTTAATGGTTTGTTTTACAGAAGAAGAAATGGTGAATTCTCAAGATTTAGTACCTGGTGATTGCATTGTGATTCCTGAAGATGGGATTCAAGTCCCATGTGATGCAGCGCTTCTAACTGGAGAGTGTATGGTCAATGAAAGCATGCTTACAGGTGAGAACCAAACAGAACCAGTTCTTTTTTTTCCCTGCTCTCCTGAAGGCGCTGACTGGCCGGTCTATGGTTCCACAGGTGCCGGGCGTCCTCTGACAATCTCACCTAAGTGACTATTCTTCATGTGTGAGCCTAGACGGTGAATTTTAAAGGGATCTTTAGCCACAAGCCCAATTTTGTATTCACTTGAAGTCCACACAAGTGCATTTTCCAGTAGGGGTGACTGATTCGCAGTCAAGAGCAGGAATCCTGGCTGATTTTTCTCCTCCCTAGTTCATGTACACTTGGCACAGACTGGGGATTGAATGTGGTACCTTCTGGAAACTTTTTTTATTGGATGTGGACTGTTTGACATCAGCTAGAATGGTTAAAGGGCCTTATGGCTCCCTCTCTCTGAATTTCCCCATGAAGTTGGCACCCGGCCTGTGAGTGAAGCATCTGCCACCAGGATAAGGGAGATACTTTTGAAGTCTGCAATTGTAATCCTCAGAACATTTGTCTTGAGCCCACCAAGTTAGGATGTAATGGTGCCAAGCATACTCTAGGCCTGGCATACTAGACAGACAAGTATGCATCATTCCAGACAACTGTTTGGTAACCACCTCAAAACAGCATATTGCAGTGCGAGTAGCAGAATGTATATCTTTGCATTTATCAGTTAGCTGGTTAAGAACAGCCAAGCAGAGTAAAAGCTTATTCTACTCTTGGAATTATAACCTCCACAGGCCAGTGTTAAAAGGTTTTCCCTGGGCTGAATTTGCAGGCTAGTAACATGCTACGTTTTCTATCCTGTCTGGATCTCTCCTGCCAGGAGGAAACATGTTTTGGTTTGTCAGTACCTCAACCTGTCCTAATATTAAATCCTAGGGTTACCTTCTCTATTGTTTTATTTCTGCTCTGGTACAATCCATTTGTATGGCTGGAAAATGAATGAAAGCAGGAGAAATTAAGATTAACTACTGTCAGTATGTCATCCCTCCACATGCAGAGTTCCTGACCTCCTCCCCCATCTTTCGCTGATGTGGGGTGCTTGCAGCTTGTTAATTGTGTTTGAAACTTCCCCTTTTTTTGTGTCATCTGAAAAAGAATTGAGAGAAGGCAATCCTGATCAAGACCTTCTGTACACTTTAGGAGTGAGGAAAATCAACAACATGCACTTTTATAGCATTCCTGGAAGGAAAAATGGAGGAAATAATGGGTGGGTAAAGGCTAAAGGAATGGTTAAAGAGAATAGTTTTTGGGGCCTTTTAAAGGAAAGTTGTATGCTGAAAGTAGGTTCCTCACTGTTAATGCAATGAAAAGGAATCAATACTGCTGTGTGATATTTTGCCAGGTGAGAGTGTACCAGTGATGAAGACCCCTCTACCTGATCAGGATGAGAACTATTCCCTTGAGGAACACAAACGACACACACTCTTCTGTGGAACCCAGGTTCTACAGTCAAAGAACTACAGCATGGATCAACAGGTGGTGGCTGTAGTAGTGAGAACAGGTACTGAATGGGCAGAGCCAGGAGTCACATAAAGGGAGGGAAAGAATGCAAATGGCAGCTTTAATTCAGGACACACCTAGTAATAGATATTATTAATAGAATAGCTAATGGCAGCAGCATGTGAGCCACAGAGCATACATAACCCACGAGCCTGGCTGCACATTATCTGAGAACATCGAGCGATTTATTTTTGTATTCTTGTTGTCCGATCACAAACTATACGACATGAGGACCACCTCTGGCAGGTGCCAGGAAGTAGTCTGGAATTTGATAGCACAAGGCTTCATACCTGCAAGTCTCACCACTGAAAGTTGCAGATCTCAAAGTGGAGGGAGGGTACATGGGGGAGGGGGCGTGAATCGCACCTAATTCCCAAGTGGTAAGGGCAGAAATAAAAACACAATGCTGGAAACACTCAGGAGGTCTGGCAGCATCTGTGGAGAGAGAAACAGAGTTAATGTTTTAGGTTGATGACCTTTCGTCAGAACTGGAAGAAGTTAGAGATGTAACAGTTTATAATCAAGTACAGAGCCAGGGAAAGGTGGGGTGGAGGGGGAGGACAGAACAAAAGGGAAGGTCTGTGATGTATTGGAGGGCACGACTCATTAAATGACAAAGGGATGATGGTACAAGGCAGAGGCTTGGGGCTGTATCTTCTGCATCTCCCACCCCTTTCAGCCAGAAATGATATATGATGTTAGGGAGTGGGGGAAAGTGTCACAGACCTAAAGAGTGGGCGAAAACCTGTAATTTTGAAGTTTTACTTGATTTACTTATTATAAAAGCCAATTTTAAGGTTAAGGTGGAATTATCTCAAGGGCAGGAGGCTTCTAATGTAAATATTCCCCAATATCAATTTCTTTTTAAAAGTTGAATCTGCTACCAGTGAGGACAAATTAAAGAGGTTTCCAAGTCACAGGACCCCCCTATTAGTACTCCAACTTGTAAGGTTCCCTGCTAGAGGAGAGAAACCTTCTGCTAGCAGAACAGTTCTTTTCTCTCTGGGGACCTGACATGCTGATTGGCTCATCAGGTTACCTTGTGACTGGGATAGTTGGATTTTATTTTCCACAGGTAGGAGGAGTAACAAATCATTTCTTTTAACAAGCAGTGTTGGGCCATTGCTTTATATTGAAATACTGTTCCCCAGTAATTAAATTACAGTTTGAAGTTTAGTCTGAATTGAATTGAAATTTATGTTGAAATGTGAGGAAAATTGGAAGAGGTGGTCTTTCAGCTCTGATACTAGAATTGGCATGTCTGCAGTGGACATGAAGCATTCTGCTCCATTGTCAGTTTTGTGCATTTTCTCTTTAAATGTTGTAGTTTTCCCAATGGAGACAATTCCTCATATCTCTTTCTTCCTGCAGGCTTTTGCACTGCTAAAGGAGAACTGATCAGTTCCATTCTGTACCCCAAACCTCTAGGATTTAAATTCTACAAAGATGCTATAAAATTCATCTTCTTCCTTGCAATACTCGGTAAGCTGTGTGTTTTTTTGTGGGGGAGGGTTGTGTGTTTTGTGTGTGCATGTGATGGAACCTCTGTCTCCCTCTGTGAGGAAGCACTTGGCCTACACTCAGTCCTCCCAAACAGCACAGCTGAAACTCAGGTGGGTAAGTATTCAAAATCATTTTTGTACAAATTAGCAAGATTATTCAGCACCATGGGATGTGAATGGCCATAACAATCTATTATGCACCTTAACTCCGAATCCTTACTTCCTGTATTGGCAGATACGCAATGCATGCAATTCTTCCTGATTGGATAGACCTGGGCACTGGTCTCTGATAAGGATCCTATATTTCAAAGCCACTTTTCCCCTGGTGCTCATTTAGTTCAGATTCCAGGAGGCTGGTATCTGAGTTTACATTACTAAATCTAGCTCCCTTATCCCGGCACGTCAGCAGTAGAATTGATGATCCATAAAAAAAATTGGGCACCAGATTTAATAGATTAAATTTGGAGAGGCAGCGAATGGATGCTGTTCTCCTAGATTGCAAACTAAACTGGTGCCAATATAAAAGCAGTAAAGAATGTTCTTTATAATGAGCCAGGGTTCCTGCTCCTGATTGCTGCAGTAAAGCAAATGTATGGACCTCTGGAGGACAAGATCAGATTTGGCTGTGATGCCGTCCCTGGTCAAATACCGTGCTGACACTAGGCTCATCCGTAAAGAATGCCCACTTGGCAAGGTACCAGAGAGGTGCCAGCACCTGTGGAACTGGACCCCAGCATGAGTCAGTGCCTTCAGGAGAGGAGGGGGAAAAATGTAGAGGTGTCAGCAAGGAGACTGGCTGTCACAGTTACCTCAGAGATTGGAGCATTTGGTATCAGGTTGAGCGACACAGGCTGTGATCAGGTGTGATTCAGGACTAACAGTTGAGTTTTTTTTTGCAGCTGTGATTGGGGACATATACAGCATTGTGATTCTAGAGAGACAGAAGGTAAGCATATTGAGTCCCTCTTGTTGTCATTATGACAGATAGCTACATTTGCACGCCTTAGGTTTATATATTTAAATATAGACCAGTCACTGTTTCCTTGTAATCGTAGCTAACACATTACAAATCCTCAACTCCAAAAGGATCGGCTCCAAGTGTGTGGTGCACTGTGAGCCCCAAGATGCTGCACAATGGAGTGGTAGAATGGGGGTTCACGCCCATGATGCCCCACACACTGAGTTCTCTCGATTGTGCTGTCTTGGGGAAACTTTGAATGGAGACCAGGCTCTTCCCAACAAAGAGAATGGGGATATAGTCAGGAAGTGCCACTGCAGTCTGTTTGCATACCTCAGAAATTGCAGTAACGGAGAAGCTGGGAGCAGGTCACAAGCTGTTTTGAATTCCTATATTTAGTTTGTTTATTCCTCCAATCCTGAGATTTTAGCTCCCTTTGCTGTTAATGTGCTGCGGCTTTTAGAGAACCTAGTCTTCAAGGGATGGCAAGGCTCTAGAATGTCACCTCTCAATTAATTTTAAAAGTAATAACTCGAATAAGGTGGATTTATTGATACAGCCCTCTGTGGAAGCCAAATACACATAATGTATCTCAATAATGTCTTTCTACAACAGAATGTTGAATGCAAGTGGTGGGGGAGGGTAGATTTCTACTGGTCACTGCGTTAGTGACATTGTAAACATAGTAGGAAGATTTCTAGCAAAATTGGAAATGAATTTTAAAGAAATTTCCCTGCTGTGTTTAAGATGTCTTTAACCCGTAACACCCAGACAAAATCTTCTTCCCTGGTGGATTTGCAGGCACTTTTGTATTACTAGTAAGTATTGTTTACTGAACAAGCATATTTTAAGAACAGGTAAAGACTGAACTTGCCCACCCTTTGGTGTTCATTTCCAAGTGAATTTTAGAACCAAGTGATGTCTGTGGAGATTGTGATTTCACTGGGAAAAATGATTGTCCTCTAGTACCTGTCCCAGGGGCAGGTGAGGCTAACCGGAAAGATCTACTAAGTATTGTTTATTGACAAGCATATGTGACTTCGCAGAGTCAGTAGTGTGCTGCGTATGTCACCAGCATCGTTTCCAGGCTAGCATTTGTATTTCATTAACAATACTATTAAATGACTGGCTGATGCAATGGAGACTGACCCTTTAGGGCTAGTTTTCCAAATGCTTGATACCAGCATGGAGCCCTGCCTGCCTGGAGCATATATCGAGAAATCCAAGTGGTCACACCCATATTTCCCAATTTGGGCTCCTAATGATGAGGCTCCACCTTAGGAATGCATTCGGAAAATCAGCCCTTTAATATTTGGGTGTGACTGTTCTTCCTGGTAATGTGTGGTTTCTCCCTCTGCTACTACAGGTGTCAGTGGGGCGGCTGTTGACACGTGTCCTGGATCTGATCACTATCGTTATCCCGCCTGCCCTCCCTGCCGCTATGACTGTCGGGACAATCTATGCCCAGAATAGACTGAAAAAATATGGGATATTCTGCATTAGTCCACCACGCATCAACATCTGCGGCAAACTAAAACTCATCTGCTTTGATAAGGTGAGGTGGACAATGGTGGACGCCAGTGATTGACTGGAATTGGGGCTGTAAGTGCTATTGATGCATCGTTGAGTGTGAAATGACAGCAGCCATTCTTAAAATTACCATTTTCCTTCTCAGACGGGAACACTTACAGAGGAAGGCCTGGACATCTGGGGAGTTGTACTGGTGGTGGGCAAGACCTTTGAGCCGATTGTTCATGACACCCGGCACCTTGTTAGCAATCCAATGCTGCATGCTCTGGCCACCTGTCATAGCGTCACGCTGCTGAACAATCAACCGATTGGTGATCCGCTCGACCTGAAGATGATCGAGTCCACTGGTTGGGTAAGTCAGCTCTCAGACCAGGTTTTCTGATGTGCCAATTGTTCTGAAGGTGGTACTGAAAGGAGAGGAAGATTGCAATTGGTTATATCCCTCTTTCCATCACTCTGAAATGCAGCTTCCCAGAAAATATCCATGGTAGGGCAGGTTGGTACCCAAAGTTCACAGTTTAGTTTTCTAGTTGACTGAGTGAGCTTATATTATGTTTGGATTTATAAAACATCTCATCATGTTGAAACATCTCCACATGCTCTACACAGTGAACTACTGTGAGGTACTGTTACTGTTACGTGGGCAAACACGGCTGCTATTCTGTACCAGCAACATCCCACAAACAGCAGTGAGATAAATGAGCAATTGATCAGTTCTTGGTACTGGTGATTGAAGGGGGAAAGTTGGCCAGGACTCTGGGAGAGCTCCCTGCTCATATTTGAATAGTGTCATGGAACTCAATAGCACCCTGATGGTCACCTTCCATCCAAATTCCGCCCTCCTGCATGGATGAGCTCCTGACACCTACTTGATGGCTGCATTCGGCATGTGGTCATAAAACCCCCTGTTCCCTTATGGCTCGACACCTAGAGCATCAACATTCAAGAGTATAACTGGGAAATTATGTGATAGCTTTGAGCTGGACCTAGAGTGGTCTATGCCTTTAGTTCAATCCGGTGCAGTTGATCTAACTGCTGTTTGGCTGGCAGTGTGTGTGACCTGTGCTAGTTCTCTGTATTGTGAGTTGGTCTGTAAATGGCTTCCATTCACACTGATAGATACATGCTCTACTTTCAGATTCTGGATGATGAGATTACAGAGTCTGACATTGTCTCAAGATTTGGGATGAAGGTTCTGGCTGTCATGAAGCCTCCACTGCTGGAAGAACAGCCTCATGGGAGTGTGAGTGTCTCTGGTTAATGCTTGACTCTGTGATAGTACTAGCAGTGTTATTATCTCAGACTCTCATTTCCCTTTTGAATTACATCTACACCAAGTGATTAAAGTTCTCTATCAATAATGCCTGTGAGGATTAACGAAAGATGCCCAGGTGGTAATTGAACTGCCTAGTGTGGTACCGAGGCATTGAGACCAGGAACATCCTGGGTTCAATTCCTCATCTATGAAGATCTCAGCTATGATGGCATTGGGGCGATACAGTTGACCTCATTGCTCCGGGGCTAGGGAAGGGGAATATCTGACAGGAGTCCTACTCTTGTCCTTATGGAGCGACCCTGCTGGAAAGTGCATGTGTGTAGATGTTGGACGAGAGCATCTGTAGTGTAATTGGATTTTCACAAAGCCTTCGATAAGGTGCCACACAAGAGGTTATTACACAAAATTAGGGCCCATGGGCTTGGGGGTAAAATATCAGATTCATAGAATGGTTACAGCACAGAAGGAGGCCATTCAGCCCGTCAAGCCAGTGCCGGCTCTCTGCAAGAGCACTTCAGCTAGTCCCACTCCCCTGCCCTTTCCCCGTAGCCCGGCAATTTATTTTCCTTCAGGTACTTATCCAATTCCCTTTTGAAAGCCATGATTGAGTCTGCCTCCAACACCCTGTCAGGCAGTGCATTCCAGATCCTAACCACTCGCTGCGTGAAAAGGTTTTTCCTCAGGTCACCTTTGGTTCTTCTGCCAATCACCTTAAATCTGTGTCCTCTGGTTCTCGACCCTTCCGCCATTGAGAACAGTTTCTCTCTATCTACTCTGTCTAGACCCCTCATGATTTTGAGCTCCTCTATCAAATCTCCTCTCAACCTTCTCTGCTCTAAGGAGAACAACCCCAGCTTCTCCAGTCTATCCACGTAACTGAAGTCCCTCATCCCTGGAACCATTCTTGTAAATCTTTTCTGCACCCTCTCTAAAGCCTTCACATCCTTCCTAAAGTGCGGTGCCCAGAATTGGACACAATACTCCAGTTGAGGCCGAACCAGTGTTTTATAAAGGTTCATCATAACTTCCTTGCTTTTGTACTCTCTGCCTCTATTTATGAAGCCCAGGATCTTGTATGCTTTTTTAACCGCTTTCTCAACCTGCCCTGCCACCTTCAACGATTTGTGCACATATACCCCCAGGTCTTTCTGTTCATGCACCCCCTTTAGAATTGTACTATTAAGTTTATATTGCCTTTCCTCGTTCTTCCGACCTAAATGTATCACTTTGCATTTCTCTGTGTTAAATTTCATCTGCCACGTGTCCGCCCATTCCACCAACCTGTCTATGTCCTCCTGAAGTCTATTACTATCCTCCTGACTGTTCACTATACTTTCAAGTTTTGTGTCATCTGCAAAGTTTGAAATTGTGCCCTGTACACCCAAGTCCAAGTCATTAATATATATCAAGAAAAGCAGTGGTCCTAGTACCGAACCCTGGGGAACACCACTATACCTTCCTCCAGTCCGAAAAAACAACTGTTCACCACTACTCTCTGTTTCCTGTCACTTAGCCAGTTTCGTATCCATGCTGCCACTGTCCCTTTTATTCCATGGGCTTCAACTTTGCTGGCAAACCTATTATGTGGCAGTTTACAAAACGCCAGTTTTGGTCTCCTTACCTAAGGAAGGATATACTTGCCTTAGAGGGAGTGCATCAAAGGTTCACTAGACTGATTCCTGGGATGAGGAGATTATCCTATGAGGAGAGATTGAGTAGACTAGGCCTATATTCCTTAGAGTTTAGAAGAATGAGAGGTGATCTCATTGAAACATATAAAATTCTTAAGGGGCTTGATGCTGGGAGGATGTTTACCCTGGCTGGGGAGTCTAGAACTATGGGTCACAGTTTCAGAATAAGGGGTCAGCCATTTAGGACTGAGATGAGGAGAAATTTCGTCACTCAAAGGGTTGTGAATCTTTGAAATTCTCTACCCCAGAGGGCTGTGGATGCTCAGTTGTTGAGTATATTCAAGACTGAGATCGATAGATTTTTGGATACTAAGGGAATCAAGGGATATGGGGATAGTGCGGAAATGTGGAGTTGAGGTAGAAGATCAGCCATGATCTTATAGAATGGCAGAGCAGGCTCGAAGGGCCGAATGACCTACTCCTGCTCCTATTTCTTATGTTAAGATTGGGCTGGGTTGTGATGCCCCCATTGTTGAATGGCCTGTTAACATTCGCTATCAACGTTCACAAATATATAATTACTTGGGCGAGAGTCAGTTCTTTCAGAAGAGGAAAGAATATTGGAGGAATTATTTTTTTCTTAAAAACTGTAACTATAGTAAATTGACGAGTCTCTTTCCCAGTTTATCAGAACTAACCGAACGGGTAGAGACTAATCAGTTCAGTTTGTGGAAAAGCTGCAATGGTTCAACCTCAGCACTGTTTAATTTACTTTAATTTTCCAGTCTTCTTGATTGGCAAATCATCCAGTTAGCGAGTTAAAATGCTAAAACTAGTTAACAACGGTGTCATCTATAGCCCTGTGTTATTTCATGTATACAGGATGCGAGAGAAGCGTCAAAATATGACTGCTCTCCGACAAGAATCTTGGGCACAACTGAACGGGACACATCAAGGTTGTAATTCAGAGGCCAAAGAAAACTCTGGAATCAGAGAACCTTGAAAATAAAGGCTGTTTGTTAGTTCAAACTTTCTTTGTGTAAACTGCATCATCGTTTTACAGAATTTAAAAAAAAGTTTTCCAACCCCCTGAACCAAAAATAACAGCCGTATGTAATCCATTAACAAACATGCCCCTTGATTGTTAAACCAGCTCATCTATGTGTGCTCTTGGCTGAGTCGCACTCCATCTCAGGAGGAGGGAGATTCAAAATTGTCCGGGAGCTCCCCTGAAGACTCTGTTCATAAAGGCAATTGATAAGTAGGTCACACAGACTCGCGGCGCAATGATTTCCAGTGCGTGCCGTCATCTGACAAAGTCAGCAAGGGTTCTTGCTCTTGATCCCTGTCCAGTGGCCACAGCTTTGGACATCACACCTAAGGACCGAGTTAGGCTTGGCTGTGATGCCTTCCAGAATTAGCCTGCAGACGTTCACAGCCTAAGCTCACAAATAAGGACTTGCCTGTTGGATGAGGCAGCAGAGGGTGAACAGTGCCCATATAACTGGAGCCCGGCTGGAGCCAGCACCTTCAGGAAAGAATGAAGGGAGAATGGGGTGAAACTTGACAACATTTTTATTCGCAGGGAACTCCGTATCCTCCGTCAGCTGTTGCAGAGTGGTATGGGGGGAGGGGGGGTCAACCTACAGATTGTCCTGCTTTCCTGGCTAAAGCAAGATAACATGAAGGCAAAGGCCCTGAAAATGGGTAGGCAGCGGGGCCCAATCTATAACCTTTGCTGCATATTTGTGCTTTCTCCACCCACCCCCCCCCCCCAGATACAAGAGACGAGTTTGGGGATACTTCGTCGTTTTCCATTTGCTTCGTCGCTGCAGAGGATGAGTGTGATCACAAAGAAACCGGGCAATTTGCCGGTAGAGGCGTACATGAAGGGTGCACCCGAGATGGTTGCCAGCCTTTGCATAAAGGAAACAGGTAACTGACCAAAACTCACAAGCTTAGGATTTACGTTACTTATCCCAAAAATATTGCCGGCACAGATACGATGGGCTGAATGGCCTCCTTCTGTGCTGTAAATTTCTATGATTCTGTGAATATGAAGCAGTTTAGGGATGTTTAGATTCTATTGCATTTAGAATAATTTTAAAACTATGATTTCATTATTCAAGACTCTAGACTATAGCCAAAGGTTAGATGTTACAGATTTCTCATAATTGGGAGGTGCAGTGTGTTAAAGCAGTGACCATGGACACTAGTTTGTTGTTATGCATGGGGGGGGGGGGGATAATTCGATCAAGGCAGGGGGCAGAAGAGAGTGGGGAGGGGAATTTGGCGGTGAAGAAAACCACTTCAATGGAGCCTGAGTAGGGAAAGTACCTCTGCAGGAGGGATTCGAAAAAAACTTTGGGGGGTGTTGGAGAAGTAGCTCAGGCAGTGGCGAGGTTAGAAAAGTTCTTCAGTGGAGTGTGGGGAAATGCTACCTCACAGTGGGTGGGGGGCGGGGGGAGCGGGCGGGGCAATTTCTTCAGCCAGGAAGTTGGAAAAGTACATCAGCGACAGGGATGGGGGAAAACTACCGTGGGCGGGGGGGAGATGGAAAGGTGGATAAGGAGGCCCTAATTTCTCACACATCGTAAAGTTTCTGCTATTTTTAAAAACTACACAGGTCCTGATTTTATTACTCTTAATAGGCCAGATTTTAAGAAAAATACACCACAATTTTTCAAACGGTGAAGAGGTTCTGATACATAAAGTAAGAACGGGCTCTGATATTTTAAGAAACCAGAGGGTGTCACCTGTACTGGCAAGATGCCTTCATTTCTGAACAGGCATTACATTTTCCAGGTTAGTTACTGAGATGAGGCATTATGGTGTCACCAATGTTAACAATGGTTAATGGACAAATTAACATTTGGGCGCAGATCCTTTGTCAGAACTGGAAGAAACTACAGATGAAATATCATTTAAATAAGGACAGAACACACACATACACACCAGAGAAGTAGTGGAATATAAAGTCCTTAAGTGGGAGACAGAAGATGGTTAAATGGCAGAAATGATAGTAACCTGAAGCATAATGAGAGAAATTAAAGACATTTACAAGACAGAGACCATGTGAGTAGCTGAGGTGGTGGTGGTGGTGGTGGTTGGGGCGGGGGGAAGGCAAGTAGAAATGGAAGCAGGAAAAAATAAGTGAAGCAGGCTCCAGCAGCTCAGGAGCCTAGTAAGGGAAAAAGTTTAACACCAAGAGTGCAGACCACCCCAACACTACCAGGACAGTGGGCCGATGGCGGGACTCCATCCTAAGCATTAACCTGTTCGCCACCCCCACCAAAGCAGCGACACACCCATTCCACATTGCCAGCATTTCCCGTTGAACAGAAATGGCAGCAGTAGTTGAAGTCTGAAGTTATTAAACGCAATATTAAGGCCAGAGGGCTGCAAAGTGCCTAGTAGAAAGATGTTTCTTGAGCTTCATTAGAACAGTGTCGACAGCCAAAGACAGAGAGGACAGAGTGTGAGTGGGATGGAGAATTGAAGTGGTAAGCGACAGAGAGCTTGGGGTAACGCTTGTTACAAAATGGAGGTGTTTGGCAAAGTGAGCAACTAATCCATGTTTGGTCTCTTCAGTGTAGATGAGACCACAGCAGATACAATACATTAGGTTGGAGGAAATACAAATAAATTGTTGTATCACCCAGAAAGAGTGTTTGGGGCCCTGGACAATGGCGTGGAAGGAAGTGAATGAGAACAGGTGTTGTATCTCCTGCACTTGCATGGGAAAGAGAGCAGGTGGCAAGGGTGAAAGAGTGAACCAGGGTATCAGAGAGGGAATGGTCTCATCAGAAAGTGGGGTGGGGAAGGGAGAGAACATGTTGCAGGTGGCGGAAATGGCAGATGATGATCTGTCAAATCTGGAGGCCGCCGGTTAGGGATTAAGCTGAAGACACAGGAGAGCCTATCATGGCTATGAGTGGTGGGGAAAGAGTGAGAGCAGAAGCAAGGGAAATAGTTTGGACCTGGTTGAGGGTCCTGTCTACATATCGTAGGGGGATCCAGAGCTGAGGAAAAAGGAGGACATGGTGGAAACTCTGGTGGGGTAGATGTAATGAAGATGGAGGAACCTGGAGAAAGGAATGGTAACATTACAATGTAGTGGGGTGAGAAGAAGTATAATCCAGGTAGTTGTGGGAGTTGGTGGGCTTGTAATAAATGTCAGTGGAATGGGAAGGGATTTGGTCTATGGAATTCTGTATACTAGGAGTGAATAGTCAGGTGTTTGATCCATGGGATTCTGTGCTTGGGTTGAAATGAGATGCATGTTTCAGTGGAACTGGCTGTTTTCCATCCTAAATATATACTCATTCATTTTTACTTCCAGTTCCTGCTGATTTCTCGGAAATGTTAAGGTACTATGCCAGAGATGGGTACAGAGTTTTGGGACTTGCATATAAAACACTAAGTAAAGACATTGCTTTTGAGGAAGTACACAAGCTGGAAAGGTTCGTAGCTGTTATTATGGTAAATGCTTCTCTGAACTGTCATCTCTTGTTCCTCCTTTAATCCTCCCCACATCTACCCTGTGTTGAAAATAAGACTCAGCACACCGTCTCCTACTCTTCATTCATTCTTTCGCAGGACATCGAAACTCGGGCAATCTTTCTCTTTTTTTATTCCTCCCATGATTTGTAAAACCCAAACTTGGCATCAACGAATCACTCCTCCCTTGCTGGTGTCCTGTAATATGAGCCTTGGCCCCTTTCCTTGGTTTCTCAGTTCATCAAAACTAACAATACAACAGTTTGTGATAGAACTTGACTGCTGTACCCTCTCTAATGTGAGCATTTGAATACATCTAAACTAGGGTGTAATGCCTGGGGCAGTAGGTTCCACCAGCATGTGCTGTACACTGTGGGTGCAGTGTCTGGCTGCTGAATGTTCCATCGGCATTGCAATCTTCAATAGTTAATTGTGTTTTCTTTGGATAGGAATTCTGTGGAGAGCGAGATGACATTCCTGGGATTCCTGATCATGCGGAATATTTTGAAACCAGAAACGAGGCCTGTTATTGACAGCCTGAATCGAGCCAATTTTCGGACTGTAATGGTGACAGGTAGGAGGCGTGGGTCATGTGGGGGGTCAGTGCGGTTATGAAGTGCCGGGAGTGTGGATAAGCATTTCAGGATGCAGGGAAACCTTTGGCTGAGCTATTTTCCCAGCCAAGATGGGTTTGCATTGATCGATCACTTGCTGCCCTCTTTTGGTTCCTGTTGGAAGTACTTCCAGACGATGCTCAGAATTGTTCGATCTCCATGCCTTTCAGCCCTTGTTTCCTGCCCTTTTCCTCATTGGTTTCTCCCATATCTGAAGATGCTGACTCTTACTGGGCTACAGTTTCACAGGCGGCAGCAGCCCTTTGGTACCTCACCCAAGTGGCAATTTTGTATGTGTGTGAGCCTAGACAGTGTAGTCAGGATATTCTATCCATGGAGGGCATGACAGCCCTCACTTGACATCCACAGTCTCAGCAGAGGTCCTTGGAAAGTGATCAGAAGCAGGAGCTCTGGCTGATTTGTGTCATCCACCCCCTGCTAGCCCAGAGGTGCTGAGTTAATTGCAGCTCCCCAAGCACTGCTACGAGCAGAGATCAGCTAACTCAGTACAGACCAAGCATCGAGTTTGAGAACTTTATGCTTTGTATAAATAAACTTTAAATCCAAACCTCTAAACAGATATTGAGATTAGCTCCTGGGTTGCTATTTTTAGTTTTAATGGTTAAAGTGCACTCTGGCTAACACGAAGAATCCTCAGCTCAGTAATTTACTTCTGGAATCAGTACATTATAACGAGGGTCTTTTATTGTAGAATCTCTTCCAGTGCTGTGACCTGCAGGCCTTTCAGTCACCTGGTGCCAGTCTCATGAACCTGGGCATCAGTTAGTCCCCTGGTCCTGGTGGCTCCTGCTGCCTCCCTCTCCAGGTTTGATGTTGTGGTTTGGTTTCGACAGAAACAAGTGACGACCCGCTTCAGCACTTCTCTGGTGCTTGGATCCTGTTTCGTATTATAATGTGTGTGGTCCCAGTTATTAAATCCTCTTCCTCCACCAACCTCACCCCAAAAAACCCCCGAAATTGACCGGACATTTAACTTGCCGCTGATTGTGGGATGTTGAAGTCGCAGAATGGCTGCCACATTTGCTTACATAACAGTCACTGCATTTCGTGTTGATTGTGTGCAGTACTGAGACATTTCAACATGATCAGTGTTATTTGATGAGAAACCTACAGGTCAGCGGCAATGTCCCCCGTAAGCCGCACTGCCTCCTGCGCGGCCTGCCTGCCTCCCCCAATGTGTGGCCCATTCAAATTTTTGCGCATGTGCGGTATCTACAATGTAAAAGCTGGTGAGCGGCCTACACGGGACCTTGCAGCTGACTGTGTGGCTTAGTGGGAACGTTGGTCAGATGGGAAGTGTCAGCTGTTCACCATTTCCCCTGCAGCACAGAGGGGCTCTTCACAATTCAGTTACAAAGCAGCTACAAAATAACACTGCCTGTGGCAAATTGGAATAGCATTACGTACGGACACAGAACATTCTAGACTGCAGGAAAACCCCATTTTAGCAATCTTTTGTCTTTGCAAAACTTTCATCAGAATTGGATGTTTCTCTCCCCGCCACCCACTCCCCAAAACCCCGGTTTCCTTATTGCCAGGAAAGAACTTGAACCACAATAACAAAAAATACATTCCCTGCGAGTCTCTCCTTAGGATTACATAGGATATATGGCACAAAAACAGGCCATTTGGCCCAACCAGTCCATGCCTGCATTTATGCTCCACACGAACCTCCTCCCGTCTTTCCTCATCTAAATCTATCAGCATAACCCTCTATTCCCTTTTCCTTCATATGCTCGTCTAGCCTCCCCTTAAATGCATCTATATTATGCGCTTCAACCACTCCCTGTGATGGCGAGTTCCACATTCTCACCACTCTTTGGGTAAAGAAGTTTCTTCTGAATTCCCTATTGGATTTCTTGGTGACTATCTTATATTTATGGCCTCTAGTTATGCTCTTCCCCACAAGTGGAAACATTCTCTCTGTATCCACTCTATCAAAACCTTTCATAATTTTAAAGACCTCTATTAGGTCACCCCTCAGCCTTTTTTCAAGAGAAAAGAGACCCAGCCTGTTCATCCTTTCCCTCGCATTTCTGGTATCATCCTTGTAAATCTTCTCTGCACCCTTTCCAGTGCCTCTATATCCTTTTTATAATATGGCGACCAGAACTGTACGCAGTACTCTAAGTGTGGTCTAACCAAGGTTCGATACAGGTTTAGCATAACTTCCCTACTTTTCATTTCTATACCTCTAGAAATAAACCCTAATGCTTGGTTTGCTTTTTTTATGGCCTTGCTAACCTGTGTCGCAACTTTTAGTGATTTGTGTATTTGTACTCCGAGATCCCTTTGTTCCTTTACCCCACCTAGACTCGCACCCTCCAAGTTTCCTACCAAAATGTAATACCTCGCATTTATCTGTGTTGAACTTCATTTGCCAATTATATGCCCATTCTGCAAGTTTATTAATGTCCTTCTGTAATTTGTTGCAGTCCTCCTCAGTATTGACTATCCCCCACAATTTGGTGTCATCTGCAAATTTAGAAATTGTGTTTTTGATTCCAAAGTCTAAATCATTAATATAAATTGTGAACAACAGTGGTCCCAGCACTGATCCTTGTGGAACACCGCTACCAACCTTCTGCCACTGTGAATAGCTACCCTTTACCTCTACTCTTTGCTTTCTGTCCTGAAGCCAGCCAGCAATCCATTCTGCCACTTGTGCCCTGACTCCGCATTCTCTGACCTTGTTCATCAATCTATTATGGAGTACCTTATCGAAGGCCTTTTGAAAATCTACTGCATTACCATTGTCTACTCTCTCTGTTACCTCTTCAAAAAATTCAATGAGGTTGGTCAAGCAAGACTTTCCCTTTTGAAATCCATGTTGATTATTCCTTATTATATTTTTGGTTTCTAGATGTTCTTATATTTTCTCCTTTAGTAGGGATTCCATTATTTTTCTTACCACTGATGTTAAGCTGACTGGTCTATAATTCCCTGGACATGTTCTATCCCCCTTCTTAAATATCGGTATTACGTTAGCTATCTGCCAGTCCTCTGGCTCTACTAACGTATTTTTAAATATGCGTAGTAATGCCTCTGCTATCTCTTCACTAGATTATTTTAAAATGCGTGGATGCAATCCATCTGGACCAGGGGTTTTATCCTCTTTGAGTTTGATTAGTTTATTTAATATATCCCCTTTTTTATTTTAAATGCACTTATCTCATTACTAATCTCATCATCCAATGTCATGTCCACCTGCTCTATCTCCCTGGTAAATAGTGAAGCAAAATAATGAATTAATATTTCTGCCATCTCTCTATCGTTACCTGTGGTATTATCCTGTCTATCCCTTAATGGCCCTATTCCCATCCCAACCTTCCTTTTTTTATTGATGCGTCTATAAAATATTTTACTATTTTGTTTTATGTTCCTTGATAATTTAATTTCATAGTTCCTCTTTGCCTCCCTAATTGTTTTTTGACTTCTCTCCTAATCTTTTCGTATTCTCCCTTATCATGCACTCCCCTGCTGTCTATGTACTTAATGTATGCCTCTTTCCTTACCCTCAATTGTTCCCTTATGGCTTTATTCATCCATGGAGTCTCATTATTGTTTAGTTTGTTCTTTCCTTTTTAGATGAATATATTTTTCCTGCGCTCTGTTGAACACTGCTTTGAATGTTTCCCATTGCTCTTCTACATCGTTGATTGCCAATACTGTTGCCCATTTTTCCCAAGTTCTATTCTCAGCCCCTCAAAATCAGCTTTTCTCCAATCTATTAACCTGGTTTTTGTCATACTTATGTCCTTCTCAATTATCATCTTAAAGTGTATTATGTTATGGTCACTATTGCCTATATGTTCCCCTACTTTTACTTCTCTTATCTGCTCTGGTTCATTCCCCATTACTAGATCCAATAGAAAATCCTCCCTTGTTGAGCTTTTTACATTATGGGTTAGAAAGGAGTCCTGTACACATTGTAGGAACTCTATTCCCTTATCCTCTTTACCTACCTCTTCTGTCCAATTAATATTGGGGTAGTTGAAATCCCCCATGATGATTATTCTATGATTTTTACTCATTTCCCTAATTTGTCTGCGTATTTCTTCCTCCACCTCCCTTCCACTATTAGGTGGTCTGTAGACTACGCCTATTACTGTGATTGATCCTTTATTATCTTTTATCTCTATCCATATGGATTCTATTTTTGTCTTGCTGATAGCTGCGTCACTTTTTTCTACTGCCATTATGTTATCCCTAATAAGTACAGCTACTCCACCTCCTTTTCCCTCCCTATGTTTTCTAAATATGTTATACCCTGCAATGTTTAATTCCCAGTCCTGATTTTTCTGTAGCCATGTCTCAGTAAGCCCGACTGTGTCTGGTTCCTCGCAACACATGATTGCCTCCAGCTCCCGTTTTATTACGGACACTGTGTGCATTGCTGTACAGACAGTTGAACTCATTTTTAATAGGATTTCCTCTCACTTAATGTTTAACCATCTTTTTAGACTCCTGTTCTATAACTCTATTTATTCCCTTGCCATCAAAGTCCTCCCTTACTTTATTCTTTCCGATGCTCTCTTTTCTTGTTTTGTTTATATTTAGGCTGCTTACATTTCTTGTAGATCCCTCCCTCCATCTTACTAGTTTAAAGCCTTTGCCACCTCCCTATTTACCCTTTCCGCAAGGACTCGGGTCCCATCCCGGTTCAGGTGGAGCCCATCCCATCGTTACAGCTCCTTCCTGTCCCAGAACTGGTGCCAGTGTCCCATGAAAAGGAACCCCTCTTTCCCACACTAGCCCTTTAGCCATGCGTTAATTCTCCTGATCTGTCTTCTTCTCTGCCAATTTGCACGTGGCTCAGGCAATAATGCAGAGATTATTACCCTCGAGGTCCTGCTTTTTAATTTAGATCCTAACTCCTGATACTCTTTCAGCAGGACCACCTCCCTGTTCCTACCTATGTCGTTTGTTCCAACATGGACCATGACAACTGGATTTACCCCCTCCCTTTCCAAGTTCCTCTCCAGCCGCCGTGAGATATCCCTTACCCTGGCACCGGGTATGCAACACACCCTTCGGGATTCTCGTTCTTGGCTGCAGAGGACGCTATCTATCCCCCTTATTATAGAGTCCCCTATCACTACCACATTTCTATTCTGCTCTTCCCGCCCCCCCCCTTGAACAGCCTTCTGAGCCACGGTGCCTTGGTCTACATTGTGGCTGTCCTCCCCGCAGTCTTTCTCCTTGTCCTCACAGGTAGCGAGTACATCGTACCTGTTGGACAGGACCCGTGTCTGTGGGACCTCCTTCTCAACCTCTCCTAAATCCCTACTACCCATCTCCCTAACAGTCACAACCTCCCTTTCCTGAACCTGTGCTTTCCTCTGGGGTGTGACTGTATTGTGGATAAAACTGTCCAGAAATTCCTCCCCCTTCCTTATGTGCCGGAGTGTCTCCAACTCGCACTCCAGCTCAATGACTCTGAGCTGGAGAGATTCATGATGGAGACATCTCCTGCAGACGTGTTTGCTCGGGACAGTCTCGCCGTCCACAAACTCCCACACGCTGCAGTCCATACACACAACCCGCCCTGCCATACCTTAGTCTAGCCTTATTTTATTTATTTAATTAGTTAAAGTCTTTATTCGACGATTATTTATAGTTATATTAATTAGTTTAACTAGTTAAGCTATAAATTTAATACAGTATGTTATAGTTTCCCATTCCTAGTTCAAACCACTGTCTTAGTTTAGAGAGAAAAAAAACCTTAATACTCACCAACCAATCACCTACCTGCTGACCTGTGATGTCACTTTTTTTGGGAAATCGTGGAAGGTACGGCCGCCGCCGCCTCCGATTAGGTCCGCGCTGTTCCTCCGCTCTCTCCTTTATGTCCCGCTGCTGCCTCCGATTAGGTCCGCGCTCTCCTTTATGTCCCGCCGCCTCCGATTAGGTCTGCGCTGTTCCTCTGCTCGCTGCTTTATGTCCCGCCGCCGCAGGCTCCGATTAGATATAATAAGATTTTATTGGAGAAATTGACCAGTATTCATTTTTTGTATTGAACCACTGCTGTGACATTCTGCTTCATTCTATAATGCGTAATTTCAGAAGCTAGCTATTCATCCAATAGGCCTTTTATTAACTAGGAGGGACCAGTATCTCGATGGTTTGAGCGTCCTTGACCGGATTGTTATTCCTGGTCCTTGCAATCACTGATATAGTCGTCGAACCCTCTCTCTTCCAGGGGACAACATGCTGACAGCTCTGAATGTTGCCAGGAATTGTGGGATGGTGGGTTTGAAGGACAGAGTCATTTTTGCCAACGCCTCCCCACCCTCTCGTGATAAACCTGCCTGTGTGAAGTTCCTGCCATCAGACCCAGCACCGGGCCAGCAGAATGGGACGGAGGTAGGCATTCGCACCGAACTGTAGGAGACACCAGCCTCTGGACTGTTTAATTAAATTAAATTATTAACAGAATGTAATAGATTTATCGTGGCAGCACCAGTGGATCTGGAAGTGAAGTGCAAAAGGGGTTACCCTGAACTTAGTCAAAAGAGTTACTTGTTGAAACAAGTCAGTCATTCTTTTATTACTATGTATTTAAGGTGAAGGGCCAGGTTAAAAGAGTAGAAGAGAAGACCAGTTGAATTAATAAATAGCGTTGTCTTTAAGATTCTGTAGACTGCAATAGGAAGGGTCAACTATGGCAGGTAAGGTTTACCACAGTTTGAGCTCCTGGAACATAATGAGTTAGAGTGGGAGACGCCGCGGTGAGTCTTGCTTTAAACATGCAAGATGCACTGAGGAGGAAGAGCACGTAGGGCAGTGTATTTGGAACTTAATGGTGGAAGTATGATAGGAACCAAGATGTTAGGAGTGGTGCAGCAGTTCAGACGAAAGGTCATCGACCTGAAACGTTAACTCTGTTTCTCTCTCCACAGATGCTGCCTTACCTGCTGAGTATTTCCAGCATTTTCTGTTTATATTTCAGATTTCCAGCATTTGCAGTATTTTGCCTTTGTATTAGAAAGGGGGTGGTTGATCCCCACCAGAGCTCAACTACATCTTCAAGAAAGTGCTGAGCAGGGACTGGGGAGGGGGGCTAGCACATATCTGCATGTGGCCTGTTTGCAGTTCAGACTTATCCTGTGCCCTTTTTATCTCTATCTTATCTCATAATTTGTTCCGGCAGGAGCAGCCTGGAATCCACTCTTTGGAGCAGTCTTACTATCACTTTGCACTAAATGGAAAGTCTTTCGCAGTAGTTTACGACTATTTCCCAGATCTGCTACAAAAGGTGAGACTTTGAGCCTGATTTTCACTGTCCATTAACTGCAAATCTGGGAGAAAAATTGCATATTATTTATTACTCTGGCCCTCAGATTGATGATCTGTAATACTAATGGGAATGGGTGAGGCCCAGAATCTTGTAATACTGAGGGGTATAGTACTGTTTTTTTTTATTCGTTTATGGGATCTGGGCGTCGCTGGCAAGGCCAGCATTTATTGCCCGTCCCTAATTGCCCTTGAGAAGGTGATGGTGAGCCGCCTTCTTGAACCGTGGCAGTCCGTGTGGTGAAGGTACTCCCGTAGTGTTGTCAGGGAGGGAGTTCCAGGAATTTGACCCAGCGACGATGAAGGAACAGCAATATATTTCCAAGTCAGGATGGTGTGTAACTTGGACGGGAACTTGGAGGTGGTGGTGTTCCCATGCGCCTACTGCCCTTGTCCTTCTAGGTGGTAGAGGCCGCGGGTTTTGGAAGTGCTGTCGAAGAAGCCTTGGCGAGTTGCTGCAGTGCATTTTGTAGATGGTGCACACTGCAGCCACGGTACGCTGGTGGTGGAGGGAGTGAATGTTTAAGGTGGTGGATGGGGTGCCAATCAAGCGGGCTGCTTTGTCCTGGATGATGTCGAGCTTCTTGAGTGTTGTTGGAGCTGCACTCATTTAGGCAAGTGGACAGTATTCCATCACACTCTTTACTTGTGCCTTGTAGATGGTGGAAAGGCTTTGGGGAGTCAGGAGGTGAGACACTCACCGCAGAATACCCAGCCTCTGACCTGCTCTTGTTGCCACATTATTTATGTGGCTGGTCCAGTTAAGTTTCTGGTCAATGGTAACCCCCAGGATGTTGATGGTGGGGGATTCGGCGATGGTAATGCCGTTGAATGTCAAGGAGCGGTGGTTAGACTCTCACTTGTTGGAGATAGTCATTGCCTGGCACTTGTGTGGCGCGAATGTTACCTGCCACTTATCAGCCCAAGCCTGAATGTCGTTCAGGTCTTGTTGTCTGCGGGCATGGACTGCTTCATTATCTGAGGAGTTGCGAATGACACTGAACACTGTGCAGTCATCAGTGAACATCCCTACTTCTGACCTTATGATGGAGGGAAGGTCATTGATGAAGCAGCTGAAGATGGTTGGGCCCAGGACACTGCCCTGAGGAACTCCTGCAGCGATGGCCTGGGGCTGTGATGATTGACCTGCAACCACCACAAGCATCTTCCTTTGTGCTAGGTATGATTCTAGCCAGTGGAGAGTTTTCCCCCCGATTCTCATTGACTTCAGTTTTACTAGGGCTCCTTGATGCCACACTCGGTCAAATGCTGCCTTGATGTCAAGGGCAGTCACTCTCCCCTCGCCTCTGGAATTCAGCTCCTTTGTCCATGTTTGGACCAAGGCTGTAATGAGGTCTGGGCGTCAGTGAGCAGGTTATTGGTGAGTAAGTGCCGCTTGATAGCACTGTCGACGACACCTTCCATCACTTTGCTGATGATTGAGAGTAGACTGATGGGGCGGTAATTGGCTGGGTTGGATTTGTCCTGCTTTTTGTGGACAGGACATACCTGGGCAGTTTTCCACATTGTTGGATAGATGCCAGTGTTGTAGCTGTACTGGAATAGCTTGGCTAGAGGCGCGGCTAGTTCTGGAGCACAAGTCTTCAGCACGACAGCTGGGATGTTGTTGGGTCCCATAGCCTTTGCTGTATCCAGTGCGCTCAGCCGTTTCTTGATATCACGTGGAGTGAATCGAATTGACTGAAGACTGGCTTCTATGATGGTGGGGACCTCAGGAGGTGGCTGATATGGATCATCCACTTGGCCCTTCTGGCTGAAGATGGTTGCAAATGCTTCAGCCTTGTCTTTTGCACTCACGTGCTGGGCTCCACCATCATTGAGGATGGGGATGTCCATGGAGCCGCCTCCTCCCGTTAGTTGTTTAATAATCCATCACCATTCACGACTGGATGTGGCAGGACTGCAGAGCTTTGATCTGATCCATTGATTGTGGAGTTGCTTAGCTCTGTCTATAGCATGCTGCTTCCACTTTTTAGCATGCATGTAGTCCTGTGTTGCAGCCTCCCAGGTTGGCACCTCATTTTTAGGTACGCTTGGTGCTGCTCCTGGCACGCTCTTCTATACTCCTTATTGAACCAGGGTTGGTCCCCTGGCTTGATGGTAATGGTAGAGTGAGGGATATGCCGGGCCATGAGGTTACAGATTGTGGTGGAATACAATTCTGCTGCTACTGATGGCCCACAGCGCCTCATGGATGCTCAGTTTTGAGCTGCTAGATCTGTTCTGAATCTATCCCATTTAGCACGGTGGTAGTGCCACACAACACAATGGAGGGTGTCCTCAGTGTGAAGATGGGACTTCGTCTCTACAAGGACTGTGCAGTGGTCACTGCTACCAATGCTCCAGAGGTACGCCTCCAACCGCAATTCTTGGCCCATTATATGTAGTAATAGGGCTCTGAGTCTGTGTGAAACCAATGGTTACAGTACTAGCTGGAATATGAGACAAAGAGTCGGTGTAACCGCAGATTAATTTGGGTATTTTAAATCTGCTTTATTTTCTTCATGCTTCTTCCCAGATCCTGCTTCGAGGCACTGTTTATGCTCGAATGGCTCCTAATCAGAAGACGCAGCTGGTGGAGAGCTTACAGAAACTGGAGTAAGTTGTCATTTTCATTATTAAATGCAGTTAGAAGTGAAGCGATGCCTTGGTGACCCCAGCATGTTGTAGTGCCAGTGTACTGTAGATGTGCATATAATCTGTCATACATAAAGTACTTGCTCTAACGTTCTGAGCCAGTCTGTGGGGTGGGGGGGTGCGATTGTGGGTCATGCCAGGAGCACACTCACCACCTATTAGTGGCTGGTTACAGAGCTGAAATGGCATACCATGTCTGCAGTGTGTACCATCTACAAGATGCACTGCAGTAACTCCCCAAGGCTTCTTTGACAGCACCTCCCAAACCCGCAACCTCTAGAAGGACAAGGGCAGCAGGCGGATGGGAACACCACCACCTCCAAGTTCCCCTCCAAGTCATACACCATCATGACTTGGAAATATATCGCCGTTCCTTCATCGTCGCTGGGTCAAAATCCTGGAACTCCCTCCCTAACAGCACTGTGGGAGTACCTTCACCACACAGACTGCAGCAGTTCAAGAAGGCGGCTCACCACCACCTTCTCGTGGGCAATAAATGCTGGCCTTGTCAGCGATGCCCACGTCCCATGAATGAATATAAAAATGTCCAAGAACCAAGTCACCCACCTCTCCTTTTGACCAAAGGAAATGCAGGGCCCAGGGAAAACACCTTCTTAGTTAGCAGATTTTCTCTCTCCTCTCCGAAGGTGCTGACCGTTTCACAGGCATCCTCTGGGACTTCGCCCAATTGGTCATGCATTTGTGCCAAGACAATAACTGCTTTAACAATAAGAAGGCACTGGCTTTTTTTTTTAAACCACAGGACACGTTACATCTGAACGACGTCTTCTTCACACATTCACTTTCTAACAGGGTTCACTGGATAGCAGCCAGGAACGGGGACTGTGGTTGATTTTACTCCTCCCTCTCCCAGAGATTCTGACCCCAGTTGTAGTACCCAGTTAACACAGCATGGACCAAGGATGGAACCTGGGGCTTTGCTGGTCTGTGTGGTTCAGTTACTGACTGGCAAACTTGTTGAGCCATTGGGAGCCCCAAAAAAAGGGATAGAAGCCGGTTAGTTGAATGCTGATGGAAATGAGATCACTCCCAGTTATTAGATGCTCTCGTACGAATCTAAACTCAAGAATGGTTACAGCACAGAAGGAGTCCATTCGGCCTGTCGAGCCTGTGCCGGCTCTCTGCAAGAGCACTTCAGCTAGTCCCACTCCCCTGCCCTTTCCCCATAGCCCTGCAAATTTTTTTCCTTCAGGTACTTGTCCAATTCCCTTTTGAAAGCCACGATTGAATCTGCCTCCACCACCCTTTCAGGCAGTGCATTCCAGATCCTAACCACTCGCTGCGTAAAATAGTTTTTCCTCATGTCGCCTTTGGTTCTTCTGCCATTCACCTTAAATCTGTGTCCTCTGGTTCTCGACCCTTCTGCCAATGGGAACAGTTTCTCTCTATCTGCTCTGTCTAAACCCCTCATGATTTTCAACTCCTCTATCAAATCTCCTCTCAACCTTCTCTGCTCTAAGGAGAGCAACCCCAGCTTCTCCAGTCTATCCACGTAACTGGAGTCCCTCATTCCTGGAACCATTCTTGTAAATCTTTTCTGCACCCTCTCTAAGGCCTTCACATCCTTCCTAAAGTGCGGTGCCCAGAATTGGACACAATACTCCAGTTCATCATAACTTCCTTGCTTTTGTACTCTATGCCTCTATTTAAAAAGCCCAGGATCCTGTATGCTTTTTTTAACCGCTTTCTCAACCTGCCCTGCCACCTTCAACGATTTGTGCACATATATCTCCAGGTCTCTCTGTTCATGTACCCTCTTTAGAATTGTACCCTTTAGTTTATATTGCCTCTCCTCATTCTTCCTTCCAAAGTGTATCACTTCGCACTTTTCTGCGTTAAATTTCACCTGCCACGTGTCTGCCCATTTCACCAGCCTGTCTATGTCCTCTTGAAGTCTATCACTGTCCTCCTCACTGTTCACTATACTTCCAAGTTTTGTGTCATCTGCAAATTTTGAAATTGTGCCCTGTACACCCAAGTCCAAGTCATTGCTATATATCAAGAAAAGCAGTGGTCCTAGTACCGAACCCTGGGGAACACCACTGTGTACCTTCCTCCAGTCCGAAAAACATCCGTTCACCACTACTCTCTGTTTCCTGTCACTTAGCCAATTTTGTATCCATGCTGCCACTGTCCCTTTTATTCCATGGGCTTCAACTTTGCTGGCAAGCCTACTATGTGGCACTTTATCAAATGCCTTTTGGAAGTCCATGTACACCACATCAATCACATTGCCCTCATCAACCCTCTCTGTTACCTCATCAAATAACTCAAATCAAGTTAGTTAAACACTATTTGCCTTTGACAAATTTGTGCTGGCTTTCCTTAATTAATCCACACTTGTCCAAGAGACTGTTAATTTTGTCCTGGATTATCACTTCTAAAAGCTTCCCCACTACTGAGGTTAAACTGACTGGCCTGTAGTTGCTGGGTTTATCCTTGCACCCTTTTTTGAACAAGGGTGTAACATTTGCAATTCTCCAGTCCTCTGGCACCACCCCCGAATCTAAGGAGGATTGGAAGATTATGGCCAGTACCTCTGCAATTTCCACCTTTATTTCCCTTTGCATCCTAGGATGCATCTCATCCGGTCCTGGTGACTTATCTACTTTAAGTACAGCCATCCTTTCTAGTACTTCCTCTTTATCAATTTTTATCCCATCCAGTATCTCAACTACCTCCTCTTTCACTATGACTTTGGCAGCATCTTCTTCCTTGGTAAAGACAGATGCAAAGTACTCATTTAGTACCTCAGCCATGACCTCTGCCTCCATGCTTGGGTCTCCTTTTTGGTCCCTAATTGGCCCCACCCCTCCTCTTACTACCCGTTTACTATTTATATGCCTATAGAAGACTTTTGGATTCCCTTTTATGTTGGCTGCTAATCTATTCTCATACTCTCTCTTTACCCCTCTTATTTCCTTTCTATATTCAGCCTGGTTCTCACTTGTATTCTCAATCTGACATCTATCATACGCCCCCTTTTTCTGCTTCATCTTACTCTCTATCTCTTTTGTCATCCAGGGAGCTCTGGCTTTGGTTGCCCTACCTTTCCCCCTCAAGGGAATGTACCTCGACTCTACCCGAACCATCTCCTCTTTAAAAGCAGCCCATTGTTCGATTACAGTTTTGCCTGCCAATCTTTCATTCCAATTTACCCGGGCCAGATCCATTCTCAACCCACTGAAATTGGCCTTCGTCCAATTAAGTATTTTTAGTCTAGATTGCGCCCTGTCCTTTTCCATAGCTAATCTAAATCTTATGATACTGTGATCACTGTTCCCTAAATGTTCACCTACTGACACTTGCTCCACTTGACCCACCTCATTCCCCAGAATCAGATCCAGCAATGCCTCTTTCCTCATTGGGCTGGAAACGTACTGATCAAGAAAGTTCTCCTGAATACACTTCAGAAATTCTTCCCCCTCTCTGCCTTTTACCTATTATTATCCTAGTCTATGTTAGGATAGTTGAAGTCCCCCATTATCACTACTCTATAGTTCTTGCACCTCTCTGTAATTTCCCTGCAAATTTGCTCCTCTATATCCTTCCCACTAGTTGGTGGCCTATAAAATACACCCAGTAGTGTAATGTCACCTCTATTGATTCTTAACTCTAACCAAATAAATTCTGTCCTTGATCCCTCCAGGACATCCTCTCTCCATCACTGTAATGTTCTCCTTAATCAATACTGCCACCCCACCTCCTTTCTTTCCTTCCCTATCTTTCCTGAACATCTTATATCCAGGAATATTTAGTACCCAATCCTGCCCTTTTTTGTGACAGGTCTCCATTAATGCCACAACATCATATTCCCATGTGGTTATTTGCGCCTGCAGCTCACCAACCTTATTTACCACGCTTCGTGCATTTACACACATGCACTGTAAACCTATCTTAGACCTTGTATTCTCTCTTAGTCTGACCCCACCTAATACCGGACTATTTCTTACTCTAGTTCTATTTGTCTCTCCCAATCCTTTGTGCACCTTGTTTCTCTTTTCTAATGCTACATCCTGGTGCCCATCCCCCTGCCAAATTAGTTTAAACCTCCCCAACAGCACTAGCAAACTCTCCCACAAGGACATTGGTCCTGGCTCTGTTGAGGTGTAATCCGTCCGGTCTGTACAGGTCCCACCTCCCCCAGAACCCATCAGAAAAAATGAAAAACTTTGGGTATGAATTGGTGCCAGAGAACCAGCCTGTGATTTTCCCAAGAGCCGGTGATGGTGAACTTTCCATTCTGAAGCAGTTTGCAGCTGTGGGATAAGCAAATCATTTTCTACAGAAATAAATACTTTTGGGTAGACTGGCTGTTGTAGTGGGGTTCTGTCATTTTTGACTGGTGCATTTTGTGTGGTATAATTGCAAGTGACCCATTGTATGGATAATCTCAGTGTTGTGAGTTGCCAGTAACTCTGTTGATGGTGGTGAGTTGTTGCTTGGAGGCTAAAGTTCGAGATGGTTAGATATAAAATTCTAGACCCATTTTCTCGTGCTTTTGTGTTTGAGACTCACAGACTGCTGTGGATTTTGTGTATTGCTCTGTGACATTGCAAAGCCCTGTTTAATGTTCACCCGGTTTCTCCAGGTACTCTGTGGGAATGTGCGGAGATGGAGCCAATGACTGTGGGGCTCTGAAAGCCGCTGATGCAGGAATTTCCCTCTCGGAGGCCGAGGCCTCGGTGGCATCCCCCTTCACCTCAAAAATAGACAACATTGAGTGTGTACCAATGGTGATTCGGTGAGTTGCTGGGTGGCTTACTGTGATGGAGGGTTTTTCAAGTACCCCTCTGTTGATTCTTAGGATTGCCACCAATTTTACGAGATGCTACAACAGTCAAAAACAAAAACTAGCACTGTAGATGAGAACCGGTGCCACTAACTACTGTTACCATGCTCTACTGCGTTACACTGTACTAGAGTCACCTGTACAGTAAATGTCACTCTCTGTACTGATGACCTTAGCAGCAGTCTGCGTTTTCTCACATTGGATAGGTTTCTGTCTGACTGACTGTTAACTCTGATGCCCTTCTCCCAGTTCCAATGTAACAAAAGAGCTTCCTCCATTCCTTGCAGGGAAGGTCGAGCCTCTCTCATCACGTCCTTTGGAGTTTTCAAATACATGGCCATGTACAGCATGATCCAGTTTGTCACCGTGCTAATAATGTACACAGTAAGTACACAAATATAACACACATACACACCAGCCATCCACTCTACTATACACTGAGTAATTGTGTCTAGCTTTTTCCTGACACAAGCAAATTGGCCATGGTGAGAATTGGAAAGAACCTGGGTGGTACAGTGCTTGATAGACGCTGGGCCCTGTACACTGGAGCGGTGGGGGGATGGGGATTTGTTCCCCCACCTGATCTTGGCTGTGCTATTGTGAGAAAATGGAGCAGACACTGCACCAGGGGACAGCAAATTGGGCAGCTCCCGTGTACCTCCAAGCAGCTGGTTACGGAACAGCACTGACTCAGGGCTGCAGGCAGATCTCCAGCCATCTTCTCAGCCAGGAGATGTGTGTGATGTGGAGAGACTCCAAAAAAGACGGGTAAAAATAAGAAAACACTTTCTTCTGAATCGTTTCTCCATCTTCATTCTGGGATCGTGTTCCATATGTGCTAGGCAAGCCCCACACTGCCTCGCCCAATTGACTATTCTCCCATCCCTGATCCTCCCTTCCCCTGACATGTACCACACGTGGGGTCACTGGACAATGCAACTGTTGCCCCTTTCCCTGACCTGGGACCTGAGGCCAATGTAGCATCTCAACTGCTGACCCATCCAAGACCAGCCTACAGGAAAGACTAGGGATCCTGATTTTATTTTTTTTGAAGCTTTTTAAAAAAAAAAAATAGGTAAATAAGTTGTCTCAATGTATCATCCGGCTTCAATTGTGGTCATTATCCTAATTAGAAACCAGTTCCACTTCTGTTCTAAAGTGTTTTGTTTTCATTTTAAATGCAGATCAACTCTAACTTGGGTGACTGGCAGTACCTGTACTTTGACCTGGTTATCACTACGACCGTGGCCATCCTCATGGGTCGAACGGGGCCCGCGAAAGAGCTCGTGCCACAACGGCCTGTGGGGAGTCTGATCAACGTTTCGATCCTGGGCAGCCTGCTGCTGCAGACCTTGCTAGTTATACTGATTCAGGTCCTCACCTACACAGTCACTACCGGTCAGAGCTGGTATGTCACTGTTATCCCCAGATGTGCAGCTATCCCCTAGACTAAAGCAAGATGTTGCATTTAAAATATACTAATTTAAGGCAGTGAAATACTGAGCTATAAAGACCAGGAAGCTCTCAAGTGCGACGTCTGTCTGTTTGGTGCTGACTTAAATGATCGTTCTTAGGATGCCGGTAGGTGTATCCTGAGGTTAGTGAGGGGATAATTAGCCAGGATGCTCTCTCGTGATCAGTATCCAATGACTCCTGCTGGAGGTCTGTGCGAGAGCTTCAGGTGAGGACAGGGGTAGATTTTCCTGTGACTTTCCCCAGGTTAATAGCTTGCCAGCATTCACGGTTCAGACTCCTACATAAAGGGTTCTCATTTGGCTGAGATACCAGAGGGCAGCCGGTGTCACCGAAACCGTATCCCAGCAACTTTGGGGGGAGAAAATTGGTAAATAAAAGGAGGAAAAAAACCCTCCCCTTGGATCAATCTATCTGTTTGTCTGTTGTGGGATGCACAGTAGTGTAAAATCCTCAGAATGCTTTAGTAAATTGTCCAACCTGCCTGGAAGAGCAGCTGGTCAACCCTCAGTGGTCAAAAAGCATGAATTTGTCAAAGAGTTCTGGTCACCTCAAAAAAGGAAATTATGACAGGTAGTACTTAAGTTTACTCCATCTGGAGACAAGAGAACGTCGCTGGCATTCCTGTGTGTTCTGGTGTTTGGCTTCTAGCTCCTAACTTATCAGGAGTGGCCACAGTGCGGAGCGGAGTCTGGGGGTCCATATTCCTAATTCCGGTGGTTAGGACTGAATTAAAGTAGTTTGGATGTAACCAAGGATTCACCCTTTGTGGATGCTTGTTAGTACAGTACTTCGACAGCACCTCCCAAACCCACGACCTCTACCACCTAGAAGGACAAGGGCAGCAGGTGCATGGGAACACCATCACCTCCAAGTCACACACCAGCCTGACTTGGAAATATATCACCGTTCCTTCATCGTCGCTAGGTCAAAATCCTGGAACTCCCTCCCTAACAGCACTGTGGGAGTATCTTCACCACACGGTTTGCAACGGTTCAAGGTGGCGGCTCACCACCACCTTCTCGAGGGCAGTTCGTGATGGGTAATAAATGCTGGCCTTGCCAGTGACGCCCACGTCCCAGGAAGGAATAGAAAAAAAGTGCTTTTGTGTTATAAAGTGGCCTCACAGTTGTAGCTGATTGCTCTGTCACTATGAACAGCTTTATAGATTTCTGTTTTTGTGTTTCTGAAGGTTTGTTCCTGCAAATGCTAGTTCCTCTAACAAACTCCCGAACTACGAGAATACTGCTTTATTCTGTGTGTCTGGGTTCCAGTACCTCATCCTGGCAACAGTACTTTCCAAGGGTCAACCCTTCCGCAAACCGCTCTATTCTAATGGTACTTGCCTCTTTTACTATAAATGTTGGAGCTATATATGTTATATGTCCCATAGGGTCGTAAAGATTGATAAAAGCTTTGTGTATTCAACATTTTGCTCTTTTACTATTATCTCTCCATGCACCATAGTATTATCTTCTGTGTGAAAGGCCAGGCAGTTGGCTGGTTCCCTTAGCTGTAAAATGTGTTGAGCAGCTTGAAGTTGTCAGTATTTCCTCCTTCTCTTGGAGATACCTGGCCACCGCTTGACATTGTGAAGTTCAGGAATATGTAAGAGACATAAACTTTCATCACACTGTGCTTCCCAGTGCTCAATCTAACTCTCCTGTTTGCTGTGCTGCTTATTATCTGTTGTAGTAATGGATTACAAAGTATTCAAACATCTATCTCTTGCTCCTCCAATGACTCTGGTTAATCCATTGCCTGTATGCTGCTGAGCCATACAGACCAGAAGATCCCAAGTTCAATTCCTAGTCTGTGCTTTAGTTGATCTCGGTTAGGGCAGCAATACAGGCACTACACTTGGTTTTAGCTAAGATGTGGAGAAATCATCCAAGCAATGTTCTCTTTAAGCTGCGCAGCCGCGCAGCGCTCTGGAGCTCCCGTGCAACCGGCTCACCAGCTTTCAAAGGAAAAAAAACGGCCATACGCGGAATTTTGAATGAGCTGCGCAGCCTGTTAAAGGGGCCGCCGGGCCCCAAAAAAAATTAGAGCGATCATTGCATCCAAGATTCCTGCTCCTAATTGCTATCCAGTGATTCCTGCTGGAAAGTGCATGTGTGATTATTAGCTGAAGACAGGATTAGGCTCTGCTGCCTCTCTCTATCTAGGCTGACACATGAAGGACTGCTACTTGGGCGAGATACTGAACGTCTGTGGGACTGTGCCCCAGCAAGAGTCAACACCTGCAGGAGAGGAGACAGAATTGGAGTGAGAGGAGTAAATCTATCTCTATTGTTGGTTCTGCTTCTGTTAACACTCTGACTTGGGATAGACTGTATGCGTTAAAGGAATTTTACTTAATACTCTGATGCAATGGTAGTGGTTATCCTTATTGGCATCTGTATGTAGCATTTCACTGTTACATTATAAAACTAAGTATGTTACATCCGGTTGGGTTTACTTTATCCAAATCACTGTCAATCGGGGTCTCGGGGAAGTAAGTTGCAGTTAAAATTCAGGAATTTCACAAATGTTCAAGCATCAGATGGGTAATTAGACGATTGTGGATGCCATTCACTGAGACAGCAAGAAATTCCAACCTGGGGAGAATCTCAATCTTACTGGAATGTAATCAAAGGGTTTGGATGGTTTATATAGAGAGTAACAGATGTCCAGAGTGAGTTGGACACTGGAATAAGAGAAAGTTGCAGCTGATTTCTGGACACCTTTATGGTCAGGATACATTACATTATCAACCATGAGAACTTGATCTTGATTCCCTCTGTCCTAGAGCTGCAGGGTCAGTGTTGCAAAGCTTTGCAGCTTGTAACCTTCATATTCAAATATGCTGAAAATCCAGACAGGAAGTTTTGTCTTCGGTGAACTACCTGACACAAACAACTTCTTTGTGATTGCATTATGTGGCTTTAAAGAAGAGCAGCTTTGTTGTTTCCATTATACCCTCTTGGATCGGTGAAGTTCATTTCTATATTGTAGAGAGCAATTGGCTAATGCTTCTCATAGGCATTAACCTACAGGTCTTCCAGCTGTGATATGAATGGGGTCTGTGAGGTGTGGTTGGTATGACAGAAGTGTATCCAGATGGAGATGAATGTGGAATTGTATACGTTATGGGTTGTTGGAAATATACAAAATGGGGTAATCCGTGTTCACAGAATGTGAGGGTGTTTCATGTAGAATGTATATATTGGGAGTGTTGGTTGTGTATAATACTGTGTGTATAGTTGAGGGGTGCCGAATGTGTGATTAGTTTGTGCAGTTTAAGAACTTTACCTATTTTTTGATAACTTTAGATTTGAACTTTAAAGGAACAGTGTTGTGGTTAGACCTTCACATTCGCACCAGCTAGAACGATTGTATCTTCTACTGAATCCTACTGCATTATAATTGCTGTATTCCCTGATATTACACACCATATGGATTGTATTGTGTGCTATATTGAAAGGAATGCCTGACTGGACTCTGCATTTCTCCTTCAGTGCTGTTCCTGGTTGCATTGATTCTGCTCTACGCGGTGATGATATTTTTGACGCTTTACCCACTCCAATTCATCCGCCAGATTATGCAGCTGATGCTCATCAGTGATGTCAAATTTAAATTATTGCTGCTGGGATTTGCAGCGTTGCACTTCTTCACTTCACTTCTATTTGAGGTAAGAAATGGCTTTAATGAAGAACTTAGCATTTTAACCCTTACCCTGCTGAGTTGAGCGCTCCAGACAGTTACAGGGTGAGTAATCCTTACCCTGCTAAATAAAGAGGAGCTCTATGATATCAACCCTCCATTCTTCAGCATTTGTAACACCTGGCAAAGCCCATCATCACGCCAGACATGATAGCCTCCTCCAACCTGCATAAAGGGGATATCTAAAGATCCCAGAGAGAATTCGAAAGTGGCTTTTGCTTGCTTTTAACCTAAATTTACTACTTTTAGTCCCTCATTTTCTAGTTAGTTCCCCCCCCCCTCCCCCGAGCACTGTTCACCAGTGATTGACTGAGCAGGTGAGCCAACACCAGGCTCATGCGGTATAGTAAGTGGCCCATCCTGACTCTGCTGCTGATTTTCCCTTTATCTGGAGATGTGCCTGGCCTTTGTGCATCATTTCTCCATTGACGCAGGCCAAGATCATGTACTTGGTGTATAGGGCATCAGTGGTATAAGCTGGGATCTCACAACTCGATGGCAGAGTACCGAATCCCTTCATTAATTAGCTTCACATACCAAGTCAAGGAATGTAGTAGACTACTACACCTGGTGCAGTATTACTAGTTTAGCTACAGGATGTATAGATGCTCTGCAGGCTGCCCTTTGGAGTCAGTGAACTAATGCAAATTAGAAGCCAAAGCTGAATAAGAATCTTGATTATAGATGTGTTTGTGAATAGCATTTAACTGTAACCTCATTCTACTCTTTCAGATAGCTATAGACAGTGGCTCCCTAAACATGTGCGTACGGCCCTTATGCAGGAAGACACAGTCCAAAAAGCTGTACAAAAGGCTGGAGAAAGAACTTTGCTGCAATTCAGCGTGGCCTCCTCTTAATGAAATTATATATGCTGAATCAGGGCGTGTCATCCACTTCGAATAACACCATTTCACAGCAACAGGCGAGGGGAAAAGGGCCAGTTTTTAACCAAAAAAACACTACTTGTAATTCACCAAGGATGCTAAAAACCTATGAATTTGTTTGTGCATCAGATGGCATAAAAACAATGTTCAGCTGGAAACAAATCTTACAAACTCACCACCCATCCCCACAAGAAAGTCTGGGAGGAAAAATATTTTGTAGCTTATGAATGGACCAGAATTTGCCATCTGACTATTACCAGCTCCCCTATCGGGTATGAGTGACAGGGCACTCACTGCCAACTGTATGTTTGTGTAGGACAACCGCAGCTGTTTTTTTGTCATTGTAATCAAATACTCCAATTTTTTTTTTACACACTCACGGTTGGTTTCCTCATATTGTGGGGAACTGGGTTCTGAATTATGTCGTAACTGTTGTCATTATTTATTATACACTACATTTTCCAAAGATTTTTAACTGAAAAGTGGTAGGGAAATACAGCTCGGGATCAAAATGTTGTGTGTGTGCGGGGAGGGGGGTGTACTCGATCACTCTCACCCTTTTTGAAGACCTGGCATTGCTGAATATGTTTTGTTAGATCCAGTTTAAGCCGGTCAATCTGGGAATTGTTTTTTCGTCACCTTTCACCATTGCTTCTGTCAGTCTCTTTGAATGTTTCCCAAGCTTGTTTTTTAAAAAAAAAAGGATTTCTGTTTCTCCTTTTACCTTGGAAAGTGCCAAATCAGGCAGGGGTACAGTTCAATGGGTACTGGTAGCCCTCATGTACCTATAGTGGCCGTTTTCACATGAGCCGGGGGGGGGGGGGGGGGGGGAAGGGAGGAGGGAGGAGGGAAAGAGAGAGAACATGATCCTACCCTCACCCAAGATCCTCACTTATGCACTTCCCAAGGAATTGGAACAGTGGTTAATTTTTTCCCCCTTCTTCCTGTAGCCCAGGGTGCTAAGGCCAATTATAGTATCCTGGGGCTGGTTGGTGTATTTATTTCCTGAGCTATTAGGTGAATGATGTATGTTAACACACCCAGCTGCAGTTAGCTGTGCAAAAGACAGCTTGGTTCTTGCTGGAGATGGGAATTAAACTATGAACTGGGTAAGAGGTGATGTGATGAATACTGACTTAGATTGTTTAAAATCTGAAATTACTGCATCCTGCTACAGAAAGTGGGAACAAGTTTTACATCCCCATAGGTCAGTTAAATTTAAGCAGTTACCATAATTCCATTTTTAAATAGATCATATGTATAATCTAGACTTAAAATTCTCCTAGTTTTTGTAAAATTGATTGCAACAACGGAAACACAAAACTTGATAAAAATGTAATCATGGCTCCAGAAAATAAGTTTTAATTCTTTTAACTCTGTTCATAGTGTTGTGGAACTGGAGAGTGTTCAACGATGTGGAGTAGATGAGGTTCAGTTAGCAGCTTTGATTTCTTCTTTGCCCACCCTAGTCTGTTACATTTATTGTGGGGAAATGATCCATCCTCTACCATCACTGGCAACACCTTACACTGCCACAGGAGCAAAAGAAAACCTGAAAGATAATGGTCTCCAAAAATAACCTTGCACTGAAGAAAGAAACATTTGTGAACCATGCTCTAGTAATTTTGAATCTGGCTTTGTGCTGGCATATTTCGCATCTGTCAAAGGAGAGATAATGTTATGGCCAGTGTCAACACCCTCACTAGCTATTACTTTAGAGAGTAGCGTTACAACCCTGATAGGGCAAGATGGCCTAAACTCCCTTAGCTGATTCTGTATGTAAATGGTGTCCCACTTTCAGGCTTTGTAAACAATCCTGATCTACTCCCTTGATACATTTAACCAGTCTAATACATGAATATTTTTTGACTTGTACAAAAACTGATTTTGTATTAGTTTTGATAAGGTGGAGATTGTGTTACATTTTATTGTGCCACTTTTACAAAGAGCATTCCTGTCATGCAAATGTTTTGTCTGACTGACTGTACAGTATATATAAAAGATTTTATTTCTGTGCCTCAACTATCCTGTCATTGAGAATCTGTCACTGCATCCCTCATTTCATGCTTTTGTCACCTCCAGACTCATTACTTTAATGATCTCATCCTTAAAGCATTGCTTACCCAGCACCTCACCTTGCTGCTGTACATTGGGGAACTGGGAGCCAATACCTTATGCTGGTGTGTAAATCTCTACAGTCTCACCCCTCCTTATGTTTAACCTACTCTCATGCTAAATTTCATTCCACTATAGGCAGTCAAGTCTCCACCTCTCCCTCCTCTAAGAATTTCTTTAAAACTTTGATCAAGCTTTTGATCACCCATCCTAATATCGCCTTTGCTATGCATCTATTTTCTCCTTATGTCACTAAAGCACCATGGGATGTTTTTCCTAGATTAAAAAGGTATTCTATAAATGCGTTATTTGACATTGAAGGTCTTTCTGCTCAACACTGTCAATTTAAAACAAGTAGCATATAATCTGAATTAAACAGCAGAATGGTTTATTGGATTTTTACACTGTTCTATACCTGAAACAATCACTCCACCTGTAAAGATTTACAATATAATTACACAATATAGTCCACGCACCACTATGCAGTTGCAGCCTTGGCTTTATACACTGCCATCATCTTCTTAATCTCAGCAATTGCTAGACCTGGATTTAGACCCTGAAAGGAAAGAGAACCAGTCATCCAAATGGACAATAGATCTAACAAAAAAATTCAATGTTGCAGTTACTTCACAGGTTGTTTCGTATTGTGTATCACAAAGATGAAATTGCAATTAAGGCTGTGCACACATTGGGGACTTGCGGGGGGGAAATGAGAAACAAGGAATAAGTGTGCCTTAAGCTTAAGAAAAAGTGTTAATTATTTTCAACCCTCGTCTTTCCCCCAGTCAGATGGGATAGGTCTTCCCTCACAGAAAACTAGTTCAGAAGCCAGATACTGGCTAATCAAACGATTGGCTCTGAAGGCTTGAATATTATCCTGAAGGAACATGAGCAAGATATCTCTATCATTATCACCACAAACTCCGTTCCCAGGCCACTGTCTAGGCCTGACACTTTGCCGTCCTATTTCACCTCGAGCTTCCAACCCCATATCCTTTCCATCACCAAGACCTGCTTCCAACTGCGTAATGTCACCCGTCTCCACCCCTACCTCAGTTCATCTGCTGCTGAAACCCTCATCCATGCCTTTGGACTTGACTATTCCAATGCTCTCCTGGTCAACCTTGCACCCTCCATAAACTTGGGTTCATCCAAAACTCTGCTGCCCTTATTCTAACTCGCACCGTCCTGTTCACCCCTGCTGTGCTTGCTGGCCTACACTGGATTCCAACACCTAGGATTTTAATATTCTCATCCTTGTTTTCAAATCCCTCCATGGCCTCACCCCTCTCCATCTCTGCACTCATCCAATTCTGGCCTCTTTGTCGTTGATTTCTTTACTCCACCATTGGCGGCCAGGCCTTCAGCTACCCAGGTTCTAACCTCTCCTCCATTAGGACGCACCTTAAAACCTCTAACCAAGCTTTTGGAGACCTGTCCTAATATCTTGTTTTATAATGCTCCTGTGAAGCAGCTTGCAAGTGCAAGTTGTTTTACAGTTCAGTAGCTACTCCAGGAAGTGGTTTCTAAAAAAGGAATAATTTCAAAGAGTAACAATTCCTTTCCACAACAGTCCTCACATTTGCAGTGAGGTTTGTTCAACTAAAACGATCACTTACCTTCGGGCAGGTCCTTGTGCAGTTCATGATGGTGTGGCAGCGATAGAGGGAGAAAGGATCCTGCAGCTGAGCGAGACGCTCCTCTGTGAACTCATCCCTGGAGTCAATCATCCAACGATACGCCTGAAATGTAAGAAGACAAGAGCTACAGTCACCAAAGTAGATTTGGTTCAAACTTTAAGTCCAAAGTATCCTAAACTATACAAAGCAAAACAAACTGCAGTACTGTTAAAATTCACCAAGCAAACAAAACAAAGGGAAAAGGTCACCAAAACATGCAGAAGTACCCAGGAATATCAAAGATGGAGTCTGTCCAATATCAATTTGTCAAGTGTCCAGTGAACACTACAATTAGATAGGCTCACTGACTCCTTAAAAAAAAAAATCAGAATGTGTGTAAATTCTGGGAATGTTCAACTAAAGAGAAAATGCTCAGAATGCATAGTAGGCATTCAGCATCTGAAAGAAAAAAGGCAGGAGTTTGTATGATCCAGAAGATTGTGGGTTAAAGTCCCACTCCAGAACTTAGGTACTAATCTAGGCTGATAGAAAGTTGTTTTCCCAACATTCTTCCTTCAACCAACACCCCAAAAACAAATTAGTCATTCATCTACTGTTTGCTAGACCTCGCTGTCAGCTTTGCCTATACAACACAGACAGCACTTGCAAAAATTAATTGGTTGCTAATGAACAGTCTGGGCTGTCTTATGGATAGTTGAAGTTCTTAAAAGGACTAAATTGCTACTTTCATAGAAGAATCATAGAATGGTTACGGCACGGAAGAAGGCCCGTCGAGCCCATGCCGGCTCTCTGCAAGAGCACTTCAGCTAGTCCCACTCCCCCGCCCTTTCCCCATAGCCCTGCAAACTTTGTTATTTACATTGCAAAATTCATATTACTGGATAATTCTTTTCACTGAATTTCAGTAGACGGTATATAAATGCAAGTTCTTTCCATGGTTTGGTGAACCCCTTTTTGGCAGAACAATACCAAACCATTATCTACTTTTGTCTTCTCTAGATTCATTTCTTCCATGCTCACCTTGCTGTTCTCCCATCCTCCATAAACTCAACTTGTGCAAAATTAGCAGCCTATAAAACCACTCATTCATCATGTCCCCCCCAATCTTACGTTGGCTCAGTGTTTTTCAACATACTGAATTTAAAGGCCCCTGCCCCAAAATTCCTGGAAACCCGCTTCAGCACCAGAAATACTGGTGGCAGGATCAATTATGTAAAAGGGTTGGCACCTATGCCATTTATGGCACTAATTGTGTCTGAAGCCTGGGGGGGGGGGGGGGGGGGGGGGGGTGCAGAGAAACTGGCTGTTCCACGTGAAGAGTGGAATTTTTTTTTGAAAAGGAAAAGCCTGCAATGTTTCAGTTGCTGCATTAGGCACCTGTTTCCATTGTATAATAAATACAGCTCCATATTGTCAGCATACATCCCCTGACCGCAATAAAGGCGGAACTGGCAGGGAGATCATACCACCAGCCCTGCCTAGAGTGCTATCAGGACAGAAGTGGTGAGATCAAGAAGCAATGCCCCCCCCCCCCCCCCCGAATTTTTGGTATTTGGAGAAAGGGGTAGAGACATAGTGGTACCAGGTCTTGCCCCGAATTGCAGGGTCCTCATTTCAAATCCCTTCATAGCCTTGCCCCTCAGAATGCTTCTACTAGTGATCGAAAACTGTAGTACTGAGGAGAGATTTGAATTATTTGGAATCTTTCCACTGGAACTGTGAAACTTCAGAGGAGACTGAAGAGGTTTTTAAAATTATGAAGGATTTACTAGAGTAAATAGGAAAAGACTATTTCCTCTGGTGAGTCAGTGATGAGGAGTTAGGAAAAATGCCTTTGCACAGAGGGTCACTGGAACATAGAATGCTTTGCCACAGGAATGGCTGAGGCAGACACATTCCATCTTTTAAGGGAAAACTGGATCACTATTTGAAGCAGAGGAAGATACAGGGCTTAGAATGAGTCAGTGGGATTAGTCTAGCAAGGAGCCGGCACAGACACGATGGACTGAATGGTGTCCTTTTGTATTGTGAACTTTTATGGATCAATCAAACTGTACAGATGCAAAGGAAAATTTATTGATGCAGCTCTATAAAAACAGGTTAGATATCAAACACAACCAGTCTCCAGTAGTTAAAACTCCCTGTGAAGTGTATCTAATGTATAGGCTCTATTGCCATAGGGGGAGTGCAGCGAAGGTTCCTGGGATGGCAGGACTGTCGTATGAGGAGAGATTGGGTCGACTAGGCCTGTATTCACTAGCATTTAGAAGAATGAGAGGGGATCTCATTGAAACGTATAAAATTCTGACAGGGCTAGACATACTAGATGCAGGGAGGATGTTTCCCCTGGCTGGGGGGTCTAGAACGAGGAGTCTCAGGATACGGGGTAGGACATTTAGGACTGAGATGAGAAATTTCTTCACTCAGAGGGTGGTGAACCTGTGGAATTCTCTACCACAGAAGGCTGTGGAGGCCAAGTCACTGAATATATTTAAGGAGATGATAGATAGATTTCTAGACACAAAAGACATCAAGGGGTAATAGGGAGAGAGCGGGAATATGGTATTGAGATAGAGGATCAGCCATGATCATATTGAGTGGAGGAGCAGGCTCGAAGGGCCGCATGGCCTACTGCTGCTCCTATTTTTCTATGTTTCTATGTTAGCAGTAAATGGATTTACCTGCATCAGGACAGCAGGGCCCAAGTATTTATCTCCATTCCACCAGTAGCTGGGGCAGCTGGTACTGCAACAGGCACAGAGGATGCACTCATACAAACCATCCTGACAAAGAGAGAGAACAGATTTAGTTCATTTCCAGCAACCAAAACTCTTCTGCCCATATTCCTCCCAAGCGTATAATTCTCTATAAGAGGGTACATACTTAAAAAGAGAGTCTGTACAACACAAAAGAGGCTGAAGATGCACCACAGACAGAAGAGTGGTAGATTTTTGTACAGCTCATCTAATCCAACACAGCCTCCTCTATGTACAGGAGCATGTGAAAAGTGTGAGAAACGGACAGTCAATCATCTACAAGGTACCAGGTGCCATATATAATATTAGAGGACGTTATACCATAGACCAGGTTGAAGGAAACGACACTCTGCAGTGCACTGGAACAGCAACACACAGTTCTGTTCATGTTTACAGGTCAAAAACTGCCCTCAGTTAAAACTGAGACCAGTTAATGAGTTTAACACATACAGGCTTTGGACAAATATGGATTGTCCAGTTAATACACCTGGTGATATTCTTGAGGTTGGAATCAATGTGTACACAACAGGAGAAGGCACAGGAACCATGAATTACATCAAACATACACATGCTTAAAGCAAATACCAAATACAGAGTGAAACATTTCTCAGCCCTAGCACGCTTTATGCCAACATTACAGATCGTTGTGAAAGGATACACCCCACATCGCTTCACTCTCCTCCACCGCACCCCACCCAATGTTCTCCGAGTTTAAGCTGGTGATTCTGGCTACTGGAAGACTGTCACCTGCTTTATACATCAACATCCTGTCCCCTTACCAGTTTCTGTCTGTCCTCGATTGACTGCAGGTACTGCTCTTTGCCCCCTTGGGATTCGTCCTTTCTCTTCAGGTATGGTTGAATTGACTTGTACTGAGCATAGAAGTTACTCAGGTCCTGGAGCAAGGGTAAGAGAGTCAAAGTCAATCTGAACACATCAGCACGGCACTTTACTGACAGCAAAATGGAAATTATTTTAGTAAACAGATTTAAGACCATTATTCTAAGCAGCTGGGTAGTGCAGTGACAGAGCAAGTTGTAGCCCCTGATGAGCATCAGAATATGTATTTATAGCCATAATTCACCCCAGTGAGCCTGTAATTTCAGTCATGCCATCATGGGGAGGTGATTTTGCAGGGGAGCAAAACAAAAAAAGTCACCAGAAACCTAGGAGCAGATTACCCATCAGAGGTTGGTGAAAGACACAGGGAGAATTATGTAAATACCCTGAAATACTGAGCATCTAATAAACCAGACTGGAGTAGTCACATTCTAGAACATATAGCATAATGTAAACTATAATTTTTTGAAAGCCGTGAGGTTTTTAAAGATTTCAGGGTGGAGCAGCAGAGTGGGCTCCTGATTGCAACCTGTGCCACTAGAGAACAGCACAGAATGGAGCCCAGGATCCTCCCTGCAGTGAATGGGGAGGGCACAGAGACAACGAACAAAAAGGTAAGAATGGGAACTCACCGGAACGAGATCCTTCACCACATACATGTGAGGTAGGGGGTAGATCTTAGTTACTTTGCCGAGGTTAATGTCAATTTTGCAGGTGCAGGCCAATGTGTTGCCACCGTTGATGTTCATGGCACAGGAGCCACAGATTCCTGAAAACAGAAATCCATGTAGAGCTGACCATGCTTTCTGAACCCCTTCACTAAAGCTCCACACTGCCATCCCTCGAAATCTGCACTGTACTATAAACTAAACAGACAAAACAGTCAGCCTAATCAGTCCCATAAAGCAACTCTAGTTTTTAAATTAGCTTTTCCGTTTAAAAGATCAAACTATGACACTGAAAAGGACAAACTAGATCACAATAAGTGCCAGATGAAGCCTCAGAATCAGAATATGTATTTGTAGCCATAATTCACAGATGAAGCCTCAGAAACACAGACAATACTTGCATGAGCTCTACAGCACAGAGACTAGGGGGGGGGGTAAATTGTTAAAAGTGGAAAACCTGACCTCAACGCGCCTACTTTCAGTTTAACTGTGGCAGGTTTAGGTTCGGATGAGTCTTCTGCTCCCGAGAGGCAGATTGGTAATTGTGATATTTAAATGAGGCTCTCCACCTCAGATTTTGTAGCGATTTGGATTTAACATCTCCAGAGTGGGTTTCCCAGAGTTTGGGAAACCCGGCAGCTAAAGGGAGGCGGGAGCTGCCAGATCCAGCAGGTAAGCACTTTTCCAGCACTGCTTGCGGGCCAGAAGGCCCCTCAACCAAACTTGCCGCGATGCAATCTATCTCTCTCACTGATCCCTCAGCAGCTATTTTAACTATATTTCCACCATCAAAGCCACTTAACACTAAGAACATAAGAAATAGGAGCAGGAGTAGACCAATCGGCCCCTCGAGCCTGCTCCGCCATTCAATGAGATCATGGCTGATCTGATCCAACCTCAACTCTAAAGAACACAAGAAGTAGGAGCAGGACCAGGCCACTCGGCCCCTGGGCCCGCTCCGCCACCCACAGGGCCTTGACCGATCCGAACTCAAACTCATGTCCAATTTCCAGCCCGCTCCCCGTAACCCCTGATTCCCTTTACTTCTAGGAAACGGTCTATTTCTGTTTTAAATTTATTTAATGAAGTAGCTTCCACAGCTTCCTGGGGTAGCAAATTCCACAGACCCACTACCCTCTGAGTGAAAAAGTTTCTCCTCATCTCAGTTTTGAAAGAGGAGCCCCTTATTCTAAGATTATGTCCCCTAGTTCTAGTTTCACCCATCATTGGGAACATCCTCACCGCGTCCACCCGATCAAGCCCCTTCACAATCTTATATGTTTCAATAAGATCGCCTCTCATTCTTCTGAACTCCAATGAGTAGAGTCCCAATCTACTCAACCTCTCCTCGTATGTCCACCCCCTCATCCCCGGAATTAACCGAGTGAACCTTCTTTGTACTCGAGAGCAAGTATGTCTTTTCTTAAGTATGGACACCAAAACTGTATGCAGTATTCCAGGTGCGGTCTCACCAATACCACTGCAGCAATACCTCCCTGTTTTTATATTCTATCCCCCTAGCAATAAAAGCCAACATTCCATTGGCTTTCTTGATCACCTGCTGCACCTGCATACTAACTTTTTGATTTTCTTGCACCAAGACCCCCAGATCCCTTTGTACTGCAGTACTTTCCAGTTTCTCGCCATTAAGATAATAACTCGCTCTCTGATGGATCTGATTTCAACTGTGTAAGAATCATTCTTCTAGATGATAGATTACAATCTATACAAGTTTACTTCAGAATTCTGCTTGTAATACCAGATGTTTGCAGCTGTAGAATCTCAACTACTTACAAAAGCCACACCTGCCCAAGTCTCATTGCCACACAGCCAGGGACTATGATGATCTCGCAGCTGCAGCTAATGGTAAAGAAACTACAGCCTCAATTCTTTGCTGAAGGTTCATTGGACACTCTGGCCCTTTCAGATTCAGCTGTGGCTTGAGGGATAGACATTGGCAGCAAAGACCAGCCATCAACACCAACTCCTGCTCTGTGCACTTTCAGCAAAAAGCCATAACCTTCAGTGGAAACAAGTACTTCATGCAACATTGAAACGGGTTGGTTTAGGACAAGGGGAGAGTTACGACTGCTGCTGACACTGCAGTAATGTTGCAAATGCCCGCGACATGCATATAGGTCATTCAAGAATTTCTGTCACTCTCCACAGCTCACGTGGGCTGTTATTACACTATACTAACGATCATTTTGAGAATGGGTTTAACAATAGGTCCAGTTATACACTCACCTCATCCATTATTGCCCAAAGCCTGATCTCTATCCGCAGAAACCTATACCGTACTGATTGTATTCTGAAATACACAATCACACACTGAACTGCCACTCTCTCTACGCACCCCCCCCCCCACCCCCACCCCACCAATGTTTACTACATACTCACCCTCTCGACATGATCTTCTGAAGGTCAGCGTGGAGTCAATCTCGTTCTTGATCTTGATAAGAGCGTCCAGTACCATCGGACCACATCTACATATTTAGTGTTACAACAGGTTAAGAGAGTTAAAACTAATGTTATTTCAAACAACTTGCATTTGTATATCGCCTTTAATGTAGTAAAGTTCCAGGGTGCTTCACAGGAGCATAATCAGACAAAAATTGACACCGACGCAAAGGAGGAGACATTAGGAAGGTGACCAATCACTTCATCAAAGAGCTAGGTATTAAGTAGCGTCTTAAAAGGAGGAGAAAGGTGGATAGGCAAGGATGTTTAGGGAGGGAATTCCAAAACTTAGGGTCTAGATGGCTAAAGGCACGCCCGCCAGTGGTGTTGTGAAGGAAGTGGGGGATGCACAAGAGGCCAGAGTTGAAGGAACGCAGCGTTCTCGGAGGGTTGTAGGGTTGGAGAAGGTTACTGAGATAGGGAATTGTTTGTTCCATTTTTGCTACACTATGTCTTTTTTCCCAGGAAAATGACTGAAGATAAAGACAAGGACTAACCGAGATATTGTATAAAGAAGACAGCTACTCCTCTGCTGCTGGGACAGCAGAAAGATTGCAGAATACAAATGGTCAGGTGATGAATATAGACTAATGGTGGATCCATATCTTGGAGTGTTGCCAAATGGCACAGAAGATCCAGGAGAAATTTCTTTGAGGTTTCTCTTCTTGGCAGTTTTCTCTCTGGTTATTCATCTCACTCCAGAGATTAAATAAACTGGAGTGAGTTTATGTACAGGCTGTTGTAAGGAACAGACTTGGCAGGTTAGATGGCCTTTCCTCATTTCCCTCACTATACTTTCACTGCACTACACTGTTCCCACCCCTGCTGGAAAACAACTGAAATCCCTCTCTCCCAAGCAGTACTATGATGAAGAGGGCACCGTCATATTAAAACAAGAGTAATCAGAAAAAATACCGTTTGTCCAGTGTATTCAGATGTGAAACCTGTAGCCATTCACTTTAAGAGACTTACGCATTCAGATCAATCTCGTAGGTTTGCATATGAGGCTTGTCACCAGGCTTATCTGGATTCCATCTGTAAATTGCAAACTTTTTAATGCAAGATGCCGCCTGTGCTGCAGGTGCAGCAGCCGCTGCTGTCTGTGTGTTGCGAGATGACTGCAATGCAACAGAAAGACAGTGGTCAATTCATGAACTACATTCCAAACAATATCCAAACAACTAAGCTTCTCCTGCACACTAGGTCAAAGCTCACTACAAAAGGTTAAGAGGAGATTTGATAGAGGTGTTCAAAATCATGAATGGTTTTGATAGAGTAAATAAAGAGAAACAGTTTCCAGTGGCAGAAGGGTCGATAACCAGAGGACACAGATGTAAAGTGATTGGCAAAAGAACCAGAGGTGAAAGGAGGAAACATTTTTTTTTTAAAAACACAGCGAGTTGTTGTGATCTGGAATGCATTGCCTGAAGGTGGTGGAAGCCGATTCAATAGTAACATTTAAAAGAGAATTGGATAAATACTTGAAGGGAAAAAATTTACAGGGCTATGGGGAAAGAGCAGGGGAATGGGTTTAATTGAATAGCTCTACCAAAGAGCTAGCACAAGCACGATGGGCTGAATGGCCTCCTTCTATGCTGTATCATTCTATGATTCTACAAAAAAAACACCCAATAGGATTAGTCCAGATAGCCAGACCAGAGAGTACACTGGCCAGCATCTCAGGAATCAATACTACAAGAGTTATCTTAACTGATTAAAATCTCCCCATCTCAGGCATGGCTTGTGCATCAGACAAACCATAATGAAACATAAGCTACTGAGGGGGATTGACAGGGAAGATGCTGAGAGATTGTTTCCCCTGGCTGAAGAGTCTAGAACTAGGGGGCATAGTCTCAAGATAAGGGGTCGGCCATTTAAGACAGAGATGAGGAGGAATTTCTTTACTCAGAGGGTTGTGAATCTTGGAATTCTCTACCCCAAAAGGGCTATGGATGCTGAGTCATTGAGTATATTCAAGGCTGAGATAGATAGATTTTTGGACTCTAGGAGAATTAAGGGTTATGGGGATCGGGTAGGAAAGTGGAGTTGAGGTTGAAGATCAGCCATGATCTTATTGAATGGCGGAGCAGGCTCTAAGGGCCGTATGGCCTACTCCTGCTCCTATTTCTTATGTTCTTATGCATGTGCAATTGATTTTTTTGTGTGTTGCTTTTTGGCTTATCTCTGCTATTAGTAGCATTTAGCCAAGAGGAATGCTTTATCCGGCAGTCTACAGTACTAAAGAGGCACTAAGATCACAAAGGTCGAGCAATACGCAAAAGTTCTACACTTCCTACTCAGCCTAAGGTGGCAGTCATGACCAGAGGCGCACAGGTGTTGGTGGAAGACAAAAAGGATTGCTTTTGGTTTGCCAATGTAGAGCTGGAGGAAATTCTGGTTCAACCAGATTTTGATGCTGGTAATGTCGCAAACATCCTTAGAATCAATGTGGAAGCAGACAGGTGGAGCGGGGTTTCATCAGCACTCATGTGGAAGTTGATCCCATGCATCATGATAGATTTCCATGGGTAACATGCAAATGGTGAGGAAGGCAGGAGCAAGGATGGACCTTTGCTGGTGTAGTGGAAAACAACACATGTACGGAATAAAAGCCATTGGAGACAAAGTAGTTTCTGTGTTGTGACTGGCATGAGCAGAACAAGGAGAGACCAGTGGCCGAGTTAGGCTGCAGAAGAGAAATACTGGAGGGAAATGGGGGAGCAGGGCCAACGTCGACCAACAAGAACAGGAGTGATAGGTGAGCAGAACGAGATGCGTGTGGCAGAGTTTTGGACGAGCTAAAATTTACACAGCATGGGAGACCAGCCAGGACAGCACTGGAATAGTCGAGTCAGGAGGCGACAATGGCATGGATGAGAGCTTCAGCAGCAGTTGGGTTGAAGCAGGGGCAACGTTAGAGATAGAAGTGGGCAATCTTGTTGGATATATTGTTCAAAACTAAGATCGTAGCTGAATATGGCACCAAGTTGCAAATAGTCTGGTGCAATCTGAGACAGAAACTGGGGAGGGGGATGGAATCAGAAGCGAGGGTACAAAGTTTGGGGGGGGGGGGGGGGAGAGAGCAGGGGAGCTAAAGACAACGGCTTTGATCTTCCCAATGTTTAATTAGAGGAAATCATGGCCCATCCAGGACTCAGTCAGACAAGCAATCTGCCAACGCGAGGCAGTCAAGGGGTAGAGCTGGGTGTCATCAGTGTACATGTAGAAGCTGACCCCATGTCTTCAAATTACATTAAAGTGCAGGGCATGAAGAGATGTTGTAGGTATGAGTAATAAAAAAGGCCAATGAGGCTAATGGAATGTTGACCTTTATCTCAAGGGAGTTGAAATACAAAGGGAAAGAAGTGACGCTTCCGTTGTACAGAGCCTTGGTCAGACCCCATCTGGAGTACTGCATATAGTTTTGGGCACTGCACCTCAGGAAGAATATATAGGCCTTGGCACGCAGATTCACCAGAATTATAACAGGACTTAGAGTTAAATTATGAAGACAGGTTGCATAACCTTGGGTTGTATTCCCTTGAGTTTAGGTGTTCAAAATGCTAACAATAATCGATGGAGTAGATACTGAGAAGCTATTTCCTCTGGTGAGGGAATCCAGAAGGGGCACAAGCTTAAAATTAAAGCTCGACTATTCAGGAGTGAAAGCAGAAATCACTTTTCCACACACAGGCTAGTGGAAATGTGGAATTCTCATCCTCAAAAGGCCGTGGATGTTGTGTCAATTGAAATTTTCAAGACCGAGATGGACAGATTTCTATTAGGTAAGGGTATCGAGGGATATGGATTAAAGGTGGGTAAATTGAGTTGCAGTTCACATCAGCCATGATCAAATTGAATGTGGGAACAGACTCGAGGGGCTGAATGGCCTACTCCTGTTCCTGTGATTGGTAACAGTATAAGCAAACAAGGACAGTCTCACTGAGCTAATCAACGTAGCGGAGGCTTTGGAGGAGGATGGTGTGGTTGACTGTGTCAAAGTCTGCAGAGGCCGAGGAGGAAAATTGCACACGGTCACAGTGCCATGATGTGGAGATGCTGGTGTTGGACTGGGGTGGACAAATGTGAGAAGTCGCACAACACCAGGTTATAGTCCAACAGCTTTATTTGAAATCACAAGCTTTCGGAGCACTGCTCCTTCGTCTGACGAAAGCTTGTGATTTCAAATAAAGCTGTTGGACTATAACCTGGTGTTGTGCGACTTCTCAACAGTCACAGAGGTCACTGGGCAGAGGCGGAAACTTGATTGGAGGTTCAAAGATGGAGTTGCAGGAAACATGGGCAGATTTGAGAAAAGTCTCATTCAACAATTTTAGTGAGGAAAAGGAGGTTGGTGTGGGCTAGTAGACTGAGGGATTGAATAGCTGATGTGGTGTGTTGTTCAACTGCTTAACCATATCCTCGAGTTCAAGATTTCAACAAACTTGCCCCTTTAAAAGATGAACTTAAGATTCTTTCATCATCTCCCCCATAGAACTATATAGTGTTTAGATCCATAGTAGGCCAACAAAACAAGACTAGCCCTCGAATCAATATTATATGTTATATGCTTTCCAGGAGTACTGTGACCTCTGATTTAGAGGACGGGCTGCCCTCTGTCAGCAACACCTAACGGTTCACAGGTTGCACTGACTCCGCGTCAGCCAGAATAGTCGCCCCACCTCACCTCCCCGAGCTCATGACCTTCACACGGTGGCAAAGAGGCCGCATCCTCCACCCAGCCCAGACACTGGGGCCAGGGGGAAAAGGTCAGAGGTCAGTTTTCTGGAGACCGCTCGAGGCCCTGTCACAAGAGCGGTCCCGCTCCTGCCAGCTTGTGCCGCCGAAGGCCCGTGTTCGCCTCAGCCGCTTCCATGTCCACCCTAGCCGGCCCTCACCTGAAGACAGGCCGTCCGCCACTGCATCCAGGCTCCGCTCCGTCTCAGGCACACCGCCGCCATCTTCAGAAAAAACCAACCGGAAACCGAGCCGCTCGGGACAACGCTGTGTGTAAACACAATAAGCCGGCTCCGAGTGAAGCGGAGCAGAAAGGAAAGGCTCCGGCGGGTGTCAATAAGCGCCTCCGACTGACCAAAAATCAAGCGCCGGCACTCCCATACGTCTGTTTTACGTAACGCGTTTCATAACTCTTAAAGGGGCAGGGACCTGGGGATTTATGGGATTGCAAACCAGAATATCGACATGTCAATCATCATCATTATCACCATCCAGGACCCCAACAATCCTTCATCCCGCTCCGTTTACATTATTTTAACAATTTCTTTTTTAAAAAATGGCAACTTCAAATGACCGTCTTTCGGATGAGACATTAAATCAAGGCCCCGTCTGCCCCCTCAGGTGGCGCAAAAGATCCCATGGCACTATTTTGAAGAAGAGTTCTCCCCAGTATCCTGGCCAATATTTATCCCTCAATCAACATCACTAAAACAGATTATCTGGTCATTATCACATTGCTGTTTGTGGGAGCTTGCTGTGCGTAAATTGGCTGCTGCGTTTCCTACATTACAACAGTAACTACACTTCAAAAGTACCTAATTGGTTGTAAAGAGCTTTGGGACGTCTGGTGGTCGTGAAAGGCGCTGTATAAATGCAAGTCTTTCTTTTAAATGCTTCAAACTTTAAAAACAGTAGAATTATTATTAATGCACAGGTCAGATACATTTATGATGCACACAATTGAAAAATCAAGCAATGTTCTTATTTTTAAAAAGTCCCTAAAAATGGCACAGAATATTAAACACAAGTTTTTTTTTCTTTTTCCTTGCAAATCTTCCCATCTCTCCTGAAGACATTGAATCATTTCTGGGGTATTGTTCATGTCACTATCCAGTATCTTGCTCAATTGGCCATTATTTATGTGTGACCCATCCTGTCATCACCTGATGTCCACATGCAATGGTCACAGTGATCAGGAGCAGGAGTCTAAGCTGATTTTACTCCTCTTTACCATAAAGCCACTGAACCCAATTGTAGCACCTCCACCACCAACCCAGCAATTACAGTCCCCTCTCCTCAGATATTGTCCCCTTCCCCTTCAAATCTGACATCATCGCCCCTCTCTTGCAAACTTCCACCCATCTCCAACCTCCCTTTACTCTCCAACATCCTTGAACGTGCTGTCGCCTCCCAAATCTTTCCTACAACACCATGTTTGAATCCCTCCAATCAGGTTTCTGCCCCTGCCACAGTACTGAAACAGCCCTTATCAAAGTCACAAATTACATCCTATGTGACAGTGACCATGGTAAACTATCCGTCCTCGTCCTTCTCGACCTGTCTGCAGCCTTTGACACAGTTGACCACACCATCCTCCTCCAATGCCTCTCCTCTGTCGTCCAGCTGAGTGGGACTGCACTCGCCTGGTTCCATTCTTATCTATCCAGTCGTAGCCAGAGAATCACCTGCAATGGCTTCTCTGCCTGCTCCCGCACCATTACCTCTGGAGCAATGTTCCCTTTAATATTTTTCAGGTGCGTGGCCCCTTTAATGGGCTGCGCGGCCCATTCAAATTCCCGCGCTGGCTGCGCGGAAGCTCTAGACAGCTGCGCGGCCGCACAGCTTAACAGGAACATTGCACTGGAGTCCTCCAAGGATCTATCCTTGGCCCCCTCCTATTTCTCATCTACATGCTGCCCCTCGGTGACATCATCCGAAAACGTGTCAGGTTCCACATGTATGTTGACGACACCCAGCTCTACCTCACCAACACCTCTCTCAACCCCCACACTGTCTCTGATTTGTCACACTGCTTGTCTGACATCCAGTACTGGATGACCAGAAATTTCCTTCAACTGAATATTGGGAATACCGAAGCCATTGTTTTTGGTCCCCGCCACAAACTTCAATCCCTAGCCACCGACTCCATCCATCTCCCTGGCAACTGTCTGTGGCTTAAACAGACCATTTGCTACATTGGTGTTGTATTTGACCCTGAGATGAGCTTCCAAACATATATCCGCTCCATCACCAAGACCGCTTACTTCCATCTCTGTAACATCACCCGATTCCGCCCCTGCCTCAGCTCATCTGCTGCTGAAATCCTCATCCATGCTTTGGTATCTCTAGACTTGACTATTCCAAAGCACTCCTGGCTGACCTCCCATCATTGGGGAGACGAAGTCCCATCTTCACACTGAGGACACCCTCCATCGTGTTGTGTGGCACTACCACCGTGCTAAATGGGATAGATTCAGAACAAATCTAGCAGCTCAAAACTGGGCATCCATGAGGCGTTCTGGGCCATCAGCAGCAGCAGAATTGTATTCCACCACAATCTATAACCTCATGGCCCGGCATATCCCTCACTCTACCATTACCATCAAGCCAGGGGACCAACCCTGGTTCAATAAGGAGTGTAGAAGAGCATGTCAGGAGCAGCACCAGGTGTACCTAAAAATGAGGTGCCAACCTGGGGAAGCTGCAACACAGGACTACATGCATGCTAAAAAGTGGAAGCAGCATGCTAAGGGCATGACAGGGCTAAGCGATCCCACAATCAATGGATCAGATCAAAGCTCTGCAGTCCTGCCACATCCAGTCGTGAATGGCGGTGGACCATTAAACAACTAATGGGGGGAGGAGGGTCCATGAATATCCCCATCCTCAATGATGGTGGACCCCAGCACGTGAGTGCAAAAGACAAGGCTGAAGCGTTTGCAACCATCTTCAGCCAGAAGTGCCGAATGGTTGATCCGTATCGGTCTTCTCCTGAAGGTCCCCACCATCACAGAAGCCAGTCTTCAGCCAATTCGATTCACTCCACGTGATATCAAGAAACAGCTGAGTGCACTGGATACAGCAAAGTCTGTGGGCCCCGACAACATCCCGGCTATCGTGCTGAAGACTTGTGCTCCAGAACTAACCGCGCCTCTAGCCAAGCTGTTCCAGTACAGCTACAACACTGGCATCTATCCGACAATGTGGAAAACAGCCTAGGTATGTCCTGTCCACAAAAAGCAGGTCAAATCCAATCCGGCCAATTACCGCCCCATCAGTCTACTCTCAATCAGCAAAGGGATGGAAGGTGTCATCAACAGTGCTATCAAGCGGCACTTACTCACCAATAACCTGTTCACTGATGCCCAGTTTGGGTTCCGCCAAGACCATTCGGCTCCCGACCTCATTACAGCCTTGGTCCAAACATGGACAAAGGAGCTGAATTCCAGAGGTGAGGTGAGAGTGACTGCCCTTGACATCAAGGCAGCATTTGACCGAGTGTGGCATCAAGGAGCCCTAGTAAAACTGAAGTCAATGGGAATCGGGGGGGAACTCTCCACTGGCTGGAGTCATACCTAGCACAAAGGAAGATGGTTGTCGTGGTTGAAGGTCAATCATCACAGCCCCAGGACATCACTGCAGAAGTTCCTCAGGGCAGTGTCCTAGGCCCAACCATCTCAGCTGCTTCATCAATGACCTTCCCTCCAACATAAGGTCAGAAATGGGGATGTTCGCTGATGACTGCACAGTGTTCAGTGCCATTCACAACTCCTCTGATAATGAAGCAGTCCATGCCCGCATGCAACAAGACCTGGACGACGTTCAGGCTTGGGCTGATAAGTGGCAGGTAACATTCGCGCCACAGAAGTGCCAGGCAATTACTATCTCCAACAAGCGAGAGTCTAACCACCGCCCCTTGACATTCAACGGCATTATCATTGCCGAATCCCCCACCATCAATATCCTGGGGGTCACCATTGACCAGAAACTTAACAGGATCAGCCACATAAATACTGTGGCAACAAGAGCAGGTCAGAGGCTAGGTATTCTGCGGCGAGAGTCTCACCTCCTGACTCCCCAAAGCCTTTCCACCATCTACAAGGCACAAGTAAGGAGTGTGATGGAATACTCTCCACTTGCCTGGATGAGTGCAGCTCCAACAACACTCAAGAAGCTCGACACCATCCAGGACAAATCAGCCCGCTTGATTGGCAACCCATCCACCACCTTAAACATTCACTCCCTCCACCACCGGCGTACCGTGGCTGCAGTGTGTACCCTCTACAAGATGCACTGCAGCAACTCGCCAAGGCTTCTTCGGCAGCACCTCCCAAACCCGCAACCTCTTCCACCTAGAAGGACAAGGGCAGCAGGCGCATGGGAACACCACCACCTCAAGTTCCCCTCTAAGTAACACACCATCCTGACTTAGAAGTATATCACCGATCCTTCATCGTCGCTGGGTCAAAATCCTGGAACTCCCTATCTAACAGCAGTATGGGAGTACCTTCACCACATGGACTGCAGCGGTTCAAGAAGGTGGCTCACCACCACCTTCTCAAGGGCAATTAGGGATGGGCAATAAATGCTGGCTTTGCCAGCGATGCCCACTTCCCATAAACGAATAAAATAAAATTCATCCTACATAAACTTGAGCTCATCCAAAACTCTGCTGCCCGTATCCTAACTTGCATCAAGTCTCATTCACCCATCACCTCTGTGCCCGCTGGCTCCCGGTCTGGCAACACCTCAGTTTTAAAATTCTCATCCTTGTTTTCAAATCCCTCCATGGCCTCGCCCCTCCCTATCTCTGTAACCTCCTCCAGCCTACAACCCTCCGAGATATTTGCGCTCCTCTAATTCTGGCATCTCGCGCATCCCTGATTTTAATCGGTCCACCATTGGCGGCCGTGCCTTTCAGCTACCTAGGCCCTAAGCTCTGGAATTCCCTCCCTAAACCTCTTCGCCTCTCTGTCTCTCCTCCTTTAAGACGCTACTTAAAACCTACTTCATCTGTCCTAAGATCTTCTTAATGGCTCGGTGTCAAATATTGTTTGATAACGCTCCTGTGAAGCGCCTTGGGACGTTTTACTACGTTAAAGGTGCTATATAAATGCAAGTTGTTGTTCATCAGCACAGACTGTCATTCATACAGTAGAAGCTCTGGCACTGTATGGCTCAGCTACTCAGTGTATAAACGTACTGAATCATCAGGAGAAAATCTTCAATAAAACAAAATCAAATTCACATACAGCGCATCTATAAACAACTGTCCAGCCTTGAGGAAATCAGCGATTGAATACTATGCTATGTTAGTCAAGACTGGTGTGCACCATTAAAGTGGCAACAATATTGAGCTAGTTACAGCTTGCGGTAAATACTACAGTATGTGCACACTGGCTATCATTGATCCTGGTGACTCTGACAGCATCAGGAGCATTCCAGAGCAGATCAGTGAGAAAGCAATTGGCCTCTGTATCTGAAAAATGTTACAAATAAAGGAGTTCTGTAAAAGAGAAAAAAATTGTAAGAAAGGTGATACTTTGTCTTCAGCCACTAGGTGTCACTGCAGCACAAATAAAATGGACCTTCCTCCAGTTGGCTGATCCTCTTTATGTACTGAATCCATCATAGGGAGTGCTGTCGCTACACCATCTAGACTGTTCCAGTTACTTATGCATTGATGTAGAATCAGGTGTGTCTTCGTCCTGCACTGGCGAGAGAGATCTGTCAATGATGAGAGAGCTAGCTCCAAGGAGGTGACAGTGGATAGAGAGTTTACTCCAAACACTTCCAAACTGCATACAGCTCAAAAGTGTCTTCCAAGTCCTCAAGGCTCAAGCTTCTGACATTGGAAAATGAACAGCTGTGAAATGGTAGCTTTCAAACCACTTTTGCAGCTGTCAACTATTCACAGCAATGGGGAGACATAGTGAACCCGAACTACTTACCTGACGTAATCTCCGACTGACGTGAACCCCGTTAACAAAGTGGGAAAATAGAAATAGGCTGGCAAAATAGTAGTTAGCAAGCGTTTAACAAGCATTTAACTATTTTAAATGCCGCCCCGCCACTTGGTGTCGGGTCTGTTCTGAAATCGCAGACCCGACACTTTGGAAACTTACATGGAGGCGGGTTCGGAGCGGGTTCCCGACCCGCTGTCAATCATTTCGATTTTGACAGTGGACCCGCCTCCGAACCCGCACTCTGAGCGCCGGCAAAATCGCGGCCATGGTGTAGATACAGGTGTCATTAAAAGTAGTTATCATAAAGAGGGAAACAGAATCCTTGGCTTTATATCTAGAGGCATAGAATGCAAAGCAAGGAGAAATTTTGAACATGTAGAAAACCTTAATTAGGTCACAGTTGGAGTATTTTGCAGTTTCGGGTGCCCCATTATAGGAAGGTGGATATAAAACTAATAGAAAAGGTGCAATGTAGATACATTAGGGTGTTACCAGGGATGAGGGGGTTACAGTTATGCAGATAGTTTTTTTCACTGGAACTGAGAAGATTAAGAAATGTGATAGAGGTCTTCAAGATTATGAAGGGTTATGAAGGTGTCAGCTTTGGCTCAGTGGTAGCACAGTAGCCTCTGAGTCAGAAGGTTGTGGGTTCATAGGAACAGCAGTAGGCCATTCAGCCCTTCGAGCTTGTTCCACCATTCAATTAGATCATGGCTGATCTGTACCTCAATTCCATTTACCTGCCTTAGCTTCATATCCCTTGATACCCTTACCAAACAAAAATCTATCTGTCACAGTCTTGAAAACTCCAATTGTCCCAGCATCCGCAGTCTTTTGGGGCAGACACTTCGAGGGGGAAAAATTGGCTCGTGCCCCCTTTGGGGTGCTAACTTCGCCGGGGCGCCAAGTTAGCACCCCGCACCTGAAATTGAATGGTAGCGCCCCAAGCAGGAGGCGGGGCGCTACTGGAAGCGCTCCCCCTCCCTCTTGGGGCGCTCCCATTCAATATCGCGACGCTATGTGCAGCAGCGCCACGCGGGTCGGCGCGTAGTGCCGTGGTACTACAGGCCTCCCTCCCCTGATTAAAGGGGAGGGGCCTAGAGCAGCGCGCACTGGGGCCCTGCTGGACCACCGGGGAGCGGGGTGCCGGCAAAAGAGCCTGGCACTCAAGAGGAGTGCCGGGCTGACCGATCACGGCTGGCACCCCGCGTGAGGAGGGGAAAGGGGGCAGGTGTTGGCAGGCGGCCCAAAAAAAAAGCCACCCGGCACCTGCCCTTTAATTTGCGCCGCCCCGGTTGCAAACACGGCACCCTGACCCTGTCTCCTACCTCCCAACCAATTTCCAACCAAAGTCAAAAGGCTACCTATAATTCCGTGTGCTCTCATTTTTGCTAATAATCTCTTGTGTGGAACCTTATTGAATGACCTTCTGGAAGTCCATATAGAGAACATCCATAGGCACTCTTTCGTCTACCTTATTAGTGGCCCCCTCAAAAAATTCAACTAGATTAGTCAGGCATGACTTACCCTTAACAAAGCCATGTTGGCTCTCTCTGATCAGCTCATATTTGTTCAAGTGCTCAGTCACTCTGTCCCGAATGACAGATTCTAGTTTAGCTTCCCCACAACTGACAACTCCAGGACTGACATTAACAATTTTTATTGTCTCAAAGTTAATATAGCATGCAAAAGTAAACAGTCTAATGTCTGTGATGACTGACCTATCTGATATTTCACCCCAAGAACCAGCTGAATCAATATTCTAAATGGCATGTGTATTTCCGAGAGATATCCATTTGTAAACTGAACCCGACCTTATATCAACAGCATAGCAGAAAATAAAATAAAATCCCTTGAAAGCCATATAGATAAAAGTTCCAAAATGTTTAGGAAGAGAATGCCAGAGTGCAGGGATGTGGTGGGTGAAGGTTCTACCACTAATGGTAGAATGGGAGGAGGGGAGATGCATAGGAGACCACAGTCAGATCAGCAATGATGTAAACTAGGATGTGGGGCTGGAGAAAGCTGGAGAGTTAGGACAGAACAAAGCTATGGTGGATGAGGATATTAAAGTTGGGGCACAGGGGACAGGGATCTTGCAGAGGTTGGTGAGGACAAGGGTTCCACTATAACAAACCATGGTAAAATCCTTCAAATTTGTTACTATAGGAATTTGGATGGGAAATAATAGGATACATCCAATATAAACCTACAAAATAAGCTTTCATGGCTGTTATGCCTTTGGCAGGGCTAGTATGGACTCGTTTTGGTCTGAGCAGACTGTTTTATCTTTCATACCAAGCACTTGTTTACTCCTCAGGATGGCTTAACTCTATAAAACAAGACTGCCCAAGAGTTGAACACTGCTTGCATATCTGGGGATGCTTCCCTAACATCACTCACACATTCCTGCACCACCACCCTAAAAACTACGTGGAACATTAAACACAAGTCAAACAGTTTTTTTTCTCCTTGACTATTTTCTCTTCCCCGCAACCAAGCCCCCTCCCCCCACCCACCCCACCATACCTGGAAGGTGCCGAATCCTTGTGGATGCTAGTTGCCAACTAGTCCTCACTCAATTGACCATTTATAAGTGGGGCAAGATAGAAAATTCTACACTTTTCCAGTTTCTAAATTATCAGTAATACCTGACTCTGCAGTGTATAATTTGAAATCATTGTTAGAAAAATATCTCCATCACGGTGTACAGTCAATCCTTGGGGTCTGTTATTTTGGAGGTAAATGAAAATTCCTGTTATTCATTCAATGTAAGAGTGAAGACATTCCTTACGTAATGTTATTTTTGACAACTCTTTTTGCTTATTTAAAATGTCTCCATGCCTGTCTGAAAGTGCTGACTTTTTTTTAAATTATCCATTCACGGGATGTGGGCGTTGCTGGCAAGGCCAGCATTTTATTGCCCATCCAGAATTGCCCTTGAGAAGGTGGTGGTGAGCCACCTTCTTGAACCGCTGCAGTCCGTGTGGTGAAAGTACTCCCACAGTGCTGTTAGGGAGGGAGTTCCAGGATTTTGACCCAGTGACGATGAAGGAACGGCGATATATTTCCAAGTCAGGATGGTGTGTGACTTGGAGGGGAACCTGGAGGTGGTGGTGTTCCCCTGCGCCTGGTGCCCTTGTCCTTCTAGGTGGCAGAGATCACGGGTTTGGGAGGTGTTGTCGAAGAAGCCTTGGCAAGTTGCTGCAGTGCATCTTGTAGATGGTACACTTGCTGCAGTACATTTGTCTGGGTGCTGGCAGCCCTCCAGTACCTCATCCAAGTGGCCTTTCTCTATTCATGAGCCTAGATGGTGATTATTAGTAGCCCATTCAACCAGCATCACAGGTGAGCCTGTTCTCGTCCTTAGCCAATTTCCACACACAAATACTTTCCAGCAGGGCTTCACTGGAATGTAATCAGGATCAGAAATCCTGGCTGATTTTCCCCTCCCCAGCTTGGATTTGCTGAGAACCCTTGTGTAGCCTAAGGACACATGAGCATGTGTGTGTTCTCTAACAGAACTGAACTGCGATCCAACATGCAACACACTTACAAACTCTGTTGGACATCCTGGAGAGATGTATGGTGGACATCTTGGGGAATTAAGGGTTAACAGCCGAACTTCTTTGTATCATGGAGCAACAGGCTTTCCAATATAAACAGGTTGGCTTTGAAATGTCCTGAGAGAACATAACATAAGAACATAAGAAATAGGTGCAGGAGTAGGCCATTTGGCCCTTCGAGTCTGCTCCGCCATTCAATAAGATCATGATCTTCAGAGGATGATACAGCTTGTCTTCTGATATGTAAAGTGCTTGTGCAAAGAAATTCATGACAGTAATGCTGTCAGCCATGAGTGATTAAAGTTTAACTTTAGGGGCTAAGGTAATAAAACATAGGTAGAGGTATTTATTAGCCAAAGCACGGAAAGATGACGGTTGATAAAGCCTATTCTTCAAAGGGTTTAAGGACAGTTACATCAGGAAGTCTTGTTTAAGGGAAGTAGCTTTGAAGTAAACAACTAAACATATTTACACGGGAAGTCTGTTTTCAAAGGATTTAGAAATAGATACATCATGCAGTCTTATCTATGATATTTTCCTTTGATGTAACCAAAATATGGTGTATAAAGGAGCATAGTTTTCAGCATTTCTTTGGAGGGCTTTTAAGATACACAAACCAAAAAGCCACTCTCTGTATACAGTTAGGCTAATCACCTGTACAGTGTATCAATAAAGTCTGTTCCGTATACTACACTGTGAAGTGTCTCGTGCTTACTCGAAATGTGTTGCTGTGAACCAGAGGAGGAAGGAAGTTGATTGCTAACAATCTCCAGGCGAACATACTGTGCCAGCAGCTTTGGCACAAAACTTTCCTTTGGGCCTGGAATTATCACTATAGACATAGAAATATTATAGAAAAATTTGAGGCTATAAAAGTGTGACGCAGTGGGGGCGGGTTTTAATTGCCGGTCACCCGATTCTCTCCTGAGAAACGGGCAGCCAGTAATTGAAAAGTTGGGGTGGGCGGCATCTTGGCTGCTGCATTGATGTCCAAGACACACCCACCGGATGCAATTTTCAGATGGGCCTGCACATGTATGAGGAGCTCATCTGAAATAGGCGGAATGCTTCTTAAGTATACAAATCAGGGTACAAAAAAGAAAGAGCTAACCTGGCACTGCATCTTGTACACATATCCAAACCTGCTCGGATTATGAAGAGCAAAGAAGAAATAAAAGTGAGCATTTTGCAATTAATTACGAATAGAATTACATAGAATTTACAGCACAGAAACAGGCCATTCGGCCCAACTGGTCTATGTTGGCGTTTATGCTCCATACGAGCCTCCTCCCACCCCATTTCATCTAACCCTATCAATATATCCTTCTATTCCATTCCCCCTCATGTGCTTATCTAGCTTCTACTTAAATACATAAATAACATAAATAAGAGCTCTAATACAGGAAACTTTCGTTTATCCGGCACCGACGGGACCGGCGTGGTGCCGGTTGATCGAAAGTGCCGGATTACAGAGAGGTATACTTACCAAGGTACGAGAGCCCCGTACACGGCCACAGGCTTAACAATTGGGACCCGGAGAGGGAAAGTAAACGAGACTCCGGCTTTTTCCTCCGTGGCGGCGACGGGTCCGAGTCGGAAGAACGTTGACCCCCCTTTCGTGGGGGCGAAAGGTCAGAATCAGGGTCTTGTCTGTATAATAAAACTTACCTGATTTTTGCCGGTTAAGCGAGAATTCCGGATATTTGGGTGCCGGATAAACGAAAGTTTCCTGTATTGGGAAACAGCTGCTTTTGTGAAAATGCTGTGACTAAAATAAGGAAGTTTGGCAATTGGGTTGCCGAAAGGAAATAAAGTCTCAACTGTACTTTCAAGGTTTTTTTTATTCATTCACGAGATGTGGGCATCACTGGCAAGGCCAACATTTATTGCCCATCCCTAATTGCCCTTGAGAAGGTGGTGAGCTGCCTTCTTGAACCGTAGCAGTCTGTGTGGTGTTAGCGAGGGAGTTCCAGGATTTTGACCCAGCGACGATGAAGGAATGGCGATATATTTCCAAGCCAGGATGGTGTGTGACTTGGAGGGGAGCTTGCAGGTAGTGGTTGTCCCATGCACTTGCTGCCCTTGTCCTTCTAGCTGGTAGAGATCGCGGGTTTGGGAGGTGCTGTCGAAGAAGCCTTGGCGAATTGCTGCAGTACATCTTGTAGATGGTACACACTGCAGCCATGGTACGCCGGTGGTGGAGGGAGTGAATGTTTAAGGTGGTGGATGGGGTGCCGATCAAGTGGGCTGCTTTGTCCTGGATGGTGTTGAGCTTCTTGAGTGTTGTTGGAGCTGCACTCATCCAGGCAAGTGGAGAGTATTCCATCACACTCCTGACTTGTGCCTTGTAGATGGTGGAAAGGCTTTGGGGAGTCAGGAGGTGAGTCACTCGCCACAGAATACCCAGCCTCTGACCTGTTATTGTAGCCACAGTGTTTATGTAGCAGGACCAGTTAAGTTTCTGGTCAATGGTGACCCCCAGGATGTTGATGGTGGGGGATTCGGCGATGGGGTTCCGCCCCATTTTCTGACCCCATGTTAACTTGCAGCTCCTCAGATAGAAAAATATGATGAAACATTTTGCTAACCCTCCTAATAATATTGAACGTGGACAAACATCCTTACCACAGACGTTAGACTATATTCTTGATATCTCTTTATGCAGCAATCAAATTAAAAGTGACTACCAAAATCCCATTGACAATTATCAAAAATATAGCAACCCCAAAAATCCTTGGGTGCCGCTGACCTCTGCTCCTGACTCATCCAGAGTATCCCGGGTCAGGGGGCGGTCATCTAATTTTAATATCATGCCTGTATGGGCGCATCGTGAGTGTCTGCTAGGGGTGGATGGTGGAAGCTGTGATGCTGGATGGCGGCTTGAGCGGGCCGCTTTGTAAGATGGCCAATCAAAAACACTTGCTGCCAACATTTCTGGGTTTCTGGGTCTTCCAGGCCATCATCTGGTCTGAAGACTCTTGTGGGCCCCTAAAGTGACCTGGACACCAGATTCTTCCCAGGCATCCAGAACATTGGCTGGATAGATGGTGGGAGGCAATGGAATTCTGGTATGGGAAATTCATCCCCCCAGCCCCACCTCCTCTGACATCAGGGGCCATGTTTGGGTGGATGGAAGTACCGTCTGCCCAGGCCCCATCAGATACTGAAAGCTTGGGTGGAAACCTGCCATTTTCAGGTCCTGTCCAGTTTAACCTCCCCTTCCACTGCACTCCCAGTCAATTTACACTGGAATTGTCCCTCAGGCCCCAGGGAAATTCAGGGCTAGTCTGTTTTAAGATTTGAAATATGGCAGGTCTCCCATATCATCACAAGGCTAACAACAAACGTCATAGTGGAGAAAGGGCCATTTTGTCTCTCTTTTGTCCAAAAACTGGTGAATAGCCTGCAATTCATGACATGCTAATGAAACTGAGGGCGTGCTGGTATTGAAACATGCAATTCCTAAAAATTCAATTTCATTAGCAGGAATGAAACATAGCAAATCACAAGGCACCTACAGTAATGAATCTTTAACACTTTGAAGGAGCTAATGAACCATTTAACTGGTATAAAGTGTTGAAAATATTGTTATGTAGCGGTGGAGTGCTCTTTTATTTAAAATGGCTCAATAAGTCAATAAGATAAGCCAGATTTACCGATCAGACACTCGCTGTCCTTGTGAATTGTGTAATGGAGAAGCACAATGACATTTTTGGTGCAGGAGAAAGTGCCTTTCATATAAACTGAGGAAATAAGTGTGATAATACATCAGAGAGCCTGTGAACTCTATGTCAGCAACTCAGAGGACCTGGAGGGAAGTCTGGAATAAGTTCCATATCTTCAAGAATAGTGCAAAGGTAAGCAATAATATTATTGTTCAATAGCAGTACAGGAGATATATAGGCATGAAGGGAAGTGGGAGTGATAGACTTTAATGTACAAATATTGTTGCACTGACACAGAGCAATGTCAGCAAGAATGGAGCAGTTGTGAGTAGAAATTAAAATAGCAGGATTATGCAAATTACATAACAAAAACAGAGACACAGAAAATGCAGAGAGAAGCCTGGAGATTACAGTGTGCAGTATTCTTGTACGAATGCTTAATGCATTTTTATGAGATTCCTCTATCTGCTATTTTCGAGGCAATAACCCAGGAGAAAGGCTCCTCTCGTGCCCCAACCAAAAGTAAACATCTTTTCATGAAGGTAATGCCCTTTAAGGCAGTCTGGTTGATTCACTGCCTCAAAATGGGTACAAAACCCACCTCAAAAATCCATGCTATTGCAGCTTACAAAGTATTTACAGCACAGAATCAGGCCATTCGGCCCAACAGGTCCATGCCAGTGTTTATGCATCACATGAGCCTCCTCTCACCCCGCTTCATCTAACCCTATCAACATATCCTTCTATTCCTTTCTGCCTCATGTGCTTATCTAGCTTCTACTTAAATACATCTATGCTATTCGCCTCAACTACTCCCTGTGGTAGCGAGTTTCACAGTCTCACCACTCTCTAGGTAAAGAAGTTTCTCCTGAAATTCCTATTGGAATTATTAGTGACCATCTTATACTTATGGCCCCTAGTTCCGGTCTTACCCGCAAGTGGAAACATCTTCTCTGCGTCTACCCTATCAAACCCTTTCATAACCTTGAAGACCTCTATCAGGTCACCCCTCAGTCTTCTCTTTTCAAGAGAAAAGAGCCCCAGCCTGTTCAATCTTTCCTGATAGGTATAATCCCTCAGTTCTGATGGATTACAATTGTAGCTCACAAGTCTGTCTTCCTTAAAGACAGGAGAATACAAGTAGCAGCATGTGTAAGATTTCAGTAACCAGTTGAAACTACAAGGGTTCTATGTTATGATCTTCTAGGTCATGCTATTGTTTAATTGGATACTGGGCGGTAGGTGACGTGAGATTGACTTACAGTTGTGACCGGTGACTCTGAATTTGAGAGACTATCTAGTGTAAAACCCACAAAATTTGTAACAGAGGCCCAGGGGTAGATTTTCACTTTGTGCGATAGTGTAAAACGGGTACTAGCGAATTGGCAGCCTGTTTTACATCTCTCCTGATTTTTTAAATGGACTGCCGCTATCACTCATTTTACACTATCGCACAAAGTCTAAAATCTACCCCCCGGGTTAGAATACTGCACCCTGCTATCAGAATGGCACTGGCAGATTGTCCCTACCCATTCATATTCACACTCAGCAGATTCCACAAAAATGCACATTCCATCCTAAGGCTGCTGCAGCAACTCTGTTTCTACAAGTCTGACTACATTAGAGTGGGAATGTTTCCAGCCGAACAAGCAGCCACGTTCCGTACCAAGTGTGCACTATGAATAATCATTGCCCTTTAAAAATGTCTGCATTATCTATGATTGATATATATATATATATATACACCTCTAGACATGACTGTTCCAATGCACTCCTGGCCGGCCTCCCTAGTTCTACCCTCCATAAACTTGAGGTCATCCAAAACACTGCCGCCCGTGTCCTAACTCGCACCAAGTCCCACTCACCCATCTACCCTATGCTTGCTGACCTACATTGGCTCCCAGTTAAGCAATACATCGATTTTAAAATTCTCATCCTTGTTTTCAAATCCCTCTATGGCCTCGCCCCTTTTTTGGTTTTTGATAACGCTCCTGTGAAGCGCCTTGGGACGTTTTATTACGTTAAAGACGCTATATAAATGTAAGTTGTTGTTGTTGTTGATCTGTGTTTTTGTTTAACTTTTACAGTATATAACAACATTCAAGTCCACTGGGCTAAATTTTAAACTTTTTTTCTTCAGCCTAATCTCAGCCTCTGGACTTCTATGATTCTATGAACCTAGTTCACAGAGACACTATCCCATCCAACTCCTCATCCTTTCACAGAAACAGTATTCCCCTTTCTAATCCTTCCAGTTCATACTGGCACTCTTCTCCTCTCCTCACAATGCACGTAGCACACCTCCCCACCAAACAAATTCAAACTGGTACTGTTCTTCCACACCCCATTCAAGCTCGCCCCCTTCTTTCATTTGCGCTGAAATTACGCTGAAAATGGCGATAAATTGTCTCCCCCTTTGTATGTTTCCCAAATAAAGACATGGGGCTGGATTTTCAATGACCCGTGGAGTCGGGTTTGGAGGCGTGTGGGGGGTTAAAGTTGCAGATTCGGGGATCCCGACCCCATCCCGCCTCCAACCCGCCTCCACGCAATTTTGACAAAATCGGTCGCGGGGTTCCCGACTCCGTCCCGCCTCCAAGAGGCGGGAGAGGCCATTAAAGCCCTTAACAAGCCCTAAATTGGCTCTGTAATGCCATTTTGAAACGTTTTAGCTAGTTTAACCCTTTTCCGATGTGAAGCACGCCTGATGTGAAACACGCCAGTGAAACCTGGCGGGAGCACAAGTGGATAGCTGACTATCAGCTGGAGGTCCACTATTACAATGGAGATGTGATGAAGGTAGTAGTAGTATTAGGTCTGAAAGTTGCCTCTGATGCTGCCGCATTGAATGTCTTCAGAGACTGCCTGGGAGGACTTGGTTGCAAAAAAATATTCTCTCTCTCTCTCTCTCTGAGATGCTGCTCATTTTGCATCCAGGTCCTCTCACAACAAAGGCCAGACAGTCTCTGAGACCAGGCAGTGTCTGAAAGCCTTCAATGCAGCAGCAATGATGACATCATCAGAGGCGACTTTCAGACTGAAACCACTAATTGGTTCATGGGTTCCCACATGCTGGAACTCAATTGCCCAATTAAGTGAAAGTTGCATCAATCTCCCACATCCAATTGCAGACGGGTGGATAACACGAAATACGGATGACACGACCCCAACCCGCCCCAGTATCAAAATCCAGCCCCTGGTACCTGCTGGCCCGCTTTAAGATTTCGAGATGGACTATCTAAGTAATTGCACATCAAGACCTTTGTTATTCCAACCCTTGAAGGAGAATTTCAATTGAACTCTTAGAATGCAGCAATTCTTTCCACATCTTTTGCTGTAGCTAATCATCTGGTGGCACAATTTTGACATTACTGGATTGAGTTTACCCCATTTTAAGCACTGTTAGATGCAGATAGAGCTTATCTATTGCACTGTGCAGTATGGAAACTCTGATGCTGTATTGCCCTCAAATTCCTGTGATGACAATGATAGCTGTGGTAAGGCAGGGAGCATATCTCAACTGCAACACTTCTTTTATTAAAAAAACGACTTGAGTCATACTTCATAGGTTTCAGCAAATTAGTTTCAAACCTGTGAAAATGAGAATGTTTCCGATATTAAATGTTGGGTATCAGTATGTTTGCAATGTGCTCGCGCTCTGATTCACTAGAGCAGCGATAGGTTTGATGCCAACGATTCCTCACACCATGTATGCTGCACCACTGAGTTTAGTGCCAAGTAAACAATAGACACTTCCACACAAGAGGGAGGGAATTCAGAGGGAGAATGAATCGCAAGTAACAACTCAGGAAGTACTACTGGGCGGCCAGCTGGGGCGCCGTCCAGGGAGTATAAATACTCAGGCATGGGCCCACCTTGGGCAGAGACAATCTGGAAACAGGAAGCTAGTGACTGCTAACTAGACCTCCATGTTTTGTTACAAGTTGATTAAAGCCTTGCTTTATGTTCAAGTGCGTAGTGAGTCTTTATTACGTCAGACCCAAAGTGACCCACAGATGAACGGGTGTATCTCCTTGCGGTCAGCTCAAGAGATTGGCAAATCATGGGGTCAGGTGTCGACTTGCTATCTTGATTAGGTAATGTGGGGGACAGTGCGGAAAGACCTAAAAGAAAGTGGAAACATACAAACAACGGGGAGGTGGGAGGAGGTTGTCGTTCTGAAGAACTAAATTAAAATGTAAAAGACACCACACTTTAGAAAGGATGTCAAGACTTTGGAGAGGGGGCAGAGGAGATTTGCCAGAATAGTACCAGGGTTGAGGGAATTCAGTTATGTGGAGAGACTAGAGAAGCTGGGATTGTTCTCCTTAGAGCAAAGAAGGTTAAGGGGAGATTTAATAGAGGTGTTCAAAATTATGAGGGGTTTTGATAGAATAGATCAGGAGAAATGGTTTCCACTAGCAGAAGGGTCGGTAACCAGAAGATACAGATTTAAGATAATGGGCAAAAAAGCCAGGGGGAGATGAGGAAAATTTTTTTACTCAGCGAGTTGTTATGATCTGTAATCCATTGCTTGAAAGGGTGGTGGAAGCAGATTCAATAGTAACTTTCAAAAGGGAAGTGGATAAATACTTAAAAAGGAAAGATTTGCAGGGCTACAGGGAAAGAGCAGGGGAAGTGGGACTAATTAGATTGCTCTTTCAAAGAGCCGGCACAGGCACGATGGGCTGAATAGCTTCCTTCTGTGCTGTAAGGAGGCGAAATTCCCACTGGAGGCGGGTTGGAGGAGGCTTTCGGTTTGGGTGGGTTCCAAACCCGCCTCCAGTGATAGGTTTGAAAAAATTGCGATTTTCCCCTAACTGGCCAGTTGATTTCAGAGGTGTGGGTTGCCCTTTGTCAATTAGTGTTTTGGGACTGAAACTCGCCTCTGCTGACATCACTTTTCCAGCCTCATTTAAGGGCTGCATGCTGCCTTGGATCATTCCACTGGATTTCTGTCAATGCTGCACCACCTGCAACATATTTTGAGAAACCACTATGTCCAATTCCAAGGCAAGGGCCTCCCCGAGGTTCTCGGATGAAGCGCTGCAAATGTTGGTTGACGGAGTGAGAGCTAGCAGGGAGGTGCTCATCCCCTCATCTGGGAGGAAGAGGCCTCCCAAAGAAACCAAGACTGTGTGGGTCCAGCTGGCAAAGGATATAACCTCCAGATCTGTGTGCTGATTGGATGAATGTTTATGTGTGTTGATGAAATGCCATCCCTGTTGGAAAGCATTAAAATGATTTGATGGCAAAATGTTGGCGTGATGGCATCTGTTCTTTCGCCTTAGGCAGCTCCACATTGCGGGCTCCGCGACACTTGCGTTGTCAGGTTGGTGGCCAGAGTGAAAGGAGGCCAGAGAGTCATGTCCATTGTCTATCATGTCTTAAGATGGAGCCAAGGACATGTACCAACATGGGCAACCTATGCAAATCTGGCCAGGATAAGTGCATCCCTTGCATCAAGGGCAGCCATGTGCTCGCATGTTGCCGCTGCTGCTGGTCGATAGACCGGCGCTCGGTCCTCCTCCTGCTCCTCCTCCTCCTGCTCCTCCTCCTCCTCAGCCTCCTCCTCCGCGTCAGCCACCTCCTCCTCCTCCTCATCCTCATCTGAGGAGGCCTGGAACTGAACCACTTGCTCATCAGGAAGCTGCAAGCCACGATGCTGTGCCATGTTGTGCAGTGCACAGCAGACCGCGACCATTCTGGAGACCCTGTATGGTCTATACTGCAGGGCTCCACCTGATGGGTCAAGGCATCGGAAGCGCATCTTCAACAACCCAATGGTTTACTCGATGATGGACCTGGTCGAAGTGTGGCTGGCGTTGTAGTGCTCTTCAGCCTCGTTAGCTGGCATCCTGATCGGCGTCATTAGCCACTTCTTCAGGGGGTAGCCTTTGTCACCAAGGAGTCATCCGTTAAGTTGGTTTGGCGGATTGAAAAGTGGAGGAACACTCGAGTGCCGCAGGATGAAAGAGTCATGGTAACTACCACAGAACTTGGTGCAAACATGCAAAAACTCCTTCTTGTGGTTACACACCAGCTGTATGCTGAGGGAGTGGAAGCCCTTGCGGTTGACAAAGATAGCTGGGTTGTGATGGGGTGCCCTAAGGGCTACATGTGTGCAGTCTATGACGCCCTGCACCATCGGCAAGCCTGCCATATTTGCAAAGCCAACCGAATGCGCGGTTATACTTGCTTGATCCCTTGAGAACTGGATGTAATTGTGCGCCTTTGCGAAAAGGGCATCGGTAACCTGCGCGATGCAACTGTGGACGGCCGACTGGGAGATGCCGCTGATGTCTGCTGATGATCCCTGGAAGGAGCCTGAGGCAAAAAAGTTGAGTGCGGTGATGACTTTGACAGCCACTGGTAAGGGTTGTCCACCCGTTCCTCTGGGCTCCAGGTGTTGGTGTAGCAGTGCGCAGATGTCTCGGACAACCTCTCGCGAAAGTCTCAGCCTCCCTTGGCACTGCTGCTCACTCATGTTGAGGTAGCTCATCCTCTATCTGTAAACCCTCTGTTGGGGGTATCTCCTGCGGTGAGGTGCCTCGATGCGCTGGCGCCTTCTGGCCTGTGCAGCATCAGGTGGCTGAGCAGGAGGTTGGGGCTCCTGCTGCTGTTGCTGCTGAGCTGCCTGGTTCTGCTGCTGCCGTGGATGCGCCTCATCCGAATCTGAGGTCCATGGTGAAAGGAAATGAATGGTTCCCATGCTGCTTGCGATGCCTCCATTGGGGAAGCGCTCATTCCAAGCGGGGAGAGGGTCTTCCAAGGAGGTCCCACAGTTGATAGATACAAGCTGCAGCACCTCCGACTTCAGAAGGCCTGCTAAAAGTGCTGACAGACCTTTTAAAGCAAAGTTCTGCCACCTGCAACTAATCCCTGATGAAAGCTGCGTTTTAATGGTGGAGCTGCAGCTGTGAGGAGGCCACCCACTTGTCAACCCCGCCAGGTTTAGCTGGCGTGGTTTAGGAGGCTCGTGGAACACGCTGAAAATGTCGAAAAATAATGAGAGCCTCTCAAAATAGGATTAGAGAGGCCCTTAACGACCATTTAAGGCTTTTAACAACCTCTCTGGCCTGCTGGAGGCGGGACCGTTTCCCACACTGCAAAACCGGCACCGGCAAAATTGCGCGGAGGCGGGTTGAAGGCGGGTTCCGAACCCACACTCATTTTTTGCGATTTTCCCGCCTTTCCCGCCTCCAAACCCGCCTCCTCGGGGCTGAGAAAATCACCCCCTTAGATTCTATGAAAGAAGCTGTCTGTCTGCTTTACTCTCAATTTGTGTCTTTCTTCCCCTCTGCCTCATAAATGTTATAAATGAGAATATCTGTCTTACAGTTGTTCATGAATGACCTTTTCTAATGTCAACAACCTACAAGTGAGATAATTAGTTGTCTTCAAAATTCAACATGGCTTTTTTTGAAATTTGAAGTAACATTGAATGAAGACTCTCTTTCTCTCTCTCGACAGCAGGGTACAAATATGTGTGACACACAAACTGGAACTTACTGCAGAGCCCATTGAAGAGCGCCTCATGAACTGGGAGAGGCGGGGATGGGGTGGGGCGGCGGGGAGTGCCCTTATTAATGAAGGGTGGAGAGGGTAAAGCTGTTTGCTAACCAAATGTTTCTGAAACCTCCAAGAAAAGTGTTACAGAACGCTGTTGCACAATTTGTGCAATTTAGCCACTTCTCCTTTTCTCTTCCTTTACTGTGATTAGCATTTCTTTTGTATATCATTGACCATTTGATTACCCAGACAGATAGTTGGCTATGATCAGCCTGTCCAGGCTATTAGGTTAAAGTATGGGTGGGATAGCTGGAGGCCTGGCACGTGCTGCTGTCCTCAGGGATAGCAGGATCATGCAGCTGCAACTCCTGGAAGGTTTGATCCTAATCATCCTCTTCACCATCATCTTCCTCCTCCTGTTCCCCCCAGCACCCCCTACATTTCTGTGAAGCACCATGGGATATGTTTTTACCTTAAGTTGTAATAGTAATAAGAAATGATAGTTCATGTTAAAATAGGGAGTGCAAGTGTTATGTTTGGACTTTCCCCACAATTTCTTTGCTCAAGCAACTGGCACAGACTCATAAAATTACCCATAATATGCTGGCATTAAATTACTTCCTGTACTATTTTAACAACAACAACTTGCATTTATATTGTGCCTTTTAACGTCCCAAGGTGCTTCACAGGAGGGTTATCAGACAAAATTTGACACCGAGCCGCCTAAGAAGATATTAGGGCAAATACCCAAAAGCTTGGCTAAAGAGGTAGGTCTTAAGGAGTGTCTTAAAGGAGGAGAGAGAGGTACAGAGATGGACAGGGTTAGGGAGGGAATTCCAGAGCTTGGGGACTAGACAGCTGATGCCACGGCTAAATGGTGGGGCGAAGTAAATCAGGTTTGCGCAAGTTAACAGGGAAACAGTGCCTCTGTTGTAATAGCAGAGGATGGAATTTCATACAAATATGCAAAGCGTCCGCACGCTCCTATACCACAGCATAATTTCAAGGCCCAATTATTTTCTTTATCAGGCTTCTTGGTCGTGGGGTGCTAATGGACATGGAGCTGTTCTTCTTGTGAACTGTGACAAGGATAATTTGTCTGCTTCTGAACTTGACAACAGTGATGATGCAGTACCCTTATTTGAAGGTACATGCTAGCTGAGTCAGGTGCAGTTAGACTGGTGTGAGTCAGATCTTTTAGAGAGTACATAAAAAAAATTGAGGTGCGACTAAAAAAAAACCATAAAATCACCTCTTTATTTCCCTTAAAAACAAAGCTACCCCCATTATTGCACTGACAACTGTGGATGTTTCTCTCTTTTTACAGACCTGGCAGATATGTCTAGAATGGTCCTGAGGACCGAAGGGCCCAAATCTCTGCCACCTGGCTACAAACTCCAGCTGTACATTTCAACTTCCGACAATGAGAAAGTGCAGGTCTTTCAGCACAACCTTAGTGAGTTTCCCATCCTGCGAGTTTATCTGTCTGTCCAGCGGGAGTATATCTTACTTAAGCTCCCTCAGGCTTCCCTTTCTCCTACAATGGTCAGGTTTTTAAAACCCAAGCCTTGGCTCTTTCACCCAGGTTTCTGAAATTAAAAAATAATCCATCACAAGAGAAACTCCGCCTGCACAAGGGATTTGTATGTCTGCCTACAAGAGTTGTGTGTACTTGAGGGATCTTGAACGCTAGACCACAATAGAAATGGACAGAACAGACATATAGGCCTTGATATTGACCACCCCCTCCCGCCCCCCCCCCCCCCACCAATGATGGGCGGTGGGGGGTTAAAGATTAAAAATCGGTGGCGGCGGGTAGCGTGCCGTGTGAGTGTCCCTATTAGGAGAGGCGGGACACTTCAATATCATATTTAAAATCAGGTTCCCACAGTGCAGTTGGGAGCCTGATTTAAATTTAACAGCTCCCAGACGGGTTTCCCAGGGCTGAGGAAACCCGGCAGCTCCAGCAGGTTAGTGCTTTTTACAGCACTCCTTGTGGGCCAGGAGGAGTAGGAGCGCTCCCCCCAGCTCCTCAAGGAAGCCTTTGGCCTCTCTTCTGCCGATCGCGGCCTCTCCTCACTGCTGCTTTCACCGACCACCCCCCCCCACCCCCACCAAACCTCGATCTCTCGGGGCTCCCTCCCTCCAGATTGCTGGGCTCAGGCACAATGGGGCAAATGGCCTCCTTCTGTGCTGTATCATTCTATATATCAATAATGTAAAACATAATTTCCAAACTTAGATTTCATGGTACCAAGTTGTACTAAATAAAGCAAAGGGGATTACTGCTGGAAATTGAAATATCAATACAAATATAAATCCATAAAATGTTTCTGTAACTGTATCACACTTTAACACTCTCTTTCCAGACTATTGGAGAGGCTCCTATTTTCACAGACTGAGTCATATTCCGCATGGCTCCATGGATTATGACTCCTAATACTTTGGCTCCTGTGGAAGTGTTTGTGTGCAGGTAAGAGGCTGTCACAGAGAGTGGTTTTTCTTATGGATACGGCATCGGCTTCCCTAACCAGATGCTCCGAGATTTAGGTATCTGCCTGTTGCCTAAATCAGCCAGCTGCAGTTTGGCTGAGCTTGGTTACATAAGCCACTATCTTGCCATAGTGGAAACTTGACACTGACCACTGGGTTTGCTGAGTGCGCTTCCTTTTGGTTGAGCTTGGGGTGTCACTGGGGTCAGTTGTGAAGGAGCCAGTGACTGAGTGTAAATCCCTATCACAGGAGTGGGGACCTGATGCGAAAGAGTGGGGTTAATAATCCAATATAGTGACTGACTACCCTGCCATTATATCAAAAATCAGTTATTACTCCTGTAGATCTACACTGGGCAGTATCAATGAGTTACATGTTGAGAGCTTTTCAAAAGTATCAAAAACCAAAGCCTGGGACTCACTTACTGGCTTGCCTTGTTTTTTTTCAATACCAACATAATTAACTGCTAAATTTATCAATGTGACCTAAAATTCGAATTTTCGAGAGGTGTGAATTCCATTTCTGAAGCATTACTACCCCATTCAGTTAGATCCAGTGCATGATAAATTGCACAAACATCAAACAACAGCAAAAAAAATGGAAACTTAATAAAATTAGACAACAGTACTGTGTATTATAAGTTTTCGAGGTCTGTTGAATGAAGAATATCAGCACTACCGGGACACTGGACCCATTACAGCCGTTTCTTAAATGAGTCTAGTGTCCTGCCCTCAGGCACCCTTTGTGGTAATCCTGTTTCAGATGTTAATCACCCTCTGTGTAAAGAAATAATTCCTGGCATCTGTGATAAATTTGTGCTTCACAGCCCTCAGCCTGTGCCTACTTGTCCTGTTGCCCTGGCACGTCTGAGAGCACTGTGCCACTGTACTTGCCCTGCCCTATTAACTTATATATAATTCTATTAGGATCGCATTGAAACATCTCTTTTTGAGGTTGAAGAAATTTGGCAGATCACTGAATGAGTGGCCAGCAGAGATTAACCACACTCTGGAATTTTGATTCTTGTTTCTTCAGTGTAACAAGGAATAAAGAGTTCCTGAAGGAATTCACAGCTGTGGTGGAAAAGGCAAAGTGCAAGCTGACAGTTTGTCCAGAGGCTGTGAATTCCTATGATCGTTGGATGCAGGTAAATATTACAATTTATTCCTAAAAATCCAGTTGTCAGCATCAATAAGGGTACATGTGCAGCTCAGAGAGAGAGGTATTGATCGTGGAAAAACAGATGTTGTATTTGACAGTAATATACAGAAACCAGATACATGTTAAAACCTGCTGTGTTTTCTTCTGCCTCGCCCTAATTCTGTCACATTATATTAATATTGTTTTTGGTTCTTTTCCAGTTCTTTTGTTCAACAGCCTGATGCCAGTTTTCATAAGCGGGCTGTGTCCCTTATGATCTGAAATATGCTTCTTTTCACTTCCTGCCCCTGTAGGGTGCATGGACGCAGAGGTTAACAATTATCCAACTGCATCAAATTGCACACTGCAATTATGTAGTCCATTTGTAGAAGCGGAATTATTACAGACAGACCAGGGATGTGGCGGGGAAAAGACACAAAGGGTAGTAGAAATCTGGAATTCTCTCCTAAAGGCTGCAGTTGCTGGGACAACTAGAGCTTTCAAGACTGAGATTGATAGATTTTTGTTAGGTTAGGGTATCAAGGGATATGGAGCTAAGGTGGGTAAATGGAGTTGAGGTACAGACCAGCCATGATCTAATTGAATGACGGAGCAGGCTTGAGGTGCGGTGAATGGCCTACTCCTATTCCTATGTTCCTAAGACACAGCTACATTAAAAAAAATAAAATCTAGTGGAGTTATATCATCTGGTAATTTTTAGTAAACTAGAGTACAGACTTGTAATATACAATTCACCAGAACTTTCACCATTCCTTCTCCAGTAGTTAGAACCGATTCTTGGGATAAAAAAAAAGCAAAAGTACAAAGTCCAGATAACTGGAATCGTGAATGTCAGTGGCCCAGTCTTCTTGCCCCATTGTAATTGAAAGTTGTGTTGAGCTGTAACCTTCAAGAAGGGAGTTTCATGGGATGTACAGACTTATAGAACACTTCTTCTCAACATTCTTCCGTATCCAGCAATGACTAAAGAATTGGCAGATAAACTTTTCTTTTTATCTGTTTAACTTCTTTGAAGAAAGAAAGCTGACAAACTTTAAAGTTATTCCCAAAGAAAAATAAAAAGGAATAATACTTTGTAGGTTTAGTGCAATCCATGGCTACTTACACTCATGAGTTACTTTCATTCTCAATTACACAATATTAACTCAATTAAACCACACTTGAGATTGCTGTTCTAAAATTATGAATTTCATATAAATAATTCCTGATTCAGAATTATTCAAGCGACATCTTGCCCCTTACCAAAGCCCACTCATCTGGCTGTACTTTCCATCACCTACCCTGCTCAAACCGTCACAGTGGTGGTGTGGCTTTTGTGACCAAGTCACACATTGGTCTCTTCCCCAACTCCTATGGCACCTTCACCTCATTTGTACCCCTCACTTTGTTCCATCCCTTTCACCTCTCCTTGAAAATCCTTATTGTCTACCACTTCCCCAAACTCTATCCTGACTTTCTCACCAAGCTATCCTCCCTCCTTTCCTCTCTCTGAGCGACTCCTCATCCTCAGTGAGTTCAATCCCCATCTCATCTCTCATAGAATCATAGAATGCTTACAGCACGGAAGAAGGCCATTTAGCCCGTCGAGCCCGTGCCGTCTCTCTGCAAGAGCACTTCAGCTAGTCCCACTCCCCCGCCCTGTCCCCGTAGCCCTGCAAATTTATTTTCTTCAGATACTTATCCAACTCCCTTTTGAAAGCCGTGATTGAATCTGCCTCCACCACCCTTTCAGGCAGTGCATTCCAGATCTTAACCACTCGCTGCGTAAAAAAGTTTTTTCTTACGTCGCCTTTGGTTCTTTTGCCAATCACCTTAAATCTGTGTCCAGGGCCCGGATTTTGGACATGTCTGATGAGGTCAACAGCCTGAACTCCTTTGGGAATCTGGAAGTCAGCCCTCCAGTCACAGTGAATGGAAAAGAATATCCATTGGGAAGGATTATCATCGGAAGCGCTTTTCCCACGTAATGTTATTTTATTCATTTTGGGGGGAGGGAGACCAAGGTGGAGGGTTCTTGCCCCTCCTCTCCTGGGGTACATTTCTCAGGTGACAGTACCTTGACCCAGTAACTATGCTTCATCTGTGAGCCTAGATGGTGAGAGCCAGCAGGCTCTTTGATGTGCCCTCGTGCGACCCATCTACGTCCTTTATTTTTCTAAGTTCAGTCTTACATCAAGCGTTTTTATTTTTTGAAGTTACTCTTAACTGGACAATCATAAAGCTCGATCAGCCTTTAAATCGAACATGGAGTCACAATTCTCAATCTGTACAGTTTTCTCTCTGGTACCAGCTTCCCTGTGCAATGTATTGCATTTTATGCCGAAGTGCCCTGCCCAATGTGACAGGGCATCTGTTGGGTCGACACAGACTCCTAGCAGCGTATCACCAGAAAAGTGTGAATTCATCCACTGAGCACCAGGAATAAAAACAGAAAATGCTGGAAATACACAGGGGGCTGGCCAGCAACTGAAGGGAGAGATTGTCTAAACATTGACGGTAGCAGCTTTAGTCGACATTCGTTTCCGTCCTCTACTAAGGTTTTAACTGCTACTGGGGTCATGTTCCATAGATGCTGGCACCCTTCTCATATCTTGCCCAAGTGGTAATTCTTCAGCGTGGACAATGAATGTCTGCAGGCTCTTTAACAGTAAGCAGCCTCAGCCTCATTGATCATGTCCTCAATTGCTACTGCCTGTTTCTCCCATCCTACTTCCACTTTGTTCTCTTCCATTTCAAAACTGTTTTCAACTGCTCTTTTGTCCTTCAAATACAATTTAACTGGCTGATTGAAGTGGTCATTGTAACTCATTCAGCACTTTTTAAACTGAAAAACTGTTCATAGGTTTTAAACCCATAAACTACTTCTTTGTAATAGCAGGTAGGGTAGCTGACTCTTGAATTTTATCTGTTATTTTCTCTCCTCTCCTCGTTTTGTTCAATCCTGTAAATTGCTTATCAACTGATAAAGGACCAGAAGCTGACAGGAGTTATTCTGTACTCCCAGCAATTTCTGCTTTTATTTCAAATTTCCAGTATTTGTAGATTTTTTTTCTTTTTGACTCAGCACCATATCTGCTCTCAGAGCTGGCTTGTACTGAGGCACCACAGCCTGAGTGGATCCCAGGGTTGTCCATCACTCAGACTCATCTGCTCAATCAAGTTTAGTTTGAGCCGATTAAAATTCAGATTTCTGTGCATGGGACCACCACAGACTTTTTTAGCAGTAAAGGCCAAGACGATTTTCTTTTAAACATTGCTTAGAAAATACTGGGGAGGAGGGTTTCATGTTCTGGGGCCGATAATGTGATGTCGGCCCTCGGATTATTGATGTGGAGGCCTGCACCTGGTTCTGTGCCTGATGCACTATATAAGGCAGGCTAGATGTACATTCCTCTTCCGACCAAAAGTTACATCAAATGAATGGGCTTCCCAATAATTATAAAGGGCTTTGGTGAGACCACACCTGGAGTACTGTATACAGTTTTGGTCTCCTTACCTAAGGAAGGATATACTTGCCATAGAGGGGGTGCAACGAAGGTTCACCAGACTGGTTCCTGGGATGGGGGGATTGTCCTATGAGGAGAGATTGAGTAGACTAGGCCTATATTCTCTAGAGTTTAGAAGAATGAGAGGTGATCTCATTGAAACATACAAAATTCTTACAGGACTTGACAGTGTAGATGCAGGGAGGATGTTTCCCCTGGCTGGGGAGTCTAGAACCAGGGGTCACAGTCTAAGAATAAGGGGTCAGCCATTTAGGACTGAGATGAGGAGACATTTCTTCACTCAGAGGGTGGTGAATCTTTGGAATTCTCTACCACAGAGGGCTGTGGGGGTTCAGTCGTTGAGTATATTCAAGACAGAGAGTGATAGATTTTTGGATATTAAAGGAATCAAGGGATATGGGGATAGTGCAGGAAGGTGGAGATGAGGTAGAAGATCAGCCATGATCTTATGGCCTACTTATGCTCCTATTTCTTATGTTCTTATAAGACGATGAGGAGGTGGGAGCGGCAACAGATAGGCTGAATGCCTGTTTCAATCATGCACTGGCAGTGAGGCTGGCATTCCAATTGCTTAAAGAAAAACATTCCACAACCTTGCGCTTTGCCCAGTGAACCTCTGTTCCTTGCCCCACCCCCAAGCCCTGCACAAAAAGGGCAACCAGCGGCCCTTTACCAGCTGCTGGTGCACAACAGTACATCTCTGGTGCTGTCTCCACATCAGGGAAGAGTTATGTGGAGCTTTGGTAAAAAATGAGAAGTCGCACAACACCAGGTTATAGTCCAACAGATTTATTTAATTTTACAAGTTTTCGGAGCTGTCGCTCCTTCCTCAGGTAAGTTAGCAGTGAGAGAATCTCCCAGAATTCACAATTTAAACACAGACAAAATCTATTCAAATCTTTCCCTACATCAAAGACACACTAGGAGCACAGCCAAGACAATGAGATGTGTCCCAGGGGGTCCAACGTGTCAAACCACCTGCTGGCTGCATATCCTGTCAATTTGTGTTGGTTCTTGTGTTAGTCTTTTTAAAAAAAAAAACACCTGGGAAGACCGGCCATGATGTCAAGTCACGTTCTGTATCGTGACATGAACCCGATATGTCACCAGATAAGCCCAGGTGGTTTTTTTTTTTTAAAAGACTAACACAAGAACCAACACAAATTGACAGGATATGCAGCCAGCAGGTGGTTTGACACGTTGGACCCCCTGGGACACATCTCATTGTCTTGGCTGTGCTCCTAGTGTGTCTTTGATGTAGGGAAAGATTTGAATAGATTTTGTCTGTGTTTAAATTGTGAATTCTGGGAGATTCTCTCACTGCTAACTTACCTGAGGAAGGAGCGACAGCTCCGAAAACTTGTAAAATTAAATAAATCTGTTGGACTATAACCTGGTGTTGTGCGACTTCTCATTTTTGTCCACCCCAGTCCAACGCCGGCATCTCCACATCATGAGCTTTGGTAAGTTATGCAAAAGGACTGATTTCACTTTATCTGGCAGTCAGCCCATTTATCTGCAGACATTATATAATCTGCATGTGTGCAGCTCAAATTATTGGCCACCCAGGCCTTCCATTTGTACCTCGAATTTGCTGAGGATCTTTGTCCAAAATGTGGTGTCCATTTTCTTAAACAACAGGCATGAACTGCGATTGCCCTTGTGAAACTGCAGGGGAAACTGGTAAAGAAGTGAACCTGCTCAAATTAGATAGGTTCCAACCGGTTTGGGTCTTTGATCTCAATTGGTTCTCGTCCCTGATACAACTTTGGGATTCATTTCAAAAAGGAGAGGCCCAGGGCTTAAATCTTAATCCCTAAAATGTTTGAAAGTTTTCTTCTTCAGCCATTGATGGTTGTTAATGTGTAAATATGTATTTTATTTTATTGCTCTAGTATTTCTGATGGAAGAAGAATGGTAAAGGCTGTTCGGGACTTCCTGTATGCTCAGGTACAGTCTCCTATTGAGGTCTACACTGACTGGTTGACTGTGGGTCATGTTGATGAGTTCATGACCTTTATTCCAGCGCCTGACAGAAAGGTAACCAATTATGTTGTACTATGTGATCAGAATCAGACTGTTTCATTCTTTGTGGTGTATTTTGAAAGCCCGAGTAATTAGAAATAATGGTATTGGCGACACATAAAATATGAAAAACAGACACTGAATAATGCAACCTGAGGGTTGGGGGCAGCTGGAGAAGGAACTAAAAGGGGTTCTATTAGGTTTCCCTTCTCAGTTCTCCCATTTATAAGCTGGATATGGCAACGCATAGCTGAGCCATACAGGTAATGAAGGCAACAAGTTTGATCCCCAGTCTGTGCTTAGTTAGCTGATTCCAAGCAGGTGGTTGTAAGATTACTAAAACTGGCCGTAGCACATTTGGATTGGGGAGGCAAATATTGGCGACTCCTGGAATTGAGATAAAGTCTTGGCAGTGATGTCCCCACAACAAATAGCCTGCTGACATTCAAGCCTAAATTTTACAGTCAGGAACTCATGTTTGTTGAGTGCACCGCAGATTCTAATGGACGTTTTCCATTTATCAGAAGTCCGAGCAGCTTTGGAATATGAGAGATAGAGCTAGATAGATAGATTTGGCTGTTGCTAGCAAGGCTGGCTTTTATTGTCCACCCCTAGATGCCCTGAGAATGTGGTGGTGGGCCTTCTACTGTAGTGGAACATAATATTTGGAAAAATATGGTACAATTTCACGTTCACTTGAAGAATAAAGAGAATTGTTTAATATTCTGAAAAATAAAGGGTCATTAAACCTGAGAACATTCTGTCCAAATGCATTCTAAGAGAATCAGAAATTCCGGTATCAAAGTCTCTCTTGTTCCTGCAGGGTTTCCGGCTTCTCCTGGTCAGTCTTGATGCCTGCTGCAGGTAGTTCATGAAGCTCCAGCAAGAAGCCCAGATGTTTGAAGGTGAGTTTCTGACCAGCTATGCTACTCAAATAGAAGACAGTAGTTAACACGTCAACCCCAATTCTCCTCCTAAACAGGGCTGGTGCTATTTGCACAGTGTGTGTTCTGTGCTGGTGCAGTACTGGGTGAAGCAAACACGAATCTTTGTGTTTGATGACGCAAGCCATTTCTGTACATGATCATGTGCTGTTGGGAAGTGGTTGACCCAAGATCAAGAGACACGGATGTGGTTGTGGCTTTGATTTCCCACATGAATTCATGATCTTACTTGAATGAGGAACTTAGAGTGGAGACTAGGTGCCTCCTCACAGCTCGGGCACTTTCTGGGTACCTTCCATAGACCAGGACGTGCTGAGGTGTTCTCTTGTTGAAAGGGGTGATAAACAGAAATGGCAGCAACATGAAATCACAATGGCCGGAATTTTCTTTACCTTGGCGGGTCCGGTGGCCATGTCGGGTTGTGACCCCGCTGCTGGCTCCATCCCACTGTTGAAAATGAACTTACCTTAATGGGGCCTATTAAGCCCACTCAGTGCGTTACCCAGCCCAATTAGATGGAGCAGGTCTGGTGACGTCATTCATGACGCGTTTTCAGTCGGGCTCTTTAAAGGGACCATGGCCACATTACATTTGAAGTTTAATCTAACAAAATGGGTGTTGAATCTTTACTCTACAATAATATAAGTTATGAGTGACAAAGAAATATTTAAATAATATAATTAAGTAATAAATTGCCATCTACAAATACGATCAAGAACATAATTAAAAAAGTACATTAATTGGGAAGTTATTGGTGCTTTAGTCACAAATCTATAGACTTTTGTATCAGTAACTGGTACAAATAAAAGATGTGTGTGTATAGGTAATATATAAAATTAAGCAGATTTTAAATGTAATTGTAAAGGGGTGGATTTACAATCTTATGCAAGTTCAGTGGAAGAGCTGCGGAAACCCTGACAAACAGAGTAAGTGGTGCTTATGTGTTTCTGGGTTTTCTGCAGCTCTTCCGTTGAAGCTAACAATGGACAAGTGAGAGAACCTCCGCAGAAATTCACCCCCAAAGTCTCAGACTGAAAAATTAAATTATTTATATTCAGGGACTGAAAGCAAATTGAACCAGTGGAATAAGTGATGAGAATGAAATTGTTACAGTTGATGACTTGATTTAATGTGTAACTGGACAATCACAGTATACGGTGAGAAAAACCTGACCAAAAATGTATTTAAATGGTATATGTCATTTTTTATAGTGCTGATCAATTCACTGCAACTACTGTTGAGTTGGAAGGCAACAGCCGAGAATGGCCAGTGAAAAATGTATTTCCCTCACCATCCGGGGTGGGAGGAGAGCCTTCAGCACTCACATCCCTTCAGGAATTTCTGAATTAACATTTATCAGTAGCTTTTCAATTAGAACAGAATCTCCATCAATCTGTTAGATGATGTAATCAACATGTTTTTATTTTGGTTTGTTTTACATGCTGTCAAGTAATCAGCTGGAGCAATGGCCACAGAACTCCTGCCTCAGGTTGCCAGATGTGCTTCCTGAGCTGTGTGAATCCTGTGGCCTTGCGGGGAAATTTAAAATTTAAAAAGTGAAAAAAGGCTCTTAAGTGCCTGTAAACTACCTGATCATCATCTCAATTGGGTCCCCCGCCGTTGCCGGTCAGGTCGGCTCCGTGATGACAGACCTGGGGGAAAGGCGCGTGGGAGCGAGATGACAGCAGGTTCCCGACCCACTGTCAAAAATATCAACTTTTCCCCCTGAACCCACCACCGATCTCACTCGCTACCACCCTGGAAAATTCAGCTCAACAAGTTTGAAGAGAATCACTGATCTATCCACAATTGTATGTACGAAAAAAAAATTCTGGTCATCACAGCTTGCTGGGCTAACATGATTGTTTATGTGGCGTACACATACACCATCATGGCTGATCATGGTCATCATCAAGGCTGAGGCTTTCCTGGTCTGTCCATCCTTGGATTCCTTCAAGAAAATAACGGCTCAAATTTAAAAATTCCTAAAGTGGGGACCATTAACTTCCTTCACTGTCCCGGCAATCACACACGTGACAAAAACTGCACCGACTTACTGTGAAAAAGGTGGGAAAGTCCTTTACTGGATTGTCCACCTGCAGTTAGTGAGGAGACACCAGGGAGTGGTAAAAGAGGACATAGGAGAGGCAGACTTTTATGATATCTTGCTGTCTGGATTGACTGGTTGGGAGGAAGATGCTACTTATTCCTTGTAGTGAAAAGGCTCCTCCTCTGAAAGGTGCCTCCTTCTGGTTGAGGATGTTTAGACCCATTGATGGGCTTACTGAGTCATACCTTTTGGGACATCAGTGGAAGAGTAGATGTTGCTGATTATATTTTCAAAGCTTTCTAATGTTGCTTTGACCTTGCCCCAAAAGAAGCTGTTCCCTCAAAAATATACTTTATTAACCTCATATGCAAGTCCGGCAAATAGCCTGAAATTCAGCCACACAAGTCGGCATAGGACAGTATCCTGGTTAACCCCCTTGGCTCCTGTATATAGGAAGGTCATTGCCGAATGCTGCAATGCAGGGTTGGGTTGAACCATTCTGATCGAGATAGGCTGCAAGAAAAAATGGCGTTGTTGGAAACAGTGCAAGAACTTTAAAATCATAAAATAAACTTGATAAACCAAAGAAAAATTCCCTCCTACATGTCGGGTATCTGAACTACTTATTAGCAAACAGAATGCGGATCAGTATTGATTGGGTTTCTCTGCCATGGGAAACCAATTGGGAGGATGTTCTGCTGCTGACAGGAGAAACTAAAGACACATCACAGATCTAAGTCTTAGTCAGCAGAGTAGTAGAATCACCTATCCTGGGTGTGAACTTCTGAAAGATACCGTGTCCCAAGTCATTCTTTTTCCCTATGTGGAATGATTACGTAGAATTACATAGAATATACAGCACAAAACAGGCCATTTGGCCCAACCAGTGCATACCGGCATTTATGCTCCACTCAAGCCTCCTCCCATCCTTCCTCATCTAACTCTAATCTAATGATGGCAATTACTTTTTGTTTGTAGAGATTAAATGAATGAAGAATTCATCTTTCTCGGTTATTGCTGACCACTATAATAGCTTTGATGTGAAGCCTTGGCTTTTTTCTCTTTCCTATGCTTTATGCAATTGTAAGGAATTATCGAAAGATCTACAAATACCATTAATATTTGTACCATAACAGATGTCTCCAAGGAGGATTGTACATGGTCAAGAATGAGAGGTGGACAGCAGATCATTAATGGGTGGAACTGTCAGTCTCACAAGCCTTAATGTAAGGTTAATGAGGAAATACTCAAGGTGACAGCTGAATAAGAAACAGTAATATTGCTTTTGTGTTTTTCAACCAGCTTTAAATACAAAAACGGTCATAATTCATGAAATCCTAAGCAATCAAAAATTACTTGAAGATAATGCTTTTGTACAGGTGAGTCAATAGCATATAATAATGTAGTAAAATTGTGTTCTTGTATGAAAATTATTGCATAACTATTTCAAATTCTCTCTGCCTTTCTCTCAGCAATGCATTGATTGGAACCGAGATATCCTGAAGAGGGAACTGGGATTGATTGAAGAAGATATTATTGATATTCCTGTGTTGTTTGAGTTGCACAAGAAATATCATGCAGCAGGAGCATTCTTTCCAGATATGGTAAGTGAAAACTGGCAAGGGTGGGAGGCTTGATCCCAGCATCTGCTTGCCAGTTGCTCAGAGGTGCACAAGAGCAGCCATTAGAACCCATCCCCACAGGGAGATGCCTGCCCTCTGCTCAGCACTTCCACAGGAATTCAGCTTTGCTTAGATAAATTACAAACATAATATGAGACCTGTTTTATATATCAACAAATTGGCAGAATGGGTATTTGTTTTATCTGCTTTCTCCTCCTCCTCCTCCTCCTCCTCCAATTTTTTTTGCTCATTTTCCATGATCATTTATCCTTTTCCTCATCATCCTATAATTTTTGTCCTCTGCTTTTGTCTTTCACTCATTTATCTCCCCTCTCTCTGTCTTTCTTTTCCTGGTTACCTTCTTTTTCTGCGTCCCTCTTCATTGCCACATGCTTCTTTTTCTTATTATTATTCCGACTGTTTGAATGTGCTAATGAGTAAAAGGACTGTTTCTGACTGTGCCCCTTTAGGTGAACATGATAGTCCTCGGCAAACACCTGGGCATTCCAAAGCCGTTCGGACCTCTGATAAATGGAAAATGTCCACTGGAATCTGCGGTGCGCTCAGCGCTAGAACCACTCGGCCTGGATTGTAACTTCATCGATGACTTTGCTGCCTATCACCTGATGATGGGTGAAGTTCACTGTGGCTCCAATGTGCGTCGCAAGTCATTTGCTTTGAAGTGGTGGAATATGGAGATGTAATTACCAGTTACAATTGCCATAAAACATTGCTTTAGTTTTAATTTTGCTTTGTGCAGCCTTGATAACATGCAACCTGCTGACAAAAGACTAGCGCCCAACAATATCCACACAGCGACATGCAACCTGTGCCATTCAAACAACACGAGTCCTATTGTCTGAACCTAACATCTGCGTTCAGTTAGTCCTTCTTAGGAATGAGTTGAATTTTACAAACAAAAAACAATCTGCTCCCCAAAACTTAACTGTTCTTATCTGGAATTTACCTTTCTATTCGGCCAAAAATTCTCGGGGCTAGGGTAAGCAGAAAAGCAGTGCACTTTCCACGGGAAGGCATCAGTTGGGGGGGGGGGCGGTGAGGGGGGGGGGGGTTGTGTGGAGCATAGATCCAGATTTTCAATCTGCACAATTTGTAGCAGAAATTCTGATTGGTGGAAGGAGTGGTAGGTAAGTCTTTCGCCCACCCCTCCAGAACTATAGCAAGCTTTGGTGGCATATCTGGGACTTCCCCAGGCTACCCTAGGGGAACATACACCAGTTGTGAGCCAGCATAGGTCCTATATTAGGTTTTGGGTAGGCTCCTAAACGGCCCAAAAATAAAGGTTATTGGTTTCAGAGGGCTACCATTACATTTCTGTTGATGAAACTATGCTCCCTCAAGAGTATTCCAAAAATATCTGTGACCATATCTCTTTGGCTCTTCCCAGATCTCACGATGCATGTTGGGATGGGCACCTCTGTTGCGCCTCTACAGATGCCAGCCACCCACTGTCTCTATGAAAATGACCTGTCCCCAGGATTTGGGATGGGGTCAATGCCAGGGCTCAGTGGTGGCCAGTTGCCCTGCCCTGCTGCATTTCTGGAGGTAGAGCAGGAATTTCAGCTCAATGTCCTGTGCAAATTGTGCTCAATTGCATTTAAGCCATTTTTTTTTTGAGTACAGTAGATACTGGCAACCTAGCTTCACCACCTTATGAATCCTATGGGTTGAAAATTTTGACGAGGAAAGTTGAACTTTTTTTTATATCTATGCATCACAGCCAAGCTCAATCCAATTCTCACCTGACATCTTATACTTTCCACCAAGGGTCACTGGATAGAGGTCAGCAGTAGGATTCCTGGGGAAACTTGATTTTCTCCTCCATACCCCAGGGATGCTGAGGCCAATCAAAATGCCATACTGTTGCCTTAGCTAAAGCCAGCTAACTCAGCATAGCCCAGAGATTGAACCTGGAAATTTATGGATGTCCCTCATCGGATAAACACATTGAGCCAACAGAGGAACGAGAAGTATAATTCTAATAGGTCAATAAATCCAGTGGTTTGGAAACAAAATGCAAAATGGCACAGTAGGAATTGAGATTATATTCATAGTTCTCCATGGCAAGTTTCTGATTTTGTTGGAAGGAGTGCCAAATGTAGGGTGCTTCCAATAACAGGGTCATTCCTGTACTGAAATCCTCTTTGTTAATGAAACAAATTCTAGGCATGGCTAAGACCTTGCGGCCCATGCATTGGCCCTTTGTTCCAGCTGTGACTCTAAATAGCTCTACTTTAATCCCTAGAAATTAGACATCTAAAGAAAAAACTTACATTTATATAGCATCTTTCATAATGTAATGTAGGAAAAATGGCAGCCAATTTGTACACAGCAAGGTCCCATAAATACCAATGAAATAAATGATCAGATCATCTGTCTTTAGTGTTAGTTAAGGGACAAATATTGACCAGGACACTGGGAGAAATACCCTGCTCTTCTTTTAAAAGTGCCATGGGATCTTTTACGTCCATCTGAGAAGGCAGATAGGGCCTCGGTTTAATGCCTCATCCAGAGGATGGCATCTCTAACAGTGCAGCACTCCCACAGTACTGCACTGTAATGCCTTGCCTAGATTATGTCCTGGAGTGGGGCTTGAACAATCTTCTGACTTAGAGGCAAGAATGCTACTACTGAGCCACAGCTGACACCTAGGCAATCTAGATGCCTCATTAATATTGCCCTTTGCAAACTAGAGTGCTTCTATTTCAAGAACAGCGTAAATGTCTTGGATCATGTCACAAAGCGGTTTCCACCAGATCGACCTTTGTTCTTAATATATAGTTGAGCTGTGACGAAACAAATGTGCAGTGAAACTGCTCTCCAGTGATGCCACAGTGGCTTTGTCCACTGACAAAAATGAATCTGTTTGATTATTGCGCTTTGACTGCACCATTCCATTGCTATACACAAAACTGCAGAAGACAGTGGGGGTGAAATATAACTTTAGTGGGGACGCAAAACTGGCGGTATTGCACCTGCTGCCAGTTATACTCCGCGCCCAACATTCAGTTCCATTGATTTCACCCCCTCTGACTGCAAAAGACATGCAGAAGCTCTGTGAGGACTTTGCAAGCTTTATATAAACTTGTAACTTAGAGCAACTGGTTGAAACTAATTACATTTGGTGCATATATACAACTGCAGGCTTCAAAGAATTAATGGCTCTGCTATTGCAAACACTAAAGATTTGATCAAAGTGTTGACTACCTCTTGTGTTACTGATTTATTCATATTTATCCCATAACAGAACATTATCTGCCTCCCCAAACCTCTCTCTCCTCCTTTAAGTTAAAGGTGCTATATAAATACAAGTTGTAGTTGTTGTTGTATTTCTATAAACTGGAGCAATACATCTCTCCAGGTATAGAAAGAACATGCATTTATTTAGATGCTTTGACATCCCCAGGGTGCCCCAAAATACTTCACAGCTAATTATTTACTTTTAAATGCAGTCACTGTTGTGAAGGGAATCGGGTGTTTGCACTTCTTGGAGTGAGAGATGTGATTACTGGGAACATAACATCTTTCCATCGGGTTACAGGTCAAAAGACCTCTGTCTGATACAATCCAAAGCTTCCTTCCCCTGATGGAAGGAAGGAGAGGGGAAGGTGAGCTGACCTGGGCTGCTCTCATGCACTAGCTACAAGTGGGGAGAAGTTTGCCATGTTGGAATACCTAAAACATGAAAAATACATAAGGAGTAGGGAAACATTGTAAACTGATTAGCTGTTTTTTAATGTTTGTTTTCCCTGATTCCCCTCATTCCCAATTTAATAAGGGAGTTCTGACCACAGAAACTGTAGTTGTGAATTTAAATTCATCTCTATATAACATCTTATATCTGTACACACGAGAATGGCACCATAGTGGTTATGTTACTGGACTAGTAATCCAGAGGCCTGCACTAATGATCCAGACACGTGAGTTCAAATCCCACCACAGCAGCTGGGGAATTTAAATTCAGTTAATTAAATAAATCTGGAATAAAAAGCTAGTATCAGTAATGGTGACCATGAAACTATCGGATTGTCGTAAAAACCCATCTGGTTTACTAACGTACTTTAGGGAAGGAAATCTGCTGTCCTTACCCGGTCTGGCCTATATGTGACTCCAGACCCACAGCAATGTGGTTGACTCTTAACTGCCCTCTGAAATGGCCCAGCAAGCCACTCAGTTGTACCAAACCACTACAAAAAGCAATAATAAGAATAAAACCAGATGGACCACCCGGCATTGGACATGACAACGGCACACCCAGCCCAGTTGACCCTACAAAGTCCTCCTCACTAACATCTGGAGACTTGTGCCAAAATTGTCTGACAGACTAGTCAAGCAACATCGTCATACTCACAGAATCATACCTTTCAGCCAATGTCACAGACTCCGCCATCACCATCCCTGGATATGTCCTGTGCCACCGGCAGGATTCCCACTGAAGGAGGGAAAGAAAAAGTTGACACAAAAATATGACAATAGAATGTCAAGTGGTGCAGACAGGAAGTTTTTTTTTTACTCATTCATGGGATATGGGCGTCGATGGGCCAGCATTTATCCCCAATTGCCCTTGAGAAGGTGGTGGTGAGCCACAGTCCGTGTGGTGAACGTACTCCCACAGTGCTGTTAGGGTGGGAGTTCCAGGATTTTGACCCAGTAACAATGAAGGAACGGCGTTATATTTCCAAGTCAGGATGGAGTGTGACTTGTGGAGGGGAACTTGCAGGTGATGGTGTTACCATGTGCCTGCTGCCCTTGTTCTTCTAGTTGGTAGAGGTCACGGGTTTGCGAGGTGCTGCCGAAGAAGTCTTGGTGAGTTGCTGCAGTGCATCTTGTAGATGGTACGCACTGCAGCCACGGTGTGCCGGTGGTGCAGGGAGTGAATGTTTAAGGTGGTGGATGTGGTACCAATCAAGCAGGCTGCTTTGTCCTGGATGGTGTCGAGCTTCTTGAGTGTTGTTGGAGCTGCACAGGCATGGCCAAGCACAGGCAGCGCAAGGAGCGCACGTCAACCCAAGCACCCCACCCACCCGCCCCTTCAACCACTGTCTGCCCCACTTATGACAGAGACTGTAGGTCCCGCATTGGACTCATCAGTCACCTGAGAACTCATTTTTAATGTGGAAGCAAGTCATCCTCGGTTCCAAGGGACTGCCTAAGAAGAGAAGAAGACTCATCCTGGCAAGTGGAGAGTATTCCATCAAGGCAGCATTTGACTGACTTGTGCCTTGTAGATGGTGGAAAGGCTTTGGGGAGTCAGGAGGTGAGACACTTGCCGCAGAATACCCAGCCTCTGACCTTCTCTTGTGGCTGGTCCAGTTACGTTTCTGGTCAATGGTGACCCCCCCAGGATGTTGATGGTGGGGGATTTGGCGATGGTAATGCCGTTCAATGTCAAGAGGCGGTGGTTAGACTCTCACTTGTTGGAGATAGTTATTGCCTGGCACTTAAGTGGCAAGTAACATTCGTGCCACACATCAGCCCAAGCCTGAATGTCGTCCAGGTCTTGCTGCATGCGGGCATCAACTGCTTCATTATCTGAGGAGTTGCAGATGGAACTGAACACTATGCAATCATCAGCAAACATCCCCACTTCTGACCTTATGATGGAGGGAAGGCCATTGATGAAGCAACTGAAGATGGTTGGGCCTAGGACACTGCCCTGAGGAACTCCTGCAGCGATGACCTGGGGCTGAGATGATTGACCTCCAATGACCACAACCATCTTCCTTTGTGCTAGGTATGACTCCAGCCAGTGGAGAGTTTTCCCCCTGATTCCCATTGACTTCAATTTTACTAGGGCTCCTTGATGCCACACTCGGTCAAATGCTGCCTTGATGTCAAGGGCAGTCACTCTCACCTCACCTCTGGAATTCAGCTCTTTTGTCCATGTTTGGTCCAAGGCTATAATGCAGTCTGGAGCTGAGTGGTCCTGGCGCTGAGTGGTCCTGGCGGAACCCAAACTGAGCATCAGTGAGCAGGTTATTGGTGGGTAAGTGCCACTTGATAGCACTGTCGATGACACCTTCCATCACTTTTCTGATGATTGAGAGTAGGCTGATGGGGCAGTAATTGGCCAGATTGGATTTGACCTGCTTTTTGTGGACAGGACATACCTGGGCAGTTTTCCAAATGTAGGAAATGAGGACAAATGTAGTGCACCTACCGTTACCCCAACTAAGATCAGCCAATTCACTGCAATTGAACGTCTGTGTACGGTTACATGATGCAGTGGCTTAACAAGCCAAGCCATCAAAGTATCCTCTGCCAAACACTTTTTCAGGAAGACAGGGCCTCTTCAATTTTCAAGTGGAAACACTGATCTTTCTCTTGGATTTTCCTGACATTTAACAAAACTGATTCTGCACTTTCCAAGCTGCTATTTCTCTGTCTTACCCTTCACTCGCTGTCAACTCAAATCTCTGGAGTGGGTCTTGAACTCTCAAACTTCCAGCACAGAGATGAGAGAGCTACCACTGAGTCAAATGAAAGAAAGACTTGTATTCATATAGTGCCTTTCACGACCACTGGACGTCCCAAAGCGCTTTACAGCCAATGAAGTACTTTTGAAGTGCAGTCACTGTTGTAATGTAGGAAACGTGGCAGCCAATTTGCGCACAGCAAGCTCCCACAATCAGCAATGTGATAGTGACCAGATACTTTGTTTTAGTGATAACTATTGACCAGGTCACCGGGGCTAACTCCCCTACTCTTCTTTGAAATAGTGCCATGGGATCTTTTACATCCACCTCAGAGAGCATACAGGGCCTCGGTTTAACGTTTCATCCGAAAGACGTCACCTCCAACAGCACACTGCACTGGAATGTGCTCAAGTCTCTGGAGTGGGACTTGAACCCATAACCATGTGACTCATAAGTGAGCGTGCTACCCACCGAGCCACAGCTGACCCTGCCCTATCAGAGAAGGCACAGGCACGCTTTTCCTGCCCCCAGTTTGTGTTGTCATTGCTCTCAATTACAAAGTGGCTGCCAGTCCTATGCTGCAGCAGCACTGGAATTCTCTTGCCCTTCAGGGGGAAATAGGACGTAAATAGCATCGGGAACTTGTCTACAATGTTAAAATGAATTTGATAGAGGAGCAGAGGATGGGGTCACAGTGACCTTGCCATTGGGAAAAATCAAGCCTGATACTGTGTGTTTTTCAAGGTGTTAAAAAAAGCGAATAAAAAGCAAGCTAACCAGATATTTCTGACAACTTCCTGCCACAGAACCAAACCACTTCTTTTTCTCCTCTTTTATTGTAATTGCCATCCATTTTATGCCATTACAGTCCAATTGCTCAGTCACACGGAGCTGGTTGTGAGCAGTCTGTCCGAGCTATTAAACTACAGTAAAAAGCAAAAAGCTGCAAATCTGAAACAAAATCATAAAATAACGAGTTCTGATGAAGGGTTGTGTACCTGAAATGTTCACTTTCCTGTTCTTTCCAGAGATGCTCACTGACCTGTGTGATTTCAACATTTTTGGAAAGAAGCTGTGGGTTGTTTCTGTGACACCTTTCTGCAATGTTTCGAAATATCTGGTCAGCAGATCGAGTTTTCTAATTTGCATTTGTAGGTGTGGGTGGAGTTTATGCATTCATAACAGTCCCTCCGAGACTCCAGACGCCACTGAAGCCTTGAGGAGCTGCTGTCTACAGTTACAGAGGTATTGTAAACGTGATTTGTAAGCGAGACTAGAAAAGAGGGAGATCAGGTCTCCAGATTAGTTGCGAGACCAATATACAGTACCTGGGACAGGTAAAAGACAGAGGGGAAGGAAAGTCAGGATCTTGCCGAAGGCTTATTATTTCCAAAGGGCGTGAAGGATATAGAAAATGGCTTGCAGTCGCCCTCGCCCTTACCTGGAATACTTACAAGAGTTACAGTGTAAGCACAGACAGTAAAAGAGTCTCGGTTCAGGTGAATTAGGGCGGGACATTAACTCAATTGTTGCAGATGTGAGTTAAAACAAGTTCTGACGAAGGGTCATCGACCTGAAACGTTAACTCTATTTCTCGCACCACAATACTGCCTGACTTGCTGAGTGTTTCCAGCATTTTCTGTTGTTATTTGAGTTAAAAGAAGTTCAGACAGTTTGGTAAGATAATCATTCATTGTGAATATCAGGTATGAGAAAGAAAACGGAGACTTGTTTAAGTGTATGAGAGGAAATTGCACTAACTCCAGTCAGGACTTGTGCAATAAGGGACTCCGTTTATTGGGGATATTTTTCCTAAAACAGATTAATTGCGGATGGTTCAGGCAACTTGTTGAATGACAAACTCCTAAACTGTATTAATGTTGCAGATAAGTGTAAAAGCTGATTGAGAGATGAGGCGAGCTACCGATTATATTAAATTAGATTTTTCTTACGCCAGAAGACAGGTAAAGAGAGAGACTGGCCCGAATTTTATTCTGGAGCCAGATTGGAAGCAGGGGGCGAGAAAGCAGTCGGGAAACTTGGGAGAACGGGTTTCCTGCAGGTTCTGCCAAATTTAAAGGCAGGGCCGGATTAGTATTTGAAAGCTGTTTCCTGACTGGCTGCGGAGGGCGGGGGGAATCGGGGCCGGAGGAGGATCGGGGCGGGGGGAATCGGGGCCGGAGGAGGATCGGGGGCGGGGGGAATCGGGGCCGGAGGAGGATCGGGGGCGGGGGGAATCGGGGCCGGAGGAGGATCGGGGGCGGGGGGAATCGGGGCCGGAGGACGATCGGTGGGGTGGATTTGGGAACTGATGGAATAAGCTAGCTTGCCTGCTGGGCTGACTGAAGTGTTTATAGCTGTTTTTACAGATCTTGCAATCTCCAAGAATAATGTTGTATTAAATGTCGTTGCACAAACTACGATGTGCACTACCAAACACGGAATATTTACCAACAGCTTTTACTTAGACAGGGGCCGGAGGAGCATCGGGGCCGGAGGGGGCAGGCTGGGAAGGCGATTGGGGGCCAAAGCGGGGCGGTGAGATCAGAGGCCTGGGGGGTGTCGAATCGCAAGGGGGTGGTGGGTGGTATCTGAGAGGCAGGGACACTGGATCCAGCAGGTAAGTGGAAAGGCACTTACCTCCTGGATCCAACAGTCCTCGCCTCCCTTTAGCTGGTGGGTTCCTAGAGGCCCAGGAAAACCAGCCAGCCAGAGTTAAATTTGTAATGGTGGGTCACCATGAGGCACACCAGCCTCATTCTGTTTAAATGGACGACCAACCTCCTGGGAGCGGTCTGGCTGCCCGTCCCCAGTCCCGCCTCCGTTAAATCGGAAGTCGGTGGGTTGGAGTCGGGATTCCGTTTTTTTTAACTCTTTAACCTCCCACCTGACCCCAACCCACCCGTTTTTTGGGGTTAAAATTCCCATTGGGTGACTCTGGGCTGTTATTGTGAGCAGGGCAGTGGGTGTCTATAAATAAGCTTCACCTGAGCTGAAACACTGACTCTTACTCTGCAGAGCACTGTAAACCTTCACTATGTCCAAGCAAAGGACCGTGCGCCTGGAGTGTGGGAAACCCACCAATGTTATTTATGTGCTGGGAACGGAACTCAACATCGACATTTACAAGTAAGTCAACAAACTGATTTGATTTTTTTTTACTAGTTGATTCTTGTACATATGCTTGATGCTCTTCAAACATCCTTCTTGCAAACGCTGGACCTCCTGAGATCTGAATCCCGAGGCTCCTCAGCGAGGGTAGCCATTTCACAACTGCCTCCTCATTTTCTATCCTCAGCTCATCCTGGCCACATGCTTTGTGTGTCACCATGTGAACTCCCCTGAGTCTCATGAACTAAGCCCCCTCCTTGAGTGGGTGTCTGTGGGCTGCTGCTTGCCATGACAGGATTGATGGAGGGACTGAGAATTGCTGAAGCAGAGGAGCCAGGTTTCTCTCGTTAGTCTTGTACAAGTATAATATCAGTGCATCTGCTGCAGAAACCCTTATCCATGCCTTTGGCACCTCTAGATTTGACTATTCCAATGCTCTCCTGGCCTGCCTCCCGTCTTCCAGCCTAATAAAATTGAGCTCATCCAAAACTCTGCTACCCATTCACCCATCACCCCTGTACTCACTGACCTACATTGGCTCCTGGTCCGGCAACACCTAGATTTTTAAATTCTCATCCTTGTTTTCAAATCCCTCCATGGCCTCATCCATTCCTATCTCTGCGCTCCTCCAAATGGCCTCTCGCGCATCCCCTATTTTAATCACTCCACCATTGGCAGCCGTGGCTTCAGTTGCCTGGGCCCTAAGCTCTGGAATTCCCTCCCTAAACCCCTCTGCCTCTCTACCTCTCTCCTCCTTTAAGATGCTCCTTAAAACCTACCGCTTTGACCACGTTTTTGTTCATCTGTCCTAATACCTCATGTGGCATGGTATCAAATTTTGTTTGACAATGCTCCTGTGAAGCACCTTGGGACATTTTATTACTTTAAAGATGTTATATAAATGCAAGTTGTTGTTGTAGTACATGAAAATAAGGACTGTAAGACTTTTTAAAATGGATTAGCCAACTAATTCAATAGTAAATAAATTTTGGGCCATAATATCTTGAGAGAGAATTGGAGAAGAGATAACCAAGCTGGAGGGTACAGTTGAGTTTTAGAAAATAAAAACTGCTCTGCAGTGACACCTGGTGGCCAAAGCCTGCAACTGCATGCGGACTTAAAGCAGTTCTTTAAAGTATTTCAAGCTCATAGATTGTGACATTAATGGGAAAATCCTATTATAAATAGGCGTTACCAGAAAAGCTTAACAGGTGAGTATGGGCACGTTTAAAATGGGGAATTCCTCTGAGGTGTTTCAATGTAAGACATGTCAGTACCAATTTTAATAATATTATATATCTCTATTATATTTTTTATTTGTTCATTCACAAGATGTGGGTGTCGCCTGCAAGGCCAGCTTTTATTGCCCATCCCTAATTTCCCAGAAGGTGGTGGTGAGCCGCCTTCTTGAACCGCTCCAGTCCGTGTGGTGAAGGTACTCCCACAGTGCTGTTAAGTAGGGAGTTCCAGGATTTTGACCCAGCAACGATGAATGAACAGCGATATATTTCCAAGTCAGGATGGTGTGCGACTTGGAAGTGGTAGTGTTCCCATGTGCCTGCTGACTTTGTCCTTCTAGGTGGTAGAGATCGCGGGTTTGGGAAGTGTTGTTGAAAAAGCCTTGGTGAGTTGCTGCAGTGCATCTCGTAGATGATAAACACTGCTGCCACAGTGCACCAGTGGTGGAGGGAATGAATGTTTAAGGTGGTGGATGGGGTGCCGATCAAGTGGGCTGCTTTGTCCTGGATGGTGTCAAGCTTCTTCTGTGTTGCTGGAGCTGCACTCATCCAGGCAAGTGGAGAGTATTCCATCACACTCCTGACTTGTGCCTTGTGGGTGGTGGAACGACTTTGGGGATTCAGGAGGTGAGTCACTCACTGCAGAATACTCAGCCTCTGACCTGTTCTTGTAGCCACAGTGTTTCTGTGGCTGGTCCAGTTAAGTTTATGGTCAATGGTAACACCACCACCACCACCCGCCCCCCCCCCTCCAAAGATGTTGATGGTGGGGGATTTGATAATGCTATTGCCATTGAATGTCATGGGGAGGTGGTTAGACTATCTCTTGTTGGAGATAGTCATTGCCTGGCACTTGTGTGGTGCGAATGTTACCTGCCACTTATCAGCCCAAGCCTGGATGTTGTCCAGGTCTTGCTGCATGCGGGCATGGACTGCTTCATTATCCGATGAATTGCGAATGTAAATGAACACTGTGCAATCATCAGTGATTATCCCCACTTCTGACCTAATGATGGAGGGAATGTCATTGATGAAGCAGCTGAAGATGGTTGGGCCTAGGACACTGCCCTGAGGAACTCCTGCAGCAAATTATTATATATTAAATGCAGTGCGCGATGGCAACATCCCAAAGGACCTGCATCTGTAGGTGGTGCTGTTAGCATAATGTTACGTGACAACATTATGTAACAGTGCCATCTGAAAGAAAAATTAGTAACTCATTTATGGAAACCATCCAGGTGGGAAAATAAAAAATCAGAAAGGTAGGTTCTTTAAAAATGAAAGCACACAGAATTGGGTAACCTTGTGACATGGGTTGATAATTGGTTGGGTCATAGGAGACAGAGAGTAGGGATAAAGGGAATGCACTCTGATGAGCGGGATGTATCAAATGGCGTTCTCTAGGGATCTGTAGTGGGGCCTCAGCTTTTCACTAAAAATATCAGTGAATTGGATGAAGGAATAGAGAGTTGTATGTCCAAATTTGCAGATGACACTAAGTTAGCAGGCACAGAAAGTTGTGTAGGTGGTAGCAGGAAGTTACAAAGAGACATAGATTAAGTGAGTGGGCAAAACTGTGGCAGATGGAGTTCAACGTGGGGCAGTGTGAGGTCATCCACTTTGTGTCCAGGAAAGACAAATCGTATTATTTTCTTAATGGCGAAAGATTACAAACTGTAGTAGCTAACTATGTCTATGAGTCCTGGGATTGAAGTGACACTCGACCTCTGGGTACATGGATCTAAGGTGGTCCTGCTGCAGGCTGCAAACTTCAGCTGTGGGTGTAGCCTGGCCCTATCTATTTTCTGGAACATGTGAAGTCATCGGAGGAGGTGCAAATGTGTTGTCGTTTGGACAAACAGCAACATTGTCCATTGCTATTTCATGCCTGCCACTTCTGCCCGATTCCATGTCGTCATGGTTGCCGAGCTGTAGACAGCAGATCACATGACATAAATTACATTATTGAAGTCCTTATCAATGTGCATGGCAACTAAAGAGGCCCTGAGGTAAATCCCCTGGAGTTGTCGTGTACTCCAAATTGAACTGTATTTCAGATAAATGGTCATGCACAACTGCATAGATATGGGTAGTTAATTACTACTGTTAAAGAAACCACCTTGGAGCTGTTGTTTCTGTGCCAGGAATTAAGGTGCCAGAACACAATGATGCAAAGACTGTGGGAGACCTCATGTTACAGTTGCTGAGTGCAGGCGCAGGTTGGTTAGCCCCTGGGTCTTCCCTAACTTTATTACAACAGACTCGCTAAAAGGCCATTGTATCCTGCAAAGGCTATTAGCCTTTGCCTTCTGCTCCATATACTTTGGCTGTTTGACATCACATTTACTCTGTTCACAACCACCTCATGCCAAGCAAAGGATGCCCAGGGGTCCCAAAGAGGGCACCGCTTCTTAATTACACATCTTGCTGAAGCACCTCAAAGCAGCATCTGAAAATGGGTGTGCTGTGTGTTGTTCTTGAGCTCATCCAAAGCTCTGCTGTCCATGTCCTAACTCACACCAAGTCCCATTCACCCATCACCCCTATGCTCGCTGACCTACATTTGCTTCTTGACCACCAACACCTTGAATTTAAAATTCTCATCCTCGTGTTGAAATCCCTCCATAGCCTCGCCCCTCCCTATCTCTGTAACATCCTCCAGCCCGACAACCCTCTGAGAATTCTACGTTCCTCCAGCTCTGGCCTCATGTATCCCCCAGTTCCTTCGGCCCACCATTGGTGGCCATGCTTTCAGCTGACTAGGCCCTAAGCTCTGGAATTCCCTCCACAAACCTCTCAGCCTCTCTCTCCTTCTTTAAGACTGCTTAAAAATGTACCTCTTTGACCAAGTGTTTGGTCACCTGTCCTAATATCTCCTTCTTTGGCTTGCTGAGATATCTCCTCTGCCTTCCACCCTCTGCCTCGGCACCAAACAACTTCTTATCCTCAGTGATTTCAACCTCCACCTCAACTTTACCTGTTCTCTCTCCTCTGACTTCACTGCCCTGCTTTCCTTCCTAACTCTCTCCTTTCATATAAACTCTCCTACCCATATGCACAATCACCCCCTCTATCTTGTCATCTCACGTAGCCTCGCTACTCTCACTGTAACTATCACTGATAAGGCAATCTCTGACCATTTCCTTATATCGCTCTTTACCCATATTCCCCGATCCCCCCTCCCAACCCCACTTCTTTCTGTGTCCGCCCTTGGAAAAAAACTCTCCCTCAAGTCCCTTACCACTGCACTTTCAAATTCCCAACTATCTAGCCTTTGGCCTACAATTCTTCATGACATTTCTGCAGCTACTGATTTGCTAAATCATACCCTCTCCACCACCTTTGATGCCCTTGTCCCCATTAAAACCATTACACTCTCTCACCCTAGTTGTTCCCCCTGGTATACCCATCATCTCTGCTCCCTTAAGTCCAAGGGACGTAGATTTGAATGTCTTTTGCGCTCAACTGGTTTAACCATCCATCACCAGCTCTGGCGGGGCCTGCTCTCCATTGCTAAAACTGCCCACTATTCTAAGATCATCCAGGAAGGCAAAGATAACACCCGGCTTCTCTTCTCCATCACAAACCGTCTTCTCAAACCACCCTCCCCTGCCTCCTCCTCCCTCACCTCCAACAATAAGTACCAGGAGTTCATGGACTTTTTTGTTACAAAGATTGAGACCATCCGTTCAGCTGCCTCTGCTGCTTCCTCCCTTTCCTAAGCCAGGCTTCATTTCCTCTGCGGTTCCTCCCTGCCCTAACCCTGAATTTACATATTTCTCTAGTTTCTCTCCTATCTCCCCTCATGCCCTCTCAAAGCTCATCTTGTCGATGAGACCCAACTCCTGCTCTCTTGACCCTATTCCCACTAAACTGTTGACCACCCAACTTCCCTTCCTGGCTCCCGTGTTAGCTGATATTGTTAGCGGTTCTCTCTCCTCAGGTACTGCCTGCCTCCCCTTCAAATCTGCCGTCATCACCCCTCTCCTCAAGAAATCCACCCTTAACCCTTCCATCCTTGCAAACTATCTTCCCATCTCCAACCGCCCTTTCCTCTCCAAAGTCCTGGAACGTGTTGTCGCCTCCCAGATCAGTGCTCATCTTTCCCGGTACGCCATGTTTGAATCCCTCTAAATCAGGTTTCTTCCCCCGCCACAGTACCGAAACGGCTCTTACCAAAGTCACAAATGACATCCTATGTGACTGTGACAAAGGTAAGCGATCCCTCCTCGTCCTTTCTGCAGCCTTTGACATGGTTGACCACACAATTCTGCTCCAATGCCTCTCCACCGTTGTCCAGCTGGGTGGGACTGCACTCGCCTGGTTCCATTCTTATCTATCCAGTCCTAGCCAGAGAATCACCTGCAATGGCTTCTCTTCCCACTCCCACACCGTTATCTCTGGTGTCCTCCAATGATCTATCCTTGGGCCCCTCCTATTTCTCATCTACATGCTGCCTCTTGGGGACATCATCCAACGACACAGTGTCAGTTTCTACATGTACGCTGACAATCCCAGCTCTACCTCTCTCGACCAATGTTCCCTCTAAGCTGCTCGTGTGATCGGCCGCGCTGTAATCTGCGAGGCACTGCACAGCCCGCTCACAAGCTTTTCCACTGGAAATACCGCGCATGTGCAGAAATTCAAAGGGACCTCGCACTGAAATAAACAGGCCACGCACAACAAAGCGCAGCTTAGAGGGAAACTGCTCTCGACCCCTCCACTGTCTCTAAACTGTCAGACTGCTTGCCAACATCCAATACTGGATGAGCAGAAATTTCCTCCAACTAAATATTGAGAAGACCGAAGTCAGCCATTGGGGGGAATTTTAACCCAACAAAATGGGTGGGTTTAGGTCGGGTGGGAAGTTAGTGTTAAAAGTCTGAATCCCGACCAGAACCCGCTGCCAACCCAGCCACTTATTGTTTTAACGGAGGCGGGATGGGGGTGGGGAGGGGAAGAGGCCGGGCAGCCAACCCGATCCCAGGAGGCGGATATTCAATTTAAATATTATAATGAGGCCGCCATGCCTCAGATTTAACCTCCATTTTAAATTTAACTCTGGCTGGTTGGGTTTTGCAGGCCTCATACCCCCACCCCACTCCTCCGATGCTCACCTGCCCCCCAAACTCCTCCAGCCCGCCGATGCTCACACGGCCCACCATCACCCCGGCCTTCCAATCAGCCACCATAGCCCCCAATCGTTGCCGATCACTCCCTGCTCCTCCAGCCCCCGATCGTTGCCGACCACCCGTACACCCCACCCCACACTCCTCCGGCCCTCTCCGTGCTCCTCCAGCACCCCACCCGCCAGATCACCACCTGACCCCGACGCAATCCCTCCCTCCCTCCTCTCTGCAGCCTAGTGCCACAGGCCTACCCGCCCGCAGCCAGCCAGCCTCTCAATCTGGCTGGCTGTGGATGGGAAACAGATGTTTCCCATGCAAATCAGGCCCTGCCGTTAAATTCGGGTTTCCAGACCGCTTCTGAGCACCCCCACCTCCCAACCCGCCAAACTATTAAAATTCAGGCCATTGTGTTCGGTCCACGCCACAAACTCCGTTCCTTAGCCACCGACTCCATCCCTTTCCTTGGCAACTGTCTGAGGCTGAACCAGACTGTTCGCAACCTTGGTGTTATATTTAATCCCGAGATGAGCTTCCGACCGCATATCTGCGCCATCACTAAGACCGCCTATTTCCACCTCCATAACATCGCCTGTCTCTGCCCCTGCCTCAGCTTATCTGCTGCTGAAACCCTCATCCATGCCTTTGTTACCTCTGGACTAGACTGTTCCAACGCACTCCTGGCCGGCCTCCCACGTTCTACCCTCCATAAACTTGAGGTCATCCAAAACTCTGCTGCCCGTGTCCTAACTCGCACCAAGTCCCGTTCACCCATCTCCCCTGTACTCGCTGACCTACCTTGGCTCCCGGTTAAGCAACGCCTTGATTTTAAAATTCTCATCCTTGTTTTCAAATACCTCCATGGCCTCGCCCCTCCCTATCTCTGTAATCTCCTCCAGCCCTACAACCCCCCGAGATCTCTGCGCTCTGCCAATTCTGGGCTCTTGAGCATCCCCGATTTTAATCCACCATTGGCAGCCATGCCTTCAGCTGCTTAGATCCTAAACTTTGGAATTTCCTCCCTAAACTTCTCCGCCTCTCTACCTCTCTCTCCTCCTTTAAGACGCTCCTTAAAACCTACCTTTTTGACCAAGCTTTTGTTCATCTGCCCCAATATCTCCTTATGTGGCTTGGTGTCAAACTTTGTTTGATAACGCTCCTGTGAAATGCCTTGGGATGTTTCACTATATTAAAGGTGCAACTTCTTGTTTTGTTGGACAGCTATTTTCAGTTTTCTACCTAGCAACAATCAAATAGCCTCTATAAATTTCAGCTGTAACCTTTTTAAGAGCTGCATCTTATTCCCCACCCCTGCTGTTGTAAGCACCTGTTGGCAGGCGCGATCTGGACTGGGAACGCAGCCAGAGTTATGTTTCCACATGCTAAGTTTGCTGCTCTCAGGGCGTCATAGCAGCTGAAAATTTACCCTTTCGTGGTAAAACTGAAAATTTATCTAATTAGTGCTGAATTGGGGCACTTCTCAAATGTGGGCCATTCCAACTAGGAACTGGATTAAGACTCCCTGAACTAATTTAATGTATAACCCTTACTACCAGTACAATGCCCTGTTTTAACTAAATTAGGTTCCTGTTTTGGATGAAGCAAATAACTACCTAGACTTAAATATTTTCTCTTCCTCCAGGCCATCCCCTCCAGGATGCCGAGCATTTGAAGTCAGCTCCAGTCCTGGTGTCAATTGTTCCATTTCAGATCAACAAAGTGTAGCCATTGTAGCTAAACATGCAACCAGATGGGCCCTCAACAAAGGGATCTTACTTGTGGTCACGATGGAAAAAACAAGCAATGCCCTCAACGATAGCAAGGTAACATTGTAATACCTCTGCAGACGTACTTCATTAAGATTATAGAGCTTGATGCAGTCGATTTTTATTGAAATAGAATGACCTGTAAATTACTTAAGTGGAAAACAGAAGATGGTAAAATGACAGAAGTGATATCAGCACGAGACAATAGAAGGAATAGAGAGAGAAATTATAGACAATTCTGACACAGAGAGCATGTGAACAGCTGAGGAGGTGGAGATGAGGCAGGTGAAAATGGGAGATAAAAAACTGGCAAAGTGGGTAGGAGATAAAAAGTGCAGGTCGACACCAAGCGTGAAGACCACCCTGCCAGCATGATGTTCTGACAGAGGGTCCCCAGAAATGCCAGCAAACCCATCCCACATTACCAGCGTTTTCTACCAAACAGAAAGTGGGGGGCTGTGGTTAACAACTGAAATGATTAAAGTCAGTATTAAGGTCAGAAGGTTGCAAAGTGCCCAATACAAAGATGAAGGGCTGTTCCTTGAGCTTGTGCTGAGCTTCACTGAAAGAGTGTGGAAGGCCGAAGACAGCGGTCAGAGTGGGAGTGTGATGAGGAATTGAAGTGGCAAGCAACAGGCAGCTCCAGGCTGCATTTGCGGACAGAACGGAGGGATTCATCAAAGCAGCCATCTAATGCGTGTGCCACCTACATTATTTTATTCTCCCAGGCTCCAGATTTGTGCTTCCATTTCCACCTACTTTAACCCCCACCTCCTCTGTTTTTTCTGAAATATCTTTGATATATCTACAGCAATTTCAGGTGTTAATTCCAAATTTCCAGCATCTGTAGTTTTTTTGCTATCCATTTAACTCTACTCTTTGCTTTCTATCCTATCTCTCTACCCATATTGGGTTCAAATCCTGCTCCAGACACTCCCGGTGAGCTCTGCCTCTAAATTCTGGGATGACATCCAACAGGATACTTGTGTCGAGTAGGTGAGGGTGGCCCTCTTCATTGTATGGGTTGTGGGAGCCCATAAAACCCTCCATCGTATAGGACTAATCACCCTATCGGCGAGAATAAAGATGGTTATGGTCATGGAAGGAGCATTCCGTTGGCTGCCTATCAGACTGTTAAACAACACGAGAGCAAATCCTTCCACTGCTTCACTCTATTCTCCAGGAATATAAGATTAAATGTAAGAGATTGATGACGGAAAGCAGGAGAAACTGGAAGAATATAGTCCCTCTAAGCTGCGCGTGTGCATAGCCGTACAGTAATCTGCAAAGGCTGCACACGGGATTTTCCACTGGAAATACCACATGTGCAGAAATTTAAATGGATTGCGCATTGAAATAAACAGGCTGCGCACAAAAAAGTGCAGGTTAGAGGGAGCATTGCTGGAGAATACTATAGAATGTGAACCCATGAAGCTACATTCCCTTTAATGCAATATGCTTTAATTTTCATGACAAGTCTTATTCACTAATTTCAGAAGAACGTAAGAAATAGGAGGAGTAGGCCATACGGCCCCTTGAGTCTGCTCCGCCATTCAATAAGACCATGGCTGATCCTCAACCGCCACTCCACTTTCCCATCCAATCCTCATATCCCTTGATTCCCTTAGAGTCCAAAAATCTATCGATCTCAGCCTTGAATATACTCAACGACTGAGCATCCACAGCCCTCTGGGGTAGAGAATTCCAAAGATTCACAACCATCTGAGCAAAGAAATTCCTCCTCATCTCAGTCCTAAATGGCCAATCCCTTGTCCTGAGACTATGCCCCCTAGTTCTGGACTCTCCAGCCAAGGAAAACAGCCTCCAAGCATCTACCCTTTCAAGCCCTCTTGGAATCTTATATGTTTCAATGAGATCATCTCTCATTCTTCTAAACTCCAGAGAGTATAGGCCCATTCATCCCATATTATGGCTCTAGAAGTTTAGCCACAACTGAGGTAAGACTAACTGGCCTATAATTTGATGACTTGTCCCTTTCCCCTTTCTTCAATTGACTTCAATAGAACAGAAAATCAGGCAGGTGTATAATGTGCAGCTCATCCAATATCCCCCTATTTACACCAATGCCGAAAATTAAAAGACCCCCATTGTTCCTAATCTGGTTTCTGCACTCTTCCTGTAGGTTACAGTTATATTTTATGGAGACAAGTTGGAAAAACCGATTGACAAGATGGTCCTCCACCTCACGGCGGTCGGTAAGTGATTGACACTCAGGTTAAACAGACAGGTCCGATAATTCCATGTGGTGAGTTGCACTGCTTTCATGTCATTGGAAAATGAGTTGTGTTTGGCCCAGGGTCTGGAGAGCTACTTGCACCAGAATTTTGTGGGTCAGCTTATTTACATATTCAATGGAGTAGTGACTGGTGTAAAACCCAAGTTAAACAGGAATAACGAATAACGTGCTGGGTGCATGGAACTAGAGTGCAACCTTTAAAAAGCTAGTTCTGGTTGAAGACTGCAGCAGCAGCTAAGTAAGGAACAGTGTTCGGCTCAGTCAGTTGACTGCCAGCTAGCTTGACTGGATGTTTCGTGACTGTGCCACTTTACAAGAATGTCTAACACAGGACAACCTGGCAAGAGACAGCCAAAGAATGGACACGGGCATGGCACAGAGGTGGAGAAGAACATGCCACAATATCAAACCTCCAAACTTTCCTTGATGAAATAGAACTTAGGAGAGACAGAGTGTTGGGTGTCTGTGGCAGGAAACCTAGCAAAAAGATCAGTCGTACCACTTGGAGGCAGGTGGCACTGGAACTGAATGCCAACTCTCACCCCCAAGGGCTGCAGACAAGTGCTGCAGACAAGTGCTGCAAAAGTTTAATGACCTGAGCAGGGCAGGTAGGCTAACACACCAGCCACTCTTCATTTCCTTCCTCAGGCACCCGGGTCACTAGCACACTCCAAAAGCAACATTTGTACAACTAACCCATCACAATGAACTCTGGTTAAGGGGAGCACTGACTCTGAATCTTACATTATGGCTACCCATAGCCCCAATAGCAATTACTTGTGTGCACAACCCTAAAATGCTTTTCTCGATTTTGACAGGGCGATATAGGGCTTTAAACTAAATAGTGGGGGGAGGGGGTTGGGATCCGCTGAGCGGAAATGTAAAAAGTCAAAGAAAAATGAGATGGCAAAAGTGCAGGGTAGCGATAGGGGTAATGATAACCAGAGTGTGGCAGGAAGGGACAGAGCGTATACACATAAGAGTGCATCAGAAAGAGGGGTCAGAGTAGGGAAAAATGGTAAAAAGACAAGATTAAAAGCTCTATATCTGAACGCACACAGCATTCGTAACAAGATAGATGAGTTGACAGCACAAATAGAAATAAATGGGTATGATCCGATAGCCATTACAGAGACGTGGTTGCAAGGTGACCAAGGCTGGGAACCGAATATTCAGGGGTATTTGCCATTTTGTAAGGATAGGCAGAAAGGAAAAGGAGGTGGTGTAGCTCCGTTAATAAGGGATGAGACCAGTGCAGTAGTGAGAAATTATATTGGCTCAGAAGATCAAGACGTAGAATCAGTTTGGGTGGAGATAAGAAATAATAAGGGTAAGCAGTCATTGGTGGGAGTGGTCTACAGTCCCCCAAACAGTAGCCACGCTGTAGGACAGAGTATAAATCAAGAAATAATAGAGGTTTGTAAGAAAGGTACGGCTATATTCATGGGAGATTTTAATCTTCATATTGATTGGACAAAGCAAATTGGCAAAGGTAGACTTGAGGAAGAGTTCTTAGAATGTATGCGGGATGGTTTCTTGGAACAATACGTTGTGGAACCAACCAGGGAGCAGACTATTTTAGATCTGGTAATGTGCAACAAGGCTGGATTAATTAATAATCTCGAAGTGAAGGATCCTCTTGGGAAGAGTGATCATAGCATGGTAGAATTTCAAATTCAGTTTGAGGGTGAGAAAGCTAGGTCTCAAACTGGTGTCCTGAACTTAAATAAAGGTAATTACAAAGGTATGAAGGCAGACTTGGTTAAAGAGGACTGGGAAAATATATTAGAGTAAGACTGTAGAAAAGCAGTGGCAAACATTTAAGGAGATATTTCATAACTCTCAGCAAAGATATATTCCAGTGAGAAAGAAAGACTCTAAGAGAAGGATGAACCATCCGTGGCTAACTAAGGAAGTAAAGGATGGTATCAAATTGAAAACAAAGGCATACAATGTTGCGAAGAACAGTGGAAGGCCAGAGGATTGGGAAATTTTTAAAAACCAGCAAAGGACGACTAAAAAAATGATAAAGAAAGAGAAGATAGCTTATGAGAGTAAGCTAGCAAGAAATATAAAAAAGGACAGTAAGAGCTTCTACAGGTATATAAAAAGGAAGAGAGTAGCTAAAGTAAACATTGGTCCCCTAGAGGATGAGTCTGGGGAATTAATAATGGAAAACAGGGAAATAGCAGAGACTTTGAACAAATATTTTGTATTGGTCTTCACGGTAGAAGACACTAAAAGCATCCCAATAATGGATAATCAAGGGGCTATTGGGGTGGGGGGGAACTTAAAACAATCACTATCACTAGAGAAAAAGTACTAGGCAAACTAATGGGACTAAAGGTGGACAAGTCCCCTGGACCCGATGGCCTGCATCCTAGGGTCTTAAAAGAGGTGGCTGCAGAGATAGTGGATGCATTGATTGTAATCTACCAAAATTCCCTGGATTCTGGAGAGGTCCCAGCGGACTGGAAAACCGCAAATGTAACGCCCCTATTTAAGAAAGGAGGGAGACAGAAAGCAGGCAACTATAGACCAGTTAGCCTATCATCTGTCATTGGGAAAATGCTGGAGTCCATCATTAGGGAAGTGGTAGCAGGACATTTAGAAAATCATAATATAGTCAAGCAGAGTCAGCATGGTTTTATGAAAGGGAAATCATGTTTGACAAATTTGCTGGATGCAAATGAGGATGTAATGAGCAGGGTGGATAAAGGGGAACCAGTAGATGTCGTGTATTTGGATTTCCAGAAGGCATTCGATAAGGTGCCACATAAAAGGTTACTGCACAAGATAAGAGCTCACGGGGTTGGGGGTAATATATTAGCATGGATAGATGATTGGCTAACGAACAGAAAACAGAGAGTCGGGATAAATGGGTTATTTTCAGGTTGGCAAACTATAACTAGTGGGGTGCCGCAGGGATCAGTGCTGGGGCCTCAACTATTTACAATCATTTATTTTTCCTACCAAAGTGGATAACCTCGCATTTTCCCACATTATACTCCATCTGCCAGATTTTTGCCCACTCACTTATCCTATCTATACCCCTTTGCAGATTCTTTGCGTCCTCCACACAATTTGCTTTCCCACCTATCTTTGTATCAGCAGCAAATTTGGCTGCATTACACTCTGTCCCTTCATCCAAGTCATTAATATAACTAAGCAAATTATCATTTAAATGAGGAGAGATTACAAAATGCTGAGGTACAGCGGGATCTTGGGGTCCTTGTACATGAATCACAAAAAGTTAGCATGCAGGTACAGCAAGTAATTAGGAAGGCAAATGGAATGTTGGCCATTATTGCAAAGGGAATGGAGTATAAAAGTAGGGAAGTCCTGTTACAACTGTACAGGGCGTTGGTGAGACCACACCTGGAGTACTGCATACAGTTTTGGTCTCCTTATTTAAGGAAGGATATACTTGCATTGGAGGCCGTTCAGAGAAGGTTCACGAGGTTGATTCCGGAGATGAAGGGGTTGTCTTATGAAGAAAGGTTAAGCAGGTTGGGCCTATACTCATTGGAGTTTAGAAGAATGAGAGGGGATCTTATTGAAACATATAAGATTCTGAAGGGGCTTGACAGGGTAGATACAGAGAGGATGTTTCCCCTCGTGGGGGAATCTAGAACTAGGGGACATAATTTCAGAATAAGGGGGCACCCATTTAAAACGGAAATGAGGAGGAATTTCTTCTCTCAGAGGGTCGTGAATCTTGGAATTCTCTTCCCCAGAGAGCTGTGGAAGCTGGGTCATTGAATATATTTAAGGTGGAGATAGACAGATTTTTGAATGTTAAGGGAGTCAAGGGTTATGGGGAGCAGGCAGGGAAGTGGAGTTGAGGCCACGATCAGATCAGCCATGATCTTATTGAATGGCGGAGCAGGCTCGAGGGGCCAAATGACCTCCTCCTGCTCCTACGTCTTATGTTCTTATGATATCCCCAAGTCTTTCTTCTCCCATGCCAATTAATACGCAGTCCCCAACTGCTAGTTAACTTCTGTATCCCTTCTTTGACAGACATATCCCTGGATGTGGATGCAGATCGTGATGGTAAAGTTGAGAGGAATAATCCAAACAAGGTGATTAAAAACGGAAACCTACACAGTTTATGTTTTACAACACATTTGGGGTGATTTCCGTGGGATTCTCCCTCTCGTTTACTGTAAAGTTGGTGGAAGAACTGGAGAAACACCAGAAAACAACTTGCATTTTTTTGGGGGCTTTAACTGGTAAAATGTCCCAAGTGAATTCACAGGAGCATTATCAGACAAAATTTGACACTGAGCCATGTAGAGATATTAGGACAAGTGACCAAAAGCTTGGTCAAAGAGGTAGGTTTTAAGGAGTGACTTAAAGGAGGAAAGAGAGGTAGAGAAGCGGAGAGGTTTAGGGAGGGAATTCCAGAGCTTAGATAACTGCTGCTGTCTTCAGGGGTTTCCACAGTTCATTTCCTTTTCAATGGAACCACAGACACAAAGAGAGCGAGCTATCCAACTCTACAGACCGGCAGGGTTCCCAAAGGTGGAAGGAGCAATTGATGGAAGGCATTCAAGGTTCCTCCCCATTCTCATGAAAATGAAAGGCTTTCATCTGATTAAAGTGTAGCTAGTGTACAATACTAATCACCTTATCCTGTACGTTAATGCTCACTACCCAGGAAGCTGTAATGTCGCTCTCATCATACACCAATCAACTATACCAGCCCTGATGACTCAGAGCCGTGTATCATGAGGATTGATTGGTGATCAGAGCTATCCCCGTGTAGTCATGGCTTATGAACCCAGTAAGACTGACACAGACAGAGGGAGAGTCTCAGGGTTTTCAGTAGGTGTTCCTCCCCTCCCAGTGCATTTCTCTGGCACTAGTTATACGTGACCATTTTCTTTGCATGGAGAGAACGCAATGATAAAGCAATGCGAGTCGCATAGACACATTTTCTCCCATATGAGCATATGCATCCCATGATGATGAGAGGTGCAGGTGTATTGCCCCTTTAAATCAACTGTCCTTCAAAATGAGCAGAACCCCTTGTGGCAAGCCATGTAAGTCTCTATAATTTGTACAGGATGTGCCTTGGGAACAGTGCCTTCACTTATCTTGGTCACCCTTGTGAGAACATTGAGCCTCTTCCTGCACGGTTTGGCAGTTCTTGGGCTGATGGAAGTTCCACTTACTGTTTGAGTGGCCTCCCTCTATACAGCCTTGAACCACCCTCTATGGGGCTTCCAAAATATTTCCTTTCTAGCCCTTGTGTCAGCCAGTAAAACATTCATGGATGGATTTGAGAATCTGGGAATCTTTCCTGCTGCTGAACATGCATCCCAAGTCTGCTGCATTCTCAGTCATAGTGGCTGCTACTGTTCAACTAGATAAGCACCCTTTAATTAGCTGCAGCGTTTTAAGCACTGTAGCAGCACTCTCCTTCCCTCCATCGCAGCAGCGGTAACACAATGAAAAGCGGTATTCTTGCTTCTAACATACTCTGCATGCTTAATTAGGGACCCTTTAAGATCTTCTTGAAAAAACTCACCGCTTTGAATAAGCTTTTGGTTCCCTCTCCTAATTTCCCCTTCTTTGTCTTGGTGTTTGTTTTCTCCACGTTTCTATGAAGTGACTCGAGATATTTTTCTAAGTTAAAGGCACTATATAAATGCAAGTTGTAATGTTTTTTCTTTTCTTTACCAGGGTTCTTGGTCATGGGGTCCTAAAGGACACGGAGCTGTTCTTCTTGTGAACTGTGACAAGGATGAGCTGGGTACTGATGGAGCTGACAACATTGATGATTCAGTGCCCATATTTCAAGGTGACAAGAAACGTGTACTGCTATATGTGTTAAGGTACAGCTGGCTGTGTCAGGTGTACTCTGACTGGTGCAAATGAGATCCTTTTGGGAGAATGTAAAAGTCGAGATGTAACTGAAAAACAGTAATAATCACTTCTTCTGAGAGGTGACTAAAAACATGCCAAATATTGATTTCTGGTCAGTTGACTTGTTATTCAACTTAAGAATGTAGCTACCCCCACTATTTTACTGTCGAATGTGGATATTTTTTCGTTTCAGACCTCGAAGATATGTCTCGTATGATCCTAAGAACCGAAGGACCCAACTCTCTGCCACCTGGCTACAAACTCCAGCTGTACATTTCAGCTTCTGATAGAGAGAAAGTACAAGTCTTTCGTCATGATCTAAGTGAGTCTATCTCTCTGACATTCTCCAGAAAGAGTAGATTTTCATTAAGATCCTTCTTCCCTTTCTATTACAATTTCCAGGTTTTTAACACCTCACTCCTGCTTCCTGATCCATCTCATTTTCTATTTTCTTGCCACCTTGACGCTGTACTGCATTATGGGCTTTGGCCGTTCATTCAAGTTTCTCAATTTTATAAAATCAAATCAAACCTTCACAAGAGAAACTCTGAACTTCATACCAACGCTCGATTAGCTTCTTGCTCCTCTTCGTTTTCACCCTTGCTTACAAGTTTTCTTATTAAAGACGTCATTCAGTTGTTATTGCATCATTCTCCTTTTGTTCTGAACACTGCAGCAAAAGTGACATCTGTCCTGGGTAGAAAGAATCTGTCGACTGTTATGGATTATACAAAAGGCAGCAATGAATATAATTTCTTCGCCGAAGGGCTCATGTTTCCAGATGAGAAGATTAATAACTTGGTGACCATCAACCTCAGCCTGCTCGAACCAATGGTAAAATTCTGACCTAATTCCAGATATATTCTATGAATGGTGGGATTGGATGCATCAATTAGTTAAAGCCTTTGAATCCAGTGCAGACTGTAAGATTTTAGCTGCCTTGCCTCACTAATTAATAGGTTTTAGTGTCAGTTACTTTAATACTTTGAGAAATATAAGATTAGCAGATTTTCTGTCCTCTACCATATCTTTTATTGACACAGGAAACATAGTAAACCTGCAAGAGCCGCACGCCCACAGCAACTTACATCAGTCAGCCCGCTGGACAGAACCTTGGTGTCTTAAGTTCAAGCTGCCCCCTTACACCAGGATGCTCTCACTCTTTATACCCTGTAGTGATCCATATATGTCCACCTGACTGTCTTCTGGCCTGCTTCTGAAGGGAAGCAAGCAAAAGAAGGCTCGAACCTTTCTAATCTCTGATTTAGAGACACATTCTTTGGTACCTAACAGCCTTCAGTTGCTTTCCTTCAGTAATTTTATGGAACAGGCTGGATGGCCCAGTGGGTCTTTTCCTGTCTGTCATTTTCATACATATCCCTAAACTAACTTGCCAACTGTTAATTATGTTATTTCTAGGTACAAACATCCATTATAATTTAATCTATTACTCACTCTTGCTTAAATTTATATTGGCCCTGAATTTCCTATCGGAGGCTTCCTGCGTGCGGATGCCTCCAATCGGAGAAAATCTATGCACTTACCTGCTGGCTCCGTAGGTCCCGAGACTTCTGATCCTGGGGCTCTCCGGGTCCGCAGGGGCAGAGTCCCAGGTATCCCAGGGGTGCAGGCGGTTTGCAAGCGCCCCTGGGATCACGTGGACCATGGGGAACCAATCAAAGAAGGGAATCCCCCTTCACACTTTTGACAGGTGGCACCGATCTGTCAAAAGTATGAATGGGGATCACTTAAAAATCAGTTAAACATTAAATAATTTTTTTTTAAATCACCTATTTAAAATTACATTAAATTAAATATTTTAAACAAATTTAATTTTTTGAAAAAAATAAAGTTTTTTTTGCAGGGCTAAAAATAAACTTACCTTTTTAAAAGTATTTTTAAATTATAAATGAGTCAAAATTTTTTATTTTTTAAACTTTTATGCTGGTAAAAGAAGGCCTTACGCCTGCTTTTAGGTTTTCAGTGGGCGGAGGTTGTGCAGAAAGCGCAACTCCCTGTCCGCGGAGGCCCTTTTCCCGGGCATGATCTGTCAAGAGGATTCTTGACAGATCGCAAGTGCCGGTTTTCAGCGCATGCGCTCAAACAACATCACTAAAATAGATTATCTGGCCATTTATCTCATTGCTGTTTGTGGGACTTGGCTGTGCACAAATGGGTGGATGTGTTTTGCCTACATTACAACAGTGACTCCACTTCAAAAAAAAGTACTTCATTGGTTGCAAAACGCTTTCAACTTTGAGGTTTGGATAATGGCAGGGAAACGTCAACATCTGTCTCCTAAAAGAAGTTGGTAGAAATCTTTGACAGTGAGGGTGTGAAGTGACTTTATTGGTTGAATCAACTGTTATTGATTGAAAGCACTGGGCTGACAGTTGTGTCCTCCTTTCTCTGGCTGTCCTGTTCCATGTCCTCTCCTTCCTGTGCACCCTCTTTATATTGTGGGGAAGGAGTTCCTTCCACACCCTCTATCATCATCGCCTTTCAGCTTCCAGAAGCAGGAAGCCGCTTCCTTCATTATGATGTTATGTAGTACGCATCATGCTAGAAGAATTCTTGAGACTCTTCCTGGGCTGTATTACAGGGCTTTATCCAGGAACCTAAAATGAGCCTCAAAAATGTCTATAGTCTGCTCTACTGCATTTCTTGTAGGTGGCACAAGCCTCATTATATCTGTTGACTCCTGTCTGCAAAAGCCTTACTGACATCATAAGCCATGACTTCAGGGGATAGCCCTCGTCAAGGCAGCTTCCTGGGTGTCTGGCATTCACATGCAGGATAAGGAGATTGGCAATGCGTACTAGCTGCACATTAATAAAAATGAAAGCCTTTCCTGTTCATAAAATTGAGATGGGGGGTGGGCGTTATCATATGGGGCTTTGAGTGGCACAGGTGGTCTGTCAATTGTTCCTTCCCTTTGTGGGAATCCTGCCAGTCTATGAAACTGGATAGCTCTCTGTTTGTCTGGGTTAATTGGGAAGGATATCAATTTTACTGGGTTCTTGATAGAGCATCAGTGGCCTTCTTGGCGCAGTGGTGAGCAGTGGCAAAGGTAACCTGATGCTACTTGGAAGGATCCAGTTGCAAAGAAATTCAAGACAATGGCGACTTTTACCGGTACAGAAAATGTTGTTCCCCTGGTGGAAGTCAGCTGCAGGTCTTCAGCCAGCAGTTGACATATATCCCCAATAGCCTTTGAGGGGCAGTGTAGCCTTCTGAGGCATTGACAGTCAGAAAAGTCTAGGTCTGTAAGCCCTGGTGTGTAGGTATGTGCATGCAGGGAAGAGACACATTTTGTGATGGCTCACTCTACAAGCATCCAATTTAGCCACTTCCACATCCTCATCCTCCATTTCATATCAGAATAAAGGGAAATTCATGTCCCAAATGCAAAGCAGTACCTTTGGCAGAACTAGCAGCAAAAGTCCTGACTGAACCTCCAAAGTACTAAAGAGTACTTCATTGTGAAGCACTTTGTTAAAGGTGCTAAATAAATGCAAGTTCTTTCTTTCTTTCAACATACAGCATAATTCCTAAGGCCCTGAAAATGGAGTTTCCTGGTCATCCATCAGAAGTGGGGCGAGCAGGATTCTTAGCTACCTGTCGGTGAGGACCGGGGGGTGCTGGGGGGGGGGGGGGGGGGGGGAGTCATTTACATAACTGGAGCAATTGGGCCACATAACAGAGGTGTCCCCCTAGACTGCCTGATAGAAAATAGGGTGGCAATTGCCCCGCCTTATAACAGCAATTAATCTGAGAAGAATTTGGGGCCTTTGAAAGGCCAAGCTCAAGCTAGTTCTCAGCTGGCAGGACTTCCACTGGGCCGAAGGAGGAAATAATGGGCATAATTGCCAGAGCAGCCAAAGCATGTCCCTCAACATTACTCCTAGATGTAAGGGGGTGAGAAGACTCATTGTCCCCCTACTGATCAGAATTTCAAGATAAGGTATGTGGGGCAGAAACCTAATAGATATGGGACCCACTCCAAAGAAAAGCATCGCCCCCCCCCCCTCCCAAAACCAGGACTGCTCAGGTTTCCTGCCCTGTCTGGCCGCAAAGCTGTGAAACAAAATCTTAGATTTCATGGTACCAAGTTGTACTAAATAAAGTAAAGGGGATTACTGCTGGAAAGTGAAACACCAATACAAATATAAATCAATAAAATGTTTCTGTAACTGTATCACACTTTGACATCTTTTTTTCCCCCAGACTGTTGGAGAGGCTCCTATTTTCACAGAACAAGCCGTATTCTGTTTGGCTCCATGGATTATGACTCCTAATACTCTGGCTCCTGAGGAAGTGTTTGTGTGCAGGTAAGAGGCTGTTGCTTAAAGTAGCGACTGATTTTCCTAGTGGATACAGCACCAACTTCTCTGACCAGACCTAGATGTCTGTTCGCTCAATCTGCCAGCTGTAGTTTGGCGGAGTTTGGTCACAAGAACCACTGGTTTGCTATTGCTGTAGTGGAAACCTGGCCATTGCGTTTTGCTGAATGTGCTTCCTGTTGGCTGAGCTTGTGATGTCATTGAGGCAGTCCTGGAGGAGTCTGTGACTGGGTGTAATCCCCATCACAGGATTAGGGCCCTGATACAGCAGGGTGGGATGAATATCCCAAAACACTAACTGACTGACTACCCAGCAGTTTTATAAAAAATCAATTATCCCTTCCTCCAGATCCCTCTAGTTCATAGAGCTATTAGTCTAATATCTGTTGTGGAGACATTACTATAATCAGTTATTAGGGAGAATGATTGAGCACTTGACAAATATAACCTGATCAGAGAAAGCGAGCATGGATTTGTAAAGGGTAAATCATGTCCAACTAACCCTAGTTGAAATTTTTGAGGGGGATACTAACACGGTAGATCAGGGCGTGTCAATGGATGTTATTTATGTGGACTTCCAGAAGGCATTTAATAAGGTTCCAAACAAGAAATTATTAGCAAAAATGAGAATGCACGGAATTGGAGGCAACTGATTGACATAAGTAGGGAATTGGTTTGGAGGTAGGAGACAGAGAATAGAGTTAATGGGTATGTACTCCAATTGGCAGGATGGGACTAGTAGTGTCCCCCAAGGATCTGTACTGGGGCTTCAGCTTTTCAATGTATTTATCAACAACTTGGATGAAGGAATAGCGAGCTGTATATCCAAGTTCGCTGATAACACCAAGTTAGGCGGCACAGTAATTAGTGTAGATGGGAGCAGAAAATTGCAAAGGGACATTGGCAAATAAAGTAAGTGGGCAAAACGATGGCAGATGGGGTTCAATGTGGGGATGTGTGAGGTCATCCACTTTGAATCCAAGAAATATAGACCAGAGTACTTTCTAAATGGGGAGTAGCTAGGAACTGTGGAGCAGAGAGATTTCGGGGTCTATGTACGCAAATCATTACAAGATAATGGACAGGTACAAAAAATAATTTAAACAGCAAATGGAAGGTTAGTCTTTATCTCAAGAAGGCTGGAATACAAAGGGGTGGAAGTTATGCTTCAGTTGTATAAAGCTCTGGTTAGACCTCTTCTGGAGTACAGCATTCAGTTCTGGGCACCACATCTCAGGAAGGATATACACTGTATTGGAGGGGGGTGCAGCCTAGATGCACCAAAATGATACCAGGGCTAAAAGGGTTAAATTATGAGGACAGGTTGCATAGACTTGACTTGTATTCTCTTGCATATAGAAGATTAAGGGGTGATCTAATTCAGCTATTCCACTCTTAAATCTGATTTCTTTCTCCCTTAGTCTAGAAGATAATGCAAAATTCCTCAAGGAATTCACAGCTGTGGTGGAAAAGGCAAAGTGCAAGCTGACAGTTTGTCCTGAGACTATGAGTCGCAGAGATCGCTGGATGCAGGTAAAACATTGAATTCCTAAAATTCCAGTCTGCAGCAACACTGAACATACATAAAAGGTAAGTGCTGTAGTGACCTTCACCTCCACAGACAGAACAGGTATATCCGAGAGTATGGCCTCAGGTCAGACTCCTGTATGCTACAAAGCTCAGCAGGTATCTTTAGGGAAACATGTGCATTGTTGCTCGTATAGTTGCAGGAAAGAGCTCCTTGCTACCCTCCTCAGTCTGCTCTGATGCAGCCATATCTCTGATCTACTATTTCCTCCTCCTTCACATCAAGGAATGCCAAATATAATGATAGGAACAAGCTTTCAATCTACCAGGGGAGATTAACACCCTTTAAGAGGCAAATTAGACCCCTTTAAATCCCTCCCAAGCAGAACCCACTGCTTCAGCCCTTGGAAAATAAACAGAATGAAATGCACTAAATTGAAATAACAGCAAAATCCCCAAATTTTGGTACCTCCTCATGCTGCATACTCACCTGACTAAAGTGCAAATCTGGCACCAGCCTGGGGTGCCACTGCTATTTATTCACTCAGGTCTGGGCCTGCCTGTTTTGATTTGATGGGCCGGACGCCAACGTAATTAGAGCTGGGGTGACGTGCTCCGCGCAATGACATTAGCAGCCTTATGTGCATGTCCTGCGTGGTCTGATTGACGGACCTGAGGGTGGAACCTGCACAGAGGGTCATCCTGAGTTAGCTTGCGCCGCTGGTCACCAGTCTAACACAAATTTACGGGTAGTCAGGGGCAGAAAGTAAACACTGAACCCAGTTTTTAACCCTTGTTTGGAAGCACACTGCTGGTATTACTTTTATATTCACTAAAATTTGTAAGAATTCTAAATCAAAAAGGGAGCTTTTTAGGGTCTTGGGTGGTGCAGATAGGATAAAAATTGGCCTTGCATCAAATAAGTCTGATTTAGATTGACACTCTGACTACTGGCTACAATAGTCCTGTGTGAAGTTAATTTGGGCTGTCTCAATCCAGTTCCTGATAGGCACACACAACACAAAGCTGCACTAATCTGGTATTAGTTGACATGAAATTAGCAATCTCACTCAGAATTCTGGCCATGAAATTGCTGGAGAGCAGGATGCACTTCTGAGTTAGGGGCTGTGGCAGATTGTTGGGGAAGAAGCTTTGAAATTAACAGATTTATCCCTCTGTTAAAATAGCGGAAAGAGGAATGTCATAACAAAAGTTTTAAATGTTCACATGCTAATATCGGCAACAGTAATTCTTAAGTTTAAATGATTTTAGCTGTTGTCTCCTTAGGAACACAGAGTTCCGAGTTACTAGTCAGGCGTAAAGTCAAGATGGTCAACTATCTTCTCAGGCTTGCACCCATTCACACAGCAGGCAGAGCACATCAATAGTCCACTCCACCTGGACCTTCCCCAACCTGCCCGTATTTCTGGTCAGGGGTCATTTACATGCAGAAGGTGCATCCAGGTATGTGTGGCATCTGCTATTGTTTGAGTGTTTGAAGACCAGGACCTCAAACCCGGCACCAAGCTCATGGTCCACAGAGCAGCAGTGATACCCGCCCTCCTGTATGCCTCAGAGACATGGACCATGTACAGCAGGCACCTCAAAGCACTGGAGAGGTACCACCAACGCTGCCTCCACAAGATCCTGCAAATCCATTGGCAGGATAGGCGCACCAACGTCAGTGTTCTCGCTCAGGCCACCATCCCCAGCATCGAAGCTTTGACCACGCTCGATCAGCTCCGATGGACGGGTCACATCGTCCGCATGCCCGATATGAGACTCCCAAAACAAGCGCTCTACTCGGAGCTCCGACACGGCAAGAGAGCCCCAGGTGGGCAGAGGAAACGCTTTAAGGACACCCTCAAAGCCTCCTTGAAAAAGTGCAACATCCCCACTGACACCTGGGAATCCCTGGCCCAAGACCGCACAAAGTGGAGGAGAAGCATCCGGGAAGGCGCCAAATACCTCAAGTCTCTTCGCTGGGAGAAAGCGGAAGCCAAGCGCAAACAGCGGAAGGAGCGCACCCACCCGCCCCTTCAACCACTGTCTGCCCCATCTGTGACAGAGACTGTAGGTCCCGCATTGGACTCATCAGTCACCTGAGAACTAATTTTTAATGTGGAAGCAAGTCATCCTTGGTTCCGAGGGACTGCCTAAGAAGAAGAAGATTGGGTGCATGGCCACAATGCCTGAGGAGGCTGGAGATGGGGAAGCTGGAGGCCATGACTCAGTGTAGGGTTTGTATGACACTGATGTTTGGTTCACACGCCATCCTATATACTCTCACAAGTACTAACACACAAGCTGACATGCATCTGTAGCACCATGCCACCTGCTTCCTCAGGTGGTGTGAGCCAGTGGCTCAGTTGGTAGCATGCTCGCCTCTGAGTCAGAAGGTTGTGGGTTGAAGTCCCACTCCAGAGACTTGAACACAAAAATCTAGGCTGACACTCCAGTGCAGTACTGAGGGAGTGCTGCACTGTCGGAAGTGCCGTCTTTCGGATGAGATATTAAACTGAGGCACCATCTGCCCTCTCAGGTGGATGTAAAAGATCCCATGGCACTATTTCGAAGAAGAGCAGGGGAGTTATCCCGGGTGTCCTGGCCAATATTTATCCCTCAATCAACATTACAAAAAACAGATTATATAGTCATTATCACATTGCTGTTTGTGGGAGCTTGATGTGCGCAAATTGGCTGCCGCGTTTCCTACATTACAACAGTGACTACACTTCAAAAAGTACTTCATTGGCTGTAAAGCACTTTGAGATGTCCATTGGTCATGAAAGGCGCTATATAAATGCAAGTCTTTCTCTTTTCAGGCAGATGTTCTTAGGCTCTTTTCCTACCAGTTGCTTCTGTCCCTGCAGATATGGCACACAAACGAGAAGCAGGGTTCTCCCTGGGCCAGACAACAAGCACCTCACCTTGCACCACATCATTGTATAGGGTGAAGTTGCCTACCTTCTCAGTTGGTGATGCCAGGGTTCCAGATTTCCAGGACTCAGCTTTTAAAAGGTGAATGCTTTCCGAGCAGAGCAAAAGAGGTTGTTGAAGTCATTGGAGGATCTCCACGTAACTTTCAGTGTATAGCAGCAAATGTGGAGGAGTTCATGATATGTGTGGGGTGCTCAAGCACAGCATGAAAAGCATAGTCAACCTTGGAAGGAGTAGCAATTCCAGGGCTAACTGCACCACAGCCCCTCACAACAGAAACCGTTTTGAATGCTTGAAGCTTGACCATTAGTGGTTTGTTCTGACAGAGTTGGGGAGCCATTAGAACAGGCAGTCAAGCATGACACATGCTGTTAGGAAGAGGACAGGCTGTAGGGACATAGACTCTTCACCTTTTGATTAATAAATTATTTGTGTGCATCAATGGTTGAGTCAGCAGTTTTATCCCAGATGTGAGTATCACAAATGTATAGATGAGAGGAATTGTGTTGATGGGAGAGAAGGACGGTGGTGTGGCAAGTGTGGAGATCCCGTTTTTATTTACGGTGAGTGGGAAGACGTATTTGGAGTGGCAAGGCCTTTCTGCCAGTGCTCAAAGGGCCTTGTGGGACTATCTCCTTGTCTTCTTCAATGGGCCTTCGCCATTTAGGTGCGGTCCATCATATGGGAAGCCCAGGCACCCACTGAAAACAGGCACACACCTCATTATGAAAATGAAGTTCCAATTACGTATATAGGACCCCAATGCAATTTTGGATGTCCACTGGGTGCAGTGTTAAGCCCCACCCAGTGGAACTATATGTAGAGCGGTGTAATCAGTGGTCCTTAAAGGGACTGCGGGAGCCTACTCTAAAAGGTACATTTTTGAATGCTATTTATGTAGCCAGGAGGAGCATGAATAATCTTCCTGGCTCCACAAAAATCGTCCTCCCTTGAACAGAATTCGGCTCTCAACGCCCGCCTTCTATCCAATGGACTTGGACACATGAAAATTTATCCCTTGAAACTTTTTCAGCCTGCAGAGTCCAGGAATGTCAAGTTTATATGGGGACAGCTTACCTCTTACCTACAGCCAGCAGAAATGGAAGAAATGCTGGTCACAGGTAGTTGTGACATCATCTTCCTTCTGGTGCACTGAAGCACACCCCACCCAGGTCTCACCACAATGGCATCCACCCTCATAGGCATTTTCTCTTTACCATCCACATCTGTTTCACACTTATCCCTCACTCCATCTATAGAATCTGTCTGCTTGCCTGTACATTTAGTCTTCTCTCCTCTCACTTGTTTTTCCAATGCTATCAGTCTCTTGTTTGCATCACTTTTTAGTTTTGTTTTTTTCTACCTTCCTGAGGGATAACCAAGCTGACCTTTTTCTTTCAGGATGAAATTGAACTTGGTTACTCGGAGGCTCCTCACAAAAGTTTCCCTGTTGTGCTGGATTCTCCTCGAAATCGCGGACTGAAGAAATTTCCCTACAAAAGTCTCCTGGTGAGGCACAATGTTTCTGTGCTGTGTGACTTTAGAATAATTGTTTTTATTGCTTCAGTCTTCTCTTCACCTCTCCTACGATACTGAATCTCGTTGGGGTCATGCATTCAGCTTGTACCTTACCAGGTGGTCATTCTTCATTTATGACCTTAGGCAGTGATGTTAGTAGGCTATTTTATGACCCCATCTAGCTTTGATATTTACAGACTGATAATTGGTACGACTGAACTACATGGCCATTAGTCTCAGTGATGTTAGTAGGCTATTTTACAGCGCAGGACATCATAGGCTTACCCAATCATCTCCTCAGTTGATAGGGTTGTCAACTCTGGACCTATTCCTGGTGTAAGACAGTCCGAAACCAAATATGGTTTGCAACAACAAATCTGTTTATTTTGTTCGACCAAGTCCTGACACACATGTCTTTGAGCAGTAGACATACAGAGAAATAAACGATATTACCGCATTTCCCCGGGTAGACTTTGTTGATCCTTTCAATCCTGACTCTCTCTACAAATTGTTAAGGAAAGCTTAAGATCTTTATAGGTCATCTATCATGAACACGGTCATTGCTGATGCATTATGGCATGACAAGTGTTATTGTGAACAAAACCCCCAGAAATGAAATATTTCCTTCAAAATACCAGGGCCGCGATTTTTCCTCACAATGCGGCTTGGGGGCGGGACAGCTACCTTCTGGGTTCCAGTCCCGCCTCCAACGGTGTTTGACGCAAAGATGCGATTTTGCGTCAATTGGCCTTGTTAAGCCCACCCTGCGGCCTTGCCGGCCAATTAAGAGAAAGCCGGTGTCAGATGACGTCAGTTGATGACGCGTCATCTGCCGATTTTCTTAAAGAGGCCATGCACAATTTTTTTTGACAGCTGATTTTTCAGTGTTTGACAGCATTGAGGTGCTGCAAACACTGACAATCACTGTACAAAGGTGAGCCCTTGCACCCAAACTCTCCAGTGACTCCCTCTTTAGGCTAGAACAGATGGCAGCTGCAGGTGAGGTTACAGAAACGATCTGTCACTGGTGAGAGAGGTTCTCCCAATGAGGTGGGACTACACAAACAATTCAAAACTTGTCATCTACAGAAAGTGTAAATACATTAAAAAAGATTTTCCCAACATTTCCTTACCTCTAAAACTCACCAGTGTACCACTGGATCCTTCACACCACTTCTGCAGCTGTCATCAATGCAGAAACATTACAGTAGACCCACAGCATGCCACACTGACCTGGCGTGGTGTCTGGACATCAGGAAGCCCACAGTAGACCTGTCAAAATTGCAAAAAGCCTCTTAACTGCCTGTTAACAACCTGTTAAGAAGCAGTTAAGTGCCTATAATCCTCTTCCCGCCGCTAGGTGTCGGGTCCATGCGCAAATCGGGGAGCCAACACCTGGGAAGATTGTTTGGAGGCGGGATGACAGCGGGTTTCTGACCCGCTGTCAATCTTTGCGATTTTGCCGGATGTCCTGCCTCCAAACCCGCCCCCTGAGCGCCGGCAAAATTCCGGCCCAGATGTCAACTTCTTTACCATTTAGGATATAACATACGTCCTGAGTTCCAGTGCCCCACTCCCTATCACAAGACTGCCTTGGCCACAAAAATAAGTCAACAGGCATGAATCACACATCCTGCACACACTTTCAGCAAAAACTAAACAGCAGTCAGCTAAATTGTACCCTGACACATTAAACCCTAAAGCATCCTAGGAATGAACAACTTTTAACCATTTCATTATTTCTAGCTACAGTAAAAATCTACAAACTATCTATAAGTAAAAAGAAACCAAAAACTTTAATCATATGAGATTAAACCAAATCCTACGTATATAAGAATAGGGTATCTTACACTGAAGGTTTCATCACATGACTTCCCACCTTCAACCGCCTCATCCCTAAGCTTCCACAATTGGTTGCCCAACACGTCTAACCTTGCAACATGCCGACTGGAAAGCGAACAGACTGTTCATTACCCAATTGGATGATTTTGACCGTCAGTCATACAGCCTTTTTTCCCCATCTCCCATATTTTTATAACTAATAAATGAAAGTGTACTAAGAAAATGAAAAACACATTTTATTTAATGCCCCTAATGATTTGTCTCCTGGGTTGCAGTGTCAAGGAGATTAATATTTAATTCCTAGAGACTCCAGGGCAATCCTGGAGGGTTGGTAACCTTATCAGTGGACCTTCACATGCAGGTTCACTTTCCAGAGGGCATCACTGGGTAATCATCAGGAGTGCTTGATGGGAGAGGAGAGCGAGATCCACTCTGCATCTAGTCTGTGTTGACCACGACTTGGGAGTGCTAAATAGGGATAATACAGGGTACTTTGCTCTGTATCTAGCCTATGCTATACCTGATCTGAGAGTGCTTAATGCTGTTAATAGGGTTAAAAAGGTGGGGGGAAAATCCCTTCCTTTCTCCTCAACAAATACAATAATTCATCGAAAATGTAATTTTAGTGAAATCTGACAACCTGATTCTCATCTTTGCCACTGTTGTTTGTGAGTACAGGAATAGGAGGATAGAACAGATGAATGCGTGGTTGGAGAGGTGGTGCAGGACGGAGGGCTTTAGATTCCTGAGGCATTGGGACCGTTTCTGGGGAAGGTGGGACCTATACAAGCCGGACGGGTTACACCTCAACAGAGCCGGGACCAATATTCTCGCGGGGAGGTTTGTTAGTGCTATTGGGGAGGGTTCAAACTAACTTGGCAGGGGGATGGGCACCAGCATATAGGAGTAGAAAAGACGAATAAGGTGCATGAAAGAGTGAGTGTGTTGGATAGTACTAGAGAAGACAGTACGAGAGGCGGTAGTAGTACCATATTAGATAGGAGCACAAAGTGTGGTGAGTAAGGTTGGTGAGCTACAAGCACAATTAGCTGTGTGGCAATATGATGTTGTAATAACGGAAATGCGGCTTAAAAACGATAAGGACTGGGCACTTAATATTCAAGGGTACAAGGTGTTCAGAAAAGATAGGGAAGGAAAAAAGGGAGGTGGGGTGGCAGTGCTGATTAAGGAAACATTGTAGTGTTGGAAAGGGAGGATGTTCTTGAGGGGACAAGGACAGAATCCATTTGGTTAGAGTTGAGGAGCAAAAAGGGTATGATCACGCAATTGGGGGTATTCTACGGGCCTCCAAATAATGAGAGGGAGGTAGAGGAGCAAATCTGCACGGAAATCGTAGAGATATGCAAGAGCAAGAGTGGTGATATTGGGGAACTTCCCATAATTTTTCAATCTTCCCTAGATACGGGGGAGGTGCCTGAGGATTGGAAAGTGGCAAATGTGACACCATTGTTCAAGAAAGGGTGTAAGGACAATCCTAGTAACTACAGGCCGGTCAGTTTAACATCAGTGCTGGGTAAAGTTTTAGAAACAATAATCAAGGAAAAAATTAACGGGCACTTGGAGAGGTTTAAGCTAATTAAGGAGAGCCAACATGGATTTGTAAAAGGCAGATCGTGTTTGACTAATCTAATTGAATTTTTTGATGAAGTAACAGAGAGGATTAATGAAGGGAATGTAATGGATGTTATCTACATGGATTTTCGGAAGGCGTTTGACAAAGTACCATATAGAAGGCTGGTTAACAAAATTGAGGCTCATGGAATAGGTGGGTCAGTGGCAGCTTGGATAAGGAATTGGGTTAAGGACAGAAAACAGCGAGTTGTGGTAAATGGCTGTTTTTCAGACTGGAGGATGGTAGACAGTGGCGTTCCCCAAGGGTCAGTGCTGGGGCCACTGATTTTTGATATATATAAATGACCTGGATATTGGAATACAGAGTAGAATTTCTAAATTTGCTGATGACACCAAACTTGGGGGAGTGGCAAACAGTGATGATGATATCAATCGACTGCAACAGGACATAGAAAGGCTAGCAGAATGGGCAGACAAGTGGCAGATGGAATTTAATACAGAGAAGTGTGAGGTGATGCATTTTGGCAGAAGGAACAGGGAGAGGCAATACACACTTAATGGCACAGTTTTAAAGAGTGTGCAGGGACAGAGGGACCTGGGAGTTAATGTGCATAGGTCCCTGAAGGTGGCAAGACATATTGAGAGAGTGGTTAACAAAGCATATGGGATCTTGGGCTTCATAAATAGAGGTATTGAGTACAAAAGTAGAGAAGTTATGCTGGACCTTTATAAAGCGCTGGTTAGGCCACAACTGGAGTATTGCGTCCAGTTCTGGTCACCACACTTTAGGAAGTGTGTGAAGGCCCTTGAGAGGGTGCAGAGGAGATTTACCAGAATGGTTCTGGGGATGGGGGATCTTAGCTACAAGGACAGGTTGGAGAAGATGGATTTGTTTTCATTAGAGCAAACGAGGTTGAGGGGTGATTTGATAGAGGTGTACAAGATTATGACGAGTTTGGATAAGCTAGACGGGGAAAGGCTGTTCCCACTAGTTGATGGTACAAGGACTAGGGGACACACATTTAAGGTTTTGGGCAAGAGATACAGGGGGGATGTGAGGAAAAACTTTTTTACACAGCGAGTGGTGATGACCTGGAATTCGCTGCCGACGGAAGTGGTGGAAGCGGAGACACTCAATGTTTTCAAGGGGAGACTGGATAGTCACTTGAGGGAAATAAACTTGCAGGGCTACGGGGATAGAGCGGAGGAATGGGACTGACTGGATTGCTCTACAGAGAGCCTGCATGGACTCGATGGGCCAAATGGCCTCCTTCTGTGCTGTTATGACTGTGTTGTATAATTTGTCCAGGTGGATTGAATGATTAGACTGCACTGAGGCTAATGGCCATGTAGTTCAGAAGGCAACAGTCGTACCAATTATCAGTCTGTAAATATCAATGCTAGATGGATATAAAACTCGGTCGTTAATGAGCTAATTTTCTAAAAATTGGCAATTTGAATACCATATTTTCTATCATTGTATTTTTGTCCAGGGCCCGGATTTTGGACATGTAACCAGAACAGCTGATGAGGTCAACAGCCTGGACTCCTTTGGGAATCTGGAGGTCAGCCCTCCAGTCACAGTGAATGGAAAAGAATATCCATTGGGAAGGATTATCATTGGAAGCGCTTTTCCCACGTAATGTTATTTTATTCATTTTGGGGGGAGGGAGACCAAGGTGGAGGGTTCTTGCCCCTCCTCTCCTGGGGTACATTTCTCAGGTGACAGTACCTTGAGCTAGTAACTATGCTTTATCCGTGAGCCTAGATGGTGAGAGCCAGCAGGCTTTTTGATGTGCCCTAATGACCCAGTTTATTTTCCTAAATTCAGTCTTGCATCAAGCATTTCCATTTTTTGAAGTTACTTTTAATTGGACAAACATGAAGCTCGGTCAACCTTCAAATCGAACATGGAGTCACAATTCTCAATCTGTACAGTTTTCTCTCTGGTACCAGCTTCCCTGTGCAATGTATTGCATTTTATGCCAAAGTGCCCTGCCCAATGTGACAGGGCATCTGTTGGGTCGACACAGACTCCTAGCAGTGTATTATCAGAAATGTGTGAATTCATCGACTTAGCACCAGGAATAAAAACAGAAAATGATGGAAATACACAGGAGGCTGGCCAGCAACTGAATTCCTTTTTAAAAATTTCACGCTTTGGGGGTTTGGGATACTTGTCTGGCCTGTACCCCACAAGTGAGGCCTATGTGACTTAGTGGAGGACGGTACGCCTCCATTCATAGAATCGTTACAGCACAGTAGGTGGCCATTCGGCCTGTCGAGCCCGTGCCGGCTCTTTGCAAGAGCACTTCAGCTAGTCCCAATCCCCTGCCCTTTCTCCATAGCGCTGCAAATTTTTTTCCCTCAGGTACTTATCTAATTCACTTTTGAAAGCCACAATTGAATCTGCCTCCACCACCCTTTCAGGCAGTGCATTCCAGATCATAACCACTCGCTGTGTAAAAAGTTTTTCGTCATGTCGCCTTTGGACCTTCTGCCAATCACCTTAAATCGGTGTCCTCTGGTTCTCGACCCTTCCGCCAATGTGAACAGTTGCTCTCTATCTACTCTGTCTAGACCCCCCATGATTTTGAACAGCTCTATCAAATCTCCTCTCAATCTTCTCTGCTCTAAGAAGAACAATCCCAGCTTCCCCAGTCTGTCTAGGTAACTGAAGTCCCTCATCACTGGAACCATTCTTGTAAATCTTTTCTGCACCCTCTCTAAAGCTTTCACATCCTTCCTAAAGAGCGGTCCCTAAAATTGGACACAATACTCCAGTTGTGGCCGAACCAGTGTTTTATAAAGGTTCATCATAACTTCCTTGCTTTTGTACTCTATGCCTCTATTTATAAAGCCCAGGATACCGTATGCTTTTTTAACCGCTTTCTCAGTTTGTTCTGCTACCTTCAACGATTTGTGCACATATACCCCCAGGTCTCTCTGTTCTTGCACCCCCTTTAGAATTGTACCCTTTAGTTTATATTGCCTCTCCTCGTTTTTCCTACCAAAATGTATCACTTCACACTTTTCTGGGTTAAACTTCATCTGCCATGTGTCCGCCAATTCCACCAGCCTGTCTATGTCCTCTTGAAGTCTATCCCTATCCTCCTCACTGTTCACTATATTTCCAAGTTTTGTATCATCTGCAAATTTTGAAATAGTGCCCTGTACTGCTAAGTCCAAATCATTAATATATATCAAGAAAAGCAGTGGTCCTAGTAGCAATGCCTGGGGAACACCACTGTATACCTTCCTCCAGTCCGAAAAACAACCGTTCACCACTGCTCTCTGTTCCCTGTCACTTAGCCAATTTCGTATCCATGTTGCCACCGTCATTTTTATTCCATGGGCTTCAACTTTGCTGGCAAGCCTATTATGTGGCACTTTACCAAATGCCTTTTGGAAGTCCATGTACACCACATCAACCGCATTGCCCTCATCAACCCTCTCTGTTACCTCATCAAAAAATTCAATCAAGTTTGTTAAACATGATTTGCCTTTAACAAATCCACGCTGGCTTCCCTTAATTAATCCACACTTGCCCAAGTGACTATTAATTTTGTTCCGGATTATCGTTTGTAAAAGCTTCCCCACCACCGAGGTTAAGCTGACTGGCCTGTAGATGCTGGGTTTATCATTACACCCTTTTTCGAACACAGGTGTAGCATTTGCAATTCTCCAGTCTTCTGGCACCACCCCCGTATCCAAGGAGGATTGGAAGATTATGGCCAGCAGCTCCACAATTTCCACATTTACTTCCCTCAGCATCCTAGCATGCATCCCATCCGGACCTGGTGACTTATCTACTTTAACTACAAACAGCTTTTCTAGTATCTCCTCTTCATCAATTTTTATCCCATCCAATACCTCAACTACCTCCTCTTTTCTATGACTTTGGCAGCATCTTCTTCCTTGGTAAAGACAGATGCAAAGGGTTGGATTTTGTCTTGGGGTCGGGGTCGTGTCATCAGAGGTGACTTTCAGACTGAAACCACTAATTAGTTCATGGGTTCCCACATGCTAGAACTCAATTGGCCAATTAAGTGAAAATTGCATCATTCATCCACATTAATCTGGAGTGTTGGTGAGAGAGGACCTACTTTTGGCTTTTAAGAGAGAGAGAGAGAGAGCGAGAGAGAGAATGAATTTTTTTTGCATCCTAGTCCTCTCACAGCAAAGGCCATGCAGTCTCTGATTCAATGCAGCAACATCAGAGGCGACTTTCAGACCTAATACTACTACCTTCATCACATCTCCATTGTAATAGTGGACCTGCAGCTGATAGTCAGCTATCCACTTGTGCTCCCGCCAGGTTTCACTGGAGTGTTTCACATCAGGCGGACTTCACGTCGGAAAAGGGTTAAACTAGCTAAAACGTTTCAAAATGGCATTACAGAGCCAATTTATGGCTTGTTAAGGGCTTTAATGGCCTCTCCCGCCTCATGGAGTCGGGAACCCCACGACTGATTTTGTCAAAATTGCGTGGAGGCGGGATGGAGTCAGGACCCCCGACCCCGCAAATTTAACCCCCCACATGCCTCCAAACCCGACTCCACGGGTCATTCAAAATCCAGCCCAAAGTATTCATTTAGTACCTCAGCTATGCCCTCTGCCTCCATGCTTCGGTCTCCTTTTTGGTCCCTAAGCAGCCCCACCTCTCCTCTTACTACCTGCTTACTATTTATATGCCTATAGAAGACTTTTGGATTCCTTTACCAGTTGCCACTCAAATGCGGATTTCCAACTGTGCATCAAAAGTAGGAACTTTCGACTTAGTGAGTTCCCGCCCCTTGCTCGTTATTTGCATTAAGCGGCGGACAGAAGAACTACCATTTACAAGGCATTGAGGAAACTCCCCAACTGCACAGTTTCTCTGGGCTCCCACTGGAGGAACCCATGAAAATTCTAAGTGCCCAGGTTTGAAAATAAGGCATTCCTGCCCTGCCTCTCCGCATCTCCCCACCTTGGCCTCTACCTACGCAGAGAATGTGTCCAGCACACAACGGACAGCTAGCAGCCTTTTATTGCTTGCTGGCACCCAAAATTGTGGGGCTGGTACTCCCAGTGTGACATGAAATGACCCCGCAACACCAGTAAATTATGCAAATAAGCTGACCTTGCTTTATATGGTGAGGTCAGCCCATTTGTGCTCAGGCATGTATAGCACCTGCGAGGCACCTGCATTGATTGTGTGTTGCACGCGTAGCATTATCGATCCCCTAAGTCTTTCCTTTGTGGCTCAGATCTGCCCTGGTATTTTCTGAGGATCTGCTGTCTTGATCAGCAGGTCAAAGCTGCTGATTGCAGACTGGCATAGATGCCCTTGTGAAACTGCAGGGGAAATTGGTACAGAACATAAATGAGCAATAATCATGACAGAAATTAATTCATCCAAAGTAGAGAAGTTCCAACAAGTTTGGTTCTCTGGCCTGAGTTGGTTCTCATTCCTGGATCTAGGTTTTGGTGTTAATTTGAAACAGCAGATGCCAAGAGCTCAGAAGTTTGAAAGTTTTGTTCTTCAAATCTTGAAGATAGCTAAAAGTGAAATTTTTTAATTTTTATTTATTGCTCTAGTACTTCTGGAGGGAGAAACATGACTAAGGTCATTCGGGACTTCCTGTACGCTCAGGTAGTGCAGTATCCTATTGAGCTCTTCTCTGACTGGTTGAATGTAGGCCATGTGGATGAGTTCATGACCTTTGTTCCAGCCCCTGACAGAAAGGTAACCAATATAATTCTACCAAGTGACCAGGATCAAACTGCTGTGTGTTTATCTTGTTGTTTGTGGTATATTATGAAAGTCTGTGTGATTAGAGATAATGGAGTTCTTCTGATGTAACTTTGATGCAAGATCTGCGGAAATGGTGTAAACAGCATTTACGTGGCTTCTCCAGGATTTTTGCAAATCTTAAACCGAAGTTATGGTGGACAATTGGGAGAAGCCCCATGGAAATTTAACCCCAGTGACACTGACAATAGAGGCAGGAAATGTGTAAACTATGAAAAACAGACACTGAATACAGCAACCTGAGGCCCGGGGCAACTGGAAGAGGGACTAAAAGGGCTTCCATTGGATTCCTCTTCTCAGCTCTCCCGTGTTTCTGCTGGTTAAGGCAGAGTGTAGTTGACCCATAGCTAAGCCCTGCCTCATGGCTCTCCCTACATGATCCCAAGTCTGTCAAAGTGACAAGAGATAGCCTGTTCCACTCATGGGGCAGATTTGAGCTTGTGTTTGGGAGGAAGATGATTAAAGGCGCAGCCACCAATGCTGGGGCGAAGGGAGGTGGGTGCAAAGAGGCCAGAGTCAGATGAGTGATGCAGCTTGCCAGAGGTCTGAGCCATTTTTATGGTCCGGATTCATTGGAATAATATTGGAGCTTGTTGGTTCAACCGCAACATGCTCCGATCTATTGGGAAATTCGTGAGGTGATGGTGGGAAGAAAAGCTATTGGTAGACATGGTCTGGCTACTCTTAGATAGGTAAGACTGGAACCAAGCAAGGGCAGTCCCACCAAGCTGTACAACAGAGGAGATATGTTGGAGAAGGATGGTGTATTCAACTGTCAAAGGCTGCAGTAAGGGCAAGGAGGATAAGGAGGAATCATGATGGCCAAACTCTGGTCGGTAGAAAAGTTGGAGAGATGACACCCCCTCCCAATACTTCATGTGAATGCAGGGAAAAAAAAGACAAAGCAACACAGTGGGTAGGTCAGTCAGGATGCTCCTCTGAGAGAAAGTCAGTTTTCGAATATCGACATTTGCCCTATTTTCCTGCAGGGTTTCCGACTTCTCCTGGTCAGCCCTGATGCCTGCTGCAAGTTATTCATGAAGCTGCAGCAAGGAGGTCACGGGGAAGCCCAGATGTTTGAAGGTGAGTTTCTTATCAGTTGTAACATTTCAGTAGTAGACATGTGAAAGTCAATTCCTGCCTTGCACTGAGCCTAAAGCTACAGAATGTCCACCAGGCAAAAGCGTGTGCTCTCTGCTGGTGCAGGACTTAGTAAAATGAACGTAGCTCTCCTTTGAATATGTTTGTATTTGATACATTACACATTATGTATAGAAATAGCAATCCATAGTAGCTATTTCTATACATAATTATGTAATGTTGACAAAGAGCAAGAGATACACCTGGATTTGTGGCTTTGATTGCCTGCATTAGTTCATGATCTTAATCAGATAGGGGACATGCAGAGTGGAGGCCAGGTGCTTTCCCACAGATGGACCACTTTCCAGGCACCTTTCATGAGCCAGTATGTGCTAAGGTATTACTTAATTGAGAGGGCTGATAAAACAGAAATAGCAGAAACATGGGGGGGGGGAAATCAGGGGGTGCATTTGGTGGCTGGGAATTTTTTTTGACAGCGGGTAGGGAACCCATTGTCAACCCGCCTCCACGCTAGTCTCCCAGATGTGGGGTCAGTCATTGCTGAACAGACGCAACACCAAGCAGCAGGGGAGGCAATTTAGATTATTAAGAGCTTACTAACAGGCACTTAAAAACTATTTTAAGCTCACCTTTAGATTTTAAGAGTGTGTCAATGGCTTTCCCACTCCTCGGGGATCATGTTAGGTAAGGAGGTCGGGTGTTGTGTCAGCATGATATGATTTCGTAACTTGACAACTGCAAATGGCCTATAAAAGCTCCCATTTCATTGGTGTTCACTTTCCAAGGTTAGAAGCTGTTGCTTACTGTATTTGGAAGACAGAGTGAGCTTTATGCAGCTTGCAAGTGTTTTGAGCAAACTCTCTATCCAGTGTCACCTCATTGGAACAACCTCTCTCACCATTGACAGATCGCTTCTGTCAGCTCAACCTAACCTGCCATCTATTCCATCAGCATCGGTGCCCTTGAAAATATCTCACCTTGGTCCTCATAATCCCACCACGATTAGCCCCAACACCAGCAGCACCAACACCAACCTTCTCCGCAATCAGCTGGTGTTGCACAGGACACAGGGCATCAGCACCCAGCCACATTGCTACCCGAGACGGATTTACTTCACTTGACGCTGTACACCCTGGCTGCCACATGATGCACCAGGTTGGCACCACCCCACACCAACACCATAAAGCATCCCTACAATTCCCAAGCCATTCCTTTCACAGTCATTGCCATTGCGGGGGGTACAGTTATGTCTCACCACTCACTGCAACTCACTAAGCCATTTCCAAAGGTGCACACAAATCTGTCCAAGAATGCAAAGTGCTGAAAATAAAGATTTCAATGTTTGACAGCACATTAACAGAAACTTCACATGAACATTGGCTAAAACACCCAAGTGCCTACCCTTGTGTGTTGTTACTTGGTATGATTGGACTAGGATACGGGTGAGTGTGAGGGGTGGCTAGTGAGATGGGGAAGTGATAATGTACATAGAGAGGGATGGGTGGAGGTGCAAGGTAAGTTGGTGTGAGTAAGGATGTGCAGGAGTAGGGTAGGGTAGGCAGAGTGATGGGGATGTGATGAGTGACAAAGCAGGATGAGGTTGAATGTGGTTTTGCAGTAACGTTTCGTGATCTACTGAGATCATTGAAAGGTTTGCGCTATTGCAACCTGGTCCTCCTAACGACATCCCTGTTTGTGTCCTTCAGTGCATTCTGCAACCAGGCTGCGTTGATCTCCTGGGGAGTTCTCTTCTGCCCATGGGAAGGGAAGAGGACCTCCCTGTGTGCTGTGACTCCCTCCATAAGCATATGAAGGGAGTCATGGGAAAGCCTGGGTGCAGGCGTGCACCTCTATGCAGTGTTTGCAGCACCTCAATGCTGTAGAACACTGACAGCAGAACTGTCAAAATCAATGTGCGCATGGTCCCTTTAAGGAAACTGACTGATGACGCGTCATCAAATGACGTCATCAGACCCAATTCCTTCAATTGGCCAGCAAACGCGCTGGGTGGGCTTACGAAGCCCAATCAACGTAAAATTCATTACACAGAGCGGGCTGGAGCCAGCAGCAGGGTCATACTCCGCTACCGGCCCCAGACCCGCCTCGGTAGGCGAAATCGTGGCCATGGTCTCTGAGGTGAATTGTACATGGTCAGGTTTGAGAGGTGTACAGCAAACAGAGAGTAGTGGTAAACTGGAGGAAGGTGTACAGTGGTGTTCCCCAGGGGTCGGTACTAGGACCACAGCGTTCCTTGTTTATATTAATGACTTGGACTAGGGTGAACAGGGCACAATTTCAAAATTTGCAGATGACACAAAACTTGGAAGTATAGTGAACAGTGAGGAGGATAGTGATAGACTTCAACACATAGACAGGTTGGTGAAATGGATGGACATGTGGCAGATGAAATTTAATGCAGAAAAGTGTGAAGTGATACATTTTAGTAGGAAGAATGAGGAGATACAATATAAACCAATGGGTAGAATCCTAAAGGGAGTGCATGAATAGAGAGACCTGGGGGTATAAGTGCACAAATTGTTGAAGGTGGCAGGGCAGGTTGAGAAAGCAGTTAAAAAGCATAAGGGATCCTGGGCTTCATAAATAGAGGCATAGAGTACAAAAGCAAGGAAGTTATGATGAACCTGTATAAAACACTGGTTCCGCCTCAACTGGAGTATTGTGTCCAATTCTGGGCATCGCTCTTTAGGAAGGATGTGAAGGCCTTAGAGAGGGTGCAGGAAAGATTTACGAGAATGATTCCAGGGATGAGGGACTTCAGTTACATGGATAGAATAGAGAAACTGGGATTGTTCTCCTTAGAGCAGAGAAGATTGAGAGGAGATATCAGAGAGGAGTTCAAAATCATGAGGGGTCTAGACAGAGTAGATAGAGAGAAATTGTTCCCATTGGCGGAAGGATCGAGAACCAGAGGACACAGATTCAAGGTGATTGGCAAAAGAACCAAAGGCGACATGAGGAAAAACTTTTTTACGCAGCAAGTGGTTGGGATCTGGAATGCACTGCCTGAAAGGGTGGTGGAGGCAGACTCAATCGTGGCTTTCAAAGGGGAATTGGATAAGTACCTGAAGGAAACAAATTTGCAGGGCTACGGGGAAAGGGCAGTGAAGTGGAACCAGCTGAGGTGCTCTTGCAGAGAGCCGGCATGGGCTCGACGGGCCGAATGGCCTCCTTCTGTGCTGTAACTATTCTATGATTCTATTCTATGACTCATTGATGGCTGGAACTGTCGGTCTCACCAGTCTCAATGTAAAGTTAATGAGGAGATATTCGAGGAGTCAGCTGAAGAAGAAACAGTAATATTGCTTTTGTGTTTCTCAACCAGGTGCCAAGAAAAAACCAGTGAAAATTAATGAAATCCTAAGCAATGAAAAACTGCTGGAAGATAATGCTTATGTACAGGTGAGTCAATAAGATATAATAATGTAATGTAGTTGTGTTCTTGTATGAAAATTATTGCATAACTATTTCAAATTCTCTCTGCCTTCCTCTCAGCAATGCATTGATTGGAACCGAGATGTCCTGAAGAGGGAATTGGGATTGGATGAAGAAGATATAATTGATATTCCAGTGTTGTTTGAGTTGAACACGTCCAATCATGCAGCAGGAGCATTCTTTCCAGATATGGTAAGTGAAAACTGGTGAGGGTGGCTTGATCCCAGCATCTGCCTGCCGGTTGCTCAGATCTGCGCAAAAGCAGCCATTAAAACTTACCCCCACAGGGAGATGCCTGGTATCTGCTCATCAGCACGTCTGCAGGAATGGAGCCTTGTTTAGATAAATTACAAACATAATATGGGACCCGTTTTGTCTGTCAACTATGAGAAATTAATTGTCAGAATGGGTATTTGTTTTATCTACCTTCTACTCCTCCTTCAGTTTTATTTTGTCCATTTTCCACTTGATCATTTATCCTTTTTATCATCCATTGTCTTTCATTCATTTATCGCCACTCACTCTCTTTCTCTTCCTGGTTACCTTATGTGTCCCTCTTCTTTGCCTCATACTTCTTTCTATTATCATTCCGACTGTTTGAATGTGCTAATGAGTAAAAGGACTGTTTCTGTCTGTGCCCCTTTAGGTAAACATGATAGTCCTCGGCAAATATCTGGGTATTCCAAAGCCATTCGGACCTTTGATAAATGGAAAATGTCCACTGGAATCTGCGGTGCGCTCAGCGCTAGAACCACTCGGCCTGAATTGTAACTTCATCGACGACTTTGCTACCTATCACCTGTTGAGTGGTGAAGTTCACTGCGGTTCCAATGTTCGTCGCAAGTCATTTGCTTTGAAGTGGTGGAATATGGAGATGTAATTACCAGTTACAATTGCCATAAGTAACGAAACATTGCTTTAGTTTTAGTATGCTTTTGCACAGCCTTGATAATATGCAACCTGCTGACAAAAGACTAGCGCCTAACAATGTGCAGACATTGGCATGCAACCTGTGCCATTCAAACACCTCTAGCCCTATAGTCTGATCTCAGGGTCTGTAGTTCACGCAGTTTCTCTTCGAATCAGTTGAATTTTTAAGCCAAATAAAGCCTGCTGCTGACATTCCTCTGAGTGTCAACTCAGATGTAGCTTTGCAAAAGTGATCATTTTCATTTAAGCCAAGTAAACGACAGCAACGTGCATTTATATAGCAACTTTTAATATAGGAAAACATCCCAAAATGCTTCAGAGGTGTAATAAAAAATCATACTGACACAGGTTGCATGCCACTGCTGGTATTGCTAGTTCCTTTGTGTTCAGTAGATACTGATGACCTAGCTTTCACCATCTTGTGAGGGGATGAACTATTGATTGAAAATTTTAACTGGAAATGTGTAATAATTTTTTATTATATACCTTGACATCACAGCTGAGCCGGATATTGTCTTCACCTGACATTTCTTGCACACAATGTTCACCAGGAGTCACTGAATAGATGATTTGCGGTCCAGCAACGCCTCGATTTAAAATTTCTCATCCTTGTAGTCAAATCCTGCCATGGCCTCGCCTCTCCTTATCGATGTAACATCCTCCAACCCTACAATCCTCTAAAAGCTCAGCACTCCTTCAATTCTGGTCTCTTGCGCATCCCCGATTTAATCACTCCACCATTGGTGGCTGTGTCTTCAGCTGCCGAGCCTCTAGAATTCCCATCCTAAACCTCTGTCTCTCTCTCCTGCTTTAAGATGCTTTTTAAAACCTACCTCTTTGACCAAGCGTTTGATCACCTGTCCTAATATCTCCTTAGGTGGTTTGGTGTCAAATGTTCTATGATAACACTCCTGTGAAGCACCATGGGACGTTTTACTTTGTTAAAGGTGCTCTATAAATGCAAGTTGTTGTTGTAACCCAATCATAGTGCTTTACTGCTGCCTTAGCTAAGATCAGCTAATTCAGCACAAACCAGCGATTGAATTAGGAATCTTGTTGGTTTGTGTGCCATAGTTCATTAATTGGATAAATGTATTTTGCCTTCAGAGGATCGTGTATAATTCTAATAGGTCAGGTAATCCAGTGTGTTGATAACAAAATATACAATGGCATGGCATGACTTGCGTTTAAACTTACAGTTCTCCATGACAAGTTTCTAATGTTGTTGAAGGGAGTTCCAGGTACAGGATGCTTCCGAGAATGAGCTCAGTCCTGTGCTGGAACTCTTTTATCTTCTAATGAAATTCTAATTCCAGGCCAGACTTTGAGGCCCATACACTGGCTTTTATTTCCAGCTGAGACTCTATAGCTCCAGTTTAATCCTTACAAATGAGAGGTCTAGGAAATCTCTCCTTCCTCATTAATGTAAAATGGAGCATTTCCATTTCAAGGTACGATAGCAAAATACTGCGGATGCTGGAAATCCGAAATAACAACAGAAAACGCTGGAAAAACACAGCAGGCCAGGCCACGGATAACATAAGAAATAGGAGCAGGAGTAGACCAATCGGCCCCTCGAGCCTGCTCCGCCATTCAATGAGATCATGGCTGATCTGATCCAACCTCAACTCTAAAGAACACAAGTAGGAGCAGGACCAGGCCACTCGGCCCCTGGGCCCGCTCCGCCACCCACAGGGCCTTGACCGATCCGAACTCAAACTCATGTCCAATTTCCAGCCCGCTCCCCGTAACCCCTGATTCCCTTTACTTCTAGGAAACGGTCTATTTCTGTTTTAAATTTATTTAATGAAGTAGTTTCCACAGCTTCCTGGGGTAGCAAATTCCACAGACCCACTACCCTCTGAGTGAAAAAGTTTCTCCTCATCTCAGTTTTGAAAGAGCAGCCCCTTATTCTAAGATTGCGGTCTGGCCTGCTGAGTTTTTCCAGCGTTTTCTGTTGTTATTACCATTTCAAGGTAACCCAGATTGTAAACAATGGCACAAATGCCTTGGGCACTATCCAAGAGACATTTCCACCAGATAGACCTTTGTTCTTAATCTGTAGTGGGTCTCTGCAGTGAAACTGCTCTCCAGTGATGCTATAGTAGGTTTGTCCATTGAGAAAAATGATTCTGTTTGATTGTTATATTTTTGCTGCACCATAGCATGGATATACACAAAACTGCACAAGAAGGTAGCTGCAAAAAGTGTGCCAAAGCCTTGCCAAGTTTACTATACCTCGGTGTTTAGTAGATTAAAATAATTCATTTGGTGTAAATGTACTACTGCAGCCTTTAAAGGGTTAATGTCTATTGCAAGCAATAAAGATTTGCTGAAAATGTTTACTACCTCCTACTTACTTTACTACTCACAACAAAATATTTCTGTTTGGTCAATATAAACTGCAGCAACATATCTGTCCAAGTATATTTATTTGTTGCAGTAATAGATCTGAATACCAGGGCACAGAAAATGTTTCCACTTTTACTGCATGTTTGGGAGCACTGGTTTGATGCAACCCAGTGCTTTCTGCCCTAGAGGGAAGAGTGAAGGCGTGAGCTGAGTGCATAATGATAGCTTCATGCACTAGTTCCGAGGTGTGGAGTGTGATGTCATGTAGGAAAATCTAAAGGATGAAAAATACACATTTTATATATTAATTAAATAAGTGAGGAATAGGAAATAACTGTGCAAAAAAAAAAGCTGATAAGTTTCTATTGTTTATTTTCCTGTTCCTCATTCTCATTTCCCTTTTAATGAGTCAACATCGTGATTGTGTGCTTTAGAGAATTTCACAATGCAATGTTTGTTCTCCAAGATGAAGTTTACAGAGTTCTTGTGGTTTAAAATAAAAGGACAGCTTTCGTCACCTGATTCAAATATAACCATAAATGTTATCTTTTATAAATGTTATCAATTTTCTCCTCTCCTCCCCCGAAAGCACCAAATTATGCTGGGGCTACGGTTCCACAGACACCAGCGGCCCTTTGGTATCTCGGTGAAGTGGCCATTCTTCATGCTCAAGTTTAGTGAGCGTTGTCTGGCTATTGGAATGTAGAAGGCATTATAGTCTTCACCTTATGTCCACACATGGAGCTGCAGCAACGTCACTGGATAATGATCAGGATTGGAAACCCTAATCTTTTTTCCTCTGCAAGAGCACTGTGGGCAATTGTAGCCCCCTTACCACTGCCCCAGTTGGGATCAGCTAATTCCGCACAGACTGGGCGCAGAACCTGGGACTTTTCCGGACTGTATGGCTCACCTATTCAACAGGCATGCTTACTTTTTAAAGAGAACTCTGCTCCCATCCCTTCCTTTCCACCAGAGTAGTACTAAGTTCTCAGAATTAATTGTTATAGTGGGAGTCTTTCTGAGTGCATAATGATAGCTTCCATGGTGGAGACAAGACACAGGACTTAACCAACTCCAACAAGAAGTTACATAGAACATAGAACAGTACAGCACAGTACAGGCCCTTCGGCCCTCGATGTTGTGCCGAGCATTGTCCGAGACCAAGATCAAGCTATCACACTCCCTATCACTCTGGTGTGCTCCATGTGCTTATCCAATAACCGCTTGAAAGTTCCTAAAGTGTCCGACTCCACTATCACAGCAGGCAGTCCATTCCACACCCCAACCACTCTCTGAGTAAAGAATCTACCTCGGACATCCCTTCTATATCTCCCCCCATGCACCTTATAGTTATGCCCCCTTGTAACAGCTGCCTCTACCCGAGGAAATAGTCTCTGAACATCCACTCTATCTATCTCCCTCATCATCTTATAAACCTCTATTAAGTCGCCTCTCATCCTCCTCCGCTCTAAAGAGAAAAGCCCCAACTCCCTCAATCTTTCCTCATAAGACCTCCCCCCCAAACCAGGCAGCATCCTGGTAAATCTCCTTTGCACTCTTTCCAATGCTTCCACGTCCTTCCTATAGTGAGGTGACCAGAACTGCACACAATATTCCAAATGTGGTCTCACCAAGGTCCTGTACAGTTGCAGCATAACCTCACGGTTCTTAAACTCAAACCCTCTGTTAATAAACGCCAACACACCATAGGCCTTCTTTACTGCTCTATCCACTTGAGTGACAACCTTCAGAGATCTGTGGATATGAACCCCCAGATCCCTCTGCTCCTCCACGTTCCTCAGAACCCTGCCGTTGACCCTGTAATCCTTATTCAAATTTGCCCTACCAAAATGAATCACCTCGCACTTATCAGGGTTAAATTCCATCTGCCATTTTTCGGCCCAGCTCTGCATCCTATCAATGTCTCTTTGCAGCCTACAACTGCCCTCCACCTCATCCACTACTCCACCAATCTTGGTGTCATCAGCAAATTTACTGATCCACCCTTCAGTCCCCTCCTCCAAGTCATTGATAAAAATCACAAACAGCAGAGGACCCAGCACCGACCCCTGTGGCACACCGCTGGTAACTGGTCTCCAGTCCGAAAATGTTCCATCCACCACCACCCTCTGCCTTCTATGAGATAGCCAGTTACTTATCCAATTGGCCAAATTTCCCTCTATCCCACAACTCCTTACTTTCTTCATGAGACGACCATGGGGAACCTTATCAAACGCCTTACTAAAATCCATGTATACGACATCAACTGCTCTACCTTCATCTACACACTTAGTTACCTCCTCAAAGAATTCAATCAAATTTGTTAGGCAAGACTTACCCTTCACGAATCCGTGTTGACTATCCCTGATTAAGTTGCCCCTTTCCAAATGGTCATAAATCCTATCCCTCAGGACCTTTTCCATTATCTTACCAACCACCGAAGTAAGACTAACCGGCCTATAATTACCAGGGTGATTCCTATTTCCTTTCTTGAAGAGAGGAACAACATTCGCCACTCTCCAGTCCTCTGGCACCATCCCCGTGGACAGTGAGGACCCAAAGATCAAAGCCAGAGGCTCTGCAATCTCCTCCCTTGCCTCCCAAAGAATCCTAGGATATATCCCATCTGCCCCAGGGGACTTATCGACCCTCAGGTTCTTCAAAATTGCTAAAACATCTTCCCTCAGAACATCTACCACCTCCAGCCTATCCACCTTTATCACACTCTCATCCTCAAGAACATGGCCCCTCTCCTCGGTGAACACTGACGAAAAGTATTCATTCATCACCTCTCCTATCTCTTCTGACTCCATGCACAAGTTCCCACTACTGTCCTTGACCGGCCCTACCCTCACCCTGGTCATTCTTTTATTTCTCACATAAGAGTAAAAAGCCTTGGGGTTTTTCTTGATCCGACCCGCCAAGGACTTCTCATGCCCCCTCCGAGCTCTCCTAAGCTCTTTTTTTAGCTCATTCCTTGCTACCTTGTACCCCTCAATCGACCCAACTGAACCTTGTTTTCTCATCCTTACATACGCTTCCTTTTTCCTCTTGACTAGACATTCAACCTCTTTTGTGAACCATGGTTCTCTCACTCGGCCATTTCCTCCCTGCCTGACAGGGACATACCTATCAAGGACACGCAGTAATTGCTCCATGAAAAAGCTCCACTTTTCGTTTGTGCCTTTCCCTGATAGTTTCTGTTCCCATCTTATACTCCCTAATTCTTGCCTAATCGCATCATAATTACCCCTCCCCCAATTATAAACCCTGCCCTGCTGTATGGCCCTATCCCTCTCCATTGCAATAGTGAAAGTTACCGAATTGTGGTCACTATCTCCAAAGTGCTCTCCCACATACAAATCAAACACTTGGCCCGGTTCATTACCCAGTACCAAATCCAACGTGGCCCCACCTCTTGTCGGCCTATCCACATATTGTGTCAGGAAACCCTCCTGCACACACTGTGCAAAAACTATCCCATCCGAACTGTTTGACCTATAAAGGTTCCAATCAATATTTGGAAAGTTGAAGTCACCCATGACAACTACTCTGTGACCTCCACACCTATTCATAATCTGCTTTGCAATTTCTTCCTCCACATCTTTATTACTATTTGGGGGCCTGTAGAAAACTCCTAACAACGTGACCGCTCCTTTCCTATTTCTAACTTCAGCCCATATTACCTCAGACGGCAGATCCCCCTCGAACTGCCTTTCTGCCGCTGTTAAACTATCCTTGATTAACAATGCTACTCCTCCACCTTTCTTACCAACTTCCCTACTCTTACTGAAACATCTATACCCCGGAACTTCCAACAACCATTCCTGTCCCTGTTCTAACCATGTCTCCGTAATGGCCACCACATCGTAGTCCCAAGTACCAATCCACGCTCCAAGTTCTCCTACCTTATTCCGGATGCTCCTTGCATTGAAGTAGACACACTTCAAGCCATCTTCCTGTCTGCCGGTACATTCCTGCGACCTTGATACCCTCCTCAGTACCTCCCTACACTCACCACTGGCTCGTGGACTACAGCCCTTTTTCCCATCCCCCTGACAAATTAGTTTAAACCCCCCCGAAGAGCCGTAGCAAATTTCCCTCCCAGGATATTGGTGCCCCTCTGGTTCAGGTGCAAACCGTCCTGTTTGTACAGGTCCCACCTTCCCCAGAATGTGCTCCAATTATCCACATAACTGAAACCCTCCCCCCTACACCATCCCTGCAGCCACGTGTTTATCTGCACTCTCTCCCTGTTCCTCAACTCGCTAGCACGTGGCACCGGCAACAAACCAGAAATTACAACATGGTTTGTACTGGCTCTCAGCTTCCAACCTAGCTCCCTAAATTCCTGTTTTAAATCCCCGTCCCTTCTCCTACCTATGTCGTTGGTACCGATGTGTACCACGACTTGTGATTGTTCCCCTTCCCCTTTGAGGATTCTGAAAACACGGTCCGAGACGTCACGGACCCTGGCACCCTGGAGGCAACATACCATCCGTGAGTCTCTTTTGCTGCCACAGAACCTCCTATCTGTCCCTCTGACTATTGAGTCCCCAATAACTATTGCTCTCCTGCTCTCCCCCCTTCCCTTCTGAGCCACAGGGACGGACCCAGCGCCGGAGATCCGGTCACCGTGGCTTACCACTGGTAAGTCGTCCCCCTCAACAGTATTCAAAGCGGTATACCTGTTACTGAGGGGAACGACCACAGAGGATCCCTGCACTGACTGCTTCCTCCTAGCCCCTCTCACCGTCACCCATCTATCTTCATGCTTTGGAGTAATTACATCCCTGAAGCTTCTATCTATGACCTCCTCTGCCTCCCGAATGATCCGAAGTTCATCCAGCTCCAGCTCCAGTTCCCTAACACGGTTTTCGAGGAGCTGGAGATGGGTGCACTTCCCACAGGTGTAAACAGCAGGGACACCTACGGCGTCCCTCACCTCAAACATTCTGCAGGAGGAACATTTCACTGCCTCCCCTGCCATCCCCTCCAGCTAACTTGCAGATTAAACTAGAACAAAAAAGAGCTTACCTGATAGTCTCTCACCTCCTTTAGGTTAGAGGAGGAGGAAGGGTGGGGGACACTACAAGTGTAGTGTCTCGGGTTAAGGAACCGCCCAACTTATATACAGGTAAAAATTAATCACCTACCCAGCAACCACTGCGTCCCGCACTTTAAAAGCCTCTGTGGGCCTACCTGGTCGCCGCCGCCTCTTGACTCCTCCGCCTCGCCGCAGCCGCTCCACCGCCTCTGTGGGCCTACCTGGTCGCCGCCGCCTCTTGACTCCTCCGCCTCGCCGCAGCCGCTCCACCCAGGTCCGCCGCCTCTGTGGGCCTACCTGGTCGCCGCCGCCTCTTGACTCCTCCGCCTTGCCGCAGCCGCTCCACCCAGGTCCGCCGCCTCTGTTCTGGAATGCACTGCCAGAAAGGGTGGTGGAAGCAGATTCAATAGTAACATTCAAAAGAGAATTGGATAAATACTCAAAGGAATAACAGTTGCTGGGCTATAGGAAAAGAGCAGGATCAATTGGATAGCTCTACCAAAGAGCCAGCACAGGCACGATGGGCCTTCTGTGGTGCATCATTCTATGATTCTAAGAAGAGGTGCCCGATAGTTATCATGGCCAATTCAATACACTCGGTCCCACTCGCATTAGCATCTTCCCGCACAACCTCAGCAAATTTCATGACATTCAGTAATCCACATGTCAGGACTTCCTTATCAACACCAAGAATGGATTCAAAACTCATGTCAGCTGGCAATCACAACACAGAACTTGTGTGTTGAAAGAGGTTCTCTGCTTCAGAGTAAGCCATTGGTGGGATCCTCAGCTGTGTCAGATGCCACTGCTTCCTTTGCTGGTGGAATTAATGTACAGTGCCAAAAGTAGCTGGCAATGGATCCTGCTTTCAGTTCCCCAGTCGTGCTTCGGGATTTCAATTTGTCCTAAAGGGGATTTTCGGTTTAAGTTAGAATGGGATGAAAATCAGTGGATTCTACAATAGGTGTGCAGTCTGCCCCCAGGCAGTGAAGGTGAAAATCAACCCTAATATGTTTTTGATATAAAGTCAGATTCATGATTCTAAGGATTAAATCTCAAAGGTCCAACACTTTTATTTTCCTCTTGATGGAAAATGGCTGGAGCCACTGGGACAAAAGGGGTTTAGGTATGTCAATAAGTTCTTCCAAAATGAGAGATTGTACCAGCCATCGAAACTGCAATCCATATCAGTTTGGGACAACAGGGAGAGGTAAGGGATGTCCACAGTGGTGCGAACCTGGGCAAGAATGAGTTAAAGTAGGAGGCTGTATAATGCGTCAAGATTTTAACAGTGAGATTGCAGGGAGCAGGAACAGAAGACAGGATGGTACATTTGGAGCTTAGGAGGAACAAGAGAGTAAAGTTCAAAGGAATAGTGGCCATAGCAGTATCAATGAAATGGAGAACGACAGGAGAGGTCATGATACAGGAGAACTTTCTGGAAGCAAGGTGCTTCTCCGCCATTTCACCATCCAATTATTTCTTAAAAGATTCCTGGGTTTCCGTCTCAGTTACTCATTCTGGAAGCCTATTCCATATGTGTTCACTCTTTGTCGAACAATTTCCTGATTTTAGATCTAAATTTACCTTTTACTAGTTTGATCCTATGTCCCCTTGTCCTACTCTCGTCGTTTAATTGAAAGTAATATTCTGGATTTATCTTTTCCATTCCATTCACATGCGTGCCATCTACAAGGCTCAGCATTCCGGGAATATTGTCACCCAGGAAAAGTTCAGTGCTTTGTTGAGCTGATTCTTCCTTTCCACAGGGAAAATGATTAACGTGTTGCCCTCTAACAAACAAGCTCGTTACTTAACTTGCTACATTTCAATAGCCGACTAACTGATCTAGTACAGGCCACTGGTAGTGGCTTCAAAGGATCCAATGGCGTAAACGTTTAATACACCCATGAGAAGAGCCGGTGGTGCAAGGTGTTTGCAGGTTTGTCGCCAAGAAATGGCATATACATCTTTCCATTTTTCACCTTTGCTGTCCTGTAGGAGTAGCTTGCCATGAACCAATTCCTCACAAAAGTACCAATTTTAATTTGAGAATCCAGATGAGTGTCGTTGAGTTATTCAGCTATAGACTGCATCAAGGCTGAGCCAATACCTTTCTCACTTGATGTTCACAGAAGTAGTTTCCAGCATCGTCATTGGATAGCAATCAGGATTGCTTTGTCTAGTTGCTGGTGTCAGATTTTGGCCACTCCGGCTAATATTAATTAATAGGCCCGAGAGTCTAGTGTCAGCAACTTACGTAGGTTATACAGAATGTACAGCACACAAACAGGCCATTTGGCCCAACTGGTCCATGCCGGTATTTATGCTCCACACAAGCCTCCTCCCACCCCTCTTCATCTAACCCTAATCAGCAAACCCTTCTATTCCTTGCTCCATCTGTTTATCTAGTTTCCCTTTAAATGTATCTATTCTATTCACCTCAACTACTCCATGTGGTAGTGAATTCCACATTCTAACCACTCTCTGGATAAAGAAGTTTCTCCTGAATTCCCTATTGGATTTATTAGTCTTAATACTTTATTAAGAAATATAAGATTAGCAGATTTTCTGTCCTCTGCCTTATCTTATATTGAGAAGTCGCACAACACCAGGTTATAGTCCAACAGATTTATTTAATTTTACAAGCTTTCGGAGCTATCGCTCCTTCGTCAGGTAAGTTAGCAATGAGAGAATCTCCCAGAATTCACAATTTAAACCCAGACAAAATCTATTCACATTATTCGCTACAACAAAGAGCACAGCCAAGACAATGAGATGTGTCCCAGGGGGTCCAGCGTGTCAAACCACCTGCTGGCTGCATATCCTGTCAATTTGTGTTCTTGTGTTTTTAAAAAAAAAACCAAAAAAAAAAAAAAAAACCCAAAAAAAAACACCTGGGAAGACCGGCCATGATGTCAAGTCACGTTCTGTATCGTGACATGAACCCGATATCGCGATTGAGGCCATCCTCATGAGTGCGGAACTTGGCTATCAGTTTCTGCTCTATGATTTTGCGCTGTCGTGTATCTCGAAGGCCACCTTGGAGAACGCTTACCCGCAGATCCGAGGCTGAATGCCCCTGGCTGCTGAAGTGTTCCCCGACTGGGAGGCAACCCTCCTGCCTGGCGATTGTTGCGCGGTGTCCGTTCATACGTTGTCTCAGTGTCTGCATGGTCTCGCCGATGTACCATGCTCTGGAGCATCCTTTACTGCAACGTATCAGGTAGACAACGTTGGCCGAGTCACATCTTATATTGATACATCATTCATAGTTAACACACAAGTGATCTGCCTCCGCACTACTTACCTGTAGACAGCCCGCCGGATGGAAGCTTGAGCTTGAACTCTTCAGTTCCAGCTGCCCACCTTACACCAGTATACTCTCACTTTTAGATTCTAGCAGGAGTGGGCAATTATTTGGGCTGGAGGGCCATTTAAGTTTTGGTGAGCTGTTGAGGGCTGCACACCAATGTTCCCCTAAGGTGCACGGCCGCTGGAAGAGATTTCTGCTTTCCCAAATTATTTGCAGAGACCCCTCGACTTCTATTTTGAAGTCCAGCAGCAATACCAACCAGTTAACTGAATGGCAAAACTAGATTTAAAACTTTACTGTTCACTTTTTCTTTAAGTTCCTGTTATCATTGCAAAATATTTAACAGTTTGGTGTAAGTTTTCTCAGAGCATGTAGTTTAAAAAAAAATTCTTTCCTTTTTGCAATTTTTCTCCGTGTTTGTATGAACTAACTTTATCAAGGGCTCCTCACTCTGCTATAAAAAAAAATCAGAAACCTAAGCATGAAGAAGTTGGGCTTCTCCTTGTGTGCTAGAGTGAAAGTGAAAAAGAGATAAAATGAGTGTGCATATTGTTTTTTGGGAAGGAGGGTATATAAATGGTTTAAACTGGGACAGGTTTAACTGTGGAGCAGTGTCTGCTTAAGGGGATGGGTTTATTTAACGTATAAACAGGTTGTTAATTTGGCCTCATTAAATGTCAGTCTGCGCTCTTTTTGACCAAGTCACCATATCAGCAAAGTTTGATGAGGAATTATTGCTCTTTCTGATGCTTGGGTGGATTATTTGCGAATACTTTGCTTTATAACTTGAACAACTAGTATAGACCACAAAGACCAAAGGTGGAAGGGGAGCAAATACCTTTTCATTTAAAACAAGGAAAAAAATAGAGGGGATGGGTCTCACCTTCAGATATCTTTAATACACGTCAAATAAATTTCAACCACAACTGACAAGAAAAATCGTTCTTTTTCAGCTTGTGAGCTGATGCCTGAGCTCTTGCTCGGCCTGGCAATGCACTCGATTTGTTAGGAGCGTCTTCTTGTTGCTTTTGGGCATGAAACTAGCAACTGCAGCTGGGACTTCTTTTATCTACGATTTACATGGACACATTTTCACCCTTGTGTCGATTGTTGAGGGGTTCAGCTCCTGTCCAAGTGTCTGTAGCCACACGCAGGTTAATTTCAAGCGCAGGACTCGACTTTCTTCCATTTGATATACCCAAGGCTGTCAACATTCTGAAATTAAGAAATAATTCAGTTCAATTAGAAACAAATTCCTTTAGGAATACATCTGATCTTAAAAGTGCTTCATCTTCAGATGAACAACCTCATCTTGCTCCCAAATGACTTATTTGCTTGGGTCCTCAGCTGAGAGGGCTTTCAACCAGTTGTCCCACTTACCAGATAATATCTTCAACAATGTTCCCAATCTAAAATACCTCCTTCTCAGTGCAAACCAGTTAGTCAATGTCTCTAATCAACTCTTCCTCCCCCTGAAGAAACTCAAGACACTAGTTTTGTCCAACAATCATCTCCAAGTGATTTCCCCAAACACTTTCCTGGGGTTGGAAGCATTGAAAATATTGTCTCTGGCATACAATCATCTCTCTGTTCTTCCAGAGTCACTTTTTGAACCATTGCATAATCTCAGATTATGTGCGCTCAACATCAATAGACTGGAGTCCCTCCCTGAGAAGGTCTTCGAAGGTTTGCGAAACCTGACCTGAGTAACACGAGAATATAACAGCCTCCGAGAGTTACCCCCTAAGCTTTTCAGTCACACGCCGCTCCGAACGCTCTCTCTCTACAGCAACCAACTGGAGAGGCTACCTACAAGATTTTTGCATTCTTTAAAGATGAGACAAAATGATTTAACATTATTAGCTTTCGCTGAAATATTCAAATAATGTGGACAACGGTGGTGGTGGTTGGGGGGGCGGGGGGGGGGGGATTTTAACTCCCCACATCTGCCCAGAGGAAACCGGGCATGGCGGGAGGCAGTTGAAAAGGAGCTCTGTTCCCGTTCCGTGGGGATTTTAATGCTGCTGTTTTTGGCGGTGGCTGAAGCACCCACCTAGATCAGGTGAGAACTCCATACATGTATACAAATCAGGGTCCTGTTATGTCAATAGGACCCCAGTGGCCTTTAAACCGTGATCTGAGCAGGGTGCCCTCTGCGGCTGCCGCACTCAGTGAAATCTTCTCTGAAGACTGAAGCTGACACAAGAGGCAAGTATTAAACTTTCCTTTGTGGGGCCGAGTAGAAACATAGAAACATAGAAGATAGGAGCAGGAGTAGGCCATTCGGCCCCTCGAGCCTGCTCCGCCATTCGATGAGATCATGGCTGATCATCCAAACTCTGTACCCTGTACCTGCCTTCTCCCCATATCCCTTGATACCTTTAGCTTTAAGAAATATATCTAACTCATTCTTGAATATATTTAATGACTTGGCCTCAACTACCTTCTGTGGTAGAGAATTCCACAGGTTCACCACTCTCTGGGTGAAGAAATTGTTCCTCATTTCTGTCCTAAATGGCTTACCCCTTATCCTTAGATTATGACCCCTGGTTCTGGACTCTCCGACCATCGGGAACATTCTTCCTGCATCTAGTTTGTCCAGACCTGTCAGAATTTTATATGTTTCAATGAGATCCCCTCTCATTCTTCTATACTCCAACGAGTATAAGCCCAATCGACCCAATCTCTCCTCATATGTCATTCCTGCCATCCCAGGTATCAGCCTTGTGAATCTTCGCTGAACTCCTTCCATGGCAAGAACATCCTTCCTCAGATAAGGCGACCAAAACTGCACACAGTAGTCAAGGTGTGGTCTCACCAAGGCCCTGTACAACTGCAGCAGGACATCCCTGTTCCTATACTCAAACCCTTTCGCTATGAAGGCCAACATACCATTTGCCTTCTTCACTGCCTGCTGCACCTGCATGCTTACCTTCAACGACTGGTGCACAAGGACACCCAGGCCTCGTTGCACTTCCCCTTCTCCCAATCTATTGCCATTCAGATAATAGTCTGCCTTTCTGTTTTTGACACCAAAGTGGATAACCTCGCATTTATCCACGTTATATTGCATCTGCCACGCTTCTGCCCACTCACCCAACCTGTCCAAATCATCCTGGAGTTTCTCGGTATCCTCCTCGCAGCACACACTCCCACCCAGCTTTGTGTCATCTGCAAACTTGGAGATATTACATTTAGTTCCCTTACCTAGATCATTAATGTATATTGTGAATAGCTGGGGTCCAAGGACCGATCCCTGCGTTACCCCACTAGTCACTGCTTGCCACTCGGAAAAAGACCCATTAATTCCTACTCTCTGCTTTCTGTCCGCCAACCAGTTCTCTATCCAAGTCAATACCTTGCCCCCAATTCCATGTGCCTTAACTTTACATGCTAATCTCTTATGCGGGACCTTATCGAAAGCCTTTTGAAAGTCCAAATACACCACATCTACTGGTTCTCCCTTATCTATTTTCCCAGTTACATCCTCAAAAAATTCCAGTAGATTAGTCAAGCACGATTTACCTTTTGTAAATCCATGTTGACTTTGTCCGATCCTGTCACTGTTTTTCAAGTGCTCAGCTATTACTTCCTTTACAATGGACTCTAGCATTTTCCCCACTACCGATGTCAGGCTTACCGGTCTGTAATTCCCCGCTTTCTCTCTACCACACTTTTTGAATAGTGGGGTAACATTAGCTACCCTCCAATCCATGGGTACAGTTCCAGATTCCATCGAATGTTGGAAGATGATCAGAAATGCATTTACTATATCTAGGGCCACTTCCTTAAGTACCCTAGGATGTAGATTATCAGGCCCTGGGGATTTATCGGCCTTCAATCCCGTCAATTTCACTAACACCATTTCCCTGCAAATACTGATTTCTTTCTGTTCCTCCCTTTCATCAGACCGTATGTTCTCCAACACCTCTGGTAGGTTATTTGTGTCCTCCTTTGTGAAGACAGAACCAAAATATGCATTTAATTGGTCTGCCATTTCTTTGTTCCCCATTATAACTTTCCCCGCTTCTGACTGCAAGGGACCTACACTTGATTTCACTAATCTTTTTCTCTTCACATATCTATAAAAGCTCTTACAGTCAGTTTTTATGTTCCCAGCAAGCTTACTTTCATATTCTATTTTCCCCTTCTAAATTAATCGCTTTGTCCTCCTTTGTTGAATCCTAAACTGCTCCCAATCCTCAGGGTTACCGCTTTTTCTGGCCAATTTATATGCCCTAGTAGTAGGAGTGCTCCTGTGAGCGCCACAAGGAAAATTTTCAGGGGGGGTCAGCGGGCGGGATCAGTGGCGGGTCGGTTGGGAAATTTGATTTTTCTGACAGCGGGTCGGGAACCCACTGTCATCCCGACGCAACGCGCCTTTCCCAATGGCGTGTCTGTGATCTCGGATCGGACCCGACCCACAGAGGCGGGCGACCCAATGAAAACAATTATTGGCTTGTTGACAGACCCTTAATAATGGTTTTAACCTTATCTTTTAACTTTAACTGCTCGCAGTCATGGAAGAACCTGGGTGCAGTCCTGCATCTCTGTGCAGTGATTGTCAGGGTTTACAGCACTTCAATGCTGTAGAACACTGACAGCACAAACGTCAAAAGTAAGATGGCCATAGGCCCTTTAAGGAAACCGGCTTAAAACGTGTCATGAATGACGTCACTAGACCTGCTCCATCTAATTGGGCGGGGAAATGCACTGGGTGGGCTTAACAAACCCCATTGAGGTACGTTCATTTTAGGCAGCGGGATGGAGTCAGCAGCGGGGCTGCGACCCACCACTGACACCGACCGCACCGGACCCACCGAGGTGAGCAAAATCTTGGCCTCAGTCTCTGCTGCCCCGGGCTCCACCCCATACCCCGCAACCTTCCTACCCATGAGACCCTTCCTTCCAACTGGCGGGCAGCCTCCAACCTGCGTGATTTTAACCAGAAGCCACCGGCCAGCTTCTGCTTTATTCCCATTTTGGGTGGGCAGCTGGCTGGCAGGATGTAAATGAGGACCGTGAGTAAAAAAGTCCAGGCCTCAAGCAGGATGGGTTGGATACTCGCCTGCCCGAAACCAGTTAAAATCCACCCCAATGACTATGTTGGCCAGTCATAGAATGGCACAGATTGCAGCTATAGAGAAAGTAAAGGTTCAAATCACTCCCCTGCCCAGGTACAGGAGCCTAAAAGGAAAACAATCGATAGAATAATGACCAATGGCTAATGATGACAATCAATGGTTTATATTTAGAGCTGGCAGATCTGTTGGCATTGCTCAATTTGGATGATACTTTGATTTACAATGACAGGAGTGTTATACTAGGCAATTGCATTGTCTAATCAATAGAATGAGCATGGATGGACCCGAGTCTTTTCTCACTTATCTTTTAATTTCTCTGTCGTACTCACAACCTGGGAACACGGTTGACTGTATGGGACAGGCCAGCTGATCTTTTCCTGTCCAACATTGTTGTATGTAGTATACCATTTAATACTTTATATGCCTCCATAAAGGTCTCCTTTAGTCTGCACAGCGTGGTCTGCACAGAGTGATCTTAAACGGAGTGCTTCTAAACAGAGTGCTAAAGATGTGTATTTGGAGAAAGTGGGAATTCGGAGCAGAGGGGGAGGAGGAGAGAGCGAGAGGAGCGGCCGGAGATAAAGGTAGACTCGGAGGGAGCGTGAGCATCATGAAGCGAGGTAAAGAAAACCTATAGTGACATCAGCACAAGGGAAGGAGCTGATTGGTGAGTAGCTGGTGAGTAGCTGGTGATTGTTTTTTTTAAGCCATGAGTTTATTTCCGTTAAGTTAGTTAATAGTCTATTAAATAGAGGCATGGCAGGGCACCTCAGTCCCGTGGAATGCACATCTTGCACCATGTGGGAACTCCAGGATGCTTCCCTTTTCCTGGACAACCACATGTGCAGGAAGTGTAATCAGTTGGAGGAGCTCGAGCTCCGGGTTTCGGAGCTTGAGCAACAGCTGGCATCATTGCCGTGCATCTGTGAGGCTGAGAGCTTCTTGGATAGCACGTTTCAGGAGGAGGAAGATTGGGAAAGCAATAGTGATAGGGGATTCAATAGTTAGGGGAACAGACAGACGTTTCTGCAGCCGTAGACATGATTCCAGGATGGTATGTTGCCTACCTGGTGCCAGGGTCAAAGATGTCATTGAGCGGCTGCAGAATATTCTGAAGAGGGAGGGTGAATAGCCAGAGGTCGTGGTCCATATCGGTATCAACGACATAGGTAGAAAGAGGGATGAGGTCCTGCAGGCAGATTTTAGGGAGATAGGAAAGAGATTAATAAGCAGGACTTCAAAGGTAGTAATCTCCGGATTGCTCCCAGTGCCATGAGCTAGTGAGTATAGAAATAGGAGGATAGAGCAGATGAATGCGTGGCTGGAGAGATAGTGCGGGTGGGAAGACTTTAGATTCCTGGGACATTGGGACCGGTTCTGGGGGAGGTGTGACCTAGAGAGGCTGGATGGGCTGCACCTCAACAGAGCCAGGACCAATATCCTCGCTGGGAGCGGGGGGGGGAGGGAAGGGGGTTTCTTGGGCTGTTGGGGAGGGTTTAAACTTATTTGGCAGGGGGATGGGCACCAGGATGTAGCATTAGAAAGGAGAAACAAGTTTCACAAAGGATTGGGAGAGACAAATAGAACTAGAGTAAGAAATAGTCCGGTATTAGGTGGGGTCAGACTAAGAGAGAATTCAAGAAGTTCTAAGATAGGTTTACAGTGCATGTGTGGAAATGTACAAAGCGTGGTAAATAAGTTTGGCGAGCTGCAGACGCAAATAGACACATGGGAATCTGATGTTGTGGCGATAACGGAGACCTGGCTCAAAAAAGGGCAGGATTGGGTACTAAATATTCCTGGATATAAGGTGTTCAGGAAAGATAAGGAAGGAAAGAAAGGAGGTGGGGTGGCAGTATTGATTAAGGAGAATATTACAGCGCTGGAGAGAGAGGATGTCCTGGAGGAGTCAAGGACAGAATCTATTTGGTTAGAGTTAAGAAACAATAGAGCTGCCATTACACTACTAGGTGTATTCTATAGGCCACCAACTAATGAGAAGGATATAGAGGAGCAAATTTGCAGGGAAATTACAGAGAGCTGCAAGAACTATAGAGTAGTGATAATGGGAAACTTCAACTATCCTAAAATAGATTGGGATGGTATTAGTGTAAAGGGCAGAGAGGGGGAAGAATTTCTGACGTGTGTTCAGGAGAACTTTCTTGATCAGTACGTTTCTGGCCCAACGAGGAAGGAGGCATTGCTGGATCTGGTTCTGGGGAATGAGGTGGATCAAGTGGAGAAAGTGTCAGTAGGGGAACATTTAGGGAACAGTGATCATAGTACCATAAGGTTTAGATTAGCTATGGAAAAGTAAAGGAGCAATCTGGAGTAAAAATACTTAATTGGAGGAGGGCCAATTTCAGTGGGTTGAGAACAGATCTGGCCCGGGTAAATTGGAATCAAAGATTGGTAGGCAAAACTGTAACTGAACAATGGGCTGCCTTTAAAGAGGAGATGGTTCGGGTACAGCTGAGGTACATTCCCACGAGGGGGAAAGGTAGGGCAACCAAAACCAGAGCTCCCTGGATGACAAAAGGTACATAGAGTAAGGTGAAGCAGAAAAAGGATGTGTATGACAGATTTCAGGTTGAGAATACAAAGTGAGAACCAGGCTGAATACAGAAAATTCAGAGGGGAAGTGAAAAAGGAAATAAGAGGGGCAAAGAGAGAATATGAGAATAGACTGGCAGCTAACATAAAAGAGAATGCAAAAGTCTTCTATAGGCATATGAATAGTAAACGGGTAGTAAGAGGAGGAGTGGGGCCGATTAGGGACCAAAAAGGTGACCTACGCATGGAGGCAGAGGGCATGGCTGAGGTACTAAATGAGTACTTTGCATCTGTCTTTACCAAGGAAGAAAATGCTGCCAAAGTCATAGTGAAAGAGGATGGACTAAAAATTGATAAGAAGGAGGTACTAGAAAGGCTGGCTATACTTAAAGTAGATAAGCCGCTAGGACCGGATGGGATGCATCCTAGGATGCTGAGGGAAGTAAAGATGGAAATTGCAGAGGTACTGGCCATAATCTTCCAATCCTCCTTAGATGCGGGGGTGGTGCCAGAGGGCTGGATAATTGCAAATGTTATACCTTTCTTCAAAAAAGTTTGTAAGGATAAACCCAGCAGCTACAGGCCACTCAGTTTAACCTCTGTGGTGAAGAAGCTTTTAGAAATGATAATCCGGGACAAAATTAACAGTCACTTGGACAAGTGTGGATTAATTAAGGAAAGCCAGCACAGATTTGTTAAAGGCAAATCGTGTTTAACTAACTTTATTGAGTTTTTTGATGAGGTAACAGAGAGGGTTGATGAGGGAAATGCGGTTTATGTGGTGTACATGGACTTCCAAAGGCGTTTGATGACGTGCCACAGAATAGGCTTGCCAGCAAAGTTGAAGCCCATGGAATAAAAGGGACAGTGGCAGCATGGATACGAAACTGGCTAAGTGACAGGGAACAGAGAGTAGTGGTGAATGGTTGTTTTTCGAACTGGAGGAAGGTGTTCCCAAGGGGTCGGTACTAGGACCACAGCTTTTCTTGATATATATTAATGACTTGGACTTGGGTGTACAGGGCACAGTTTCAAAGTTTGCAGATGACACATAACTTGGAAGTGTAGTGAATAATGAGGATAGTAATCGACTTCAGGAGTACATAGACAGACTGGTGGAATGGGCAGACACGTGGCAGATGAAATTTAACACAGAAAAGTGCAAAGTGATACATTTTGGTAGGAAGAACGAGGAGAGGTAATATAAACTAAAGGGTACAATTCTAAAGGGGGTGCAGGAACAGAGAGACCTGGGGGTATATGTGCACAAATCGTTGAAGATGGCAGGGCAGGTTGAGAAAGCGGTTAAAAAAGCATACAGGATGCTGGGCTTTATAAATAAAGGCATAGAGTACAAAAGCAAGGAAGTTAGGATGAACCTTTATAGAATTCTGGTTCGGCCACAGCTGGAGTATTGTGTCCTAATTCTGAGCACCGCACTTTAGAAAGGATGTGAAGGCTTTAGAGAGGGTGCAGAAAAGATTTACAAGAATGGTTCCAGAAATGAGGGACGTCAGTTACGTGGATAGACTAGAAAAACTGGGTTTGTTCTCCTTAGAGCAGAAACGATTGAGAGGAGATTTGATAGAGGTGTTCAAAATCATGAGGGGTCTAGACAGAGTAGAGAGAAACTGTTACCACTGGCGGAAGGGTCGAGAACCAGAGGACACAGATTCAAGGTGATTGGCAGAAGAACCAAAGGCGACATTGTCGAAATCTCGACTCCGAGTAAGACTCTAAACACAAGCAAAACCGTCAAATTGTTAGTTTATTTTTTACTTGCACAAGGGGAGAGTTGCCTTGTCAAAGGCCAGGTCAACAACTCCAAAGAACATCAGCGAATGCAGCATATTTATACACTCAAAACAAGCAAGAGTTCCATATATCACGTGTAATGATATTGTATCAGTTTGCACAAAGTAAGGGTTTGCACAAGGTCAATCAAAAGGTCAGCAGGACAGAAATATCTCCAGACAAGGTTAGTTAATCATATATCATGTCAGGAGGTTCTGTTTGAATCTTGTTACAGAAATGATCAGCTTACTTAATGTTCTGAATCTTGTTACAGAAATGATCAGCTTACTTAATGTTTGAATCTTGTTTGTCTAGCGACAGTCATTAATAGTTTATCTATTCTATACATAGAAACATAGAAGATAGGAGCAGGAGTGGGCCATTCGACCCCTTGAGCCTGCTCCGCCATTCAATGAGATCATGGCTGATCATCCAAATACAGTACCCTGTCCCTGCCTTTTCCCCATATCCCTTGATACCTTTAGCCTTAAGAAATATATCTAACTCCTTCTTGAATATATTTAATGAATTGGCCTCCACTGCCTTCTGTGGTAGAGAATTCCACAGGTTCACCACTCTCTGGGTGAAGAAATTCCTCCTCATCTCTGTCCTAAATGGCTTACCCCTTATCTTTAGACTGTGACCCCTGGTTCTGGACTCCCCGACCATCGGGAACATCCTTCCTGCATCTAGTCTGTCTAGTCCTGTTAGAATTTTATAAGTTTAAATGAGATCCCCTCTCATTCTTCTAAACTCCAGCGAGTATAAGCCCAATCGACCCAATCTCTCCTCATACGTCATTCCTGCCATCCCAGGTATCAGCCTTGTGAATCTTCGCTGCACTCCCTCCATGGCAAGAAAATCCTTCCTCAGATAAGGCGACCAAAACTGCACACAATACTCAAGGTGTGGTCTCACCAAGGCCCTGTACAACTGCAGCAAGACATCCTTGTTCCTGTATTCGAACCCTCTCGCTACGAAGGCCAACATACCATTTGCCTTCTTAACCGCCTGCTGCACCTGCATGCTTACCTTCAGCGACTGGTGCACAAGAACACCCAGGTCTCGTTGCACTTCCCCTTCTCCCAATCTATTGCCATTCAGATAATCAGCCTTCCCATTTTTGACACCAAAGTGGATAACCTCGCATTTATCCACATTATAATGCATCTGCCATGATTCTGCCCAATTACCCAACCTGTCCAAATCATCCTGGAGTTTTTCAGCATCCTCCTCACAGCACACAAGCCCACCCAGCTTTGTGTCATCTGCAAACTTGGAGATATTACATCCAATTCCCTTGTCTAGATCATTAATATATATTGTGAATAGCTGGGGTCCTAGGACCGATCCCTGCGGTACCCCACTAGTCACTGCCTGCCACTCGGAAAAAGACCCGTTTATTCCAACTCTTTGCCTTCTGTCTGCCAACCAGTTCTCTATCCAAGTCAATACCTTGCCCCCAATCCCATGTGCCTTAACTTTACACGCTAATCTCTTATGCGGGACCTTATCGAAAGCCTTCTGAAAGTCCAAATACACCACATCTACTGGTTCTCCCTTATCTATTTTACCAGTTACATCTTCAAAAAATTTCAGTAGATTAGTCAAGCATTATTTACCTTTTGTAAATCCATGTTGACTTTGTCCGATCCTGTCACTGTTTTCCAAGTGCTCTGCTATTACATTTTTTATAATGGACTCCAGCATTTTCCCCACTACCGATGTCAGGCTTATAGAATCTAGGAGCAGGAGTAGGCCATTCGGCCCGTCGAGCCTGCTCCACCATTCAATACGATCATGGCTGATCATCCAAATCCAGTACCCTGTCCCTGCTTTAATCCCCACAGTACACATATCCCAACCTACCCCCGTAACCCCACGTATTTAATTCCCCCTAACATATCCCATCCTATCCCCATAACCGCACATATTTAATCCCCCCCTAACACTAAGGGTCAATTTATCATAGCCAAATCAACCTAACCCGCACATTATTGGTCTATAATTCCCCGTTTTCTCTCTACCACCTTTTTTGAATAGTGGGGTAACATTAACTACCATCCAATCCATGGGTACTGTTCCAGAATCTATCGAATTTTGGTAGATGACCAGCAATGCATCTACTATTTCTAGGGCCACTTCCTTAAGTACCCTAGGATGTAGATTATCAGGCCCTGGGGATTTATCGGCCTTCAATCCCGTCAATTTCGCTAACACCATTTCCCTACAAATACTGATTTCTTTAAGTTCCTCCCTCTCATTAGACCCTATGTTCCCCGACATCTCTGGGAGGTTATTTATGTCCTCCTTTGTGAAGACAGAACCAAAGTATGTATTTAATTGGTCTGCCATTTCTTTGTTCCCCATTATAAATTCCCCTGATTCTATAGCCTTATGCCTCCCTTGTGCTAGTGAGTTAATGCAGCTGTTATCACATCCTCAATGTGGGTGGGTATTATGAAAGGTCTCTTGGTCCTAGACACGTTGTGACACAATTGCTTCTCTGCTTTAACTACAACCTAAGCAAGTTTGTTCCTTTAACCCCTTGATAGCTTATTTTTACTTTGGCCATTTTATTCTACCCAGCATGCTAAGTATAATGTCAATTTCCACATTCCCCCCTTTTGTCCTAACTCGGACAATAATCTAATCAGATCTGGATTCTTCGGAGCCTTTCTAACTCCATGGCTTCTGCCTTTTCTGAAGCAGCGGAGGTTCTAGCTATCATGGTGGTGACTGTTCCCTCCGGTACGGCTACAGCCCCTAGTCGCGCACAGCTGCATTTTATCAGGACAAATACCAAATATAGGGCAAAGAAAATGAACAGGAATATGATCAGTCCTTGCACTAAGGACCGTCCTATGGACCCCAGCCATTCGCCCGTCCAGTCAGATATGTTCCAGGAACTTGGTTCTTTTAATTTTTCAACTTCTTTCTGGATGTGGTCTGCCAGGTTACTTATTTCCTCAGAATTCTCAGGAATGTATATGCAACACTCAGATCCTATCAGGGCACATGTTCCACCCTTTTCTGCTAGCAGATAGTCTAGAGCCATTCTATTTTGTAGGGCAACTGTGCACATTGCCACCATCTCAGCATTGATTTCACTCAGTGATTCAGCCGTGTCATTGGCTACCTCCTCAAGAATCGAGGCTACAAGCCGAATTTCCTGTATTGCCCTGGCCGTTCCATACCCGGGGAATAGGATAGCGAAGAACCGTTCTGTTTCTGTAATGGCCCTTCTAGTCCTGGTGTGGTGGGGATGTTCTTTGAGGAAGTTTAGGTGGTGTATGCAGGGAACCACATATCCCAAGTAACAAGAGCCCGTCCAATCATTCGGCAGTCATGGGTATGCTTTATGGCCACATATAAAGTAGGTGCCGTTGTATGCAGTGGGGCTGGGTATAATTTCTGCTGATACCAGATTTGTGTAATTTCCTCCCCCACTGCAGCTCAACCGCAAGGGTGACGGCTTTCCGTTCAATTGATCATTGGTTAAGTTAAAGTACTGGGAGCATTTACTTTTTCCCATCTTTGTCCCACCTGTTTGGTTACGGGTTAAGCATATTTCCCCTCGGGGTCTTCCGGCCCCCGAAGTGTTAATTAACACCAGGAATGGGGGTTTATCTCTCGACCGATTGTACTTTGGTTGATACCAACCGTCAAGGCATGTAAGGCTACATCTAGTTTCAATTTTATATTTCTCAGCCAATCCATCCATCTGAACCTTATAAGTTCCTCCGCTAGTATCTTGTCCATCCCTTATTCTATTCTTAGTCCCATTTTGTTGAAACAGCCAATATGCAATTTCATTGGAATTAAAGGGGATAGGTCTTAATGGAATTCCTCCCTTCGTATGGATGGGCACCTGTGTGCATACCCAACAACTGGAGGCATTAGTTCCCCAAGCAAAAGGTGTTTACATGCAATTCGGGCATTACAGGTATTATAAGTGTCACAAGGAAACATAGTCCTAATGTCCATTTCCATTTACTGATGGGGTTGGCGATTCCTCTTCCTCGGGTTCTGGGGCTCTTTTGCAGTGCGAGGCGTGGATCCATGTTGGTCTCTCTTTCACCTTTACAGCAGTGTTGGTGGTTAACAGGATCTGGAACGGACCCTCAAATCTCGGGTGAAGGCTACTCTTTCTCTTGAACACCTTTACATAGACGAACTCGCCAGGCTCCAAGCTATGGCATCTTCCTTCGGCAGGGTCAACTTGGGCTTCTTTTACCTGTGAATGGAAACTAGAAATACATTTTGTTAGAGCAATGCAATAGTTTAGCATATTTTCCTCCATTTTGTGAATGTCCATTTGTTTAGCAGTAAACGGTGCGGAAAAAGGCAATCGTTGGGGACGTCCCATGATGATTTCATGTGGTGATAATCCTGTTGTTCTATTTGTTGCTGACCACATTACCATCAATGCTAGGGGTAACAGTTCGACCCATTTGAGTCCAGTCTCATTGCAGTAACCAAAATTAATATCATACTTTAGGTTAATGTTAGAATATGTATAACATAGCATCAATGTACAGGGTGGAGGTGGCAAATTAATCCATGCCCTGAGTTAAACGGTAGACAGGTCTGTATTCATTAGACAAGAATAAGATGGTGGGAAATTAAACTGCAGAGTCAGCTGCAGAGTATGACTCGTGGGAAAATTAAGGAGGGTACCTACTCAGCAAGGCAGGATAACACGCATACAAGATAACATACATAAGGATTGAGTGACGATGTGGCCTGAGGTGGCCTTCGCTTGTTTGTGAAGCTACAACATGGCTGGCCAGAAGACAAAATGGCTTACATCGAAGTCAAGTTGAACTAATTATATTATGCTTGCTTTGCAGAAGTACATGAGCAGGTCACAAGGTCAGAATCTGTGCTTTGAAGAGATTGTGACTCTCAGACTACACGAATAGATAAGAAAGAAGGCCACGACGATAGAGGGGTTGGGATAAGTCAATTAAGCAAAAACATGGTTGACTGCAGAATGTGGGAAGAAAGCGTAAAAATGTCACGCGGTAGAAGTAATGGATATAATGGAATACTAGACACCATGATGGATAAATTTGTACCCGCCCCTAGGGCAGGATGAGACTGATAAGATTATGTATAAAAATGTAATTTACTAAGCTGTCGTTGGAGTTGGAGCCAAGAGCGGTCCCCAGGCCTGTGAATAAAGACCGTTTTGAACCATCACTCGAAGTCTGTCATCTGTACTGAAGCTAAGCGTCGACCTTGTATATCACTTGGTCCGCTGATTGCTTACAACAATGGTCTAACTATCTGTAGAAAGTATATTCTGTACTGAAGCTAGGCGTCGACCTTGTATATCACTTGGTCCGCTGATTGCTTACAACAATGGTCTAACTATCTGTAGAAAGTATATTCTGTACTGAAGCTAGGCGTCGACCTTGTATATCACTTGGTCCGCTGATTGCTTACAACACTCATCACATAGCTTAGCTAACTTATTTTTCAACATTCCATTATATCGCTCCACCAGCCCAGCTGACTGTGGATGATAGCTGCAGTGAAAATGCTGATTGATTTGCAAAGCCTTACACATCTCTCGCATAATTGTCCCAGTAAAATGTGACCCATTGTCACTCGAGAGCTGTACAGGTATACCAAATCGTGGTACAATTTCCTTTAACAAATGTTTAGCGACAGTAACAGCGTCATTCTTTTTACATGGAAAAGCTTCAACCCATTTAGAAAACACATCTATAATAACCAATACATACTTAAAACCCATACATACGGGTAATTCAATAAAATCCATTTGCAAATTCACAAAAGGTCCTGTTGGATTTGGGTGGGAGGCAGACTGTACTTTCTCCGTTTTTCCCGGATTCATCATCTGACAGGTAGTACATTTTTCACGAATTTGTTTTGTAATTGCCGAAATACCCGGTGCGTACCATGTCTGTGCGATATAGTCTGCCATCCCCCCTTTGCCCGCATGTGTGAAAGTATGAACACAGCGGGCAATCCATGGGAGCAAAGATCTGGGTGCCACCATGCGGCCATCATGGTGAACCCACACTCCCTCTGTCAAGCTGAAAGAGGAAGTGATAACAAAAATTTCAACTCAACCCTGAAATGAGTCTTAACAGATCGCAGTACTCCCGCCGAGACAAACAGACTACACTACTGTACTGTCCAAGGAGGAACCCCTTTGGTGACTAAGCACCACTGATAACTGGCCAGTTAGGGTCCGTTCTTAGAGAGTCATTGTGTTCTTGTCCGTTTACTCACCGGTAGGTAGTAAGCGATCTAGGTGGAACCTCCAAGTTTTACTGTCGAAATCTAGACTCCGAGTAAGACTCTAAACACAAGCAAAACCGTCAGATTGTTAGTTTATTTTTTACTTGCACAAGGGGAGAGTTGCCTTGTCAAAGGCCAGGTCAACAACTCCAAAGAACATCAGCGAATGCAGCATATTTATACACTCAAACAAGCAAGAGTTCCATATATCACGTGTAATGGTATTGTATCAGTTTGCACAAAGTAAGGGTTTGCACAAGGTCAATCAAAAGGTCAGCAGGACAGAAATATCTCCAGACAAGGTTAGTTAATCATATATCATGTCAGGAGGTTCTGTTTGAATCTTGTTACAGAAATGATCAGCTTACTTAATGTTCTGAATCTTGTTACAGAAATGATCAGCTTACTTAATGTTTGAATCTTGTTTGTCTAGCGACAGTCATTAATAGTTTATCTATTCTATAGCCTTATGCCTCCCTTGTGCTAGTGAGTCAATGCAGCTGTTATCACATCCTCAATGTGGGTGGGTATTAGGAAAGGTCTCTTGGTCCTAGACATGTTGTGACACAATTGCTTCTCTGCTTTAACTACAACCTAAGCAAGTTTGTTCCTTTAACCCTTTGATAGTTTATTTTTACTTGGCCATTTTATTCTACCCAGCATGCTAAGTATAAAGTCAATTTCCACAACATGAAGAAAAACTTTCTTACACGGCGAGTGGTTGTGATCTGGAATGCACTGCCTGAAAGGGTGGTGCAGGCAGATTCAATCGTGGCATTCAAAAGGGAATTGGATAAGTACATAGAACATAGAACAGTACAGCACAGTACAGGCCTTTCGGCCCTCGATGTTGTGCCGAGCATTGTCCGAAACCAAGATCAAGCTATCCCACTCCCTAGCATTCTGGTGTGCTCCATGTGCTTATCCAATAACCGCTTGAAAGTTCCTAAAGTGTCCGACTCCACTATCACAGCAGGCAGTCCATTCCACACCCCAACCACTCTCTGAGTAAAGAATCTACCTCGGACATCCCTTCTATATCTCCCCCCATGCACCTTATAGTTATGCCCCCTTGTAACAGCTACATCCACCCGAGGAAATAGTCTCTGAACATCCACTCTATCTATCCCCCTCATCATCTTATAAACCTCTATTAAGTCGCCTCATCCTCCTCCGCTCTAAAGAGAAAAGCCCTAGCTCCGTCAATCTTTCCTCATAAGACCTCCCCCTCAAACCAGGCAGCATCCTGGTAAATCTCCTTTGCACTCTTTCCAATGCTTCCACGTCCTTCCTATAGTGAGGTGACCAGAACTGCACACAATATTCCAAATGTGGTCTCACCAAAGTCCTGTACAGTTGCAGCATAACCTCACGGTTCTTAAACTCAAACCCCTTGTTAATAAACGCTAACACACTATAGGCCTTCTTTACTGCTCTATCCACTTGAGTGGCAACCTTCAGAGATCTGTGGATATGAACCCCCAGATCCCTCTGTTCCTCCACGTTCCTCAGAACCCTGCCGTTGACCCTGTAATCCTTATTCAAATTTGCCCTACCAAAATGAATCACCTCGCACTTATCAAGGTTAAATTCCATCTGCCATTTTTCGGCCCAGCTCTGCATCCTATCAATGTCTCTTTGCAGCCTACAACAGCCCTCCACCTCATCCACTACTCCACCAATCTTGGTGTCATCAGCAAATTTACTGATCCACCCTTCAGTCCCCTCCTCCAAGTCATTGATAAAAATCACAAACAGCAGAGGACCCAGCACCGACCCCTGTGGCACACCGCTGGTAACTGGTCTCCAGTCCGAAAATTTTCCATCCACCACCACCCTCTGCCTTCTATGAGATAGCCAGTTACTTATCCAATCGGCCAAATTTCCCTCTATCCCACAACTCCTTACTTTCTTCATGAGCCGACCATGGGGAACCTTATCAAACGCCTTACTAAAATCCATGTATACGACATCAACTGCTCTACCTTCATCTACACACTTAGTTACCTCCTCAAAGAATTCAATCAAATTTGTTAGGCAAGACTTACCCTTCACGAATCCGTGTTGACTATCCCGGATTAAGTTGCATCTTTCCAAATGGTCATAAATCCTATCCCTCAGGACCTTTTCCATTATCTTACCAACCACCGAAGTAAGACTAACCGGCCTATAATTACCAGGGTCATTCCTATTTCCTTTCTTGAAGAGAGGAACAACATTCGCCACTCTCCAGTCCTCTGGCACCATCCCCGTGGACAGTGAGGACCCAAAGATCAAAGCCAAAGGCTCTGCAATCTCCTCCCTTGCCTCCCAAAGAATCCTAGGATATATCCCATCTGGCCCAGGGGACTTATCGACCCTCAGGTTCTTCAAAATTGCTAAAACATCTTCCCTCAGAACATCTACCTCCTCCAGCCTATCCACCTTTATCACACTCTCATCCTCAAAAACATGGCCCCTCTCCTCGGTGAACACTGACGAAAAGTATTCATTCATCACCTCTCCTATCTCTTCTGACTCCATGCACAAGTTCCCACTACTGTCCTTGACCGGCCCTACCCTCACCCTGGTCATTCTTTTATTTCTCACATAAGAGTAAAAAGCCTTGGGGTTTTCCTTGATCTGACCCGCCAAGGAATTCTCATGCCCCCTCCTAGCTCTCCTAAGCTCTTTTTTTAGCTCATTCCTTGCTACCTTGTACCCCTCAATCGACCCAACTGAACCTTGTTTTCTCATCCTTACATACGCTTCCTTTTTCCTCTTGACTAGACATTCAACCTCTTTTGTGAACCATGGTTCTTTCACTCGGCCATTTCCTCCCTGCCTGACAGGGACATACCTATCAAGGACACGCAGTAATTGCTCCATGAAAAAGCTCCACTTTTCGTTTGTGCCTTTCCCTGATAGTTTCTGTTCCCATCTTATACTCCCTAATTCTTGCCTAATCGCATCATAATTACCCCTCCACCAATTATAAACCCTGCCCTGCTGTATGGCCCTATCCCTCTCCATTGCAATAGTGAAAGTCACCGAATTGTGGTCACTATCTCCAAAGTGCTCTCCCACATACAAATCAAACACTTGGCCCGGTTCATTACCCAGTACCAAATCCAATGTGGCCCCACCTCTTGTCGGCCTATCCACATATTGTGTCAGGAAACCCTCCTGCACACACTGTGCAAAAACTATCCCATCCGAACTGTTTGACCTATAAAGGTTCCAATCAATATTTGGAAAGTTGAAGTCACCCATGACAACTACTCTGTGACCTCCACACCTATTCATAATCTGCTTTGCAATTTCTTCCTCCACATCTCTATTACTATTTGGGGGCCTGTAGAAAACTCCTAACAACGTGACCGCTCCTTTCCTATTTCTAACTTCAGCCCATATTACCTCAGACGGCAGATCCCCCTCGAACTGCCTTTCTGCCGCTGTTAAACTATCCTTGATTAACAATGCTACTCCTCCACCTTTCTTACCACCTTCCCTACTCTTACTGAAACATCTATACACCGGAACTTCCAACAACCATTCCTGTCCCTGTTCTAACCATGTCTCCGTAATGGCCACCACATCGTAGTCCCAAGTACCAATCCACGCTCCAAGTTCTCCTACCTTATTCCGGATGCTCCTTGCATTGAAGTAGACACACTTCAAGCCACCTTCCTGTCTGCCGGTACATTCCTGCGACCTTGATACCCTCCTCAGTACCTCCCTACACTCACCACTGGCTCCTGGACTACAGCCCTTTTTCCCATCCCCCTGACAAATTAGTTTAAACCCCCCCGAAGAGCCGTAGCAAATTTCCCTCCCAGGAGTACCTGAAGGAAAATATTTTGCAGGGCTACAGGGAAAGGGCAGGGGAATGGAACTAGCTGAAGTGCTCTTGCAGAAAGCTGGCATGGGCTTGACGGGCTGAATGGCTTCTTTCTCTGCTGTAATCACTATGATTCTGATTCCTCTTAGCACCTTATTCCAAGGCAGTTTTTCTCTCATTTTTCCTCATATATCTGAAGCTAGAAAGTTGCCTCATGACTTTTCTATTAACTGTCTCCACAGCTTGAATGTTTCTCTTGTCTTCGTGACCAGATCTGGACACAGTAGTTAAGGTATAATTTGATCAGAGCACTATGCAGTTTGAGTATGACTTCCTCCGACTTGTACTCTATTTCTTGATATCATGTGGAGTGAATCGAATTGGCTGAAGACTGGCTTCTGTGATGGTGGAGACCTCAGGAGGAGGCCGCTATGGATCATCCACTCAGCACTTCTGGCTGGAGATGGTTGCGAATGCTTGAGCCTTGTCTGTGTGGAGTTTGCACATTCTCCCCGTGTCTGCGTGGGTTTCCTCCGGGTGCTCCGGTTTCCTCCCACAGTCCAAAAATGTGCGGGTTAGGTTGATTTGGCTATGATAAATTGACCCTTAGTGTTAGGGGGGTATTAAATATGTGGGGTTATGGGGATAGGATGGGATATGTTAGGGGGAATTAAATACGTGGGGTTACGGGGGTAGGGTGGGATATGTGTACTGTGGGGATTAAAGCAGGGACAGGGTACTGGATTTGGATGATCAGCCATGATCGTATTGAATGGTGGAGCAGGCTCGACGGGCCGAATGGCCTACTCCTGCTCCTAGATTCTATGTTTCTATGTCTTATGCACTCACGTGCTGGGCTCCGCCATCATTGAGGATGGGGATGTTCATGGAGTCTCCTCCTCCCGTTAGTTGTTTAATTGTCCACTACCATTCGTGACTGGATGTGGCAGGACTGCAGAGCTTTGCTCTGATCTGTTGGTTGAGCGATCACTTAACTCTGTCTATAGCATGCTGCTTCTGCTGTTTAGCATGCATGTAGTCCTGTATTGTAGCTTCACCAGGTTATCACCTTATTTTTAGGTACGCCTGGTGCTGCTCCTGTACACTCCTCATTGAACCAGGGTTGGTTCCCTGGCTTGATGGTAATGGTAGAGTGATGGATATGCCGGGCCATGAGGTTACAGATTGTGGTGGAATACAATTCTGCTGCTGCTGATGGCTCACAGTGCCTCATGGATGCCCAGTTTTGAGCTGCTAGATCTGTTCTGAATCTATCCCATTTAGCACGGTGGTAGTGCCGCACAACACGATGGTGTCCTCAGTGTGAAGACAGGACTTCATCTCCACAAGGATTGTGCAGTGGTCACTCCTAACAATACTGTCATGGACAGATGCATCTGTGACAGGTAGATTGGTGAGGACGAGGCGAAGTAGGTTTTTCCCTCGTTTTGGTTCTCTCACCACCTGCCGCAGGCCCAGTCTGGCAGCTATGTCCTTCAGGACTTGGCCAGCTCGGTCAGTAGTGGTGCTACCGAGCCACTCTTGGTGATGGACATTGAAGTCTCCCACCCAGAGTACATTCGGTGCCCTTGCTACCCTCAGTGCTTCTTCCAAGTGGTGTTCAACATGGAGGAGTACTGATTCATCAGCTGAGGGAGGGCGGTAGGTGCTAATCAGCAGGTGGTTTCCTTTCCCATGTTTGACCTGATACCACAAGACTTCATGGGGTCCGGAGTCAATGTTGAGAGCTCCCAGGGCCACCCCCTCCCGACCGCATACCACTACTATCTTACCCTTCACTTGCTGTCAGGTCAAGTCTCTGGAGTGGGACTTGAACTCACAACCTTTATGGCTCAGAGGTGAGAGAGCTACTGCTGAGCCAAGGCTGGCAGACAGAGTAGTCTTTAAACTTACGGGCTCCGTGCCCTATCAGAGAAGGCACAGGCACGCTTTTCCTGCCCCCAGTTTGTGTTGTCATTGCTCTCAATTACAAAGTGGCTTCCAGTCCTATGCTGCAGCAGCACTGGAATTCTCTTGCCCTTCAGGGGGAAATAGGACGTAAATAGCATTGGGAACTTGTCTACAATGTTAAGATGAATTTGATAGAGGAGCAGAGGATGGGGTCACAGTGACCTTGCCATTGGGAAAAATCAAGCCTGATACTGTGTGTTTCTCAAGGTGTTAAAAAAAGCTAATAAAAAGCAAGCTAACCAGATATTTCTGACAACTTCCTGCCACAGAACCAAACCACTTCTTTTTCTCCTCTTTTATTGTAATTGCCATCCATTTTATGCCATTACAGTCCAATTGCTCAGTCAGACGGAGCTGGTTGTGAGCAGTCTGTCCGAGCTATTAAACTACAGTAAAAAGCAAAAAGCTGCAAATCTGAAACAAAATCATAAAATAACGAGTTCTGATGAAGGGTTGTGTACCTGAAATGTTCACCTGTTCTTTCCAGAGATGCTCACTGACCTGTGTGATTTCAACATTTTTGGAAAGAAGCTGTGGGTTGTTTCTGTGACACCTTTCTGCAATGTTTCGAAATATCTGGTCAGCAGATCGAGTTTTCTTATTTGCATTTGTGGGTGGGGTTTATGCATTCATAACAGTCCCTCCGAGACTCCAAACACCACTGAAGCCTTGAGCAGCTGCTGTTGAGTTACAGAGGTATTGTAAACGTGATTTGTAAGCGAGACTAGAAAAGAGAGAGAGAGATCAGGTCTCCAGATTAGTTGTAAGACCAATATACAGTACCTGGGACAGGTAAAAGACAGAGGAGCAGGAAAGTCAGGATTTTGCTGAAGGCTTATTATTTCCAAAGGACGCGAAGGATATAGAAAATGGCTCGCCCTTACCTGGAATACTTACAAGAGTTACAGTGTAAACACAGACAGTAAAAGAGTCTCGGTTCAGGTGAATTAGGGCGGGACATTAACTCAATTGTTGCAGATGTGAGTTAAAACAAGTTCTGACGAAGGGTCATCGACCTGAAACGTTAACTCTATTTCTCTCACCACAATACTGCCTGACCTGCTGAGTGTTTCCAGCATTTTCTGCTGTTATTTGAGTTAAAAGAAGTTCAGACAGTTTGGTAAGATAATCATTCATTGTGAATATCAGGTATGAGAAAGAAAACGGAGACTTGTTTAAGTGTATGAGAGGAAATTGCACTAACTCCAGTGAGGACTTGTGCAATAAGGGACTCCGTTTATTGGATATTTTTCCTAAAACAGATTAATTGCGGATGGTTCAGGCAACTTGTTAAATGACAAACTCCTAAACTGTATTAATGTTGCAGATAAGTGTAAAAGCTGATTGAGAGATGAGGCGAGCTACCGATTACAGATTTTTCTTACGCCAGAAGACAGGTAAAGAGAGAGACTGGCCCGAATTTTATTGTGGAGCCAGATTGGGAGCAGGGGGCGAGAAAGCAGTCGGGAAACTTGGGAGAACGGATTTACCCGCAGGTTCTGCCAAATTTAAAGGCAGGGCCGGTTCAGTATTTGAAAGCTGTTTCCTGACTGGCTGCGGAGGGCGGGGGGAATCGGGGCCGGAGGAGGATCGGGGGCGGGGGGAATCGGGGCCGGAGGAGGATCGGGGGCGGGGGGAATCGGGGCCGGAGGAGGATCGGGGGCGGGGGGAATCGGGGCCGGAGGAGGATCGGGGCCGGGGGGAATCGGGGCCGGAGGAGGATCGGTGGGGTGGATTTGGGAACTGATGGAATAAGCTAGCTTGCCTGCTGGGCTGACTGAAGTGTTTATAGCTGTTTTTACAGATCTTGCAATCTCCAAGAATAATGTTGTATTAAGTGTGGTTGCACAAACTACGATGTGCACTACCAAACACGGAATATTTACCAACAGCTTTTACTTAGACGGCGGCCGGAGGAGCATCGGGGCCGGTGGGGGGAGGCTGGGAAGGCGATTGGGGGCCGAAGGCGGGAGGTGAGGACAGGGGGGGGGGGGGGGTGTATGGGTGAGGCAGGGACGCTGGATCCAGCAGGTAAGTGGAAAGGCACTTACCTCCTGGATCCAACAGTCCTCGCCTCCCTTTAGCTGGTGGGTTCCTAGAGGCCCAGGAAAACCAGCCAGCCAGAGTTAAATTTGTAATGGTGGGTCACCATGAGGCACACCAGCCTCATTCTGTTTAAATGGACGACCAACCTCCTGGGAGCGGTCTGGCTGCCCGTCCCCAGTCCCGCCTCCGTTAAATCGGAAGTCGGTGGGTTGGAGTCGGGATTCAGTTTTTTAACACTTTAACCTCCCACCTGACCCCAACCCACCCGTTTTTTGGGGTTAAAATTCCCATTGGGTGACTCTGGGCTGTTATTGTGAGCAGGGCAGTGGGTGTCTATAAATAAGCTTCACCTGAGCTGAAACACTGACTCTTACTCTGCAGAGCACTGTAAACCTTCACTATGTCCAAGCAAAGGACCGTGCGCCTGGAGTGTGGGAAACCCACCAATGTTATTTATGTGCTGGGAACTGAACTCAACATCGACATTTACAAGTAAGTCAACAAACTGATTTGATTTTTTTTTACTAGTTGATTCTTGTACATATGCTTGATGCTCTTCAAACATCCTTCTTGCAAACGCCGGACCTCCTGAGATCTGAATCCCGAGGCTCCTCAGCGAGGGTAGCCATTTCACAACTGCCTCCTCATTTTCTATCCTCAGCTCATCCTGGCCACATGCTTTGTGTGTCACCATGTGAACTCCCCTCAGTCTCATGAACTAAGCCCCCTCCTTGAGTGGGTGTCTGTGGGCTGCTGCTTGCCATGACAGGTTTGATGGAGGGGCTGAGAATTGCTGAAGCAGAGGAGCCAGGTTTCTCTCGTTAGTCTTGTACAAGTATAATATCAGTGCATCTGCTGCAGAAACCCTTATCCATGCCTTTGGCACCTCTAGATTTGACTATTCCAATGCTCTCCTGGCCTGCCTCCCGTCTTCCAGCCTAATAAAATTGAGCTCATCCAAAACTCTGCTTCCCATATCCTAACTCACACCAAGTCCCATTCACCCATCACCCCTGTACTCGCTGACCAACATTGGCTCCCGGTCCGGCAACACCTAGATTTTTAAATTCTCATCCTTGTTTTCAAGTCCCTCCATGGCCACGTCTATCCTTATCTCTAATTTCGTCCAGCCCTACAACCCTCCGAGATCTTAGTGGTCCTCCAAATCTGGCCTCTTGCGCATCCCCTATTTTAATTGGCAGCCGTGGCTTCAGTTGCCTGGGCCCTAAGCTCTGGAATTCCCTCCCTAAACCTCTCTCCTCCTTTAAGATGATCCTTAAAACCTACCGCTTTGACCAAGTTTTTGTTCATCTGTCCTAATCACTCATGTGGCTTGTGTCAAATTTTGTTTGACAATGCTCCTGTGAAGCGCCTTGGGACATTTTACTACTTTAAAGGTGTTATATAAATGCAGGTTTTTATTGTGGTACATGAAAATGAGGACTGTAAGACTCTAAAATGGATTAGCCAACTAATTCAATAGTATAAGCATGTATCAGATTTCCTCAACTTGCCCTCCAGGTGCTGACCCTCATCTAGTACTTCCCTGAAAAGTCCATGAGACTTTTCACACATGATTTCTTTCCCCTGTAGGTATTCTTTCACTCAGCTTTTCATGAAGTATCATGAAGAACCCCAAACCTCACGGCCTTTACGTGGTGGAAGTCCTGTAATATACACATTGCACATGGAGAATCAAGACCAAGTGTACTCTTGGTCAAGACCAGGTGTAGGCCATCAGTAGCAGCAGAACTGTATACCACCACAATGCGTAACCTCATGGCCTAGCATGTCCTCACTCCTTGATTAGCATCAAGCTGGGAGACGAATACTAGTTCAATGTGGAGTATAGAACGGTGCAGCACCCGGCCTACCTGAGAATGAGATACCAACTGAGCGAAGTGATTACACAGGCTTACTTGCACGCCAGACACTAAAAGCTGTAGTATATAGACTGAGCTAAGATGTCCCACAACCAGTGAACTAGAGCAAAGCATCCAGCCCAAGAAAAAGGAGATTCCATGAACAGTCTCATCCTCAACCTTGGTGGAGCCCAGCACGTGAGTGCAAGAGTCAAGACTGAAGCATTTCAAGCGTGTTTGTCGTGTGGGCCTAATCCCAAGGAAAGGGAGGATAAATTATTTAATGTAAGGAAAATGAACACTTAAGAATTATTTCAGATATGAATTCTGCAGCAAAGATTTTTGGGGAGCAAAGAGCAATGGATAAAGGAGGCAGGCAGAAGTTAAACTACAGAGGCCTGTGATGCTATGGTTCACTCTAGGCACAGTGTGGGTTAAAAAGCCAGTAGCAGAGTATGGAGATACCCGGTAGCCAGCGATGAAAGTCGGCAACAAACAGGGAGGCCTGGGAGCAGGTAAAGGAACAAGTCAGCGGGATAGAAGTATCAGTGCAGCAGATATCATGGGCCAAAACAGTGGGAGGGAAAACATGAACTTAAGTGTGGGGATCAACATCAATGGTTGGGCACAACCATCAGTGAGGCTCAATGGAGAACCGGGGGGGGGAATAAATTTTGGGCCATAATAGCATGAAAGAGAGAACTGGAGAAGAGATAACCAAGCTGGAGGGTACAGTTGAGTTTTAGAAAGTAAAAACTGCTCTGTAGTGACACCTGGTGGCCAAAGCCTGCACCTGCATGCAGACTCCATTGGCTCGATTTTGCCAGGCCCGAGGAGGCGGGATTGGAGGCGTGTGAGTTGTTAATCGCCAAAAATGGCGGGCGGGCCCGATCCCGCCTCCAAGCAATTTTCCCAAAAGCGTGTTTTCTGACCCCGTTTCCATCCCGCCTCCAAGAGGCGGGATAGTCCCTTAAGGCCCTTAACAACCACTTAATAGCCTCTATAATCCCATTTTGAGAGGCCTTTCTGATTTTTAGTCATTCCCCCCCATCCCTCACGCCTCCTCTGGAACACGCCAGTGAATCCTGGCAGCATCACAAGTGGACTGCCTACTAACAGCTGCAGCTCCACCATTACAAAGGAGTTTTCACCAATGATCATTTGCAGGTGGCAGAACTTTGTTGTTTCAAGTCTGGGGGAACTTTTAGCAGGCATACTCAGTGTTGTGGAAGTTTGGAGCCTGACACCCATCTCCAGTGTGACCTCCTGGGAAACCCCTCTCCCCACCTTGACTAAGCGCTTCCTCAACTGAGGCATATACCAGAAGCATAGCGACCATTTAATTCCTTTCCTCCTGGACATCAGATTCGGATGAAGGCCAGCCGCGGCAGCAGCAGAACCATGAGCAACAGCAGGAGCATCAACAGGAGCGCCACCTGAAGATGCACAGGCCAGAAGTCGCCAGAGCACGACCATATTGCTGCCCGGGATGCAAGGGATGCACTCATGTTGGTCACATTTGCTTAGCCTGTACAATCAAATACTTCTGCCTCGCACCTTCTTACCAGAGCATCGACAATGGACAGGAACCTGCAGATTCCTATCACTCTGACCACCATACTGACAATTGCAAGTCGCTCTAAGCCCTCAATGTGGAAGTCCCATTTGCAAAATGACACAGGCCACAACTTCAACAGTTTGCCATCAGAATTTTTTATCACAACAAGCAACTGGTAGCATTTCAAAAATAAACACAACATAACACCCAAGTGACTACCCTTGTGACTACTTGTGCATTATCTTCCTCTTATGCGTGCTTCTATGTGGTGCTTCCCCTGTGGCTTCAGCAGATGTGGAGGCCCCTTGCTCACTTTCTTGCTGCTCCTGTCTCGACACCTTTGGCAGCCGTCCTCTGGGGTTGCGAACCTGTGAGGGCTCGGCAACAGTCTGCTGCTCCTGCGGCTGTGCAGGGGATGAGACGCCCATCTCAGTTGGGTGAGGACTCTGGTGGGGTTCTGACCGAGGGCTTTGCAGAGGCATGGTCGTTTGAGCGCTTGGAGAGGAGCCCCCACTTCCTTGTTTCCCTGTTGTCTGCCACCAACATCCCTCTCATAGGACAGCCCCACTTCAGAGCTAGCAAGTGGCTTGACAGCACCTTGCTGCACTTCAGGGGGGGCCATGAGGACCCGTTTCTGCACTGGAAGTCCTACTCCAGAGGACTTCCATGAAGGTCTGGTTTCTATGCTCAGTAGCTGACCATCGCTCCTCAAGAGATGCCAGTCTATTCTGAACAATGACCATGTTTTCTACACTCTGGCGACTTAGCTCCTCCATGGCAGTAGCCATCCTCTCCTCTACTGTAGCCATCCTTTCGACGGAGGTTGCCATCCTTTCCGTGGTGATGCGTTCATGCACCAATGCCTCCACAAAGGCTCTGCTCATGTTCGCGATGGACTCCTCCATTCGCTCGACACTCGCAGCGACCCTGGAGACAAAACCTGCCAGAGACTCCTGCACCTGTTCCTGGAGTTCCAGCACCGCTCTCGTTCTGGATGGACCCGGAGGCACAGGGTAAACATGCAGCTGAGCTGAGCTGGCAGAGTCCTGCGCCCTCCGACGAGGACTCTCCACTGCTGTCCCTGTCTCCACCATCTGCTGATGCTCACTTGTGAGCTGTGATACACCAGGTGCCAATACTACTCTATCTTGCGAAGGTCCCACCGAGGTGTGAGTGTCTGCGCTGATGCTGGGTGCACTGAATTCTGCTGAGGCTGCGCCCTAAGGAGGTTGCAGCTTCCTCTGAGGAGTCTGGAAGCTCAGGCTCTTCCTCCTGGACAGTGGGGACGGGGGCTTTCGATGGTCCTATGGGGGATTAAAGGAAAGAGTCAGAGATGTGAGGTCAAGGTTACATGAACATTGAATAGTGCAGATGATAAGTCAATCTGTTAGAACATCAGATTCATTATCAGTGACTGATGCAATGTCAATGAGAGAGATGCCAAACTATTCTGTCACCAGCTTGCTGCGATGTGACCATCTGTCTGTCCCCCACTTGGGAATCCTCCTCGATCCCAGCGATTTCCAGGGCTGCCTCCTCCCAGGCGGTGAGCTGGGCTACTGAGGGTGGCTCTCCTCCTGTCATGGCTCTTTCCCTCTTATTGTGGGCTCTCTTTTCCTGCAATGAGGGACACAAGTGGAGTTTGAGTGAGAATGAAGGAGTGAGTGTAGATAATCCATAGCAGATGCTTAGAAGGATACAAAGGACCCTCCCTGCGTGTTGAAAGTTGTTGTTGTCATGGCATCACAGTGATAGGGAATGTGAGGGCTGCATGGTCGAATAGTTAAGTGAATGTGATCTTGGAGAGAGAGGGAATGGGTAAATGTCAAGTGGTATGTGGAGGAAGAGGTTGGCAAAGCAGAGTGCTGGTGAGGAGAGGCGATGGGGATCAGATTGAGGGTGATGGGAAAGTCATACTCACTTTTCCTGTGCGGAGAAGATCATGAAACCTCTTCCTGCATTGCAGCCAGGTTCTGCGGCTCAGCGAAATGGAGTTGACCTCCTGGGCCACTTGCAGCCACACAGCTTTTGTCTGCTGGGGTGGCTTTTTTCTCCCTGAAGAAGGGAACAGCACCTCCTTATTACATCTGGCTCCCTCCACCAGAGCTTGGAGGGAGGGCTCATCAAACCGAGGTGCACACTTTTGCTTGATCGTGGACATTGTCGGGAAATCAACTCCTTCATACAATATGCAGAGCCTTTGCAGTCTCCAGAGGAAGCAAGGCTGCTTGCAGGTCTTAAATCCAGCAGAATTGATGACGTCATCGGAGGCGACTTTCTGTATGAAAAGACTCATTGGGCCAGGTGTTCCCACACGCAGGAAATCAATTGCCCAATTAGGGGAAAATCCCACTTTTTAAGCACTTCACATAGGAGTCGGGGTCCTGACACGATTTCCACCTGACACGCCCCAGCCCGCCCACACTGACAAAATCCAGCCCAAAGCAGTTCTGAAAAGTGTTTCAAGGGGCGCGATCTTGCCAGCACTGGGGAGGCGGGACTGCCGGGAAATTGGCAGAATCTGGGGGCAGGTGCCCATTCCGCCCCCGTGCCATCTTCCCGGGACGCGGGTAGCCGTCCCGCGCCGGGTCCTGTCTCCTGGAGGCAGGAAGGGGATTACAGCCACTTAACTGCCTGTTAACAGGTAGTTAACAGGCAGAGAAGAGGATTATCCCCATTTTATCCAAGGGTTCCTGAAGGCTGCGAACCCCGCCAGGGTCGCCGAGGTGAGCAGCGGGTCTGCGGGGTGCAAAAAGCGCGCTGTGAAGGTAAGTATGTGAGGTGAGTGGAAAGTGATGATAAATGTTTACTACCTTTGTTTCTTCCTGCAGTCTTCAACAGTTGGGGATGCGGAGAGTCTCGCATCTCACCGGCAGAGATGACAGATGGCTGCTGTATTCTCCAATGCAACAACCATCTAATTTCTGCTAAAGAAAGAGGTTTGATGAGTCTTGAATACAGGACTCATCAAACTACATAGAATGTCAGTGTTTGACAGCTTCTCAGAGCTGTCAAACGATGACAATTCATCTGTCAAAATTTTTTGACTGAAACGTCATAGGCTGACGTTCTCTGTAACCAGCTTCCCCTTAATTGGCCTGCTAAGCCCGCTGGGCGGGCTTAACAAGGTCAATCAAGGGAAAATAGCATGGGTTGGCCAGAAGTCGATGGAGGCGGGACTAAAACCCGACAAGTTGGAGTCCTGCCTCCAAAAGCTCCCCATTGGCAAAATCCAGCCCAAGGTCATAGATTGTGACATTACTGGGAAAATCCGATTAAAACCATTATAGGCATTACAAGAAAAGCTTAACAGGTGAGTATGGGCACGTTTAAAATGGAAAATTCCTTTGAGGTGTTTTCAATGTAAGACATGTCAGTACCGATTTTAATAATATATATCCATTATATTTTTTTATTTATTCATTCACGAGTTGTGGGTGTCGCTGGCAAGGCCAGCTTTTATTACCCATCCCTAATTTCCCTTGAGAAGGTGGTGGTGAGCAGTCTTCTTGAACCGCTCCAGTCTGTGTGGTGAAGGTACTCCCACAGTGCTATTAAATAGGGAGTTCTAGGATTTTGACCCAGCGATGATGAATGAACGGCGATATATTTCCAAGTCATGATGGTGTGTGACTTCGAGAGGAACTTGGAAGTGGTGGTGTTCCCATGCGCCTGCTGACTTTGTCCTTCTAGGTGGAAGAGGTCACGGGTTTGGGAGGTGTTGTCGAAGAAGCCTTGGCGAGTTGCTGCACTGCATCTTGTAGATGATACACACTGCAGTCACAGTGCGCCAGTGGTGGAGGGAATGAATGTTTAAGGTGGTGAATGGGGTGCCGAACAAGCGGGATGCTATGTCCTGGATGGTATCAAGCTTCTTCTGTGTTGTTGGAGCTGCACTCATCCAGGCAAGTGGAGAGTATTCCATCACACTCCTGACTTGTGCCTTGTAGGTGTTGGAAAGACTTTGGGGATTCAGGAGCTGAGTCACTCACTGCAGAATACTCAGCCTCTGACCTGCTCTTGTAGCCACAGTGTTTCTGTGGCTGGTCCAGTTAAGTTTATGGTCAATGGTGACCCTCAAGATGTTGATGGTGGGGGATTTGATAATGGTATTGCCATTGAATGTCATGGGGAGGTGGTTAGACTATCTCTTATTGGAGATGATCATTGCCTGGCACTTGTGTGGCACGAATGTTACTTGCCACTTATCAGCCCAAGCCTGGATGTTGTCCAGGTCTTGCTGCATGCGGGCACGGACTGCTTCATTTATGTAGAAATTGCGAATGGAAATGAACACTGTGCAATCATCAGTGATTATCCCCACTTCTGACCTAATGATGCAGGTAAGGTCATTGATGAAGCAGCTGAAGACGGTTGGGCCTAGGACACTGCCCTGAGGAACTCCTGCAGCAAATTATTATATATTAAAAACAGTGTGTGTTGCCAACATAAATGCCCCTGGAGTTGCCATGTACTCCAAATTGAACTGTATTTCAGATAAATGGTCATGCACAACTGCACAGATATGGGTAGTTAATTACTGCTGTTAAAGAAACCAGCTTGGAGCTGTTGTTTCTGTGCCAGGTATTAAGGTGCCAGAACACAATGGTTGTGGGAGACCTCATGTTACAGTTGCTGAGTGCAGGCGCAGGTTGATTAGCCCCTGGGTCTTGCCTAACTTTATTACAATAGTCTCGCTAAAAGGCTATTGTATCCTGCAAAGGCTATTAGCCTTTGTCTTCTTCTCCACATCCTTTGGCTGTTTGACATCACAATTACTCTGTTCACAACCACCTCATGCCAAGCAAAGGATGCTCAGGGGTCCCAAAGAGGGCACCGCTTCTTAGTTACACATCTCGCTGAAGCACCTCAAAGCAGCATCTGAAAATGGGTGTGCTGTGTTGTTGTTATAAACTTGGAGCTCATCCAAAGCACTGCTGTCCATGTCCTAACTCACACCAAGTCCCGTTCACCCATCACCCCTATGCTCGCTGACCTATATTTGCTTCTTGCCCACCAACACCTTGAATTTAAAATTCTCATCCTCATGTTGAAATCCCTCCATGGCCTCGCCCCTCCCTATCTCTGTAACGTCCTCCAACCCAACAACCCTCTGAGAATTCTACGTTCCTCCAACTCTGGCCTCTTGTGTATCCCCCAGTTCCTTCGCCCCACCATTGGTGGCCATGCTTTCAGCTGCCTAGGCCCTAGCCTCTGGAATTTTCTCCACAAACCTCTCAGCCTCTCTCTCCTCCTTTAAGACTACTTAAAATGTAACTCTTTGACCAAGTGTTTGGTCACCTGTCCTAATGTCTCCTTCTTTGGCTTGCTGAGATATCTCCTCTGCCTTCCACCCTCTGCCTCGGCACCAAACAACTTCTTATCCTCGGTGATTTCAACCTCCACCTCAATTTTACTTGTTCCCTCTCCTCTGAGTTCACTGCCCTGCTTTCCTTCCTAACTCTCTCCTTCCATATAAACTCTCCTACCCATATGCACAACCACCCCCTCTATCTTGTCATCTCACGTAGCCTCGCTACTCTCACTGTAACTATCACTGATAAGGCAATCTCTGACCATTTCCTTATATCGCTCTTTACCCATATTCCCCGATTCCCCCCTCCCAACCCCACTTCTTTCTGTGTCCGCCCTGGGAAAAAAACTCTCCCTCAAGTTCCTTACCACTGCACTTTCAAATTCCCAACTATCTAGCCTTTGGCCTACAATTCTTCATGACATTTCTGCAGCTACTGATTTGCTAAATGATACCCTCTCCACCACCTTTGATGCCCTTGTCCCCATTAAAACCATTACACTCTCTCACCCTAGTTGTTCCCCCGGTATACCCATCATCTCCGCTCCCTTAAGTCCAAGGGACGTAGATTTGAATGTTTTTTGCGCTCAACTGGTTTAACCATCCATCACCAGCTCTGGCTGGATCACATAAAGCATTACTAGGGCCTGCGCTCCATTGCTAAAACTGCCCACTATCCTAAGATCATCCAGAAAGGCAAAGATAACACCCGGCTTCTCTCCTACATCACAAACCGTCTTCTCAAACCACCCTCCCCTGCCTCCTCCTCCCTCACCTCCAACAATAAGTACCAGGCGTTCATGGACTTTTCTGTTACAAAGATCAAGATCAAGCTTTTCCTGAGATTCCTCCCTGCCCTAACCCTGAATTTACATATTTCTCTAGTTTCTCTCCTATCTCCCCTCATGCCCTCTCAAAGCTCATCTTGTCGATGAGACCCAACTCCTGCTCTCTTGACCCTATTCCCACTAAACTGTTGACCACCCAACTTCCCTTCCTGGCTCCAGTGTTAGCTGATATTGTTAGCGATTCTCTCTCCTCAGGTACTGCCTGCCTCCCCTTCAAATCTGCCGTCATCACCCCTCTCCTCAAGAAATCCACCCTTACCCCTTCAATCCTTGCAAACTATCTTCCCATCTCCAACCGCCCTTTCCTCTCCAAAGTCCTGGAACGTGTTGTCGCCTCCCAGATCAGTGCTCATCTTTCCCGGTACGCCATGTTTGAATCCCTCTAAATCAGGTTTTTGCCCCCGCCACAGTACCGAAACGGCTCTTACCAAAGTCACAACTGACATCCTATGTGACTGTGACAAAGGTAAGCGATCCCTCTTCGTCCTTTCTGCAGCCTTTGACACAGTTGACCACACAATTCTGCTCCAATGCCTCTCCACCGTTGTCCAGCTGGGTGGGACTGCACTCGCCTGGTTCCATTTTTATCTATCCAGTCCTAGCCAGAGAATCACCTGCAATGGCTTCTCTTCCCACTCCCACACCGTTATCTCTGGTGTCCTCCAATGATCTATCCTTGGGCCCCTCCTATTTCTCATCTACATGCTGCCTCTTGGGGACATCATCCAACGACACAGCGTCAGTTTCCACATGTACGCTGACAATCCCAGCTCTACCTCAGCTCTACCTCTCTCGACCAATGTTCCCTCTAAGCTGCCCGTGTGATCGGCCGCGCTGTAATCTGCGAGGTACTGCACAGGCCGCTCACAGGTTTTTCCGTTGGAAATACCGCGCATGTGCAGAAATTCAAAGGGACCTCGCACTGAAATAAACAGGCCACGCACAACAAAGCGCAGCTTAGAGGGAAACTGCTCTCAACCCCTCCACTGTCTCTAAACTGTCAGACTGCTTGCCAACATCCAATACTGGATGAGCAGAAATTTCCTCCAACTAAATATTGAGAAGACCGAAGTCAGCCATTGGGGGGAATTTTAACCCAACAAAATGGGTGGGTTTAGGTCGGGTGGGAAGTTAGTGTTAAAAGTCTGAATCCCGACCAGAACCCGCTGCCAACCCAGCCACTTATTGTTTTAACGGAGGCGGGATGGGGGTGGGGAGGGGAAGAGGCCGGGCAGCCAACCCGATCCCAGGAGGCGGATATTCGATTTAAATATTATAATGGGGCTGCTATGCCTCAGATTTAACCTCCATTTTAAATTTAACTCTGGCTGGTTGGGTTTTGCAGGCCTCATGAAACCCAACAGCAAAAGTAAGGCGAGGACTACTGGATCCAGGAGGTAAGTGCCTTTATACTTACCTCCTGGATCCAGCGTCCTGACCTAACCTACCCCAGCGATCAGAGACCCCTCCCACCCCGCCAGGCTTCCAATACCACCCCAGGCTTCTGAATCCCCCCCACATGCTGGTCCGACCCCCTGTGCTGCTGCTCCTGGTCCCCCGATTTGCTGCCCTCAGCTCTCCAATGCTCAGCTGGCCTAACCCCCCGCGCCCCCCCACTCCTCCAATGCTCACCTGCCCCAAACTCCTCCGGCCCGCTGATGCTCACACGGCCCACCATCACCTCGGCCTTCCAATCAGCCACTCCAGCCCCCAATCGTTGCTGACCACTCCCTGCTCCTCCGGCCCCCGATCGATGCCGACCACCCGCCCATCCACACTCCTCCGGACCTCCCTGTGCTCCTCCAGCGCCCCACCTGCCAGACCACCACCTGACCCCAACGCAATCCCTCCCTCCCTCCTCTGCAGCCTCTCAATCTGGCTGGCTGTGGATGGGAAACAGATGTTTCCCATGCAAATCAGGCCCTGCCGTTAAATTCGGGTTTCCAGACCGCTTCTGAGCACCCCCACCTCCCAACCCGCCAAACTATTAAAATTCAGGCCATTGTGTTCGGTCCACGCCACAAACTCCATTCCCTAGCTACCGACTCCATCCCTTTCCCTGGCAACTGTCTGAGGCTGAATCAGACTGTTCGCAACCTTGGTGTTATATTTAACCCCGAGATGAGCTTTCGATCGCATATCTGCGCCATCACTAAGACCGCCTATTTCCACCTCCGTAACATCGCCTGTCTCTGCCCCTGCCTCAGCTTATCTGCTGCTGAAACCCTCATCCATGCCTTTGTTACCTCTAGACTAGACTATTCCAACGCACACCCGGCCGGCCTCCCACGTTCTACCCTCCATAAACTTGAGGCCATCCAAAAGTCTGCTGCCCATGTCCGAACTCGCACCAACTCCCACTCACCCATCTCCCCAGTACTCATTGATCTACATTGGCTCCCAGTTAAGCAACGCCTTGATTTTAAAATTCTCATCCTTGTTTTCAAATCCCTCCATGGCCTCGCCCCTCCCTATCTCTGTAATCTCCTCCAGCCCTACAACCCTCCGAGATCTCTGTGCTCTGCCAGTTCTGGGCTTGAGCATCCCTGATTTTAATCCACCATTGGCAGCCGTGCCTTCAGCTGCCTAAGTCCTAAACTTTGGAATTTCCTCCCTAAACTTCTCCGCCTCTCTTTCCTCCTTTAAGATGCTCCTTAAAACCTACCTCTTTGACCAAGCTTTTGTTCATCTGTTCCAATATCTCATGTGGCTTGGTGTCAAACTTTGTTTGATAACGCTCCTGTGAAACGCCTTGGGACGTTTCACTACATTAAAGGTGCAACTTCTTGTTGTTTTGTTGGACAGCTATTTTCAGTTTTCTACCTAGCAACAATCAAATAGCCTCTCTAAATTTCAGCTTTAGCCTTTTAAGATCTGCATCTTATTCCCCACCCCTGCTGTTGTAAGCACCTGTTGGCAGGTGCGATCTGGACTGGGAACGCAGCCAGAGTTATGTTTCCACACGCTAAGTTTGCTGCTCTCAGGGCGTCATAGCAGCTGAAAATTTACCCTTTCGCGGTAAAACTGAAAATGTATCTAATTAGTGCTGAATTGGGGCACTTCTCAAATGTGGGCCATTCCTACTAGGAACTGGATTAAGACTCCCTGAACTAATTTAATGTATAACGCTTACTACCAGTACAATGCTCTGTTTTAACTAAATTTGGTTCCTGTTTTGGATGAAGCAAATAACTACCTAGACTTAAATATTTTCTCTTCCTCCAGGCCATCCCCTCCAGGATGCCGAGCATTTGAAGTCAGCTCCAGTCCTGGTGTCAATTGTTCCATTTCAGATCAACAAAGTGTAGCCATTGCAGCTAAACATGCAACAAGATGGGCCCTCAACAAAGGGATCTTACTTGTGGTCACGATGGAAAAAACAAGCAATGCCCTCAACGATAGCAAGGTAACATTGTAATACCTCTGCAGACGTACTTCATTAAGATTATAGAGCTTGATGCAGTCGATTTTTATTGAAATAGAATGACCTGTAAATTACTTAAGTGGAAAACAGAAGATGGTAAAATGACAGAAGTGATATCAGCACGAGACAATAGAAGGCACAGAGAGAGAAATTATAGACAATTCTGACACAGAGAGCATGTGAACAGCTGAGGAGGTGGAGATGAGGCAGGTGAAAATGGGAGATAAAAAACTGGCAGAGTGGGTAGGAGATAAAAAGTGCAGGTCGACACCAAGCGTGAAGACCACCCTGCCAGCATGATGTTCTGACAGAGGGTCCCCAGAAATGCCAGCAAACCCATCCCACATTACCAGCGTTTTCTACCAAACAGAAAGTGGGGGGCTGTGGTTAACAACTGAAATGATTAAAGTCAGTATTAAGGTCAGAAGGTTGCAAAGTGCCCAATACAAAGATGAAGGGCTGTTCCTTGAGCTTGTGCTGAGCTTGACTGAAAGAGTGTGGAAGGCCGAAGACAGCGGTCAGAGTGGGAGTGTGATGAGGAATTGAAGTGGCAAGCAACAGGCAGCTCCAGGCTGCATTTGCGGACAGAACGGAGGGGTTCATCAAAGCAGCCATCTAATGCGTGTGCCACCTACATTATTTTATTCTCCCAGGCTCCAGTTTTTGTGCTTCCATTTCCATCTACTTTAACCCCCACCTCCTCTGTGTTTCCGAAATATCTTTGATTTCTCTCATTATGCCTCCTACTGTGTCCTGCTAATAGCATAAGTGCCATTTTATCATTTCCTGTATCTGTTTTCCCCTCCCCTCCCCCTTGTTACATTGCTATTTAAATGATGTTCATCTATAATATTCTCCAGTTTTAAACACCCACATCCAAAATGTTCACTTATCTGTTCTCTCCACAGATGCTGCCTGACCAGCATCTGTAGTTTTTTTGCTATCCATTTAACTCTACTCTTTGCTTTCTATCCCATCTCTCTACCCATATTGGGTTCAAATCCTGCTCCAGACACTCCCGGTGAGCTCTGCCTCTAAATTCTGGGATGACATCCAACAGGATACTTGTGTCGAGTAGGTGAGGGTGGCCCTCTTCATTGTATGGGTTGTGGGAGCCCATAAAACCCTCCATCGTATAGGACTAATCACCCTATCAGCTAGAATAAAGATGGTTATGGTCATGGAAGGAGCATTCCGTTGGCTGCCTATCAGACTGTTAAACAACCCGAGAGCAAATCCTTCCACTGCTTCACTCTATTCTCCAGGAATATAAGATTAAATGTAAGAGATTTATGACAGAAAGCAGGAGAAACTGGAAGAATATAGTCCCTCTAAGCTGCGCGTGTGCATGGCCGTGCAGTAATCTGCAAAGGCCGCAGACAGGATTTTCCACTGGAAATACCACATGTGCAGAAATTTAAACGGATTGCGCATTGAAATAAACAGGCTGCGCACAAAAAAGCGCAGGTTAGAGGGAGCATTGCTGGAGAATACTATAGAATGTGAACCCATGAAGCTACATTCCCTTTAATGCGATATGCTTTAATTTTCATGACAAGTCTTATTCACTAATTTCATAAGAACGTAAGAAATAGGAAGAGTAGGCCATACGGCCCCTTGAGTCTGCTCCGCCATTCAATAAGACCATGGCTGATCCTCAACCGCCACTCCACTTTCCCACCCAATCCTCATATCCCTTGATTCCCTTAGAGTCCAAAAATCTATCGATCTCAGCCTTGAATATACTCAACGACTGAGCATTCATAGCCCTCTGGGGTAGAGAATTCCAAAGATTCACAACCATCTGAGCGAAGAAACTCTTCATCTCAGTCCTAAATGGCCAATCCCTTGTCCTGAGACTATGCCCCCTAGTTCTGGACTCTCCAGCCAGGGGAAACAGCCTCCAAGCAGCTACCCTTTCAAGCCCTCTTGGAATCTTATATGTTTCAATGAGATCATCTCTCATTCTTCTAAACTCCAGAGAGTATAGGCCCATTCATCCCATATTATGGCTTTAGAAGTTTAGCCACAACTGAGGTAAGACTAACTGGCCTATAATTTGATGACTTGTCCCTTTCCCCTTTCTTCAATTGACTTCAATAGAACAGAAAATCAGGCAGGTGTATAATGTGCGGCTCATCCAATATCCCCCTATTTACACCAATGCCGAAAATGAAAAGACCCCCATTGTTCCTAATCTGGTTTCTGCACTCTTCCTGTAGGTTACAGTTATATTTTATGGAGACAAGTTGGAAAAACCGATTGAGAAGGCGATCCTCCACCTCACGGCGGTCGGTAAGTGATTGACACTCCGGTTAAACAGACAGGTCCGATAATTCCATGTGGTGAGTTGCACTGCTTTCATGTCATTGGAAAATGAGTTGTTTGGCCCAGGGTCTGGAGAGCTACTTGCACCAGAATTTTGTGGGTCAGCTTATTTACATATTCAATGGAGTAGTGACTGGTGTAAAACCCAAGTTAAACAGGAATAACGTGCTGGGTGCATGGAACTAGAGTGCAACCTTTAAAAAGCCAGTTCTGGCTGAAGACTGCAGCAGCAGCTAAGTAAGGAACAGTTCCCTTCTCGTGTTTGATCAGGTATCTGCCAAGACTCGGTTTCACAGCCACATTACTTTCCTCAGCAACTGTCTCCGGTTCCGTCTTATTCCACGTGGATTCCAACTCAACTTCCACCCTTCGTGTTTCGGATCCACCCAGGATTACAAATATCTCCAAGATATTCATCGTTCCTCGAACTACTGCTCTCGCCGCATCTTGAGATCCACGCTCAACGCCATGCGGCGCCACATGAACACTCTCGACCTCTCTCTTCAGCAGCACCGACGCACTCTATCTCAAAGCTGTCCGGGTCCACAGTTCCATTTCATCCTTCGACTCATCCGACGCTTCAACAAAAAACTTTTTTTCTTCCTTTCTGATGTCAAGGATCGCAAGCTTCATCAACTCTTGAACACCAACGTCCCTCCGGAACCTTCTTCCCCTTCACTTTCCTCTGACCCCCCTTCTCCCAATCTCACCCCCTGCCGCGTTTTCACTATCCCTTCTGACCTTCCCCTCTCTGACCCCGAACGATCAGTCCTCCGCAAAGGCCTGAGCTTCATCCCCTTACGCCCCCACCTCAATGAATTTCGAGCTCGGCACGATGCTGAGCTCTTTTTCCGCCGCCTTCGCCTCCATGCCCACTTCTCTGGCCAGGAGTCTTCCCCCCCATACGGCTGACCCTTTCTCCCGCTTTCAGAATTCCCGTTCTACCTGGACCCCTCCCTCTGGCCTCTTACCCTCTCTAGATCTTTTCATTGCCAACTGCCGGCGTGACATCGGCCGTCTCAATTTCTCTGCTCCCCTCTCTCACTCCAACCTACCTCCCTCTGAACTTGCAGCACTCTATTCCCTCAGATCCAACCCCGACATTGTCATTAAACCCGCTGACAAGGGTGGTGCTGTTGTTGTTTGGCGTACCGACCTCTACCTAGCGGAAGCTGAACGCCAACTCTCCGACACCTCCTCCTACCTCCACCTGGACCATGACCCCACTACCGAACATCAAACCACCATTTCCAAGACCGTCACTGACCTCATCTCCTCTGGAGATCTTCCCCCTACGGCCGCCAACCTCATAGTTCCCCAACCCCGCACAGCCCGCTTCTACCTCCTTCCCAAGATCCACAAACAGGACTGCCCCGGTAGACCCATCGTTTCAGCCTGTTCTTGCCCCACGGAACTTATCTCTTCCTATCTCGACTCTATTTTTTCTCCCCTTGTCCAGTCTCTTCCCACCTACATCCGCGACTCTTCCGACGCCCTCCGCCATTTTAACAGTTTCCCGGCCCCAACCGGCTCCTCTTCACTATGGACGTACAATCCCTCTGCACCTCCATTCCCCACCAGGATGGCCTGAGGGCGCTCCGCTTCTTCCTTGAACAGAGGCCCAACCAGTCCCCATCCACCACCACCCTCCTCCGCCTGGCTGAACTTGTTCTCACATTGAACAACTTCTCCTTTGACTCCACCCATTTCCTCCAAATTAAAGGTGTTGCTATGGGTACCCGCATGGGTCCTAGCTATGCCTGCCTTTTTGTGGGATATGTGGAACACTCTTTGTTCCAGTCCTACTCGGGTCTCCTTCCTCACCTCTTTTTCCGGTACATTGATGACTGTATCGGTGCCGTCTCCTGCTCTTGCCCTGAACTAGAACATTTCATTCACTATGCTTCCAATTTCCACCCTTCCCTCACCTTCACATGGTCCATCTCCGACTCTTCCCTTCCCTTCCTCGACTTCTCCGTCTCCATCTCTGGGGATAGGTTATTGACTAACATTCACTACAAGCCCACTGACTCCCACAGCTACCTGGACTACACTTCCTCCCACCCCACCTCCTGTAAGGACTCTATTCCATTCTCCCAGTTTCTCCGTCTCCTCCGCATCTGCTCTGATGATGCCACCTTCCATACCAGTGCTTCCGACATGTCTTCCTTTTTCCTCAACCGAGGATTCCCCTCTACCGTGGTCGACACGGCCCTCGACCGTGTCCGTTCTATCTCCCGCACTTCTGCCCTCACCCCTGCCCCTCCCTCCCGGAACCACGATAGAGTTCCCCTTGTCCTCACCTTTCACCCCACCAGCCTCCACATTCAACGGATCATCCTCCGCCATTTCCGCCACCTCCAGCGTGATCCCACCACCAAACGCATCTTCTCCTCACCTCCCCTTTCAGCATTCTGCAGGGACCGCTCCCTCCGCGACACCCTAGTCCACTCCTCTACCACCCCCAGCACCCCTTCCCCTTCGCCCGGCACCTTCCCATGCAAGCGCAGGAGATGCAACACATGCCCTTATACCTCCCCTCTTCCCACTGTCCAGGGCCCCAAACACCCCTTCCAGGTGAAACAGCGATTTACTTGTGCTTCCTGCAATTTAGTATACTGTATTCGCTGCTCACGATGTGGTTTCCTCTACATTGGGGAGACCAAACGCAGATTGGGTGACCGCTTTGCGGAACACCTCCGTTCAGTCCGTAAGGGGGACCCCGAGCTCCCGGTCGTCTGTCACTTTAATTCACCGCTTCACTCCCACTCTGACCTCACCATCCTCGGTCTATTACACTGTTCCACGGAAGCGCAGCGTAAGCTCGAGGAACAGCACCTCATCTTTCATTTAGGCACGCTACAGCCCTCTGGACTCAATATCGAGTTCAACAATTTTAGATCATAACCTTAGCCCCATCACATTTATATTTTATTTTCTCATCCATCCTTTTATTTCCCCCCCCTTTTTTTTTTCCCTCCTAGAAGCTGGCAGCTGTCCTTCATACTGCCATTGCATTTCACGCTTCTTTCTGCCTTAACCTGTCACATCAACACCACCTCTTGCCTTGAATATCTCTTAATGTCTCTTAATCTCTTCTTTTGTTCTTTTATCCCCTCCCCCTTTTCCCAGCTCTATCCTTGCTTTAAATCTATTTGATTTCCTGCTGTCTCCAGTTCTGACGAAAGGTCTTCGACCTGAAACGTTAACTCTGTTTCTCTCTCCACTGATGCTGCCTCGCCTGCTGAGTTTTTCCAGCGTTTTCTGTTGTTATTTCGGATTTCCAGCATCTGCAGTATTTTGCTATTGAAGTAAGGAACAGTGTTCGGCTCAGTCAGTTGACTGCCAGCTAGCTTGACTGGATGTTTCGTGACTGTGCCACTTTACAAGAATGTCTAACACAGGACAACCTGGCAAGAGACAGCCAAAGAATGGACACAGGCATGGCACAGAGGTGGAAAAGAACATGCCACAATATCAAACCTCCAAACTTTCCTTGATGAAATAGAACTTCGGAGAGACAGTGTGTTGGGTGTCTGTGGCAGGAAACCTAGCAAAAAGATCAGTCGTGCCACTTGGAGGCAGGTGGCACTGGAACTGAATGCCAACTCTCACCCCCAAGGGCTGCAGACAAGTGCTGCAAAAAGTTTAATGACCTGACCAGGGCTAACACACCAGCCACTCTCCATTTCCTTCCTCGGGCACCCTGGTCACTAGCACACTCCAAAAGCAACATTTGTACAACTAACCCGTCACAATGAACTCTGGTTAAGGGGAGCACGGGCTCTGAATCTTACATTATGGCTACCCATAGCCCCAATAGCAATTACTTGTGTGCACAATCCTAAAATGCTTTCCTCGACTTTGACAGGGCGATATAGGGCTTTAAACTAAATAGTAGGGGGGAGGGATCCGCTGAGCGGAAATTTAAAAAGTCAAAGGAGAATGAGAAGGCAAAAGTGCAGGGTAGCGATAGGGGTAATGATAACCAGAGTGTGGCAGGAAGGGACAGAGCGTATACACATAAGAGTGCATCAGAAAGAGGGGTCAGAGTAGGGAAAAATGGTAAAAAGACAAGATTAAAAGCTCTATATCTGAACATACACAGCATTCGTGACAAGATAGATAAGTTGACAGCACAAATAGAAATAAATGGGTATGATCCGATAGCCATTACAGAGATGTGGTTGCAAGGTAACCAAAGCTGGGAACCGAATATTCAGGGGTATTTGCCATTTCGTAAAGATAGGCAGAAAGGAAAAGGAGGTGGTGTAGCTCTGTTAATAAGGATGAGATCAATGCAGTAGTGAGAAATTATATTGGCTCAGAAGATGTAGAATCAGTTTGGGTGGAGACAAGAAATAATAAGGGTAAGAAGTCACTGGTGGGAGTGGTCTACAGGCCCCCAAACAGTAGCCACACTGTAGGACAGAGTATAAATCAAGAAATAATAGAGGCTTGTAAGAAAGATATGGCTATAATCATGGGAGATTTTAATCTTCATATTGATTGGACAAAGCAAATTGGCAAAGGTAGACTTGAGGAAGAGTTCTTAGAATGTATGCGGGATGGTTTCTTGGAACAATACGTTGTGGAACCAACCAGGGAGCAGACTATTTTAGATCTGGTAATGTGCAACGAGGCTGGATTAATTAATGATCTCGAAGTGAAGGATCCTCTTGGGAAGAGTGATCATAGCATGGTAGAATTTCAAATTCAGTTTGAGGGTGAGAAAGCTAGGTCTCAAACTAGTGTCCTGAACTTAAATAAAGGTAATTACAAAGGTATGAAGGCAGACTTGGTTAAAGTGGACTGGGAAAATATATTACAGGGTAAGACTGTAGAAAAGCAGTGGCAAACATTTAAGGAGGTATTTCATAACTCTCAGCAAAGATATATTCCAGTGAGAAAGAAAGACTCTAAGAGAAGGATGAACCATCCGTGGCTAACTAAGGAAGTAAAGGATGGTATCAAATTGAAAACAAAGGCATACAATGTTGCGAAGAATAGTAGAAGGCCAGAGGATTGGTAAATTTTTAAAAACCAGCAAAGGACAAATATAACGCCCCTATTTAAGAAAGGAGGGAGACAGAAAGCAGGCAACTATAGGCCAGTTAGCCTAACATCTGTCATTGGGAAAATGCTGGCGTTCATCATTAAGGAAGTGGTAGCAGGACATTTAGAAAATCATAATATAGTCAAGCAGAGTCAGCATGGTTTTATGAAAGGGAAATCATGTTTGACAGATTTGCTGGAGCTCTATAGAGGATGTAACGAGCAGGGTGGATAAAGGGGAACCAGTAGATGTCGTGTATTTGGATTTACAGAAGGCATTTGATAAGGTGCCACATGAAAGGTTACTGCACAAGATAAGAGCTCACGGGGTTGGGGGTAATATATTAGCATGGATAGAGGATTGGCTAACTAACAGAAAACAGAGAGTCAGGATAAATGGGTCATGTTCAGGTTGGAAAACTGTAACTAGTGGGATGCCGCAAGGATCAGTGCTGGGGCCTCAAATTTACAATCTATATTAATGACTTGGATGAAGGGACAGAGTGTAATGTAGCCAAATTTGCTGATGATACAAAGATAGGTGGGAAAGCAAATTGTGCGGAGGACGCAAAGAATCTGCAAAGGGATATAGATGGCTAAGTGAGTGGGCAAAAATCTGGCAGATGGAGTATAATGTGGGAAAATGCGAGGTTATCCACTTTGGTAGGAAAAATAAATAAGCAAATTATTATTTAAATGGGGAGAGATTACAAAATGCTGAGGTACAGAGGGATCTGGGGGTCCTTGTACATGAATCACAAAAAGTTAGCAAGCAGGTACAGCAAGTAATTAGGAAGGCTAATGGAATGTTGGCCTTTATTGCAAAGGGAATGGAGTATAAAAGTAGGGAAGTCCTGTTACAACTGCACAGGGCGTTGGTGAGACCACACCTGGAGTACTGCGTACAGTTTTTGTCTCCTTATTTAAGGATATACTTGCATTGGAGGCCGTTCAGAGAAGGTTCACGAGGTTGATTCCGGAGATGAAGGGGTTGTCATATGAAGAAAGATTGAGCAGGTTGGGCCTATACTCATTGGAGTTTAGAAGAATGAGAGGGGATCTTATTGAAACATAGAAGATTCTGAAGGGGCTTGACAGGGTAGATGCAGAGAGGATGTTTCCCCTCGTGGGGGAATCTAGAACTAGGGGGCATAATTTCAGAATAAGGGGGCACCCATTTAAAACGGAAATGAGGAGGAATTTCTTCTCTGAGGGTCGTGAATCTTTGGAATTCTCTTCCCCAGAGAGCTGTGGAGGCTGGGTCATTGAATATATTTAAGGTGGAGATAGACAGATTTTTGAATGTTAAGGGAGTCAAGGGTTATGGGGAGCAGGCAGGGAAGTGGAGTTGAGGCCACGATCAGATCAGCCATGATCTTATTGAATGACCTCCTCCTGCTCCTACGTCTTATGTTCTTATGATATCCCCAAGTCAGTCTTCTCCCATGCCAATTAATACACAGTCCCCAACTGCTAGTTAACTTCTGTATCCCTTCTTTGACAGACATATCCCTGGATGTGGATGCAGATCGTGATGGTAAAGTTGAGAGAAATAATCCAAACAAGGTGATTAAAAACGGAAACCTTCACAGTTTATGTTTTACAACACATTTGGGGTGATTTCCGTGGGATTCTCCTCTCGTTTACTGTAACGTTGGAAGAACTGGAGAAACACCAGAAAACAACTTGCATTTTTTTGGGGCCTTTAACTAGTAAAATGTCCCAAGTGAATTCACAGGAGCATTATCAGACAAAATTTGACACTGAGCCATGTAGAGATATTAGGACAAGTGACCAAAAGCTTGGTCAAAGAGGTAGGTTTTAAGGAGTGACTTAAAGGAGGAAAGAGAGGTAGAGAAGCGGAGAGATTTAGGGAGGGAATTCCAGAGCTTAGATAACTGCTGCTGTCTTCAGGGGGTTACACAGTTCATTTCCTTTTCAATGGAACCACAGACACAAAGAGAGCGAGCTATCCAACTCTGCAGACCAGCAGGGTTGCCAAAGGTGGAAGGAGCAATTGATGGAAGGCATTCAAGGTTCCATATGGGAACCTCCCCATTCTCATGAAAATGAAAGGCTTTTATTTGATTGGTATTGTACACTAGCTACACTTTAATCACCTTATCCTGCACGTTAATGCTCACTACCCAGGAAGCTGTAATGTCGCTCTCATCATACGCCAATCAACTATATCAGCCCTGATGACTCAGAGCCGTGTATCATGAGGATTGATTGGTGATCAGAGCTATCCCCGTGTAGTCATGGCTTATGAACCCAGTAAGACTGACACAGACAGAGGGAGAGTCTCAGGGTTTTCAGTAGGTGTTCCTCCCCTCCCAGTGCATTTCTCTGGCACTAGTTATACGTGACCATTTTCTTTGCATGGAGAGAACGCAATGATAAAGCAACGTGAATCGCATAGACACATTTTCTCCCATATGAGCATATGCATCCCATGATGATGAGAGGTGCAGGTGTATTGCCCCTTTAAATCAACTGTCCTTCAAAATGAGCAGAACCCCTTGTGGCAAGCCATGTAAGTCTCTATCATTTGTACAGGATGTACCTTGGGAACAGTGCCTTCACTTATCTTGGTCACCCTTGTGAGATCATTGAGCCTCTTCCTGCACGGTTTGGCAGTTCTTGGGCTGATGCAAGTTCCACTTACTGTTTGAGTGGCCTCCCTCTATACAGCCTTGAACCACCCTCTATGAGGCTTCCAAAATATTTCCTTTCTAGCCCTTGTGTCAGCCAGTAAAACATCCATGGATGGATTTGAGAATCTGGGAATCTTTCCTGCTGCTGAACATGCATCCCAAGGCTGCTGCATTCTCAGTCATAGTGGCTGTTGCTGTTCAACTAGATAAGCACCCTTTAATTAGCTGCAGCGTTTTAAGCACTGTAGCAGCACTCTCCTTCCCTCCATCGCAGCAGCGGTAACACAATGAAAAGCGGTATTCTTGATTCTAACATACTCTGCATGCTTAATTAGGGACCCTTTAAGATCTTCTTGAAAAAACTCACCGTTTTGAATAAGCTTTTGGTTCCCTCTCCTAATTTCCCCTTCTTTGTCTTGGTGTTTGTTTACTCCACGTTTCTATGAAGTGACTCGAGATATTTTTCTAAGTAAAGGCACTATATAAATGCAAGTTGTAATGTTTTTTCTTTTCTTTACCAGGGTTCTTGGTCATGGGGTCCTAAAGGACACGGAGCTGTTCTTCTTGTGAACTGTGACCAGGATGAGCTGGGTACTGATGGAGCTGACAACAGTGATGATTCAGTGCCCATACTTCAAGGTGACAAGAAACGTGTACTGCTATATGTGTTAAGGTACAGCTGACTGTGTCAGGTGTACTCAGACTGGTGCAAATGAGATCCTTTTGGGAGAATGTAAAAGTCGAGATGTAACTGAAAAACAGTAATAAAAAATCACTTCTTCTGAGAGGTGACTAAAAACATGCCAAGTATTGATTTCTGGTCAGTTGACTGTTATTCACCTTAAGAATGTAGCTACCCCCACTATTTTACTGTCAAATGTGGATATTTTTTCGTTTCAGACCTCGAAGATATGTCTCGCATGATCCTAAGAACCGAAGGACCCAACTCTCTGCCACCTGGCTACAAACTCCAGCTGTACATTTCAGCTTCTGATAGAGAGAAAGTACAAGTCTTTCGTCATGATCTAAGTGAGTCTATCTCTCTGACATTTTCCAGAAAGAGTAGATTTTCATTAAGATCCATCTTCCCTTTCTATTACAATTTCCAGGTTTTTAACACCCAACTCCTGCTTCCTGATCCGTCTCATTTTCTATTTTCTTGCCACCTTGACGCTGTACTGCATTATGGGCTTTGGCCGTTCATTCAAGTTTCTCAATTTTATAAAATAAAATCAAACCTTCACAAGAGAAACTCTGAACTTCATACCAAGTCTCGATTAGCTTCTTGCTGCTCTTCGTTTTCACCCTTGCTTACAAGTTTTCTTATTAAAGACGTCATTCAGTTGTTATTGCATCATTCTCCTTTTTTCTGAACACTGCAGCAAAATTGACATCTGTCCTGGGTAGAAAGAATCTGTCGACTGTTATGGATTATACAAAAGGCAGCAATGAATATAAGTTCTTCGCCGAAGGGCTCATGTTTCCAGATGAGAAGATTAATAACTTGGTGACCTTCAACCTCAGCCTGCTCGAACCAATGGTAAAATTCTGACCTAATTCCAGATGTATTCTATGAATGGTGGGATTGGATGCATCAATGAGTTAAAGCCTTTGAATCCAGTGCAGACTGTAAGATTTTAGCTGCCTTGCCTCGCTAATTAATAGGTTTTAGTGTCAGTTACTTTAATACTTTAAGAAATATAAGATTAGCAGATTTTCTGTCCTCTACCGTATCTTTTATTGACACAGGAAACATAGTAAACCTGCAAGAGCCGCACGCCCACAGTAACTTACATCAGTCAGCCTGCTGGATGGAACCTTGGGGCTGGATTTTGCCAATGGGGAGCTTTTGGAGGCGGGACTCCCACTTGTCAGGTTTCAGTCCCGCCTCCATCAACTTCTGGCCAACGCACGCTATTTTCCCTTGATTGACTTTGTTAAGCCCGCCCAGCGGTCCCGCCTCCAAACCCGCCTCCCCAGGTCTGGCAAATTCGCCCCCTTGGTGTCTTAAGTTCATGCTGCCCCCTTATACCAGGATGCTCTCACTCTTTATACCCTGTCGTGATCCATCTATGTCCACCGCCCAGCGGGCTTAACAGGCCAATTAAGGGAAAGCTGGTTGCACACAACATCAACGTATGACATTTCATCTGTCAAAAATTTTTGACAGATGAATTGTCATCTGTGAAGCTCTGTGAAGCTGTCAAACACTGACATTCTCTGTAGTTTGATGAGGTCTTGAAATCAAGACCTCATCAAACCTATTTCTTTTGTAGAAATTAGATGGTTGTTGCATTGGAGAATGCAACGGCCATCTGTCATCTCTACCGTGGAGTTGCGAGACTCTCCGCATACCCACCGATTGAAGCCTGCAGGAAGAAACAAAGGTAAGTACATTTTTTCTGACACTTTGCACTTACTTCAGATACTCACCTCTCCACACTTGCACCCATCACTCACCTTCACACCACACTTTTGGACCCCTCCGACCCCCGCAGACCCACTACTCGCCTCGGTGACCCTGGCGGGTTTCGGAGCCTTCGGGAAGCCCGCACTTGTGTGGGCAAAATGGGGATAATCCTATTTTCTGCCTGTTAACTACCTGTTAACAGGCAGTTAAGTGGATGTAATCCCTTCCCGCCTCCAAGGAGACGGGACCCGGCGCGGGACGGCTACCCGCCTCCTGGCAAGGTGGGCTGGGGACAGGTTGGGCACCCGCCCCCAAATTCTGCCATTTTCCCGGCAGTCCCGCCTCCAAACCCGCCTCCCCAGGGCTGGCAAATTCGCCCCCTTGGTGTCGTAAGTTCAAGCTGCCCCCTTACACCAGGATGCTCTCACTCTTTATACCCTGTCGTGATCCATCTATGTCCACCTGACTGTCTTCTGGCCTGCTTCTAAAGGGAAGCAAGCAAAAGAAGGCTCGAACCTTTCTAATCTCTGATTTAGAGACACATTCTTTGGTACCCAACAGCCTTCAGTTGCTTTCCTTCAGTAATTTTATGGAACAGGCTGGATGGACCAGTAGGTCTTTTTCTGTCTGTCATTTTCATACATATCCCTAAACTAACTTGCCAACTGTTAATTATGTTATTTCTTATAGTTTCACAATCATAGGTACAAACATCCATTATAATTTAATCTATTACTCACTCTTGCTTAAATTTATATTGGCCCTGAATTTCCTATCGGAGGCTTCCTGTGTGCGGATGCCTCCGATCGGAAAAAATCTACGCACTTACCTGCTGGCTCCGTAGGTCCCGAGACTTCTGATCCTGGGGTTCTCCGGGTCCGCGCGGGCAGAGGCCCAGGTATCCCAGGGGCGCAGGCGGTTCGCAAGCACCCCTGGGATCACGTGGGCCATGGGAAACCAATCAAAGAAGGGAATTCCCCTTCACACTTTTGACAGGTCTCTACGCACAGATCTGTTAAAAGTATGAATGGGGATCACTTAAAAATCAGTTAAACATTAAATAAATTTTAAAAAAATCACCTATTTAAAATTACATTAAATTAAATATTTTAAACAAATTTAATTTTTTGAAAAAAATTAAGTTTTCTTTACGGGGCTAAAAATAAACTTATCTTTTTAAAAAGTATTTTTAAATTATAAATGAGTGGGGAAAAATAAATATTTTTTTGAACTCATGCTGGTAAAAGCAGGCCTTACGCCTGCTTTTAGGTTTTCAGCAGGCGGAGGTTGTGCAGAAAGCGCAACTCCCTGCCCGCGGAGGCCCTTTTCCCGGGCATGATCTGTCAAGAGGATTCTTGACAGATCGCAAGTGCCGGTTTTCAGCGCATGCGCTCAAACAACATCACTAAAATAGATTATCTGGCCATTTATCTCATTGCTGTTTGTGGGACTTGGCTGTGCACAAATGGGTGGATGTGTTTTGCCTACATTGCAACAGTGACTCCACTTCAAAAAAAAGTACTTCATTGGTTGCAAAACGCTTTCAACTTTGAGGTTTGGATAATGGCAGGGAAACATCAACATCTGTCTCCTAAAAGAAGTTGGTAGAAATCTTTGACAGTGAGGGTGTGAAGTGACTTTATTGGTTGGGTCAACTGTTATTGATTGAAAGCACTGGGCTGACAGTTGTGTCCTCCTTTCTCTGGCTGCTGGCTGTCCTGTTCCATGTCCTCTCCTTCCTGTGCACCCTCTTTATATTGTGGGGAAGGAGTTCCATCCACACCCTCTTTATCATCATCGCCTTTCAGCTTCCAGAAGCAGGAAGCCTCTTCCTTCATTATGATGTTATGTAGTACGCATCATGCCAGAAGAATTCTTGAGACTCTTCCTGGGCTGTATTACAGGGCTTTATCCAGGAACCTAAAATGAGCCTCAAAAATGTCTGTAGTCTGCTCTACTGCATTTCTTGTCGGTGGCACAAGCCTCATTATATCTGTTGACTCCTGTCTGCAAAAGCCTTACTGGCGTCAAATGCCATGACTTCAGGGGATAGCCCTCGTCAAGGCAGCTTCCTGGGTATCTGGCATTCACATGCAGGATAAGGAGATTGGCAATGCGTACTAGCTGCACATTAATAAAAATGAAAGCCTTTCCTGTTCATAAAATTGAGATGGGGGTGGGCGTTATCATATGGGGCTTTGAGTGGTACATGTGGTCTGTCAATTGTTCCTTCCCTTTGTGGGAATCCTGCCAATCTATGAAACTGGATAGCTCTCTGTTTGTCTGGGTTAATTGGGATATCAATTTTACTTTGTACTTGATAGAGCATCAGTGACCTTCTTGGCGCAGTGGTGAGCAGTGGCAAAGGTCACCTGATGCTACTTGGAAGGATCCAGTTGCAAAGAAATTCAAGGCAATGGTGACTTTTACCAGTACAGAAAATGTTGTTCCCCTGGTGGAAGTCAGCTGCAGGTCTTCAGCCAGCAGTTGACATATATCCCCAATAGCCTCTGAGGGGCAGTGTAGCCTTCTGAGGCATTAACAGTCAGAACAGTCTAGGTCTGTAAGCCCTGGTGTGTAGGTATGTGCATGCAGGGAAGAGACACATTTTGTGATACCTCACTCTACAAGCATCCAATTTAGCCACTTCCACATCCTCATCCTCCATTTCATATCAGAATAAAGGGAAATTCATGTCCCAAATGCAAAGCAGTACCTTTGGCAGAACTAGCAGCAAAAGTCCTGACTGAACCTCCAAAGTACTAAAGAGTACTTCATTGTGAAGCACTTTGTTAAAGGTGCTAAATAAATGCAAGTTCTTTCTTTCTTTCTTTCAACATACAGCATAATTCCTAAGGCCCTGAAAATGGAGTTTCCTGGTCATCCATCAGAAGTGGGGCGAGCAGGATTCTTAGCTACCTGTAGGTGAGGACCGGGGGTGCTGGGGGGGGGGGTCATTTACATAACTGGAGCAATTGGGCCACACAACCGAGGTGTCCCCCTAGACTGCCTGATAGAAAATAGGGTGGCAATTGCCCCGCCTTATAACAGCAATTAATCTGAGAAGAATTTGGGGCCTTTGAAAGGCCAAGCTCAAGCTAGTTCTCAGCTGGCAGGACTTCCACTGGGCCGAAGGAGGAAATAATGGGCAGAATTGCCAGAGCAGCCAAAGCATGTCCCTCAACATTACTCCTAGATGTAAGGGGGTGAGAAGACTCATTGTCCCCCTACTGATCAGAATTTCAAGATAAGGTATGTGGGGCAGAAACCTGACAGATATGGGACCCACTCCAAAGAAAAGCATCCGCCCCCCCCCTCCCAAAACCAGGACTGCTCAGGTTTCCTGCCCTGTCTGGCCGCAAAGCTGTGAAACAAAATCTTAGATTTCATGGTACCAAGTTGTACTAAATAAAGTAAAGGGGATTACTGCTAGAAAGTGAAACACCAATACAAATATAAATCAATAAAATGTTTCTGTAACTATCACACTTTGACATCTTTTTTTCCCCCAGACTGTTGGAGAGGCTCCTATTTTCACAGAACAAGCCGTATTCTGTTTGGCTCCATGGATTATGACTCCTAATACTCTGGCTCCTGAGGAAGTGTTTGTGTGCAGGTAAGAGGCTGTTGCTTAAAGTAGCGACTGATTTTCCTAGTGGATACAGCACCAACTTCTCTGACCAGACCTAGATGTCTGTTCGCTCAATCTGCCAACTGTAGTTTGGCGGAGTTTGGTCACAAGAACCACTGGTTTGCTATTGCTGTAGTGGAAACCTGGCCATTGCATTTTGCTGAGTGTGCTTCCTGTTGGCTGAGCTTGTGATGTCATTGAGGCAGTCCTGGAGGAGTCTGTGACTGGGTGTAATCCCCATCACAGGATTAGGGCCCTGATACAGCAGGGTGGGATGAATATCCCAAAACACTAACTGACTGACTACCCAGCAGTTTTATAAAAAATCAATTATCCCTTCCTCCAGATCCCTCTAGTTCATAGAGCTATTAGTCTAATATCTGTTGTGGAGACATTACTATAATCAGTTATTAGGGAGAATGATTGAGCACTTGACAAATATAACCTGATCAGAGAAAGCGAGCATGGATTTGTAAAGGGTAAATCATGTCCAACTAACCTAGTTGAAATTTTTGAGGGGGGTACTAACACGGTAGATCAGAGAGTGTCTGTGGATGTTATTTATGTGGACTTCCAGAAGGCATTTAATAAGGTTCCAAACAAGAAATTATTAGCAAAAATGAGAATCCACAGAATTGGAGGCAACTGATTGACATAAGTAGGGAATTGGTTTGGAGGTAGGAGACAGAATAGGGTTAATGGGTATGTACTCCAATTGGCAGGATGGGACTAGTAGTGTCCCCCAAGGATCTGTACTGGGGCCTCAGCTTTTCAATGTATTTATCAACAACTTGGATGAAGGAATAGCGAGCCGTATATCCAAGTTTGCTGATAACACCAAGTTAGGCGGCACAGTAATTAGTGTAGATGGGAGCAGAAAATTGCAAAGGGACATTGGCAAATAAAGTAAGTGGGCAAAACGATGGCAGATGGGGTTCAATGTGGGGATGTGTGAGGTCATCCACTTTGAACCCAAGAAATATAGACCAGAGTACTTTCTAAATGGGGAGTAGCTAGGAACTGTGGAGCAGAGAGATTTAGGGGTCTATGTACGCAAATCATTAAAAGATAATGGACAGGTACAAAAAATAATTTAAACAGCAAATGGAAGGTTAGTCTTTATCTCAAGAAGGCTGGAATACAAAGGGGTGGAGGTTATGCTTCAGTTGTATAAAGCTCTGGTTAGACCTCTTCTGGAGTACAGCATTCAGTTCTGGGCACCACATCTTAGGAAGGATATATTGTATTGGAGTGGGGTGCAGCCTAGATGCACCAAAATGATACCAGGGCTAAAAGGATTAAATTATGAGGACAGGTTGCATAGACTTGACTTGTAATCCCTTGCGTATAGAAGATTAAGGGCTGATCGAATTCAGCTATTCCACTCTTAAATCTCATTTCTTTCTCCCTTAGTCTAAAAGATAATGCAAAATTCCTCAAGGAATTCACAGCTGTGGTGGAAAAGGCAAAGTGCAAGCTGACAGTTTGTCCTGAGACTATGAATCGCAGAGATCGCTGGATGCAGGTAAAACATTGAATTCCTAAAATTCCAGTCTGCAGCAACACTGAACATACATAAAAGGTAAGTGCTGTAGTGACCCTTCACCTCCACAGACAGAACAGGTATATCCTAGAGTATGGCCTCAGGTCAGACTCCTGTATGCTACAAAGCTCAGCAGGTATCTTTAGGGAAACTTGTGCATTGTTGCTCGTATAGGTGCAGGAAAGAACTCCTTGCTACCCTCCTCAGTCTGCTCTGATGCATCTGTTCCAGTATTTCCTCCTCCTCCTTTACATCAAGGAATGCCAAATATAATGATAGGAACAAGCTTTCAATCTACCAGTCTGCTCTGATGCAGCCATATCTCTGATCTACTATTTCCTCCTCCTTCACATCAAGGAATGCCAAATATAATGATAGGAACAAGCTTTCAATCTACCAGGGGAGATTAACACCCTTTAAGAGGCAGGTTAGACTTGTTTAAATCCCTCCCAAGCAGAACCCACTGCTTCAGCCCTCGGAAAATAAACAGAATGAAATGCACCAAATTAAAATAACAGCAAAATCCCCAAATTTTGGTACCTCCTCATGCTGCATACTCACCTGACTAAAGTGCAAATCTGGCGCCAGCCTGGGGTGCCACTGCTATTTATTCACTCAGGTCTGGGCCTGCCTGTTTTGATTTGATGGGCCCGACGTCCAACATAATTAGAGGCGGGGTGACGTGCTACGCGCAATGACGTCAGCAGCCTTATGTGCATGTCCTGCGCGGTCTGATTGACGGACCTGTGCTGCCCTCCTGAGGGCGGAACCTGCACAGAGGGTCATCCTGAGTTAGCTTGCGCCGCTGGTCACCAGTCTAACACAAATTTACGGGTAGTCAGGGGCAGAAAGTAAACACTGAACCCGGTTTTTAACCCTTGTTTGGAAGCACACTGCTGGTATTACTTTTATATTCACTAAAATTTGTAAGAATTCTAAATCAAAAAGGGAGCTTTTTAGGGTCTTGGGTGGTGCAGATAGGATAAAAATTGGCCTTGCATCAAATAAGTCTGATTTAGATTGACACTCTGACTACTGGCTACGATAGTCCTGTGTGAAGTTAATTTGGGCTGTCTCAATCCAGTTCCTGATAGGCACACACAACACAAAGCTGCACTAATCTGGTATTAGTTGACATGAAATTAGCAATCTCACTCAGAATTCTGGCCATGAAATTGCTGGAGAGCAGGATGCACTTCTGAGTTAGGGGCTGTGGCAGATTGTTGGGGAAGAAGATTTGAAATTAACAGATTTATCCCTCTGTTAAAATAGTGGAAAGAGGAATGTCATAACAAAAGTTTTTAAATGTTCACGTGCTAATATCGGCAACAGTAATTCTTAAGTTTAAATGATTTCAGCTGTTGACTCCTTAGGAACGCAGAGTTCCGAGTTACTAGTCAGGGGTAAATTCAAGATGGTCAACCATCTTCTTGGGCTTGCGCCCGAGCACACAGCAGGCAGAGCACATCAATAGTCCACTCCACCTGGACCTTCCTCAACGTGCCCGTATTTCTGGTCAGGGGTCATTTACATGCAGAAGGTGCATCCAGGTATGTGTGGCATCTGCTATTGGGTGCATGGCCACAATGCCTGAGGAGGCTGGAGATGGGGAAGCAGGAGGCCATGACTCAGTGTAGGGTTTGTATGACACTGATGTTTGGTTCACACGCCATCCTATATACTCTCACAAGTACTAACACAGAAGCTGACATGCATCTGTAGCACCATGCCACCTGCTTCCTCGGGTGGTATGAGCCAGTGGCTCAGTTGGTAGCACGCTCGCCTCTGATTCAGAAGGTTGTGGGTTCGAGTCCCACTCCAGAAACTTGAACACAAAAATCTAGACTGACACTCCAGTGCAGTACTGAGGGAGTGCTGCACTGTCGGAGGTGCCGTCTTTCAGATGAGATGTTAAACTGAGGCACCATCTGCTCTCTCAGGTGGATGTAAAAGATCCCATGGCACTATTTCGAAGAAGAGCAGGGGAGTTATCCCGGGTGTCTGGCCAATATTTATCCCTCAATCAACATCACAAAAAACAGATTATATAGTCATTATCACATTGCTGTTTGTGGGAGCTTGATGTGCGCAAATTGGCTGCCGCGTTTCCCACATTACAACAGTGACTACACTTCAAAAAGTACTTCATTGGCTGTAAAGCACTTTGAGATGTCCATTGGTCATGAAAGGCGCTATATAAATGCAAGTCTTTCTCTTTTCAGGCAGATGTTCTTAGGCTCTTTTCCTACCAGTTGCTTCTGTCCCTGCAGATATGGCACACAAACGAGAAGCAGGGTTCTCCCTGGGCCAGACAACAAGCACCTCACCTTGCACCACATCATTGTATAGGGTGAAGTTGCCTACCTTCTCAGTTGGTGATGCCAGGGTTCCAGATTTCCAGGACCCAGCTTTTAAAAGGTGAATGCTTTCCGAGCAGAGCAAAAGAGGTTGTTGAAGTCATTGGAGGATCTCCACGTAACTTTCAGTGTATAGCAGCAAATGTGGAGGAGTTCATGATATGTGTGGGGTGCTCAAGCACAGCATGAAAAGCATAGTCAACCTTGGAAGGAGTAGCAATTCCAGGGCCAACTACACCACAGCCCCTCACAACAGAAACTGTTTTGAATGCTTGAAGCTTGACCATTAGTGGTTTGTTCTGACAGAGTTGGGGAGCCATTAGAACAGGCAGTCAAGCATGACACATGCTGTTAGGAAGAGGACAGGCTGTAGGGACATAGACTCTTCACCTTTTGATTAATAAGTTATTTGTGTGCATCAATGGTTGAGTCAGCAGTTTTATCCCAGATGTGAGTATCACAAATGTATAGACGAGAGGAATTGTGTTGATGGGAGAGAAGGACGGTGGTGTGGCAAATGTGGAGATCCCGTTTTTATTTACGGTGAGTGGGAAGACGTATTTGGAGTGGCAAGGCCTTTCTGCCAGTGCTCAAAGGGCCTTGTGGGACTATCTCCTTGTCTTCTTCAATGGGCCTTCGCCATTTAGGTGCGGTCCATCATATGGGAAGCCCAGGCACCCACTGAAAACAGGCACACACCTCATTATGAAAATGAAGTTCCAATTACATATATAGGACCCCAATGCAATTTTGGATGTCCACTGGGTGCAGTGTTAAGCCCCACCCAGTGGAACTATATGTAGAGCGGTGTAATCAGTGGTCCTTAAAGGGACTGCGGGAGCCTACTCTAAAAGGTACATTTTTGAATGCTATTTATGTAGCCAGGAGGAGCATGAATAATCTTCCTGGCTCCAGAAAAGTCGTCCTCCCTTGAACAGAATTCGGCTCTGGACACATGAAAATATATCCCTTGAAACTTTTTCAGCCTGCAGAGTCCAGGAATGCCAAGTTTATATGGGGACAGCTTACCTCTTACCTACAGCCAGCAGAAATGGAAGAAGCACTGAAGCACACCCCACCCAGGTCTCACCGCAATGGCATCCACCCTCATAGGCATTTTCTCTTTACCATCCACTTCTGTTTCACACTTATCCCTCACTCCATCTATAGAATCTGTCTGCTTGCCTGTACATTTAGTCTTCTCTCCTCTCGCTTGTTTTTCCAATGCTATCAGTCTCTTGTTTGCGTCACTTTTAAGTTCTTTGTTTTTTTCTACCTTCCTGAGGGATAACCAAGCTGACCTTTTTCTTTTTTTCAGGATGAAATTGAACTTGGTTACTCGGAGGCTCCTCACAAAAGTTTCCCTGTTGTGCTGGATTCTCCTCGAAATCGCGGACTGAAGAAATTTCCTTACAAAAGACTCCTGGTGAGGCACAATGTTTCTGTGCTGTGTGACTTTATAATAATTTTTTTTATTGCTTCAGTCTTCTCTTCACCTCTCCTATGGTACTGAATCTCGTTGGGGTCATGCATTCAGCTTGTACCTTACCAGGTGGTCATTCTTCATTTATGACCTGAGGCAGTGATGTTAGTAGGCTATTTGCCTGCAGGTGCAGCAAGCAGTTAGGAAGGCAAATGGTATGTTGGCCTTCATTGCAAGAGGATTTGAGTACAGGAGCAAGGATGTCTTACTACAGTTAAACAGGGCCTTGGTGAGACCACACCTGGAGTAATGTGTGCAGTTTTGGTCTCCTTACCCAAGAAAGGATATACTTGCCATAGAGGGAGTGCAGCGAAGGTTCACCAGACTGATTCCTGGGATGGCAGGACTGTCGTATGAGGAGAGATTGGGTCGACTAGGCCTGTATTCACTAGAGTTTAGAAGAATGAGAGGGGATCTCATTCAAACGTGTAAAATTCTGACAGGACTAGACAGGCTGGATGCAGGGAGGATGTTTCCCCTGGCTGGGGGATCTAGAACGAGGGGCCACTGTCTCAGGATACGGGGTAGGACATTTAGGACTGAGATGAGGAGAAATTTCTTCACTCAGAGGGTGGTGAACCTGTGGAATTCTCGATCACAGAATGCTGTGGAGGCCAAGTCATTGAATATATTTAAGAAGAAGGAGATATATAGTTTTCGAGACGCAAAAGGCGTCAAGGGGTATGGGGAGAGAGTGGGAATATGGTATTGAGATAGAGGATCAGCCATGATCATGTTGAATGGCGGAGTAGGCTCGAAGGGCCGAATGGCCTACTCCTGCTCCTTTATTTTCCTATTTTATGACCTCATCTAGCTTTGATATTTACAGACTGATAATTGGTATCACTCTGCCTTCTGAACTACATGGCCATTAGCCTCAGTGATGTTAGTAGGCTATTTTACAGTGCAGGACATCATAGGCTTACCCAATCATCTCCTCAGTTGTTAGGGTTGTCAACTCTGGACCTATTCCTGGTGTAAGACAGTCCGAAACCAAATATGGTTTGCAACAACAAATCTGTTTATTTTGTTCGACCAAATCCTGACACACATGTCTTTGAGCAGTAGACATACAGAGAAATAAACGATATTACCGCATTTCCCCGGGTAGACTTTGTCGATCTTTTCGATCCTGACTCTCTCTACAAATTGTTAAGGAATGCTTAAGATCTTTAAAGGTCATCTCTCACGAACACAGTCATTGCTGATGTATTATGGCATGACAAGTGTTATTGTGAACAAGACCCCCAGAAATGAACTATTTCCTTCAAAACACCAGATGTCAACTTGTTTACCATTTAGGATGTAACATACATCCTGAGTTCCAGTGCCCTACTCTCTATCACAAGACTGCCTTGGCCAAAAAAATAAGTCAACAGGCATGAATCACACATTCTGCACTTTCAGGAAAAACTAAACAGCAGTCAGCTAAATTGTACCCTGACACATTAAACCCTAAAGCATCCTAGGCATGAACAACTTTTAAACATTTCATTATCTCCAGTTACAGTAAACATCTACAAGCTATCTATAAGTAAAAAGAAACCAAAAACTTTAATCATGAGATTAAACCAAAACCTACGTAAATAATAGGGTATCTTACACTGAAGGTTTCATCACATGACTTCCCACCATCAACTGCCTCGTCCCCAAGCTTCCACAATTGGTTGCCCAACACATCTAACCTTGCAACATGCCGATTGGAAAGCGAACAGACTGTTCATTACCCGATTGGATGATTTTTGACCATCAATCATACAGCCTTTTTTCCTCATCTCCCATATCTTTTATAACTAATAAATGAAAGTGTACTAAGAAAATGAAAAATACATTTTATTTAATGCCCCTAAAATTTGTCTCCTGGGTTGCAGTGTTAAGGAGATTAATATTTAATTCCTAGGGACTCCAGGGCAATCCTGGAGGGTTGGCAACCTTATCAGTGGACCTTCACATGCAGGTTCACTTTCCAGAGGGCGTCACTGGGTAATCATCAGGAGTGCTTGATGGGAGAGGAGAGCGAGATCCACTCTGCATCTAGCCTGTGTTGACCACGACTTGGGAGTGCTAAATAGGGATAATATAGGGTACTTTGCTCTGCATCTAGCCTATGCTATACCTGATCTGAGAGTGCTTAATGCTGTTAATAGGGTTAAAAAGGTAGGGGAAAAAATCCCTTCCTTTTTCAACGAACACAAAAATTAATCGAAAATGTATTTTTAGTGAAATTTGACAACCTGATTCTCATCTTTGCCACTGTTATTAGTGAGTACAGGAATAGGAGGATAGAACAGATGAATGCGTGGCTGGAGAGATGGTGCAGGACGGAGGGCTTTAGATTCCTGAGGCATTGGGACCGTTTCTGGGGAAGGTGGGACCTGTACAAGCCGGACGGGTTACACCTCAACAGAGCCAGGACCAATATTCTCGCGGGGAGGTTTGTTAGTGCTGTTGGGGAGGGTTTAAACTAACTTGGCAGAAGGATGGGCACCAGCATATAGGAGTAGAAAAGACAAATAAGGTGAATAAAAGAGTGAGTGTGTTGGATAGTACTAGAGAAGACAGTACTAGAGGCGGTAGTAGTACCATATTAGACAGGAGCAGACTAAGAAAGACTATGAAAAATTCAAAAATGGGTTTAGAATGCATGTACGTAAACGCACAAAGTGTGGTGAATAAGGTTGGTGAGCTACAAGCACAATTAGCTGTGTGGCAATGTGATGATGTGGCAATAACGGAAACGCAGCTTAAAAACGGTGAAGACTGGGCACTTAATATTCAAGGGTACAAGGTGTTCAGAAAAGATAGGGAAGGAAAAAAGGGAGGTGGGGTGGCAGTGCTGATTAAGGAAGACATTGTAGTGTTGGAAAGGGAGGATGTTCTTGAGGGGACAAGGACAGAATCCATTTGGTTAGAGTTGAGGAGCAAAAAGGGTATGATCACGCTATTGGGGGTATTCTATAGGCCTCCAAAGAGTGACAGGGAGGTAGAGGAGCAAATCTGCACGGAAATCGTAGAGATATGTAAGAGCTATAGAGTGGTGATATTGGGGAACTTTAATTACCCAAATATCGATTGGGATAATGCTAGGGTAAAGGGAAAGGAGGGGGGAGGAATTTCTGAAATGTGTTCAAGAGAATTTCCTTGACCAATATGTTCTTGGCCCAACTAGGAAGGAGGCATTGCTGGATCTGGTGCTGGGGAATGAGGTGGGCCAGGTCGACCAAGTGTCTGTGGGAGAACACTTGGATACGAGTGATCATCGTATCATAAGATTTAGATTAGCAATGGAGAGGAGCAAGGAACAATCTAGAGTGGAATTTCTAAACTGGAATAGGGCTAACTTCAATGGGATGCAAAAGGATCTAGCCAGGGTAAAATGGAACCAAAGACTGACAGGAAAAACTGGAACGGAACAATGGGTGATCTTTAAGGAGGAGATGTTCCAAGTACAGGCTAGGTACATTCCAACAAGAGGGAAGGGTAAGGGAACCAAAGCAAGGGCTCCTTGGATGACGAGGGAGATAGACAAGGTGATGAATCAAAAAAAGAGGGTGTATGATGCATGTCAGGTGAATTCTTCAAGGGAGAACCAGACCAAATACAATAAGTTCAGAGGGGATGTGAAGATGAAAATAAGATTGGCAAAGAGAGAATATGAAAGTAGAATGGTGGTTAACATAAAAGGGAACCCAAAAATCTTCTACCGGCATGTAAGCAGGTAGTAAGAGGCGAGGTGGGGCCGATTAGAGACAAAGAAGGTGATATATACTTAGAGGCGCAGGGCAAGGCTAGAATACTCAATGAGTACTTTATATCGGTGTTTACTAAGGAGGTGGATGATGATAAAATATCAGTAGAAGTGGAAAAGGTAGAAGCAATGGAAGGGGTGAAAATTGATAGACAGGATGTACTAGAAAGGCTGGGTATGTTTAGAGTGGACAGGTCGCCTGGTCCAGATGGCTTGCATCCCAGGTTGCTAAGGGAATTGGGGGAGGAGATAGTGGAAGGGCTTGCCATAATTTCCCAATCTTCCCTAGATACGGGGGAGGTGCCTGAGGATTGGAAAGTGGCAAATGTGACACCATTGTTCAAGAAAGAGTGTAAGGACAATCCTAGTAACTACAGGCCGGTCACATCAGTGGTGGGTAAAGTTTTAGAAACAATAATCAAGGAAAAAATTAACGGGCACTTGGAGAGGTTTAAGCTAATTAAGGAGAACCAACACGGATTTGTAAAAGGCAGATCGTGTTTGACTAATCTAATTGAATTTTTTGATGAAGTAACAGAGGATTGATGAAGGGAATGCAATGGATGATGTCTACATTGATTTTCGGAAGGCGTTTGACAAAGTACCATATAGAAGGCTGGTTAACAAAATTGAGGCTCGTGGAATAGGTTGGTCAGTGGCAGCTTGGATAAAGAATTGGCTTAAGGACAGAAAACAGCGAGTTGTGGTAAATGGCTGTTTTTCAGACTGGAGGATGGTAGACAGTGGTGTTCCCCAAGGGTCAGTGCTGGGGCCACTGCTTTTTTGATATATATATAAATGACCTGGATATTGGAATACAGAGTAGAATTTCTAAATTTGCCGATGACACCAAACTTGGGGGTGTGGCAAACAGTGATGATGATATCAATCGACTGCAACAGGACATAGAAAGGCTAGCAGAATGGGCAGACAAGTGGCAGATGGAATTTAATACAGAGAAGTGTGAGGTGATGCATTTTGGCAGAAGGAACAGGGAGAGGCAATACACACTTAATGGCACAGTTTTAAAAAGTGTGCAGGGACAGAGGGACCTGGGAGTTAATGTGCATAGGTCCCTGAAGGTGGCAGGACACATTGACAGAGTGGTTAACAAAGCATATGGGATCTTGGGCTTCATAAATAGAGGTATTGAGTACAAAAGTAGAGAAGTTATGCTGAACAGTTATAAAGCGCTGGTTAGGCCACAACTGGAGTATTGCGTTCAGTTCTGGTCACCACACTTTAGGAAGGATATAAAGGCCCTTGAGAGGTTGCAGAGGAGATTTACCAGAATGGTTCCGGGGATGGGGGATCTTAGCTACAAGGACAGGTTGGAGAAGCTGGATTTGTTTTCATTAGAGCAAAGGAGGTTGAGGGGTGATTGATAGAGGTGTACAAGATTATGACAGGTTTAGATAGGCTAGACGGGGATAGGCTGTTCCCACTAGTTGATGGTACAAGGACTAGGGGACACAGATTTAAGGTTTTGGGCAAGAGATACATGGGGGATGTGAGGAAAACTTTTTTACACAGCGAGTGGTGATGACCTGGAATTCGCTGCCGACGGAAGTGGTGGAAGCGGAGACACTCGATGTTTTCAAGGGGAGGCTGGATAGGCAGTTGAGGGAAATAAACTTGCAGGGCTAAGGGGATAGAGCAGAGGAATGGGACTGACTGGATTGCTCTACAGAGAGCCGGCACGGACTTGATGGGCCGAATGGCCTCCTTCTGTGCTGTTATGACTGTGTTGTATAATTTGTCCAGGTGGATTGAATGATTAGACTGCACTGAGGCTAATGGCCATGTAGTTCAGAAGGCAACAGTCGTACCAATTATCAGTCTGTAAATATCAATGCTAGATGGATATAAAACTCGGTCGTTAATGAGCTAATTTTCTAAAAATTGGCAATTTGAATACCATATTTTCTATCATTGTATTTTTGTCCAGGGCCCGGATTTTGGACATGTAACCAGAACAGCTGATGAGGTCAACAGCCTGGACTCCTTTGGGAATCTGGAGGTCAGCCCTCCAGTCACAGTGAATGGAAAAGAATATCCATTGGGAAGGATTATCATTGGAAGCGCTTTTCCCACGTAATGTTATTTCATTCATTTTGGGGGGAGGGAGACCAGGTAGAGGGTTCTTGCCCCTCCTCTCCTGGGGTACATTTCTCAGGTGACAGTACCTTGAGCTAGTAACTATGCTTTATCCGTGAGCCTAGATGGTGAGAGCCAGCAGGCTTTTTGATGTGCCCTAATGACCCAGTTTATTTTCCTAAGTTCAGTCTTGCATCAAGCATTTCAATTTTTTGAAGTTACTTTTAATTGGACAAAAATGAAGCTCGGTCAACCTTCAAATCGAACATGGAATCACAATTCTCAATCTGTACAGTTTTCTCTCTGATACCAGCTTCCCTGTGCAATGTATTGCATTTTTTGCCAAAGTACCCTGCCCAATGTGACAGGGCACCTGTTGGGTCGACACAGACTCCTAGCAGTGTATTATCAGAAATGTGTGAATTCATCAACTTAGCACCAGGAATAAAAACAGAAAATGATGGAAATACACAGGGGGCTGGCCAGCAACTGAATTCCTTTTTAAAAATTTCACGCTTTGGGGGTTTGGGATACTTGTCTGGCCTGTACCCCACCAGTGAGGCCCATGTGACTTAGTGGAGGACGGTACGCCTCCATTCATAGAATCGCTACAGCACAGTAGGTGGCCATTCGGCCTGTCGAACCGTGCCAGCTCTCTGCAAGAGCACTTCAGCTAGTCCCAATCCCCTGCCCTTTCTCCGTAGCACTGCAAATTTTTTTCTTTCTAGTTCTTATCTAATTCACTTTTGAAAGCCACAATTGAATCTGCCTCCACCACCCTTTCAGGCAGTGCATTCCAGATCATAACCACTCGCTGTGTAAAATGTTTTTCGTCATGTCGCCTTTGGACCTTCTGCCAATCACCTTAAATCTGTGTCCTCTGGTTCTCGACCCTTCCGCCAATGTGAACAGTTGCTCTCTATCTACTCTGTCTAGACCCCTCATAATTTTGAACACCTCTATCAAATCTCCTCTCAATCTTCACTGCTCTAAGGAGAACAATCCCAGTTTCCCCAGTCTGTCTAGGTAACTGAAGCCCCTCATCTCTGGAACCGTTCTTGTAAATCTTTTCTCCACCCTCTCTAAAGCCTTCACATCCTTCCCAAAGAGTAGTCCCTAGAATTGGACACAATACTCCAGTTGTGGCCGAACCAGTGTTTTATAAAGGTTCATTATAACTTCCTTGCTTTTGTACTCTATGCCTCTATTTATAAAGCCCAGGATACCGTATGCTTTTTTAACCGCTTTCTCAGCCTGTCCTGCTACCTTCAACGATTTGTGCACATACACCCCCAGGTCTCTCTGTTCCTGCACCCCCTTTAGAATTGTATGCTATAGTTTATATTACCTCTCCTCGTTTTTCCTACCAAAATGTATCACTTCACACTTTTCTGCGTTAAACTTCATATGCCATGTGTCCGCCAATTCCACCAGCCTGTCTATGTCCTCTTGAAGTCTATCCCTATCCTCCTCACTATACTTCCAAGTTTTGTATCATTTGCAAATTTTGAAATAGTGCCCTGTACTCCTAAGTCCAAATCATTAATATATATCAAGAAAAGCAGTGGTCCTAGTAGCGATGCCTGGGGAACACCACTGTATACCTTCCTCCAGTCTGGAAAAACAACCATTCACCACTACTCTCTGTTCCCTGTCACTTAGCCAATTTCGTATCCATGTTGTCCCTTTTATTCCATGGGCTTCAACTTTGCTGGCAAGCCTATTATGTGGCACTTTACCAAATGCCTTTTGGAAGTCCATGTACACCACATCAACCGCATTGCCCTCATCAACCCTCTCTGTTACCTCATCAAAAAATTCAATCAAGTTCGTTAAACATGATTTGCCTTTAACAAATCCATGCTGGCTTCCCTTAATTAATCCACACTTGTCCAAGTGACTATTGATTTTGTCCCGGATTATCGTTTGTAAAAGCTTCCCCACCACCGAGGTTAAGCTAACTGGCCTGTAGATGCTGGGTTTATAATTACACCCTTTTTCAAACAAAGGTGTAACATTTGCAATTCACCAGTCTTCTGGCACCACCCCCGTATCCAAGGAGGATTGGAAGATTATGGCCAGTAGCTCCGCAGTTTCCACATTTACTTCCCTCAGCATTCTAGGATGCATCCCATCCGGACCTGGTGACTTATCTACTTTAAATACAGCCAGCCTTTCCGGTATCTCCTCCTCATCAATTTTTATCCCATCCAATACCTCAACTACCTCCTCTTTCACTCTGACTTTGGCAGCATCTTCTTCCTTGGTAAAGACAGATGCAAAGTATTCATTTAGTACCTCAGCTATGCCCTCTGCCTCCATGCTTCGGTCTCCTTTTTGGTCCCTAAGCAGCCCCACCTCTCCTCTTACTACCTGCTTACTATTAATATGCCTATAGAAGACTTTTGGATTCCTTTACCAGTTGCCACTCAAATGCAGAGTTCCAACTGTGCATCAAAAGTAGGAACTTTCGACTTAGTGAGTTCCCGCCCCTTGCTCGTTATTTGCATTAAGCGGCGGACAGAAGAACTACCATTTACAAGGCATTGAGGAAACTCCCCAACTGCACAGTTTCTCTGGATTCCCACTGGAGCTACAGTGGGAGACTGGTGGAACCCATGAACAATCTAAGTGCCCAGGTTTGAAAATAAGGCATTCCTGCCCTGTTTGTCCACTGCCTCTCCGCATCTCCCCACCTTGGCCTCTACCTACGCAGAGAAAGTGTCCAGCACACAACGGACAGCTAGCAGCCTTTTATTGCTTGCTGGCACCCAAAATTGTGGGGCTGGTACTCCCAGTGTGTAATGAAATGACCCCGCAACACCAGTAAATTATGCAAATAAGCTGACCTTGCTTTATATGGTGAGGTCAGCCCATTTGTGCTCAGGCATGTATAGCACCTGCGAGGCACCTGCATTGATTGTGTGTTGCACGCGTAGCATTATCGATCCCCTAAGTCTTTCCTTTGTGGCTCAGATCTGGACTGGTATTTTCTGAGGATCTGCTGTCTTGATCAGGAGGTCAAAGCTGCTGATTGCAGACTGGCATAGATGCCCTTGTGAAACTGCAGGGGAAATTGGTACAGAACATAAATGAGCAATAATCATGACAGAAATTAATTCATCCAAAGTAGAGAACTTCCAACAAGTTTGGTTCGCTGGCCTGAGTTGGTTCTCATTCCTGGATCTAGGTTTTGGTGTTAATTTGAAACAGCAGATGCCAAGAGCTCAGAAGTTTGAAAATTTTGTTCTTCAAATCTTGAAGATAGTTAAAAGTGAAATATGTTTTTTTTAATTTATTGCTCTAGTACTTCTGAAGGGAGAAACATGACAAAGGTCATTCGGGACTTCCTGTACGCTCAGGTAGTGCAGTATCCTATTGAGCTCTTCTCTGACTGGTTGAATGTAGGTCATGTGGATGAGTTCATGACCTTTGTTCCAGCCTCTGACAGAAAGGTAACCAATATAATTCTACCAAGTGACCAGGATCAAACTGCTGTGTGTTTATCTTGTTGTTTGTGGTATATTATGAAAGTCTGTGTGATTAGAGATAATGGAGTTCTTCTGATGTAACTTTGATGCAAGATCTGCGGAAATGGTGTAAACAGCATTTACGTGGCTTCTCCAGGATTTTTGCAAATCTTAAACCGAAGTTATGGTGGACAATCGGGAGAAGCCCCATGGAAATTTAACCCCAGTGACACTGACAATAGAGGCAGGAAATGTCTAAACTATGAAAAACAGACACTGAATACAGCAACCTGAGGCCCGGGGCAACTGGAAGAGGGACTAAAAGGGCTTCCATTGGATTCCTCTTCTCAGCTCTCCCGTGTTTCTGCTGGTTAAGGCAGAGTGTAGTTGACCCATAGCTAAGCCCTGCCTCATGGCTCTCCCTACATGATCCCAAGTCTGTCAAAGTGACAAGAGATAGCCTGTTCCACTCATGGGGCAGATTTGAGCTTGTGTTTGGGAGGAAGATGATTAAAGGCGCAGCCACCAATGCTGGGGCGAAGGGAGGTGGGTGCAAAGAGGCCAGAGTCAGATGAGTGATGCAGCTTGCCAGAGGTCTGAGCCATTTTTATGGTCCGGATTCATTGGAATAATATTGGAGCTTGTTGGTTCAACCGCAACATGCTCAGATCTATTGGGAAATTCGTGAGGTGATGGTGGGAAGAAAAGCTATTGGTAGACATGGTCTGGCTACTCTTAGATAGGTAAGACTGGAACCAAGCAAGGGCAGTCCCACCAAGCTGTACAACAGAGGAGATATGTTGGAGAAGGATGGTGTATTCAACTGTCAAAGGCTGCAGTAAGGGCGAGGAGGATAAGGAGGAATCATGATGGCCAAACTCTGGTCGGTAGAAAAGTTGGAGAGATGACACCCCCTCCCACTACTTCATGTGAATGCAGGGAAAAAAAAGACAAAGCAACACAGTGGGTAGGTCAGTCAGGATGCTCCTCTGAAAGAAAGTCAGTTTTCGAATATCGACATTTGCCCTATTTTCCTGCAGGGTTTCCGGCTTCTCCTGGTCAGCCCTGATGCCTGCTGCAAGTTGTTCATGAAGCTGCAGCAAGGAGGTCACGGGGAAGCCCAGATGTTTGAAGGCGAGTTTCTTACCAGTTGTAACATTTCAGTAGTAGACATGTGAAAGTCAATTCCTGCCTTGCACTGAGCCTAAACCTACAGAATGTCCACCAGGCAAAAGCGTGTGCTCTCTGCTGGTGCAGGACTTAGTAAAATGAACGTAGCTCTCCTTTGAATATGTTTGTATTTGATACATTACACATTATGTATAGAAATAGCAATCCATAGTAGCTATTTCTATACATAATCATGTAATGTTGACAAAAAGCAAGAGATACACCTGGATTTGTGGCTTTGATTGCCTGCATTAGTTCATGATCTTAATCAGATAGGGGACATGCAGAGTGGAGGCCAGGTGCTTTCCCACAGATGGACCACTTTCCAGGCACCTTTCATGAGCCAGTATGTGCTAAGGTGTTACTTAATTGAGAGGGCTGATAAAACAGAAATAGCAGAAACATGGGGGAGGAAAATCAGGGGGTGCATTTGCTGGCTGGGAATTTTTTTTTTTGACAGCGGGTAGGGAACCCACCGTCAACCCGCCTCCACGCTAGTCTCCCAGATGTCGGGTCGCTGAACAGACCCAAACCAAGCGGCTGGGGAGGCAATTTAGATTATTAAGAGCTTACTAACAGGCACTTAAAAACTATTTTAAGCTCACCTTTAGATTTTAAGAGTTCGTCAACGGTTTCCCCACTCCTCGGGGATCATGTTAGGTAAGGAGGTCGGGTGCTGTGTCAGCATGATATGATTTTGTAACTTGACAGCTGCAAATGGCCTATAAAAGCTCCCATTTCATAGGTGTTCACTTTCCAAGGTTAGAAGCTGTTGTTTACTGTATTTGGAAGACAGAGTGAGCTTTATGCAGCTTGCAAGTGTTTGGAGCAAACTCTCTGTCCAGTGTCACCTCATTGGAGAAACCTCTCTCACCATTGACAGATCGCTTCTGTCAGCTCAACCTAACCTGCCATCTATTCCATCAGCATCGGTGCCCTTGAAAATATCTCACCTTGGTCCTCATAATCCCACCATGATTAGCCCCAACACCAGCAGCACCAACAACACCAAACTTCTCCGCAATCAGCTGGTGCTGCACAGGACACAGGGCATCAGCACCCAGCCACATTGCTACCCGAGATGCCAAGGATGGCCTCACCATAGCCGGAATTACTTCACTTGACGCTGTACACCCTGGCTGCCACACGATGCACCAGGTTGGCACCACCCCACACCAACACCATAAAGCATCCCTACAATTCCCAAGCCATTCCTTTCACAGTCATCGCCATTGCGGAGGTACAGTTATGTCTCACCATTCACTGCAACTCACTAAGCCATTTCCAAAGGTGCACACAAATCTGTCCAAGAATGCAAAGCGCTGAAAATAAAGATTTCAATGTTTGACAGCACATTAACAGAAACTTCACATGAACATTGGCTAAAACACCCAAGTGCCTACCCTTGTGTGTTGTTACTTGGTATGATTGGACTAGGATACGGGTGAGTGTGAGGGGTGGCTAGTGAGCAGGGGAAGTGATAATGTAGATAGAGAGGGATGGGTGGGGGTGCAAGGTAAGTTGGTGTGAGTAAGGATGTGCAGGAGTAGGGTAGGGAAGGCAGAGTGATGGGGATGTGATGAGTGGCAAAGCAGGATGAGGTTGAATGTGGTTTTGCAGTAACGTTTCGTGATCTATTGAGATCATTGAAAGATTTGCGCTATTGCAGCCTGGTCCTCCTAACGAGATCCCTGCTTGTGTCCTTCTGTGCATTCTGCAGCCAGGCTGCGTTGATCTCCTGGGGAGGTATCTTCCACCCATGGGAAGGGAAGAGGACTTCCCTATGTGCTGTGACTCCCTCCATAAACATATGAAGGGAGTCATGGGAGAGCCTGGGCGCAGGCATGCACCTCTGTGCAGTGTTTGCAGCACCTCAATGCTGTAGAACACTGACAGCAGAACTGTCAAAATCAATGTGCGCATGGTCCCTTTAAGGAAACTGACTGATGACGCGTCATCAAATGACGTCATCAGACCCGCTTCCTTCAATTGGCCGGCAAACGCGCTGGGTGGGCTTACGAAGCCCAATCAGCGTAAAATTCATTACACAGAGTGGGCTGGAGCCAGCAGCGGGGTCATACTCCGCTACCGGCCCCAGACCCAACCACGGTAGGCGAAATCGCGGCCATGGTCTTTAAGGTGAATTGTACATGGTCAGGTTTGAGAGGTGTACAGCAAACAGAGAGTAGTGGTGAACTGGAGGAAGGTGTACAGTGGTGTTCCCCAGGGGTCGGTACTAGGACCACAGCGTTCCTTGATATATATTAATGACTTGGACATGGGTGTACAGGGCACAACTTCAAAATTTGCAGATGACACAAAACTTGGAAGTATAGTGAACAGTGAGGAGGATAGTGATAGACTTGAAGACATAGTGAAATGGATGGACATGTGGCAGATGAATTTGAACTCAGAAATGTGTGAGGTGATACATTTTGGTAGGAAGAATGAGGAGAAACAATATAAACCAAAGGGTAGAATCCTAAAGGGAAAACATGAAGAGAGAGACCTGGGAGTATAAGTGCACAAATCGTTGAAGGTGGCAGGGCAGGTTGAGAAAGCAGTTAAAAAAGGCATACGGGATCCTGGGCTTCATAAATAGAGGCATAGAGTACAAAAGCAAGGAAGTTATGATGAACCTGTACAAAACACTGGTTCCGCCTCAACTGGAGTATTGTGTCCAATTCTGGGCATCACTCTTTAGGAAGGATGTGAAGGCCTTCGAGAGGGTGCAGGAAAGATTTACGAGAATGATTCCAGGGATGAGGGACTTCAGTTACATGGATAGAATAGAGAAGCTGGGATTGTTCTCCTTCGAGCAGAGAAGATTGAGAAGAGATTTGATAAAGGAGTTCAAAATCATGAGGGGTCTAGACAGAGCAGATAGAGAGAAATTGTTCCCATTGGCGGAAGGGTCAAGAACCAGAGGACACAGATTCAAGGTGATTGGCAAAAGAACCAAAGGCGACATGAGGGAAAACTTTTTTACGCAGCAAGTGGTTAGGATCTGGAATGCACTGCCTGAAAGGGTGATGGAGGAAGACTCAATCGTGGCTTTCAAAAGGGAATTGGATGAGTACCCGAAGGAAACAAATTTGCAGGGCTACGGGGAAAGGGCAGTGAAGTGGAACCAGCTGAGGTGCTCTTGCAGAGAGCCGGCATGGGCTCGATGGGCCGAATGGCCTCCTTCTGTGCTGTAACCATTCTATGATTCTATTGTATGATTCACTGATGGCTGGAACGGTCGGTCTCACCAGTCTCAATGTAAAGTTAATGAGGAGATATTCGAGGAGTCAGCTGAATAAGAAACAGTAATATTGCTTTTGTGTATCTCAACAAGGTGCCAAGAAAAAAACGGTCAAAATTAATGAAATCCTAAGCAATCAAAAACTGCTGGAAGATAATGCTTATGTACAGGTGAGTCAATAAGATATAATAATGTAATGTAATTGCGTTCTTGTATGAAAATTATTGCATAACTATTTCAAATTCTCTCTGCCTTCCTCTCAGCAATGCATTGATTGGAACCGAGATACCCTGAAGAGGGAATTGGGATTGGATGAAGAAGATATAATTGATATTCCTGTGTTGTTTGAGTTGAACACGTCCTATCATGCAGCAGAAGCATTCTTTCCAGATATGGTAAGTGAAAACTGGTGAAGGTGGCTTGATCCCAGCATCTGCCTGCCGGTTGCTCTGATCTGCGCAGGAGCAGCCATTTGAACTTATCCCCACAGGGAGATGCCTGGTATCTGCTCATCAGCATGTCTGCAGGAATTGAGCCTTGTTTAGATAAATTACAAACATAACATGGGACCCATTTTGTGTGTCAACTATGAGAAATTAATTGTCAGAATGGGTATTTGTTTTATCTACCTTCTACTCCTCCTTCAGTTTTATTTTGTCCATTTTCCACTTGATCATTTATCCTTTTTCTTATCATCCATTGTCTTTCATTCATTTATCGCCACTCACTCTCTTTCTCCTCCTGATTACCTTATGTGTCCCTCTTTGCCTCATACGTCTTTCTATTATCATTCTGACTGTTTGAATGTGCTAATGAGTAAAAGGACCGTTTCTGTCTGTGCCCCTTTAGGTAAACATGATAGTCCTCGGCAAATACCTGGGTATTCCAAAGCCATTCGGACCTTTGATAAATGGAAAATGTTCACTGGAATCTGCGGTGTGCTCAGCGCTAGAACCACTCGGCCTGGATTGTAACTTCATCGACGACTTTGATGCCTATCACCTGTTGAGTGGTGAAGTTCACTGCGGTTCCAATGTTCGTCGCAAGTCATTTGCTTTGAAGTGGTGGAATATGGAGATGTAATTACCAGTTACAATTGCCATAAGTAACGAAACATTGCTTTAGTTTTAGTATGCTTTTGCACAGCCTTGATAATATGCAACCTGCTGACAAAAGACTAGCGCCTAACGATATGCGGACATTGGCATGCAACCTGTGCCATTCAAACACCTCCAGCCCTATAGTCTGATCTCAGGGTCTGTAGTTCACTCAGTTTCTCTTAGAATAAGTTGAATTTTTAAGCCAAATAAAGCCTGCTGCTGACATTCCTGTGGGTGTCAACTCAGATGTCGCTTTGCAAATGCGATCATTTTCATTTAAGCCAAGTAAACGACAGCAACGTGCATTTATATAACAACTTTTAATATAGGAAAACATCCCAAAATGCTTCAGAGGTGTAATAAAAAATCATAATGACACAGGTTGCATGCCACTGCTGGTATTGCTAGTTCCTTTGTATTCAGTAGATACTGATGACCTAGCTTTCACCATCTTGTGAGGTGATGAACTATTGATTGAAAATTTTAACTGGAAATGTGTAATAATTTATTATATACCTTGACATCACAGCTGAGCCGGATATTGTCTTCACCTGACATTTCTTGCACACAATGTTCACCAGGAGTCACTGAATAGATGATTTGCGGTCCAGCAACGCCTCGATTTAAAATTTCTCATCCTTGTAGTCAAATCCTGCCATGGCCTCGCCTCTCCTTATCGATGTAACATCCTCCAACCCTACAATCCTCTAAAACCTCAGCACTCCTTCAATTCTGGTCTCTTGCGCATCCCCGATTTAATCACTCCACCATTGGTGGCTGTGTCTTCAGCTGCCGAGCCTCTAGAATTCCCTCCCTAAACCTCTTTGTCTCTCTCTCTCCTGCTTTAAGATGCTTTTTAAAACCTACCTCTTTGACCAAGCGTTTGATCACCTGTCCTAATATCTCCTTAGGTGGTTTGGTGTCAAATGTTCTATGATAACACTCCTGTGAAGCACCATGGGACGTTTTACTTTGTTAAAGGTGCTCTATAAATGCAAGTTGTTGTTGTAATCCAGGGACACTGATACCAATCATAGTGCTTTACTGCTGCCTTAGCTAAGATCAGCTAATTCAGCACAAACCAGCGATTGAATTAGGAATCTTTTTGGTTTGTGTGCCATAGTTCATTAATTGGATAAATGTATTTTGCCTTCAGAGGATTGTGTATAATTCTAATAGGTCAGGTAATCCAGTGGGTTGATAACAAAATACACAATGGCATGGCATGACTTGCGTTTAAACTTACAGTTCTCCATGACAAGTTTCTAATGTTGTTGAAGGGAGTTCCAGGTACAGGATGCTTCCGAGAATGAGCTCAGTCCTGTGCTGGAACTCTTTTTATCTTCTAATGAAATTCTAATTCCAGGCCAGACTTTGAGGCCCATACACTGGCTTTTATTTCCAGCTGAGACTCTATAGCTTCAGTTTAATCCTTACAAATGAGAGGTCTAGGAAATCTCTCCTTCCTCATTAATGTAAAATGGAGCATTTCCATTTCAAGGTAACCCAGATTGTAAACAATGGCACAAAATGCCTTGGGCACTATCCAAGAAACATTTCCACCAGATAGACCTTTGTTCTTAATCTGTAGTGGGTCTCTGCAGTGAAACTGCTCTCCAGTGATGCTATAGTAGGTTTGTCCATTGAGAAAAATGATTCTGTTTGATTGTTATATTTTTGCTGCACCACAGCATGGATATACACAAAACTGCACAAGAAGGTAGCTGCAAAAAGCGTGCCAAAGCCTTGCCAAGCTTACTATTCCTCGGTGTTTAGTAGATTAAAATAATTCATTTGGTGTAAATGTACTACTGCAGCCTTTAAAGGGTTAATGTCTATTGCAAGCAATAAAGATTTGCTGAAAATGTTTACTACCTCCTACTTACTTTACTACTCACAACAAAATATTTCTGTTTGGTCAATATAAACTGCAGCAACATATCTGTCCAAGTATATTTATTTGTTGCAGTAAGATCTGAATACCAGGGCACAGAAAATGTTTCCACTTTTACTGCATGTTTGGGAGCACTGGTTTGATGCAACCCAGTGCTTTCTGCCCTAGAGGGAAGAGTGAAGGGGTGAGCTGAGTGCATAATGATAGCTTCATGCACTAGTTCCGAGGTGTGGAGTGTGATGTCATGTAGGAAAATCTAAAGGATGAAAAATACACATTTTATATATTAATTAAATAAGTGAGGAATAGGAAATAACTGCAAAAAAAAAAGCTGTTAAGTTTCTAATGTTTATTTTCCTGTTCCCCATTCTCATTTCCCTTTTAATGAGGCAACATCGTGATTGTGTGCTTTAGAGTATTTCACAATGCAATGTTTGTTCTCCAAGATGAAGTTTACAGAGTTCTTGTGGTTTAAAATAAAAGGACAGCTTTCGTCACCTGATTCAAATATAACCATAAATGTTATCTTTTATAAATGTTATCAATTTTCTCCTCTCCTCTCCCGAAAGCACCAAATTATGCTGGGGCTACGGTTCCACAGACACCAGCGGCCCTTTGGTATCTCGGTGAAGTGGCCATTCTTCATGCTCAAGTTTACTGAGCGTTGTCTGGCTATTGGAATGTAGAAGGCATTATAGTCTTCACCTTATGTCCACACATGGAGCTGCAGCAATGTCACTGGATAATGATCAGGATTGGAAACCCTAATCTTTTTCCTCTGCAAGAGCACTGTGGGCAATTGTAGCCCCCTTACCACTGCCCCAGTTGGGATCAGCTAATTCCGCACAGACTGGGCGCAGAACCCGGGACTTTTCCGCACTGTATGGCTCACCTATTCAACAGGCATGCTTACTTTTTAAAGAGAACTCTGCTCCCATCCCTTCCTTTCCACAAGAGTAGTACTAAGTTCTCAGAATTAATTATGTTATAGTGGGAGTCTTTCTGAGTGCATAATGATAGCTTCCATGGTGGAGACAAGACACAGGACTTAACCAACTCCAACAAGAAGTTATGATCTGGAATGCACTGCCAGAAAGGGTGGTGGAAGCAGATTCAATAGTAACATTCAAAAGAGAATTGGATAAATACTCGAAGGGAAAACAGTTGCAGGGCTATAGGAAAAGAGCAGGAGTGGGATCAATTGGATAGCTCTACCAAAGAGCCAGCAGAGGCACGATGGGCCTTCTGTGGTGCATCATTCTATGATTCTAAGAAGAGGTGCCCGATAGTTGTCATGGCCAATTCAATACACTCGGTCCCACTCTCTCCCACTAGCATTAGCATCTTCCCGCACAACCTCAGCAAATTTCATGACATTCAGTAATCCACATGTCAGGACTTCCTTATCAACACCAAGAATGGATTCAAAACTCATGTCAGCTGGCAATCACAACACAGAACTCGTGCGTTGAAAGAGGTTCTCTGCTTCAGAGTAAGCCATTGGTGGGATCCTCAGCTGTGTCAGATGCCACTGCTTCCTCTGCTGGTGGAATTAATGTACAGTGCCAAAAGTAGCTGGCAATGGATCCTGCTTTCAGTTCCCCAGTCGTGCTTCGGGATTTCAATTTGTCCTAAAGGGGATTTTCGGTTTAAGTTAGAATGGGATGAAAATCAGTGGATTCTACAATAGGTGTGCAATCTGCCCCCAGGCAGTGAAGGTGAAAATCAACCCTAATATGTTTTTGATATAAAGTCAGATTCATGATTCTAAGGATTAAATCTCAAAGGTCCAACACTTTTATTTTGCTCTTGATGGAAAATGGCTGGAGCCACTGGGACAAAAGGGGTTTAGGTATGTCAATAAGTTCTTCCAAAATGAGAGATTGTACCAGCCATCGAAACTGCAATCCATATCAGTTTGGGACAACAGGGAGAGGTAAGGGATGTCCACAGTGGTGCGAACCTGGGCAAGAATGAGTTAAAGTAGGGGGCTGTATAATGCATCAAGATTTTAAAACAGTGAGGTTGCAGGGAGCAGGAACAGAAGGCAGGATGGTACATTTGGAGCTTAGGAGGAACAAGAGAGTAAAGTTCAAAGGAACAGTGGCCACAGCAGTATCAATGAAATGGAGAATGACACGAGAGGTCATGATACAGGAGAACTTTCTGGAAGCAAGGTGCTTCTCCGCCATTTCACCATCCAATTATTTCTTAAAAGATTCCTGGGTTTCCGTCTCAGTTACTCATTCTGGAAGCCTATTCCATATGTGTTCACTCTTTGTCGAACAATTTCCGGATTTTAGTTCTAAATTTACCTTTTACTAGTTTGATCCTATGTCCCCTTGTACTACTCTCGTCGTTTAATTGAAAGTAATATTCTGGATTTATCTTTTCCATTCCATTCACATGCGTGCCATCTCCAAGGCTCAGCATTCCGGGAATATTGTCACCCAGGAAAAGTTCAGTGCTTTGTTGAGCTGATTCTTCCTTTCCACAGGGAAAATGATTAACGTGTTGCCCTCTAACAAACAAGCTCGTTACTTAACTTGCTACATTTCAATAGCCGACTAACTGATCCAGTACAGGCCACTGGTCGTGGCTTCAAAGGATCCAACGGCGTAAACGTTTAATACACCCATGAGAAGAGCCGGTGGTGCAAGGTGTTTGCAGGTTTGTTGCCAAGAAATGGCATATACATCTTTCCATTTTTCACCTTTGCTGTCCTGTAGGAGTAGCTTGCCATGAACCAATTCCTCACAAAAGTACCAATTTTAATTTGAGAATCCAGATGAGTGTCGTTGAGTTATTCAGCTATAGACTGCATCAAGGCTGAGCCCAATACCTTTCTCACTTGATGTTCACAGAAGTAGTTTCCAGCATCATCATTGGATAGCAATCAGGATTGCTTTGTCTAGTTGCTGGTGTCAGATTTTGGCCACTCCGGCTAATATTAATTAATAGGCCCGAGAGTCTAGTGTCAGCAACTTACGTAGGTTATATAGAATGTACAGCACACAAACAGGCCATTTGGCCCAACTGGTCCATGCCGGTATTTATGCTCCACACAAGCCTCCTCCCACCTCTCTTCATCGAACCCTAATCAGCAAACCCTTCTATTCCTTGCTCCATCTGTTTATCTAGTTTCCCTTTAAATGTATCTATTCTATTCACCTCAACTACTCCATGTGGTAGTGAATTCCACATTCTAACCACTCTCTGGATAAAGAAGTTTCTCCTGAATTCCCTATTGGATTTATTAGTCTTAATACTTTATTAAGAAATATAAGATTAGCAGATTTTCTGTCCTCTGCCTTATCTTATATTGATACATCATTCATAGTTAACACACAAGTGATCTGCCTCCGCACTACTTACCTGTAGACAGCCCGCCGGATGGAACCTTGAGCTTGAACTCTTCAGTTCCAGCTGCCCACCTTACACCAGTATACTCTCACTTTTAGATTCTAGCAGGAGTGGGCAATTATTTGGGCTGGAGGGCCATTTAAGTTTTGGTGAGCTGTTGAGGGCTGCACACCAATGTTCCCCCTAAGGTGCACGGCCGCTGGAAGAAATTTCTGCTTTCCCAAATTATTTGCAGAGACCCCCTCGACTTCTATTTTGAAGTCCAGCAGCAATACCAACCAGTTACCGAATGGCAAAACTAGATTTGTCTGGAGTACATGGTCCCATTTAAAACTTTACTGTTCACTTTTTCTTTAAGTTCCTGTTATCATTGCAAAATATTTAACAGTTTGGTGTAAGTTTTCTCAGAGCATGTAGTTTAAAAAAAAATTCTTTCCTTTTTGCAATTTTTCTCCGTGTTTGTATGAACTAACTTTATCAAGGGCTCCTCACTCTGCTATAAAAAAAAATCAGAAACCTAAGCATGAAGAAGTTGGGCTTCTCCTTGTGTGCTAGAGTGAAAGTGAAAAAGAGATAAAATGAGTGTGCATATTGTTTTTTGGGAAGGAGGGTATATAAATGGTTTAAACTGGGACAGGTTTAACTGTGGAGCAGTGTCTGCTTAAGGGGATGGGTTTATTTAACGTATAAACAGGTTGTTAATTTGGCCTCATTAAATGTCAGTCTGCACTCTTTTTGACCAAGTCACCATATCAGCAAAGTTTGATGAGGAATTATTGCTCTTTCTGATGCTTGGGTGGATTATTTGCGAATACTTTGCTTTATAACTTGAACAACTAGTATAGACCACAAAGACCAAAGGTGGAAGGGGAGCAAATACCTTTTCATTTAAAACAAGGAAAAAAATAGAGGGGATGGGTCTCACCTTCAGATATCTTTAATACACGTCAAATAAATTTCAACCACAACTGACAAGAAAAATCGTTCTTTTTCTGCTTGTGAGCTGATGCCTGAGCTCTTGCTCGGCCTGGCAATGCACTCGATTTGTTAGGAGCGTCTTCTTGTTGCTTTTGGGCATGAAACTAGCAACTGCAGCTGGGACTTCTTTTATCTACGATTTACATGGACACATTTTCACCCTTGTGTCGATTGTTGAGGGGTTCAGCTCCTGTCCAAGTGTCTGTAGCCACACGCAGGTTAATTTCAAGCGCAGGACTCGACTTTCTTCCATTTGATATACCCAAGGCTGTCAACATTCTGAAATTAAGAAATAATTCAGTTCAATTAGAAACAAATTCCTTTAGGAATACATCTGATCTTAAAAGTGCTTCATCTTCAGATGAACAACCTCATCTTGCTCCCAAATGACTTATTTGCTTGGGTCCTCAGCTGAGAGGGCTTTCAACCAGTTGTCCCACTTACCAGATAATATCTTCAACAATGTTCCCAATCTAAAATACCTCCTTCTCAGTGCAAACCAGTTAGTCAATGTCTCTAATCAACTCTTCCTCCCCCTGAAGAAACTCAAGACACTAGTTTTGTCCAACAATCATCTCCAAGTGATTTCCCCAAACACTTTCCTGGGGTTGGAAGCATTGAAAATATTGTCTCTGGCATACAATCATCTCTCTGTTCTTCCAGAGTCACTTTTTGAACCATTGCATAATCTCAGATTATGTGCGCTCAACATCAATAGACTGGAGTCCCTCCCTGAGAAGGTCTTCGAAGGTTTGCGAAACCTGACCTGAGTAACACGAGCAAATAACAGCCTCCGAGAGTTACCCCCTAAGCTTTTCAGTCACACGCCGCTCCGAACGCTCTCTCTCTACAGCAACCAACTGGAGAGGCTACCTACAAGATTTTTGCATTCTTTAAAGATGAGACAAAATGATTTAACATTATTAGCTTTCGCTGAAATATTCAAATAATGTGGACAATGGTGGTGGTGGTTGGGGGGGCGGGGGGGATTTTAACTCCCCACATCTGCCCAGAGGAAACCGGGCATGGCGGGAGGCAGTTGAAAAGGAGCTCTGTTCCCGTTCCGTGGGGATTTTAATGCTGCTGTTTTTGGCGGTGGCTGAAGCACCCACCTAGATCAGGTGAGAACTCCATACATGTATACAAATCAGGGTCCTGTTATGTCAATAGGACCCCAGTGGCCTTTAAACCGTGATCTGAGCAGGGTGCCCTCTGCGGCTGCCGCACTCAGTGAAATCTTCTCTGAAGACTGAAGCTGACACAAGAGGCAAGTATTAAACTTTCCTTTGTGGGGCCGGAGTAGAAACATAGAAACATAGAAGATAGGAGCAGGAGTAGGCCATTCGGCCCCTCGAGCCTGCTCCGCCATTCGATGAGATCATGGCTGATCATCCAAACTCTGTACCCTGTACCTGCCTTCTCCCCATATCCCTTGATACCTTTAGCTTTAAGAAATATATCTAACTCATTCTTGAATATATTTAATGACTTGGCCTCAACTACCTTCTGTGGTAGAGAATTCCACAGGTTCACCACTCTCTGGGTGAAGAAATTGTTCCTCATTTCTGTCCTAAATGGCTTACCCCTTATCCTTAGATTATGACCCCTGGTTCTGGACTCTCCGACCATCGGGAACATTCTTCCTGCATCTCGTTTGTCCAGACCTGTCAGAATTTTATATGTTTCAATGAGATCCCCTCTCATTGGGCTTATACTCCAGCGAGTATAAGCCCAATCGACCCAATCTCTCCTCATATGTCATTCCTGCCATCCCAGGTATCAGCCTTGTGAATCTTCGCTGAACTCCTTCCATGGCAAGAACATCCTTCCTCAGATAAGGCGACCAAAACTGCACACAGTAGTCAAGGTGTGGTCTCACCAAGGCCCTGTACAACTGCAGCAGGACATCCCTGTTCCTATACTCAAACCCTTTCGCTATGAAGGCCAACATACCATTTGCCTTCTTCACTGCCTGCTGCACCTGCATGCTTACCTTCAGCGACTGGTGCACAAGGACACCCAGGTCTCGTTGCACTTCCCCTTCTCCCAATCTATTGCCATTCAGATAATAGTCTGCCTTTCTGTTTTTGACACCAAAGTGGATAACCTCGCATTTATCCACGTTATATTGCATCTGCCACACTTCTGCCCACTCACCCAACCTGTCCTGGAGTTTCTCGGTATCCTCCTCGCAGCACACACTCCCACCCAGCTTTGTGTCATCTGCAAACTTGGAGATATTACATTTAGTTCCCTTACCTAGATCATTAATGTATATTGTGAATAGCTGGGGTCCAAGGACCGATCCCTGCGTTACCCCACTAGTCACTGCTTGCCACTCGGAAAAAGACCCATTAATTCCTACTCTCTGCTTTCTGTCCGCCAACCAGTTCTCTATCCAAGTCAATACCTTGCCCCCAATTCCATGTGCCTTAACTTTACATGCTAATCTCTTATGCGGGACCTTATCGAAAGCCTTTTGAAAGTCCAAATACACCACATCTACTGGTTCTCCCTTATCTATTTTCCCAGTTACATCCTCAAAAAATTCCAGTAGATTAGTCAAGCACGATTTACCTTTTGTAAATCCATGTTGACTTTGTCCGATCCTGTCACTGTTTTTCAAGTGCTCAGCTACTACTTCCTTTACAATGGACTCTAGCATTTTCCCCACTACCGATGTCAGGCTTACCGGTCTGTAATTCCCCGCTTTCTCTCTACCACACTTTTTGAATAGTGGGGTAACATTAGCTACCCTCCAATCCATGGGTACAGTTCCAGATTCCATCGAATGTTGGAAGATGATCAGAAATGCATTTACTATATCTAGGGCCACTTCCTTAAGTACCCTAGGATGTAGATTATCAGGCCCTAGGGATTTATCGGCCTTCAATCCCGTCAATTTCACTAACACCATTTCCCTGCAAATACTGATTTCTTTCAGTTCCTCCCTTTCATCAGACCGTATGTTCTCCAACACCTCTGGTAGGTTATTTGTGTCCTCCTTTGTGAAGACAGAACCAAAATATGCATTTAATTGGTCTGCCATTTCTTTGTTCCCCATTATAACTTCCCCCGCTTCTGACTGCAAGGGACCTACACTTGATTTCACTAATCTTTTTCTCTTCACATATCTATAAAAGCTCTTACAGTCAGTTTTTATGTTCCCAGCAAGCTTACTTTCATATTCTATTTTCTTCTTCTTAATTAATCGCTTTGTCCTCCTTTGTTGAATCCTAAACTGCTCCCAATCCTCAGGGTTACCGCTTTTTCTGGCCAATTTATATGCCCTAGTAGTAGGAGTGCTCCTGTGAGCGCCACAAGGAAAATTTTCAGGGGGGGTCAGCGGGCGGGATCAGTGGCGGGTCGGGTGGGAAATTTGATTTTTCTGACAGCGGGTCGGGAACCCACTGTCATCCCGACGCAACGCGCCTTTCCCAATGGCGTGTCTGTGATCTCGGATCGGACCCAACCCACAGAGGCGGGCGACCCAATGAAAACAATTATTGGCTTGTTGACAGACCCTTAATATTGGTTTTAACCTTATCTTTTAACTTTAACTGCTCGCAGTCATGGAAGAACCTGGGTGCAGTCCTGCATCTCTGTGCAGTGATTGTCAGGGTTGACAGCACTTCAATGCTGTAGAACACTGACAGCACAAACGTCAAAAGTAAGATGGCCATAGGCCCTTTAAGGAAACCGGCTTAAAACGTGTCATGAATGACGTCACTAGACCTGCTCCATCTAATTGGGCGGGGAAACGCACTGGGTGGGCTTAACAAGCCCCATTGAGGTACGTTCATTTTAGGCAGCGGGATGGAGTCAGCAGCGGGGCTGCGACCCACCACTGACACCGACCGCACCGGACCCACCGAGGTGAGCAAAATCTTGGCCTCAGTCTCTGCTGCCCCGGGCTCCACAACACACCCCGCAACCTTCCTACCCATGAGACCCTTCCTTCCAACTGGCGGGCAGCCTCCAACCTGCGTGATTTTAACCAGAAGCCACCGGCCAGCTTCTGCTTTATTCCCATTTTGGGTGGGCAGCTGGCTGGCAGGATGTAAATGAGGACCGTGAGTAAAAAAGTCCAGGCCTCAAGCAGGATGGGTTGGATACTCGCCTGCCCGAAACCAGTTAAAATCCACCCCAATGACTATGTTGGCCAGTCATAGAATGGCACAGATTGCAGCTATAGAGAAAGTAAAGGTTCAAATCACTTCCCTGCCCAGGTACAGGAGCCTAAAAGGAAAACAATCAATAGAATAATGACCAATGGCTAATGATGACAATCAATGGTTTATATTTAGAGCTGGCAGATCTGTTGGCATTGCTCAATTTGGATGATACTTTGATTTACAATGACAGGAGTGTTATACTAGGCAATTGCATTGTCTAATCAATAGAATGAGCATGGATGGATCCGAGTCTTTTCTCACTTATCTTTTAATTTCTCTGTCGTACTCACAACCTGGGAACACGGTTGACTGTATGGGACAGGCCAGCTGATCTTTTCCTGTCCAACATTGTTGTATGTAGTATACCATTTAATACTTTATATGCCTCCATAAAGGTCTCCTTTAGTCTGCACAGCGTGGTCTGCACAGAGTGATCTTAAACGGAGTGCTTCTAAACAGAGTGCTAAAGATGTGTATTTGGAGAAAGTGGGAATTCGGAGCAGAGGGGGAGGAGGAGAGAGCGAGAGGAGCGGCCGGAGATAAAGGTAGACTCGGAGGGAGCGTGAGCATCATGAAGTGAGGTAAAGAAAACCTATAGTGACATCAGCACAAGGGAAGGAGCTGATTGGTGAGTAGCTGGTGATTGTTTTTTTTAAGCCATGAGTTTATTTCCGTTAAGTTAGTTAATAGTCTATTAAATAGAGGCATGGCAGGGCAGCTCAGTCCCGTGGAATGCACATCTTGCACCATGTGGGAACTCCAGGATGCTTCCCTTTTCCTGGACAACCACATGTGCAGGAAGTGTAATCAGTTGGAGGAGCTCGAGCTCCGGGTTTCGGAGCTTGAGCAACAGCTGGCATCATTGCCGTGCATCTGTGAGGCTGAGAGCTTCTTGGATAGCACGTTTCAGGAGGAGGAAGATTGGGAAAGCAATAGTGATAGGGGATTCAATAGTTAGGGGAACAGACAGACGTTTCTGCAGCCGTAGACATGATTCCAGGATGGTATGTTGCCTACCTGGTGCCAGGGTCAAAGATGTCATTGAGCGGCTGCAGAATATTCTGAAGAGGGAGGGTGAATAGCCAGAGGTCGTGGTCCATATCGGTATCAACGACATAGGTAGAAAGGGGGATGAGGTCCTGCAGGCAGATTTTAGGGAGATAGGAAAGAGATTAATAAGCAGGACTTCAAAGGTAGTAATCTCCGGATTGCTCCCAGTGCCATGAGCTAGTGAGTATAGAAATAGGAGGATAGAGCAGATGAATGCGTGGCTGGAGAGATAGTGCGGGTGGGAAGACTTTAGATTCCTGGGACATTGGGACCAGTTCTGGGGGAGGTGTGACCTAGAGAGGCTGGATAGGCTGCACCTCAACAGAGCCAGGACCAATATCCTCGCTGGGAGCGGGGGGGGGGGAGGGAAGGGGGTTTCTTGGGCTGTTGGGGAGGGTTTAAACTTATTTGTCAGGGGGATGGGCACCAGGATGTAGCATTAGAAAGGAGAAACAAGGTGCACAAAGGATTGGGAGAGACAAATAGAACTAGAGTAAGAAATAGTCTGGTATTAGGTGGGGTCAGACTAAGAGAGAATTCAAGAAGGTCTAAGATAGGTTTACAGTGCATGTGTGTAAATGTACAAAGCGTGGTAAATAAGTTTGGCGAGCTGCAGACGCAAATAGACACATGGGAATCTGATGTTGTGGCGATAACGGAGACCTGGCTCAAAAAAGGGCAGGATTGGGTACTAAATATTCCTGGATATAAGGTGTTCAGGAAAGATAAGGAAGGAAAGAAAGGAGGTGGGGTGGCAGTATTGATTAAGGAGAATATTACAGCGCTGGAGAGAGAGGATGTCCTGGAGGAGTCAAGGACAGAATCTATTTGGTTAGAGTTAAGAAACAATAGAGCTGCCATTACACTACTAGGTGTATTCTATAGGCCACCAACTAATGAGAAGGATATAGAGAGCAAATTTGCAGGGAAATTACAGAGAGCTGCAAGAACTATAGAGTAGTGATAATGGGAAACTTCAACTATCCTAAAATAGATTGGGATGGTATTAGTGTAAAGGGCAGAGAGGGGGAAGAATTTCTGACGTGTGTTCAGGAGAACTTTCTTGATCAGTACGTTTCTGGCCCAACGAGGAAGGAGGCATTGCTGGATCTGGTTCTGGGGAATGAGGTGGATCAAGTGGAGAAAGTGTCAGTAGGGGAACATTTAGGGAACAGTGATCATAGTACCATAAGGTTTAGATTAGCTATGGAAAAGTAAAGGAGCAATCTGGAGTAAAAATACTTAATTGGAGGAGGGCCAATTTCAGTGGGTTGAGAACAGATCTGGCCCGGGTAAATTGGAATAAAAGATTGGTAGGCAAAACTGTAACTGAACAATGGGCTGCCTTTAAAGAGGAGATGGTTCAGGTACAGCTGAGGTACATTCCCACGAGGGGGAAAGGTAGGGCAACCAAAACCAGAGCTCCCTGGATGACAAAAGGTACATAGAGTAAGGTGAAGCAGAAAAAGGATGTGTATGACAGATTTCAGGTTGAGAATACAAAGTGAGAACCAGGCTGAATACAGAAAATTCAGAGGGGAAGTGAAAAAGGAAATAAGAGGGGCAAAGAGAGAATATGAGAATAGACTGGCAGCTAACATAAAAGAGAATGCAAAAGTCTTCTATAGGCATATGAATAGTAAACGGGTAGTAAGAGGAGGAGTGGGGCCGATTAGGGACCAAAAAGGTGACCTACGCATGGAGGCAGAGGGCATGGCTGAGGTACTAAATGAGTACTTTGCATCTGTCTTTACCAAGGAAGAAAATGCTGCCAAAGTCATAGTGAAAGAGGATGGACTAAAAATTGATAAGAAGGAGGTACTAGAAAGGCTGGCTATACTTAAAGTAGATAAGCCGCTAGGACCGGATGGGATGCATCCTAGGATGCTGAGGGAAGTAAAGATGGAAATTGCAGAGGTACTGGCCATAATCTTCCAATCCTCCTTAGATGCGGGGGTGGTGCCAGAGGGCTGGATAATTGCAAATGTTATACCTTTCTTCAAAAAAGTTTGTAAGGATAAACCCAGCATCTACAGGCCAGTCAGTTTAACCTCTGTGGTGAAGAAGCTTTTAGAAATGATAATCCGGGACAAAATTAACAGTCACTTGGACAAGTGTGGATTAATTAAGGAAAGCCAGCACAGATTTGTTAAAGGCAAATCGTGTTTAACTAACTTTATTGAGTTTTTTGATGAGGTAACAGAGAGGGTTGATGAGGGAAATGCGGTTTATGTGGTGTACATGGACTTCCAAAGGCGTTTGATGACGTGCCACAGAATAGGCTTGCCAGCAAAGTTGAAGCCCATGGAATAAAAGGGACAGTGGCAGCATGGATACGAAACTGGCTAAGTGACAGGGAACAGAGAGTAGTGGTGAATGGTTGTTTTTCGAACTGGAGGAAGGTGTTCCCAAGGGGTCGGTACTAGGACCACAGCTTTTCTTGATATATATTAATGACTTGGACTTGGGTGTACAGGGCACAGTTTCAAAGTTTGCAGATGACACATAACTTGGAAGTGTAGTGAATAATGAGGATAGTAATCGACTTCAGGAGTACATAGACAGACTGGTGGAATGGGCAGACACGTGGCAGATGAAATTTAACACAGAAAAGTGCAAAGTGATACATTTTGGTAGGAAGAACGAGGAGAGGTAATATAAACTAAAGGGTACAATTCTAAAGGGGGTGCAGGAACAGAGAGACCTGGGGGTATATGTGCACAAATCGTTGAAGATGGCAGGGCAGGTTGAGAAAGCGGTTAAAAAAGCATACAGGATGCTGGGCTTTATAAATAGAGGCATAGAGTACAAAAGCAAGGAAGTTAGGATGAACCTTTATAGAATTCTGGTTCGGCCACAGCTGGAGTATTGTGTCCTAATTCTGAGCACCGCACTTTAGAAAGGATGTGAAGGCTTTAGAGAGGGTGCAGAAAAGATTTACAAGAATGGTTCCAGAAATGAGGGACGTCAGTTACGTGGATAGACTGGAAAAACTGGGTTTGTTCTCCTTAGAGCAGAAACGATTGAGAGGAGATTTGATAGAGGTGTTCAAAATCATGAGGGGTCTAGACAGAGTAGAGAGAAACTGTTACCACTGGCGGAAGGGTCGAGAACCAGAGGACACAGATTCAAGGTGATTGGCAAAAGAACCAAAGGCGACATTGTCGAAATCTCGACTCCGAGTAAGACTCTAAACACAAGCAAAACCGTCAAATTGTTAGTTTATTTTTTACTTGCACAAGGGGAGAGTTGCCTTGTCAAAGGCCAGGTCAACAACTCCAAAGAACATCAGCGAATGCAGCATATTTATACACTCAAACAAGCAAGAGTTCCATATATCACGTGTAATGATATTGTATCAGTTTGCACAAAGTAAGGGTTTGCACAAGGTCAATCAAAAGGTCAGCAGGACAGAAATATCTCCAGACAAGGTTAGTTAATCATATATCATGTCAGGAGGTTCTGTTTGAATCTTGTTACAGAAATGATCAGCTTACTTAATGTTCTGAATCTTGTTACAGAAATGATCAGCTTACTTAATGTTTGAATCTTGTTTGTCTAGCGACAGTCATTAATAGTTTATCTATTCTATACATAGAAACATAGAAGATAGGAGCAGGAGTGGGCCATTCGGCCCCTCGAGCCTGCTCCGCCATTCAATGAGATCATGGCTGATCATCCAAATACAGTACCCTGTCCCTGCCTTTTCCCCATATCCCTTGATACCTTTAGCCTTAAGAAATATATCTAACTCCTTCTTGAATATATTTAATGAATTGGCCTCCACTGCCTTCTGTGGTAGAGAATTCCACAGGTTCACCACTCTCTGGGTGAAGAAATTCCTCCTCATCTCTGTCCTAAATGGCTTACCCCTTATCTTTAGACTGTGACCCCTGGTTCTGGACTCCCCGACCATCGAGAACATCCTTCCTGCATCTAGTCTGTCTAGTCCTGTTAGAATTTTATAAGTTTAAATGAGATCCCCTCTCATTCTTCTAAACTCCAGCGAGTATAAGCCCAATCGACCCAATCTCTCCTCATACGTCATTCCTGCCATCCCAGGTATCAGCCTTGTGAATCTTCGCTGCACTCCCTCCATGGCAAGAAAATCCTTCCTCAGATAAGGCGACCAAAACTGCACACAATACTCAAGGTGTGGTCTCACCAAGGCCCTGTACAACTGCAGCAAGACATCCTTGTTCCTGTATTCGAACCCTCTCGCTACGAAGGCCAACATACCATTTGCCATCTTAACCGCCTGCTGCACCTGCATGCTTACCTTCAGCGACTGGTGCACAAGAACACCCAGGTCTTGTTGCACTTCCCCTTCTCCCAATCTATTGCCATTCAGATAATCAGCCTTCCCATTTTTGACACCAAAGTGGATAACCTTGCATTTATCCACATTATAATGCATCTGCCATGATTCTGCCCAATCACCCAACCTGTCCAAATCATCCTGGAGTTTTTCAGCATCCTCCTCACAGCACACAAGCCCACCCAGCTTTGTGTCATCTGCAAACTTGGAGATATTACATCCAATTCCCTTGTCTAGATCATTAATATATATTGTGAATAGCTGGGGTCCTAGGACCGATCCCTGCGGTACCCCACTAGTCACTGCCTGCCACTCGGAAAAAGACCCGTTTATTCCAACTCTTTGCCTTCTGTCTGCCAACCAGTTCTCTATCCAAGTCAATACCTTGCCCCCAATCCCATGTGCCTTAACTTTACACGCTAATCTCTTATGCGGGACCTTATCGAAAGCTTTCTGAAAGTCCAAATACACCACATCTACTGGTTCTCCCTTATCTATTTTACCAGTTACATCTTCAAAAAATTCCAGTAGATTAGTCAAGCATGATTTACCTTTTGTAAATCCATGTTGACTTTGTCCGATCCTGTCACTGTTTTCCAAGTGCTCTGCTATTACATTTTTTATAATGGACTCCAGCATTTTCCCCACTACCGATGTCAGGCTTATTGGTCTATAATTCCCCGTTTTCTCTCTACCACCTTTTTTGAATAGTGGGGTAACATTAACTACCATCCAATCCATGGGTACTGTTCCAGAATCTATCGAATTTTGGTAGATGACCAGCAATGCATCTACTATTTCTAGGGCCACTTCCTTAAGTACCCTAGGATGTAGATTATCAGGCCCTGGGGATTTATCGGCCTTCAATCCCGTCAATTTCGCTAACACCATTTCCCTACAAATACTGATTTCTTTAAGTTCCTCCCTCTCATTAGACCCTATGTTCCCCGACATCTCTGGGAGGTTATTTATGTCCTCCTTTGTGAAGACAGAACCAAAGTATGTATTTAATTGGTCTGCCATTTCTTTATTCCCCATTATAAATTCCCCTGATTCTATAGCCTTATGCCTCCCTTGTGCTAGTGAGTTAATGCAGCTGTTATCACATCCTCAATGTGGGTGGGTATTATGAAAGGTCTCTTGGTCCTAGACACGTTGTGACACAATTGCTTCTCTGCTTTAACTACAACCTAAGCAAGTTTGTTCCTTTAACCCCTTGATAGCTTATTTTTACTTTGGCCATTTTATTCTACCCAGCATGCTAAGTATAATGTCAATTTCCACATTCCCCCCTTTTGTCCTAACTAGGACAATAATCTAATCAGATCTGGATTCTTCGGAGCCTTTCTAACTCCATGGCTTCTGCCTTTTCTGAAGCAGCGGAGGTTCTAGCTATCATGGTGGTGACTGTTCCCTCCGGTACGGCTACAGCCCCTAGTCGCGCACAGCTGCATTTTATCAGGACAAATACCAAATATAGGGCAAAGAAAATGAACAGGAATATGATCAGTCCTTGCACTAAGGACCGTCCTATGGACCCCAGCCATTCGCCCGTCCAGTCAGATATGTTCCAGGAACTTGGTTCTTTTAATTTTTCAACTTCTTTCTGGATGTGGTCTGCCAGGTTACTTATTTCCTCAGAATTCTCAGGAATGTATATGCAACACTCAGATCCTATCAGGGCACATGTTCCACCCTTTTCTGCTAGCAGATAGTCTAGAGCCATTCTATTTTGTAGGGCAACTGTGCACATTGCCACCATCTCAGCATTGATTTCACTCAGTGATTCAGCCGTGTCATTGGCTACCTCCTCAAGAATCGAGGCTACAAGCCGAATTTCCTGTATTGCCCTGGCCGTTCCATACCCGGGGAATAGGATAGCGAAGAACCGTTCTGTTTCTGTAATGGCCCTTCTAGTCCTGGTGTGGTGGGGATGTTCTTTGAGGGAGTTTAGGTGGTGTATGCAGGGAACCACATATCCCAAGTAACAAGAGCCCGTCCAATCATTCGGCAGTCATGGGTATGCTTTATGGCCACATATAAAGTAGGTGCCGTTGTATGCAGTGGGGCTGGGTACAATTTCTGCTGATACCAGATTTGTGTAATTTCCTCCCCCACTGCAGCTCAACCGCAAGGGTGACGGCTTTCCGTTCAATTGATCATTGGTTAAGTTAAAGTACTGGGAGCATTTACTTTTTCCCATCTTTGTCCCACCTGTTTGGTTACGGGTTAAGCATATTTCCCCTCGGGGTCTTCTGGCCCCCGAAGTGTTAATTAACACCAGGAATGGGGGTTTATCTCTCGACCGATTGTACTTTGGTTGATACCAACCGTCAAGGCATGTAAGGCTACATCTAGTTTCAATTTTATATTTCTCAGCCAATCCATCCATCTGAACCTTGTAAGTTCCTCCGCTAGTATCTTGTCCATCCCTTATTCTATTCTTAGTCCCATTTTGTTGAAACAGCCAATATGCAATTTCATTGGAATTAAAGGGGATAGGTCTTAATGGAATTCCTCCCTTCGTATGGATGGGCACCTGTGTGCATACCCAACAACTGGAGGCATTAGTTCCCCTAGCAAAAGGTGTTTACATGCAATTCGGGCATTACAGGTATTATAAGTGTCACAAGGAAACATAGTCCTAATGTCCATTTCCATTTACTGATGGGGTTGGCGATTCCTCTTCCTCGGGTTCTGGGGCTCTTTTGCAGTGCGAGGCGCGGATCCATGTTGGTCTCTCTTTCACCTTTACAGCAGTGTTGGTGGTTAACAGGATCTGGAACGGACCCTCAAATCTCGGGTGAAGGCTACTCTTTCTCTTGAACACCTTTACATAGACGAACTCGCCAGGCTCCAAGCTATGGTATCTTCCTTCGGCAGGGTCAACTTGGGCTTCTTTTACCTGCGAATGGAAACTAGAAATACATTTTGTTAGAGCAATGCAATAGTTTAGCATATTTTCCTCCATTTTGTGAATGTCCATTTGTTTAGCAGTAAACGGTGCGGAAAAAGGCAATCGTTGGGGACGTCCCATGATGATTTCATGTGGTGATAATCCTGTTGTTCTATTTGTTGCTGACCACATTACCATCAATGCTAGGGGTAACAGTTCGACCCATTTGAGTCCAGTCTCATTGCAGTAACCAAAATTAATATCATACTTTAGGTTAATGTTAGAATATGTATAACATAGCATCAATGTACAGGGTGGAGGTGGCAAATTAATCCATGCCCTGAGTTAAACGGTAGACAGGTCTGTATTCATTAGACAAGAATAAGATGGTGGGAAATTAAACTGCAGAGTCAGCTGCAGAGTATGACTCGTGGGAAAATTAAGGAGGGTACCTACTCAGCAAGGCAGGATAACACACATACAAGATAACATACATAAGGATTGAGTGACGATGTGGCCTGAGGTGGCCTTCGCTTGTTTGTGAAGCTACAACATGGCTGGCCAGAAGACAAAATGGCTTACATCGAAGTCAAGTTGAACTAATTATATTATGCTTGCTTTGCAGAAGTACATGAGCAGGTCACAAGGTCAGAATCTGTGCTTTGAAGAGATTGTGACTCTCAGACTACACGAATAGATAAGAAAGAAGGCCACGACGATAGAGGGGTTGGGATAAGTCAATTAAGCAAAAACATGGTTGACTGCAGAATGTGGGAAGAAAGCGTAAAAATGTCACGCGGTAGAAGTAATGGATATAATGGAATACTAGACACCATGATGGATAAATTTGTACCCGCCCCTAGGGCAGGATGAGACTGATAAGATTATGTATAAAAATGTAATTTACTAAGCTGTCGTTGGAGTTGGAGCCAAGAGCGGTCTTGGAAGGTTCTCCCCAGGCCTGTGAATAAAGACCGTTTTGAACCATCACTCGAAGTCTGTCATCTGTACTGAAGCTAAGCGTCGACCTTGTATATCACTTGGTCCGCTGATTGCTACAACAATGGTCTAACTATCTGTAGAAAGTATATTCTGTACTGAAGCTAGGCGTCGACCTTGTATATCACTTGGTCCGCTGATTGCTTACAACAATGGTCTAACTATCTGTAGAAAGTATATTCTGTACTGAAGCTAGGCGTCGACCTTGTATATCACTTGGTCCGCTGATTGCTTACAACACTCATCACATAGCTTAGCTAACTTATTTTTCAACATTCCATTATATCGCTCCACCAGCCCAGCTGACTGTGGATGATAGCTGCAGTGAAAATGCTGATTGAGTTGCAAAGCCTTACACATCTCTCGCATAATTGTCCCAGTAAAATGTGACCCATTGTCACTCGAGAGCTGTACAGGTATACCAAATCGTGGTACAATTTCCTTTAACAAATGTTTAGCGACAGTAACAGCGTCATTCTTTTTACATGGAAAAGCTTCAACCCATTTAGAAAACACATCTATAATAACCAATACATACTTAAAACCCATACATACGGGTAATTCAATAAAATCCATTTGCAAATTCACAAAAGGTCCTGTTGGATTTGGGTGGGAGGCAGACTGTACTTTCTCCGTTTTTCCCGGATTCATCATCTGACAGGTAGTACATTTTTCACGAATTTGTTTTGTAATTGCCGAAATACCCGGTGCGTACCATGTCTGTGCGATATAGTCTGCCATCCCCCCTTTGCCCGCATGTGTGAAAGTATGAACACAGCGGGCAATCCATGGGAGCAAAGATCTGGGTGCCACCATGCGGCCATCATGGTGAACCCACACTCCCTCTGTCAAGCTGAAAGAGGAAGTGATAACAAAAATTTCAACTCAACCCTGAAATGAGTCTTAACAGATCGCAGTACTCCCGCCGAGACAAACAGACTACACTACTGTACTGTCCAAGGAGGAACCCCTTTGGTGACTAAGCGCCACTGATAACTGGCCAGTTAGGGTCCGTTCTTAGAGAGTCATTGTGTTCTTGTCCGTTTACTCACCGGTAGGTAGTAAGCGATCTCGGTGGAACCTCCAAGTTTTACTGTCGAAATCTAGACTCCGAGTAAGACTCTAAACACAAGCAAAACCATCAGATTGTTAGTTTATTTTTTACTTGCACAAGGGGAGAGTTGCCTTGTCAAAGGCCAGGTCAACAACTCCAAAGAACATCAGCGAATGCAGCATATTTATACACTCAAACAAGCAAGAGTTCCATATATCACGTGTAATGGTATTGTATCAGTTTGCACAAAGTAAGGGTTTGCACAAGGTCAATCAAAAGGTCAGCAGGACAGAAATATCTCCAGACAAGGTTAGTTAATCATATATCATGTCAGGAGGTTCTGTTTGAATCTTGTTACAGAAATGATCAGCTTACTTAATGTTCTGAATCTTGTTACAGAAATGATCAGCTTACTTAATGTTTGAATCTTGTTTGTCTAGCGACAGTCATTAATAGTTTATCTATTCTATACATAGAAACATAGAAGATAGGAGCAGGAGTGGGCCATTCGGCCCCTCGAGCCTGCTCCGCCATTCAATGAGATCATGGCTGATCATCCAAATACAGTACCCTGTCCCTGCCTTTTCCCCATATCCCTTGATACCTTTAGCCTTAAGAAATATATCTAACTCCTTCTTGAATATATTTAATGAATTGGCCTCCACTGCCTTCTGTGGTAGAGAATTCCACAGGTTCACCACTCTCTGGGTGAAGAAATTCCTCCTCATCTCTGTCCTAAATGGCTTACCCCTTATCTTTAGACTGTGACCCCTGGTTCTGGACTCCCCGACCATCGAGAACATCCTTCCTGCATCTAGTCTGTCTAGTCCTGTTAGAATTTTATAAGTTTAAATGAGATCCCCTCTCATTCTTCTAAACTCCAGCGAGTATAAGCCCAATCGACCCAATCTCTCCTCATACGTCATTCCTGCCATCCCAGGTATCAGCCTTGTGAATCTTCGCTGCACTCCCTCCATGGCAAGAAAATCCTTCCTCAGATAAGGCGACCAAAACTGCACACAATACTCAAGGTGTGGTCTCACCAAGGCCCTGTACAACTGCAGCAAGACATCCTTGTTCCTGTATTCGAACCCTCTCGCTACGAAGGCCAACATACCATTTGCCATCTTAACCGCCTGCTGCACCTGCATGCTTACCTTCAGCGACTGGTGCACAAGAACACCCAGGTCTTGTTGCACTTCCCCTTCTCCCAATCTATTGCCATTCAGATAATCAGCCTTCCCATTTTTGACACCAAAGTGGATAACCTTGCATTTATCCACATTATAATGCATCTGCCATGATTCTGCCCAATCACCCAACCTGTCCAAATCATCCTGGAGTTTTTCAGCATCCTCCTCACAGCACACAAGCCCACCCAGCTTTGTGTCATCTGCAAACTTGGAGATATTACATCCAATTCCCTTGTCTAGATCATTAATATATATTGTGAATAGCTGGGGTCCTAGGACCGATCCCTGCGGTACCCCACTAGTCACTGCCTGCCACTCGGAAAAAGACCCGTTTATTCCAACTCTTTGCCTTCTGTCTGCCAACCAGTTCTCTATCCAAGTCAATACCTTGCCCCCAATCCCATGTGCCTTAACTTTACACGCTAATCTCTTATGCGGGACCTTATCGAAAGCTTTCTGAAAGTCCAAATACACCACATCTACTGGTTCTCCCTTATCTATTTTACCAGTTACATCTTCAAAAAATTCCAGTAGATTAGTCAAGCATGATTTACCTTTTGTAAATCCATGTTGACTTTGTCCGATCCTGTCACTGTTTTCCAAGTGCTCTGCTATTACATTTTTTATAATGGACTCCAGCATTTTCCCCACTACCGATGTCAGGCTTATTGGTCTATAATTCCCCGTTTTCTCTCTACCACCTTTTTTGAATAGTGGGGTAACATTAACTACTATCCAATCCATGGGTACTGTTCCAGAATCTATCGAATTTTGGTAGATGACCAGCAATGCATCTACTATTTCTAGGGCCACTTCCTTAAGTACCCTAGGATGTAGATTATCAGGCCCTGGGGATTTATCGGCCTTCAATCCCGTCAATTTCGCTAACACCATTTCCCTACAAATACTGATTTCTTTAAGTTCCTCCCTCTCATTAGACCCTATGTTCCCCGACATCTCTGGGAGGTTATTTATGTCCTCCTTTGTGAAGACAGAACCAAAGTATATATTTAATTGGTCTGCCATTTCTTTATTCCCCATTATAAATTCCCCTGATTCTATAGCCTTATGCCTCCCTTGTGCTAGTGAGTTAATGCAGCTGTTATCACATCCTCAATGTGGGTGGGTATTATGAAAGGTCTCTTGGTCCTAGACACGTTGTGACACAATTGCTTCTCTGCTTTAACTACAACCTAAGCAAGTTTGTTCCTTTAACCCCTTGATAGCTTATTTTTACTTTGGCCATTTTATTCTACCCAGCATGCTAAGTATAATGTCAATTTCCACATTCCCCCCTTTTGTCCTAACTAGGACAATAATCTAATCAGATCTGGATTCTTCGGAGCCTTTCTAACTCCATGGCTTCTGCCTTTTCTGAAGCAGCGGAGGTTCTAGCTATCATGGTGGTGACTGTTCCCTCCGGTACGGCTACAGCCCCTAGTCGCGCACAGCTGCATTTTATTAGGACAAATACCAAATATAGGGCAAAGAAAATGAACAGGAATATGATCAGTCCTTGCACTAAGGACCGTCCTATGGACCCCAGCCATTCGCCCGTCCAGTCAGATATGTTCCAGGAACTTGGTTCTTTTAATTTTTCAACTTCTTTCTGGATGTGGTCTGCCAGGTTACTTATTTCCTCAGAATTCTCAGGAATGTATATGCAACACTCAGATCCTATCAGGGCACATGTTCCACCCTTTTCTGCTAGCAGATAGTCTAGAGCCATTCTATTTTGTAGGGCAACTGTGCACATTGCCACCATCTCAGCATTGATTTCACTCAGTGATTCAGCCGTGTCATTGGCTACCTCCTCAAGAATCGAGGCTACAAGCCGAATTTCCTGTATTGCCCTGGCCGTTCCATACCCGGGGAATAGGATAGCGAAGAACCGTTCTGTTTCTGTAATGGCCCTTCTAGTCCTGGTGTGGTGGGGATGTTCTTTGAGGGAGTTTAGGTGGTGTATGCAGGGAACCACATATCCCAAGTAACAAGAGCCCGTCCAATCATTCGGCAGTCATGGGTATGCTTTATGGCCACATATAAAGTAGGTGCCGTTGTATGCAGTGGGGCTGGGTATAATTTCTGCTGATACCAGATTTGTGTAATTTCCTCCCCCACTGCAGCTCAACCGCAAGGGTGACGGCTTTCCGTTCAATTGATCATTGGTTAAGTTAAAGTACTGGGAGCATTTACTTTTTCCCATCTTTGTCCCACCTGTTTGGTTACGGGTTAAGCATATTTCCCCTCGGGGTCTTCTGGCCCCCGAAGTGTTAATTAACACCAGGAATGGGGGTTTATCTCTCGACCGATTGTACTTTGGTTGATACCAACCGTCAAGGCATGTAAGGCTACATCTAGTTTCAATTTTATATTTCTCAGCCAATCCATCCATCTGAACCTTGTAAGTTCCTCCGCTAGTATCTTGTCCATCCCTTATTCTATTCTTAGTCCCATTTTGTTGAAACAGCCAATATGCAATTTCATTGGAATTAAAGGGGATAGGTCTTAATGGAATTCCTCCCTTCGTATGGATGGGCACCTGTGTGCATACCCAACAACTGGAGGCATTAGTTCCCCTAGCAAAAGGTGTTTACATGCAATTCGGGCATTACAGGTATTATAAGTGTCACAAGGAAACATAGTCCTAATGTCCATTTCCATTTACTGATGGGGTTGGCGATTCCTCTTCCTCGGGTTCTGGGGCTCTTTTGCAGTGCGAGGCGCGGATCCATGTTGGTCTCTCTTTCACCTTTACAGCAGTGTTGGTGGTTAACAGGATCTGGAACGGACCCTCAAATCTCGGGTGAAGGCTACTCTTTCTCTTGAACACCTTTACATAGACGAACTCGCCAGGCTCCAAGCTATGGCATCTTCCTTCGGCAGGGTCAACTTGGGCTTCTTTTACCTGCGAATGGAAACTAGAAATACATTTTGTTAGAGCAATGCAATAGTTTAGCATATTTTCCTCCATTTTGTGAATGTCCATTTGTTTAGCAGTAAACGGTGCGGAAAAAGGCAATCGTTGGGGACGTCCCATGATGATTTCATGTGGTGATAATCCTGTTGTTCTATTTGTTGCTGACCACATTACCATCAATGCTAGGGGTAACAGTTCGACCCATTTGAGTCCAGTCTCATTGCAGTAACCAAAATTAATATCATACTTTAGGTTAATGTTAGAATATGTATAACATAGCATCAATGTACAGGGTGGAGGTGGCAAATTAATCCATGCCCTGAGTTAAACGGTAGACAGGTCTGTATTCATTAGACAAGAATAAGATGGTGGGAAATTAAACTGCAGAGTCAGCTGCAGAGTATGACTCGTGGGAAAATTAAGGAGGGTACCTACTCAGCAAGGCAGGATAACACGCATACAAGATAACATACATAAGGATTGAGTGACGATGTGGCCTGAGGTGGCCTTCGCTTGTTTGTGAAGCTACAACATGGCTGGCCAGAAGACAAAATGGCTTACATCGAAGTCAAGTTGAACTAATTATATTATGCTTGCTTTGCAGAAGTACATGAGCAGGTCACAAGGTCAGAATCTGTGCTTTGAAGAGATTGTGACTCTCAGACTACACGAATAGATAAGAAAGAAGGCCACGACGATAGAGGGGTTGGGATAAGTCAATTAAGCAAAAACATGGTTGACTGCAGAATGTGGGAAGAAAGCGTAAAAATGTCACGCGGTAGAAGTAATGGATATAATGGAATACTAGACACCATGATGGATAAATTTGTACCCGCCCCTAGGGCAGGATGAGACTGATAAGATTATGTATAAAAATGTAATTTACTAAGCTGTCGTTGGAGTTGGAGCCAAGAGCGGTCTTGGAAGGTTCTCCCCAGGCCTGTGAATAAAGACCGTTTTGAACCATCACTCGAAGTCTGTCATCTGTACTGAAGCTAAGCGTCGACCTTGTATATCACTTGGTCTGCTGATTGCTACAACAATGGTCTAACTATCTGTAGAAAGTATATTCTGTACTGAAGCTAGGCGTCGACCTTGTATATCACTTGGTCCGCTGATTGCTTACAACAATGGTCTAACTATCTGTAGAAAGTATATTCTGTACTGAAGCTAGGCGTCGACCTTGTATATCACTTGGTCCGCTGATTGCTTACAACACTCATCACATAGCTTAGCTAACTTATTTTTCAACATTCCATTATATCGCTCCACCAGCCCAGCTGACTGTGGATGATAGCTGCAGTGAAAATGCTGATTGAGTTGCAAAGCCTTACACATCTCTCGCATAATTGTCCCAGTAAAATGTGACCCATTGTCACTCGAGAGCTGTACAGGTATACCAAATCGTGGTACAATTTCCTTTAACAAATGTTTAGCGACAGTAACAGCGTCATTCTTTTTACATGGAAAAGCTTCAACCCATTTAGAAAACACATCTATAATAACCAATACATACTTAAAACCCATACATACGGGTAATTCAATAAAATCCATTTGCAAATTCACAAAAGGTCCTGTTGGATTTGGGTGGGAGGCAGACTGTACTTTCTCCGTTTTTCCCGGATTCATCATCTGACAGGTAGTACATTTTTCACGAATTTGTTTTGTAATTGCCGAAATACCCGGTGCGTACCATGTCTGTGCGATATAGTCTGCCATCCCCCCTTTGCCCGCATGTGTGAAAGTATGAACACAGCGGGCAATCCATGGGAGCAAAGATCTGGGTGCCACCATGCGGCCATCATGGTGAACCCACACTCCCTCTGTCAAGCTGAAAGAGGAAGTGATAACAAAAATTTCAACTCAACCCTGAAATGAGTCTTAACAGATCGCAGTACTCCCGCCGAGACAAACAGACTACACTACTGTACTGTCCAAGGAGGAACCCCTTTGGTGACTAAGCGCCACTGATAACTGGCCAGTTAGGGTCCGTTCTTAGAGAGTCATTGTGTTCTTGTCCGTTTACTCACCGGTAGGTAGTAAGCGATCTCGGTGGAACCTCCAAGTTTTACTGTCGAAATCTAGACTCCGAGTAAGACTCTAAACACAAGCAAAACCATCAGATTGTTAGTTTATTTTTTACTTGCACAAGGGGAGAGTTGCCTTGTCAAAGGCCAGGTCAACAACTCCAAAGAACATCAGCGAATGCAGCATATTTATACACTCAAACAAGCAAGAGTTCCATATATCACGTGTAATGGTATTGTATCAGTTTGCACAAAGTAAGGGTTTGCACAAGGTCAATCAAAAGGTCAGCAGGACAGAAATATCTCCAGACAAGGTTAGTTAATCATATATCATGTCAGGAGGTTCTGTTTGAATCTTGTTACAGAAATGATCAGCTTACTTAATGTTCTGAATCTTGTTACAGAAATGATCAGCTTACTTAATGTTTGAATCTTGTTTGTCTAGCGACAGTCATTAATAGTTTATCTATTCTATACATAGAAACATAGAAGATAGGAGCAGGAGTGGGCCATTCGGCCCCTCGAGCCTGCTCCGCCATTCAATGAGATCATGGCTGATCATCCAAATACAGTACCCTGTCCCTGCCTTTTCCCCATATCCCTTGATACCTTTAGCCTTAAGAAATATATCTAACTCCTTCTTGAATATATTTAATGAATTGGCCTCCACTGCCTTCTGTGGTAGAGAATTCCACAGGTTCACCACTCTCTGGGTGAAGAAATTCCTCCTCATCTCTGTCCTAAATGGCTTACCCCTTATCTTTAGACTGTGACCCCTGGTTCTGGACTCCCCGACCATCGAGAACATCCTTCCTGCATCTAGTCTGTCTAGTCCTGTTAGAATTTTATAAGTTTAAATGAGATCCCCTCTCATTCTTCTAAACTCCAGCGAGTATAAGCCCAATCGACCCAATCTCTCCTCATACGTCATTCCTGCCATCCCAGGTATCAGCCTTGTGAATCTTCGCTGCACTCCCTCCATGGCAAGAAAATCCTTCCTCAGATAAGGCGACCAAAACTGCACACAATACTCAAGGTGTGGTCTCACCAAGGCCCTGTACAACTGCAGCAAGACATCCTTGTTCCTGTATTCGAACCCTCTCGCTACGAAGGCCAACATACCATTTGCCATCTTAACCGCCTGCTGCACCTGCATGCTTACCTTCAGCGACTGGTGCACAAGAACACCCAGGTCTTGTTGCACTTCCCCTTCTCCCAATCTATTGCCATTCAGATAATCAGCCTTCCCATTTTTGACACCAAAGTGGATAACCTTGCATTTATCCACATTATAATGCATCTGCCATGATTCTGCCCAATCACCCAACCTGTCCAAATCATCCTGGAGTTTTTCAGCATCCTCCTCACAGCACACAAGCCCACCCAGCTTTGTGTCATCTGCAAACTTGGAGATATTACATCCAATTCCCTTGTCTAGATCATTAATATATATTGTGAATAGCTGGGGTCCTAGGACCGATCCCTGCGGTACCCCACTAGTCACTGCCTGCCACTCGGAAAAAGACCCATTTATTCCAACTCTTTGCCTTCTGTCTGCCAACCAGTTCTCTATCCAAGTCAATACCTTGCCCCCAATCCCATGTGCCTTAACTTTACACGCTAATCTCTTATGCGGGACCTTATCGAAAGCTTTCTGAAAGTCCAAATACACCACATCTACTGGTTCTCCCTTATCTATTTTACCAGTTACATCTTCAAAAAATTCCAGTAGATTAGTCAAGCATGATTTACCTTTTGTAAATCCATGTTGACTTTGTCCGATCCTGTCACTGTTTTCCAAGTGCTCTGCTATTACATTTTTTATAATGGACTCCAGCATTTTCCCCACTACCGATGTCAGGCTTATTGGTCTATAATTCCCCGTTTTCTCTCTACCACCTTTTTTGAATAGTGGGGTAACATTAACTACCATCCAATCCATGGGTACTGTTCCAGAATCTATCGAATTTTGGTAGATGACCAGCAATGCATCTACTATTTCTAGGGCCACTTCCTTAAGTACCCTAGGATGTAGATTATCAGGCCCTGGGGATTTATCGGCCTTCAATCCCGTCAATTTCGCTAACACCATTTCCCTACAAATACTGATTTCTTTAAGTTCCTCCCTCTCATTAGACCCTATGTTCCCCGACATCTCTGGGAGGTTATTTATGTCCTCCTTTGTGAAGACAGAACCAAAGTATATATTTAATTGGTCTGCCATTTCTTTATTCCCCATTATAAATTCCCCTGATTCTATAGCCTTATGCCTCCCTTGTGCTAGTGAGTTAATGCAGCTGTTATCACATCCTCAATGTGGGTGGGTATTATGAAAGGTCTCTTGGTCCTAGACACGTTGTGACACAATTGCTTCTCTGCTTTAACTACAACCTAAGCAAGTTTGTTCCTTTAACCCCTTGATAGCTTATTTTTACTTTGGCCATTTTATTCTACCCAGCATGCTAAGTATAATGTCAATTTCCACATTCCCCCCTTTTGTCCTAACTAGGACAATAATCTAATCAGATCTGGATTCTTCGGAGCCTTTCTAACTCCATGGCTTCTGCCTTTTCTGAAGCAGCGGAGGTTCTAGCTATCATGGTGGTGACTGTTCCCTCCGGTACGGCTACAGCCCCTAGTCGCGCACAGCTGCATTTTATCAGGACAAATACCAAATATAGGGCAAAGAAAATGAACAGGAATATGATCAGTCCTTGCACTAAGGACCGTCCTATGGACCCCAGCCATTCGCCCGTCCAGTCAGATATGTTCCAGGAACTTGGTTCTTTTAATTTTTCAACTTCTTTCTGGATGTGGTCTGCCAGGTTACTTATTTCCTCAGAATTCTCAGGAATGTATATGCAACACTCAGATCCTATCAGGGCACATGTTCCACCCTTTTCTGCTAGCAGATAGTCTAGAGCCATTCTATTTTGTAGGGCAACTGTGCACATTGCCACCATCTCAGCATTGATTTCACTCAGTGATTCAGCCGTGTCATTGGCTACCTCCTCAAGAATCGAGGCTACAAGCCGAATTTCCTGTATTGCCCTGGCCGTTCCATACCCGGGGAATAGGATAGCGAAGAACCGTTCTGTTTCTGTAATGGCCCTTCTAGTCCTGGTGTGGTGGGGATGTTCTTTGAGGGAGTTTAGGTGGTGTATGCAGGGAACCACATATCCCAAGTAACAAGAGCCCGTCCAATCATTCGGCAGTCATGGGTATGCTTTATGGCCACATATAAAGTAGGTGCCGTTGTATGCAGTGGGGCTGGGTATAATTTCTGCTGATACCAGATTTGTGTAATTTCCTCCCCCACTGCAGCTCAACCGCAAGGGTGACGGCTTTCCGTTCAATTGATCATTGGTTAAGTTAAAGTACTGGGAGCATTTACTTTTTCCCATCTTTGTCCCACCTGTTTGGTTACGGGTTAAGCATATTTCCCCTCGGGGTCTTCTGGCCCCCGAAGTGTTAATTAACACCAGGAATGGGGGTTTATCTCTCGACCGATTGTACTTTGGTTGATACCAACCGTCAAGGCATGTAAGGCTACATCTAGTTTCAATTTTATATTTCTCAGCCAATCCATCCATCTGAACCTTGTAAGTTCCTCCGCTAGTATCTTGTCCATCCCTTATTCTATTCTTAGTCCCATTTTGTTGAAACAGCCAATATGCAATTTCATTGGAATTAAAGGGGATAGGTCTTAATGGAATTCCTCCCTTCGTATGGATGGGCACCTGTGTGCATACCCAACAACTGGAGGCATTAGTTCCCCTAGCAAAAGGTGTTTACATGCAATTCGGGCATTACAGGTATTATAAGTGTCACAAGGAAACATAGTCCTAATGTCCATTTCCATTTACTGATGGGGTTGGCGATTCCTCTTCCTCGGGTTCTGGGGCTCTTTTGCAGTGCGAGGCGCGGATCCATGTTGGTCTCTCTTTCACCTTTACAGCAGTGTTGGTGGTTAACAGGATCTGGAACGGACCCTCAAATCTCGGGTGAAGGCTACTCTTTCTCTTGAACACCTTTACATAGACGAACTCGCCAGGCTCCAAGCTATGGCATCTTCCTTCGGCAGGGTCAACTTGGGCTTCTTTTACCTGCGAATGGAAACTAGAAATACATTTTGTTAGAGCAATGCAATAGTTTAGCATATTTTCCTCCATTTTGTGAATGTCCATTTGTTTAGCAGTAAACGGTGCGGAAAAAGGCAATCGTTGGGGACGTCCCATGATGATTTCATGTGGTGATAATCCTGTTGTTCTATTTGTTGCTGACCACATTACCATCAATGCTAGGGGTAACAGTTCGACCCATTTGAGTCCAGTCTCATTGCAGTAACCAAAATTAATATCATACTTTAGGTTAATGTTAGAATATGTATAACATAGCATCAATGTACAGGGTGGAGGTGGCAAATTAATCCATGCCCTGAGTTAAACGGTAGACAGGTCTGTATTCATTAGACAAGAATAAGATGGTGGGAAATTAAACTGCAGAGTCAGCTGCAGAGTATGACTCGTGGGAAAATTAAGGAGGGTACCTACTCAGCAAGGCAGGATAACACGCATACAAGATAACATACATAAGGATTGAGTGACGATGTGGCCTGAGGTGGCCTTCGCTTGTTTGTGAAGCTACAACATGGCTGGCCAGAAGACAAAATGGCTTACATCGAAGTCAAGTTGAACTAATTATATTATGCTTGCTTTGCAGAAGTACATGAGCAGGTCACAAGGTCAGAATCTGTGCTTTGAAGAGATTGTGACTCTCAGACTACACGAATAGATAAGAAAGAAGGCCACGACGATAGAGGGGTTGGGATAAGTCAATTAAGCAAAAACATGGTTGACTGCAGAATGTGGGAAGAAAGCGTAAAAATGTCACGCGGTAGAAGTAATGGATATAATGGAATACTAGACACCATGATGGATAAATTTGTACCCGCCCCTAGGGCAGGATGAGACTGATAAGATTATGTATAAAAATGTAATTTACTAAGCTGTCGTTGGAGTTGGAGCCAAGAGCGGTCTTGGAAGGTTCTCCCCAGGCCTGTGAATAAAGACCGTTTTGAACCATCACTCGAAGTCTGTCATCTGTACTGAAGCTAAGCGTCGACCTTGTATATCACTTGGTCCGCTGATTGCTACAACAATGGTCTAACTATCTGTAGAAAGTATATTCTGTACTGAAGCTAGGCGTCGACCTTGTATATCACTTGGTCCGCTGATTGCTTACAACAATGGTCTAACTATCTGTAGAAAGTATATTCTGTACTGAAGCTAGGCGTCGACCTTGTATATCACTTGGTCCGCTGATTGCTTACAACACTCATCACATAGCTTAGCTAACTTATTTTTCAACATTCCATTATATCGCTCCACCAGCCCAGCTGACTGTGGATGATAGCTGCAGTGAAAATGCTGATTGAGTTGCAAAGCCTTACACATCTCTCGCATAATTGTCCCAGTAAAATGTGACCCATTGTCACTCGAGAGCTGTACAGGTATACCAAATCGTGGTACAATTTCCTTTAACAAATGTTTAGCGACAGTAACAGCGTCATTCTTTTTACATGGAAAAGCTTCAACCCATTTAGAAAACACATCTATAATAACCAATACATACTTAAAACCCATACATACGGGTAATTCAATAAAATCCATTTGCAAATTCACAAAAGGTCCTGTTGGATTTGGGTGGGAGGCAGACTGTACTTTCTCCGTTTTTCCCGGATTCATCATCTGACAGGTAGTACATTTTTCACGAATTTGTTTTGTAATTGCCGAAATACCCGGTGCGTACCATGTCTGTGCGATATAGTCTGCCATCCCCCCTTTGCCCGCATGTGTGAAAGTATGAACACAGCGGGCAATCCATGGGAGCAAAGATCTGGGTGCCACCATGCGGCCATCATGGTGAACCCACACTCCCTCTGTCAAGCTGAAAGAGGAAGTGATAACAAAAATTTCAACTCAACCCTGAAATGAGTCTTAACAGATCGCAGTACTCCCGCCGAGACAAACAGACTACACTACTGTACTGTCCAAGGAGGAACCCCTTTGGTGACTAAGCGCCACTGATAACTGGCCAGTTAGGGTCCGTTCTTAGAGAGTCATTGTGTTCTTGTCCGTTTACTCACCGGTAGGTAGTAAGCGATCTCGGTGGAACCTCCAAGTTTTACTGTCGAAATCTAGACTCCGAGTAAGACTCTAAACACAAGCAAAACCATCAGATTGTTAGTTTATTTTTTACTTGCACAAGGGGAGAGTTGCCTTGTCAAAGGCCAGGTCAACAACTCCAAAGAACATCAGCGAATGCAGCATATTTATACACTCAAACAAGCAAGAGTTCCATATATCACGTGTAATGGTATTGTATCAGTTTGCACAAAGTAAGGGTTTGCACAAGGTCAATCAAAAGGTCAGCAGGACAGAAATATCTCCAGACAAGGTTAGTTAATCATATATCATGTCAGGAGGTTCTGTTTGAATCTTGTTACAGAAATGATCAGCTTACTTAATGTTCTGAATCTTGTTACAGAAATGATCAGCTTACTTAATGTTTGAATCTTGTTTGTCTAGCGACAGTCATTAATAGTTTATCTATTCTATAGCCTTATGCCTCCCTTGTGCTAGTGAGTCAATGCAGCTGTTATCACATCCTCAATGTGGGTGGGTATTAGGAAAGGTCTCTTGGTCCTAGACACGTTGTGACACAATTGCTTCTCTGCTTTAACTACAACCTAAGCAAGTTTGTTCCTTTAACCCCTTGATAGTTTATTTTTACTTGGCCATTTTATTCTACCCAGCATGCTAAGTATAAAGTCAATTTCCACAACATGAAGAAAAACTTTCTTACACGGCGAGTGGTTGTGATCTGGAATGCACTGCCTGAAAGGGTGGTGCAGGCAGATTCAATCGTGGCATTCAAAAGGGAATTGGATAAGTACATAGAACATAGAACATAGAACAGTACAGCACAGTACAGGCCTTTCGGCCCTCGATGTTGTGCCGAGCATTGTCCGAAACCAAGATCAAGCTATCCCACTCCCTAGCATTCTGGTGTGCTCCATGTGCTTATCCAATAACCGCTTGAAAGTTCCTAAAGTGTCCGACTCCACTATCACAGCAGGCAGTCCATTCCACACCCCAACCACTCTGAGTAAAGAATCTACCTCGGACATCCCTTCTACATCTCCCCCCATGCACCTTATAGTTATGCCCCCTTGTAACAGCTACATCCACCCGAGGAAATAGTCTCTGAACATCCACTCTATCTATCCCCCTCATCATCTTATAAACCTCTATTAAGTCGCCTCATCCTCCTCTGCTCTAAAGAGAAAAGCCCTAGCTCCCTCAGTCTTTCCTCATAAGACCTCCCCCTCAAACCAGGCAGCATCCTGGTAAATCTCCTTTGCACTCTTTCCAATGCTTCCACGTCCTTCCTATAGTGAGGTGACCAGAACTGCACACAATATTCCAAATGTGGTCTCACCAAGGTCCTGTACAGTTGCAGCATAACCTCACGGTTCTTAAACTCAAACCCCTTGTTAATAAACGCTAACACACTATAGGCCTTCTTTACTGCTCTATCCACTTGAGTGGCAACCTTCAGAGATCTGTGGATATGAACCCCCAGATCCCTCTGTTCCTCCACGTTCCTCAGAACCCTGCCGTTGACCCTGTAATCCTTATTCAAATTTGCCCTACCAAAATGAATCACCTCGCACTTATCAAGGTTAAATTCCATCTGCCATTTTTCGGCCCAGCTCTGCATCCTATCAATGTCTCTTTGCAGCCTACAACAGCCCTCCACCTCATCCACTACTCCACCAATCTTGGTGTCATCAGCAAATTTACTGATCCACCCTTCAGTCCCCTCCTCCAAGTCATTGATAAAAATCACAAACAGCAGAGGACCCAGCACCGACCCCTGTGGCACACCGCTGGTAACTGGTCTCCAGTCCGAAAATTTTCCATCCACCACCACCCTCTGCCTTCTATGAGATAGCCAGTTACTTATCCAATCGGCCAAATTTCCCTCTATCCCACAACTCCTTACTTTCTTCATGAGCCGACCATGGGGAACCTTATCAAACGCCTTACTAAAATCCATGTATATGACATCAACTGCTCTACCTTCATCTACACACTTAGTTACCTCCTCAAAGAATTCAATCAAATTTGTTAGGCAAGACTTACCCTTCACGAATCCGTGTTGACTATCCCGGATTAAGTTGCATCTTTCCAAATGGTCATAAATCCTATCCCTCAGGACCTTTTCCATTATCTTACCAACCACCGAAGTAAGACTAACCGGCCTATAATTACCAGGGTCATTCCTATTTCCTTTCTTGAAGAGAGGAACAACATTTGCCACTCTCCAGTCCTCTGGCACCATCCCCGTGGACAGTGAGGACCCAAAGATCAAAGCCAAAGGCTCTGCAATCTCCTCCCTTGCCTCCCAAAGAATCCTAGGATATATCCCATCTGGCCCAGGGGACTTATCGACCCTCAGGTTCTTCAAAATTGCTAAAACATCTTCCCTCAGAACATCTACCTCCTCCAGCCTATCCACCTTTATCACACTCTCATCCTCAAAAACATGGCCCCTCTCCTCAGTGAACACTGACGAAAAGTATTCATTCATCACCTCTCCTATCTCTTCTGACTCCATGCACAAGTTCCCACTACTGTCCTTGACCGGCCCTACCCTCACCCTGGTCATTCTTTTATTTCTCACATAAGAGTAAAAAGCCTTGGGGTTTTCCTTGATCTGACCCGCCAAGGAATTCTCATGCCCCCTCCTAGCTCTCCTAAGCTCTTTTTTTAGCTCATTCCTTGCTACCTTGTACCCCTCAATCGACCCAACTGAACCTTGTTTTCTCATCCTTACATACGCTTCCTTTTTCCTCTTGACTAGACATTCAACCTCTTTTGTGAACCATGGGTCTTTCACTCGGCCATTTCCTCCCTGCCTGACAGGGACATACCTATCAAGGACACGCAGTAATTGCTCCATGAAAAAGCTCCACTTTTCGTTTGTGCCTTTCCCTGATAGTTTCTGTTCCCATCTTATACTCCCTAATTCTTGCCTAATCGCATCATAATTACCTCTCCCCCAATTATAAACCCTGCCCTGCTGTATGGCCCTATCCCTCTCCATTGCAATAGTGAAAGTCACCGAATTGTGGTCACTATCTCCAAAGTGCTCTCCCACATACAAATCAAACACTTGGCCCGGTTCATTACCCAGTACCAAATCCAATGTGGCCCCACCTCTTGTCGGCCTATCCACATATTGTGTCAGGAAACCCTCCTGCACACACTGTGCAAAAACTATCCCATCCGAACTGTTTGACCTATAAAGGTTCCAATCAATATTTGGAAAGTTGAAGTCACCCATGACAACTACTCTGTGACCTCCACACCTATTCATAATCTGCTTTGCAATTTCTTCCTCCACATCTCTATTACTATTTGGGGGCCTGTAGAAAACTCCTAACAACGTGACCGCTCCTTTCCTATTTCTAACTTCAGCCCATATTACCTCAGACGGCAGATCCCCCTCGAACTGCCTTTCTGCCGTTGTTAAACTATCCTTGATTAACAATGCTACTCCTCCACCTTTCTTACCACCTTCCCTACTCTTACTGAAACATCTATACACCGGAACTTCCAACAACCATTCCTGTCCCTGTTCTAACCATGTCTCCGTAATGGCCACCACATCGTAGTCCCAAGTACCAATCCACGCTCCAAGTTCTCCTACCTTATTCCGGATGCTCCTTGCATTGAAGTAGACACACTTCAAGCCACCTTCCTGTCTGCCGGTACATTCCTGCGACCTTGATACCCTCCTCAGTACCTCCCTACACTCACCACTGGCTCCTGGACTACAGCCCTTTTTCCCATCCCCCTGACAAATTAGTTTAAACCCCCCCGAAGAGCCGTAGCAAATTTCCCTCCCAGGAGTACCTGAAGGAAAATATTTTGCAGGGCTACAGGGAAAGGGCAGGGGAATGGAACTAGCTGAAGTGCTCCTGCAGAAAGCCGGCATGGGCTTGACGGGCTGAATGGCTTCTTTCTCTGCTGTAATCACTATGATTCTGATTCCTCTTAGCACCTTATTCCAAGGCAGTTTTTCTCTCATTTTTCCTCATATATCTGAAGCTAGAAAGTTGCCTCATGACTTTTCTATTAACTGTCTCCACAGCTTGAATGTTTCTCTTGTCTTCGTGACCAGATCTGGACACAGTAGTTAAGGTATAATTTGACCAGAGCACTATGCAGTTTGAGTATGACTTCCTCCAACTTGTACTCTATTTCTTGATATCATGTGGAGTGAATCGAATTGGCTGAAGACTGGCTTCTGTGATGGTGGAGACCTCAGGAGGAGGCCGCTATGGATCATCCACTCAGCACTTCTGGCTGGAGATGGTTGCGAATGCTTGAGCCTTGTCTTATGCACTCACATGCTGGGCTCCGCCATCATTGAGGATGGGGATGTTCATGGAGTCTCCTCCTCCCGTTAGTTGTTTAATTGTCCACTACCATTCGTGACTGGATGCGGCAGGACTGCAGAGCTTTGCTCTGATCTGTTGGTTGTGCGATCACTTAGCTCTGTCTATAGCATGCTGCTTCTGCTGTTTAGCGTGCATGTAGTCCTGTATTGTAGCTTCAGCAGGTTATCACCTTATTTTTAGGTACACTTGGTGCTGCTCCTGTACACTCCTCATTGAACCAGGGTTGGTTCCCTGGCTTGTTGGTATTGGTAGAGTGAGGGATATGCCGGGCCATGAGGTTACAGATTGTGGTGGAATACAATTCTGCTGCTGCTGATGGCCCACAGTGCCTCATGGATGCCCAGTTTTGAGCTGCTAGATCTGTTCTGAATCTATCCCATTTAGCATGGTGGTAGTGCCGCACAACACGATGGTGTCCTCAGTGTGAAGACAGGACTTCATCTCCACAAGGACAGATGCATCTGTGACAGGTAGATTGGTGAGGACGAGGCGAAGTAGGTTTTTCCCTCGTTTTGGTTCTCTCACCACCTGCCGCAGGCCCAGTCTGGCAGCTATGTCCTTCAGGACTTGGCCAGCTCGGTCAGTAGTGGTGCTACCGAGCCACTCTTGGTGATGGACATTGAAGTCTCCCACCCAGAGTACATTCGGTGCCCTTGCTACACTCAGTGCTTCTTCCAAGTGGTGTTCAACATGGAGGAGTACTGATTCATCAGCTGAGGGAGGGCAGTAGGTGCTAATCAGCAGGTGGTTTCCTTTCCTATGTTTGACCTGATGCCACAAGACTTCATGGGGTCCGGAGTCAATGTTGAGAGCTCCCAGGGCCACCCCCTCCCGACCGCATACCACTACTATCTTACCCTTCACTTGCTGTCAGGTCAAGTCTCTGGAGTGGGACTTGAACTCACAACCTTTATGGCTCAGAGGTGAGAGAGCTACTGCTGAGCCAAGGCTGGCAGACAGAGTAGTCTTTAAACTTACGGGCTCCATGCCCTATCAGAGAAGGCACAGGCACGCTTTTCCTGCCCCCAGTTTGTGTTGTCATTGCTCTCAATTACAAAGTGGCTGCCAGTCCTATGCTGCAGCAGCACTGGAATTCTCGTGCCCTTCAGGGGGAAATAGGACGTAAATAGCATCGGGAACTTGTCTACAATGTTAAGATGAATTTGATAGAGGAGCAGAGGATGGGGTCACAGTGATCTTGCCATTGGGAAAAATCAAGCCTGATACTGTGTGTTTCTCAAGGTGTTAAAAAAAGCTAATAAAAAGCAAGCTAACCAGATATTTCTGACAACTTCCTGCCACAGAACCAAACCACTTCTTTTTCTCCTCTTTTATTGTAATTGCCATCCATTTTATGCCATTACAGTCCAATTGCTCAGTCAGACGGAGCTGGTTGTGAGCAGTCTGTCCGAGCTATTAAACTACAGTAAAAAGCAAAAAGCTGCAAATCTGAAACAAAATCATAAAATAACGAGTTCTGATGAAGGGTTGTGTACCTGAAATGTTCACCTGTTCTTTCCAGAGATGCTCACTGACCTGTGTGATTTCAACATTTTTGGAAAGAAGCTGTGGGTTGTTTCTGTGACACCTTTCTGCAATGTTTCGAAATATCTGGTCAGCAGATCGAGTTTTCTTATTTGCATTTGTGGGTGGGGTTTATGCATTCATAACAGTCCCTCCGAGACTCCAAACACCACTGAAGCCTTGAGCAGCTGCTGTTGAGTTACAGAGGTATTGTAAACGTGATTTGTAAGCGAGACTAGAAAAGAGAGAGAGAGATCAGGTCTCCAGATTAGTTGTAAGACCAATATACAGTACCTGGGACAGGTAAAAGACAGAGGAGCAGGAAAGTCAATATTTTGCTGAAGGCTTATTATTTCCAAAGGACTCGAAGGATATAGAAAATGGCTCGCCCTTACCTGGAATACTTACAAGAGTTACAGTGTAAACACAGACAGTAAAAGAGTCTCGGTTCAGGTGAATTAGGGCGGGACATTAACTCAATTGTTGCAGATGTGAGTTAAAACAAGTTCTGACGAAGGGTCATCGACCTGAAACGTTAACTCTATTTCTCTCACCACAATACTGCCTGACCTGCTGAGTGTTTCCAGCATTTTCTGCTGTTATTTGAGTTAAAAGAAGTTCAGACAGTTTGGTAAGATAATCATTCATTGTGAATATCAGGTATGAGAAAGAAAACGGAGACTTGTTTAAGTGTATGAGAGGAAATTGCACTAACTCCAGTGAGGACTTGTGCAATAAGGGACTCCGTTTATTGGATATTTTTCCTAAAACAGATTAATTGCGGATGGTTCAGGCAACTTGTTAAATGACAAACTCCTAAACTGTATTAATGTTGCAGATAAGTGTAAAAGCTGATTGAGAGATGAGGCGAGCTACCGATTATATTAAATTACAGATTTTTCTTACGCCAGAAGACAGGTAAAGAGAGAGACTGGCCCGAATTTTATTGTGGAGCCAGATTGGGAGCAGGGGGCGAGAAAGCAGTCGGGAAACTTGGGAGAACGGATTTACCCGCAGGTTCTGCCAAATTTAAAGGCAGGGCCGGTTCAGTATTTGAAAGCTGTTTCCTGACTGGCTGCGGAGGGCGGGGGGAATCGGGGCCGGAGGAGGATCGGGGGCGGGGGGAATCGGGGCCGGAGGAGGATCGGGGGCGGGGGGAATCGGGGCCGGAGGAGGATCGGGGGCGGGGGGAATCGGGGCCGGAGGAGGATCGGGGGCGGGGGGAATCGGGGCCGGAGGAGGATCGGGGGCGGGGGGAATCGGGGCCGGAGGACGATCGGTGGGGTGGATTTGGGAACTGATGGAATAAGCTAGCTTGCCTGCTGGGCTGACTGAAGTGTTTATAGCTGTTTTTACAGATCTTGCAATCTCCAAGAATAACGTTGTATTAAGTGTGGTTGCACAAACTACGATGTGCACTACCAAACACGGAATATTTACCAACAGCTTTTACTTAGACGGCGGCCGGAGGAGCATCGGGGCCGGTGGGGGGAGGCTGGGAAGGCGATTGGGGGCCGAAGGCGGGAGGTGAGGACAGGGGGGGGGGGGGGGTGTATGGGTGAGGCAGGGACGCTGGATCCAGCAGGTAAGTGGAAAGGCACTTACCTCCTGGATCCAACAGTCCTCGCCTCCCTTTAGCTGGTGGGTTCCTAGAGGCCCAGGAAAACCAGCCAGCCAGAGTTAAATTTGTAATGGTGGGTCACCATGAGGCACACCAGCCTCATTCTGTTTAAATGGACGACCAACCTCCTGGGAGCGGTCTGGTTGCCCGTCCCCAGTCCCGCCTCCGTTAAATCGGAAGTCGGTGGGTTGGAGTCGGGATTCAGTTTTTTAACACTTTAACCTCCCACCTGACCCCAACCCACCCGTTTTTTGGGGTTAAAATTCCCATTGGGTGACTCTGGGCTGTTATTGTGAGCAGGGCAGTGGGTGTCTATAAATAAGCTTCACCTGAGCTGAAACACTGACTCTTACTCTGCAGAGCACTGTAAACCTTCACTATGTCCAAGCAAAGGACCGTGCGCCTGGAGTGTGGGAAACCCACCAATGTTATTTATGTGCTGGGAACTGAACTCAACATCGACATTTACAAGTAAGTCAACAAACTGATTTGATTTTTTTTTTACTAGTTGATTCTTGTACATATGCTTGATGCTCTTCAAACATCCTTCTTGCAAACGCTGGACCTCCTGAGATCTGAATCCCGAGGCTCCTCAGCGAGGGGAGCCATTTCACAACTGCCTCCTCATTTTCTATCCTCAGCTCATCCTGGCCACATGCTTTGTGTGTCACCATGTGAACTCCCCTGAGTCTCATGAACTAAGTGGGTGTCTGTGGGCTGCTGCTTGCCATGACAGGATTGATGGAGGGGCTGAGAATTGCTGAAGCAGAGGAGCCAGGTTTCTCTCGTTAGTCTTGTACAAGTATAATATCAGTGCATCTGCTGCAGAAACCCTTATCCATGCCTTTGGCACCTCTAGATTTGACTATTCCAATGCTCTCCTGGCCTGCCTCCCGTCTTCCAGCCTAATAAAATTGAGCTCATCCAAAACTCTGCTACCCATATCCTAACTCACACCAAGTCCCATTCACCCATCACCCCTGTACTCGCTGACCAACATTGGCTCCCGGTCCGGCAACACCTAGATTTTTAAATTCTCATCCTTGTTTTCAAGTCCCTCCATGGCCACGTCTATCCCTATCTCTAATTTCGTCCAGCCCTACAACCCTCTGAGATCTTAGTGGTCCTCCAAATCTGGCCTCTTGCGCATCCCCTATTTTAATCACTCCACCATTGGCAGCCGTGGCTTCAGTTGCCTGGGCCCTAAGCTCTGGCATTCCCTCCCTAAACCTCTCTCCTCCTTTAAGATGATCCTTAAAACCTACCGCTTTGACCAAGTTTTTGTTCATCTGTCCTAATGGCCCAAAAATTCGGCTGAATACGGGAGAGTACGCACTGTGTACTCTCGCGTATTCAGTTCCGAAGTGCCGGTTTCCTGCATGCACTGCGCATGCGCGGGAAACCGGCACTTCCGGTATGGTGAAGGGGGCGGTTCCTAAGTGAACCGCGTGCGCACTACAGGCTGTGCGCACGCAGCGCACTTAGGTTTTTTTTCAGGTTTCAACGCGAGGGTAAGTATGGAAGATTTTACACATGAAGAAAGGAGGCGTAAGACCCCCTTTTAACAAGGTAAGTAGTTAATTAAGTATTATTTTAAATTTTTTCAACAGGTTTATCTTTTTTAGAGACTTTAATGAAAGGTAAGTTTATTTTTATAACTTAAAAAGAATTTAAATTTTTTTCAAAAATTTAAATTTTTATTTAAAGTGGTTAATTTATTTAACTATAGTTATTTTATTAATGTGATGGTTTTTAAAAAAAAATTATTTGAGGTTTAGCTGTTCTTTTGGGGGCAATTTGTATTCATAGTTTTGACAGTTCACCTGTCAATTCTATGAATGAAAGATGGTGTGCTGCCATTGGCTCTCCATGCCCCACGTGATCCCAGAGGTCGCATCGAACTAACTGCGCCTCTGGGACACGCACACACTGCGCGCCGGCACCAGGGAGAGGCCCAGGAGCTGAAGTTCGTGTGGGCCCGAAACACAACGGCCGGCACGGAGTGTGATATCGTGGGGGATCCTTACCCCCGCGGCAAGACTCCGAGTCAAATTTTTGGGCCAATATCTCATGTGGCTTGTGTCAAATTTTGTTTGACAATGCTCCTGTGAAGCACCTTGGGACATTTTACTACTTTAAAGGTGTTATATAAATGCAGGATTTTATTGTAGTACATGAAAATAAGGAATGTAAGACTCTAAAATGGATTAGCCAACTAATTCAATAGTATAAGCATGTATCAAATTTCCTCAACTTGCTGGCCCTCATCTAGTACTTCCCTGAAAAGTCCATGAGACTTTTCACACATGATTTCTTTCCCCTGTAGGTATTCTTTCACTCAGCGTTTCATGAAGTATCTTTAGCTCATTTTCTGCACCTGTGATCACCCCATTAAGAAATACTTACTGACAACTGAGTTGCATCGGATGACAAACAAAGGGCCTTCACATGCCTCACTTTCCTCTTAAAGGAGAAACTGGCCCATAAACTAAGACAAAGAACTGCCACAGGTGGAAGAACCCCAAACCTCACGGCCTTTATGTGGTGGAAGTCCTGTAATATACACATTGCACATGGAGAATCAAGACCAAGTGTACTCTTGGTCAAGACCAGGTGTAGGCCATCAGTAGCAGCAGAACTGTATACCACCACAATGCGTAACCTCATGGCCTAGCATGTCCTCACTCCTTGATTAGCATCAAGCTGGGAGACGAATACTAGTTCAATGTGGAGTATAGAACGGTGCAGCACCCGGCCTACCTGAGAATGAGATACCAACCGAGCGAAGTGATTACACAGGCTTACTTGCACGCCAGACACTAAAAGCTGTAGTATATAGACTGAGCTAAGATGTCCCACAACCAGTGAACTAGAGCAAAGCATCCAGCCCAAGAAAAAGGAGATTCCATGAACAGTCTCATCCTCAACCTTGGTGGAGCCCAGCACGTGAGTGCAAGAGTCAAGACTGAAGCATTTCAAGCGTGTTTGTCGTGTGGGCCTAATCCCAAGGAAAGGGAGGATAAATTATTTAATGTAAGGAAAATGAACACTTTAGAATTATTTCAGATATGAATTCTGCAGCAAAGATTTTTGGGGAGCAAAGAGCAATGGATAAAGGAGGCAGGCAGAAGTTAAACTACAGAGGCCTGTGATGCTATGGTTCACTCTAGGCACAGTGTGGGTTAAAAAGCCAGTAGCAGAGTATGGAGATACCCGGTAGCCAGCGATGAAAGTCGGCAACAAACAGGGAGGCCTGGGAGCAGGTAAAGGAACAAGTCAGCGGGATAGAAGTATCAGTGCAGCAGATATCATGGGCCAAAACAGTGGGAGGGAAAACATTAACTTAAGTGTGGGGATCAACATCAATGGTTGGGCACAACCATCAGTGAGGCTCAATGGAGAACCGGGGGGGGGAATAAATTTTGGGCCATAATAGCATGAAAGAGAGAACTGGAGAAGAGATAACCAAGCTGGAGGGTACAGTTGAGTTTTAGAAAGTAAAAACTGCTCTGTAGTGACGCCTGGTGGCCAAAGCCTGCACCTGCATGCAGACTCCATGGGCTCGATTTTGCCAGGCCCGAGGAGGCGGGATTGGAGGCGTGTGAGTTGTTAATCGCCAAAAATGGCGGGCGGGCCCGATCCCGCCTCCAAGCAATTTTCCCAAAAGCGTGTTTTCTGACCCCGTTTCCATCCCGCCTCCAAGAGGCGGGATAGTCCCTTAAGGCCCTTAACAACCACTTAATAGCCTCTATAATCCCATTTTGAGAGGCCTTTCTGATTTTTAGTCATTCCCCCCCATCCCTCACGCCTCCTCTGGAACACGCCAGTGAATCCTGGCAGCATCACAAGTGGACTGCCTACTAACAGCTGCAGCTCCACCATTACAAAGGAGTTTTCACCAATGATCATTTGTAGGTGGCAGAACTTTGTTGTTTCAAGTCTGGGGGAACTTTTAGCAGGCATACTCAGTGTTGTGGAAGTTTGGAGCCTGACACCCATCTCCAATGTGACCTCCTGGGAAACCCCTCTCCCCACCTTGACTAAGCGCTTCCTCAACTGAGGCATATACCAGAAGCATGGCGACCATTTAATTCCTTTCCTCCTGGACATCAGATTCGGATGAAGGCCAGCCGCGGCAGCAGCAGAACCATGAGCAACAGCAGGAGCATCAACAGGAGCGCCAAGCTGCTAGTCACCCACCTGAAGATGCACAGGCCAGAAGTCGCCAGAGCACGACCATATTGCTGCCCGGGATGCAAGGGACGCACTCATGTTGGTCACATTTGCTTAGCCTGTACAATCAAATACTTCTGCCTCGCACCTTCTTACCAGAGCATCGACAATGGACAGGAACCTGCAGATTCCTATCACTCTGACCACCATACTGACAATTGCAAGTCGCTCTAAGCCCTCAATGTGGAAGTCCCATTTGCAAAATGACACAGGCCACAACTTCAACAGTTTGGAATCAGAATTTTTTATCACAACAAGCAACTGGTAGCATTTCAAAAATAAACACAACATAACACCCAAGTGACTACCCTTGTGACTACTTGTGCAATATCTTCCTCTTATGCGTGCTTCTATGTGGTGCTTCCCCTGTGGCTTCAGCAGATGTGGAGGCCCCTTGCTCACTTTCTTGCTGCTCCTGTCTCGACACCTTTGGCAGCCGTCCTCTGGGGTTGCGAACCTGTGAGGGCTCGGCAACAGTCTGCTGCTCCTGCGGCTGTGCAGGGGATGAGACGCCCATCTCAGTTGGGTGAGGACTCTGGTGGGGTTCTGACTGAGGGCTTTGCAGTGGCATGGTCGTTTGAGCGCTTGGAGAGGAGCCCCCACTTCCTTGTTTCCCTGTTGTCTGCCACCAACATCCCTCTCATAGGTCAGCCCCACTTCAGAGCTAGCAAGTGGCTTGACAGCACCTTGCTGCACTTCAGGGGGGCCATGAGGACCCGTTTCTGCACTGGAAGTCCTACTCCAGAGGACTTCCATGAAGGTCTGGTTTCTATACTCAGCAGCTGACCATCGCTCCTCAAGAGATGCCAGTCTATTCTGAACAATGACCATGTTTTCTACACTCTGGCGACTTAGCTCCTCCATGGCAGTAGCCATCCTCTCCTCTACTGTAGCCATCCTTTCCATGGAGGTTGCCATCCTTTCCGTGGTGATGCGTTCATGCACCAATGCCTCCACAAAGGCTCTGCTCATGTTCGCGATGGACTCCTCCATTCGCTCGACACTCGCAGCGACCCTGGAGACAAAACCTGCCAGAGACTCCTGCACCTGTTCCTGGAGTTCCAGCACCGCTCTCGTTCTGGATGGACCCGGAGGCACAGGGTAAACATGCAGCTGAGCCGAGCTGGCAGAGTCCTGCGCCCTCCGACGAGGACTCTCCACTGCTGTCCCTGTCTCCACCATCTGCTGATGCTCACTTGTGAGCTGTGATACACCAGGTGCCAATACTACTCTATCTTGCGAAGGTCCCACCGAGGTGTGAGTGTCTGCGCTGATGCTGGGTGCACTGAATTCTGCTGAGGCTGCGCCCTAAGGAGGTTGCAGCTTCCTCTGAGGAGTCTGGAAGCTCAGGTTCTTCCTCCTGGACAGTGGGGATGGGGGCTTTCGATGGTCCTATGGGGGATTAAAGGAAAGAGTCAGAGATGTGAGGTCAGGGTTACATGAACATTGAATAGTGCAGATGATAAGTCAATCTGTTAGAACATCAGATTCATTATCAGTGACTCATGCAATGTCAATGAGAGAGATGCCAAACTATTCTGTCACCAGCTTGCTGCGATGTGACCATCTGTCTGTCCCCCACTTGGGAATCCTCCTCGATCCCAGCGATTTCCAGGGCTGCCTCCTCCCAGGCGGTGAGCTGGGCTACTGAGGGTGGCTCTCCTCCTGTCATGGCTCTTTCCCTCTTATTGTGGGCTCTCTTTTCCTGCAATGAGGGACACAAGTGGAGTTTGAGTGAGAATGAAGGAGTGAGTGTAGATAATCCATAGCATAGATGCTTAGAAGGATACAAAGGATCCTCCCTGCGTGTTGAAAGTTGTTGTTGTCATGGCATCACAGTGATAGGGAATGTGAGGGCTGCATGGTCGAATAGTTAAGTGAATGTGATCTTGGAGAGAGAGGGAATGGGTAAATGTCAAGTGGTATGTGGAGGAAGAGGTTGGCAAAGCAGAGTGCTGGTGAGGAGAGGCGATGGGGATCAGATTGAGGGTGATGGGAAAGTCATACTCACTTTTCCTGTGCGGAGAAGATCATGAAACCTCTTCCTGCATTGCAGCCAGGTTCTGCGGCTCAGCGAAATGGAGTTGACTTCCTGGGCCACTTGCAGCCACACAGCTTTTGTCTGCTGGGGTGGCTTTTTTCTCCCTGAAGAAGGGAACAGCACCTCCTTATTACATCTGGCTCCCTCCACCAGAGCTTGGAGGGAGGGCTCATCAAACCGAGGTGCACACTTTTGCTTGATCGTGGACATTGTCGGGAAATCAACTCCTTCATACAATATGCAGAGCCTTTGCAGTCTCCAGAGGAAGCAAGGCTGCTTGCAGGTCTTAAATCCAGCAGAATTGATGACGTCATCGGAGGCGACTTTCTGTATGAAAAGACTCATTGGGCCAGGTGTTCCCACACGCAGGAAATCAATTGCCCAATTAGGGGAAAATCCCACTTTTTAAGCACTTCACTTAGGAGTCGGGGTCCTGACACGATTTCCACCTGATACGTCCCAGCCCGCCCACACTGACAAAATCCAGCCCAAAGCAGTTCTGAAAAGTGTTTCAAGGGGCGCGATCTTGCCAGCACTGGGGAGGCGGGACTGCCGGGAAATTGGCAGAATCTGGGGGCAGGT